>AZBU02000007.1:3140323-4445334 GCA_000757645.3 Steinernema carpocapsae
CTGAGCCCGATTTGCTGTCTTCTTCCCTATCCTAATGTGTCTTGAGCTTGCTCTCACCCACTTTGCCTTCTCCTCTTCGACCCACTTCCTGTCTTCAACCACTCGATGGTGTCGATCAACAGTTGCTTACAACGTTACGTGGTGCCTTACTTTGATTCTTGCCGTTTTTGGGTCTTTTCGGGATTCCTAAGTCCTGTTGTAGTCTCCTTGCCCCTAACCTGAAAGGTCCCATACGGCACATAGATGTGCGTTATATACTGCAGCAACAGAACCAAATTTGGGTCTAACGCGAGAGTATATACAACATAGAGACTCATCAAAATTCTCACTGTTACAGTAGGGGCAACTGTTTTTGTTACGCCTAAGCTAGTGCCGAATCTGTCTTCTTTTTCCTTTTGTTGATGTATTTATCTGTCCTTAATTTGAGCAACTATGTGATCTAGGCTCTTGGATACAGCAGTCGTAGTCTTGAAACACTAATTCTAAACACAGAACGGTTTCCCATCGATCTCTTTTGAAATAGTTTTAATAGAACAGCAGAAAAGTTCTCCATCTGTCCACCTTTGCAGCTTCATCCCAAAAGGGCAACAGCAAGGATCGCATGGCTGCCAATTCCAACCAGCTGAACAGCATAACGATTCTTTGGCTACGTAGCTTTGGTTACAGAAAAGGACGTTCCAAGAAGCCTATTCTGAGTTGTGGTGGTTTTGAAGGCAACAGGAGCTTCTGCCAAGTCCGTAGATGTCAGTGGGATTGCAACAAATGGGCTTGTTAGCTATGGCCGCTTTACCAATTTGATTTGAAGGAAAAATGTTGGGTTTAGGAGTAGATTCCTTGATGGGCAGGGTAGCAGCTGAAGAGCTACCGATGACGCTTTCTTCATCAACGATTTTTTAGATTTCATTAAGAGGGCAGTTTATGACATTGATTCGATTCGTCGTAGCTAAAAGGTACTAATATTTGAAGCGTAAAACCGATAAACTGTGAAACCGTAAAAGCGCTTTTATTTTGTTAATCCTTGTGAATGCAGCTACTCAAAATGCAATACGATCTTCCACAGTCATCATCCTCCCCATAGCGACATTCGACACCAGTTACAGGATGCACCATTGTAGGTAACTTCATCAAACATGCTAGCAACATCCAAATTAACAGCCTTATCAAAAATAAAAGCTCTGCAAACAGGAGTTTGTTTAAATTGTGCTGCGCACGTTTATTCAGTGGTTTTTTCAAAACTACTGTTTTCACACGTCGTTTCGTTGTTAAGGCTTAGAGACAAGTACAAAAGCCTTGAAAAGCTCAAAAAAACTCGAAAAAATGTCAAAAATTAATGCGTCTGAGGGGAATCGAACCCCTGTCGATTGCTTGGAAGGCAACCATGCTGACCATTACACCACCGCACATGTGGAGCGTTTCAAATCTGTTGTGACCCTGAAGTTTGTCAAATTTTGTTATTTTGACTGTTTTAAAATTTTTTTATTTTTTTGGACGATAAAAATGATTTTTATTGTTCTTCCGAATTGAAAAAAAAACACGCAATACTGTGCAATTAAACTTTTAAAAAGCAGAACGAAGGAGTCTGTACGCGTGTGCAGAGTGGTGCAGACGACAGTGTACGGGGTGACGGCAATCGGTGAATTTCGAATTTTCGCGTGTGTGCAAGCAACGAAAGCGGTGCGGGAGTTTCGAGCGTTTTACCAATGGATTGGAGGCGCTTTTGTGGATTTGGAGGGGTTTGCGGGTGAAGCGGCCGCGCTTGATGTCTTACAATGTGAAATAATGGTTTGAAGGCCTTTGTCAGGCTGTTCCGGTCATTTTTGCATGTGCGATCGGTGAATTGCGACGCGGTGAGGGGTTTCGAACGTTTGGCGGGGACTTTGGGGATAATTTCGTGCATTTGATGCTGTTTCCATGTTAAATGGCTATTTGATGTATGAGGGATGTGAAGGGATCGTTGGAAACCTGCGTCATGCTGTTTCAGACAATTTCGCGTGTGCGCAAGCAACGGAAGCGACAAAGGTGGCTCTGCATTAGTTTTCGAGTGAATTTTTGTGTGATTGTGATTCCGTTTGAAGCTATTGTCTCCTTTCTAGTGAAAGTGCGTAAGTTTCTAAAACGACACTTAGCATTTATGGCTTTTTTCCATTTGTTGTTAGGCAACAATTTATTACATTCCATAAAGTGAGCTGCCTTAGGAGCTTTGCCTCAACACTTCCGTCAGTCGTCCCCTAGAAAATGCTCATCGTGCTGCTTTTTCTAATTAGCTGTTACACCACCGTAGGCTCACCTAATATGAGTTGTTTCAATACGTTAATTTTTAGATTCAAGCCAAAGACAGTCGAGTGCGCTTCACGCAAATCAACGCTGCCTTGGAAGGCAAGGCTGAAGAGCTTCCAGTTAGCAATGCATTACAATGCGCCATTTTCGCTATTAATCAGAAGGCTGTGGCATACAGTGTCAAAGACAAGGTTAAGTGTCAAGTGTTCAAGAATATTAAGCGCATCTTGAAGAAAGCGTCTACCGACACCGTCTTTTATATTCGGGATTTAACTGCAGAGAAGGGTCAGTGCAAAACGAAAGGTACGCAAAATTATGTTCAGCCAGAAAATCTTGTTTGCTTCAAGTGAAAGATCTTCTGGCCGATACTTGTACGGTTACAGATGAAGATGTATGCTCTGAACTAAAAACGCTGGTAGGTGTAAGTGATGGAAATGAACCTATAATTATCTGTTTTAGAAACAGCTGTGTAAATGCTCTGGAACGGATGAATGCATAGGCAAGTGCACAAAACGTAATCTTAAATTTTGTGTTGCTTTTTTAGTCAAAGAATCAGTGACAGCTCAGTGTGAAACTGACCAAACGTTTGTCTCTTCGGGGACAGATGATTGCTCATGTTGTCCGAATGACCGCTTGAAGAAAGACCAGGAGTCGTGTTGTCCAGAGAAGTCAATCTGGAATAAAGAAAGTGGATGTTGCTGGGCTGAGAAAGACGACGATAGCGATGTAAAGTGGTGCGATGAGCCTGGAGAAGGAGAAGCTAAAGGATCTTGTCTTGAAGATCAACAATGAATCCAGCCTAATAAAGACGGTGGTATGCTTGAACTTGCAAGCAGATATTGAAGAGCGACCCATCGATAATATAGAACCTGAGTGCTTAATTTTCGTAGATGTCTTTCAATCACCAAATGGAAATTGTGGGCATAACATTAAAAATAAAAATTCGTTTCGTAAGAATTGAAAAAAATGACAAACGCAAATTCAGCGTTTGCGGAACATTGAAAATTTTAATCCATTTGTTGTCAAGCAACGCGTAATCACATTAGCGCAAGTGCTTCAGATACGATGCAAGAGTAGCTTTTTTACTCGTTTCACTTTGGATCTTCTGCGTGAAATGATCGCCTCTTCATTGTTCCACAAGACAAGAACTGCTACTGATCAGAAGTCGGTGATAATAACGATGTGAAGTGGTTTGAAGAGCCTAAAGAGGGATTGGAGCAACTTTCCTGCTTGAAAGAGCAGTCCCTGTCCTACGACGATGCAGTGAGTGCTGTATCCTTCCAGGATCAGGATTTAAAAAGCAGCACAAAGGTTTATTGTGTCCAAATATCATAAAGCCTAAGACCGACCCGTGGCAATTAGAGTAAATGAATGCGTCGCAAAAATTCCCAGATTACGAGTACATAGAACTGATAAGCAGGTCGTCTTCCTCATTTCCGAACTTCTCGCCACGACGGATGAACGCCGCCCCTGGGGCGCTTTTCTTGCATCTACGTCTCAAAACAACCAATACTGCAAACACTCCCAGAGTGCCTGAGACTCCCAACAGAAGCCATTTCAGGGCTTTGTGGTCGTAGCTTGTCGTTGAAGCTTGAGGAGTTGTGGCTCCTGGGGTTGTGGTTGGCACAAGGGTTCGAGCGTTCTTCATCGGGCTTTGGACGTTGTTCGAAGGAGGTCGAGCTGAGAAGAGCTTTGGAGGGCTAAAAAGTCTATTAGGATAGGAAAGAGAGAAACGAATTTACCCTCTCTGGCCACAATTCTTCGCGCTTTCGTCGGATCCATCTGAGCACTGAACAATCTTATCGCAGAGATCGTATTGAGCGATACATTCTCCTAAAAATACGATCATCCTTTTAGTGCAATTTTTTTCTTAAAAGCCATAAAGGCCTTAAAAACAAGCAAAAATCCATAAATATCAAAGCTCTCAGAACGTCTGTTAGGAGTAAAATCAATGCTTGTGAAACCAGAAATGCTGTAAAACTAACAACCAAATTTTCTGCATTTTTAAAATTAATTTTTTTTCGTGTTTTATTTTTGTTATTTCATATAATTGACTTGTGCACAAGACATTAGTAGCAATCACAAAAGTTCCACGTAGAAAATCACATAAAGTGAGTGGGAAAGTGCATAGAAGAGTCCCAACATCATACATAATCAGCTCCCAAATCAACAACTAGGCAATGATTTCAGGTTTCCAATCTAACATAGACAACATCACTTACAAGGGTCACAAAGTCACGTTGTTAGTCAAAGTTGTTATTCACAAACAAGGATGCAAAAGAAGATTGCAGGTTGGCCTTAGTATCAGTTGAAGCCCAAGACTAGTCTAAATCCATTCACAAGGGAGGTGTCCAAGGTGACACATTCAGATCGGGCTGAAAATTAGCATACTGGTAGAGTTTGAGGCGCTGATCAACGATCTGAATGTGTCACCTTTGACACCTCCCTTGTCAGTTAGCGAGCTAACTGAGTGAAAGCGTGTGATAAACGTAGGAAACGTGGCGGGTAAAATATGTAATTTGTGCATCAAGTGACAGTCCGTAAAGTGACCGTGGTTCGAACCCCGCCTCAGCCAAACTTTTTGTGGGAAGCTTTGTGGCTTTCTAAGTCTTTGTTTTAGCGTTTTACTATGTTTAAGAGTAAAAACTAGAATTGTGAGTAACTGCTACGTGCGGGCGCTGGAGCGAGGCGGCGAAACCGCCGAGGACCACGACACAATCATCGCGAAGCAATGTGTGGGCGGCGTCTTCAGCGGATTCTTGCGGCCCGCTCATTGCTTGCTCCTCGCGTGCGTAAACGCGCGAGGAGCAAGCGATGTTGTAGTCAAACAGGCGTAGTCAAAATTTTGGATTGTGCGCCGTCGGAAAGCGCTAGAGCGAGGCGACGAAGCCGCCGAGGACCGTGACTTGAGAATCTCCGATTTTCTAGAATTTGTCGGAAATATGTACTCTTGGCGGCGATCAAACAATCGCAAGAATCTTACGGATTTGAGTCCGGAAATATTGAGCAATTGGGATACTTTGAAATCTAGACACGCTTGGAAATAACCTCGATAAACTGCGAATCAACTCAAATCTGGCCATTCAATTTTGGTGAAAAGCGTTAAAAATCTTTTGAAATGCTGATTTTGTTATTTTGTTCTCCATGATTCTTCTGATCAAAAATATAATTCATTGGAGACTCAAATCCGTAAGATTCTTGCAATTGTTAGATTGCCCCCAAGAGTAAATGTTTCATGTTTACATTCTACCTACGTATGGGAAGTCTACGGACAGATTGGAGTCGCTTGTTTATCTTACTCAACAAGCTTACACTTTAAGTACTTTAATACAGATGTTTTCCTATTTTCTCCGCGGACTTTTTTATGCAGGTTTTCCTACTTTCCTACTTTTTTAAACCTTTCTTTTAGGTACTTGAAAAGAGAAGCAAAACACTCACAACAACACAAAAAACGCTACATCGGAGATCTCCCGCAACCTAATTAAGCCATGTCACAAGACCTCAAAAACAAAAAATTTTCAATTATGTTGCCACTTTCACAAAAACAGAACAACTCAAAAGACTCACCATTATCGCACATAAACTGCCACTGTCCACCCGGACATCCTTGGACATACTGGCTATCGGGCGGTCCCATCATCCCCTCTCCTGCATACTGCCCAGCCACAGCTCTCAACGTCGCCACAACACATCCAAGAATAATTATTTGAGTCATGACTGAAAAAATGAGAGACCTTTGCCTGAAACGAAAATGAGAAGAAACCACGCAACGCCGCGTCGTCTCGACCTATTTGCCTACCCTGAGGCCTCCGCTGGGTAGGCAAAGGAAATCGAAAGCAAAGGTCCGGGACGTCACTCAGGCAGGCCTAAACCGGCACACGCCTCAGGGTGCGTCGTCGTTGTGCTATCGATCGCGTGGCCATGCGACGACGACCGCGTTGCCATTGAAATTCGATAACGTGATTCTCTTCTTGCCTTCAAAGACATGTGTGTAAACAAACTTAGAAACAAAACGATGGTTGAGAAGGATTGACGGGATTATGTGCGCTTCGCTTGATGTAAATTTATGGAGGCAGGAGAGGAGAAAACGGGGATTAGAATGTTCGACGCTGAAATTGCGAAAGACGTGGTTAGCTTGCAAATTGATAAATGTGAATTAATTTTTTGAATTCTCAACACACAGGGACAAAATGGCATGACAAGGATAGATTTGTAGTACTACAATGTGTACAAATTCTAAAAGTCGCCTCAGTTTCAAAATGTAAAAATTTAAATTCGAAAGGTACCTTTTTAAAGAGTTGATGAGACAAATTTAAAATGCCACGAAACGGTCACTTTCTAGCTTGCAAATTGAGCACTTTGAAATTTTTGTGGTGTTGTACGTTTCTCCTACGTTCCCTTGAAACAAAAAAAAACCAGATCTCCGCAAAAATCACGTTAGCGAATATTCGACAGTCTGGTTTCACAAGTCCTATCGAATATGACGCTAAGACTGAGGTCAAGAAAGAATTAAGCTGTCTAGGAGTACTCAAACTCAAATTCTGTTTGACGCTTGATGGGCTTCGATCTTTGGCTTTAAATTGCTGTTCACGCGTTGGGGATTTTTCCTTCAAATTTTGACTCACTAATTTTTTCGAGGGTTAGGCTTCAAACACATTTAAAGAAATTCATTTGCTTTACAGACGCTTTTGTCACATTTCAATCGCAATTCACTTTTTCCCAGGGGCTTCACGAATCGCTCCAAGGCCATTATTGAGCAGATTCGCGCCATTTCCAAGAATGTTCCCAGCAGTGTTGCCAGCAGCTCCAAAAGCTTCATTAGCAGCGTTGGCCGCATCTCCGATAGGGTCAGCGGTAGTCATGTTAAGAAGCATGACGAGGACTGTAAGAATGATTCTGATCATATCTGAAATGAGCTTTTGGAAAATGTGATGGATCACTTTATATAGCTCTCTTCACATGAGTGATATCTTAAGAACTTTTGCATGTGATCGCTACAGTAAACGCATGTCTTGTTGGTCTTGATCAGGGCCAAAAGTGATTGTTGCAGCATGAGAATAAGGACAAAAGTGATGTCACATCATCTTTTGAGTGTGATTTCAACTACTGTCAACACGGGATTAGGTGTCCTTAAAAGCTGAAAATGTTATTCAAATTTTGAATATCAAAAACATGACTGCTTTCTGGCATTGTTGACGCTTTCATGGTTACCACAAGCTACAGAGTCTTATTCGTGAGCACTCGTGTTTACATCTACGTCATTCCTTGTCACTTTGAATATAAAATGTGTCACTCTGACACCTTTTTCAACAACTCCTCGCCTCAATGTTCACCTTTCGGCTTCCTCTCCTCCTCATTTTCCTGACCATTTCTGGCATCGTCCCTGGAAACGCCCAGAACCCCATCGGAGACGCCGCCAACCTTATTAGCGGCGGAGTTGGAGATGCTGAAAACCTCTTCAATGGCATTGTCGGAACCGGCGAAAATCTTATTAACAGAGCCCTTGGAGCTGTTCGCGGATATGGAAAAAATGAAAGCCCTGCAGTTAATAATTCGTATTCGTATGAATTTGTTATGACCACAAAAGGAAGACTAGCAAGACAAGATAGGTCGATGTCCAAGTCTTCATGGCCAGCTTTACAGTGTAGGTTAAGGAGATATTAAGATAAGCATTTCCGGCCGGGTCACACAAGACATCCTTAGGATAGAGCCGCTTATATTTGAGTTCCACAAGGCGATTTTTGTCAGAAAAGGAGACATTTCCTTTTGGATCACGATAGTCTCGAATAGTTCTTTAACTACTTCGAAGCGCTTTCTAAAAATTACATTTTTACCAGCCTTAAAAAACAAGACAGCAAACTTACGGGATGCGATTGTACTTTTCGATCTTAAACTCCACACAGGTTTCATCAAACGGTTGTATGTCTAAGTCCATCCGAACATCACCCTTAAGTTTAAAAACCTGGGAAAATGTATCCATGCCATAAGGATCGGTCTCCAGGCGACGAGGAAGCGTACTCAGATACTTTTCTTGTACGTACAGTTCGAGACTGCTCCAAAGCCTGCACTTGTATTCAGTCTCATTAACATCGCGGTCGTACCACGTTGTTCCAGCTGTAATTCCCTTTTTTTAGATTTCAACCGAGTATGTGCTTACGAGCGTAAAAGTAAATTCTGTAATCGCCCCAAAATTTGTTGTCCGAGTGAATCACGATCGCGGTTCGGTAAAAAGTGTAATCTTGCCAATCGGCTGCTGTCGATAGACTGAAATGACAAGAACACGTGAGGCGTGAATGTGGTAATATATGCCTACTTGTACGAAAAAATGTGATCATTAGGAAGAGGGCGCAGGGGTGTGGTACAGTGTAGACGTCGATGTTGATGTCGTCGAGCTCGGTTGATAAATCCGTAACCTACATTTTTTTACTTTCAAATTAGCATTTAAAAAAGTTGGTCATTTTTTGTCATCTGGTTTTTTTGGTTTTTTTGCTATTTTCCTGATAAAGTTGAAACTTCTGTAAATGCAAATTTAAAGCGAAAAATAAAAAGCCGATTTTTATTTATAAATAAATGTTGATCTAAAGTTTTTTTTAAAAATCAAAAAAAATTCGACTAAAATTTTTTAGCTTTTTATTGTTAAAAATTTTACCGAATTTTTTGACTTATTCAATCCGAGCAAAATTGCAATTTTTGCATCCTTTTAAATGTTCTTCTCTTGTTGATCAAACAATTAAAAAAAAGTTTAAGCTTTAATTGTGAGGCCTAACTAAACTCAACTTACAACGGTACCACTATCCGCGCTAGAAAACTGAATCGCCGGGCACAACGAACTAAAATCGTTTGATGGGATCAAAACCACTGCTGGACAATCTTTTTTCATTTGAATGATGTTATGGTCGTTGTGACAATAATAGACGTTTCCACCAATGTATCCGGCGTTTTTACATTTTCCTAAAGATAATAAAAAATATTGAAATATTTTTCGAGTTATTTGAATTACCCATCGCCTTTTCCATGTCCATGAAGTAGAATATCACCGCGCGCCACTCCAAGTCTCTAGCATCCATGCCGTTATAAATATCCCCATAGTCAAAATTCAGTTTTATGGTGTTCTCGAAGCATTTTTTACCCACAAAAGTCTTTGTCATCTTTGCTATGTCTTGTAATTTAATGAAACTTGTAATCGAAAAGGGTGCTCGATTATCAGGAGTGACGGTGATCTTGCTTAGGTCTAGGAAGGAGTTGGCATCCACAAAAAGGCAAAATGAGGTGTTGAAACGGATCTCAGTCACACCATCACTGGCAAATAGGGTGAACGGAAGGGTTGGAGATGTCAGACTCAGGGCAAATAGGGGTGAGAAAGGTAACAAGAGAGCAGTCAAGGGAGTCATGACAAGAACGAATTCTCCGTGATTTAAAAATTGAGGAGAATGAAAGCTAATCGGAATTGTGAGTGCATCCGAGCAGAATACAATTTTCAGCGCTTTTTGGGTACAAATGGTGAGCTACATTCCGAGAATTCAATTTTGTGTACTTTATGAAGTTGCGATTAATAGGAACTGTGATCAAAGGACATTTTGGCTTTCTGCAGCAAAAGGTCGAATGCAACTTTTCATTCAGTTGTCAGTGCACTTTTGGATACAAACCATGAATCCAATTTTATGCACATTTCTGTGTTGCGATCTTTTTCCCGTCCTACACAGGACAAATGCAATTCTGACTGTAATTAGAATGCTACAAAATTTTGTAGCCAGTTCCGTTTGTGACTAAAGTTGCGTTTTTTTACAAATCCGACCTTTAGCTTTCATTTTTAAATTGAAATGAAAACAGTACAATTAATAATTTTATAACTGACCTTGAAGTTCGCTTAAAGTACTTTCTTAAGATCAACATTAGTTCAGTAGTTGCGAAAGTTTATTTTTGTAATCTTAGTGGTCGTAATTTGTGCGTTGTAAATTTCAAACCAAGCTGGAATTTTCCAGAATACTAACAACGCCAAAAATGCAGAAATTTTTGAAATTAAATTTTGAAAATTAAGTTGAAAGTTGAACACATTTATTTCTCACAGAAACGCCATAAGAACAATCATAATAAACACCAAGACCGGCATTTTCTTGACAGCCATAGAAGTCCAAGTCGTCTCTATATCCAAGAACGCATCCGTGGCTGGGTCACATCCCTCCGAATCAATGTACCTGAAGTACTTGACCTGCAACTCAAAACTTCCAGAAAACTCCACATCTCCTTGCGGATTTTTCAACGTCTTCGTGACCGTTTTAGGCGGATTGCCGTTCCTAAAAACATCACTTTCAATTTCTTCTACAACTGACCAAACTCACGTTTTGCCCAAGTCCGAATGCTCAATTTTTAGACTCATACAGCTCTCGTTGTAAGGCTTAATGTGCAATGTCAAATTCTGCCCGGTGTTGTTGACATGCTCAACTTGAAACTTGAAACTTTCGCTTCCTGACGGATCGGTTGTGAGACGTGGAAACGTGCGGTTTACAGTGAAACGTTCAAAAATCTCACATTTGTAAACAGCAACATTTTGCGCTCCCATGAAAAAGGAGTCTAAAAAAGAGTTGAAAGTAAGAAATAAGAATTACTTACAGTAGACAAGGGTGGACACGTTATTTTGCCAAGAGGATTCTGTGGTCCTTATTTCGTAGGCTGTTCCAGTTACGTAAAAATTGGGCATAGAGACTGCGCTAGAGCGACTAAAGCAACAATAAATTTTTCAATGGGCTTTTTGGCTTACTTGTAAGACAGAAAATGAGTCTTATTCATGGAATTTTTCCGGCTAAGAATCAAAAACACATCGACTCCAGACTCTGGAATTTGATCAATCGAGTTCTAAATCAAAGAATACTTCAAAAATCCGTTTCGTAAGTGCTTTACCTGGGTGACCACCTCAGAAATTGAGCAAAATAGGCCGTTCTCATTCGTAGGAATTAGTATAACGGCAGGACACTCTGAAGACGCAGAAATCTCACTTGACCCCCAGTACATAACATTAATATTTCCACCCAAATTTGCTGCTCCTTTTCCCTTGCATGGGCCTAAACAAGATCCTAGTTATGCCGGTAAACATTTAGTTTAGGCTACCTTCAACCTTATCCTTAGCTATAAAATAGAAAATGATAGAATGCCATTCTGCGAAAGTACCATCAATATCGTCGAACACGCCGCCGTAGTCAATTTCTAGCTCTTTGGTCTCAAAACACCGCATTCCGAATTCTGGGATCATATTATACAAATAGTATGGATGTTCCGATATTAGACTTTTGACAGAGATAGAGCTGTCAGCTGACGTGAAGACAATTTTTGACGTGTTGACATATGTAGGGTCAGGCATAGAAGCAACAAACATACAGAATGGAGCTGATGCAGTCATCTTTGTTATGTTATCAGAGGCAAAAAGCATAAATGGGAGATCAGCGGTGAGAGTGTTGGCCAGAGCCAAGGAGAAGATGGAAGCTAGGATCAAAAGGTTACGCAAGGTCATCGTTGAAACAAGACTTGAAGAATGGACGCTGCTTAATTTAGAGTTTCATCAAATTTGTATTTGCGTTTGTAGCTCACTTTTTAAATGGTGAGACACAAAATAATGAAATTGTATATGCACTTTCTGCTAGCACGTAACTTCCGCTCTTCTCAAAATGCACTTTTAAGGTCGTCTGTAATTTTTGCCCTCTTAAGCATTTTTTGACTCTTCAGGCGTTTATGCATACACACATATCGCTAAAATCATCAAAGAAGACGGCATTTTGTATTCTTGCTGTCCATTTCTACGGTAGGCATGCACATTTCAGTAACCACCGGTTGTCGGAGTACAATATTTCGGACCTTCGAGTTGCCTATATTTGATTTTAAGTTCATCAACGTAATCGAGCTTAATCAAACCATGGATATCCGTGTAAGTCTTCATCTCGTGTGCCTCACTAAAATTTTTTATCTGATTTACTTTTGCTTGTAAGAGAAACTTGGCGTTTCGAGCTCAACAGTTACGCATGAATGGTCAAAGAGTTTAAAATCCAATTTAAACTTGCAGTTAGGCTTGGAGATACTTGGAGGCACCCAAAACGTTCTCTGTGCCATTGAGATCTGTGTCTATCACGACAGATAAAATCGGAAAATTTCGTTCCTTGAAATACGTACGGACTGATGACAGGGTGTATCTGATTTTATAGCAGAAGGAAACCCTAAAATTCAATTTTAAGTAATTTATTAATTAGGGGCTACGCACCGTGAAGCAAACACGTGACGTTGTGAAGCCAAGTGGCTCAGTGGAGCTGATTTGAATCGCGCTGTGCATCAAATCTTTGTCAATTCGTCTTTGTCATTAAGTAAAAAATTCTAGCGCGCTTCTCAAACCTTATAGTTGCTATATTTTATACAGCTTTCCGTAGTCAAATTGTAGCTTATGAGTATTTTTAAAGCATCTTTTACCAAACCTTACTACCAAGGTATGTTTTGTAAGGTATGTCTTCCATATTGTAAAATATCAGGAGCGCTAAAAGACGCGTGGGTAGAGTTATCCGATTTTTGGCATATTGCGTGCATTCGTTTTTGTGTTCTTTCTTACGTTGTACTTATTGCCTACGTGATTGAATTACGGGTAATTTGATGTGAGATTTTATTACAGCGTCGTGCTGTATTTGATGTTTCCCATGCAGTATCCTAAAGTTATTTTAATAGTGTCAATTGATTAAATTACAGCTACCTACTTTCGAGCTGGACATTTGAAGAGATCGAGGAACAAATAAAGTAGGCGGAAACGTTTATACGTTTCTGGAACAACAATAGGATTAGGACCAAAGGTCGAAATCGATGTTCATGAGGCCTTGTATTAATTGAAATTTAATCAATTTCATTTCAGGTTACGATCAATGGTATTTTGTACGTTTCCACGGTAACTCAATTTAAAAAATTTAAACGTTATATAATAGTTTAACAGTGTTTTGAATAAACATTTTTCGGACTAAAATCGAGTTTACAACAGTTAAAATTATATAGCGTACCTGATGTTTACCTTTTGTTAAAGCCATAACTAATTTATTTTTTGATTTTAAAATTTTTTCCGTTTACTGAAAAATTCGGCTCTATAACAGTATAGTGCAGGGTAAAATGTGAACGGAATGTTTTTTTTCAGGAGTGTGCACGGATGCATGTTTTTCCAGTCAAAGTTTTTTTTATCAACAAAGTGTTTATGAAAACCTTGAAGGGCACTCTTAATAAGAGGTACAAAACAGGGGGTGTTGCGAAGATTGCGCGCAAATTATTAGCGCACACAATTTAAGCATTTTTAGCAGAATTTAACAATTGAAAAGCCAATTTGTTTACACTCAACACACGTTTATTGATCATTATAACGTATTCGTTGAAATCAAGGATTCTTCAAGAGTAAAGTGGCAAAATGGTTTGCGATCACGACCAGACATTTGGGTAACAGAATTCCGCGAACATTGCGCTCATTTTTTTTACTGACTACGCAGGCAGGCTTTATTGTTCTATGTTCGCGGAATCATGTTACCTAAAAATGACTAAATTCATTCCGTGCACACATTGCCCTTTCCGTGCACTATACTGTTATACAGCCAAAAAGTCTTATTTCATGATTTTTTTTGTGGGTTTTTCAACATTGATATTTAAAGATTAATTAATAGAACAAAAACGTTAAATGAAACATAACCTGACACACGGCAGATTAGCATAGCAAGAATGAATGGACTTTTTGGTTGCTGGTAGCAAACAAATGACACTAACAAATTGTAATTTTGGGGACTTTTTTAATCAATTTTTTTGAGTTCCGCACTGCCCGCAAAAATCTTACATTGACGAATCTTAACTATTTTATTAAAAATTTTTAAGGAATACAGGGTGTCCTAAAAAGACCTATACCAGACAGCTGGAGCGCCTGTCTGGAAAAGTCATTTGCAGCGCGCGCTTAATGATGAACCGGTGAACAACGAATGACTTTTCCAGACAGGCGCTCCAGCTGTCTGGTCTAGTTCCTTTTTTGTCTACTCTGCATGTTTGAAGTTATTTTGGCTTTTTCCACATTAAAAAAACATTATTTTTGCTTAGATGTGATTTTTTCACTCAAACGCTTCAACAGATGAACATATCAGCCTTGCAAAGCATCAGCAGTCTTAAGTTTTTGCTAATTTTTTGGTTCTTGATTGACATTTTTTCAAATAAAAATTTTCATGCTTTTTTCAATTTGAACATTGGTTAATAACGTAATTCGCATTTTTTAAATAATATTTTGTTCATTAATGGTGATCATTACATTGTCTAATTCATTCTCTCTAATCACATTTTTCTCCAATCCGCAACACCCCTTCTCCACCACTCAGCTGTCACTCAACTCAGGTTTCTCATGACATGCAAATAACATTAAATTCAAACTTTATAAATTTTTGTGAGCAATGTTGCTCAGGCCTTGGATTGATGCATTTGTAGCCGTTCTATAAACAAAATTTTCTAAATGTTGATAATAAATTATTCAAGAAACCGTGTCATCAAATACGATAATCATAGCTACCTAAATCTGAGCTCACATCTACCTTAAATTAATATAAAATTCATTTTTTTAAATTTAAATTTAATGAAGTGCGTGTATTTATGAAATATTTATTTGTTGATTTGAATATACGCAGACATATCGCAAAGGAGACAGTACAGCACGTTAATAAAATAGGACTGTAAGTAAGGTCAGTCAAGTCACCTTTTTTGAATACAAGCCGCCGGTTGAATGCTTCAAATTATCTGTTTCAATTTTTCAACTAAATTTTTACTAATTTTTTGAGCAACTATCAAAGCAATCATTTGCCAACCAGCCATAGCAGGAATCATTTTTACTAAAAATGGCTCATTCACATTATTTTTAGCCTGTTTTTCCAATCAAATTAAATACTCGAAGTATTTTTTGCCGCCGGTTGAATTCTTCAAAATTAATATTCAAAATTAATTAAATCACAAAAATGTTAAATGGAAAATAATCTTTACACATCGCTGATCAGCGAAACATGAATAAATTAAGAATGGTTTTTGATAGAATGCAAATGGCAAATTGTAAAAAAACAAATTGTAAATTCCAAATTTTTTTAATCAATTTTTTGAGCACCCCGCACAACTTTTACATCATGTAATGAATTTTAACTATCTTATCTAAACAATGTTTTATTCTTACATTAATTAATTTTTTAAGCCTATATTCTTGAAAGATGTTTCCAACGTAAGACTTTTTTAACCGATTCAACTCTTTTCAAATTTCTGTAATTAACAGGGCCGTGCGCGCTATTGCTCGAGAAGTTACGCGCCTCGCTGACGCAATTTTTTGGTTGCAGAGCATTTTTTACTCAAGTGCTTCCGTGAAACCGCGTTTGTCGCCTCAAAATTCTCTGCGTTGCTCATCCACTGGCGCTCAAAACACCACATTGTCGCTCGCCGCGCGCAAAAGTGCGACAAGCAACAATTGGAAAACTACCGTACATCGCCCCTCATCATTCAGGGAGCGACATGATTTCGTGACGGGCGGAAACGGACATGTCTGGATCGTTCTGCTTCATTTAATAGAGGAGATAGTGAAAACGGCATTTCTCACGTTATTCTGGCCATTATTCACAATTTAAATTTTTTAAATTAACGGTTATCATTGCATTTCGATCAAATTCTCTTGATCTCTTTGTATAAACAAAATTACTTTGAATGAATGAAGTACTGAAAATTGGGTTCATACACAACATTTCAGCATAGCAAAATCAGTAGATTTTTTGGATTTTATAGCGCACAATTGACATAAAATTTGGAATTTATTTAATTACATCATTAGCTTCGCCGCACAGATCTAAACTGATAAATTTTCAACCATTTTATTAGCAATCAATTGTGGATTCTTTCCTGAATTCGTGTTGCTTCTGGCTTAGTTTTCACCATTTAAATATTTTTTTTTTGGTGAACTGCGCATTTTTCAATCAAATCTCTCAATCACATCGCTCCCCAGTCCGCAACACTCGATTCCTCTCCGTCACTCAGCTGTCATTCCACATCTCAATCGTTCCAAAAAAATCCGTCTCCTTCTCCTCACCACAAAACGACGGCTAATTCGATATTCTTCGACGCTCGGCCGATTGTATCATATTTCACATCTTGCTCAAATCCTCAAAAGAAGCTCTTTTGGTCTTCCGCTCCCAGCATTAAGCGAATCGATTTATCTTCTTCTTTCTCGGGGCGGCGTGCAACCAACGCTAATTCGCGTTGTGCCGCTCCTTCTTTCATCCTCGGGTCCGCTAGTTTCAGAAGCGTGCAGTCATGCATAGTCCATGAGTATCGGCCTCTGTCTAAGGCCTCCCAAATTTTTTGTCTTGCTTGATTTAGGGTATAGGCCTTCAAAGACCCATTTTTCACAAATGTGAAACTCCATTTTTCATTAGAACACCGTCGTCGATCATCTTTGTAATCACGCAGCTGTTTCATTTCCGTTCGCTTCCATTAATCATCCGCGTGTTGACGCGTCGCTGACCCCAAATGCTCGGAGGGGACTCTAAACTGCACGGAAAGAGACGCTTTTTCGAACCCTCGGGACAAGGACCGACGAGCTTAATAAGTTTGTTGCAAACGCGTTCCGTGTTTGCAAGCTGAGCCGATCGATGTAGTTGCGCTGAGGTCGTTTTGGTTTTACGAGTTTTTTTGTGGTAATAAAATGTAGGGGAAGTGGTCCGTGGAAAGAGGGTGTGGCAACTAACGTTGGAAAAATTCTTATTTGAGACCCAGACCAATAATTCATGCTATGTTTAGTTTTACTGGTTAAACCAAAAAATTAGTTTGCTAAAAATTTATTGATTTTCGGGTTTGAAACTCTCCCATGAAAGTTGCAATTTAATCGCTTCATAGCGTGCGACCTTCAAAGTGCAACGTCAATTCTCGAAAAAGCTTATCGCAATTGACATCTCAAGTTTTTTTTACATAAATTCAATGTGTGGAAAATGGGACAGCGGTGCAGCGCTCTTTGAAGCAGAATCTATTTTTGTAAATGATAGACGCGGTCGTGAATTTGAATTTCTTACACAGTGTAGCAAAAATTCATTTTAAAAGTATTTCTAACTTTTTTTTTATTTACAAATCACTTGTAATTTCTTTTAATAAATGGTGGAAAGTAGGACAGCTTTGAGTTTTTCTATCTAATAACGGGGCCGCTCGCGTTATTGCGCGAGGTTTCAGTCTTGCAATGTGTTCAGTCTCCAAAGAGGCATATGCGCACCGATTTCGCAGTTTCATAAATTTTTTCGAAATTTTGCAAATTATATATTATTTGGTTCCCAACTTTGTGCATATTCGATTGAGCATAAAAACATCCGCAACTGTGGCCAATTTGGCGTTTCTGGCGCCAATTTAGGCGCCGACGCGGTTGCGAAACCGACACAGACGGACACGTCTGGATCGCTCCTTTATTTAATATAGGGGATGTCATCTATTCTTCAAGTTTAAATTTAAATTCAATTTTTGTAAACACAAACAATAAACAAACTGCAATGGCGCTTTTTCAGAACGTATTTTCGGAGATGATGCTCGCAATCTAATATTTGCCATTTTTGTTTTTTACAAACTGGCTGAACATTTTTATTTATTTTCATAATCCCCTCTATTAAATAAAGGAGAACAATCCAGACATGTCCGTCCCTGAGTGATAAAGGGCGGTGTACGGTAGTTTTCCGATTGTTGTTTGTCGCACTTTCGCGAGCGACTTACGACGCGGCGTTTTGAGCGCCAGTGGATGAGCAACGCAGAGAATTTTGAGGCGGCAAACACGTATTCACGGAAGCGCTTGAGTTAAAAAGGCTCTGCAACCAAAAAATTGCGTCAGCGAGGCGCGTAACTTCGAGATTGTTGCAAAATAAAAATTGTGAGGCGAAACGCCAAAATGTTTTGAATTAAGGAATGAATTCTCGAGCAATAGCGCGCACGGCCCCGTGTTGAGTGATGGCGGAAGAGCAACGGTGAAAATTGTGAAGCATAAAATGCGTTTTTGGTGGAATTCGAAGCGCCGAGATTTCCTTTAGTCGAGAAATGGCTGAACAATGCTGATTTAGAGAATGCTTTTGCTCAATGGCGCGCGCGGTCCCTTTAATAATCAAAATGATTTTAAACACATTTTAATTTTTTCCAAACATTTGCAATTTTTAGATGGTTTTTAAACCTTTTTCAATGTTTCACCCTGTCAAGAACTTTATTTTTCTGTATTTGGGTCTTTTTCCGGAGAAGAGCAGTCATTTTCCGCAAGATGTTTTGAAGGGTTTCCTTGAATAACAGAATTTACAGTTTTCAGTGGTTGTTCAGTAAACTGCTTGTCAATCAAATTAGTTGTACTTTAGAGGTTTTTTTAGAGGCAAATTTTAGAGATATATTGTTATTATATTTTTGTAATTACGTATTTTCTTTCTGGTTGAAGAGCTCAAATTTGAGGATTTTCAATATTCATTACGTGTATTTTGTTGACCATTGCCATTCCAAGAACAAGCCAATTTCACAAAATAAATATAACTACCGTCTAACAAACATCCTTCCGACCACCCACATGTGTACCGAACGTCTTATTGCCTCTCTTCGCGTCACTTGCTCTAATCCGTATGTCCACTCGGCCTTGAACTCGCCCTTCCGAACACTTCCTCCCTTCGAACAGCTGTTAGGAAGCGCGAGCGATTTTCCGCAATCGTCGATCATTTCGACGCGAGAAATGACGCAAAGCCGGTCGTTGCAGAGATAAACATCGGTCAGCCGCAGGGTCAAAGCCGCCCAGCGTCTCAGCTACGTCAGTCAGCTCTGGTCTGGACATTCGCTCATATTTGAGAAGACGTGTTTTCCGGAGGGACAATCGTGGAAAGCGGCGCGACAAACGAGAACAATTATGCTCGTCGGGGCTAATTGACCGCGACGACGACCACGCAACGAGAAGAGTGGAGGCGCGAAAAGCGTCGGCGACATCGATAGCCTTTCGATTAGAGAACCCCGGGAAACAGTCAAAATTCCGCCCATCGACTTTAGCGCGGTCGACATGTCCGTCTACAATGCATATCGTCTGTGAGTTCTAACTTTTATTATTTAGTTATTTTTCTTGTTGGATTGACAGTTCTAATACTTTGTTCCTTCAAAAACTGCTCTATTCTGAACTATTATCTGAACTATTATAAGTGGCCATGAAACATTAAAAAAAATTTTTTATATGGTTTGGGCGCCCAACCGGTCAACTGTATGGATGATGGTTGAGAGCTATAAATTGTTTACACGTATGGTTTTCCTTGTTTACGCCCAATCCACTTTTATTTACCACAGCTTCTCCCTTGCAAGGACTTAAAATCAAACCATAAATTGCATGATTATATAACAAAACGATTTAAGCTTCAGTTTTAGGATTTTGAGAAACTTCAGTGCACAGCTTCAAAAAGCTTCAGAGTAACAAAGAACGTTAGAGTAAGCACAGCTTCAAAGTCTGAACGTTTAAAAATTTACAAGTAAATTATCTGTTGTTTAACTGTATTTAATTTAAAATAGCTGTTAAATGTTCTTATTTTTGGTCTTCGGAAGCGGTAAGGTTAAATTTAACATAAGTTCTGCTTATTGTTTACAATTTAAAATGGTTGGTTTTAAAACTCTAATTTTTAGGCATTTTTGTTCAGATCAACCAGCTTTATCTTTCTTAGTTGTTACGCAATTGGTGTCATCAAAAAGTTATCATTTTTTGGGTCTAAAATTGTAAAGCGTTAAAAACACTTGACCAAATGTTACAGTACAGCATTTTTTTATATAAACGCTGCTTCGCGCACAAATTGCGCTAAGTTTATGATTTAAAAATTTATAACACATTGATAATTCTATGCTTTTTGCGATTGCTTCGATACGTTCAAGCATGAATTCTGGCAGCTCCTTATTTTGTAAAAGTTGCAAATGACATTTCTGTCTGGAAAAGAGCAACAGTCTGACCAGACAAATGGTTTGATTTGACTGAAAGTGCAGCGGTGGAGCGGTTGGTCTTGAAATTCCGACGAGTACAGGGTGGCTCAAAAAAGGGTCTGGAATAAGGGGGTGCCGGAGTGTCTGGAGCAAACCATTCGGAGCGCATGCGCTGCAAGCGTACCGGTAAGAATTCCTCCGGATTTGGGTAAAAAACGGAAGAAAATTGAACCAATTTTGCCCCTAAAATTTGTGGAAATAGGGCAAAAACATACCAAAAAATTGTCAAAAATGGCGGGAAATTTTGCCGAAAGCGGAAGAGATGAGCCTAGTAGGGGTTGTGTGAAGAATCAGATAGAAAAGCGCTGAATTTCGCAAATTTTCCTCCGACCGGTTCACTTGCAGCTCCGAATAATTCGCTCCAGACACTCCGTCACCCACCAGTTCCAGACCCTTTTTTGGACCATCCTGTGCACACACACACAACGATTTAATTTTATTATACAGGGTGACTAGAGAGCTTGACTTTCTCAAACTTCCTTAGAGTGACTCATACATTGTTTTCCAAAATGTATTTTTCTCTTTCTTGCACTTACTTGGTCCGCAACTAATGGATTTGGACTGGTCTTACTTTTTTCTTTCAGATTCCTTTTATTAAATTCTATTAAAAGCAATTTTTCGAAATCGCATTGCATTCATTTCACGGTCCTGAAATCTTATTTTTCCAAGCGCCTACCGTCGATCATATTACAGCTCAAAAATCTTACTATCCCAGGCGCTTTCTCGCGTTTTAAAACGCTACACGGTCCTCCTACTTCTTCGTTTCTGTCCCCACAAAACGTGCCAAATTGTTCAAACCCTTATGAAACATTTCGCAGCTGAAGGCACATGATGATGTCCTTGTCGTTTAGCGCCAGAAAATTGTGTTTTTGGCGTGCAATCCTTGAACATTGTTTTCAAAATTCAGTGCCATATAAATTTTCCAAGACGTGTTTTCCTCTGAAACGTTTCACAGCGTTAAAATCTTATTTTCTCAAGCGTCTTTCTCGCATCGACAAACGTTTCGCGGCGTTCAAATCATGTTTGAAAAGGCGTCTTTTCCTCTGAAAGGTTTCAAAACGTTGAAATCTTACTATCTCAAGCGTCTTTCTCGCGTTGATAAACGTTGCACGGCGCTGAAATCAAATTTTCCAACGCGTCTTTTCCTCTAAATTACAAAAAGTGTTTACTATAGGAAGTGTAGACCGAAAAAAAACCTACGCTAGACAAGGGGATGTCTGAAAATGGCATGTCTGAAAATCGCGGAGCGGAGTCATTTAAAGCTCACGCGCCGGGAAAGACCGGTCTGTTTCGCTAACACATCAATGACTTCTCCAGACGCGTGGAGCGATTTACAGACATGTCTCCATTTCTCTGTCTGATATACGTTTTTTGGGGGGGCCACCCTGTAGGAGTATAATGATGTATTTAATGATCTATTGTAAAGTAGTAATTTTTTTACTATTTCACTTTTTTATTTATTTTGGCAAATTTTAGACCGATAAAAATAGCATTTACAGCGTGTTTCTATCAAGAATTTAAGCGTTTTTTGAATAAAAAATAATGTTACTGCATTTTTCAAATTGCAAATTAATTAAGCACAGTTAGGGCGTAACAAGTTAGACTACAATAAATACATTTTTGTTGAAGCAGTGGTTTTTAATTTAACAATTCAAATAAAAAAATTATTATTTCAATTTAATTTTTCAAGTTTCATCATTCAAATGCTTCATTTTTGAAAACGTCGCAAATCACCTTAATTTTTTTATCTTCTTCGAATTAACTTTTTTGTCGCACTAAATTTGTCCTTTGACAACATACACCCGTTTGTTCGGACCCTCTAATCCTCCCTACCACACGTATTTGCATATCGGTCGACAGTAGTACACCATCCCACTACCCCAGCAGTCCTCTGAATTAACATTTGCATTGTGGGAATATGAAACCGTTTCTGTCATTGTGTTCACCCGCATTCCCAGTGGCCTTCTCCGCTGCTTCAAAGCCCCGAACGCGGTCACCCCTGCGACGATAGCATCGGATTACGTGTCGTCGTTAACTGTACATCCCATTGACGTGTCCTTAATTCGAATCTCATTTTCGACGCGGTGGCCGTCTTTTTCCAGAGTCGATGACCCTGTTATCCGATTCGTTTATGACTCGCTGGGCTATCAAAACCTCCGTGTTCTTCTTCTCATGGTCAATTCGCACCAATTTTTGGGCGTTTTCGCTTGTTGGCTTTATGGGTTCGTAGAGTTTTATGGTTTGAAAGCGAAAACGAGCGTTTCTCGTGAATTCTTAAACGCGTTTAGGGCTGTCACATGTCCACGTGTCCTTTGTGCTCTCTTGTTTTCCTATGGAAAAGAGGATCATTTTCTTGAGAAGCTATTTTTAATCCTGGTCGTGTTTGTGTCGCGCTTCTTGTTTTCCAAAGTCGAGAGGGATTTGGAGAGCCGCGTTTTGGCTAAACAAAAGATTCAGGACGTCAGCTGGTTTCCCCCTGAAACGGAATTTCGCAATGTAATTTTTCATTTTACTTTTAAGAATTTTTGGGCGTTTTTCCTCCAATTAACTGGTTCATCATCCGATCAGAACGTGGCTTTTCTCCTGAAACAAATTTTTATGCTATGTTTAGGAATTTCTAGTGTTTTCCTCTCCAATCCAGTCCTTTCCATAATGAAGTCCTCTTAAAAAAATCGTTCGATTAGATTATTAATTGCCTCTTCTCGATCGCTTGACTTTTTGTATTTTTCGTAAACGCAATCAATCATTTCAGCGCAATTTAGCGTTGCTATTTGTTTTTAGTCATTTGCTGTATCAATGTCATATCCCTTCGAATTTTTCCTTGTGCCAAAAGTTGTCCCTTCGGCAAATCACTTCTCGAATTCCCGTTTTTTGACATGCAATCGATCATAATCAATAAAAGGAGAGCTGAATGTAGCTTACGAAATCGTTCAAATCGTGCTTCTCATATGAAACTTCCAAATTTCGGCCAAAAATAAAGAAAACCTAAATTTAAAAAAGAAAAATTTAGATTCTTTGCAAATTTTTTACAACCGTTGTCATCGGCGGCAGATCGATGTTGTAATACCTCTTTCCCATCTCCAATTGTATATCTCAAACCAATTTCCAAACATAAAGTCAGTGTTCCCACAGTCGCGTCCGCAACATGATGCATCGGCTCTTCACTCTCGGAGCCCGATCGACTGACGTCACCCAGGCGAAACAACGTTCGACGTCTCTGGCCGACTTTTGCTTCGTTAGCCCTCAAAAGGATCTCACTTCCCAGGAAGAGGACCGACCAGTGAAGGAACCTCCAGATTCATTTTCACAGGACGCCCGACCGAATCTGCCCTGTGTCCACTACAAGGTGACCTGATGCCAAAGCCGATTAGATCAGGAGCTACTCTCAGTCCTGCAGAAAGCAACGTTGACCAGCCGATCTCTTCGGGCTTCCCAGGGAAACTTGGGCCGCTGAAGTTCTTCAACCTGCCCAGGAGCGCGCGGATTAGACTTTAGTTTGAAAAGATCAACGGTCATACTTCTGATAAGTATCTTGTTATGTCTTATCCTTGATCCTCTTATTCTATGCCTGGAAATTGTAACTGAACCACCTATCAAAATTTCCAAGTGTAACTCAAACCTGTCGATTTGTCATTTGGCCCATTTCCTTCTTGCGGGGTGTCATCGACGACAGAGGATTTTATAATATCTCTTTCCCATCCTCTATTGTATATCTCAAACCAATTTCCAAGCATAAAGTCAGTGTTCCCACAGTCGCGTCCGCAACAACCGTTATTCAGCAAAAGTGTAGTTGCTAAAATTAATCTAGTAGACTTTGAAAACTGCTTTCAAGTTGCCCGTTTTCCAAAAAACGCTGAAAGTTAGTGTGAAATTTTGAATTATTTCTTATCCAGTTAAACATTGGTCATTGTCCCGACAAATTTTTCACGTGTGCCTTTTACTCAGATTTATGACCGGCTCTCAATTTACTTTGCCACAAATCATTTCCCAACAAAACGTCCCTTCGAAGAGCCAATCAGCCCAGTGTCAATAAACCTAAACAAACAACCCACTCTCCTCCACCTAAAACCGACCAATTTTCACGCCGAAGCCCAACAATGAACTGACCTCATCCCCCTTCGGAGGCCGTTAATGGTCCCTTTCGTGTCATTTACCTTCACCTGTAAATTATTCATTCATGAAACCCACTTTCTCTCCCGTGGAACCCCTCATTTACCCGAAATTCGCCTTCGCCACGCTGAGGATTGCGTCCCCGCGCCGTTTGCCCCGACTGCGCGACATTGTGATTACGTGTGCAGGTGACAGGTGCAGGCGACGTCTTCACTGGGTCTTTGTTTGGCTGTGCTGCTTCATTGAAATAGACTTTGGGGATTTGAAGTAGGAAAAGCTGAATCCTAGAGATTAAGAATAGCGAGTAAAGGCGAGAATCTAAAAAAGACTAGCCTTAGGCCGTTCTCCGTGTCACCACCCGTTGGAATCGGTTTATCGATCGTTGTTTTTGTGTGTGCGGCGAGTGGCGGTCGCAGAAGCGTCGCCGCGGCGAGCGGTCGGCGGCCACCGCTGCCACGCGTTGACAGTGCCTCCTCCTCCCTCTGCTCGCTGGCTCGCCAACTCCGGAAACTTGCAGCTTTCCCGCATCCCGAAGGGCGTAAAAATAGCCCCGAAACGCGCGTCAACTTTGATTATCCTGAATGGGTTCAAAGGAGCCACGTCCAGCAGCTTCATATTGTCCGTTTCCTGGTGATTCGCGTGGCAATTTAGCGTCGATTTGCGGCTGCAGCGCAGATGCAACAGCTGTGCGTAATTAGCGGCGTGCTTTGGCTCGCTGGTCAATCTGTTTTCAGCCGTTTTCATCCGGTTTTGGTCTGATTAAAGGTGCGGTCGGTCTTTGAGAGGATTTTGTTCACTTGACCGCTTTTTGTCGATTTCGGGGCGAATATGCAAAGCGGGCGCGTCTTGAGCGACGTTTTCGTGTCTAGACAAGGGAATTTCGTTCGGTGGCGTTTCAGACTGGGGCAAATTCTCGCGTTTAGACATAAGCTACGTCTAAAACGAGCTTATTTTTGTCACGAAGTCGTGTCTGAAATTCAACGCTTGTCTGTCTATTTTCTCACTGAATCGCGCTGTTTTGGCTATTCTAGGTGTCTGAAATCAAGATAAACTCCCTGTGCGCTCGCTCTGCGTCTATTTTCGGGTTAGAGAGCGCTTTTTCAGAGAGCGCTTTTAACAGCTGGAATGAATTCCAGGTACCGCTCGTCAAGGCCCCATTCTCCGTTCGTTTGGGTCCGTTTTTAGTGTGATTTTTGCACCTTCCAGATTCCCAATTTCATCACAAATCGATGACTCACCTTCTAGGCTACCCACGCGCGCCTCACCTTTTCTGACGGTGTCTATTATGTTTTGTTTGTCTGTATTATTAGCCCGATGTGGACCTTTGTTTTGACGCTTTGACGAGGCTACGTTGTCATGGTTACACTAACGCGCTGGACTCATCATCGCTATTAGCCATTTGCTCTCTTTGCATGCCGTCTGCTAAGACGCTGTTAGGGCCTCTTTATTGATTTTTTGAGATTCTAGGGAAATTGAATTTAAAAATGAACCTCGCGATGTCTAATAATCATTTTATCTCCAGACCAAGACATTTAATGTCTCTTTTTCAGCCGTAAAATAGAGGAGTTCGGCAGGATGACGGGACTTTCCCAAGAGGACATCATCGAGAACACGCGGACAGTGCTGCAAGGCCTCGACGCCCTGCGAGAAGAGCACGTGACGATTCAGCAGAGTTTGGAGCTGAATAAGGAGACCCTCGCCGACGATGAGCAGTCGCTGAACAACGAGAAGCTCGGGATCATCACAAAGAACATGGACACCTTGACGTTGGCCATCGATGAGGCCCAGGTGAGGCGCAGAGTTCTGAGAAAACAGAGATTTATGTCGATTTTCAGGTGATGATGCAACTAGCGCATCATATGCAAAATGTGGAAGCCGACAAGCAGAAACTGAAGGCGCAAGTGAGGAGATTGTGCCAGGAGAACGCGTGGCTCAGAGATGAGCTGAATTCGACCCAGCAGAAGCTTCAGCAGAGCGAGCAGAAGGTGGCGCAGCTCGAGGAGGAGAACAAGCATCTCTCGTTTATGAATTCCATCAAGGCGCTCGATTCGGACCGAGGGGTATCCGTTTGAGGTCTTTGAAATGCTCATTTACCGTAATTCCATTCCAGGAAGAAGAAGGCAAGACCGCTGAGCCTGTCGAGCCCCGAATAATCAGCAACAACACCCTCCAAGAGCTCGGATTCGGTCCTGACGACGAAGACGACGCCGGGAACTCGCAATTCATCCAACCAACGCCCGCCAGCGCCATGGCCGCGAGCGCCAACGCCGGCTACGAGATCCCCGCGCGCCTTCGCACCCTCCACAACCTCGTATGGGCGGCGTATAACTCGGTCAGATTCCAAGAATTCATTATTTAGGTCATCCAGTACGCTTCTCAGAGTCGGTACGAAGTAGCTGTGCCACTTTGCAAGCAAGCGCTTGAAGATTTGGAGAAAACAAGTGGTCATGACCATCCCGATGTCGCAACCATGCTGAACATCTTGGCTCTCGTTTACAGAGACCAGAACAAGTACAAAGAAGCCGCGAATCTCCTAAACGAAGCTCTGGCGATCCGGGAAAAGTGCCTCGGAGAGAATCACCCGGCTGTCGCCGCCACTCTCAACAATTTGGCAGTTCTGTACGGAAAACGCGGAAAGTACAAGGACGCTGAGCCGCTCTGCAAAAGAGCGCTGGAGATCCGTATCAAAGTCCTAGGTGAAGACCACCCTGACGTTGCCAAGCAGCTGAACAACCTCGCCCTTCTGTGCCAGAATCAGGGCAAATACGACGAGGTGGAACAGTACTACTCCAGAGCGCTTCAAATCTACGAATCTCGACTTGGACCCGATGACCCGAACGTGGCTAAGACTAAGAACAACCTCTCGTCTGCCTATCTGAAGCAGGGCAAATACAAGGTAGGCGTTGGGTGACAGCTGAAGGGTCATTTCATGCCAGGGGAGCCTGCATTTAAGCTGGGCGAGTCTAGACAGCCTATCGACTTTTTTAGACTTCAGAGGGTCGCATGGCAGCATTCAACGGGGAAACGGATTAGTCGTGTCTCAAAAGCGACCCAGGGACGTCTAGGAACCGCCTCTAGACAGCTTCGCCTCTTTTTTGCTGTTTACCGCTCTACCCACGCTATCCTATCGTTCCCAGCGCTTAATACAACCATTTCTGTCTTACTCTGTTCCAGAACCCTCTAGAAAGCGCAGATCTATACATCATCTGCCCAACGAAGCAGCCAATTCAGGCCTCGTCCATGTCTGAATCGTTTCTGGATGTGGGTAAAAGTGCCGAAAGCAAGCAATAGATCTGAAATAACGAGTAGATAACGGTGTTGCGGTTACGGTCTCCCCTGGCACTTCTCTATTAACCGCACCTTTTGCGAGCTTCTGCACTCCTAAGAATTTAAGGCTTAGCCATGAGCGAGAAAGAGAGAACACGCGTTCTCTGAGAGCTAATCGGACTGGATTGGAGGGTGTTTTAAATTTGCGGTTCTAACGACCACGTCCCATAAAGCATAACCTGTCCTAAAACAATTCTTATTCCAGGAAGCCGAAGAAATCTACAAGCAAATTCTGACCCGAGCCCATGAGAGAGAATTTGGCCAAATCGGCGAAGGAAACAAGGCAATTTGGCAGATTGCGGAGGACAGAGAAGAGAGGCATCGAAGTGGAAACGAGGGAGAATCGAGCCAAGCGTATCAGGAGTATGGAGGCTGGCACAAGGCGGCTAAAGTGGACAGTTCTACGGTAACCACGACGCTCAAGAATCTCGGAGCACTGTACAGACGTCAGGGAAAGTATCAGGCCGCTGATACGCTTGATGACGTGGCACTCAGGGCAAAGAAACAGGTGAGTCGACGAGGAATTGGTAGGAAGGGTATGATCGTGTCTTGAAAAACTGACTTAGGATCTGAAAAAATTCTTCTCGACACGATTCCTACCCTCCCCTGTCGTCACCCACCCTTTTCCCTCACCTGCACAGCCGTTTACCCCACTTCTAACCCATCCAACTAACCCAAAAACCCTCCCGCCTCTTGCTAAGCGCTTCGTCCGTTTGTCCCTCTCTCCGCCCAAATCGCCGCTAAATCCGCCTTTTCCAGTTTAACCCGGGTCAAGCGAATGCCGGCGGCAACGCGAACGACGATCCGATGGCCACCGCCGGGATGACCGACTCGATGACCGCCTCCAGGATGACCACGTCGATGTCCTCGGGCGGCCTCAAATCTCGCCTCTTCAATGCTCTCGGCATCCAGCAGCAGGGTGGCGGCTCGTCGCAGTGATCCTAGGCTCTTTGAAGCTTAGTCTCGTCCCAGATCCACTGTGTACATTGTTACGTTCTGTTATACGCTTCCGAAGTCTCCGCATTTTGTGATATCTTTGCCTTCAGATTTGAAAAAAGAAGATCAGTTTTATTATTATATAACGACCATAATTACAGTTCGAGCTAATAAAGCGAGTTCTTAATGTGCATGCGCAGCAGCCGTAGCAGCATCTAACCTTCTCCCGACCCAGGCACCTCTCCTCCCAAGACACCCTCATCACAGAACGTGTTTCAGAGAGAAGCCACCGGTTCCACTATCACAGAAAACCAAGCAGAGAGCCAAATTATAGAAAAATGAAGACCCCGGAAAACGCCTTTCGATCTGATAATATTTCGAGCTTATTTATGTTTGTCACGAATCATGGTAAATGTACTTTTGATCGATTTGTTGAAGTGGATATGTTGCATTCAGTGGAGGCGTATTTTTGGAAGAGGCCAAGGCGGCCATAAAGCACACGTGTGGACTGTCGCATTGCCTTAGAAATGCCTTGACCGCACCTTCGCATTACAGCAATTGATCGATTATCCCCAAGCGAGCTGATAAGCCTCCCATCTCCAAAACGGCCATTAAGGTTATCAGTGTGCCCTAGAGATGACTCTGATTCCGGTGCGGCAGCTTGTGCTGCTCTCCGTCCTCTTATCGACGCTGGTAATTGGATTTGATGTTGATCCTAATGGATACGTTATGTTTTGCCCCTGTATGGGTAAGATTATGACCAGATTTCTAGGCTGTGATTTCTCTTGGTTTTAGGACGTTTTGGAAACCAGATGGAGCAATTCTTAGGCTCAATGTCGTTTGCGAGAGGAGTCGGAAGGACACTGGTACGTTACGAAACAAAAAATGAAAAAATGCTAGCGTTTGTCTTTCAGATTTTGCCTCCCCTAGTCACCTACCCCGACAACGCCCCAGCCGCTGTCATGGTCGACTTCGAATTCTACTTCCAAGTGGCGCCTCTCCAAAAATACCATCGCGTCATTACCATGCGTCAATTTATGCGTGACATCGCTCCAAATCTCTGGCCTAAGGAGAGCCGTAAGGTTTTCTGTTGGACTCCCCGCAAGAGCATCTTTGACAAATCGCTCCCTCTCAGTTGCAACGCTAAGGAAGGAAACCCGTTTGGACCTTTTTGGGACCACAACAAAATCGAATTTGTCGAAGATGAGTATTTTGGGGATAAGATCAAGGGTGGCTACGATCTGGCTGTGAATGGAACCAAGAGGGCTTGGAGAAATGAGTATCCAGGAGACCTTTACCCAGTTTTGGCGTTCTCCTCCGCTCCTGCGCTGTTCCCAGCTAGAAAGTCGGACAGAGATATCCAGAAATACATCAAGTGGACGAGCAGATTTACCCAGAAAGCTAAAGAGTTCCTTAAGGATGAGCTTCCAAGGCCTAGCATTGGAATCCATCTTAGGAATAACATCGATTGGGTAATCAAATAATTTTTTGGTGTGTTTTAAAGAATGAATTCCAGGACAACGTGTGCAAAAACCTAAAAAATGGACCCCAAAAGCAGAATATCTTTGCCTCAGGCCAGTGCATTGGATGGTATGCTGAGAGAGGCGAACTAACCTTCAATATGTGCCAGCCCTCTGAGGAGATTGTGCTTCAAGACGTAGGCCTAAGATTCTCTTTAAAACCTTAAAATTCATTTTTAGGTTGAAGACAAAGTTAACGCGATCGGCGCCAAGAGCGTTTTCGTTGCTAGCGACAAGGATCATCTGATTCCAGAGCTCACTGACCGCCTGAAGCCTCTTGGAGTCGTTGTCAAGCGTCTTGACCCCGACGATCCCCACGTGTCTTTGGCGATTCTCCAGCGCGTGGATCACTTTATCGGAAACTGCGTCTCCACGTTCAGCTCTTTTGTCGTGCGCAGCAGAGAATTCGCCACGGATTCGAGCTTCCGCGAGTCATCGTTCTTTGGATATACCCCGCCGAGCAGGAAGAGGAAGATTGAGCTGTAAGGAGAATAGGAATAGGCGTGGCTTTTGACTTGTTTTTGTTGGCTAATAAACGGTGTAATTCTAATAGCGGCGTTTCGCAGATGATCAGAATCGAACAGAGGAAGATTTAGGGCATAGGGACACAAGGGAGTGCTTTGATAAAGAGCCACTATGCGCGCGGAAGGTCAAACGACACTGACTGGCTAGAGCGCAGTCAGCGCTTGGGTTGTCCGATGACTGTCCGGTGACCTTTGCGGATAGGCGCAGTTCTCGGTTGCACGGGCGTCTATTCTTTCTCCAGCAGGCATGTGAAACGTTGCACAGCTTTTCCCATTTTTCCTTGTTGTCTTCGCCTTGCCAATTATGGTTTTTGACACGGTTCAAGTAGATTTTAGCGTATTTTGTGCGATTTTCTCCTTACCTTTGTCCTGAATTAGTATATCCATTATCGATTGCCTCGGATCCATGCGCGTGCTCCTTTTACAGAGGTGTGAACAGCTCCGACGCATTTACGCTGTTTTGTCTCTTTTTCAGAAGAATTCGGCAACATGACGGGACTTTCCCAAGAAGACATTATCGAGAACACGCGGACAGTGCTGCAAGGCCTCGACGCCCTGCGAGAAGAGCACGTGACGATTCAGCAGAGTTTGGAGCTGAATAAGGAGACCCTCGTCGACGATGAACAGTCGCTGAACAACGAGAAGCTCGGGATCGTCACAAAGAACATGGACACCTTGACGTTGGCCATCGATGAGGCCCAGGTGAGGCGCAGAGTTCTTAGGAAACAGAGATTTATGTCGATTTTCAGGTGATGATGCAACTAGCGCATCATATGCAAAATGTGGAAGCCGACAAGCAGAAACTGAAGGCGCAAGTGAGAAGATTGTGCCAGGAGAACGCGTGGCTCAGAGATGAGCTGAATTCGACCCAGCAGAAGTTTCAGCAGAGCGAGCAGAAGGTGGCGCAGCTCGAGGAGGAGAACAAGCATCTCTCGTTTATGAATTCCATCAAGGCGCTCGATTCGGACCGAGGGGTGAGGGTTCGTCAAAATGCGTTTTTTAACGTATTTTATGCTTTAGAAAGAGGAAAACAAGACCACAGAAGCCGCGGAAACCCGAATCATTACCAGCAACACCCTCCAAGAACTCGGATTTGGTCCTGATGACGAAGACGCCACTTCAAGCTCTCAATTTGTTCAACCCACGCCCAGTGGAACCATCGCAGCGAATGTCAACGCTGGCTACGAGATTCCTGCCCGTCTCCGCACCCTCAACAACCTCGTAATCCAGTACGCCTCTCAGAAGCGGTACGAAGTAGCCGTTCCACTTTGCCTTCAAGCAATCGAAGATTTGGAGAAGACCAGCGGATATAACCATCCCGATGTCGCAACGATGCTTACTACCCTCTCGATGCTTTACCGTGAGCAGAACAAGTTAAGGGAGGCTGCGAATCTCCTGAACCAAGTCTTGGCTATCCAAGAGAAGTGCATGGGAGAGAACCACCCTGCGGTGGCTTCCACGCTCAACAATTTGGCTGTTTCATATGGAAAACGGGGAAAATTCAAGGACGCTGAGCCGCTTTGCAAGCGAGCTCTTGACATTAAGATTGAGATCTTCGGGGAAGACCACCCTGACGTTGCCAAGCAGCTGAACAACCTCGCCCTTCTGTGCCAAAATTTGGGCAAATACGACGAGGTGGAACAGTACTACTCCAGAGCGCTTCATATCTACGAATCTCGACTTGGACCCGATGATCCGAGCGTGGCTAAAACTAAGAGCAGTCTTGCACATGCTTATGTGAAACAGGCCAAATATAAGGTAAAGCTTTATTTAAATCTTCTCCAAAATGACTTTTATTTTAGGAAGCCGAGGAGATCTACAAACAAATTCTGACCCAAGCCCACGAGAGAGAATTTGGCCAAATCGGTAAGGGAAACAAGGCGATTTGGCAGATTGCGGAGGACAGAGAAGAGAGGCATCGAAGTGGAAACGAGGGAGAATCGAGCCAAGCGTATCAAAACAAAATAACGAAAGTGGACAGCTCTACAGTAACCACAACACTCAAGAATCTAGGAGCACTGTACAGACGTCAGGGAAAGTATCAGGCCGCTGATACGCTTGATGACGTGGCACTCAGGGCAAAGAAACAGGTGAGTCGACGAGGAAATAATGGGGATGCGGGTTTGTGTCTTTAAAAAGTGACTTTATGGCCTAAAATACAACTAAGCGAATTCTAAAATAAAATTTGCACGGACCATTAGAATCTAGGCAACACGAGAGCCTTCTCGACAGGATTCCCATTCTTCCATCCTCATGCTGCACTGCAGTTTACCCCACTTCTAACCCATCCAACTAACCCAAAAACCCTCCCGCCTCTTGCTAAGCGCTTCGTCCGTTAGTCCCTCTCTCCGCCCAAATCGCCGCTAAATCCGTCTTTTCCAGTTCAACCCGGGTCAAGCGAATGCCGGCGGCAACGCGAACGACGACCCGATGGCCACCGCCGCGATGAACGACTCGATGACCGCCTCCAGGATGACCACGTCGATGTCCTCGGGCGGCCTCAAATCTCGCCTCTTCAACGCTCTCGGCATCCAGCAGCAGGGTGGCGGCTTGTCGCAGTGATCCTAGGCTCTTTGAAGCTTAGCCTCGCTTGGTTTGGTTATATCATAAATGCTATTCCATTTTCGCGCTCAAATACCAAGTGTGACGGCATGAAAGTGCTAACCCAAACCAATGCTAACCCACTCGACCTCCTCCTCGGCCTATTCTAACCGTCGACTTTACGACGACATGGAATTCGTGTGCTACGAATTTGCGGACAGCGTCGTTGCCCACCTCTCCAACCCTCTTCTACTCCGAAATCTCCGCTCGCTCGTTTGGAGCAACGCTGCCCAGCTTCAATACAACTACCGAGGCAATGCTGAGCTCTCGGTCCTGTTCCCGACAGATCTCGGTGGTTTTCTACAAGCTTTCGGTGAGCGATCCTTCCTTAAGGACCGTAAGAACAAGAACAACCCAGTGGAAGCGAGAATTTGGGCTTGGAAAAAGCGCCAACTCTTGGGTCTCTCCTTAGACCGAATCGCGATCCATGGGAGGCCGGAGGAGAAAACTGAAGCCAAGTGGCAGTATTCTAAGGTGACTAAAACTGATGTTTTGAGATATTTGGAAATTCCACGCAGAGAATGGGCGTTTCCGAGCAACCTGGAAATTTCAAACATTCAGGATGACCACCTCTATGCTAACGAGATTATCCGTAAGCTTCCGGTCGATTTTCAAATTTACAATTTCCACAACGTCCATGGTCAGAGCGACGCTTTTGTCGCTTTTCTCCAGAAATTGGCCAACTCTCCTGTCAAAAATCTTAAGATCAACTTCACCAGCTGTTCTCTGACCCAAGAAGCCACGGACGCCATTATCTATCTTTTGAGACCCAACTGCAAGACCACAATCCAATTCAAGCAACAAGATTTGAGTTTCTTTGGTGAAGCTTATCTAAACCTGTTCTACAATGTTTGGTATCACGAAGAAAATGTCCAAGCGCTGATGAGGCTTCATAAGATCGACCAAGACGTGGCTGAGCTTTTGACAAATGTGCTTTGGAATCGACAGCCTCATCCTAAAGAAGGAGATCAGTCTACGCGTTTTTCTGTTGTTGAAACGCACCAGTTTCTAGGAGCACAGAGGAAGTCTCTTGTGGAAGTTAAACTTGGTTGAATGTGGTGAATTTTAAGATTCAGTTTGTGAATAAACAATGCAAAAATTGCAAATTATAATTAAACTCCATGAGAACTTCGAAAAACCGACTGTTTTCATAATTTTTGAGTAGTGGTCAGTGAATCTTATACGTGCTTCGGTCTCAGAATCACAGGAAATGTTGACTGGATGCAGTCTCCAATTGTAAAAGAGGACTCTTTTTGGATTGAGAGTTAGATTTCCAGCTTCGTTGCTCCTAAAACTCATTGAAGCTACAATAATCGACATTTTTACTTACCTGGAATTGGGGGTTGAACAGGGTTGAAGGGTTGCACTCCTGAACTTTAAAAGAAGTCTTAAATTTGAAAGTGAAATGGAGCGAGTCGTAATCGAAGCAGTATGTATTCTAGCTCTTCTACACCAAGAGGATCCGTGTAAACATAAAATTAATCGATAGGGTAAAACGTTTTTTGTGTGTCTACAAGTGGTTACATGGTCTGAACAATTCAAAGCGTATTGAACTACAGCACTATCTGTATACCACGTCTCTTCACTTGGTTGAATCACTGTAGGATAAAAAGAGGATATTCGCAAAATATGTAAGAACTACGGTTATATGACGGAAGCTCCAAATTCTTAACGTTGTGTAGCCCATTTTGTTAAAGACAGTTAAAATGTTGACCTCGCCAATGGAAGCTGATTCAAAATCACTGCGTTGAAAGTATACTTCCTGGACAGATCACTCAGCGAATATTTGAAGACGCTAAATGACTGAAAATAACGGCTGGACTTGGATTTCAAGTTGACCACAAATTTCGAAATTCACCAAAGGTGTAAACGTTCTCTCCAATGTTGTTTGTTCCAATGTTTTTGCAGGGACCTAAAAAATTTGACTCCAATACAATCTAACGCAACGCTTTTAGCTGTAAATGTGTCTTTAAAATATGTAAAAACAAGACCTGAGATATCCAAAGTTGAAGCGCTAGCTGTAAAAGAGCACACTGGTTTTTCAACGTGTATCTCTGTCACTTGGTTCTTACCCACCAACATAAAAGGGGTTTCAGGAGCTTTGTGGTCAAAATTGAAGAAGGACTGGCCAACTTGCTGGGATAACGACCGTGTACGTGCAAAAAACACCTGTGCACTTATTAAGCTGAAAATTCGGAATGGAAAATAAAGCGTTATGGTGCTATGACTTTCAAAAAACCACGTAATTCTCATACGCGCGTCGGTCTCAGGATTGCAAGAAATGCTGTTTGGACGTAGTCTCCGATGGTACAATGTAATATTAGTCAGTTTCACAAATGTCAAAGTTCTTCCGCTGCTTGGGATTATCATCCGGCTTCCGTTCGTTTTCGTTCCCAGAACGTTGCTAAATCTTACGCCATTTTTGAACTCCAATTCATATTAATCAAACTTACAGTGTAGCATTTGGCGGCTGGACATCTACTTCCAGACTCATGCGTTTATCACTGAAAGTCTTAACCTGGTAATGCGCGTAGAATCCAAATAGTTAAAATAATATTCAAATTGCTCCATTCCAAGAGGATCTGTGTTCACTCTCTACGGCTGATGATATGTGCCGTAATTTATGTTCGTGACTGAATTTTCCAAATAACGATTTCATCAAAAATCGTTTTTTGCCGTATCCAACCATAGCAGCCTGACTGTTCATACCACTTACCTTCCTCCGGACAAATTTCAATTGCACTCCTTGTAAAAATTGGTTTCTCATACATAACTGCTGTCTTTTGGCTTTGATTCCAAATTTTTAAAAAGGCTTTACTCACGCATAGCTCAAAAGATGTGCTTTAGAGACGTTTTGAGCACCGCTTGAGACAGGAAACACTTGGACGTTGCCTTCAATAGATGCACATTGGGTCTGCAAGCTTATTCAGTTAGAATTCAAAGTTTTCAACCATACCCAATCCGCTCTTTTTTAAATGTAAACTGAGCGGATGGGCAAGTTTTGAGATAAATGGCAGAGCAAACGACGCCTTCAATGTTCGACGGAGCAAGAATAATTGCAGGACGTTGTGAGCTGAAGCCTATGCACATTATGATATCATTTTAGAGACTGTAGCAACCGTCCGTAAACATGTACACATTACCGCCAAGCCGTTTTTTCTAAATTTCTAAATTTTCATACATTTAATCGTGTTTTTCAGCTCCTGCGACCATTTGTGTGCCTTGTGGTAAATTCATGACCGAAAGGGAACATTTTTGGCTGTGTTGTCGATTTTACAGCACAATTAGGATGGACTTGGGTCAGTATGGGATTGACTAAGGACCCCACTCCTCGCACAATCTCTATTTTTGTCGATCCCTCCCCCGACCGTGATCCTTTATAACTATGATGGATTTTAGCCCTAATCAAACTTATCCCTAGCCATATAATAGAAAATTACGCTTTATTCGACGTCGCTTGCGTTAGCGGCCAGTTTTCACAGCCAGTTTTGAGATTTTCTCCTCGATTAATTTGACTCCAGAATGCCCAAAAACCAAAAAATACTTATTCTATCTTCGTCATCAATTACGGAAATCTAGGTTTTAGTCAAATTTTAGGCAGAACGGCTGGATAAAAGAGATCTCTGTGACCTGATCAAAGGCAGAAAGCATAAAAGGGAGTTGAGGAGAGATTACTGAATTTCCGAAAACGGGAAATATGATGTAAGGAAAAAGGGTAAACGTCACCGTGCTCTAAGGGCGGAAATAAGGATAGGGTGCAGGATAGGCTTGAAACTTACACGTGTTTACTTAATTTCAGTTTAACGATTGCGCAAGGTTAAAATGGGTTCCGCGAAACGAGCTCTTAACGGAAGCCACACCCATTGCATAATCGAAACGCTTCCGCACACAGAAAAAGGTTTCCAAAAATGCGTTTCAGCGAAGCATCCGCTCCATCACTTTCGACTCAAAAAAGCGCCGTGCGCCGCGGTTGTTCTGCACGCGCGTCCACTCTTCCGTCCCGAACCGGTCTTTCGGAGCTTCTTAAAAGCGCCTTCGAAGCGGTGCAAACATCGAAGAAGCGTCGAAGATGTTCGAAGAGAAGCTCCTGGTCGGCGTGGCGTCCGCCTGCTCCACGATGGCGATCCTGGCGGTGGTGTTCGTTGTGCCGTCGCTCTACGCGACCATCCAGGAGGTGCATGACGAGGTGATGGACGGCGTGCAGGTGTTCCGTGTGGAGACGGACAGCGCGTGGACGGACATGATGGACGTGCAGCTCTCGGTGACGCCGGCGACGAAGCCGCGCGAGAACCCTTTCAACTCGATCTTCCGCCAGAAGCGTTCGAACTTCAACGGCCTTCCTGCGTGGTGCCAGTGCGAGCCCACGAAGCCCACGTGTCCCCCCGGCCCGCCCGGACCCCCCGGAACTCCCGGTCTCGACGGAAGTCCCGGCGCACCCGGACCCAAGGGTCAGGACAACGTCGCCACCTTCGCCCCCCTCACCTGCCCTCCCACGGTATGATGTAGCCTAGACATTTAGCCTAATCTTCTTATTTCAGCCCACCGGATGCATTAAGTGCCCCGCTGGAGCGCCCGGACCCAAGGGACCCGACGGACCTGCCGGTCCCGCTGGCCCTGATGGCCGTCCCGGACAGAACGGCCCCCGCGGTCAGGACGGACACTCCGGCCAAGCTGGACCCGCAGGAGAGGCCGGAGCGCATGGAGCCCCTGGAGCTCCCGGCAAGCCCGGACCCGCCGGAAACGATGGCACGCGCGGCCACGGAAAGCCCGGCCCCAAGGGAGCGCCTGGCGCTCGCGGACACCCCGGCCAGAATGGAGGGCGCGGAGAGAACGGCGCGCCCGGAGCGCCCGGCCAACAGGGCCCCGCGGGCCGCGCCGGACAGCCCGGAGCCGCCGGCGTCGACGGACGCCCCGGAATCGCCGGAGGTCGCGGCGCCCCCGGCGCCGACGCCGCCTACTGCCCCTGCCCCAACCGCTCGGGAGCCTACGTCGGAAGCCACTAGAGTTCTTCTCCTTTCATCTCTTTTTTTTCTGGTTTTACGTAAATAAATAAGCAAGCATTCACTTTACTGTTTTTTGGGGTTAGATCCACAACCCCGGAATGACACAAAACATAACCTCGCTTCCCTCTATTTAACGCCAACCGACCGTTCCCTGAGAGTCGCAGTGGGCAAAATGAGGTCGAGTCAGGCTTTGTCTAGATTTTTACCTCCATCTGAACAAGCTTCATTCTCCTCTTTCTTCCTCCAAGTGAGCGGTCGGGCATTTGGATCATTTCCTTCAATTGGATCGCTTTCTAAACAGGTACTTTAACATTTCTTTTCAATCAGGATCATAAAATCCTCCTGACCAGCGGACCAAAATTACGATCTTGATAACCCTTAAATACTGCCATCTTTAAGCTTCATCCCCAAACTTACCTCAATTTCGACCCCAAATCGCTCTTTACCGCTCTAAATTGGTCAACTTTGAACAATGGATTTGTGCCCTTTGGCTTACATTTCAAAAACGTCCTTTTCTTCTAATCACCTTATTTTCCAGATGTCTCCCTCAAAAATCGCCTTCTGCCTTCTCCTGCTCTTCTACGCGGCTTCCATTGTGGATAGCATCACGCGTGGAACGCGGCCGACCGCCAGAAAATGGACGACGCCGTATGTGATCAAATACAACCCGAACGACTACTACGACGATTATTTCGAGGAGAAGAACATCAACGTGAAAAAGCGGAGCAAGTCAGACGAGACGACCGCCTTGTCGGTCGCTCTCCTTGTGATGCTTGGAATCCATTCGTAATATGTGTATGTTTGATTTGAGTAAATTGATGATTTGAGAGTGTGTTGGACACGTTCGGGGCTTTTTCAGGTGACAAGCACGTCCGAAACAGCTGAAATTTGGTTTAAAAAACTATTATAAATTAACGGGGCCGCGCGCGCTCTTGCGCGACAGTATTCTTTAAATTAGCATTGTTCGGAGCTTCGCGCCTCACAGATTTATATTTTGCAACAGCCTCGGCGCTACGCGCCTCGTTTGAGCGATTTCTCGGCTAAAGGACATCTCTGCGTTTCGAATTCCACCAAAAACGCATTTGATGCTTCACAATTTTCACCGTTCCTCTTCCACCGCAGCTCAACACGGCGCGCGAAACCACGAAAGTCGAGGCGACGGCGAAAAGTTTGCAAACGCAAGCGCCGCGCGACCGCGACCGCGACCGCGACCGCGACCGTAACCCACGCGTTTTTCAACCGCTTTTGACGAGAAATCTTTTCAGTGTTGACCACGATTTTCGGCCTTAAAAAGCGCCCAAATATGTTGTAATTTTGGATGCCTTTTAGCACCAAATGACCACCAAAGCATTCCTGAAATTCGCCTTTTTCACAGGCTTAATAAAATTATTGAATTTTTATGTTTTTCAAGAGTGAATTTGGGATTGTATTTCAAGTCCAACTTTTGCCACATTTTCCGTTTCCGAAATGCGCTAAACGGCGTTCCAACACTGCCGATCTCCGCCCTTTTCCAGATCTCTGGCCAGCCCTTTTTTGAATCTTCCTGTAGACACAAAAGGGTACTCGGTCCGTGTATCGACCGGGCCATGTCGCGTCTGCTATTTTCTGTCTAGACACGCGGAGACGTCGCCCCATTCGCGGCGGCCTCCTCATTGTCCAGTCGGATCTCTCCGTGCTCTTCTCTGGATTATCTTCTCTCCGGACTCGCCGTCAACGCTCTTCGCCCTCTGTCGTCGAACAGTTTCACCGCTCAACGAAGGTATGTCGTGTCTTTCTCCTTTTCAACCCTGTTTTCCCCTGTTCCAGGCAGTCGCGATGAACGCAGCCCTTTGGCTCTTCGTGGCCACCAGTGCTTGCGTTTGGCCCGATTCCCGAGCTGATTGGCCCGAAAATTTTAAATCGGATTTATACGAGTGTGACAAGACGTTCCTCAGTCGCTACCTGGTAGTCGGATTGAACGGCCGCAAACGCCACCGCAACATCTTCTACTTCGAAGCCTGGGACGTGCCTGGGAAGCTAATCCACATGACCCATGACACGACGTACGCGTACATGTGGAAGCGCCTCTCCATCGACCCGTTCACCTTGGGCGGAGACGTGAATATGATGATTACACAATCCGATGACCAGATGCCAACGAAAACGTGCGCCCATCGATCGACGGACACGCTTGGCATCAACCTGAAAAAGAGGTATGTCTACTTCACCTACGAGACCTGGTGTAAAGGGCCGACAAAGTCGGATAAAGACAAGAGCGACAAGCCTCACAATGTAACGAAAGTACTTTTTTGCGCAATTTAATAATTTTGGTTTTTAGCTGAAATGGGTCGTGCGGTCGCAAGTGAACTTCAGCTTCGATGGAGTCATGGATGACAAGGTCGACAATGTGACAAGATACTTTGTGCGCGCAGTAGGACATGTTCACCAGTGCGAGTTGGACAAGTTCTACGACTGTTTCGACCAAATGGATAAAAAGTCTTGGAAGATTAGATTCCCAATTGGCATGCGGGTCAGTTTTATCCTTTTCTCCATTTGAGTTGAGTAATGTCATCAATTTCAGAGCAGGACGAGGATGGCCTTGGATGAATCCTACGTAAATAAAATTTACGACCACTTCAAGGATAAATGGTTCAAGCCTGAAGCCAAATATGGAGTTGGGGGCTTCTCAGGGGTCCTCTTAAAAGAAGGCGCTCTGGAACTTCGCGCTCAGCTGACTAGCGGAACTAAGGATGAAATAGTGTACGCAATGATGGATGGACGACAGTGAGTTCTAATGATATTGCGCAGTATTTCTGATTCTAGGAATCCGTTTCAGGGGCCTGGCTCCAAAGCATGTAAATACGCAACGCTTAATGCGTCGTATTTCCGATACGTCTACCTGGTGGATATGACCAATCTGAATGAAGACCTGGGCTATTTCGAGGAAGACGAAGGCAACTACGACGACACACGCATCTACGAGGAATACGATTTCAATCAATATTATATCGATGCCATTGAGAAGAATTCAACAGAGGAACCGATAGCTCCGGGAATCGACGATTGCGCCAGTGTGACCGTGTCCTTCGTTTTTTTTATGGTGATTGTAATTTTTATGTAACCAATGTATATGTGAAAAATCCAGGAGGCCAGCCCCAGCCTATTATCCCCGCTGTTTGAAAGAGGCCGTCTTGGGCCTACACACGCCACTTCCAGGCGCTTTCGGCGTGGAAACCAAAACATGTGGTAACGTGAATTGCACCTTCTTCCCCTTTCAGTCTCGAATCTCGGAATTCCGACTTCGTCCATAACGAAATGTCCAGACACGAGTTTCCTGATTGAGCGAGCGCGGGTTACGGTGGCGGAGATGTTTGCTTTTGCACGCTTTTCGCTGTCGCATTGAGTGTTTTGATTTCGCGCGCTGTGTCGATCGGCGGGGGTGACGGTGAAAATTTTGAGGCTTCAAGCACGCTTTTGGTAGAGTTCCGGTAATCTGTGAGGCGCGAAGTGCCGAACAATGCTGATTTTAAGAAAATACTGTCACGCAATAGCGCGCGGCCCCGTTAATATGTATATAGTCTTCCTCCCGCTCCTCGCCGCCTTCCTCCTTGAATTTCGGATATTCCGCGCTCCCAGTAAGCAGAATTTCGGCTCTTTGGCCTCTTCCCCCGGAGCCACTCGTCCTCCGGCTTCTTCCGCGTGCGATGGAAGCCGAAGAAGCGCTCGAAACCTTGAAGAATCGTCGGAAATCCGAAGAAGCCTTCGGGAGAAGCCGCTGAGAAGGTGAATTTTCGATGATTTCGGTGGTCGATTGGAGGTGGATTCCAGGAAGAGGTTTGTCGCAACACTTTTGAAACTTTGCGGTTTTCTGCCGCTTAAAGCCCGCTTTTGGCCTCGAAATCTTCTTCTTTTCAGCCCTTTCTCGATTTATTGAATGTCAATTTCGGGCCATTTTGACCGCCATTTTTTCGACCGATCTTGACCACGCTCCAGCCCTATTTCGTGTGTGTAAAGCGCGCTTTACGGTTGCTTTCCGACTCCCTTCGTTTTCTCCATCTATAGAACATGAATCGGGACTATTGTTGGGTCGTTCTTTGACTTATGTCAACCATATTCCGAGCATAAATTTCTACATTTTATTAGAAGCCGTTTTTCGGAGATTAGATGCGCGTTTTATATCGTGACCATATATGCTCAAATCTAACTGTTTTCAGGGCCACAAGAACTATTCCTCAGAACAGAAGAACATCTCCAAAAGACATCTGTACAAAACGTCCAAATCGTGGCCGAAAACGGAGATTTGAGAACGAAGAACGTCGCCCACTTCAGGAAGACCTTAAAGTTATTTGAAGCGTTTAAAGAGTTTGTGGTTTTGCATTATTATTGAGCGAAACGACGTCAAACTCTTTTGGATTTCGAGATTTGCGAAGCGATTTGGAGACTCTGATCCAAGCCAAATCGGACGTTTGCCGCTTGGCTTACGGGGACGAACTCTGGAGGAAAAAGTCGAAGAACTGTGGTTACGGACCAAACCGCGTTATTACGGCGGACGAATCCCTGAAAGGTTCGACCAGCTTCGTGGTCCCCGTCAATGTCCCGTCAAGTCCCCGTCGATCTGATCACCGCCGCTGTGGAACATGAAGTATGAAGTATAACCTTTTAAACGATTCTCAAGCTGCTGGAGCGTCAGAAGTCGCAGAATCTCGTTGGTGAAACCCATGTGATTTTCTACTTCTTTGACATCTTTTCCGAGTATTCTGAAGCGCTTAGAAACCAAATGAAGACGGCATTAGAACAGCTTTTGGACGCCGGCTTCGAGTTGCTGATTACGATAGCCGATCATAAAGGAGTGGAAATCCTCGATCTGCTCGTATAAATGAAGGATTAGTTGATGAAGCTCCCCAATAGCTTATTCATTCGAAGCAGGCCGAACGTTGGAGTACGGACAAACTGAACAAGTTGATCCGGCAGTGTTTTGAGAAGGTGTCCGTGGACAGCGAACTCGAGTTCCCGAAACCAGCTTTTGGCGATCTTTGGGTGACTTGGGGCAGATTTCGACAGCATTGGGACGGTGAAATGAGTAGGATCGAGCTCGCAGAGCCGCTCAGCGTCAGTCACAAGACAGCGAAACGGCATTAGCACGGTGGTAAAATGTGTTTACGTTTCTAAGAAGACGTCGCACGTTGGTTTTTAAACCCTTATCCACTAGTAAATCCGTCAGACCCGTTTTGTCGGAGAGTTCCAGTTTGGTCTTTTTCGATTTGCTCACTGGAAAGCCTCCGATGCTTTCGGGGACGGTAGATTTCGGCGACCACATTGAGTGGATTTCGATGACGGCGCAAGTTGAACCAACTGTAAACTTGCATTTGCATGAGGCCGGTGGATTCTGCGATATGGCGTCGCTTCTCTGCGTTGACGTATTTGACGGTTGTGAGCCATTCGTTGAGAACGGAGCGCTGCTCTTCGATGAAGAAACCCGGAGCTTTTGGCTTTTTTATGCCAAGAGAGGCCACTTTACGGGTGTTTTTAAAAGACTGACGAGTTTTCATTTTTCTTTAGAAGGTACTGGTCATTTTTGCTTACATAGATTAGTGTTAAATAACAATTCTTCCATAATTCACGTATGGACCTGCTTTGGAGACATTTTGTAAGAATCGCGTTTACTGTTTACCAAAAAAGACCCAAACTTCCGCCTCATAAAACGATGACGGTTCCATCTATAATTGACGTGCATTATTGTTCTGCACGTTCTATAAAGAATCCGCCATTTAAGCTCATTAAAATACCATTACAAAAGCCTATCTTCGTCATTCCTTTTGCTTTTTGACGTCTTCTTGCCTTTTCAAATGCTAGCAATCCCTTTATTCCTCGCCTTCTTATGTCTAAGCCTTGCTGATGACCCTAATAGCTTCCCAGACTGCCGAATCGAGGATTTTCGAGGTAGCGTTCTTCTAGGAAACCAGAATGGCGAACTCGTTTACTGGCAAGTGCCTTATTATGGCTCAGGAGCTATTAAAGCTGAAAACGTGCCTCTAACAACCTTCCCGATTCCTCCCTACAACTATTCTTACAAGGGAAAAGATTATCTTCTGCACTTCTCGGCCGCTAATCGTGTCAACGTGTGGAAGAGCCACAGAACTCTGTATGAGTACTACACGACCGATTGGAATGAAGATGGGGTAAAATAAAACTTTTTTGGAAGCTTCATTTTAGCTGTTTTCAGAACGATTGGCATTACTTGATCGAGATTTTCTTCAGCCCAGAGGGTATCCCGAATAGTGTCAGTTACACTGGTATAAGGCCCTGGTGCCAAGCAATCGCTTGCGTCACTTTTCCAGCCTTAGGAAAGAACAACAAAGTCGTTGTAGCTGATTATAAATATGACCCTGCTGATATAAATGCCACCATAACTAATGCTAATTTTGAAGTGGGTTTTAACTTACCCTTTCAAGATAAAAATGCCATCTTTAGGAAGATAAGCCTATGTCAGAACACGCTTACTGGGAGGTTTATGACTGGACTGATAAGAAAAGCTACCCGAAGAGGACTCAAGATCTGTTTGAAGGAGTGATGTACAGAGATAATGGAGATGAGCTTGTGGCAACGTATGAGGACAAAAACAGGACTTTGATGGTGTATTCTAGCGAAACTAGGTCAGATAGAGCCACTTTGAAGACTGAAAATTCGGTTTTAGGAAAGGAAAATGCAAATACGGCACTCTCGCGTATCCAAAGTTCAAGTTTTTGCACATGATCGATATGAGAGACCCGAGTTATGCAGGAATTGGCACAGAAACGCCATCGTTCAGTTCTAGCGACGATTCTATTCTGAGCTCCACCGAAATAGCCTCTGAAGGCTTCAAAACAATGGAGTTTGACCTAAGCAACTCTGATGGCTTTCGAACTGAGACCTACAGTACTCCTGAAGCTGCGGACCAATATTCAAGTCTCACTTTTGGCTATGACAACACTTCTGACGATAGATCCACTCAAAGAGACCTTGAAACCACTTACAGTACCCTTGAAAGGGTTGAACCCAATTCTACGACCGATAGACCCTATCATCATGAAACAACTCCTAATGACAAACTAACCTCGAAAAAAGGCCTAAAAACCACTTACGAGACTACTTCAAGCTACAGTACCCCTGAGACCTCAAACCACGATTCTACGACCGCCTTTGGAAATAGAACGCGTGACTACGATTACGGAACCACTCCTGAAGCCCACGAAAATCCTTCCAATTCTACAGCAGACGAGCCAACGTCCACCGATGATTATCCGACTCCAGCTCTTCGTCCACAAACGAAGAAGCCGAAAACAGCCGACCGACTTTTGTGGAATACTGTATCTCTTGCGGTGGTCGGATATGCTCTATTTTGAAGAGCGACAAGCCTATTTTGAGATAAATTTTTAAGCTTAATCACGGTAGCACCAAAGCAAAAACGCGCCTATATTCCAAACAACGCTAATCGCCTTGGGTTCCGTCGGCCCCAATCGAATCGATCCCGACGTCCTTCACACCGTTCACTTCGGTGATGACTTCCGGGGGCTTCTGGTAGTCCGTCTTCAGCATTCCGTCCGCGTTGGCGCTCGGCATCGACAACTGGATCTTCGACCGCAGGTGGAACTCCACTTCTTCGTCGGAATCTGCCGAGGATTTCTTCTTTTTCGTGAGCGTCCCTTTCGCGTCTGGCTGTCGGGTACTGTCCCAGTCACTGATCACGTCATCCATCGTCGGGTAGTCCGATTTGTTGCGCGTTTGGCCTTTAGCAATCTTTTCCTGAAATGGAGGCATGAGTCGTGGGAAATTCAGGCCAAAAAAGATTCAAACATCTGGCCAAAATGTACCTTTAGCCAGAAAAAATTATGGCTGAAATTCAGCTCATTCTGCAGTCGAAATCAGCGCGATTCTAGCCTCCGAAACACAACTCAAGAAGCCACTAAAACCTCGTTGAAAATGCGGATTAAAATAAAACTCACCTCCTTGGCGTTCTTCGGGATAACCTTCGGCTTCAGATTTATTTCGTCGGCGTGCTTCGGCTTTAGCGTCTTCGCCGGCTTCGCTTCCTTTTTGGCCTCCTTCGGTTTTGGCGTCTTCACCGGCTGCGCTTCCTCCTTGGCCTCCTTCGGCTTTGGCGTCTTCGCCGGCTTCGCTTCCTCCATGGCCTCCTTCTTCGACAATTTGGCCTTCGAATCTTTCTTGGACACCTCGGCCTTCTTTGAAACGACCTCACCAACCTGCGTGTTGTGAGGGGCTTTCGGCGTCATCCTCAGGATCTCCTTCACCTTCTTGATCTGCTCATTCGCCTCCGGCTTCTCCGCGGATCCAAAAGCGTCCGTCGACGGCTGCTCCGACGAGATCCGAAGCTTCGACTTCGAATCTTTCTTCATCTTCGAGTCATCCGCCCGTTTGCTCGTCAACGACTTTTTTGGCTCCGACTTCGGAGGCTTCTTTTCATGGGCCGGCGATCTTCCTTCGTCAGTTTTGGAGTCCTTCATTTTCGGCTTCTCTTGAACTTCAGCCTTGGAACTCTTCGCCGCGTCTGCTCTCGCGGAGCTCTTCGCAGCACTCCCGGGACTGATGGAGCTTTTCCCGATTTGCGACGTTTTTGTGTACTAAAAAAAGTATTTTAAGAGAGGAGACGGAGAGATCGCTTACCTTATCCAAGCCTGAAGGGGTCTTCTTGCGGCCGCAGAGGATGAAAGAAGTGATCAGCATGGCGCAGCCGACGAACGCGGCCGACCAACCGACCAGTGCGGCTAACATTGCGAAGAATGAAGCGAAGGGCATCTGGAGGGTTTAGGAGGCTGCAGACGGAGACATGTCTGGCCGAAGGGAGTCTGAAACAGTGAAACAGATGAGACCTTGAGAACGGGAAACGTTTCACAGAGGCTGCAGCGCGAAATGACGCCTGGAACAGTTCAGGCAGCGCACCGATCTCCTCATTTCTGCCTTTCGTGTTTGTTTGGATCCTATGCTACCCCCTGATGAGCCTCGCAAATAGGCCTAAATCGGCATTTTCACCTCAATTTGAGATGGGCGATGTTCCGAAAAGCTTTTGATATGCTCCAAAATTGCCCCAGAAACAAGCTCTTCTGCGCCATTTCGCGTCCATCCTGTCTTGAATCCTCCTGGTTACCCGAAAGTTAAGCAAAATCATTTGCCCTAATCACTACGATGTGTTCTTAATTCCCAAATCTCTTGTTTTTATAATTTCGAGCGATTTCAGCTTGTAAATCCTCGAAAACAGGAGCAAACCAGTCGTTTTTCGCCGGCTTCTAAAACTGGCGGCGATTCTTGAGCTTGATTTCGGTCTTATCTTCTGAAGCCCCAAAATCGGTCTTCTGCTCTCCGAATCCTCCAGGAATCAATTTTCGCCCAAAATTTGGGCAAATCCGCTTCTTTCAATTTCATGTGTCCGTTCGGACGATTTCAGGCGCAAATCGGTAATTTTTCACCGGTTCCCAAAGGTGGCGACGATGCTTCAGCTGATTTCTTTCTTCTCGATTTTCCGGAACCTTCTGACGCTCCAAAATCGGTCATTCCGCTCTCCGATTCCTCCCATGTCGCCTTGCAAAATGCGAACCTGAACGTGTGACGTTTCCGCGTCGCCGCACTTCAAACGAGGCTCCCGCCGCGAAAATGACCGTGTCGCTGCCATTCCGTTGGCCTAAATGAGCGCTCCGCGCCGACGGCGGTGGCCTGAAGTCACGTTTTCGCCGTTGTGCGTGCAATTGTAGACATTTCGCCGCTGTCTGCATTGCTGCCATTTGTGTCTACGATGTGATTTCCGTTGTTGTTCTGGTATCTACATCTTATTTCGAGCCACGCCGTCGGATGGCGTATTTCGCCTATTTTCATTTCCGGGCAAGATTCGTGGTTGTGTGCTGTTTTTATGGACCTTGTGCCAATTTAATCTTTCTGTTACAGATATAACCATGTCCGAGTGGGTTGAAGAAGAGTATGTGGCTGTCGATGAAATCCTCGAGGCGCCCCCTTCCAGCGACACACTCGACGTGAAGCTCTTCGGAAAGTGGGATCTCCAGGACGTCGAAGTGAGCGACATCAGCGTTGCGGTTAGTTCTTTTCCCTCCTTTTATCCCCGTTTGACTCCACTGTTGGTGTTAGCATCGATAGCCGCCCTTGGGCGGCGGTCTTTGCTTACGGATGTGAAGCGTTTTTCTATGAGCGTGTCTTCTCCTGTAGCACCGCAAATTATTAGCTGTGTGGCGCCTTTGGGATGCCCGGCACGTCTTGTATTATTCCTAATCGCTGCAAAGCTTCTATGAAGCCATTATTGCGGGGACAAGCCATGCGAGATACACTTATGCCCCTTATGTGTCTTCTGGAATGGTCAGATATGCTTAGATCACCAAATATGGGCTATGTTTCAGGACTACATCGCCGTCAAGGATAAGGGCCGCAAGTTCTTGCCCCACACGGCCGGGCGCTACCAAGTGAAGCGTTTCCGCAAGGCGACCTGCCCCGTCGTGGAGCGCCTGGCCTCGTCGCTCATGATGCACGGACGCAACAACGGCAAGAAGCTCATGACGGTCCGCATCGTGAAGCACGCCTTCGAAATTATCCACCTCCTCACCGGCGAAAACCCCGTCCAGGTCCTCGTCAATGCCGTCATCAACAGCGGACCTCGCGAAGACTCCACCCGCATTGGTCGCGCCGGAACCGTCCGTCGTCAGGCCGTCGATGTTGCCCCGCTCCGCCGCGTCAACCAGGTAAGTCTCTATTATCCTTAAATTCCTCTCCTAAGCCTATCCTTTACAGGCCATGTGGCTGCTCTGTACCGGCGCCCGCGAATCGGCCTTCCGCAACATCAAGTCCATCGCCGAGTGCCTCGCCGACGAGCTTATCAACGCTGCCAAGGGATCCAGCAACTCCTACGCCATCAAGAAGAAGGACGAACTCGAGCGCGTCGCCAAGTCTAACCGTTAAGAAGGTTTTACGAGTTTCCGCCGTATTTGTTATGTGCTTAATTCCTTGTTGACATAAAGATACCCTTGTTGATGTGTTATGTGCCTTTGGTTTGTCTTTGGATATGAGAATTGTGCTTTAGATAGATCGAAAATGGATCGTGAAACGATGAGGAGTAGGGCTTTGCAACGGTGCAAGCCTGCCACGATATCTACAGGGTGGTCCAAAAAAAACAAAGGTCTGACCAGACACCCACTGCCGACCGAACCGCTGGCCTGACTTAAGAGAGGTACGCTGGGCAGACGACCGGTCGGTTTCACGTTATTTGTTAGCGAGACCGACCGGTCGTTCCTCGCCAATGAACTTGAAATGACTCCGCTCTGATTGGCCAGTGAGCGGCGAGACGGAACTGTGGTCAGACCATTTCTTTGGACCACCCTGTAGTAGACTGATGATCGCTGTCTGGAGTGGCTTCCGCTGGTGTCATTATTGCGTCATTTCTCGCACCGGACGGTCGGGCCTTCTGCTGCACTCTTCTCTCTTCGAGCGGTGTTTCCATCCCGCATCGACAGTTCTGTATATCATTCGACGTCGTAGCCACGGATCCGGTTAGTTCTTAGAGGTTTAAGAAGCTGGGAACAGGGTTTGTGGCGTCCTGTGTGGGCGGAAGCGACTGTTGCAAGAATTCCCCACATTTGCGACACAGCATGGATTGGTTTGTGCCGAGATAAAAAAAAGGTTTGTGCCGTGACGACGAGGATTACGGCGATTTCAGCTTGAAAATCGGTTGTTTTCGCCGATTTTTGAAGGTGGCGACGCTCACGCTTCAAAATAGCCCTCAAAATCTGTTTCGCTCATTCGCGACGAATTTTGGTCGTTTTTAAGTGAAATCGCTGTCGTAAATGAGTAAGATTGGGCGTGGAAAATGGCGTGGCTGGTGCTCAAATGAAACCGTAGCCTTGAGGCTAAAAATTAGATTATTTTATTGAAAGTAGTATATTCACTTACAGATGACGGAAAAGAGCCTCCTCTTCAGCTGCCTCCTCCTGGTTGCCCTCTCTAGCGTCAAGGCTGAATTAAGCGACCCACAGAAAGGACCGATCACAAAATGGCCGCCATGCATGAAGGAGGATTTCCGCGGCAACACGCTCTTCGGAATCAGGAACGGAAGAGTCGTCTACTGGCAGGTGCCCTACAACAAATCCGACGTCGGACCGATTCGAATCGAGGAGCTCGACCGAGAAGGAAAGCTCAAGGAGATCCATATTCCGGACGAACATGCTTGCACAAGGGCAGCGAATACGACAAAAGGGTATAATGAGCAGCTTTTCGACATGCGTATTGTCCCTCTTCGCTACAGCAATGTGGCCCAAATACGCTTCGACGGTCGCTCGGTTGTTGGAATGTTCCAAACGAACGCCACTCTTAAGGTAGGTTTTTAAATCGTTTCAAATTCGCTGAATTTTCAAGCATTTCAGGAAGCGAACAAGCACGTTTCTCGGCTGGTCGAACTGAAGTTCAACAAAACTGGAATTTTCGACGAGGAATTAACCGAAACTGGCGCGAATGGACTCACCTGGGTGCGAAGCGACATTTTCGATTGGCCTCCGAACTGCTGGGCGCTCCCGGAGTACGCCGAAGAGCTCTTCGTGTTCAGGCTTCCTCATCACTTTGAGAGTCCTGAAGTCTACGGGCATGTGTTGTTGAACTTGAACCGATACTCGTACAATTTCAAGCAGCTCGCCCACTCGGTTGAATTGCCAACTACAAAATCGGTAAGCTGTTTAGACTTAAATTGAAGCCTGCGTTGAAGGCCAGGTCTAGGATTAATTTTAAGCTTCGGCTTAGGTCGATTTCAGGTTTAAATTGAAGTTTAGGCTTTATTCATTTTAAGTTTAGGCTTAGGTAGAATTCGTGCTTAAATTGAAGCTTAGGGGTACTATACCCTTCCGAGAACCTTCCCCCTCCCCCTTTATTCCGTCGCTCCCGCCGCGCCGACCGGTCGCTGTCTGCTCCGAATCTGCTCCTGGAGCGACCCCGATCATTTTGGGGAGCGCTCTCGCGTTTGTTCTGTCGGTTTTGCAATACCACCACACTAAAGAGATGGCTACAGGCAAGTGTTGAGGGGGGTTTTAAAGATTTGAAGATTGAAAAGAGAAGAATGACCAAAACGACGGTGGCCGAAGTCCACCCTAGGCGAAGAGCCAACGTAGTTGGCGATTCGGCTAGTACCACCACACTAAAACCTTTGGTTTCCGCGCCGAAAGCGCCTGGAAGCGGGGTGTGTAGGCCCACAAGGCGGCTTCTATCAAACAGCGGAGATAGTAGGCTGGGGCTGACCACCTGGATGGTTTTTGCGCCGAAGGCGCCTGGAAGCAGGGATAGTAGGCTGGTAGCGACAGTTCCCCGGGTGAGGTGGCTGCACAAAAAAATAGTTCGATTTTTTCTTCTTGCACCGACAATGACCGTGATTATGGAAGGTATTCGAGTGGTGGTATTGCAAAACCGACCGATCAAACGCGAGAGCGCTCCCCAAAATGACCTGGGGCGCTCCAGGTATCGTCGCCGCAGGACGACGAGGAGAAGATTCCAGGTCGCGAGCGCGCCAGGAACCTAAGGATGAGGGTATAAATACCCGATTCTCAACCCACTCGGGCGAGTTCCTCTTCCTCGCGGTGGGCGATCACGTTCGCGGCCGGCGGCGATGGATTCCTCTTTGAGGGTTCGCGGCGAACAGTGGCCAGCGATGTCTCCCTCCTTCGCTTTCCTCGAGGCTCGCCGAGGTTCCCTTCCTTGGGCTCACCGCTGCGTCTCTCCTTCGTCCTTGCCTTGGGCTCGCCGCTGAGTCTCTTCGTCTCGCGCTGGGTCGTCGGTCTCTTCCCCTCGTTCTCTCCGATCCTCTTAGGTTCGGGAGCTGGGAGTCGATCGCGGCGACTCACTTCTGACTCGCCCGAGTGGGCTGAGAATCGGGTATTTATACCCTTATCCTTAAGTTCCTGGCGCGCTCGCGACCTGGAATCTTCTCCTCGTCGTCCTTCGGCGACGATACTCCCGGCCACAGGACCGTTGAGGATACCTTCAAGGAATTAAAGGAGACCTATCGGAAGATCCCGACCCAAAGAGATGTGGACCAAGAACGTGAGTTCAAGGAATATCTTAAGTCGCCGACGACACAGCCTCGAACAAAGGACACCCTCTCGGCAATGGCTTTGAATGCGATTCGCTCCTGTGAAAGAATCAAGACGGACACCCGCCAATTGCAAGATGCTCTGGGGGAGAATCTCACCGTTTCCATTTCTCGGGAGAACCAGCGGACCGTTTCTGTGGCCGGGAGTATCATCGCCGAAGGACGACGAGGAAAAGATTCCAGGTCGCGAGCGCGCCAGGAACCTAAGGATAAGGGTATAAATACCCGATTCTCAGCCCACTCGGGCGAGTCAGAAGTGAGTCGCCGCGATCGACCCCCAGCTCCCGAACCTAAGAGGATCGGAGAGAACGAGGGGAAGAGACCGACGACCCAGCGCGAGACGAAGAGACTCAGCGGCGAGCCCAAGGCAAGGACGAAGGAGAGACGCAGCGGTGAGCCCAAGGAAGGGAACCTCGGCGAGCCTCGAGGAAAGCGAAGGAGGGAGACATCGCTGGCCACTGTTCGCCGCGAACCCTCAAAAAGGAATCCATCGCCGCCGGCCGCGAACGTGATCGCCCACCGCGAGGAAGAGGAACGATCGCCGTCGCAGGAGAGGTCGGAGAGCGAGGACGAATCATCCCGTTCGACACGCACCTCGCGATCGCCGTCGCCGATATCCGATTCGGATTGATCGGCATCTATTGTATTCTGTGTATGTAAGAATACATAAATTGTTGATTACTAAACTGAACAACCAAAAGACCCGCGTGGCACTTAGAGCTAGTAATCATCAGGGAAACACCGTGCAGGAAAAGGGAGAGAGAGAGAATCGAGATAACCCCTCAAGCATACCAGGCTTGGAACAGACAGCGACCGGTCGGCGCGGCGAAAGCGACGGAATGAATGGGGAGAGAGGGTCCTCGGGAGGGGGGGCTGTTGGTATATTACCCCAATAAGTTCTGTGACAAAATACAAAAAATTGTTTTTGTTAGGTTTAAAGATGTAAAGTAAAACTTTTGGATTTTCTAAAATTACAAGACTAGTACCATTAGTATTTATTCAAAATTTGACTTTCTTTCGTATGAATTTAAAATCACAAGAATCTTTGATTTGCAGAATTTTCAATTTACATTTTATGCGTTGTTGCGTCACAGAACTTATGTAGAAACTTAGCTTACCTTGTTTATAGTGAACCTTTCAGAAATACGGACAAGAAACGTTTAATGCAGTTCAATACCACGTGTACGACGCTGTCATTCACACGGAACAAAACTTTGGAAATGGATACAAAAAGACTTTGTGGGACAAAGGAACGAGAAATCCGTACGACGGGATCTTCTACCAGCACAACTTTCAGGCGCTCCAGGCGAACTACACGGACAAAAAAACCCATGACACGATGATCTATTCCACCGTCTGCTATTATTGGTGCGTCACTCATCGATTGGGAGTGTGAGTTTTTATCGTTTTTTTTTGCCATTTTCCTATTGATTTGCTTGTTTTCAGCGACGGAGGAAGGAACTGCACGTACGGAACGGTGCCATTCCCGAAATTCAGGTTCTTCCATCTCGTCAACATGACAGATCCGGCCTACAACAGTGAGATGCTGAAGAAAATGGAGGAGGGTTACCAGGAGCCCAAGAATCACAAGCCTCCTGTGGAGCACAAAGATCCAGTTTTGCCTGAGTGGACGGACAAGGACGAAGAGGAACTCAACAATAAGCCGAAATTAAAGAGGACGAAGAAGAAATTGATGATGCAATAAGAGAGAAGGGCTTCAGGCTGAAAAAGACTCCGTTGTCATGTGGAATTTCTCATTTGCAGTTGTGAGTTTTGTGGTTGCGTTGTTTTGGATGTATTTAAAAGAAGAGATGGATAAAAAGGAAATCTTAGAGCGTCAAAAGACTTAGAAGATCGAGAAGGCTGCATCACGCTCAAGAATCGTCGCCAGCTTCAAAAATCGGCGAAAAACGACCGATTTGCGCTAAAATCGCACAAAATCGAGAGAAGCGGATTTGGGTTTCAAAAGCATCGTCCCATCGTCCTTGAAGCGAATTCGTCCAAATTTAGGGAGAAAATCGATTTCAGGTGGATTTGGAAAGGTAAAGACGCGAAATGGGGTTGAAAACTCGATTTTGGAGCGCTAGAAGGCTTCAGAACATTGAGAAAACCTCAAGATACGTAGCCAGCTGCAAGAAACGGCGAGAAATGGCGGGTGCATGCCGAAATCACTTGAAGTGATGAAAAAGTGGAATCGGGCTTCATGAACATCGAAGAAGCGAATTCGCCCAAATTTCGAGCGAAAATACAGAGTGACACAAAAAATATCCCCTGCGGGATCAGACAGAAAGGAGGGGGTTGAAAGGGGAGCTGTATGGGAAGAATTATTTTGCGGCACCGCAAGCCGTGGGACCGGTCGGTAGCAAATTCACGAAGGAACATGAGCGAGTGGTGAAATCATAGTTATTTCAACAGAAAACCACAAAAATTTTAGATTAAAGAATTGCTCGATTTGGCGTCCTTCGTTTGCGATAACTTTTCGAAAAAGACTGCATTCCTCGAGAAAGCGTGGACGACTGACCGACCACAGACGACTGACCGTCCAGTCACAGGACACTTGATCTGACAAAATGATTCCTCCCAGACAGCTCCCTTCTCAACCAGACACATCCTTCCTGTCTGGTCCAGGGGGTATTTTTTGTGTCATCCTGTATGAAGATTTTGGTTTTCGGGCAAATTCGGAGCGTCAAAAGCCTATCAGCACGTCGCTGAGCCCAAATCGAGGCGAAAAGGTCGATTTAGTTCTATTTTCGAAGGTAACAAAGGTCCGACTGCACCACACAAACGCGAAAGGCAAAAATGAGGAGAGCGAAACTATGCTAAACTAAAGAAATGCCCGTCATTTCGTGTTGCAGCCTCCGTGAAACGTTTCACGTTCTAATGTTCCCATCTGTTTCAGACTCCTTTCGGCCAGACATGTGTATCCTCCTAAACCCTCCAGATGCCCTTCGCTTCATTCTTCGCAATGTTAGCCGCACTGGTCGGTTGGTCGGCCGCGTTCGTCGGCTGCGCCATGCTGATCACTTCTTTCATCCTCTGCGGCCGCAAGAAGACCCCTTCAGGCTTGGATAAGGTAAGCGATCTCTCCGTCTCTTCTCCTAAAATACCTCCTTCAGTACACAAAAACGTCGCAAATCGGGAAAAGCTCCATCAGTCCCAGGAGTGCTGCAAAGAGTTCCGCGAGAGCAGACGCGGCGAAGAGTTCCAAGGCTGAAGTTCAAGAGAAGCCAAAAATGAAGGACTCCAAAACTGACGAAGGAAGATCGCCGGCCCATGAAAAGAAGCCTCCGAAGTCGGCGAAGTCGGAGCCAAAAAAGTCGGCGGACGACTCGAAGATGAAGAAAGATTCGAAGTCGAAGCTTCGGATCTCGTCGGAGCGGCCGTCGACCGACGCTTTTGGGTCCGCGGAGAAGCCGGAGGCGAATGAGCAGATCAAGAAGGTGAAGGAGATCCTGAGGATGACGCCGAAAGCTCCTCATAACACGCAGGTTGGTGAGGTCGTTTCAAAGAAGGCCGAGGTGTCCAAGAAAGATTCGAAGGCCAAATTGTCGAAGAAGGAGGCCATGGAGGAAGCGAAGCCGGCGAAGACGCCAAAGCCGAAGGTCGCCGAAGAAATAAATCTGAAGCCGAAGGTTATCCCGAAGAACGCCAAGGAGGTTAGCTACATTTGAATTTGCATTTTGAAAGCTTTCTTGGTTTCTTGAGTTGGGTTTGGAGGTCCACATTACGCCGATTTGCGCGTTCTTTGTCTGACTTCGATTTCGGCTCTTGAAAGAGCTGAATTTCAGGGTTATAGGCACATTCTGGCCAGATGTTTGATTGAGTGTTTTTTGGCCTGAATTTCCCACGACTCATGCCTCCATTTCAGGAAAAGATTGCTAAAGGCCAAACGCGCAACAAATCGGACTACCCGACGATGGACGACGTGATCAGTGACTGGGACAGCACCCGACAGCCAGACGCGAAAGGGACCCTCACAAAAAAGAAGAAATCCTCAGCAGATTCCGATGAAGAAGTGGAGTTCCACCTGCGGTCGAAGATCCAGCTGTCGATGCCGAGCGCCAATGCGGACGGAATCCTGAAGACGGACTACCAGAAGCCCCCGGAAGTCTTCACAGAAGTGACCGGAATGAAGGAAGTCGGGATCTACTCGATTGGGGCTGACGGAACCCAAGGCGATTAGCGTTGTTTGGAATGAAAGCGCATTTTTGCTTTGATGCTACCGTCCTTACTATTGGCGCCAGTCGTTACCACTGTGTGACTTACAAAACAAGTGTAAACAGCGATCGAGTGTCATGTGTCAACAAGCAAATAAACATCTGGGCGCCATGCTAAGTCAGTATTTGCTCTTTATCAGCTGTGTTGGCACAAAATCTACTCGCATTCTTGTCTGACCATGGCTGAGGCTAGCTGCTCTTTCCACTGCTCTCATCGAAGGTTCGATGCTCCTTTTGCCATCAACCGTAACCATGCCGTTTTCATCAGCAACTCGTGAGTCATTTCAACCATTTTAGTCTTAATTTAGCCATATTTTTAGGAGTAAAAGCCTAATCGCGACGAACCTCAATTCCGGAATCTGTTCTCAGCTTCAGCTCAAGGACGACCGGAAGCGTTCTTTCCAGCCTTTTCCTTGGGTAAGAGATCCCTAAATTCGTAAAAAATAAGTGATTTTCAGTTCTCTATGAAACAACTCTACAACCTCGAGGACCGCCTAATTTTGGTCTTTGTCAAGTGCGAGCGCTGCGTTCTGGCCACGTCTCCAGCGACCTCTTGGGAAGCTTTTTGGGTTGAGATAACTTTGAATTTTCTGGCTAACACGTTCAGATTCATTGGCATCCCTGTCTCTACGAATATGACTACGTAAGAGATCGTTTTAAGACCGTTTTTGAAGGTTTTTGGTTTAGGGATATCTTTAAGATGCTTCCCGACGGGTATATTCTAAAATCGACCCCAGAAAGCAACGAAATCTACTCGATTCTTGAAAAAAAGAACTTTAGCTTTCCTCTTCCTCCGACAAGTGAGTGCTTAATTTTGATTTGGCTTAAAAGGCTCAAAATTGGGCTTAAAAGACCACTTTTGTGCCAGAAACTGGCGTTGGGAAACGTTTTACAACCAATTTTTTACCTCAGGAAGCGTTTCTTAAATTTTTTAACTTCAAGAAACGTTTCTTAAATGCTCTTTCACCTTAGGAAACGCTTCACAACCTTTTTATTTAACCACAAATCCATGTCCCACTTTCCCCCAACCCCTTCTAGCCAACCCCACGCCCCTACTCTTCATGCACGAGAACAAGCTTCACTACCTCCTCTACAACTTCTCGGCCCTGATTATCTTTGAAGGCCAAAAATGGGACCGATACGAGCTTTTCCTCCCCAGGGGGGCGTCCTCGACATGACCAAATACGCCCTCATCAGCGTTACCGTATCCCAAGACCTGGTTTACGTGTCCTGCTCATCTCCGAGGTCGATCTCAGACGAGGGAAAGTGGTTCATCCTTAATTTGAGGTAGGTCCTACCGTAATTTAAGGTCACAGTAATCCAATTAAGGTCTCTCCGCTTGTCGAAGCTTAGAATCGATTGGTCGAATCACAGACTGCGCCAGAATTGCAGGATTATCCATCATGAGGATAAGCTGTACCTGGTAGGCAAATGTGGAATCTCTCGGTGTGTCAGTGAAGCTCATTTCTACACTCTCGACGTTAGGGATACGGATTCTGGGATGTCAGAAACGCTAGATTCCTCTGGAGATGCGGAATTTGTGACCAACGACGTTTTCGCGTGTCCAGTTTGCTTTGAAGGTTACAAGGAACCCAAACAGCTTTCTTGCTGCGGAAATACGATTTGTGACACGTGTGAAAAGCGCTTAACGACTGACAAAAAGCTCCAATGTCCGCTGTGTCGCCAGATCGTTTATGTGCAGGCTGGATTGTTGCCTAATAGGGCTCTTAAAGGTACGGTTTTAGACTGCTACTGTAGAGAGGGAAACGTTTTTTAACCGTCGTTTGAATCCGAAAAACGTTTTTAAACCTTATTTTGTCTTCTGAAACGTTTCTTAACCACCATTTTATCTTAAAAAACGTTTTTCAAAATTCATATTTTAGAGCTCCTAACCCATCTGAAAACCCCTCCAGAGCCTCCATCAGCCCAAATCTGCTACGCCTGCACCGACGTCTTAAAGCCTGAGAAATCGTTCTACTGCATCACATGCGATAAAGACTCAGAACACATAATTTGTGGATCATGTGGTCTCACCCACCATATTAATCACGAGAACCACGTTCTGACCAAAACTGATTTTATCTCCGTGATAGAACGTGGCGACATGTTGGACGAGCTTCGAATCCCTCCTAACCTGCACCCTGTGATCACCTCTTGCTCCAGCGTCTTGAATCACACCTTTTTGATGATGCATGAACTAATCAGCGTCCACAAGGAAAAGGAGAGATTCCTGGGATCTGAATTTCTTGGATCTGCGGTGATAACGCATGCCGCAGCGGAGGCAAAAATGGAAAAGATCAAAATCTTAAATCAGAAAATCAATAAGGTGAGATAAGATCAGAAAAACAGTAAAAACAGGTGCTATTTAGGCTTGCGCTGTGGTGAAGAAGATCGACCAGAAAGTAAGAAGTAAGCTAGTGCATCTGGAGAAGGAGATAAGCGAGATTTTTGAGGAAGAGGCTGAGGAGGAAAAGTAATATTTTTGCCAATTTTGAGATTGAATTTCTGTGATAAACTCTTAAGCGAACAGTTCAAAGGAAGATATAATACGTTTCAAAGAGTTAAAATACGGTTTTCAAAGGAAAACGGCTGCTGTGCAACGTTTCTTTAGGCAAAACGGCTGTTGTAAAATGTTCTCCAAGGTTAGCAGGCGGTTCGGAAACGTCTCACGGACTGAAAATAGTGTATTTTAAACATTTCCCGAGGCAAAACGGCTGTTGTGAACCGTTTATTAAGGCCAAACAGATGCTTTAAAACATTTTTAAAATAAAATAAGTAGATAAGAACACTTTTATTAACTGCATAAGTTGAGGATAACAACTTCAAGGATAACAAAATACTCGAATACGTAAAAGTAGATAACAGATCATCAGGATTGGGTATTCTTCAGTTCCTTTTTTCAAACATACACATCGACCTCTTCTTCATCATAGACCTCAACGCCTTCCGGAGGTGTTGTACCTAGAGTCAAACCCATTAGATTACTGTAGTTCTAAAGGTACAAATCTTACCATCCCATTCCATGTACACTTCGCCTTCAGCTCCCACATAATACTGATGTCCCTCTGGGAGTTCCCTAAGCTGGCCATCTTCGTCCACGACGTGTTCCACGACCTCGTGCATGATCTCGTGCTCGTTGATGTGGTGATACTCGCCGTCGTGGTCTTGGACAGGGTACTGCTGGTAGACCTCGCCGTCCTCGGTTTGTACATAAACGGCTCCGTCGTCCACTTGTTCCTCTTCCACGACTTCGCCCTCCGCGTCAACGACAGCCGCTTCTTGGACCTCTTCTACGCGTTGAGGCGGCGCTGGACCGGCGGTTTCTTCCTGTGCTACAGTAAGCGGATGAAGCTCTTCCAGGTTGCCCAGCTGAGACCGCCGGAAAACGCGGAATTTCTGGGTGCCTCTTGCACCTAATCCAGTAGAGGTCGAAGGAGCACCAGAACGAGGCAAAAGCACGGGAGGTGCAGGCGCGTGACTCTCTTCTTCATCCTTGGAAGCCTGAGGCTTGCCTCCGTAGTGGATCTCTTCGTGTTCAGCTGTAACTTCAGCTTCAACTGCTGACATAATCGCAGATTGAAGAGCAGAAGGACTCGAAGCCAGAGTCCGGGAAGAGGCGTTTAGGAGCCAACGACGATCGCCAGACTTGTTGCTCTGGAGCCATTCCACACGACTGGCATGAGCCTGCGCGTTCGGAGGAATTCCACGCCTGGCAGGGACCAGCTGATGCCGGTAAACGCCTCCTTTGGGCACGAATCCAGTGCTGTATCGGGTCTGAGCCATCTGGCTAGTGCTCGGCTCGTCTTCCTCTCGTAGGCGCTTCGTCGGCTGCACGTTGACGACGTCGATCTCGTCGTCGTTGTCGTCAGAATCGTGGCCACTTTGGCCTTGGAAGAGCTTCGCCACGAGCGCGTTCGCGTCGCTCTGACGTCCGTAGGGAGGATACATGTCCTTACGGAGGAATTGCCGAGGCCTGACAACGGTGTGCGCCTGGTGAGGCTTGGTTCGACGGAGGAAGAGGTCATTGGAAGTGTCCTTGTCACGCATCTCTTTCATCGTTTGTCGTTTCACACGACCTGGAACGTATTTCGCCAAGTTGTAGAGCTGAAAATAGGGAAAACGTTAGTCATTAATTGAGAGAAATATAGAGCTTAAGATTAGACGTTGAATTAGGTTTTTAAAAGTGGAAAGGGAGCTCAAAACCGACTTTTGGGTGTGAAGCGACAGCCGTGAAACGTTTCACAGATACGCTTTTCGCTTTTTCGTTTTATAACGGCTATTTCAACTTAAGAAACGTTTCTTAGCAGCTGCTTCAATTTGGGAAACGTTTCAGACGCGTTTTTGACCTCGTAAATCATTTCCCAACGCCATTCTCCTCTTTCTTAAGAACTCAACTTACCACATGGATATTATTAGGCGTAGCACAGGGATGCTGCATGCTAGCCTCATCCGTCATCGCCTTCTCAGCAGCCTTCTGCATAGCCACAGCCGGCAAATTCTCTTTAAGAAGGCTCTTCATCTCGCTCAGTGTACTGGGGAACATTCTCTGGAAAGCGTGGCCCGGTCGCTTCGAATTTCCATGAGCCACAGGTGTCGGCATAGCTCCTCGATAGCGGTATTGGTATCCTATAAGAATGTAGCCAATAGTCTCCTCGGTTTTAGCGTCAAGTGCGTAGTAGATCTTCTTTACGATGCGAGGACAGCGCGGGAGGACGCCGTGGACCTTGCGAAGGACGATGTCAGCATCTTCTCTGGCCGACACCTTGACAAGAGTGTCCTCGGATTCTCGCCGGTAGTAAATGAATTTAGTCGCCATTTTTCGGTCTTTGCTGTTCCAAGGGGCCAAGCCGTCGACCGTAACGTCCTTGACGGATTTTACAGCAGCTGGGGCAATGACAAAGAGGAATTGGCCGATTCCAGTGAAGGAGGGAGGCATAAAGGGCTGACGCTTGGAAACTAGGTTAGGATCAATGCTGAAAAGGCAAAAAAGTGTGAGATTCAAGTCTGAAAGACGGTCTATATACCTCTTTTTCATATCCAAGAGCAACGTAACAGCCTCATCACTAGTTTTCGGGATTTCCTTAGCGTAGATAGGACATCCCTGCTCCATGACGATTTGGTCATCATCGCCAGTCGCTTCTTCAATGTTGTCATCGACGAAAATGTCATCATCGTCAGATTCGTCGCTGTCCTCTTGCTGGCGATCTTGCATCGCCCTAAGACGTCGGAGGCTAAAAGCGTGGTCCTCGTTCTCATACACCTGCACAGGCATCGGACCAGGGTAGGTAAAAGAATAAGCAATCAAAATGAAGCCGGCGAGCTTTCTACGAGGCAAACTGATCGCGTAGAAGATCTGGAATTGTTGGGTTACTGCAGGACAAGTTTTAGGATTACTTACCCTCTTTGTGAGTCGACTATCTCTAGGAAGTGAGCCGCAGATCTTCCGGAACAGCAAATTGGAGCCCTGTTTAGTCAACTTCCGGGTAAATTTCACCGGTTGACCGTCGGGACCCTCTTCCACGTCGTAATAGAACTGTCGGTTGCACATTTTCTGATCCCTAGAGTTCCAAGGAATCAGGCCGTCGATGGTAACGTAGCGGTATTTTTTGAGAGCACAAGGATTGACGACAAACAAGAAATCGCCGATTCCGGTGCAGTCGGGAGGGAGGAACGGCATCTGACTGCACACGCGCGTAGGATCGACCCTGAAAGGACATTTTAGGCTTGAGTTAAGGCTTCAGCTACTTACACATTGTTGATATTGAAGATAAGCGGCAGGATAACGTCACTAACAGTTGGAATCGTGTTACTGTAGACCGGTTGACCGTCAGGAGAACTCGTTGCATAAGACTCATTAGGAGGTAGAATATTACTGAGGTCGATTCCAGGGTCACAGTCGTCAGAGCCAGCTTTAAGACGCGACATGCGCTCTTGAGCCGCACCGTAGCCTCGAGGGACGATCCGGTCAGGCATGGGTCCGGGAGCTACGTAAGAGTAGCAGATGATGACGTAGCCGATGATGTGGTTAGTGGTAATGTCTTCAGCGTAGAAGAGCTAAATGAAGCCCTTTTTAGAGAAGGAAAACAAGAGAAAAGTGACTTACGCGCTTGGAAATACGGTTGCATCTTGGAAGGACGCCATAGATCTTGCGGAGGAGGACATTTGCTTGGTCGGCAGATGGAACTTTCACGTATTCGCTTTCTTCGACCTTGTAGTAGAGGACTTTGGAAGCCATTCTGGCGGCTAAAAATAGAAAAATTAAGATGAATTGAAAAGAAAAAAAAGCTTTTAAAAAGTCGGAATTTCAAGAAAGTGTGATAGAATGGAGATGGAAAAGAGAAATGGCTGTTCTGCAAAGTTTCTCAGATGTGTTTATGGTCAGAAGGCACTTGTGAAACATTTCTTAAAGTGAAAGTGCTGTTAAAAAACGTTTCTCGAGTTTAAATAGAAGTTGCGAATCGCTTTACAAAGGCAACGAACGTTTCTGAAACGTTGAAAACGCAACACTTGTTTTTAGGCCCAATTCAGTGCCTTTAAAAGCCAAAATTCCCCTCAAAAACCCCACTTACATCCTTTCGTGTTCCACGGCGATAATCCATCGAAATTCAGGTCCTTCCTGGCCAACTCCGCATTTGCTCCATTGCCCATATCCAGCACAAATACGAAATCTCCGGTTTCTTCACAACTTGGAGGCATAAACGGACGTCTTGTCGAGAGTAATCGCTTGTCGATGCAATTACCCAGATTAAGGATCATCCTCAAGGCATCGTCACAGTTGGCAGGTAGGTCGTGGGAGTAGATTACGGCTCCGTTTTCGGCAAAATCGCACTCCATCTCCTCAGAAGGGTCGCTAGGGAGAGATTCGCTCTTGTGGACAATCGAAGAAATTGGCGCTGGCTTGGGAGGATTCGGTTTCTGGGCTTGTTCCGCCTCAAACTGGTGCTGATGGACCGTTTCCGCGTTGTCAGCTGGGACCGGGAGGAGTCCATCGCATCGGTAGAGGTAGCAGATGAGCACGTATCCCATCAGGGACTTGGAACTCGGCTCCACGCCGTAGAAAACGGTCTTCTCGAGGCGCTGACAGCGAGGAAGGCTTCCGGACATCTTCTTCACCATCAAATTCGCTTCTCCAATGGCAGTTACACGTCGGCAGGCGCTTCCGTCGGCCGAAAAGAGGGCCTGACTAGCGTTGAGGCGAATTCCTTCGGTTTCCCATGGCGACAGGTCGTCGATGAAGAGTTCTTCGATGCTGGTCACGTTGTCCGAGGGAACGACAAAGACAAAACTGGCTCGGGTTCGGCTTCTAGGGACCACGAAGGGAACCTTGTCACATACGTGGCCATTGGCGATGCTAAAAATAGGGTATTTTAGCCTCAAAACACCCAAAATTGATAAACTTACCAATTATCAACGTTCAGAATAAAAGGCACAGCGTCCCGATGAGATTGAGGCACCACCTCGCCGAAAACAGGGCATCCATCATCCGAAAAAACGATTCTTGAGGTGCTCTGCTGTGCAGGCGTGGAATTCGCGCTGTTCGTTTCTTTCTTCTTCCTGTTGGCGACCGGCGTTTGCAGATCCGAGGCATCAAAAGGCTCCTTTTTGACCCGCGCTCTGCCGCTCTTCCTCACAACCACCGACTCGTCATTCGAAACTGAGGCCACGGACAATTCCGTCGTTTTTCTCTTTCTCGACCCTCTCGTAACGGGTCCCACTGGCTCTTCTTCGGCCGCATTTCCCTGTTCTTGCTTCACCTTCTGGGCGTGGGCGTCCAAAATCAGCTGCGCGGCGAAGTGAAGCTCGTTTCCCGCCTCGTCGACCTCGATCGGGTCTTCGTCGTCGTTGTCAGGCGCAACGACGTCGATCTCTTCGTCGCCGTTATCTGACATTTCCTACAGGCTGCTGCACTGAAATGAGAAGACCGAACCGTAAACGACCGAGGTATATGAGAGCACAAAGGAAGGCGGAAACGCCAAAATAAGCGAAACGAACGCGCAGCACGCATCGCTTCCCTGCACTCTGTGATGCCTAACATGTCCTCCCAACCCGCGTTTTATGCATTTCCGTGGCTTGTTGACAGCTCGCCTGCACCTTATCTCACGGTTCAAGAATCCTCCGTCCGAATCTAGCGCGTTTCCAACAACACAAACTCGAATCTGAGAGAAATACAAAATGCCCCACGGTCGGTAGGCGCGAGGCGACGCACGACTTTTTGAAAATGTCCTACGTTCGCTGTTGCACTCGCTCGCCGCCGATCGCAAATATCGATCGTCAATGCAATCGTTGCGGGAGCCAGTGAGGAAGCGAATCTAAAGCTGTCGAATACAATGTCGCGCGCAGGGCGTTAGGATTGTTGATCAGCTGCGGCAGATGCGTTTGGCGCACGCGGGAAAGCAGGAAGAGAAAGAGAGCAAGAGTCCTTGCGATGGTGCAGGAATGGCTTTCGATTAGGGCAAGCAGAGGCTGGGGATGACGACTGCAGGGCTCTCAGGGCGCGACGTGGATCGCTTTGTTTACGTCGGTGTTGGGATGAGTTTTTGGCTTCCATGGCCATTTGAAAAGAATAAAAACGAAGCTGAAAAACCTGAAAACTTTCCAAGTTGGGCATCTCCACAAGATGCTCAAAACCAAATCAACAAAAAATTTGAAACTTTGTCAATTTAAAAATTGGCGTTGACCTCTTTCTAGCAAACGCTATCCTCAAATAGTCAAAAAAACCAAGGAAATTAAAGGCCAAAATGAAGCGTTTGAAATCTGTGAAGATTTAAGCTCGAAATGAAATCTTCGAGTTCTAAAAACAGCGTGTCAAGACATACTTCTTTACGTCAACGCTACGATAACGCCGATAAATGAAATGAATGGTGAAAAAGCAAGGCTAAAGACTAAAAACTTGCTCAAAATGAGCCTGAAATTCGAAAAACACATTAGAAAATGTGGATGTAAACAGAACTTCAATGTGAAGACCTACTTATTTGCAGCAAATTGTTTAAACGTTCTAAACATTAAATTCCAATGGCGATCTCTTTGTAGCTAACGGCTGTGATTGATCTCAAATTGTCAAAAAGCAAGGCCAAAAATTTAGAATTTTAAGGTCAAAAGCAGCTTTAAAACCCATAAAATGTAAAAAGTCCCAAAATGAATTTTTGAAGAATGTAAAGGCTTTTTTCAGCCAAAATTAGGAAATTCGAGTTTTATTAAGATCGGTTCTGCTCTGAATTCAAACCAAATTTAAGCCAAACTTAGGCGTTAATCCCTTTACAAAACCCATTTCATCTTTGCGCATTGGAGCTCAGACGTCAAAGAAGCTCAGCAAGTTTTTCCTTTTCAGTTTAATCTCTTAGATACCGTATCGTTATCTTGTGTTTCTCTTACATCCATCTTTAATGGCATCATGCTGAGTCTCAAGTAAACCGTATCTTTATGCACTTGTCAGTTTCCTGTCGCATGTATAAAATAACATCTTCTTAAGCCTTCTTATCTTGTCTCCTCGAAAACCATTTTGTAAACTCTTATGAGTCACTCTCCACGGCGCTAACAACTGCCCTGAAGTGAAAAACGACGCCCAAACATAAAGAAGAATCTATCAGTTCTTGTTTGCAGCTGCCGACCGGCACTCGGTTACGCCCAATTCTTAGCGCATCTGGTTATTCAAAACAGTTGCGTTGGGGTCAGCCGTTCTTTTTCCTCTCTCCGCAGCTCTTTGTGCCACTTCGCTGTTTGTCGTCTTTCAGGTGATGGATCCTAACGACTTTTGTTGCTGTGGCACTGTCCACGTTAAGGTTCGTTGAAGCCGCATCTTTATTTCTTAAATTCTCGAGCTTATTTTAGGCTGGAGTCCAGATTATCTCCACGTTCACTCTTCTGGGTGGAATCATCCTTATCCTCGGGTCCCCTGGAGCTCAGGATTACGCTCCTTTGACCCTCAGTGTTGGCATCATTTACATCGCACTCGCTAGCTTGGCTATCCATGGAGTCCGAAAGGGAAAGCCTGGGTGCCTCGTCCCTTACATGATCAAACAAGTACTTCTGAACCTGTTGTTAAGGCTTAAGAGACTCTTTTCAGGTAATTAACATTGTCACCTGCGTGGTCATTCTCATAATCTGCCTGGTCCCTACCCTCGCCGCTGAGTACTTTATCGATATGATCCAGAAAGCAGCTGCCAGCGCCAATCCTGAGATGAAGGCGGACCTGGATGGATTTACCTTGGGATTCAGGAAGCCAGATGCTCCTTTTCTCTTGCATCTCATTGCCATTCTTCCCACCGCTTGTGCTTCTATCTTTCTCTTCCTTGAGGTCTACATCTTTATCTTGTTCGGAAAATGCCATCGCCATCTTAAGGCTTATACCGAGGCTAATGAAGCCTATATTAAGCTAATTGAACGTGACGGGCAGCTTCAGCAAGCTTAAGCCTATTTTGTCTTGTATCTGTTGTTAAATGCAATGCTACAATATTTGTTCTCACTCGAAAAATTAATAAATTTGGACTTTTGGGACGTTCTAAAAATGGAAAAAATTGAAGCGTGAGTAAAATTCTTGTGGAATAATTTCCACCTTTGACATTTTATTGGAATCATCCTTATTCCTGGATCTTCGGGAGCTCAAGATTACGCTCCACTGACCTTTATCTTACGCATTCTTTACATCGCCCTCGCTAGCTTGGCGATCCATGGAGTCCGTAAGGGAAAGGCTGGGTGACTCATTCCTTACATGGTTTATCAGGTATGTATGTTCTTAGCTCTTTTATGGTTTAATGAGTATTTTCACGTCCTTAACATTATTACCAGCGTGGCCATTCTCATCATCTGCCTGGTTCCTAGCCTCGCTGCTAAGTTTCTTATTGATCTAATCCAGAAAGCCATGGCTTACGCTGACACTGAGATCAAGGCTAATCTGGATGGAATTTACTTGGTTTTTAAGGAGCCGGATGCGCCTCTTGCTCTTCACTTCATCGTCTTTTTTCGCACTGTCTGTGCTGCTATCGGGCTGTTTCTTGAGATCTATGTCTTTATTCTGTTTGAAAAGTGTCATCATCAAATTAAGACATCTGTAGATGCCAATAAAGCCTTGATCAGCGAACTCAAGTGTTCCTCTGGCCAAACAGTTCCACAACAGAGTTAAACTCTGTTCTTTAGGCTGGCAGCTCAGCACCGTGCAGTTTTCGTTGCCGTCTTCGTCGTCGCTAACTTCTTCCTTGCTCCCCTCACCACTTGTGAAAGTACAGTTTTCGTTGTCGTCTTCTTTCGTTGTCGACACGGTGTTTTCCTCCACTTAGCAAAGCACATTCCTCTTTTTCGTCGCTTGTTTCTTCCACAATTAACGAACATCTTTGCATTTCGTCGCCGAACCTATAAAAATGTAAAATGAAACGTTTTGATTGAACACCATTTGAATTTTCCAATTTCGTGAACGTGAGACTTCATCGATTCATGAAAGACAAATTCAATTACGCCCTTTGCAGTCATTTCTGAAAAGTCAAGAAAAGGAGAAGCACACAGGTAACTTAAGCAAAAATGGTTTAGGGTTTAAGTTCAAAAGAATGGCTAAAGTCAGAGCAAACCCTAAAGTCAGAGCCAATCTGGATGGAATTAATCTGGATTTCAAGAAGCCGGATGCGCCTTTCGTTCTCCATCTCATCGTCTTTCTTCCGTCGGTCTGTGCCGTTTTCGGAATTTTTATTGAGGTCTGCACGTTCATCTTGTTTGGAAAGTGCCATCGCCATCTTAAGGCTTACGCGTATGCTAATGAGGCCTATCATAAGCTTATTGAGCGTGATGGACAGCTTTTGAAGGTTTAAACTGATTTGGTCTTGCTTTGATTGTTAAATTTTGTGTCGATAAAATCTGACTGCTTAAGAAACGTTTCACTTGTTTCAACGTGGCAATCCATATCTGCATTTTCCTATGATTTGCAAGGCCTTTGGTGAAAATTCCATGTCGCCTCTATTTACGTATAAAAACGTCTTAAAAGTGCATTTGATTTCGTCTTCTATCCTTAATCCAACGTCCGATCTTTCCTCAAACTCCCACCCCGACGCTCTCTTCTTCGCTCCATATAGATTTTCGATGCGCGAATATCGACGTGGGTGGCTGCCGGTCACGTCGCGCAGTCGACAGACGCTTCTCTTGTCATCATCGCACGTGATACTTACAATGTTGGTATTTGCTGGACGTCCGATGCAGGCTGTACTTTAAGGCCATTTTATGGTGCTGTTGTGTCGCATTGCTATTTCCTTTCGTGCTCCATTTAACCGTGACTCCTGACTGATCCTAAGCTTCACATAGCAATTGCAGGCCTGCAGGATGATCCGTTTCATTCTCATCCAGAACCGTGCAGGCAAGACTCGCCTTGCGAAATGGTACATGCACTTCGACGACGACGAGAAGCAGAAGCTCATCGAAGAAGTGCACGCATGTGTCACCGTCCGTGACGCCAAGCACACGAACTTCGTCGAGGTACGTGGAATTCTTAACTTTGAGCTAGACTAACCGATTTGAAATTTAGTTCCGCAACTTCAAAATCGTCTACCGCAGGTACGCGGGCCTCTATTTCTGCATATGCGTCGACATTATGGACAACAACCTCTATTACCTCGAGGCGATCCACAATTTTGTCGAAGTGCTCAACGAGTATTTCCACAATGTGTGCGAGTTGGATCTGGTCTTCAACTTTTACAAGGTGAGTCAAAACTTGTGATTTGTTTATTGAGGCTCACTGTTTACAAGAGTTTGTTTATAATTTCTCTTTTCAGGTGTACACTGTGGTGGACGAAATGTTCCTCGCAGGCGAGATCCGCGAAACGTCTCAAACGAAGGTGCTTAAGCAACTCCTGATGCTCACTTCACTTGAATAGACCCAAAACGTCTTTCGACATCTTCCAGCGCATCCCATCAATTCTCTAATCGTCTCTCTTCTCTCACTTGATGCATTCATTCTAGATTAGTCTAGATTAGTCGTGTGCATGTTTGTACATTTCAGTTTGCCCACTTCTTCTTGAATGGAAGCCCCATCTCCGCCGCATAATTGTTGGTTGTAACTTATTTCTTCTTTTTTGTATGTCTAGATTATATAAGATATTTACCGTCTTATGATTACTGCCGTGCTCCGGGGTCGTCATTAAATATTGAGCTTAAGATTCGACGGAATTCTTGTGGTGCTTTGAGTAAGTAATTTGGGCTTCAAAACGCAGTTTTAACAGATAAACATGGTTTAGAAACGTTTCACAACATCTAATTCATGTTGTGAAATCACTTGTCACTGTTAGCTAACCTTGGGAAACGTTTCCCAGCTGATCTTATCTCTCTTATTAGTTTTCCGATTCAAAAGGCATCTTAAGATCTTAAACAATCTTTATTGAACCTTAACCTTTCCAGCCTTACACCAGCACACAAGCCTAACCGCAAAACTCAACACCTTCCAAACGACAAACAGAACTACTCCCACAATTCCTAGCATCACTGCCAGCACATCCAGATTATGATACTGCACGAAGCCCAGCTTAGTTCCGTAAGGAACCAGATTGTCCAGCTGCTTAAATTCTCCCAGAAATTCTGTCCATCTTCTTAGGAGCATCTCAGGCTGGATTGGCTTGCTCTCGATCATGTATTGAATTCTTTTTACCGCTTGGGTGTAGTTTTCGTTGTTGAGAACCGCGTCCAAAGCTTCGTAGATGCGTTCTTCCGTGATTTCGTCCTTGCCGAGGTTATATCCAAAACCATGTTTAGCCGCGATCCGCCCGTTTCTCGGCTGATCTCCAAAGAGAGGAATAGTGATGATAGGTTTTCCAGCGTTGATAGCTTCTTGGAGACTGTTGTAGCCGCCATGGGAGATCAGAGCGGCAGTTTTGGGGTGCTGAACAAGGTCGGCCTGGGGAAGCCACTGGCTAGGAGGACGTTAGGAGACGTTTTGTGGATTAGGTCGTCGGCGCCGTAACGAACACGAATTGGACTTCTAAAAACCAATCTTTTAAACCAAACTTTTAGGTTTACGTTACCTGGGAATCTCTTGAAGGCACCCATAAACGCTTCTTTCCAACTGTCAGGCATCAATTTCGGGTCCACGGCGCTTCCAAAGTCATCACGACCACTTTCTTAGCGTTGCCAACGGCGGTTTTAAAGTCCTAAAAACCGATTTTTGATTGAAAATGAGATTAAATTGTTACCCCTTCTAGAGGCTTCGCATCCACTTTTTTCATCCCTAATCCGCCAATGTAAACAATTTTATGTAGCGTAGGTCTAGGCAGATCGTAGAGCTCATTGCTGTTGACCATAACCAGTGGACATTGACGACCCAGATCTCTCAAATCCGGGAAATCAGGGTCCACATGCTTCCTGAAGACCTCAGTTTGAGGACTGATAACGAGCCAAGGGTAGATGATAGGAAAAAGGAGTTGACCAATGTGGCTTTTGAAGCGCTGGCTAAAGGTCATCTCGTCTGAGGCGTCAGACATAATCGCTAAAATTAGGATTTATGGCTTTAACTAAAAATGAAGCTTACGAGGCACATAGCTAGGCGGAGATGGCACCCCAATATCGTATGCTACAATATCCATAAGCGCCCCACTGTTAAGCCAAACCCAAGCGGGGATCTTAGCATAATGGATAAGACCGATAGGACAGTATTCGTACATGTGCGTAAAGGCGAGGTCAAATTTGGCGTCCTTGAGGCGGGTCATAAAGTCTTGGTTTGTGACAAGCTCTAAAATTAGAATGCTAGAGTAAAACAGTGAGGATTACGGTAGCATACTCTCACAGCTTCTCATAAATGCATCGGCCATTATTCCATACTGCTTCCTTACGCGAGTATCCCACATAGGAATGCTCTTAAAAGCGACACGTTTCATCCCCTCTTCCATGGAAATTGGTGCTGTCACGGTAGCGTCGATTTTCCAGACGGTCACGTTAGGATGCACCTTAACCTCCGGCTTGTCGATTTTCATAGCTTCGATTAGAATCATTGTCACGTCGTGACCAGCTCTCATCAGCTCCTCAGAAACGCGCTTGTTCCAGATAATCTAAAAAGAGCATTAAGCCTGAAAGTGCCTTAGCTAGATTCTCTCACCTGACTATTGATCTGATCCGGACTGAAAACAGCGATTTTCAAAGCCTCCACGGCTAAGAGCAAGGGCAGAAGCCCAAAAAGCGACCCTAACATTACAAAAGACGAGATTGAAAATGTGACGAAGGGCGCCCTTTGCGGTCTTATGGACTCGTAACGACACCTCTTATCAGAGATCTTAGGACGAAGAGACGTAATTGCACGTCTGATCTATGAAAGATCAGCAACAAACCGCTATCTTGGGGGGCAGCGGACAAGTCTTACTTGTGAAAGTGAGTGGCGAGACGGCTGATGCAATGGGAGAGAGTGATCGAAGGACACATTTTTGCACAAATGGGGAACGGAATCAGGGATTGAAGCTGGAATAAGATATCGATTATGTAGGTGTATTGAAAATTGCCTTTCACAAAAGCATCGAATATCGGATTATCACCAAATGAGGTTCTGTTCTATAAAAAAGATCTTCAACACACTATAATTTGCGAAGTACCGTATTCAGAATAAAGTTTTTAAAGAATTCCCCTTTTAAGAATACTCATGGTCATTGATCTCTTTGTTTGATCAAAATCAGTGTTTCGTTTAAATTTTCGAATTTGTTAGTGTTTAAACATCAAAAAATAATATTTAAGAAGCATATCAATTTTGAATTATTGACTATCGCACAGCCCTCCTAGGAATGTGCTTAAAGTCATGCTTGGGAAGTTCGGAACGTTCCAAATGATGTGATATCCCATTTATCGTTGTTTCAAGTAAGCGTAACTTACAGCTTTCGCTTTATTTATGTCTTGACATATACGTTCACATACGAGAGTGAAAGTGCGACGATAGGCGGTCTATACGATTCTATAGACTCGTAACGAGACCTCTTATCAGAGATCTTAGGACGAAGAGACGTAATTGCACGTGTGGTCTATGGAATATCAGCAGCAAAACGGTATTTTGGGGGCAGAGGACAAATCTTACTTGTGAAAGTGAGTGGCGAGGCGACTAATACAATGGGAGAGAGTTAATTATGACGTGATAAGGGATCGGTTGCGCAAATTAGTTCGTCCGTTCGGAAGAGAAATATCGACTATCTTACAATCCTTCTTGGAAACGTCTTACGGAATCATCTTTGGGAGGTTTTGAACTTTCCCAATTCTTCATGGTAGGCTCATGGATTCAAGTATTCTCCTGCCGCTGATAGTCAGTCCCAGCCAGGTTGTTTCGACTGATGGCACAAATCCGGGCATTTCCTCCATCACATCAAAAACATGCAAATATGGTTGATCTACGAGTAACAAAACAAAAATTTGAGCATCGAATAGGCACCAGCCACTGATGTTAGATTTAGCGTTGGAACCAGCCTATGATGCTAGGATTAGGAGCCCAGATATCAGACCGTCCGCCCACTTTTCTCTCCAATATGTGTCCTGAAAATGTCGCCTACAGCTTTTGCTTTTATCTTGTTCAGATTGTGTGTTCCATCTCCATCATGCTCATCAAGACTACATAGTACTCTTGCCGTTCTCCTTATTGGTCTTCTTGGGCGCTGGAAGTAGTTTTTCAGACTTGGCTCATAATAAAAACCCACTGGCCAACTGCAACTTACCGAAGAATCCCCAGTCCATATTCAATAAGGATCCGAGGAAATTGACCAAATGTGATCTTCTGGACGGAACTCTCAGCCAGAGGTAAAATTGGAGTCGACTTGGGACCTGCTAACGGTGGAACTGGAAGCAAGTGAATTCCTTTAATGGCTACGATAGTATATTTTAATTTGGGTGTATGTACATTTAGGTGTAATATGTCAATTTAGGTTAATCTTGGTTATGGGAATACTACTCTATAAAATCTATTATGCATGTTAATTTTTAGCGTTTGTGTGTTACAGTGTCATAATAAGGTTGAAAATTTGAGGATGACATAAACCATCGCAGCAAGGAGATACCTATGCGTCTCATAAGAAACGCTGTAGACGTCGATCCTTCCGTGGAAGTCACAATGAGGATAACGGACGAAAGTTTCATTCATGGCTGAAAGATTAACGTTTGAGTCAAGGGAAGCTTATATCCTTCCACAATTCAATGGCCCGGAATTGAGGGAGGATAAGCGCGTGGATAAGAAACTGGAAAGAGCAAAAACAATTCCTTGAATACTACTTGCAATGACCGACTTAGGTGACAGATCCATTGAGGATCGACGAAATGCCGTCAGAGATATTTTGACTTTTTTGGTGAGTCAGAGAAGAGAAAGAAAATGCTGCAGGGTTTCTGGGAATAGCACGAGACCTAATGATGCCAGAAATGTGCGATTGACGATCAGGAAATGTTTATGAGGGTGTAGGAGCTCTGAGATCAGAGATCTGGTGGTTAGGAAACGTTTATCAAAGTAAATTGGCAGCTGCGAAACGTTTCTTGCACTCAAATTTTCTTGTTGTCATCATTTTTGGTCTCACTACGAAATTTCATCGCATCCTCTTCATACAAGCTTCACACTCAAAAACAGCATCGCTTCCTCTGCATATCCCAATCTCACATAAACCTACCCTTCTATCTCAAAACCATCGATCGTAATCATGGCTTCTCGCTCTGATATCTACCTCGACGCCGCCATCGTCTCCGCGGACGGCAACGACGCTCTCCAGGACCAATGGACCCAACTGAAGGACTTCTACCAGGAGAAACGCTGGCATCAGCTCACCAAGGGTATCTTGGAGGGTTTCGCAAACAATTGTCTTGGATCTCCGAGCTTGGAGCAGATGTACGACAACTTTATCTGCGATTTTAAGTCGCACGTGAATCTTGAGGACTTGGCTGTGATTGTCATCTACGTCGCTGATGACATTTTCAAGACTCGTAAGAATCAATTTTCTTATCAGTTCTAATTCTAAAGTTCAGAGCAGAAAGCCGCCATCGAGTTCCTGCAGGCCCAGCAAGAAATCTTTATTCGAAACAAGGCTGCCTACACGCGTATCCAAGTGGGCGTCATCGACCTCTTTTTGAAGATTCGAGATGTTAATGAAGCGCTTGTCCACAAGGCTGATATTAAGGTAAGGTCTTGAGCAAGAAATTAAGTAAATTAAATGCATTTTTTGAAATTTTAGGTTATGATTGAAGCCATCGAAAAGGAAGTCGAGAAACTCAATGGCATCACGATGGCTCACGCGCCGTTCTATCGCGTCTACGCTCTCTTCCACCGTGAGACTAAGAACTACGCAGCGTACTATCGTGAAGCTCTTCGCTATCTTGGCTGTGAGGACCTGAAAATCCTTGACGATACCACTAAAGTCGAATACGCTGTTCTTCTCTGTTTCGCTGCCCTTTTGGGTCAGGATGTGTACAACTTTGGAGAACTGGTAAGCCCATTTTGACCCAAAAGCCATCAAAGTTTTATTTTTAGCTCGCTCATCCAGTCCTGGAATTCATCGCCGAAGGCCAATACAAGTGGCTCTATGACCTTGTGATGGCCTTCAACGCTGGTGACATTCACGAATTTCAGGCGTTGGAGACCAAGTGGGGACAGTGGCCCGACCTTAAGGAGAATGAAGCTTTCATCATGGACAAGATCCGAATTCTAAGCTTCATGGAACTGGCCTCCGTCCGTCGTAACATCCCTCTTGTTGACATCGCTAAGAAGGCTCAAGTGGCTGAGGATAAGGCCGAATTCTTGGTTATGAGGGCTATCAGCAAGAAACTGGCTGAGGGAAGCATTGACCAGGTCAAGAAGGTGGCTAACATCACCTGGGTCGCTCCTAGGGTTCTCAACAAAGCTCAGATTGGAACCCTGGCTGATCGCTTTGTTGGGTGGATCAACAAAGTCGAAACTGTGGCGGACGATTTTAACGCTAATGCTGGAGATATCATCGTCAAAAACTAATTTTTAAATTTTTTGTGGTGTTTTGTGGTTAATTTTGAAGGATAAATGTGTTTATTCCGGCCTTAAGGCTGAGAAAACTATGCAAAAGTGCTTTTTGACTCACATCACATAAAAGCGAAGGAGGTGTTAAGTCGTTCTATGCACTTATTTGAATGCATTGAAATGCCAAAGGAAGATTGCACTCCTAGCACATGGGGTGGATTATCCTAATCTTGCTCTAGTTTTTAAGCTTTTCATTTTTGGTTGGTGAAGGTTTTCTGATGTGGAAAGTTTGGTTTATAAGCAGAAGTGGACAACGTTTTTTTGCAGGTCGAGTAGTTAGTTGTAGATGTTTTGACTTTTAGAAGATTAGTTAAGAAGGTTAAGGATGGGATTTGGCGTTCGCGTGTGAAAAATAGATTTTTGGACAGTTTCATAGCTGTCAATTCACTTTAAGAAACGTTCCTTGGCTGCTATTTTCGTTCAATAAACGTTTGCAACTAGGGTTTCAACCAACGTATAAAGTTGTCTTTTTACCTTGTTAAGAATTTCCCAACCACCAGATCTCTGATCTCAGAACTCCTACACCTCATAAACATTTCCTGATCGTCAATCGCACATTTCTGGCATCATTAGGTCTCGTGCTATTCCCAGAAACCTGCAGCATTTTCTTTCTCTTCTCTGACTCACCAAAAAGTCAAAATATCTCTGACGGCATTTCGTCGATCCTCAATGGATCTGTCACCTAAGTCGGTCATTGCAAGTAGTATTCAAGGAATTGTTTTTGCTCTTTCCAGTTTCTTATCCACGCGCTTATCCTCCCTCAATTCCGGGCCATTGAATTGTGGAAGGATATAAGCTTCCCTTGACTCAAACGTTAATCTTTCAGCCATGAATGAAACTTTCGTCCGTTATCCTCATTGTGACTTCCATGGAAGGATCGACGTCTACAGCGTTTCTTATGAGACGCATAGGTATCTCCTTGCTGGGATTTATGTCATCCTAGGAGTTTTTACCATATTTCCTAACCTGCTCATGTTGCGGTTGATTGGGTAAGTCTCTCCTAATTTTGACCCTACCCTAAAAATGTCTATGTCAGGCGTCACCCTCTAAACACCCACAGCTGCTTCAAAATTCTGACTTTAATTGGGATCATCGACTTAGCGAATCTCATTCTGGCTTGTCCTATCAGCAGTTTCCTGTCTCTTTTTGAAGCCACTCATTGCAAATATGGAAACGTGATCACCTTGATAGGATACGTCACTATGAGTAAGTCTTAAGATCCCTTTATTACTCTAAAAAGTCTATTTTAGTTACCTGGACATGCTCCTCAGCGTCTCACCTAATTATGGCCATCAACAGACTCCTGGAAGTCGCTAACAAGAGATTAGGCCAGAAGCTCTTTTTTGGTATTAAGAGCTGCCTTTGGGCCGCTCCTGTGCTCCTTTATGGGTGCGTCTTAAACACGTTTGCCCAGAATCCTTATTACGTCTACGATCCTCATGGAGGTGGCTGGATATACTTGGTAATTGTAGGCAAAGATGGAGATAAGCGCTTAAGTCAGGTACGTGTATGTGTTTTGGAATTCTTTCGTGGACTGTGCCCACTCTGTTCCCCTTCATCGACGCAGAAAATGGCCTGAAAAGATCTAAAACTGTGCCTATTTTTCAGAATAACCTAATCCTGCTCATCAACAACGTCGGCATATCCTTTATCCTCATTTTTCTTTACGTTATACTTATCCTTTTCGTCTATAAGAATCGAAGGAAGATGGATAGGAGAGCGAATCGACTGCAGTTGAAGGTAAAAATAAGGATAAATGGGGTTCAGAAACGTTTCCACATGAAAAAGAGGGTTGTGAAACGTTTCCCGAGGTGAAATTACAGTTGATAAACGTTTCTCGAGGTCAATAGCGGTCAAGAAACGTTTCTCAGATCAAATGGCGGCCAAAAAACGTTTCGTAACTGCAAACAGCGGTTGTGAAACGGTTCCTAGGCAAAATCACCGCTTTGGCACGCTTTATACGCTTTGGCACGCTTTATACACCCGTTTCATGTGTTTGTAGGTCGTTATTTGACCGTTTTAAAACACACATGCTTCATATCCCCAATTTCAGGTCACCCAGCAAACCATCGCGTCAGGGATTCTCTTCATAATTGTCATGATCGTATCCCTCTACAACAAAACCGGCTTATCCAAAACTTCTTCTAAACACGCTCTCATGCTCATGCACTTGGCTTGGATCGCTGTCCACGGTATCTTAACCGCCTAAAATCCTCTCCAAAACCTTTATTCTTCCAGGCTCGACAGCCTACATCGTCCTCATCACGAATCCATACGTGAAGCGTCAACTTTTGAAGCTGTTGTGTTTCAAACGCGCGCCCGTCAGCGTTGCAACGGCCACTCCGATCAGCTTCACCTTTTAGTGAAAGTGGGTCTCGAACGGATTTGCCTGTATGTTTATGAAAGACCACCGGTGGAAATAAATTTTGGTTTTCGAAATTGTTTTGCTTGGAGGCGTGTTTCTCGAGGTGATCGGCGGTCGATTCGGGTTGATTTTGGCTAAATTTGGGAGGCGTAATGCGTCTATGGGCTGGGGTAATGTGGGAATACGTTTTAGGCGAAATTTTAGGTTTTAGGCGTGTGTTTGGCCTTGTGTTCTGGTATATGGAGCGTCATACCTAATTTGGGTCAGTTTTTGAGCATGGAAAGCGCTATTTAGGAGAGGAAATCTGGAAAATTTGCTCTGATTTGCTTACAAAACCGTTGAAAGTTGATTTCCTCGTTTTGGATATGTGGGAAACCCGTTTTTCGCCGAAATTTAAGGTTTTAAGTGTATTCAGCTTTTTTTCAAGCGTGTGGAGCATCACATTTAATTTCGGTCAATTTTGAGCGTTAGAAGCGCATTTTGGCGTGGAAAACCTTGGGAAATTGGCGATTATGAGGTGTGAGAAGTTCGTAGATTGAATTTCACGTTTTGGGGTCGAAGTTTTGGCTGTTTACGTCTATTCGCGAGCGGAGATATTGTGAAGAATATGGTGCGATCTTAGCTTCTTTTCGATTATATTGGACCTATTTTGGATATTTTTCAGTGTGATATTAAGGGGTGTTTTTGGCTTCTATTGGGTCTAACTGTGTGAGCCAGGTTTTGTCGGCTTTTGGGTCAATTTTTCGGCGTTAGAAGCGCGTTTTGGTGTGGAAGTCCTTTTAAAATCTGCGCAAATATTGAGATAGGCCTAATTATGTTGAGTTCAACGCTCTTATGTTTGAAAATAGGATTGCTAGACTGAAGATTAATGTGTGCACATCAGCTCAGATTTTCGAGATTCTTGCCTACGAATTGGAACCATTTTCGGGCAGATTTAAGCGTGAAAATCGGGCTGATTTAGCTTCTTCACATTGTCAATGGTCGTATCAGTTTTGTGAAGCCAATTGACCTTGTTTTTGGGGTGTTTTTAGTCATATATCGGGTCGAATTTGGTTGTTAAGGCATTCTATGATGGTAGATCATGACTTGGAGCGTCATAAGGTGCGAAACGATGTGTGAACGTGCCTTGGGTTATGAAGACGAGTCAATCAAAACAAACATTCTATTCCGAAAGCGGTGTGTGGTCAGCCTTTTTTGGTGGTTTCTAGCTAGCTGAAAGCGCTTTTTTCCGTGAATCCTATTGCTCTTATGCCTCCATCGTTCCTAGCTTTGATTTCCCCCATTTTCAGATTTGGGAATACCCGTAGTCATCCGACATGTCGTCCTTGACTACAGCCGCCCATGAGCGGTTCTACCTGCGCGACAAGGGTCTCTGCGTCCTCCAGGAGATGATCCGCAAAGACCCGAATCCTACAAAGAAGAATTCGTCGAGCAGTTCCATCATTTCATCCAAACCGCGAAGCTCATCCACCTGCAGCCCAGTCAGCACCAAATGGACATCCAGCCTCTCCTGGAATTGGTTACCTTTTTGGCCTCTGTTGGATTCCACTATGCCGGTAATCTTAAACGTTTCTTACAGCTTTATAGACCCATTTTTCAGCCGAAGCCAAGCAGTTCGCGGAGACCATGATGGATTTGCTTCGCCAGCAAGGAACAGGCCTCGATTCTTCCATTCGAATGGCTTTCTGTAAGGCCCTGATCGCCCTTAGAAGCCGCAACATTGTGGATACCGTAGCCCTCTTCGAACTGTTTTTCGAATTGATCCGCTGTGAGGATAAACACCTCAGAAAGTTTGTCTTCGACTCGATGGTCGGAATCCTCCACAAGATGCACAAAGTGGCCGGCGGAAACGCGGCCAAATGCCGCGGAAAAACGAAGAATTACATCTTTGGACGCCTGAAGGATAGCCGTGGAGTTGTGGCGAGAACTGCGCAGCTGATCCTTGTGGACGCGTTTCGTAGGGGATACTGGCGCGACAATGTCACCGCCAACGCTTTGGCTGACCTCTGCTTCCATAAGATCGTCAAGATTCAGGTAAGCACTATTCTTATAGCTTCTCCTTAAACACGATTCTCAGGTTACTAGCTTGAAGTTCTTCCTGGGCTCGCAAAAGGACGAACAAGGCCTCGACGACGACTCTGACAGCGATGAGGAAACGGGCGGCAAACAAGACCCGAAATCCGCTAAAGATCTGATATCTGCATTCCGTCACTCGAAGAAAACCAAGAAGAAGACAAAGGAATTCGAATCCGCGAAGAAGGCGCTTCACAAGGAGAAGAAAAAGAAGAAGGATACAAATGCGAAGCTGTGCAACTTGGCCGCCATCCAGCTGCTCTACGACGCTCAGCAATTCATTGATCGTCTTTATGGAATGCTCGAGGGCAAGAAGAACGAGAAGTTCGAGGTCCGAATCCTTCAGATGGCTCTCTGCGCTCGGATCATCGGTATTCACAAGCTTCAGACGCTCGGATTCTACTCATATCTGCATAGGTAAGCAACTAATTGGTGGTTACGTGACATGCCTACGTGCTAAGTGGCATGTTGAAAGAGGTCTACGTGCGGAAATGGGTGTCTAGAATAGGGAGCATTGGTGGAGGAGAGCGGTCGAGGACTGGTTGGTCAAACCGACCTGTCAGTGCTACCTGAAAGCTTTAAATGACGCTTTGAGACGGAGGTCTGATCATGGCTCAGACGAGGTCTGATCGTGGCTGACCAGGCCCGTGCCTGAATCAAGCCATTCGCGTTGAGGAGCAGACAGTGACCGGTCCGTTTGGGGTGGGGAATGACCGATCACTGCTGTCTTGTCTCATCTGGTGTCTGAGACCGATGTCTAGCTAAAGCCTGTCTACAGAGACTATGTCTCGATAGGGTCTTTTGGGGCGATAAGCAGATAGCGACCGGTCTTTTTCGACCAAGTTTAGGGTGAAGAATGACCGACCGCTCAGTGGCGTCTGCCTTCTTCAAATAACGCTTGAGAATTTCTCATCGGACTCAATTCCTGTCTCGGAGACGCGATTTGAATCGAAAGCCAGACAGTGACCGGTCGGTTTGCAAATGATCTACCACTCCTCGGCGCACGTTTTCCCCAAATTTCCAAATACCGTTCCGTAGATATGTACTTTGATCTTTTTGCCTCTCAAATTCGGACACCAAATCGCACATAGCTCACGTCTGATCTCCTGAGCCACATTCTAACGCCATCTCTTTACAGATACCTGCAACCCAAGCAACGTGAAGTCACTCGAATCCTGCTCTACGCCGCGCAAGCATGCCACGAGTTCGTCCCTCCTGACATAGTCGAACAAATCGTCCGCGTCATAGCGCAGAACTTTGTCTCCGACCGAAACTCTCCAGAAGCCATGACTGTCGGCTTGAACGCCATCCGCGAAATTTACGCGAACTGTCCGTTCGCCGCGTCGGAAGACATGGTTACCGACCTCACGGAGTACAAGACGTACAAGAACAAGAACGTTTCCATGGCCGCCAGGGGTCTTATTACGTTCTTCCGGGCCGTGAACCCCAAGCTGCTCCATCGTAAGGACCGTGGAAGGCCGACGGGCGCTCCTAGCCTCGTTGAAAAGTCGCATCTTGAATATGGTGCTGACAACGCTACGGCCTACGTGCCTGGAGCCGAGTGCCTCTCGGAAACGGAGCCAGATCCGGCTGACGAGGAAGAGGGAGAGCTGGATTCGGATGACGACGGATGGGTCGATATGCCGGATTCTGGAGATGACAGCCAAGAGGGCATCGAAGTCGAAGATTCTGATGACGAAGACGACGATGACGAAGAAGTCGATGACGAGGAATTTGAGGACGACGAAGGCGAAGACGCGGATGACGAAGAGGAAGAAGAGGAGCTGGGCAGCGAAATCGAGCTCGAAGGCAGCGGCGACGAAGAAGAGGTCGAAGAAGCCGCGCCAAAGGAGAAAAAGAAGAACAAGGGTCAACTGAAGGCCGAACGTCGCGTTGAGAAGGAAAAGGAGAAGAAAGAAGCCGTGGAGAAGGCGAAGCAGATCTCCGAAATCCGGATTTTGACCGATTCCGATTTTAAGAAGATCCAGGCGCATAAGATCCGCCAACAGGTGTCAGGCGAAAAGCGAGGCGTCAAGAGGACTAACGACGACATCAAGTTGGATGATGAGCTGATGGATAAGATTGCCAAGTGAGTGTTTGCATCATATAAACTGATTTTTATGTCATTTCAGGAGGGACACGGGAGACGGTCTACCGAGGCTCAACGACATCGAGCACTTCCACAAGCGCAAGAGGATGACCAAGGAGGACCGTTTGGCCACGGTTATGGAGGGCCGTGAGGGTCGCGAGGACTTCAACAAGCCTAAGGCGAAGGTGAGAAGAGATTTGGCTAATTAGCATGGGTCAAGGGAGGTGGCACGACCGGTCAACGGAAGCTACAGGCGCAAAATGATGGATGTCTAGACAGGAAAGCAAAAATGACTCACGACCTGTCAGCGAAAACAGGAAGTGCCAAATGGTGTCTGACTCAGACACGAATTGAGACACCACCGGTTAATGATTTGGGGAAATTGAAAATGAGACTGCGTCCACTTTTCGGAATTTTAATTTGAGACCGGTCCCCGAAACGAGAAAATCGGGAATAAGAACAAAGGTGACTTTGCGTTAGCTGTCTAGTTCAGATTCTGCACGTAACACCCTGTAAACTCATCCTTACCTTAACCTCATTTCCAGGGCCCCCATGTCGGCCGCACGAACCGCGAACTGGCGAAGCGCAAGAACTTCCAAATGGTCAAACAGAAGGTGCGCGGAAAGAACCGACAACGCAGCTTCAAGGACCAGCAAGTCAGCTTACGGAATTACCTTCTCCGCCAATCTGGCCGGAAACCCGGGAACAGCCGTTAATTGTTACATTCTTTTCCTTGTTATTTTTGTTATTCCACGCTGTTGTTGTTTTCTCTTGTTTATTGTTTTCAGAAATCCATTTTATTCATCGAAGCGAAGGTATCACAGGGTCCAGTTATGCTCTTTACAGTCGGCGGTGCCAAGAAGGTTCACCATGGCTACGGTAGAATCGTCCGAATCGCTGTTTTTCAGTGAGACGTTCGTGGGAACGCCCGCAGACAGCAATTTTTGGTCGATTGACGGGTTAGAGACGCCGACAGTCTTGTATTCGCAGTCGAGCGTTTTGATGTCCTCGCGGGGGTGCAAAATACAGGTTTTGAAGCGTTGGAGGGTGAGCACGGAGGCGTGGTAGATGGGGCGGTTGCAGACGCAGTAGATCGGGAAGTGCATCGCGCTAAACTAGGGTTTTAAGGGTTGAGAGAAAGCTTTATGATACCTAGAAACGAGGGTTAGAATGCTCATGATGTCGTTGAGGTACGAGTAGTAAATGGCGTATTCTTCCTCCAAGGATTCGCGGTGGAACGCCTCCCAGAAGGTGATGAGGACTTGGAGCGATTGCGAGAGGAGGTACATTGTGATAACGCTGATTAGGGCTCGTGTAGCGTCCTGAAATTGAGTGATGTTAGGTCGAAAATGGTGAAAATTAGGGAATTGAGGTGGAATGAAACGATTCCTAAGATGAATGCTGTTAAGAAACGTTTCACGAGGTAAAATTGTCGTTAAGAAACGTTTATCGATGCGAAATGGCTGTTAAGAAACGTTTCTCAAGGTTAAATTGCCGTTAAGAAACGGTTCTTGAGTCAACGTACGCGCACTTAAAAGCAAATTATGAAACGTTTCTCACCTAAAACAAATCGCGATTTTGACGCCATGTCGCTCTAATTTTCACAAGCCAGACAAAACCACCAACCTTAACAGACCCTCTTCCATTGTCCATATTCACAACTGGCGCTCCTTTGATCGTGCTCGTCTTCCTCTGGTCTTCCTTTAACCCAATTATGATGAAAAAGTTCATCAGCACCAAGGCGAAAAACGGGATAATCCTGTCGACTATGTTCCTTGTCGCGAACATCCACCAGAACCTAATTAAGATCCATTAGCACAAAACAAGTGATATTACGGTACCTATAGACCTCGATTTCGGCCAAAAACGCCGGGACAATCTCGTAGCGAGCCCAGTCTGAGCATTCTTCTTTTTCGACGTATTGGATTTCGAAGAAAGTGCACACCTTGTAGGCGAACGCGATGGCGATGCACAGAAAACACATTAGCGGTCGATGGGAGGCGACGAATCTGGAGTTTTTTCGGATTAGATTAGGTAGGACTCACTTTAAAATCGTATCTGCAGCACTATTGTGCAACTAACAAGGGTTTAGAAACGTTTCACATTTAAAATTGGTGTTAAGAAACGTTTCATAAAGCAAAAAAGGAAGCTGCGAAACGTTTCTCGGACTTGAATTGCTGTTTGAAAACGTTTCGCAGCTCTCAAAGGTCGCGATTTCGACGCCTTTTAACTTGAAGGTTCTGGTTTTTTCACTTTTTAGAATGGTTATTACATGCTAGGAATCAGGTTTAGGCTTGAGTAAGGTGTAAAACTCACTTTCGAATTTTATCCGTTGCGCTATTTTGAAGGTTTTGCATCCTTAAAAACCTCTCCGTGGTGGCACACATAATTAGCATCATCGAGGAGAACATGGCGCAGTTGGATTCGGTCATCACTGGACGCAGATAAGCGAGGAACATGTGGTAAAGCCAAAGCAGCTGGAACTGGTCCATGTAGACCTAAATGAGGATTCGAGTTAATGTGTAAAGGAGAAAATAGCTTACGGGAACAGTCATCAAAGCGATGTAGTTGAAAGCCATGAGCACGTCGATGAAAGCGAGGATTCCGAGGTAGAAAAGCGAAGTGCGACGAAGCGAAGGGTTGAGGAGGAAGACGAGCGTGAAGAACGAGTTGAGCAGGATGGACATCAAGGCAATCGAGGTGGCGAACACGCCGATAAGGTAGATTTTGATGTGTAAGTAGTCGGTACCCTGAGAAAAAGAAATAAGCCTTTTTTGACTTTTGACGACGTCTTTATGGCCAGAAGGCACTTGCGAAACGTTTCTCGGCTTAAAAGTGATGTTAAGAAACGTTTCCCGAGGTGAAATTGCTGTTAAACAACAAAACTTTTTTGTCCCAGAAACGTTTCAAAGTCGAAAACGCTGCTTTTGTTTTCAGAACACGTGTAAAATCTGTACAGTCACAGCTATTTTGCAGAGCATGGAAATGACATTTTCCTAACCCTGTTTATGCGCCATAGGTCGATCAAATCAACGTCAAAATTTCCCTCTTCTTAGAATTTCCTCGCTTCTCGTCACTCCAAACTTAACGGCTATTTTGCAGGTAAAAGTGTTGCATAGTTAATTACAAGCTGTCACGTTTTCTGCGTAGACGCTAATTGTCTAGACACCCTTGTTTTTCTCCCCTGAAACCTGTAGTTCCTCGCTTAAGCCTCATAATGTTCTCCAGCGTGAGTGCGAGAATTCCCTAGAGACACATAAATTTGGACTTGTTTTTTCCTGGTGCTCAGGAATCTAGTGCGCAAATCTTAATCGCTATTTTCAACTTTGACAGTTTGACGATGAGATTCCACACTTTTATGTCTGAAAGTGTCCAATCTTCGATATACCACGTTTTTTCGTCCATCAAAACAAATCAACATTTTAAGCGTGTAAACATGGGCTTATTCTTATTCTGAGCCCTAAGGGAATTTCAGTCTAAAAAGGGCTGACTTGTGTCTGGCTTTTAGACAAAAATTTCTCACTTTTTTGGGTAGATTTTCGGGAGCCTCCCACGCTGCAATTTACCCCGGGTGGCCCTGAAACGTTTACGAGATAATCTTCGCATCAAAATCGAATTTAGCGTTGTGTCTGGGTGTGTCTGATAGCTCGCGAAACGGTCAATAAAATTATGTTCTGGTATGTGCAACGAATTGAAATTGTCATGGGATAACTGGTGGTGTCTCCGTGTGGAGTCGTCCGTTGATTGCTTTGAGGAATGAGGAAGTTTTTGCAGGGGTCAAGGAACAGTTGGTGCAGGTTGCACAGCCAAAATTAACTACAAAAATTTTGCTTAAAAAATGAAATAATTGAATTTCGAAGGAGCACGCGGCTGTCAAAAAAACCTCAATTTTGTCCTGGAAATAATTATGTAAATTTGGAGATTTTTTACTGCAGAGATAAAAGAACAGAAACAATTAAGATCAGGTGAACTATTTTCGATTAACGGGAGCTCTTTGCAATATTTGTGAATGATCTACCCTCTGTCTTTCCTGAAGACACCTTTTGCACAATGTACGCCGATGATCTGAAGTTATATGCCATTTCAAATGTCCACGCCCTTGAGAATGCTCTAAAAGCTCTTGAATCTTTGTCTTCCCATCTTCATCTCCCTACCTCAGTCCAAAAGACATTTGTTATGCACATCGGTCGAAACAATCCGCGAAGTGACTACGTCCTTGACGGTTCGCCGATTGCTAAAGTGTCTGAGGTCAAGGGTTTGGAAGTTACCTACACCGACCACCGACACATTATCCTTTGAACCTCGTATGAAGCTGTGTACCTCAAAAGCGACCCGTGCATACGAACTTATCTTCAGAGTTTTCCAACAAGTCTTACTTTTGTGTACAAAGTTTTTCGCTGTAAGGTAATCTGCCTTCACGAGGACTTCTTTGATAAATCCCCTCCCTAGCAAAATTCGCAAAAGCCTTTCAAAGAAGACTGAAACTGTACCTCAGTTCCTTGGGATGTGTTTTGTGTTTTGTTTCTGTGTTCTAACAAATAAATAAAATAAATAATCTCGAAAAATTAATTTAAGTTTTTTCTGTTGTCGCTGACTTTTCCAGGGCAGCGTAGAGGAGAGAGCAACGATGGGGAGAGGGAAAGGTGCATGAAGAGAGATACGCCAAGAGTAGGAGAGGTAAGGATTTGAACGAGTTCTGAGTCCTTCGACCAGTATTACAATTAGTGCAACTTAAAGTATAAAAAGTTCACATTTAAAAAATAACCGAAATTTCGTTTCAAAAACCAAAAGAACGATGCTTAGAGATGCGAACAAATTTTACGGTCTCTTGTTAATTTTTCTCGCACCTCAAATTTATAAAACCAAATTTTAAAAATTCTTTAGAAGTGCAAGATTCAATAAATGTCAACATTCCCGAGTCACAAACAATTTGAAGATCTCTTTTTCCACTGAAAGATTGTGCACTTGCGCAAAAACAAAAGACTCCTCCATTAAATAAAGGAGAACGATCCAGACATGTCCCTTCGTCCGTCCGTCACGAAATTTTCAGACGCGAGTGGCCTGATTGAGTGGGCGCGGGTTACGGTAGCGGCGGTGCTTACGTTTGCACGCTTTTCGTCGTCGCCTTAAACTCGGTGCAAATTATTTTATATTAACGCACTGGCAAAATTTTCTTTAAATCAGCATTGTGCATCACAGATTCATATTTTGCAAAAGCCTCGGCGCTACGCGCCTCATTTCAGTTAATTCTCGACTAAAGGAAATCTCGGCGTTTCGAATTCCACCAAAAGCGCGCTTGAAGCCTTAAAATTTTCACCGTTGCTCTTCCCCCGCCGCTCGACACGGCGCGCGAAACCACGAAAATCAAGGCGACGGCAAAAAGCGTGCAAACGCAAGCGCCGCCGCTACCGTCACCCGCGCTCGCTCAAACAGGAAACTCGCGTCTGGACATTTCGTGACCGACGAGTGGACGGACACGTCTGGATCGTTCTCCTTTATTTAATAGTGGGAATCAATTAAAATTTGAAAAAATTAGAAGCAAAAAATGAACTAAAATTCATGTTAATAAAATTTAGCTTGTTATCTCGGAAAAACACTTTAAAAATTACGCTAAATCTCTAAAAAAAATTTCCTATAAGTCTTAAAAATTTTTATCGACAAACTGCATTTTAATTTTTAAAGTAGTACTAAAAGCACGTGTCCAAAATGAATAAATCTAATAATTTATAGCGCACTTCTCGTAAGCAAAAAATGCATCTTAGAATTCAACTAAAAATATCTAAGAACTAACCATATAATAACAATTGTCATCTTCATAGTACTCGTCGGTCCTCAACACCGCACCTGCCACTGATTCCATCACCGAAGCAGTTGCGTTCCGATTAGTCATTGTCATCTGCGACCACACATTCGCACAGAAAAATCCTGGAAACAAAAATGAGTAACAGTCGTAGATTATCTTCCATAAGCTTCACGCTAATCCACGACTTCGATCACGTCTGGCTAATCCACGAGACTTGTGTGCACCCTGGACAGCCCCCGGCTAAGGAAGTGGGAGGAGCGTCGAAAGCGTCCTTAGCCCCAGCTGCTCTCAGGACGGAAATTGGCTGTAGGGCAATCACAGGACAACACAGATGAAGAGGTAAACAGGTGCAATTGCCTGTCAATAAGCAAAAACCTATGAGTAAAAATAATTTTGCTCAAGTTTACACGCGATCCACGGACAAAAACTTGTTTTCACCGAGGTGCCAAGGACGAGCCTTAATAATTAAGTTACTCAAACAGCCAAACTTGTTGGAGTGGTATGGCCACTCCTGGGAACTTGTCGGCTTTCCAAAACCACATTTGCGAACTGCGCTGGAAGCGCGAGTGCTCCGAACTTCAAATAATCGATGTGGGGCTTGCTGTTGGTGATTAAGAGATTTTGACCTCATTAGAATTTGCTTCATGCGTAAAATACGAATAGGTCGACGTTAGAAATGACGGCTAGTACAACAGAAACGTCGGATTTACAAATTTTAAGAATCAAGATTGGAATTAAACCTACGACGGTGGAGATAAAAAAGCTGTAATGTGACCATTTTGCTGCCAAAAAAATTAAGTGAGACTATAAAAAGCTGTTGAATCTTAAATCTAAAATCTTGAAAAATGAGAAAAAATACTTTTAACATTATTGTAAAATTAAAAAACCAAAGTTTTGCAAAGCAAAACTTCGAACCAAAGACGCTTCCTGAAAATCCGGTTTTTACAGCTTTGATTGCGTTATCACGTAGCCGTCAAAAGTAAAATTAAATTAAGTGAAATATAAAAAAATATTTCGAAAAATGTGGTCGTCAAAACTTCTTTAAAGGCACACGGACATCGCATTTTTCGTTGTTTTTCGAGTGCACGGATCGCGCTCATTTTTGGGACAGGAGGGTTTTAAAAAGCGCGGCGAAAACGGCTACAGGACTGTGTAATATGGCTAAGTTCGGATAAGGCAAAAAAGAGAATTTTACAAGTCGTTGAGCGGTCCCGACGCGGTTACCCTGCACAAACCACAATCGGCTTCGATGAAAACGGAATAATGTGGCCTTTGATCGAATTTTTTGTGTTCATCGCGTTGAGGGGACGTGGTCAATCAGAAATCCACTCAAAGTCCTACCAGAAACTTACAATCGCAAAGAAAAACGGCAACTTTGACCGCCGGAAAATTGTACACCCGATTCCATCGTAGCCGACCGCGATTGCACGGGACAGTAGCGTCCGGAACACTGAAAAACTGGTAAAATTTTTGTTTTTCCCTTATCCGAACTTTGCCATATTGCGCAGTCCTGCAGCCGTTTCTCGCCATTCTGACACCAGAATCGCGATCAGCGCCTTTGAAAACCCCTCTGCCCCAGAAATGAGCGCGATCTGTGATGGTGCGAAAAAACGGTGACCGTGTCCCTTTGAAAGTTAAAAAAACGTACACAAGGTATTTAAAAATTGATAAAAGTAAATGTGGTTAAATTAAGGTTTGTGATAACATTGTTCAAAAAATAACCATGAAAAATTTCAGGAAGCATTGACTAAAAATAATCCTAAAAAATATTTTTGATTGCCTCAAAAAATTTCAATAAGTCCTCCAAAAAATGAATGCAACGAGCATAAAACACTTTAAAAATTAGGTTTTAAGATTTAATGCACAAGAAAATCGAAAAGGCAACTTTATCGCATCGTTTGTCCAAAAAAGACTCATTGAAAATTCTTATTCTTCTCAAATTCTTGTTAAAGAAGCGAGTAGTTCCACTTGGAGATTTGCGCAGTTCCACTTCAATGTAGCCATTATCAGTCGGCTGACTTTCACTACTTAGGACAGCAATCCCAGGTCCCCGCCACGAAAATCCCGCACTCCTCTTTAGGGTGCAATTTTTCGGCGCTTGCTCGCGATCGCCCGGCGCTATCGTAAGTATCGCGGTGGACTGCATCTCCGTCTGCATAATACGTCCAAATGGTAAACACTTGCGATCTGAGAGCTTCAATTAAATCTAACTTGTTTAGCGAAGATTGAATTAATACAATTTGGTTCGTGTCTAGTGATCAAAGCGCCAGCGGAAAGGTAAAAAAAATTGGCGGACAGTTGGGACACCAAAAATGGTATTTGTTGAAGTCAGTGAACAAGAATTTGTTTGGGTTCGCTTCGAATATCTTCAAAAAGTCCTTTGAAAAAAACGTTAAAGCATCAAGTTTGAGAATAGAACAAGACGACTAACGCTCAAAAAATAGAAATGAAAAGATGTTTTAATGTTATTAAATTGCCATTTTCAAAAGAACAAAACTTGTTCGAAAAATTTTGGCGCTCTCTCATTAAAAAAGCCTCTCGCATAAAAAACCTTTTGAAATTTTAAAACTGATTAAAAAAAATTTTGTTTAACCATGGAGCGAGCCACACGGACGACCGGCTTATTAAAAAATTACAAAACGCTTCCAAAAGTTGAATTTACGGCAAAATTCCAAAAGTTAAATTTACGGTTAACAGCAAAAAATTAAATTCAGGTATATTAATCTCAATTCATCTCAATTCAAATAGTAATATTTTCTGTGAAGCGGTTGGTGAAAAGCAAACCGATGCTTCGCACCGTTAATCGGTTTGCCCCTTCTCGGTTTGGGAGGAGGGGAAAATTCAAACATTGAAATTCTAAAATTCAAAAATCGAGATTTAGCTTAATCGTTAAGGTCCAAAAATAATAAAAACGTGTTGTGAACTTGACTTACCTCAACAAACAGCGTGCGAAAAATAGTAACCGTTGAAAATTTAACCAAAATAACTTTTTTGTTCGAAAAATAACGCTTTTTTGTCCGTGACGCTTATCGCACGTTCGGACCGGTCGGTTTTGCTCACCGCAACGGCACCGCACATGCCGAATCGGCTCCGTTTGCGGGCGTTCTTAAGCTCAATAAGTCAGTCTTAAGCGGATCCGTGGAACCAATGATATGTAATTTCACTGTTTTGAAAAATTCATGAAAGTGCGAAATCGGTGCGCTCATGGCTTCTTGGAGGTTTGAAGCGCGGACTATAAACATATTTTGAAACGGAAAACTAGCGCTCTCAGCCTCGTTAATAAAGGAGTAAATGGATTTGAAATTTCAGCAATTTTTCTCAATTATATTCGGTCTCCTGAAACCAGATCCAATTTTCAAAAAATTGTTAAAAATTTAATTTATTTAATACCAATAGAACAATTCGAAGTGAAAGGCAGGCCATCTACACAACCAAACTAGATTCCATTTATTGAACACGTTCGAGCACCCATACATAATCTATTCATTATGTCAAAAATAATATTTATATTTAAAAAAGTGCAAAAAATTAAATTCAATTTTAAACAGTCAACAAAGAAACCGTCGTCAAAAATAGCCCTTGAATACAATGACCGCCCAGACAATTTTATTCATCATGTATTTACCGTTTTACCGTATCTTAACAAACAACCTCTTCTCCAGACTTTAATACATGCGTACCCAAAAAAGACCATCGAAGCAAAAACAAAAAAGTGATTCAGAAGCCGACAATTTCAAATTAAAAGGTATTTTTAAGCTTCGTAGACCATTTGTCTATGCAGGGCCCTGAGCAGCGCTTAGGACAAACACTTTTTGAAAAACTCAATTAGTCTTCCGATGAGGAAATAGTTTAAAAGAGCAGCAGCACGAGGAAAACAAGTAAATTTTCAACTTGTTAAAAATATTTTCAACTTTGACAGTTCCAAGAATCAATTGTGATTGGGTCCTTAAGGGCATATGAACACTCTACACTGTGTAAAATAGCAAAAACACCATCTAGCCAAAAATAGAAGTTTTCAAAACTCTGAACAGGAACCAAACAAGACGAACGCAAGACTTAAAAAATGCTTGTGCATATCCACATGAAATAACTGAAAAAAACGCTTCCGCAATGTTTACTTCAACCGTAAGGGTACTAAGAAAAGAAGACGTTGTTTGTCACAAGTATATGTTCTATCATGTGTGTAAAAGTGCGATTAAAACATCGCTTCGATAAACAAACTCATTTTCTCAAACAATTTCGTTAATTTGTTTATCCATTTAACAAAGCGCGCAACTGGATGATTGCTGCTATTCGTTATCTCAATTTTTATGCAATTTGTCGCTTATTCGGCCGAAAGCTAGTCCTTAGAAAAAACAAAAAGGTAGTTGAAAAGGTTGAGTTACGAAAAAGAGGGTATGTGAAATAGCTTCCTACAGTTGTCGGAGTGACAAAAACGGAGTGACCAAAAAGAGTACCGAATTGGATCAACTGATGAAAACCCCGCCGGTCGGCGACGCTTGCAGCCGTGCGGCATGTGTCGTGCGCGCGAGTGCAATGTGATTTTTGTGTGCCAGTACGCGAATAAATCCTTAACTTTATCGTAGTTTCCCGTGCCCCGCATTACAGGTCTTTGCTTAATCAACAGCGTCGTCGATATTGAGGCCAGGAACAGGCTTGTTCGTTGGCAAATATCTTACAAATTCGAAGACGTCTTGAAGAATTCCGATCAACAGTCATTAACTTCTTGAAAAAATTTAAAATTAATGACGAATTTAACTATTTAAAAAACGAAATTTTTTGAAGCGCAATAGTTTATTACGCAAAATTGGCACGAAGCCTGAATGTATGACACATAATGAATTTTAAAGTGCATCGAAGTAAAAGATATTATTTAATCAACGGGTCCCCACGCGCAATTCGCAAGAATTCGTTCTTCAAATCAGAACTTCACGGCGCTTCGCGCCTCACACATTTTGTAAGTCTCGGCACGGCTTTTCGGCTAAAAAAACACTGGGCGTTTCTTGTTCTCAAAGCTCACCAAAACAGCGTATCTGTCTCAAATTTCTCTCCTGTGTCCTTCCACCGGCGTTTAAAAAAGTTCTCGTCGCTCGCCAAGCGCGAAAAAATGACAAAAAATTTTTGCAAAACTGTAGTATGGCGTCCCTTGCCGTCAATCAGGGAGCGACGTGATTTCGTAAACTTGAAAAAAACTTTCAAAAAATTGTTGGTGAAGTGAACCGTATCACAATACATAGAAAACAAGGAAACGACAAAAAAAGTTGTGAAAAATTTGGGAAACTGAAATAGGCGTCAAAAAATATCTGAGAGCTCGGCTGATTCCAAAAATAGACTAAATAGTGAAAACCCAATTTAAAGGGCAGAAGAACCAAGCTGTTCAAAAAAGTCAAATTTACTTGCCTTTAAAAATTAAAAAAAATTGAATTCTATACAATTTAAAAAAATTCTATGAACGCTGCATTAAATATGGTCAATTTATCAGATGAAGTCAATGCTACTTTTTAAAAACATACCAATTTAATCATGACGACCTTCAAAAAAACTTTTTTGAAGGTATTTTTCATAAATAGTACCAAAATGCCTACCCCAAAAAATTTTCCAACTTAACGATGGTGACTATGAGATGATGATTATGAGAGTAAACCTCGAAAAACGCGTTCCATAACAAATTTTCAAACGTATAAATTTTGGTAATTTATTCTAGCAAAACATGTCATCAAGAATGACTTTCAAACTCTTGGAATGAAGTAGTATAAATAAATATTTTTAAGTCTTCCATAGTTAAAAGTTAACATTTCAATAAAGATTGCTGATTGTGCGAACTCCCAAAAATTTTTTACTTATACGTGTGAGCCACAATTTTCAAACACACTACGTGAAAAATTCAATATTCGTTACTAAAATATGGCTTTGGATTGTATTAGTTTTTACGAACTTCAAAATAATTGGAAGAAAGTACAGTGTAGAATTCGCCGTAGAGACCGTCTGTGTGTCTTTCCTTCCGCTCCGGAGATGCACTCTTTAGCACAATTCGCAGTTCTTACTATTTTTTTCAAATCTACATTTTCCATACGCGGTCAGGCCTGAAGCGTTTCCTATACAGAAAGTCCACATGGAAAATTCAAAATATGCTCATGTTTTCTAAAAATGAATATCCTGTAAAAGAGAAAAAGCCCCCTCGACAAAAATTCGCTTTTATTGCGCCGGACCCCAAAAGTACCAAAACACAATGAAATGTACTGTTTAGTTCCGCCAAAAAATGAAAACATAGTCTGCGGCAGGTGATCGAAACTAACTGTTCGTGGCGAAAAATGTTTCTTGGACATAAACGAAAACTTCACGTAAAATGCGTTACAATGAGGTCATAACATAGTATCATGACTTGCTCTATTGTTAGCCTACAGACCACCGGACTCTTTTTCGAACACTCCCACGTACCAAAGCGTAAAAACAAAAAAGTCATAAGAGCAGCTTCATAAAAAATTCGGGTGGCCTTTGTAAAACTATTCATAAGTAACGAGGTAGACGAATGTACCAAAGAATGCTACTTTTAAGAACCAACCAGCTGGAGGTTGTCTTAAAAAAGCAGATTTCAAGAAGTGGAAAAAAGAGACAAAATGATAGAGGTGGATTTGCTGAGAGATTAAAACGAAAAATGGTTTTTTGTTAGAGTGGATGCTAAGGTACAAAAACCGATTTTGAAGGGACTAAAAAATGAACCGAAATCCCTTTTTTTAAAAAGCCTATTCTCAAAAAACGGATGTTGAAAAGCGTAATTTTAGGAGATGGAAGATTGAAAGGGGAATGTTTGCAGAGGGGATTAAAGCAAAAGGGCAGTTTAGGTTTTTTGTTAGGAGAGGATTTTCAGATATTCGGAGTAAAAAGGAAGTAAATCCAAAAAAGCTAAAAGTGAGTGATTGATTGGGGATGATATAATTTTTGAATCTGAAAATGTTATTCGAGTAAAAGTGGACGAAGGATCGATTAATGGATGGCAAAAAAGCTAGAAAATTAGAAAGCGTTTTGGTGAAACAGGCAATTTTTCTCTCGATAAAGTTTTAAAGGAAGGCAATTCAAATTTGAAAAAGAAATTCGCTCTAGAGGACAAAAATTATTTATTCATGCATGATAGAAGATAGAAGACGACAAAAGCCGCAAAAAGCAGAAATCATTTTTAAAGTAGAGATCCAAAAGGGTCCTTCTGTGATCCAAAAAACACGAATAAAAAATTTCCAAATCAATTATAACGTTGAAAATTGCTGTTTCAAAAAACGCTCAAAAACAATACCATTTTTTGTCTGTAAAAATGTACGAAATTTTTTATAAAGAGAACGATCCAGACATGTCCGTCCGTCTGTCACAAAACTTCCAGACGCAAGTTGTCTGATTGAGCGAGCGCGGGTTACGGTAGCGGCGCCATTTGCTTTTGCATGCTTTTCGCCGTCGCCGCTTCGATTATCCTGGTTTTTGCGCGCCGTGTCGTGCGGCGGTCGAAGAGCAACGATGAAAATTTAGAATTTGAAGCGTGGAGATTTCCTTTAGTCGAGAAATGGCTGAAATGAGGTGCGTAGCGCCGAGGCTGTTGCAAAATATGAATCTGTGAGGCGCGAAGCGCCGATAATAAAGCGAAAAAATATAAAAAATGGTTCGTTCAAAATCAAAAATTATTTCAAACGTGATTGAAAATTAATATTTTTTAAATTGAAAGCGAAAGACGAAAAATAGAGCTATTGAAGGACACTGCTGTCTCCACTCCAAAAAAACATTTCTGAATTTAATTGTGACTTTAAACGGTCCGTCTACAGTCTAAACGTCTAAAGCTCAAAAGCGCTCAAAAACGCTAAATTTATTTCTTATTTGAAAACCCATTGCTGAGTTTTTCACTGATCAAGGAGATCTTTGAAACTGCCCAACTTGAAACTCAATATCCCCACATAAAATACGTATGAAGCACTGTTTTCGACATCAGCAGCTCCTACACTCAAATCAAAAACGTATGATAACAGCTTATAGAGATGTAAACAACTTTAGGATGTCGCAAAAGAGCAGAAATGTGCACTTTTGAACCATACTCTAAATGTTTTTTGTAATTACGTGCTACAAAAGCAGACAATTTGTTTAAAAAATTACAGAAGCAGAGAACGTGCTCGTGGCAAAAAAATGAAAAGTTTTTCAAGTTAAAAAGTGGAATTTTTGAAACGTAAAAAATAAAAATTAAAGCAATAAAAAGGATTTAGCGATTTTAGGGATTTAGCGGTGAAGAGTATAAATGATATAATTGTTTATGCCTTAAAAATAATAATATAAGATGAAAGCAGCCAGGAGTCAAAAATACTTTAAGAATAGAGGTCCAACAAACTTTCCAAATTTATTTAAAACATTTAAAAAATTTCTGTTTTAAAAACGCGACATTTTTCTCATATACCAATTACTGACTGCCTAAGTAGTTAATTATTGCATTTCCCATGCACGAGCAAAATGCAAAAAATTTAGGCAAACAATTGTATTTTAGGATGGTCAGTATCACTCAACACAAAAATATACTCGTTTTGAAAAAACTGCTCGTTTTGAAGAAATGAAAAAAAACGCGAAAGTAGTCGGAGATTATTGGAAAAATTTGCGAATCTGAAAGGAACGAATTCGGGGTGGCCTGTTGACGTTTTTGGTACCTTCAGCTCTCTTCAAAGACTCACAAAAACTCAATAAAGCAATTCTCAAAAATGCATTTGAAAATTTTAAATTTAAGGCTTGAAACTCAAGACAAACAAATAACTCCAAAAAACAAATTAAAAATTTTGAAATTAATTATAACGTTAACAAATTGCAGTTTAATGAAACGCTTAACAAAAATGCAATTTTCTGCTTGTGAAAACGTCAGGAAAATTTTTACAATAAAAATTGAGAAGAGAAAATCAAATAATAATTATTAAGAAATAAAATTAGCAGCTAAAAACGAAAAAATTGTTGTAGAAGGGTGCCTGTCTTTCCTCCCTCGGTTTTCCCACCAAAAAAACATTTTTTTGAACCTAATTGACATTTTTAACGATCCATCTAAACGATCAAGCGTTAAAAAAACGGTACATTTTTTCCTCCATTTAAATATCCATTCCTGAACCTTCCTCTGATTAAAGATATCTCTGAAACTATAAAAAAGCCAATATCTCAACAGAAAATATGTGCTTTGAAGCACTGTTTTGAAGAACTAGCTGGGGGATTCCGTAATTTTTTGCTCCGATTTATTTAGATTCTTTTTGCGTCTTTTCACAGCGCCATTTTTGTGGGCTTCACCGCTGAGTCCGGTTGTTCCAATCTTCTCAACTAGATGTTCACCGACGGGCGTGCGTGTTTCGTTTGAATCTATCATATATGCTGAACCAGTTCACATTCAATTTGAACAGCCAAAGGACCACACAAGGCCGAACAGCTGCGAAAAATAGTCTAAAGTAATTAGACTGGAATTTCAGTACGGACTGAGATGCCGGGACTGAAAGAACGGGCCTCAATAGTTTGAGACTAAAATGTCCGGGACTGAGAAATTTGAGACTGAGATGCCGGCACTTAGATGCTGAGACTGACATGCCGTTCCGGAAATGTCTGATCACCCATTAAAAATCTACCCCCGCTGTTTGAAAATTTACCTCTCAAGAACAGGAACAAAGAACTGACAATCTTAGAAATCTCCGGGATCATGGATTTCTCTGTGGTTTGCTGTAATCTTCGAAAGTAAGGCTAAAAGTCAGCTTATAGAAAAGCGACGGTAAGTGAAATTGACCCTAAAAATTGGCGGTAAGTGAATTGACGGTATTGTCGCAACGCGGTTTTGATTTGCCAAAAATTAACGGGAAAACATGATTTTTGTTGCAAGGGAATGCTAAAGTACAAGACGAGCGTAGAAACAGACGAAACGAAAAGGGCCGATTACTTGAAAAGGATATTAAAGAAATGAACTGAATTTTCCTTGAAAAAAACAAAGAAAAACAAGATTTGGAAGAAAAAGAAATTGAAGACAAAAAAAGTTGAAAGTGAGTGATTTTAAAACGCCAAATGCCGTTTGGCTAAAAGTGGACAGAAGGACTGATTGATGGATGGCAAAAAAACTAAAAAATGTTTCCAATTTAGAAAGTTAAACAATTTAATTCAAACAATTAGAAAGCGCTTCGCTTCGCTGTAAAAAAGACAAATCTTCTTGAAAAATCCACAAAGAAAAGCAATGAAAAAATTTGAGGTCAAAAATCTTTATGTCGGTTTTAAGCCTCTAAAATATAAATGCGTCATAAAGCAGAAATTGCTTTAAAAATAGAGTACTTTGCGTTTTTGCAAAAAATTCATGAAGTTAACAAATTTCAAATAAAAAATTGCAGTTTAAACAAACCAATTTTTTCGTCTGTAAAAATATTGATAATCAAGCAATATTAAATAAAGGAGAACGATCCAGACGTGTCCGTCCGTCCGTGTGTCACGAAATTTCTAGACGCAAGTTGCCTGATTGAACGAACGCTGGTTACGGTAGCGGCGCCATTTGCGTTTGCATGTGTTTCGCCGTCGCCGCGGACCGGTCGGTTTTGCAACCGCGTCGGCGCCTAAATTTATTTCGAAAAAATTTATGGAATTGCGAAATCGGTGCGCTTATGTCTTTTTGGAGGCGCAAAGCGCCGACTTGAAACATAGTTTGAAACAGAAACCTCGCGCAATAGCGCGCACAGCCCCGTTGGTCAAGCAATAAAGATTAAAAAGGAAATCGGAATCTAAGAAGGAAGCTTTTGTTCTCGTTTCCAAAAAATGAATATTTTGGAAATCTATTGTAAATTCGAAAGATCGATCTTGCTCATTTTCCACCTAACCAGTGCCGAATTTTCACTGATCAAAGAGATCTTTGAAACTGCCTAATAAAAAACCCAATTTCTCCTCATAAAAAACGTATTTTGGGCACTGTTTTTAACGTTAGCAGCCCTACACTCAAATAAAAAATGTATGATAACAGCTTATAGAGATGTAAACAACTTTAGGATGACGCAAAAGAGCAGAAATGTGCACTTTTGAACCATACTCTAAATTTTTTTTGTAATTACGTGCTACAAAAGCAGAAAATTTGTTTAAAAAATTACAGAAGCAAAGAACGTGCTCGTGGCAAAAAAATGGAAAGTTTTTCAAGTTAAAAAGTGGAATTTTCGAAACGTAAAAAATAAAAATTAAAGCAATAAAAAGGAATTTAGGGATTTAGCGGTGAAGAGTATAAATGATATAATTGTTTATGCCTTAAAAATAATAATATAAGACGAAAGCAGCCAGGAGTCAAACATACTTTAAGAATAGAGGTCCAACAAACTTTCCAAATTTATTTGAAACATTAAAAAAATTTCTTGTTTTAAAAACGCGACATTTTTCTCATATACCAATTACTGACTGCCTAAGTAGTTAATTATTGCATTTCCCATGCACGAACAAAATGCAAAAAATTTAGGCAAACAATTGTATTTTAGGATGGTCAGTATCACTCAAAATATAGCTTATTACATTTTTTCAATTCTGAGTTAATACAAAGTTTGAAATTGTCTCCTGCACTCGGGCTGAAGAAATGACTTTTTTAACGTTTTTTATCCATAATTTACACGTCTGAAATTCTTAAAGTGCTCTCACTTAAAAAACAACACCACACAAGGTCGTGCCACGCGGCGCTCGAGAAACCTCCCCTAAGCAGCCACTTGTGGCCGAGGCTCTGAAGAGCAAGTCCGTGACCGGAATTAAGAATTATTTGGCCAATAAACAACTGCGCGTTTTAAGGAAATGAAAAAACTTGGCTGTCGCGGAAGTAGTCGGCGATTATTGGAAAAATTTGCGAATCTGAAAGGAGCGAATTCGGGGTGGCCTGTTGACGTTTTTGGTACCTTCAGCTCTCTTCAAAGATTCACAAAAACTTGACAATGCGATTCTCAGAAGATGCACTCAACATTTTTAAATTCAAGGCTCAAACAAACTAAAAGTTCTCAGAAATCGCACTTGAAATTCTAAGCCGTTCTCCATTAAATCCATTAAACAATTATTACGTAACGCTCCAGATCGCTGACCTATAGTACAAATGACCCTACTTAGACATTAATCCATCGAGGCCCAAGATAATATAAATTCATGTTGGTGACCAGTCGGTTTAGAACGCAACTCGCAGACAAAAACAAGCGTCAGATATTTATATGCATTTGAAACGTGGAACTATCACATGCTTTCCGTGTTTGGATAACGGAGTCATGGAAATGGCTGGGAAGAGTCGTTAGGGAAGCTGAGGAGAATCGGCTAAAATCTTGTTTAAGAACTGAAAATCAGGCGCGATGGAGATGCTAAAAAGATCTTGAATGAAAATTTTGAAATCAGGGAAAAATACTTTAAAATGAAACGTGCAGAATAAAAAGACTAGCAATTTTTGTGCGCAAAAAATTCAAATGAAATTTTTAAAACATATAATTTTTAATAATCATGAAAAAAAGCTTTCAAGCGTCCCATAACAATCAAAGCTTGCTTCTTTAAAGACGTAAAAATAAAAGATTTATTCCATTCACACTTTAAACTTTTACTCTCGATGTTCACGAAAAATTCGCCAATGCACGGAGACAAGTTGAGAGAGACAAATGGCAAAAAATCATGAAAAGCTTAATTAATGTTGTTTCAACAGCAGCGGAAGAAACCGAACCATCGTTTTCAACAATTTCCGAATTTTTTCAGCTGATTTCCTGTTTGGCTTTAGGTACAACAAATCCAAAAATACCAACATTCATTTAAAAATAAAGGGGAACTTATTGTAGAATTCGAAAGAAGTTACCGTTACGCAGGCAAAAAAAAACTCGTCAACGTGACCTTTGACACACGAAAATTCTAACATTTCTTAGATCGATCAACTTCGCATCAAAAAAGCAAAGAACCGATCCAGCGATCACCCCACTTCCGTATTGCTCTTAGACGAAAATGCGTCAAAAAACAGCCAGCGTGCACTTCTCAGACCAACGTAACGTCGCCACCGGCGCTCTAATTGCGCCAAAACGCTTCGAACTAATGAAAAATAATAACTGCCTAAGGCGTATGAATATGAGAATAAGATTTCGGAGGGGAGGCCGCATCTGGCAGTTCTCCGAAAATGATGGAATTAACGCAGCGAATAGACTTTGCCTCGCGCGCGTATTCTTCACGTTGTTTGTCGAGTAAAGGCGCCCACACATCGTTTCTCCTCATCCAAACACTGTCCTTTTTGGGGGAAAAATGTTTTCGACGTTTGTGTTGATCGTCGATGACTTACAATGAGGAGGTGATAAAGAAGATCGAGGCTTCTTGGAACTAGGAAAAAATGGAAAATGAGGCCGGAATTTCAATGAACATTTTTAAATGATAGCTGATCATAAAAGCGAGGAGAAACGTAAGTGTTAAAAAAGATTCTCTGTCTTATTTCATGCAAATGTAGCGAGTTGAAAACAGCTTGAATGTGCTGAGTTAAAAGCTGTAAAATACGTTAGTTTAAATGGCAAGAAAATACCTCATGTAAATAATAGTCTGCGTTAGGTGTCGGCCCTACTTTTAACTGAAAATTTTTGTGGCCTCAACTTGAAATCTAAAAAAGCCGAAATGGAACAAAATTTAAGGTTAAAATAAAAACGTTTTTTGAAGCCGTTTAAATATCGTTTTCCAAAAATTATTGTTGCACTTTTTCCGCTCACTTGATGTAATTTTTGCGTGAATGTTATTTGACTTGTGTGTAATACTGATTAAAAAGAACGGTGCCATGCTTCAAAAATTGTTAAAATATGAAATAATAAGCGTTAAAGTTAAAAATTGATTTTGGTTAAATTGTAAAAATGTGCCTTGCAAAAACTACAAAAGAGTTTCATTCAACAACCTACAAAACGAAAGAAACCATTATTTATCCACATTTCAGCTTCAAAATGTACCCCTAAGGTTGCCTCAATTCGCTCAAAATTTGGCTCATTACATCGTTGGGACGAGACCCAGATTTTTGACCCCAGACTAAACGGCATTCCAATTTTGAGCCATTTTAAGTCATGCTGATGCCTCCAAAATGATCTCAGAAAAGCCGGAACTTTGAGTCGTGGTCCAAATTTGGTCTTGATTTCCAGTCCTTTTTGCCCACTTTAGCGTTCAAACTTGTCTCCAATTTTGCTTCGATTTTGGCCCATTTTATGTCCCATTTTGGCTTCGAAAGCACGACTCTCATGGCCTCATTTTTCGTTCCGAAATCAGGCGTCGATGGGCCGAGAAGCAATCGCTCGATTCAGTGTTTTTAGCCTCATTTTGGAGTCAGATCAGGCTCATGAAATAATCTCAATTCACTTGAAATTGGGCCTTAATTAAGGACCATTTAATGATTTGTTTTAGCTTCGAAACTTCGAAAAAATTAAAAGTTGCGCTAAATTTTGTTTCGGTGTCGGGTGAACACTTATCGAAGTTTCCATTATCAAAAATGATGGTGCTTCGGTAATTATTTACCAGAGATCCACGTTGAAAATTAAAACAAAAGTATGTGGTATTTGAACATTCCAGTGACACTTTAGCCCTTTCTGGCTAATGGGCGGATGCTACGTTTCCAAAATGTCACTTTTCTTCTTTTTAATTGACATCTCTCGACTTCCGAGGAAGGCATCGCTGCGTAATTGAAAAAATTAAGCGCAATTAAAAACTGCGTTAAAGTTCTTTTCGGTTTAGGGTGAACATTTACGAAGTTTCCGCTGCTGGATCTAAGAAATGGGTCTGTCTGTACTGTGAGGAGCTCGCCTATTCTTTTTGAGCGGAGTGCCACGCGGGATTTATACTTGGGAATAAGAACGGATTTGATCATAGAACAGAGCAAGCAATAGAACGGCCTTGCTGGGCTGATACGGAAACAAGTGACATTAAAACTATCTCAGCTCTTCTCGGCAGGGAGAGTGGCGGAAAACGGTGATTCATTCGTTGACGTCGGAGGTCGCTGACACACCATCAAAAAATAAGAGTGCTTCAGTAATTATTTATCAGAGTTCTGCATAAGGAATCGAAATGAAATCAGGTGATATTTGAACATTGAATAGTACAGGTTTCAAAGGCAAATCCGACAAAAAAATGGGCAGAAATTTTGAGTATAATTGATCTTTAAAATTGATCGAAAATGATGAATTCCAAACTTAGAAAAATTGATATTGAAAAACGACATTTAAGCTTAATTTGCTTCAGGTGTGTCAGGACACGCCTTCAAAAATTTATTTACTGGCAAGAATCTAAGAAAAATGTAGAAAATTGATCAAAAGAGATGAAGACCAAGTGGAAAAAATTAACTTCGAATTGCAAATTAATTAAAAATTTTACGAAAAAATCACATTAAAAATTGCGATACTCCAAGGACCCAAATAATATCTATTGTTTCATGCCATGCAGATCATAGCATTATTTATAATAGCATCACCCTCACAGTGAAAAGCTATGCACCCAAAAATCCTAGTTAATATAAGCCTTAAAATTCTAAGACCACGTTCTCCTCTCCACAATGGACATCGTCCCTCTCCTCTTCGCCGAAACCGTCTTCGGCCTACTTCCCAGCGTTAAGCTACTACGTGACACCTCAGCGCTTTCTGGCTGCTGGGCGGATGCAACCGACACTTACGTATCCAAAATGTCACTTTTCCAAATCGACATCTCGGCTACAACTACCAAGAAAGGTCAACATTGCTGTGAAATCACACAGTGGTCAGATGCTTTCAAAGCTAACAGGATCACGGTAGATCAGTTTTTAAAATTAAACCGAAAGTACGTCCGGGTCGCTTCTGTAACGTATAAAAAAGAGTGGAAATATCGTTTTGAAAGCGATCTACAATACGTGCCTTTGGAGGTGATCATTGATAAGCTTATCCCTTTCACAGCAGAACATTTTTGTGGAAATCCAACAACTTTAGCCTTTGATATGGCTCATGATGCGCCTCTCTACACAGCTCTGATGCAAAATTTAGCATCATTGCCTCAAATCCAGTCTCTGCGCTTTGCAACACTTCCAGGACAGTATACTCACACGTTCTTACTTCAGAAGCTCAGAAAACAGCACCTGAAAGAGCTGATCTTAGAAGGAAATTGGACTAACGATTTCACCCTGGCTTTGCCTAAAACAATAGAATCTGGCAGATTGAAGGAACTCATATTATACCGTTCTAATCTTACAGTCACAAAAAAGATGGTCAAAACTGTAGTAAATAAGTGGAAAGAGTCAGGAGGTAAGGAAAAATTGCTGCTGTATGGATCTACCAGCTGTTCTGGAAGTGATCTGAATGCTATTTTGGAATGTTCCGAAATTGAGGTTGAAATTAACGAAGATGATTACTCTAGAGTGCTTAAACTGGACAACGCTCCTTATCAGCTTTTTGTGGAAATGTGGAAAATGGACGGAAAATCGACTTGCAGGGTTGAAACAAAAAAAACGTGAAAAAATTATTTAAGAATTTAATCATTTTATGCATATTCAATGGAATGTTGTCAAATAAAAATGGCAAAAAAGAGCTTTTAAAATACGACCACCAAAAAATAAATTTTTGGCCAAAAGATTTTTATTTTAACGAAAACATTCTAACTAAACAAAACAGACCACCATCGTTTCCAAAAAATTGCTTCAAGTATTAGTAATCGAGTTTCAGGATGAAGAAGTATTTGGACGAATCAAAGCGCCTCAAAAAAAGGAAATCAAAGAGCAACTCTATGCTCTGATGTCCAGGAAATAGCATGACAAGGAGCTACAGGGCATTTGACGGGCTAATGGCCATGTTTCACGCAAAACAACCGACTTTCAGCCGAAATGAGGCGAACTGCAGACGAGACGCATTTTGCAGGACCAGACAAGAGCCATTTCAGTCTCAGGCGGGAGCCATTTGAACCTGGTAAACGGCTGCTGAGCGGTCGGTTTTCCCGTTTTAGACATGCCTTTATAGGCACTTTAGACCTCGCATTCGCAGGTAAGACCTATTTTTTCGGAATCAGCGCGTTGAGATCTATCTGCTCACCAATTTTCAGCTCGATTTGTATTTCACGCTTGGGAATGTTTCTTTGTAAGTTATATAGTCCTCTAAGCCTCTAACAAAAAATGGTGTTTAGTTTAAATTTAAATTCAATTTTAAAATCTTCAAATCAATTTAAAATAAAGCCGTGCTTGGTCCTTCAAAAAAGATCAACTATTCACGTTTACCCTCTCTATTAAATAAAGGAGAGCAATCCAGACATTTGTTATCTGTCGCACGAGTGACGACGCGGCGTTTTGAGCGCCAGTGGATGAGCAACGCAGAGAATTTTGTGGCAGCAAACGCAGTTTCACGGAAGCGTTTCAGCTGTAGAGGCTCTGCAAGCAAAAAATTGCGTCAGCGAGACGCGCAGCGCCGAGACTGTTACCAAATAAATACTGTGAAGCGCGAAGCGCAGAACTTAAGGAATGAATTCTCGCACGGCCCCCTAACTTTCAAATAAATATTTTCTGGCTTGCAAAATTCATTAAAAAATTAAATTTACGTGGGTCTGCTGAGTAGATAATGGCCGCAGTCTAACCAAAGATAAAAGTAAGTTATTGGGTAAATTGTTGCCTGTTTAAAAAATGTGATAAAAAATTTTTGATTCAAACATTTGCTCGAAGCCGTCTTTATCTGCAAAACAATGGCAGGCAAAAAACGGATTACCCTGCTTGAGCCGAAAAACCAAAGATTAATGTGGAACAGAGAACATTGCTAATTGATGACAAATGACTAAAATATGTAGCTGTAATTAGTAATTAAATGCACGCAGCCTTGACAACTTTTCACAAATTAGTAAAAAGTTTGGTGGTAAAAAACTCCATGGCAAAAAATACAAATATAAAGCTGTAGATTGAAAAAATAAATTTGTCAGTGATCCATATTTGTTGATCAATCAGCCTCATCAAGTTCAACGACATCAAAAATTTTAGATACTATGTTTAAAAAAGTTCAGTCTGTCCAGAAAATGTACGTGAAAATGGAATCGAAAAGCGATGGGACTGAGCTAGTTTTCAAACCTTTCAAGCACAAGGTCTGAACAAACATGCAACAAAATAAGTATTTTAAATAAAAAAAATTGCGCAAAATCTGCCGTTTTTTTCAATTACTAAAATTCCTTATAGAGTTGATTGTCCAAACAGTCTCCCACTCAGTCTTCAAAATTTTATTTATAAAGTTTACTAAGTAGAAAACATACCATTTCATCTGCTAACCTCATTCACTTCTTTCCAAAACCACAAAACTATTTTTCTTGAGCGAAATCGCCAAGATCAAAAAATTGTATCACTTTTTGATCCAACCCAACGATTAACAACTCCAATCGACAAAAATTAATTTTACATCAATTTAAATTGAATTTTCAAACCTGTTATTCATTAAAATGACCAACAACGTACTCGCAAACTCGCAAAAACTTAATATAAAACATTTTGTTAGTAATTTGGAAAAAATAAATCTGGGCCCAAACGTAATCCATCATAAGATAAAACATTTGCGCCGTCTAGGAAAACGTGCCTATTGATAATGCGTGACAATTTGTCGGGATCCCGAAATGTTTCAAGATGTGATGGAAGCATGGCCCGACAGTTGTTCCTCATGTCAAAACAGCTACCTAGTCGGTTACAGATCATTGGTCTATTTTTCAATTAACGGCTTGAACGGAAAACATATCAAAACTTAGAGACCCTAGAGAAGAAACAAAAATAAACTGGTTTTAAACATTGTTAACGGGTTTGTTCAAAAATGTTGGAGATTGCCATGCAGAGAAAAACTTCTAAAAGGCTAAGAAATAGATGAAAATTTTAAGGGTCTCAAGGATAAGGGCACGAATTAAGCAGGAAAATCAATGCAACAAAAAAATTAATTTTAAAAAATTGATTAAACGGTTAAATTGACGAAATTAATGTAAAGCCAGCTACATAAGAATGTTCCGGTAATTTACGTTGTCCCTCCAAAAAATGATACTTTCAAAATTGAGGCACAGTACGGGATGCCCGCCAACGTTCAGTTACACGATCTGAACGGCCACGCGATATGTAATCCTGGCAACAAACAAGCTCAACGAACAAGTTTATCAATGAAAAGGAACACAAATTTGTTGCTAGGACGAACCACACCAAAAAAAATCCCGACAGCGACACGGCGGTTCAGCGTCGTAGCCGAAACACAGGTTCTCGCCACGAAAGGCTCGTGGCTGCGCATTTGAATTATGGTTCGTCGTCCAACACGGACGGCGACAGAGACGACATCTCGCCTGACTCAGGCGAGGACGAGGGGGAGCTGGCGGAAGGGGATAAAGTGGCCGAGGGGTGATCGGAAGCCAGGGGCCTCTCGGAGTCAGATGGTTCGCCGTTCTCGGCGATAACTTAAAAAATAAAATAAAAAATTTGAATTTTATTTTTTGATTATCAAAAACGTGAGTAATAAGGGCTACTTGCAGATGCAAAAACAGAAATGTTGACAGAATTATTCAATTTGTCTTGCTTCGACAAACTCGAACTTTAAACGCCGAAAAAAGCGAACAAATTTTCAACAAGAAAATGCTTATCTCACCAACCATCCTGACGTTTGAACCAACTATAAATGATTGTAACAATGAGTTTGAGACGTTTGTCGTTAATCAAATGCGCCGAGCAACAGTTGTTCAGTCGTTAAAGTTGATTCATGGATTTACGGCTTATTAAAAACGTGTAAATATAATTTATATAAAGTAAGACGTCAAATTAGGCCCTGTTCTGTGATCAAGTTTGTCCAGTTCCCAAAAATTACTGAATGCTATTCAAAAGATTAGATTGAACTACGGAAAAAATCTTGACTACCTTTTAAACACACTTTAGTCTCACTTCTCAGAAACCTCAAAACCAAGCCACTTTGCAAGGCAAGTTAGTCTAATACAATTCAGCCCATCGCATAGTTTGACTACCAATTTGTACACCAAAAACAAAGAATGACCCAAGAACATAGTCTTCATCCACGAATTGTCTTCTAAAGAAACATAAAATGGCCGGATTTCTGAAACATAGCCAGCCTACATTAACGAATGGCCAAAAACGTGGCGGGCAGCCCACGATGATCACGCTTCAGACTAAACAAGAAGTCTCAAAAGTCGAAAAACAGCAATTTAATAGTTGAGAAGTCGCGACATTCCGCTTGAATGGACACTTGCTGAAAATTGAAAACAAACAAAAAAGGGTTTTGAACAAAGAGTGACAAAAAACCAATCTTGAAGCCATCGAAAACCGTATTTTTACTGCCCACTAAGGAATTTAATTGAATCTAAATGAGTTTTGACGAAGGGTAAACAACGCATATATTGGAATTCTTCGGGAGCACAAAAAAACACCTTTTCCAGTGTAGCATTTAGTCAAACTATCAACAAAAATGGAAAAATTGATTTCAAAAATTTGGATTTGCGACCCAGGGAAAATAATATGAATGAAGAATGACCTAAGAATACAACCATCTGGCTACCTGACTATCTGACAATTTAAAGCCAACCTAGTTAAAGCATAGCAAAAATAAACCAAATCTTTGACTCTAATTTAGTGAAACTGAATACCACCGTGACTGCAAGAATACCATCATTACCGTCAAAAATAATAGGAAAACTTTAACTTTAATTTCAAATGGACGTTACCTCACATTAAACCTAAAAGTACGAGATTGCGGTGAGGAACGTTTTTAAGCGATCAAAAGACTTCCGAAAATGTCAAAACCAATTTTAAATATTTAGAATATGTTATCCTGTTATCCCAAGACGTCCAATAAAATATTCCGAAAGAGCTCAAAAAATATATTTCCTACTGTAAAAAAGCAAATTGCAATTTTAATTAAATTTAGCACCATCTTAACATAGACCTCTAACCTTCTGACTATCTGACAACAACCATCTGAAAAGTTAAAGCATAGTTTAAACCTATTGACGCCAAAAATTAAATAAAAATCTTAGAAATTCAATTTAATTAAGATTGACATCTTTCGCACAATAGACAAAGCCAACTGTGCGAAAAATGGTTTGAAATTTGTTAACCATTATTTACGATTGAACTAAGCAATCTAAACACAGCGACCCTAAGCCCAAAAATGAAGGAGACTGAATCCGTGACCTATGCCTCAAGCCTAGAATTTCATTTCAAATCGACCATTAAATAGCGTTCTAAGAGTCTAACGACCCTAGAGCGTCATTATGCCTGCCCAAAAACCCAATTGTCCCAATCGACCACGATTAAACGCATAAAACAATAAATGCCCTTGTCCTAATTGTGCCGAAGACCTCCTGCCACAAAAGGGCGCCGGATTTTTTTCTAACGGAACACAAAAAACCACTTTTCAACGCAATTAGTCTGGGTTAGACCAATTTGATGCGACGGCCGACAAGCTTTAAATAACGCAAAATTGCAGCCGACGTCGGAAATCGCATTTTGCAGGCGTAAATTGACTTTGTGGTGGGTCGTCGAAAGGTCGGAATGGAGATGTGGCTGAAGCGTGAGGGACCGTCCAAAAAACACTGAAAAATTTTCATTTAATGGACATTTAATAAACAAGAAGAAATGTCTGCTTAACGAAAAATTAGAAGATGGCGTTGAAAACGCGTACAAATTATTTTTATGGGCAGCCTGGTCCTTCAAAATATTAACTGTCAATATTCATTAATTTTATAGAATTTTTCAAGCTGCAATAATTAATTTTTCAAAAACAGTTCAAGAGTAGTCAGAGCAAAATGTTACAACCTGTTAATGCTAGAATTATTTAAAAAATTTCTAAGTTGAAAATTCGATAATGAGCGGATAATATACTGTCACCCAACTGTCTGGTCTTTGCGGCGAGCGACGGAGCGGTGTTTTGAGAGCCGCAGGACGAGCAACAGAAAGAATTTTGAAGCAGAAAACGCAATTTCGGTAATATTTTTGAGAACAAGCAGCGCTAGTGTTCCTTTTGCCGAAAAATTACACCAGTGGGGCGCGTACAGTCGAGATATTTACAAAACGAGTGTTGTGAGGCGCGCACCGCCAAATACTTTTGATTTAAGCAACGAAGCGCAACAACGCGCGGTGCCTCGTTGATAAAAAAATAAATAAAAATTTGAAGGGTCTATTTTCTGAACGTAAAGAGCTAATGTTAACAATGCACACAAAAACAGATGAAAATTCGAGTATCAACGAGTTACGTTGGGACAAAAGAACTCGTTAATCCTCAAAAAAATGCAAAAAAGTAATACTATGATTATTTGAAAAGCTAATAACGACGAGTACCCCATTGCAAAAAAACAAAAAAATCAAAAACCCAATTTTTTGACAATTCACGGTTGTCTTCAGAAAAAGGGTCCAAAAAATAAGTTTTGAAAATTTGGCAGACATTTTGATAAGTCGACAGACAAGTGAATAGCTATTAAACACCTTTTGCATTGAAACTAAGTTTATTTTTGAAAGTCCGGTAGCGCTTGATCCCTTCACCAAAATTTTGTTTCATTCGGATCACCGAATGATTACCTTTTGGATGATTACCCAACTCGAATAATAAATAAAACTAAACAGTTCGGGTTTCAACCTTCCAAACTAAATTTACAAACCGACATTTGGCGATGTGCAAAAAGAAGCTCAAAGAATAAGCCAATACTGACAAAAATTACCACAGGATCACCGACCAAATCTCCATACTCAAATTACAATTTTGATAGTGACAAATCAAAGATCTTGCCTAATAAAATTTTGTGCCCTTTTCAATAATCCGTTTTCCAGAGCCTCAAAAACTAATTGTTGTTCCTTGCCTTTAGATGCAAGCATCGTATCAATTATGGCAAAAAATATTTCTAAATAATCAATCTTGAAATTATGTTTTTGTGTGCCAAACCGACATTCTAACTTTCGTTCAAAATTAAATTGAAGATTTTCTCATTTACATCGATTCCAGAAGTTTCAAAAAATGCAGTTAAAATATTTGGAACCGACTTCTGCTCACAAAAAATGAACATTCATCCATTAAAAAACCTGTTTGCAAAATACCTTTTTAAAGAGAAAATTGCTGCTACGCACTTTCAAATCAAAAGTTACTGTTGTGCTTAATTTAATAGAACGCTTTGTCTATAATCGTCATGGCGAAAAATTGTCATCGTCTGGGCGTCACGACAAAAAATATTACTAAATCAAAAATGTTAGAATTAATTTTTAGAAGCAATAACCTAAATAACATGCTGCGCGATGAAATCGAAGATTTTTACACATACATTGACCCCCGAAGTATCCAAAATTGCAGTTTGAGTTATTAGGAACGCTTCCAAAAAATGACATTCATTCATTTGATGCTAGTTTTGGACCCGATGCACAAGATTATCACGCACACCATATAAAAGAACTAGTCAAGCTCTCTTCAACACGACCACTACTGCATGTAGAATCCATTAACACTTGCTATCTGCACTTGGTGCATCAATTAAACGTAATGTTGACTGCAAAAGCAAAAGTGTAATTGCAAATGGTCATGAGATCCTTTCTATCGCATAACTCCAAGCTTTCGTAATTATTCTTTCCTAGATGAGCCGCATTCTCCTTTGGATAAAGCAAACACAGAAAACGTCGAAACGTAGTTCTAAGTGGGAATATATGAGATTCGCAAAATCTGTCGCCAACAGCTTTAGGCGATAAAGGAGCCGCGATAAAGGAGGGTTCGATAATGATGTCATCATGAGATTAGATCCGTTTGAGTTCATTCGCTGTTCGTGGCGAGTGGCACAAAGCGTTAATTTCAGAGAAAGAACAGCAAGAAGATTTTGAGATGGAGGACAACGGATTTGAGTCCGTGATTCTGGCAATGGAACATCTTCTTGAGGACAAACAAACAAAGTGAAATGTAAAAACGGAAAATACGACGACAAAATTTGATTTAAAGACTTGATTTAATCTAATTTCTAATACACTTAAACTTAGGTGACAGGATATGACAGGATAAGCAAAATTATAAGAACAATAAGATGCGTTGGTAAGGCAAGTGATTCTCGCCAAAAAGAGTATACAGAGAACGTACGGACAGTGCTGGACAAGACATAAACTATTTATACTTATAACATTAACTTGATTTTGAACAGAGTGGACAGACTTTGATCGAATTACGGGCTCAGGAAGATCCATATTCCTACTACAAAATTAGAAAAAAACAACGAAATTTTTCTGATTTGCGGGTGACAGGCTGAATGCGAAAGAGTACTCGTGAACTAGTACGGGAAGACGTGGGAGTAAGCATGGTCTCAGGACGCATATTGATTTTAGAATTGAAGATGTTATACGTCATAATTAGGCTAGCAACAACGCGACGCTTAGAAAGCGTAGATGCATTGATAAAAGATAGAGAACGGTCGTAGCTAGAGAATGGGACTCCACAGCGGGCAAACATGACTATTACGAATTTACGTTGAATTGATTCGATAAGGAGAGAATTCTTAGCAGTCTGAGGAGACCATACAATGCAGGCATATTCGACGACCGGGCAAATTTAATGAAGACTTGCCTTCGATCTCAAAGTCAGTCTTGGGATTATTCCTCCCAACGTGCATGACAACAGTTTTAAGGACTGAGATTGGAAGTCTCCATTTAGACGACCATTCTTCCAGTAACCTCAAAGCTTGTTTCACAGCACTTGTTTCATTTAAGTGCTTTTTTCATGCAAAACCCTATTAAAAAAATTTAGAATTCAAAAAACAGCTTAAAATAGCTAAATCTCAATGTTCAATGTTACGTGTTCCCCTCAACCCCCTCAAGTTAAAATAAATACATAGTCCAAATTTTTAAATTAAGAAATATTTGCCGAATTTTTGAAACCGAAAATTTCACGTGTATATTTGAATTTGATACAAATTTGATAAATTGGAGGATAGATTAGAATGGATTGGATTAAAATAGATTTTATTGAATAATTCAAATTTTGAAAAAATTGATTAAAAATTTTGGATTATTTTTTTACCTTTTCTCTAAAAATAATAGGACAATTTGAACTTTAATTTCAGACCAACATGATTTTACATTAGACCTAAAAATACGGAATAGCGGTCCAATCCGAAAGCGCTCAAAAAATTTTTTTTTATTTGTGAAATTTGTGATAAAAAATTGCAATTCTAATTAAATTTAGCACCACCTTAATGCAGACCTCCAACCGTCATTGTCATTTGAAACCCGATCAAAGGATAATATTGGAATTCTTCGGGAACAAGAGAAACACTTTCAGTGTTTAATCGAACTTTTAAAAAATGAAAAAAAGGATTTTTTAATTTGGATCGTTCCACAAACCACAAAAAATAGATATTTTCTCACTATCTGACATCGTCCATCTGAAAAGTTAAAGCATAGTTTAAACCTATTGACGCCAAAAATTAAATAAAAATCTTAGAAATTCAATTTAATTAAGATTGACATCTTTCGCACAATAGACAAAGCCAATTGCGCCAAAAATGGTTTGAAATTTTTTTAACCATTACTTACGATTGAACTAAGCATTCTAAACACAGCGACCCTAAGCCCAAAAATGAAGGAGACTGAATCCGTGACCTATGCCTCAAGCCTAGAATTTCATTTCAAATCGACCATTAAATAGCGTTCTGAGAGTCTAACGACCCTAGAGCATCATTATGCCTGCCCAAAAACCCAATTGTCCCAATCGACCACGATTAAACGCATGAAACAATAAATGCCCTTGTCCTAATTGTGCCGAAGACCTCCTGCCACAAAAGGGCACCGAATTTTTTTCATTATGATTTTTAACCTCAATTTCAGACCGATATGACCTCACATTAAACCAAAGAATACGACCATGTGGCTATTTTCGGACTATCTGACATCGACCATTCGACTATTTTAAGCGTTCGAGAAACTTCAATCAATTTTTTTAAAGCATACCTTCACCCTCTTAACGCCAGAAATTGAATAAAAATATTAATAGCTTAATTTTGCCTAAATTCACATTTTAGCGTTAAAATGGCTAAAAAATTATTATTCAATTTTTTAAAGTAAGAAATTGTTCTGTTCTACCATCACCTTACATTGTGCGATCTCCCATAATTCCTGTAACACGGCAAATCACAAAAGCACAATTTATGAATTTTATGTTTATTTTTGCGATCTTAAATTCGTCAAATTCAAGTAAATAAAAATGTTTGAAAGTTTAAATGTTTTAGTTAAAAATTTTTAACCAAACTACAGACTTTGCTGTGCTTTTCACAGAACTTCTGGGGCACCATGTATCAAACAAGCTCAAGCATTCAAAGAAGCAATCATGTCCACATGCTCCAAAATAAAAAATAATCTTTAAAATAAATAAAACGAAATGCCAAAACAAATGAACTCCAAGATCTACCTGAATCTGAATTTTGAAACACACGTAAGCGAGTTGGTTCATGTCTTCAACAATTTGATTTTCCAGTTAATCAAATAAAACCATCGATTTTTCATGTGAGATTCCATAAGTTGAAAGTTGGTGCTTTTCCTCATTAAGATCAATTTACCAGACTCCTGTTTCTTGATACATCAAATCTTCCCGCAGTTCATTTCCACAAAAAAGTGAGTTCAGTTTTTAAATACTCAGCTACCCCTTCCTCATCAAAGTCACTTCAACCAGGTCTCCCTCTTCATTCCCCAAAAAACCAATTGACCCCATCTCTTCCACGCAAATGACACTGATGCAAATTGAACCCTTCCTTAAAGCCCTCGTCGCGACATAATCAAATCCAGCAACATACTCTATCCGTTCAATGATTGTCGTTGGCAAAAAGTGGCCAAGACACTCAAAACACCTCGTTTCTCGCGTCCCAAACGTGTCACAAATGTCTACTGCAGCTAGAGAACGAATTTTGTGGCGTTGTTTTTCATTATCCTCTCAACCTCACATCGCACAGAGCGGTAATTAGATTTTTGGACCGCCGCCGCCTAAACAAACATGGTAGGGGAGGCGGAATTGTCCACACTCTCTGGGCCTCATTTCGAGCTTGTTTCAGGGTGTTCGAAACACAGAGAACAAGGTTAGAGAGGGTGTTAGACGAGAGATCAGGGTACTTCCGGTTTCAGAATGTGTTTATATGAATTTGAAGACAAGAATTCGAAAACAGAAAAATTGAGAAAATTTAAAACAGCTGAACAATTAATATTTTTAAGATTACATTCAACGTTTACAACTTTGAGCGTTTTTTCGCCCAAAAAGCACGTCCCATAAATTCAAATTTTGTAAAAACAGACTGCATGTAAATTCACAGTTGTCAAAAGAGCGCTATCGAAATATTGCAATTTACAATTTTCAAGTTTATCGGCTGTTTAATGGTTTTAATGAGACCTGTCCAGAGTATTTGCCGCGAGCATCGCTTTCTCCCAAATTTAGCATCACAAATATCCATTTAAGACTGCTCAAACCTTTGATAAAATATAGCTCCCGTTTTCCCCATTCAGATGGACTTTATTCCCCACGAGTTTGCCGAGAGTGTTGTTGGCATGCTACACTTCCGGGAATGGTTCCCAGGTGGAGATTTACCCATAATTTGGAGTGAGTATATGCGGCGATATATTTGCAATCGTCAAGATTACGGCATCTCCGTCTCGAAAAATCCGGCGAACACCTTTCAATTGGATATTATTGATGATCCAGGGTATCACCACCACGTTTCCTTGAAAGAACTACTCAACATGGATCCACGATATCACCGGATTAAACAGTTCTCGTTGAAGCAGAGAATGGAAATTGATAAATCGGAACAAATTTCCACGCAAGACTTCTTAAACAAGCTTTTGCCTTTTGTGGTCAAGCAGCTTAGCGAGAGTGGAGCTTACGTTCGTCTGAGCGCAATCAACTGCGATCCACTCTACAGCCACGTTCTGGACACTTTCGCCCAACTACCTCAAATTCGGCAGCTTTCGATAAGCTACAAAAACGAAAAAACGCTTTCATTTTTGGGCAAAATTTTGAGCACAAACAAGCTTTCAAATCTAACGCTTAAAAAACGTAGTTGGCCTGAGTCGGCCAAAAATGTGCTCTTCGATGGGATCAGCTCCGGTCATATTCAGAAACTTGAGCTCATACATTCGAATATTCTTGTCAATGCTGATTTTTGTGCAGCTGCTTACAATGGATGGCTTTCTTCGGAAGGTTCAGGAAAATTGAACATTTTTGGAAAGGCCAGTTTCGATAATTTTATTAAAGAAGTGGAGTATTTGGTCGACGAAGGAATCTGCATCGATATCGTAGAAAACGAAACAAATCCGAAGGTTTGTTTAACCGTAGAAGAATGGAAGCATAAGCTTGTTATGCAAACCCAGACGTTTTCTATGACTTGCTCGATTTGTACTTCAGTGTAAGGCTTTAGTTTGTGGTTTTGGTTATATGGAATAAACAGTAAGTTTTCATAAAGTCTTCAATTAGACACATTTACGCACTTCAAGTAGGTTGGAAGCGATAGTTCCACAAACAACGGAGTGTGCAGGTTTAATTTAGTTAGTTGAAAATACGTTGAAAACGAAGGGGTTCAAAGAAAAACACGGAAAAGGGTCACGGTAACAGGATAAGATGGTCAGACAAAAAGCCGTGAGTCTCAGCAATGCAAGTTTCACAACAACAAAAACATCAGAAGAAATTAAAGACCTCAAAACATATGGTTCAGTCAACAAGCAAAGAACATTAGCAACATAGGTTCTAGGCAGCCTCATTCCAACAGCTGGGATAGTTGGCTGGAGCTGATCATTTGGAGCATCTTAGGCTTAAGCATTTTTACTATGGTGTTTTGGAAGCGCCGAAGGCGCGAAAGTTGGCGACACGGACTTTGCAGATAGGCTTCGCACTTCGGACAGGCTTATGCTCAGGTTTACACCTTGTATCTCTTGTTTTTGGGGCAATCTCGGTCTTAGATTGACGATCCTGGAAAATGGCGGTTAATTGGCGAAAAATCGGAGGTAAGTTTATAGTGTCATCTAGAACTGATCAACTACGAGGACGACAAAAATTAAAATTGTCTATAAAGGTTCATCCTTTGTCTACTGTCTCGCTGAAAAAAAATTTCGTTCAAATTAAACTGATTAAAAAATAGGCGAGGATTAGAAAAAATCACGTGAATTTAATTTTGAAAAATGGAAAAGACAACGTAAAATTAACATTTCAAACAGGGAATAACTCAATTACAAGTTAAACAAATAATAAAGGTTACAAAAAGCACGTTTCAATTTTTTTCCTGGCTTGTAACAGTCCCGAAAATCCCAAAATTTTAATTTCAATTCTTTAATTTAAGCAATTTAAATTTAGAAGTTTTTAAGTTGTCGAAAAGCCGTTCTTAAAATGTCAAAATTTACGAAATTAAATTTTAACAACACTTTGGTGATTGTCTACTATCTTGCTATATTAAAAGCTGCATATCTCGCAATTTTCCCATCTCAACATTGACGGACGGGACAACAAAACACACAAATTACTACGTTTTAAGAGAGCCATTACCTTTCGCTTAAACGCTGATGCGTTCTTAGCTCGGACGATGAGTTCAAGCAGCAAATTACATCAAAGCACAATTTTCGAGAGAAGGGGCATTTCAGGTTTTCGCTTTATCCAAATTTACGTGGTGCCTCATTGCCTCATCGACTTGCTCGGAATTCGAATAGATAGAGAAAAATATAGATAGAGAAGAGATAGAGAAAAAAGATAGAGAAAAAAGCCTGAGCCTAACGCGAACGCGCAAGATTAATATGGTACCATAATGTCCCGGTACCATATTGTCCGGTACCATATTGTCCGGTACCATATTGTCCGAGGGTTGATGTGAGCTGGTTAGAATGGGTGGTTAGGATGGCTCCACAGGAGATGTTGTGGTTACTCTCACGCTTCCCCTGTCAGACACGGATCAGCAAGGTCACACGTACACCAACACACATACAGACAATATTAAGTACACTAGCCGAATCGCCAACTACGTTGGCTCTTCGCCTTCGGCCACCGTTGTTTTGGCCATTCTTCTCTTTTCAATCTTTACATCGTTAAAACGCAGTTAAAAACTTTCTTGTAGTCATCTCACCTCACAAAACCCCGTTCCAGACACTCACGTCCACAGAAGCCTGTCATTGCTAACAACACCACAAACATCAGACCGGTCGGTCAAACAATCTCATGTTTTCCTGTGGAACCTTTTTTGTTTTCTCCTGTGGACTTCTCACCTCTCGCTCCATTCTGAAAGCTTCGAACAGCAGAATATCGGGAAAGCGTTCGAGAGTAGAGCACAGAGCCGACCGTTTTGGACGACCGCAGAGGCACGAATAACGCAACCGCAAAACGCAAACGCGTTCCAGACCAGACCACGCACGCCGATGACATTCGAGAACATCGCGTTCCACGTGTCGTGTCTGAAACGCGCGCTACCGTCTCAAACAGCTTCGTGGCGGGACCGAGAAGACGACCGACCGGGACCGTAAAGACGACTAACTCGTTCTCAGACACCCTCTTCAACGCTTGTTTATTATGAAAAATATTGCGATAATTTCACCTCCGGGGATATCCGTCCCCGGAATCGGAAAAAACACGGGCGGATTGGTCCTTACCCAACCCGCCAATAAAAAAATACAAAATCACGTGGGTTGGATTTTCTCCCCCAACGCATGTCCACCCGCCCACAAACAGTTATCAGTCATTTTTTAAGCTTTTAAAATTACACAAAATTATTCCAAATCTCACCAAAAAATTACACAAAATTTTGTTTGCGTTCCACGTTAAAATTGCGCAGCAGAGGGGTACGGACACGGCCATCTACTTCATTCTGCAGCGAATAAAACTGGAGCTAAGCGGCAAAACGCGTTGAGTTGTGAGCTTGGTGCTGGGAGAATGGTGGGAGAACTGAAAGAGGATGAGATAAGATGATCGGTTAGGATTAACGATAAGCTCCACAGTGAAGGAGTCCACAGGAAAAGTGAAAATAAGAAAACTGTGAATGAGAGTTTAGTTGGCTGATTTGTAGGAAAGACACAGAAAGAATCCAGGGAAAAGGTGGAGGTGACAGGAGATCATGAGTGGCCCACAGGAGAGACAGGTGGTTGGTGTGAGATTGTTAGAAGGTGTGGTTAGGATGGCTCCACAGGAGATGTTCTAACTCATTCTAACTCAGGAGATGTTCTAACTCGACTAACTTCTATCCTCAGTCCTAATCTCTAATCATATCTTCCCTCAACCCAACTCAGAACTCACCCAATCACCCTCCACACTGAAAACTCTCAGCATTTACCTAAACCACCAACCCACCTTCCTCTCCAACTCTCCCGACCGACCGACCGCCTCCCCTACCCCCTCATCTCAGAATGACCAATCGGTCCCCACGCTCCACTCCCCAAATACGAATCCTAGACACTCACCAAAACCGACCGCTCAGCTCTCCCCCTCCCTCTCCGAATGACTCCCCCTCAGACACGGATCAGCGTGAAAATGAGAAAACTGTGAATGAGAGATTAGTTGGCTGATCCACAGGAAAAACACAAAAAGAATCCAGGGCAAAGGTGGATGTGACAGGAGATTATGAGTGACCCACAGGAGAGACATCCGCAACATTCCCCCACACCGCTAACTCCACCCAACCCACCTTCCTTCCCAACTCCTCCAACCGACCGCTCCTCTTGTCCCCGCTCACACGAAATGACCGACCGCTCCCCTACTCCCTTATCTCAGAATGACCGGTCCCTCGCACCCCTTCGACCCACAAATTCCCATCATAGACACTCACCAAAACCGACCGCTCAACTCTCCCCTCCCTCTCCGAATGACTCCTCTCCCCGGACCAGACGACAAACAAAAAACAAACAAAAATTCAAACAAAAATTAAACAAGGATTTCGAACTGGAGATGGTCGATGAACTCGGGGTCGATGATCCGTTGCACAAGGCGGCCGTCGTCGTTTTGAACGATAGTGCGTCGTCCAGTCACACTCTCAGCGACGATTTTCTTCAAGATTTTCTGTGCATTTTTAAAGAAGAATTTCGTGGTCGAAGTGCGACTCGACGATGTCGCTTTGGAGGATTTGGTCGACGGCGGAGTTGGTCTCCCGGTCGTACGCCTTGCACGGTGACACCCGCCCGTTATAACGCTTTTGAAGCTAAAACAAGGGCATTAGAAAAGATGTCGAGGTAACGTCTTACCGTCTCTTTTAGGAGCTCTGTGAGCCTCACGCCATGTCGAGCCGGGCTCTTCAAATTCGCGTTCTCTAGCTCCTTGGCGATGGTGTGCAGCATCGGGCAGCCGATGTGCCGGTCGTTGCTGGCGAGGTAGCCCTTCTGGGCAGAGGCGAAGACGATCAGCGGCGTGTCGTGTTTCCTCTGCTTCACCACCATCTCCTCAGCGACGTGCGCCTTGACGTTCTGAGGGCGGCCTCGGGTAGCGCCGACCTTGTGGATCTTCTGGCCGCGACACGACGAGAAGAAGATGATGATCGGCTTCGTCCCGGTCACAGTTTCCATGATTTCGCGCAGCGAAATCACTTCAAAAGTGCCGGGCTCCTTCGGCGCGGCGATCCCTCTCTCGTCTCCGTGGGCCTTGATGATGAGCAGCCCGAACGGGCTTCTTCTCTTGCCCAGGCGATCGCAAAACATCTTGATTTCCGCCCTCATGTCCTAAATTCCAAACTTTCCACGTCTCTCTTGAAAATGAGTTTGAGTGATCTGGCTCTTATTTCCCTTATTTTAGAAAAACCCCGAAGAACTCTTCAAGCTTAACGCCGATGACATTCGAGAACATCGCGTTCCACGTGTCGTGTCTGAAACGCGCGCTACCGTCTCAAACAGCTTCGTGGCGGGACCGAGAAGACGACCGACCGGGACCGTAAAGACGACTAACTCGTTCTCAGACACCCTCTTCAACGCTTGTTTATTATGAAAAATATTGCGATAATTTCACCTCCGGGGATATCCGTCCCCGGAATCGGAAAAAACACGGGCGGATTGGTCCTTACCCAACCCGCCAATAAAAAAATACAAAATCACGTGGGTTGGATTTTCTCCCCCAACGCATGTCCACCCGCCCACAAACAGTTATCAGTCATTTTTTAAGCTTTTAAAATTACACAAAATTATTCCAAATCTCACCAAAAAATTACACAAAATTTTGTTTGCGTTCCACGTTAAAATTGCGCAGCAGAGGGGTACGGACACGGCCATCTACTTCATTCTGCAGCGAATAAAACTGGAGCTAAGCGGCAAAACGCGTTGAGTTGTGAGCTTGGTGCTGGGAGAATGGTGGGAGAACTGAAAGAGGATGAGATAAGATGATCGGTTAGGATTAACGATAAGCTCCACAGTGAAGGAGTCCACAGGAAAAGTGAAAATAAGAAAACTGTGAATGAGAGTTTAGTTGGCTGATTTGTAGGAAAGACACAGAAAGAATCCAGGGAAAAGGTGGAGGTGACAGGAGATCATGAGTGGCCCACAGGAGAGACAGGTGGTTGGTGTGAGATTGTTAGAAGGTGTGGTTAGGATGGCTCCACAGGAGATGTTCTAACTCATTCTAACTCAGGAGATGTTCTAACTCGACTAACTTCTATCCTCAGTCCTAATCTCTAATCATATCTTCCCTCAACCCAACTCAGAACTCACCCAATCACCCTCCACACTGAAAACTCTCAGCATTTACCTAAACCACCAACCCACCTTCCTCTCCAACTCTCCCGACCGACCGACCGCCTCCCCTACCCCTCATCTCAGAATGACCAATCGGTCCCCCACGCTCCACTCCCCAAATACGAATCCTAGACACTCACCAAAACCGACCGCTCAGCTCTCCCCCTCCCTCTCCGAATGACTCCCCCCTCAGACACGGATCAGCGTGAAAATGAGAAAACTGTGAATGAGAGATTAGTTGGCTGATCCACAGGAAAACACAAAAAGAATCCAGGGCAAAGGTGGATGTGACAGGAGATTATGAGTGACCCACAGGAGAGACATCCGCAACATTCCCCCACACCGCTAACTCCACCCAACCCACCTTCCTTCCCAACTCCTCCAACCGACCGCTCCTCTTGTCCCCGCTCACACGAAATGACCGACCGCTCCCCTACTCCCTTATCTCAGAATGACCGGTCCCTCGCACCCCTTCGACCCACAAATTCCCATCATAGACACTCACCAAAACCGACCGCTCAACTCTCCCCCTCCCTCTCCGAATGACTCCTCTCCCCGGACCAGACGACAAACAAAAAACAAACAAAAATTCAAACAAAAATTAAACAAGGATTTCGAACTGGAGATGGTCGATGAACTCGGGGTCGATGATCCGTTGCACAAGGCGGCCGTCGTCGTTTTGAACGATAGTGCGTCGTCCAGTCACACTCTCAGCGACGATTTTCTTCAAGATTTTCTGTGCATTTTTAAAGAAGAATTTCGTGGTCGAAGTGCGACTCGACGATGTCGCTTTGGAGGATTTGGTCGACGGCGGAGTTGGTCTCCCGGTCGTACGCCTTGCACGGTGACACCCGCCCGTTATAACGCTTTTGAAGCTAAAACAAGGGCATTAGAAAAGATGTCGAGGTAACGTCTTACCGTCTCTTTTAGGAGCTCTGTGAGCCTCACGCCATGTCGAGCCGGGCTCTTCAAATTCGCGTTCTCTAGCTCCTTGGCGATGGTGTGCAGCATCGGGCAGCCGATGTGCCGGTCGTTGCTGGCGAGGTAGCCCTTCTGGGCAGAGGCGAAGACGATCAGCGGCGTGTCGTGTTTCCTCTGCTTCACCACCATCTCCTCAGCGACGTGCGCCTTGACGTTCTGAGGGCGGCCTCGGGTAGCGCCGACCTTGTGGATCTTCTGGCCGCGACACGACGAGAAGAAGATGATGATCGGCTTCGTCCCGGTCACAGTTTCCATGATTTCGCGCAGCGAAATCACTTCAAAAGTGCCGGGCTCCTTCGGCGCGGCGATCCCTCTCTCGTCTCCGTGGGCCTTGATGATGAGCAGCCCGAACGGGCTTCTTCTCTTGCCCAGGCGATCGCAAAACATCTTGATTTCCGCCCTCATGTCCTAAATTCCAAACTTTCCACGTCTCTCTTGAAAATGAGTTTGAGTGATCTGGCTCTTATTTCCTTATTTTAGAAAAACCCCGAAGAACTCTTCAAGCTTAACGCCGATGACATTCGAGAACATCGCGTTCCACGTGTCGTGTCTGAAACGCGCGCTACCGTCTCAAACAGCTTCGTGGCGGGACCGAGAAGACGACCGACCGGGACCGTAAAGACGACTAACTCGTTCTCAGACACCCTCTTCAACGCTTGTTTATTATGAAAAATATTGCGATAATTTCACCTCCGGGGATATCCGTCCCCGGAATCGGAAAAAACACGGGCGGATTGGTCCTTACCCAACCCGCCAATAAAAAAATACAAAATCACGTGGGTTGGATTTTCTCCCCCAACGCATGTCCACCCGCCCACAAACAGTTATCAGTCATTTTTTAAGCTTTTAAAATTACACAAAATTATTCCAAATCTCACCAAAAAATTACACAAAATTTTGTTTGCGTTCCACGTTAAAATTGCGCAGCAGAGGGGTACGGACACGGCCATCTACTTCATTCTGCAGCGAATAAAACTGGAGCTAAGCGGCAAAACGCGTTGAGTTGTGAGCTTGGTGCTGGGAGAATGGTGGGAGAACTGAAAGAGGATGAGATAAGATGATCGGTTAGGATTAACGATAAGCTCCACAGTGAAGGAGTCCACAGGAAAAGTGAAAATAAGAAAACTGTGAATGAGAGTTTAGTTGGCTGATTTGTAGGAAAGACACAGAAAGAATCCAGGGAAAAGGTGGAGGTGACAGGAGATCATGAGTGGCCCACAGGAGAGACAGGTGGTTGGTGTGAGATTGTTAGAAGGTGTGGTTAGGATGGCTCCACAGGAGATGTTCTAACTCATTCTAACTCAGGAGATGTTCTAACTCGACTAACTTCTATCCTCAGTCCTAATCTCTAATCATATCTTCCCTCAACCCAACTCAGAACTCACCCAATCACCCTCCACACTGAAAACTCTCAGCATTTACCTAAACCACCAACCCACCTTCCTCTCCAACTCTCCCGACCGACCGACCGCCTCCCCTACCCCTCATCTCAGAATGACCAATCGGTCCCCACGCTCCACTCCCCAAATACGAATCCTAGACACTCACCAAAACCGACCGCTCAGCTCTCCCCCTCCCTCTCCGAATGACTCCCCCCTCAGACACGGATCAGCGTGAAAATGAGAAAACTGTGAATGAGAGATTAGTTGGCTGATCCACAGGAAAAACACAAAAAGAATCCAGGGCAAAGGTGGATGTGACAGGAGATTATGAGTGACCCACAGGAGAGACATCCGCAACATTCCCCCACACCGCTAACTCCACCCAACCCACCTTCCTTCCCAACTCCTCCAACCGACCGCTCCTCTTGTCCCCGCTCACACGAAATGACCGACCGCTCCCTACTCCCTTATCTCAGAATGACCGGTCCCTCGCACCCCTTCGACCCACAAATTCCCATCATAGACACTCACCAAAACCGACCGCTCAACTCTCCCCTCCCTCTCCGAATGACTCCTCTCCCCGGACCAGACGACAAACAAAAAACAAACAAAAATTCAAACAAAAATTAAACAAGGATTTCGAACTGGAGATGGTCGATGAACTCGGGGTCGATGATCCGTTGCACAAGGCGGCCGTCGTCGTTTTGAACGATAGTGCGTCGTACAGTCACACTCTCAGCGACGATTTTCTTCAAGATTTTCTGTGCATTTTTAAAGAAGAATTTCGTGGTCGAAGTGCGACTCGACGATGTCGCTTTGGAGGATTTGGTCGACGGCGGAGTTGGTCTCCCGGTCGTACGCCTTGCACGGTGACACCCGCCCGTTATAACGCTTTTGAAGCTAAAACAAGGGCATTAGAAAAGATGTCGAGGTAACGTCTTACCGTCTCTTTTAGGAGCTCTGTGAGCCTCACGCCATATCGAGCCGGGCTCTTCAAATTCGCGTTCTCTAGCTCCTTGGCGATGGTGTGCAGCATCGGGCAGCCGATGTGCCGGTCGTTGCTGGCGAGGTAGCCCTTCTGGGCAGAGGCGAAGACGATCAGCGGCGTGTCGTGTTTCCTCTGCTTCACCACCATCTCCTCAGCGACGTGCGCCTTGACGTTCTGAGGGCGGCCTCGGGTAGCGCCGACCTTGTGGATCTTCTGGCCGCGACACGACGAGAAGAAGATGATGATCGGCTTCGTCCCGGTCACAGTTTCCATGATTTCGCGCAGCGAAATCACTTCAAAAGTGCCGGGCTCCTTCGGCGCGGCGATCCCTCTCTCGTCTCCGTGGGCCTTGATGATGAGCAGCCCGAACGGGCTTCTTCTCTTGCCCAGGCGATCGCAAAACATCTTGATTTCCGCCCTCATGTCCTAAATTCCAAACTTTCCACGTCTCTCTTGAAAATGAGTTTGAGTGATCTGGCTCTTATTTCCCTTATTTTAGAAAAACCCCGAAGAACTCTTCAAGCTTAACGCCGATGACATTCGAGAACATCGCGTTCCACGTGTCGTGTCTGAAACGCGCGCTACCGTCTCAAACAGCTTCGTGGCGGGACCGAGAAGACGACCGACCGGGACCGTAAAGACGACTAACTCGTTCTCAGACACCCTCTTCAACGCTTGTTTATTATGAAAAATATTGCGATAATTTCACCTCCGGGGATATCCGTCCCCGGAATCGGAAAAAACACGGGCGGATTGGTCCTTACCCAACCCGCCAATAAAAAAATACAAAATCACGTGGGTTGGATTTTCTCCCCCAACGCATGTCCACCCGCCCACAAACAGTTATCAGTCATTTTTTAAGCTTTTAAAATTACACAAAATTATTCCAAATCTCACCAAAAAATTACACAAAATTTTGTTTGCGTTCCACGTTAAAATTGCGCAGCAGAGGGGTACGGACACGGCCATCGACTTCATTCTGCAGCGAATAAAACTGGAGCTAAGCGGCAAAACGCGTTGAGTTGTGAGCTTGGTGCTGGGAGAATGGTGGGAGAACTGAAAGAGGATGAGATAAGATGATCGGTTAGGATTAACGATAAGCTCCACAGTGAAGGAGTCCACAGGAAAAGTGAAAATAAGAAAACTGTGAATGAGAGTTTAGTTGGCTGATTTGTAGGAAAGACACAGAAAGAATCCAGGGAAAAGGTGGAGGTGACAGGAGATCATGAGTGGCCCACAGGAGAGACAGGTGGTTGGTGTGAGATTGTTAGAAGGTGTGGTTAGGATGGCTCCACAGGAGATGTTCTAACTCATTCTAACTCAGGAGATGTTCTAACTCGACTAACTTCTATCCTCAGTCCTAATCTCTAATCATATCTTCCCTCAACCCAACTCAGAACTCACCCAATCACCCTCCACACTGAAAACTCTCAGCATTTACCTAAACCACCAACCCACCTTCCTCTCCAACTCTCCCGACCGACCGACCGCCTCCCCTACCCCTCATCTCAGAATGACCAATCGGTCCCCCACGCTCCACTCCCCAAATACGAATCCTAGACACTCACCAAAACCGACCGCTCAGCTCTCCCCCTCCCTCTCCGAATGACTCCCCCCTCAGACACGGATCAGCGTGAAAATGAGAAAACTGTGAATGAGAGTTTAGTTGGCTGATAGGAAAACACAAAAGAATCCAGGGAAAGGTGGATGTGACAGGAGATTATGAGTGACCCACAGGAGAGACATCCGCAACATTCCCCCACACCGCTAACTCCACCCAACCCACCTTCCTTCCCAACTCCTCCAACCGACCGCTCCTCTTGTCCCCGCTCACACGAAATGACCGACCGCTCCCCTACTCCCTTATCTCAGAATGACCGGTCCCTCGCACCCCTTCGACCCACAAATTCCCATCATAGACACTCACCAAAACCGACCGCTCAACTCTCCCCTCCCTCTCCGAATGACTCCTCTCCCCGGACCAGACGACAAACAAAAAACAAACAAAAATTCAAACAAAAATTAAACAAGGATTTCGAACTGGAGATGGTCGATGAACTCGGGTCGATGATCCGTTGCACAAGGCGGCCGTCGTCGTTTTGAACGATAGTGCGTCGTCCAGTCACACTCTCAGCGACGATTTTCTTCAAGATTTTCTGTGCATTTTTAAAGAAGAATTTCGTGGTCGAAGTGCGACTCGACGATGTCGCTTTGGAGGATTTGGTCGACGGCGGAGTTGGTCTCCCGGTCGTACGCCTTGCACGGTGACACCCGCCCGTTATAACGCTTTTGAAGCTAAAACAAGGGCATTAGAAAAGATGTCGAGGTAACGTCTTACCGTCTCTTTTAGGAGCTCTGTGAGCCTCACGCCATGTCGAGCCGGGCTCTTCAAATTCGCGTTCTCTAGCTCCTTGGCGATGGTGTGCAGCATCGGGCAGCCGATGTGCCGGTCGTTGCTGGCGAGGTAGCCCTTCTGGGCAGAGGCGAAGACGATCAGCGGCGTGTCGTGTTTCCTCTGCTTCACCACCATCTCCTCAGCGACGTGCGCCTTGACGTTCTGAGGGCGGCCTCGGGTAGCGCCGACCTTGTGGATCTTCTGGCCGCGACACGACGAGAAGAAGATGATGATCGGCTTCGTCCCGGTCACAGTTTCCATGATTTCGCGCAGCGAAATCACTTCAAAAGTGCCGGGCTCCTTCGGCGCGGCGATCCCTCTCTCGTCTCCGTGGGCCTTGATGATGAGCAGCCCGAACGGGCTTCTTCTCTTGCCCAGGCGATCGCAAAACATCTTGATTTCCGCCCTCATGTCCTAAATTCCAAACTTTCCACGTCTCTCTTGAAAATGAGTTTGAGTGATCTGGCTCTTATTTCCCTTATTTTAGAAAAACCCCGAAGAACTCTTCAAGCTTAACGCCGATGACATTCGAGAACATCGCGTTCCACGTGTCGTGTCTGAAACGCGCGCTACCGTCTCAAACAGCTTCGTGGCGGGACCGAGAAGACGACCGACCGGGACCGTAAAGACGACTAACTCGTTCTCAGACACCCTCTTCAACGCTTGTTTATTATGAAAAATATTGCGATAATTTCACCTCCGGGGATATCCGTCCCCGGAATCGGAAAAAACACGGGCGGATTGGTCCTTACCCAACCCGCCAATAAAAAAATACAAAATCACGTGGGTTGGATTTTCTCCCCCAACGCATGTCCACCCGCCCACAAACAGTTATCAGTCATTTTTTAAGCTTTTAAAATTACACAAAATTATTCCAAATCTCACCAAAAAATTACACAAAATTTTGTTTGCGTTCCACGTTAAAATTGCGCAGCAGAGGGGTACGGACACGGCCATCTACTTCATTCTGCAGCGAATAAAACTGGAGCTAAGCGGCAAAACGCGTTGAGTTGTGAGCTTGGTGCTGGGAGAATGGTGGGAGAACTGAAAGAGGATGAGATAAGATGATCGGTTAGGATTAACGATAAGCTCCACAGTGAAGGAGTCCACAGGAAAAGTGAAAATAAGAAAACTGTGAATGAGAGTTTAGTTGGCTGATTTGTAGGAAAGACACAGAAAGAATCCAGGGAAAAGGTGGAGGTGACAGGAGATCATGAGTGGCCCACAGGAGAGACAGGTGGTTGGTGTGAGATTGTTAGAAGGTGTGGTTAGGATGGCTCCACAGGAGATGTTCTAACTCATTCTAACTCAGGAGATGTTCTAACTCGACTAACTTCTATCCTCAGTCCTAATCTCTAATCATATCTTCCCTCAACCCAACTCAGAACTCACCCAATCACCCTCCACACTGAAAACTCTCAGCATTTACCTAAACCACCAACCCACCTTCCTCTCCAACTCTCCCGACCGACCGACCGCCTCCCCTACCCCTCATCTCAGAATGACCAATCGGTCCCCCACGCTCCACTCCCCAAATACGAATCCTAGACACTCACCAAAACCGACCGCTCAGCTCTCCCCCTCCCTCTCCGAATGACTCCCCCCTCAGACACGGATCAGCGTGAAAATGAGAAAACTGTGAATGAGAGTTAGTTGGCTGATTTAGGAAAACACAAAAGAATCCAGGGAAAGGTGGATGTGACAGGAGATTATGAGTGACCCACAGGAGAGACATCCGCAACATTCCCCCACACCGCTAACTCCACCCAACCCACCTTCCTTCCCAACTCCTCCAACCGACCGCTCCTCTTGTCCCCGCTCACACGAAATGACCGACCGCTCCCCTACTCCCTTATCTCAGAATGACCGGTCCCTCGCACCCCTTCGACCCACAAATTCCCATCATAGACACTCACCAAAACCGACCGCTCAACTCTCCCCCTCCCTCTCCGAATGACTCCTCTCCCCGGACCAGACGACAAACAAAAAACAAACAAAAATTCAAACAAAAATTAAACAAGGATTTCGAACTGGAGATGGTCGATGAACTCGGGGTCGATGATCCGTTGCACAAGGCGGCCGTCGTCGTTTTGAACGATAGTGCGTCGTCCAGTCACACTCTCAGCGACGATTTTCTTCAAGATTTTCTGTGCATTTTTAAAGAAGAATTTCGTGGTCGAAGTGCGACTCGACGATGTCGCTTTGGAGGATTTGGTCGACGGCGGAGTTGGTCTCCCGGTCGTACGCCTTGCACGGTGACACCCGCCCGTTATAACGCTTTTGAAGCTAAAACAAGGGCATTAGAAAAGATGTCGAGGTAACGTCTTACCGTCTCTTTTAGGAGCTCTGTGAGCCTCACGCCATGTCGAGCCGGGCTCTTCAAATTCGCGTTCTCTAGCTCCTTGGCGATGGTGTGCAGCATCGGGCAGCCGATGTGCCGGTCGTTGCTGGCGAGGTAGCCCTTCTGGGCAGAGGCGAAGACGATCAGCGGCGTGTCGTGTTTCCTCTGCTTCACCACCATCTCCTCAGCGACGTGCGCCTTGACGTTCTGAGGGCGGCCTCGGGTAGCGCCGACCTTGTGGATCTTCTGGCCGCGACACGACGAGAAGAAGATGATGATCGGCTTCGTCCCGGTCACAGTTTCCATGATTTCGCGCAGCGAAATCACTTCAAAAGTGCCGGGCTCCTTCGGCGCGGCGATCCCTCTCTCGTCTCCGTGGGCCTTGATGATGAGCAGCCCGAACGGGCTTCTTCTCTTGCCCAGGCGATCGCAAAACATCTTGATTTCCGCCCTCATGTCCTAAATTCCAAACTTTCCACGTCTCTCTTGAAAATGAGTTTGAGTGATCTGGCTCTTATTTCCCTTATTTTAGAAAAACCCCGAAGAACTCTTCAAGCTTAACGCCGATGACATTCGAGAACATCGCGTTCCACGTGTCGTGTCTGAAACGCGCGCTACCGTCTCAAACAGCTTCGTGGCGGGACCGAGAAGACGACCGACCGGGACCGTAAAGACGACTAACTCGTTCTCAGACACCCTCTTCAACGCTTGTTTATTATGAAAAATATTGCGATAATTTCACCTCCGGGGATATCCGTCCCCGGAATCGGAAAAAACACGGGCGGATTGGTCCTTACCCAACCCGCCAATAAAAAAATACAAAATCACGTGGGTTGGATTTTCTCCCCCAACGCATGTCCACCCGCCCACAAACAGTTATCAGTCATTTTTTAAGCTTTTAAAATTACACAAAATTATTCCAAATCTCACCAAAAAATTACACAAAATTTTGTTTGCGTTCCACGTTAAAATTGCGCAGCAGAGGGGTACGGACACGGCCATCGACTTCATTCTGCAGCGAATAAAACTGGAGCTAAGCGGCAAAACGCGTTGAGTTGTGAGCTTGGTGCTGGGAGAATGGTGGGAGAACTGAAAGAGGATGAGATAAGATGATCGGTTAGGATTAACGATAAGCTCCACAGTGAAGGAGTCCACAGGAAAAGTGAAAATAAGAAAACTGTGAATGAGAGTTTAGTTGGCTGATTTGTAGGAAAGACACAGAAAGAATCCAGGGAAAAGGTGGAGGTGACAGGAGATCATGAGTGGCCCACAGGAGAGACAGGTGGTTGGTGTGAGATTGTTAGAAGGTGTGGTTAGGATGGCTCCACAGGAGATGTTCTAACTCATTCTAACTCAGGAGATGTTCTAACTCGACTAACTTCTATCCTCAGTCCTAATCTCTAATCATATCTTCCCTCAACCCAACTCAGAACTCACCCAATCACCCTCCACACTGAAAACTCTCAGCATTTACCTAAACCACCAACCCACCTTCCTCTCCAACTCTCCCGACCGACCGACCGCCTCCCCTACCCCTCATCTCAGAATGACCAATCGGTCCCCCACGCTCCACTCCCCAAATACGAATCCTAGACACTCACCAAAACCGACCGCTCAGCTCTCCCCCTCCCTCTCCGAATGACTCCCCCCTCAGACACGGATCAGCGTGAAAATGAGAAAACTGTGAATGAGAGATTAGTTGGCTGATCCACAGGAAAAACACAAAAAGAATCCAGGGCAAAGGTGGATGTGACAGGAGATTATGAGTGACCCACAGGAGAGACATCCGCAACATTCCCCCACACCGCTAACTCCACCCAACCCACCTTCCTTCCCAACTCCTCCAACCGACCGCTCCTCTTGTCCCCGCTCACACGAAATGACCGACCGCTCCCCTACTCCCTTATCTCAGAATGACCGGTCCCTCGCACCCCTTCGACCCACAAATTCCCATCATAGACACTCACCAAAACCGACCGCTCAACTCTCCCCCTCCCTCTCCGAATGACTCCTCTCCCCGGACCAGACGACAAACAAAAAACAAACAAAAATTCAAACAAAAATTAAACAAGGATTTCGAACTGGAGATGGTCGATGAACTCGGGGTCGATGATCCGTTGCACAAGGCGGCCGTCGTCGTTTTGAACGATAGTGCGTCGTACAGTCACACTCTCAGCGACGATTTTCTTCAAGATTTTCTGTGCATTTTTAAAGAAGAATTTCGTGGTCGAAGTGCGACTCGACGATGTCGCTTTGGAGGATTTGGTCGACGGCGGAGTTGGTCTCCCGGTCGTACGCCTTGCACGGTGACACCCGCCCGTTATAACGCTTTTGAAGCTAAAACAAGGGCATTAGAAAAGATGTCGAGGTAACGTCTTACCGTCTCTTTTAGGAGCTCTGTGAGCCTCACGCCATGTCGAGCCGGGCTCTTCAAATTCGCGTTCTCTAGCTCCTTGGCGATGGTGTGCAGCATCGGGCAGCCGATGTGCCGGTCGTTGCTGGCGAGGTAGCCCTTCTGGGCAGAGGCGAAGACGATCAGCGGCGTGTCGTGTTTCCTCTGCTTCACCACCATCTCCTCAGCGACGTGCGCCTTGACGTTCTGAGGGCGGCCTCGGGTAGCGCCGACCTTGTGGATCTTCTGGCCGCGACACGACGAGAAGAAGATGATGATCGGCTTCGTCCCGGTCACAGTTTCCATGATTTCGCGCAGCGAAATCACTTCAAAAGTGCCGGGCTCCTTCGGCGCGGCGATCCCTCTCTCGTCTCCGTGGGCCTTGATGATGAGCAGCCCGAACGGGCTTCTTCTCTTGCCCAGGCGATCGCAAAACATCTTGATTTCCGCCCTCATGTCCTAAATTCCAAACTTTCCACGTCTCTCTTGAAAATGAGTTTGAGTGATCTGGCTCTTATTTCCCTTATTTTAGAAAAACCCCGAAGAACTCTTCAAGCTTAACGCCGATGACATTCGAGAACATCGCGTTCCACGTGTCGTGTCTGAAACGCGCGCTACCGTCTCAAACAGCTTCGTGGCGGGACCGAGAAGACGACCGACCGGGACCGTAAAGACGACTAACTCGTTCTCAGACACCCTCTTCAACGCTTGTTTATTATGAAAAATATTGCGATAATTTCACCTCCGGGGATATCCGTCCCCGGAATCGGAAAAAACACGGGCGGATTGGTCCTTACCCAACCCGCCAATAAAAAAATACAAAATCACGTGGGTTGGATTTTCTCCCCCAACGCATGTCCACCCGCCCACAAACAGTTATCAGTCATTTTTTAAGCTTTTAAAATTACACAAAATTATTCCAAATCTCACCAAAAAATTACACAAAATTTTGTTTGCGTTCCACGTTAAAATTGCGCAGCAGAGGGGTACGGACACGGCCATCGACTTCATTCTGCAGCGAATAAAACTGGAGCTAAGCGGCAAAACGCGTTGAGTTGTGAGCTTGGTGCTGGGAGAATGGTGGGAGAACTGAAAGAGGATGAGATAAGATGATCGGTTAGGATTAACGATAAGCTCCACAGTGAAGGAGTCCACAGGAAAAGTGAAAATAAGAAAACTGTGAATGAGAGTTTAGTTGGCTGATTTGTAGGAAAGACACAGAAAGAATCCAGGGAAAAGGTGGAGGTGACAGGAGATCATGAGTGGCCCACAGGAGAGACAGGTGGTTGGTGTGAGATTGTTAGAAGGTGTGGTTAGGATGGCTCCACAGGAGATGTTCTAACTCATTCTAACTCAGGAGATGTTCTAACTCGACTAACTTCTATCCTCAGTCCTAATCTCTAATCATATCTTCCCTCAACCCAACTCAGAACTCACCCAATCACTCTCCACACTGAAAACTCTCAGCATTTACCTAAACCACCAACCCACCTTCCTCTCCAACTCTCCCGACCGACCGACCGCCTCCCCTACCCCCTCATCTCAGAATGACCAATCGGTCCCCCACGCTCCACTCCCCAAATACGAATCCTAGACACTCACCAAAACCGACCGCTCAGCTCTCCCCCTCCCTCTCCGAATGACTCCCCCCTCAGACACAGATCAGCGTGAAAATGAGAAAACTGTGAATGAGAGATTAGTTGGCTGATCCACAGGAAAAACACAAAAAGAATCCAGGGCAAAGGTGGATGTGACAGGAGATTATGAGTGACCCACAGGAGAGACATCCGCAACATTCCCCCACACCGCTAACTCCACCCAACCCACCTTCCTTCCCAACTCCTCCAACCGACCGCTCCTCTTGTCCCCGCTCACACGAAATGACCGACCGCTCCCCTACTCCCTTATCTCAGAATGACCGGTCCCTCGCACCCCTTCGACCCACAAATTCCCATCATAGACACTCACCAAAACCGACCGCTCAACTCTCCCCCTCCCTCTCCGAATGACTCCTCTCCCCGGACCAGACGACAAACAAAAAACAAACAAAAATTCAAACAAAAATTAAACAAGGATTTCGAACTGGAGATGGTCGATGAACTCGGGGTCGATGATCCGTTGCACAAGGCGGCCGTCGTCGTTTTGAACGATAGTGCGTCGTACAGTCACACTCTCAGCGACGATTTTCTTCAAGATTTTCTGTGCATTTTTAAAGAAGAATTTCGTGGTCGAAGTGCGACTCGACGATGTCGCTTTGGAGGATTTGGTCGACGGCGGAGTTGGTCTCCCGGTCGTACGCCTTGCACGGTGACACCCGCCCGTTATAACGCTTTTGAAGCTAAAACAAGGGCATTAGAAAAGATGTCGAGGTAACGTCTTACCGTCTCTTTTAGGAGCTCTGTGAGCCTCACGCCATGTCGAGCCGGGCTCTTCAAATTCGCGTTCTCTAGCTCCTTGGCGATGGTGTGCAGCATCGGGCAGCCGATGTGCCGGTCGTTGCTGGCGAGGTAGCCCTTCTGGGCAGAGGCGAAGACGATCAGCGGCGTGTCGTGTTTCCTCTGCTTCACCACCATCTCCTCAGCGACGTGCGCCTTGACGTTCTGAGGGCGGCCTCGGGTAGCGCCGACCTTGTGGATCTTCTGGCCGCGACACGACGAGAAGAAGATGATGATCGGCTTCGTCCCGGTCACAGTTTCCATGATTTCGCGCAGCGAAATCACTTCAAAAGTGCCGGGCTCCTTCGGCGCGGCGATCCCTCTCTCGTCTCCGTGGGCCTTGATGATGAGCAGCCCGAACGGGCTTCTTCTCTTGCCCAGGCGATCGCAAAACATCTTGATTTCCGCCCTCATGTCCTAAATTCCAAACTTTCCACGTCTCTCTTGAAAATGAGTTTGAGTGATCTGGCTCTTATTTCCCTTATTTTAGAAAAACCCCGAAGAACTCTTCAAGCTTAACGCCGATGACATTCGAGAACATCGCGTTCCACGTGTCGTGTCTGAAACGCGCGCTACCGTCTCAAACAGCTTCGTGGCGGGACCGAGAAGACGACCGACCGGGACCGTAAAGACGACTAACTCGTTCTCAGACACCCTCTTCAACGCTTGTTTATTATGAAAAATATTGCGATAATTTCACCTCCGGGGATATCCGTCCCCGGAATCGGAAAAAACACGGGCGGATTGGTCCTTACCCAACCCGCCAATAAAAAAATACAAAATCACGTGGGTTGGATTTTCTCCCCCAACGCATGTCCACCCGCCCACAAACAGTTATCAGTCATTTTTTAAGCTTTTAAAATTACACAAAATTATTCCAAATCTCACCAAAAAATTACACAAAATTTTGTTTGCGTTCCACGTTAAAATTGCGCAGCAGAGGGGTACGGACACGGCCATCGACTTCATTCTGCAGCGAATAAAACTGGAGCTAAGCGGCAAAACGCGTTGAGTTGTGAGCTTGGTGCTGGGAGAATGGTGGAGAACTGAAAGAGGATGGGATAAGATGATCGGTTATTTCGATCTCAGACACCCTCTTCAACGCTTGTTTATTATGAAAAATCAACGGGGCTGTGCGCGCTATTGCGCGAGGTTTCTGTTTCAAGATATGTTTCAAGTCGGCGCTTTGCGCCTCCAAAAAGACATGAGCGCACCGATTTATTTCGCAGTTTCTTAAATCTTTTCGAAATACTGCAAATTATATAGTATTCGGTTCTAAATTTTGCGCATATTCGATTGAGCCCAAAAACACCCGCAACTGTGGCCAATTTGGCGTTTGCGGCACCAATTTAGGCGCCGACGCAGTTGCAAAACCGACCGGTTCGCGGCGACGGCGAAACACGTGCAAACGCAAATGGCGCCGCTACCGTAACCCGCTTTCACTCAATCAGGCAACTCGCGTGACACACGGACGGACGGACGGACGGACGGACGGACACGTCTGGATCGTTCTCCTTTATTTAATAAAGGACTAGCCGAATTACCGCCTACGGCGGTTCTTCGCCTAGATGCATTTGCACAATGCAATTTGCTTTTCACCTCCAGCAAAACCCTGCTTTCTCCTGCACCTCCAATTCACACCGTACTTTGCATTTCGCGCATACGCATACGTATCCACGGCAAACTGCCCCAAACCATCTGCAACCACCCGACCACCCGTTCACGCTCCCCTGCATGTTACTCGTACTCTATTTTCTGTTTTACGCGTTTCCAGATCAAACATTAGATTGTGATCAATTGATCGATCTGCAGTAGTTCGAGCTTCAGCAGCTTCATTTGTATCCAAAATGAACAGCTAAGAAGGATGCGAGTTAACACCACCATCGCTTATTGCGGCTACATTAACAACGTGGTGAATCTGTCCTTGGATCTTAAACACATACGGTCCGTTGTTAGAAAAATGTTTATTTTTCGCATTGACCGACACAAAACCCAGTTTGCCATTATACTACCTGATGTTCTCATGGAACACCCTTTCTTCCCTTTTGTCTGGATGCTCTCGCATGAACAACTCAAATACTCGGGAAATTCTCGGAATTTGGTCGTCAAGATTGACCTTTCCAAGTGCGCAACAGTCATTAAACATTCCACGATTTCGATAAATGACTTCGCAGGCAAAATGCAAAGCGCCGCATGCCGTGCATGCCACATCAAGGGAGCCGATATTATGCGCATCAACCTCCCTGACGCGTCTGGCAGACACAGGGTTTCGCTTTGCTGCGTTCTCCTTCGAGCAATTTGCATTGTTTGCAAGTTTTCCACGCGCTCGTTTAAAACTTAGATCTTCCAAAAATCGACGAACGCGAGCATTTTCGCGGGCATATTGCAAACGTTCATTTCGTTCCTCAGGCTCTTCTTGCATTCTTTGCGTAGCATGCCTAATCGCATCTAAACGCTGCCTCTGTTCTATGTCATCAGCAGATGCTTCTTCGCTTACGCTCTGTTGCTTCTTCCGGAGTCTCGCTTTGACGCTTCGAGCGAAGCTGAGCACTCCGAGAAGAACTCGGGCTTCCACTAATGCTTTTAAGTTTCGTGCATGCCTGCCGAAGCAGGACTTTCCACTGTGAACACACCAGAACCAACAGTACAGTGGCACTCTCGGCTCTTACATCTTACTGAAGCCTGCCGAAGCATGACCACCACCAAAATTACCACCTGCCGAAACAGGACTTGCTCAGTTGCCTACCAAAGTAGGACTTGCTCGGTTGCCTGCCGAAACAGGGCTTGGACAAATGCCTGCCGAAACAGGGCTTTTCAAGGGGCCTACATCTCCCCCTCGCTGAGGTTGCAGAGGACCTTTGCCTTCCCTCTGCTGAGGCACACATACTTCCCGGGCGTCCTCCGCGCTCTTCCGCATCTGCTCGCGGGCAGCTTCGGCAGCGGTCCTCCCAGCGGCTTCAGCGGCGACCTTCTTCGCGGCTTCAGTGGCGTTCTTCTCGGCAGCTTCGGCGGCGACCTTCTTCGCAGCTCCGGCGACGTTCTTCTCGTCAGCCTTCGTAGTGTTTTCCATTTTAGTACCGATGATTCTGAAGCAGCGATTCGTGTTAAAAGTGGTAAAGGAGACAATAGCTTCAAACAGAATGACAATCACACGAATCACCCGAAAACGAATGCAGAGCCACATCTGTCGCTTCCGTTGCTTGCACACACGCAACATTGTTTGAAACGGCCTGATGTAGGCCTCCAAACGATCCCTTCACATCACTCACACATCAAACATAGCCATTTCACATGGAAACAGCACCACATCCACAAAATTACCCCCAAAGCGCCCGCAAAACGTTCGAAACCCCTCGCCGCATTCACCGATCGCACATGCAAAAATGTCCGGAACAGCCGGACGCAGGCCTCCAAACGATCCTTTCACATTCTGAGATACCAAGCGCGGCCGCTTCATCCGCAAACCCCTCCAAATCCACAAAAGCCTCCAATTCATCGCAAAACACTCGAAACCCCTCGCCGCGTCGCTTTCGTTGCTCGCGCACACGCAAAAATTCGAAATTCACCGATCGCCGTCGCCCCGCACACTACCCTTCCCCACTCAGGCACATCGTGCCAGGACCACCCTTTGCACACGTACGTACGTACGCACGCACGCACGCACGCGTACAGACAAACCCGTTCGTTCTGCCTTTTAAGAGTAGAATATTGCGATAATTTCACCTCCGGGGATATCCGTCCCCGGAATCGGAAAAAACACGGGCGGATTGGTCCTTACCCAACCCGCCAATAAAAAAATACAAAATCACGTGGGTTGGATTTTCTCCCCAACGCATGTCCACCCGCCCACAAACAGTTATCAGTCATTTTTTAAGCTTTTAAAATTACACAAAATTATTCCAAATCTCACCAAAAATTACACAAAATTTTGTTTGCGTTCCACGTTAAAATTGCGCAGCAGAGGGGTACGGACACGGCCATCGACTTCATTCTGCAGCGAATAAAGCTGGAGCTAAGCGGCAAAACGCGTTGAGTTGTGAGCTTGGTGCTGGGAGAATGGTGGGAGAACTGAAAGAGGATGAGATAAGATGATCGGTTAGGATTAACGATAAGCTCCACAGTGAAGGAGTCCACAGGAAAAGTGAAAATAAGAAAACTGTGAATGAGAGTTTAGTTGGCTGATCCACAGGAAAAACACAAAAAGAATCCAGGGCAAAGGTGGATGTGACAGGAGATCATGAGTGACCCACAGGAGAGACATCCGCAACATTCCCCCACACCGCTAACTCCACCCAACCCACCTTCCTTCCCAACTCCTCCAACCGACCGCTCCTCTTGTCCCCGCTCACACGAAATGACCGACCGCTCCCCTACTCCCTTATCTCAGAATGACCGGTCCCTCGCACCCCTTCGACCCACAAATTCCCATCATAGACACTCACCAAAACCGACCGCTCAACTCTCCCCTCCCTCTCCGAATGACTCCTCTCCCCGGACCAGACGACAAACAAAAAACAAACAAAAATTCAAACAAAAATTAAACAAGGATTTCGAACTGGAGATGGTCGATGAACTCGGGGTCGATGATCCGTTGCACAAGGCGGCCGTCGTCGTTTTGAACGATAGTGCGTCGTCCAGTCACACTCTCAGCGACGATTTTCTTCAAGAGTGCAACTAGTGCAATGCCGCTCCCGGGTTCGTTCAGAATGTTGATATTCAGGAGCGCAGCCAGGATGATCTGGATCGCTTGCGATCCGTTTTCGGCGCTCCCGTACGACATCCTTCCGTGACGGCTCGCTGCGAATACGAGGTACGGGGTCCTCTTCTTCTTGGGGCACACTTCTGGTGTTGCCGTGTCCAATCACATAGATGACGCCGTAGGCCATGTCCGCACGGTCGTTTAATCGTAAGCGAAATTTTCGGACCAAGTCCAGAAGCATCAAGGTCTGAAAAAAATTGATGTCATGAATATTATAAAATAAAGAAAAACGATCAAAACGATTCCGCAAACATAGCGCCAATTTTTTATTTCGGTTTTTTTGTTCGTCTCGTCGGAAGGCTCTTTCCAGACAAAACCGATACCGACCGGTCCCTCCTCACCGACACCCGCCAAATGATCGCGCTCCGTGACTACCCAGACGGTTTTTCGAAACTCAACTTGCTTGGCGCGCACAGCCCGAAAACAGAAACCCCGGTCACCCCCACGACATTTTAACCGAGATAGCGTTCTTGTAAAGCAATGACGTAAGCCGTATTAAGTGGCTAGTTTTCAAAAATCGCAGAGAAATTGATTCCCACAGCCACTTCCAGGCGCCTCTGGTGCAGGCAATAATTTAAAGGACTCACTGTTAACACTGTTCTGTGAGCATATGTGTAGTCATATGCGGGAGGTCCCCCCAGCTTCTTGGTGAACTGCTTGCATTGCTGGACAAGTCCTTCAAATCCGGGTTCCGGAAGAGGATTGACTATCAGGGAGTATGCTGTACCCGTGGATAGCACTTGATTTCCTTCATATTGAATTCCTAAAACAAAAATTTAGAAAATATTGGTACTATACCAGCAACCCCCCCCTCCTCCTAGGACCTTCCTTCTCCCCTTTATTCCGTCGCTCCCGCCGCACTGACCGGTCGCTGTCTGCTCAATACCACCACGCGCTTTGGTTTTCGCGCCGAAAGCGCCTGGAAGCGGGGTGTGTAGGCCCAAGGCAGCCTCTTTCAAACAGCGGGGATACAGTATGCCACATAATGATATGGACACCTACTTTTTTTGTCTTAGCTCAGCAAACACGAGTTCTGGCGTTTTGCGATTTAAACCACGTGAAAGAGCGTCGCAAAAACGTAGCAAAACAACCGAAACCAGCACTCCGGTAGCTTTTTCGAAAAATTTTGGGAACATTTAGAAAAATAAGCGAATTTCGCTGCCACATAATGATATGGACACATTTTTAAAACGTCTATTTTTGTTTGTTTCTGGACGTTTGGCAACGTGTTATCTTTTGAAGACGAGTTTATCACGTAAAGTTGACCTAAAGACGTCGTGAGTCCACAGAAAAAAAGGTTTTTAAAGGCAATTTCTGAAATTTTGTGAATTTCAAGCGCTCAAACCCGAAACTGAGCAATTTGTACGTTTTTTTGTCGTTTTCAATCTTTCTTGTAGTTTGTTAGTTTGCAAACATTAGAGAATCACACATACGCAAGTCTTATCTTTCAAAACAAACGAAAAATCCCAAAAGGAGCTTTACCATCATCTGGTGAAGCTTGGAATTTTGGGACCCAGACTTTAAAACCCTTTCAAAACAAATGTGAAAAATTTTTAACGCTTTTTCAAACGTTGTTTAGTCTTGTAGAGCGTAGTTGAAAACGTAGAACATAGTTTCTAACCGACATCTGCTTACAGGAGCTCCAAAAAAGTAGATAATTGACACGAATGCTGAAAACTCTCCATTTCCATACAAAAAGTGGATTTTTTCTGTGAATTTTTGAAAACACTAACTGCAACAGTGTGTCAACGGGAAAATTGGGGCAAGGCGTAAAGTTATGTTTTTGACTACGCTCTACAAGACTAAACAACGTTTGAAAAAGCGTTAAAAATTTTTCACATTTGTTTTGAAAGGGTTTTAAAGTCTGGGTCCCAAAATTCCAAGCTTCACCAGATGATGGTAAAGCTCCTTTTGGGATTTTTCGTTTGTTTTGAAAGATAAGACTTGCGTATGTGTGATTCTCTAATGTTTGCAAACTAACAAACTACAAGAAAGATTGAAAACGACAAAAAAACGTACAAATTGCTCAGTTTCGGGTTTGAGCGCTTGAAATTCACAAAATTTCAGAAATTGCCTTTAAAAACCTTTTTTTCTGTGGACTCACGACGTCTTTAGGTCAACTTTACGTGATAAATTCGTCTTCAAAAGATAACACGTTGCCAAACGTCCAGAAACAAACAAAAATAGACGTTTTAAAAATGTGTCCATATCATTATGTGGCAGCGAAATTCGCTTATTTTTCTAAATGTTCCCAAAATTTTTCGAAAAAGCTACCGGAGTGCTGGTTTCGGTTGTTTTGCTACGTTTTTTGCGACGCTCTTTCACGTGGTTTAAATCGCAAAACGCCAGAACTCGTGTTTGCTGAGCTAAGACAAAAAAAGTAGGTGTCCATATCATTATGTGGCATACTGTAGTAGGCTGGGGCTGGCCTCCTGGAGCATCTTAGGCTTGGACATTTTTATTATGGTTTTTGCGAATGGAAGCGGGGTGTGTAGGCTGGTAGCGACAGCCCTCCCGGCAGCGAGGTGAGTATTCTGCACAAAAAAGTTCGAATTATTCTTCTTGCACCGACGATGACCGTTCCTCAAAACGACGGGGTTCCAGGTTTGGAACAGATTCAGAGCAGACAGCGACCGGTCGGCGCGGCAGGAGCGACGGAATGAATGAGGAGAGGGGTCCTCGGGAGGGGGGGGGCTGCTGGTATATTACCAAAATATTTTAACGTTTTGTTTAAAACGGCAAGAATCGCGTTTTAATCGATAGTCTTAGTTAAAGAGCAAAAACGATAACACAAATCCGGAAAGATTCGGATTCAGCACAACCAGCCACGAAATAGAAAGGCTTACCCGTTGTGTTGGATCAGATCAAGTTGGTGATGTGGTCTTGCGAGGACGATGGCGTGCTGGACGCGAGGACAACTGCTCAAGAGCGGAGGAACGCGAGGACTCACAGTTGCTCTGCCTTTTAAAGGCCTGTTCAGACATCGACACAATCCCGTCACAATACCTAATCCCAATCTTGAATCTTCAAATACAGCCCATCATTTCAGAAGCAAGTGACGTGGAAAGCGGTCGGTCCGTCACTTGCGCATTTTTTGCATAGTTTCGGTTGTGGGAGTTGTAGAGGAAGGTGGGTGAGTTCAGATGAGATGGTGGTTTGGGGAAATGTTGCTGTAGGAGTGACAGGAGTTTGCGAGTGGCCCACGTGAGAGATAGGTGAGTGGGTGGTTGGTGGGAGATGGTTGGAAGGTGACGTTAGGATGGATCCACAGGAGGAGCAAAGAAGGTAAGAGGAAATTATTGTTCCACAGGAAAACATGAGATTGTTTGACCGACCGGTCCGATGTTTGCGGTGTTGTTAGAAATGACAGGCTTCTGTGGACTGTCTGGGAATGGGTTTTGGGCTTCTGTGGAGTGTCTGGGAGTGGGTTTTGTTATCTGGAACGGGGTTTTCTGTGGTGAGATGGCCACAGGAAAGTGCTTAACCGCGTTTTAACGATGTGAAGATTGAAAAGAGAAGAATGGAGAAGAAAGTCGGCTTCGGCTGGCGGCTGGCTGGCTGCGGCTGGCGCTTCGGCTAGTCGACTACACTAGTCGACTAAACTACGTTGGCTCTTCGCCTAGGGTGGCCTTCGGCCACCGTCGTTTTGGCCATTCTTCTCTTTTCACTCTACATCGTTAAAACGCGGTTAAACACATTCCTGTAGCCATCTCACCACAGAAAACCCCGTTCCAGACAACAAAACCCATTCCCAGACACTCACGTCCACAGAAACCTGTCATTTCCAACAGAACCATAAGCATCGGACCGGTCGGTCAAACCTCTGGTCAATCTTATCTTTTCCTGTGGGAATTTTCTATCCTCCTGTCGATTACCCACTTCTCACCTTTCCCTCCCCTAAAAACTCATTCACAACTCTCCCAACCACAACATCTCCTGTGACTCCTCCTGTGGATCCATTCTAACCTCACCTATCAACCATCTCCCACCAACCACCCATTCAACTGTTTCTCCTGTGGGTTACTCATGATCTCCTGTCACTTTCACCTTTTCCGTGAATTCTTTCTGTCCTCCTTTGGATCACCCAACTGAACGAACCCTCACTCTCAATCTTCCTCACAACGACTCCTGTCCTGTGACTTTCTTCGCGTCTCCTGCGGAGCCGTCCTAACCTCACCTTCCCAATATCACACCCACTGAACCGACCGACCGCTCCTCTCATTCCCGCTCACCCGAAATGACCGACCGCTCCGCTACCCCATCATCTCAGAATGACCTAACGGTCCCACGCACTCCCTTTGACTCTCCAATGCCCATCCTAGACACTCACCAAAACCGACCGCTTAACTCCCTCTTCCACAAATTCCACGTGTCATGTCTGAAACGCGCGCTACTGTCTCAAAAAGCTTTGTGGCAGGACCGAGAAGACACGTGGCACACGAAGACACCCACCAAACTTCGTTCCAGACACCTAACTCTTTCCCACACACTTCCACTCGCCAACTGTCCTTTTTAACGGCACCATAAACATTTCCGGGGTAGGCGTTTATAGCCCACTTAGGAACTGGGTGACCAATTTCCTCCAACTCTCGCGTCCACAGAAACCTGTCATTTCCAACAGAACCATAAGCATCGGACCGGTCGGTCAAACCTCTGGTCAATCTTATCTTTTCCTGTGGGAATTTTCTATCCTCCTGTCGATTACCCACTTCTCACCTTTCCCTCCCCTAAAAACTCATTCACAACTCTCCCAACCACAACATCTCCTGTGACTTTCTTGGCTTCTCCTGTGGATCCATCTTAATCTCACATTCTAACCATCTCCTACCCACCATCCACTCAACTGTTTTCCCACAGGAAAAGAGGAGATTGAGAAAGGCTTAAGTGTCTGAAACAGAGTTTGTTGGTTTTGTTGGGGTAAGAGGGTTAAGTGTGCAGTGTTTAGGTGAATTTTAAAGATTGAAAAGTGGCCGTTGTTTAAAACGACGGTGGCCAAAGGCCACCCTAAGCGAAGAGCCAACGTAGTTGGCGATTCGGCTAGTCCACTCAACTGCTTCTCCTGTGGGTCACTCATGATCTCCTGTCACTTTCACCTTGTTGGTAAACGTGTGACCATGCTGATCCGCGTCTGACGGGGGAGCAGATCGGAGAGGGAGGGGGAGAGTTGAGCGGTTGGGTTCGGTGAGTGTCAAGGATGGGCATTTGAGGGTCAAAGGGATGTGGGGATCGTATCATATCATATCAAAAATCTACTTTAAACCGCAACATCAAATGAGACCAACATAATTTAGAACAAGCACGTTTCTCTAAATTTAAAAAACGTTTACCCAAATTTTTCCAAAATTTTTCCAACCCAACTGAACCCTTACTTTCAACTTTTCTGACAACGACTTTGGCGCTTCTCCTGTGGATCTTATCCTCAGCCCTAGTTAATTTGGAGAGATGTTGAGTCTTTTGAGATGGTTTGAGACAAAGACTTGTAAGTTTCGTGGGAGGAGGGTGCGGGGAGATGGGATGAGAGGTGAGAACTAAAGCTTTATAGGGAAAAAGTGTTCAGAGTTCAGGAAATGGGAGTTCAGTTGCGTGATTCACAGGAGAAACAGAAAGAATTTGGACTTTGACCCACTCCAAACTCATTTAGAAGGAGAGGTTAGTATGACTCCACAGGAGAAGCGGAGAAAGGATTCAAGGAGAAACACTTGGACTGGTGCAACATTCTCAGAGTGAGACAAAGGGTGAGCACCAGTCCAAGTGTTTCTCCTTGAATCTTTTTCCGTGTAGATCTTTAACTCAAATGCTGTCTAAATGTAAGGGACGACACCGCAGGTACTTGACTGTGACTCAAGAACATCGAACATCTACCAATTGAGTTCTGAAATCGACGGGCGAAAAAACAAATTTCTCAGAGTGAGACAAAGGGTGAGCACCAGTCCAAGTGTTTCTCCTTGAATCTTTTGTCGTGCAGATCTTTAACGCAAATGCTGTCTAAATGTAAGGGACGACACCGCAGGTACCTGACTGTGACTCAAGAACATCGAACATCTACCAATTGAGTTCTGAAATCGACGGGCGAAAAAACAAATTTCTCAGAGTGAGACAAAGGGTGAGCACCAGTCCAAGTGTTTCTCCTTGAATCTTTTGCCGTGCAGATCTTCAACTTAAGTGCTGTCTAAAAGTAAGGGACGACACCGCAGGTACCTGACTGTGATCAAGAACATCGAACATCTACCAATTGAGTTCTGAAATCGACGGGCGAAAAAACAAATTTCTCAGAGTGAGACAAAGGGTGAGCACCAGTCCAAGTGTTTCTCCTTGAATCTTTTCCCGTGCAGATCTTCAACTTAAGTGCTGTCTAAAAGTAAGGGACGACACCGCAGGTACCTGACTGTGATTCAAGAACATCGAACATCTACCAATTGAGTTCTGAAATCGACGGGCGAAAAAACAAATTTCTCAGAGTGAGACAAAGGGTGAGCACCAGTCCAAGTGTTTCTCCTTGAATCTTTTCCCGTGCAGATCTTCAACTTAAGTGCTGTCTAAAAGTAAGGGACGACACCGCAGGTACCTGACTGTGATCAAGAACATCGAACATCTACCAATTGAGTTCTGAAATCGACGGGCGAAAAAACAAATTTCTCAGAGTGAGACAAAGGGTGAGCACCAGTCCAAGTGTTTCTCCTTGAATCTTTTCCCGTGCAGATCTTCAACTTAAGTGCTGTCTAAAAGTAAGGGACGACACCGCAGGTACCTGACTGTGACTCAAGAACATCGAACATCTACCAATTGAGTTCTGAAATCGACGGGCGAAAAAACAAATTTCTCAGAGTGAGACAAAGGGTGAGCACCAGTCCAAGTGTTTCTCCTTGAATCTTTTCCGTGCAGATCTTTAACTCAAATGCTGTCTAAATGTAAGGGACGACACCGCAGGTACCTGACTGTGACTCAAGAACATCGAACATCTACCAATTGAGTTCTGAAATCGACGGGCGAAAAAACAAATTTCTCAGAGTGAGACAAAGGGTGAGCACCAGTCCAAGTGTTTCTCCTTGAATCTTTTCCCGTGCAGATCTTTAACTTAAGTGCTGTCTAAAAGTAAGGGACGACACCGCAGGTACCTGACTGTGACTCAAGAACATCGAACATCTACCAATTGAGTTCTGAAATCGACGGGCGAAAAAACAAATTTCTCAGAGTGAGACAAAGGGTGAGCACCAGTCCAAGTGTTTCTCCTTGAATCTATTTCCGTGTAGATCTTTAACTCAAATGCTGTCTAAATGTAAGGGACGACACCGCAGGTACCTGACTGTGACTCAAGAACATCGAACATCTACCAATTGAGTTCTGAAATCGACGGGCGAAAAAACAAATTTCTCAGAGTGAGACAAAGGGTGAGCACCAGTCCAAGTGTTTCTCCTTGAATCTTTTCCGTGCAGATCTTTAACTTAAGTGCTGTCTAAAAGTAAGGGACGACACCGCAGGTACCTGACTGTGATCAAGAACATCGAACATCTACCAATTGAGTTCTGAAATCGACGGGCGAAAAAACAAATTTCTCAGAGTGAGACAAAGGGTGAGCACCAGTCCAAGTGTTTCTCCTTGAATCTTTTCCGTGCAGATCTTTAACTTAAGTGCTGTCTAAAAGTAAGGGACGACACCGCAGGTACCTGACTGTGATCAAGAACATCGAACATCTACCAATTGAGTTCTGAAATCGACGGGCGAAAAAACAAATTTCTCAGAGTGAGACAAAGGGTGAGCACCAGTCCAAGTGTTTCTCCTTGAATCTTTTCCCGTGCAGATCTTAACTTAAGTGCTGTCTAAAAGTAAGGGACGACACCGCAGGTACCTGACTGTGATCAAGAACATCGAACATCTACCAATTGAGTTCTGAAATCGACGGGCGAAAAAACAAATTTCTCAGAGTGAGACAAAGGGTGAGCACCAGTCCAAGTGTTTCTCCTTGAATCTTTTCCGTGCAGATCTTTAACTCAAATGCTGTCTAAATGTAAGGGACGACACCGCAGGTACCTGACTGTGACTCAAGAACATCGAACATCTACCAATTGAGTTCTGAAATCGACGGGCGAAAAAACAAATTTCTCAGAGTGAGACAAAGGGTGAGCACCAGTCCAAGTGTTTCTCCTTGAATCTTTTCCGTGCAGATCTTTAACTCAAATGCTGTCTAAAAGTAAGGGACGACACCGCAGGTACCTGACTGTGACTCAAGAACATCGAACATCTACCAATTGAGTTCTGAAATCGACGGGCGAAAAAACAAATTTCTCAGAGTGAGACAAAGGGTGAGCACCAGTCCAAGTGTTTCTCCTCGAATCTTTTCCGTGCAGCTCTTTAACTAAGTGCTGTCTAAAAGTAAGGGACGACACCGCAGGTACCTGACTGTGACTCAAGAACATCGAACATCTACCAATTGAGTTCTGAAATCGACGGGCGAAAAAACAAATTTCTCAGAGTGAGACAAAGGGTGAGCACCAGTCCAAGTGTTTCTCCTCGAATCTTTTCCGTGCAGCTCTTTAACTAAGTGCTGTCTAAAAGTAAGGGACGACACCGCAGGTACCTGACTGTGACTCAAGAACATCGAACATCTACCAATTGAGTTCTGAAATCGACGGGCGAAAAAACAAATTTCTCAGAGTGAGACAAAGGGTGAGCACCAGTCCAAGTGTTTCTCCTTGAATCTTTTCCGTGCAGATCTTTAACTCAAATGCTGTCTAAATGTAAGGGACGACACCGCAGGTACCTGACTGTGACTCAAGAACATCGAACATCTACCAATTGAGTTCTGAAATCGACGGGCGAAAAAACAAATTTCTCAGAGTGAGACAAAGGGTGAGCACCAGTCCAAGTGTTTCTCCTTGAATCTTTTCCGTGCAGATCTTTAACTCAAATGCTGTCTAAATGTAAGGGACGACACCGCAGGTACCTGACTGTGACTCAAGAACATCGAACATCTACCAATTGAGTTCTGAAATCGACGGGCGAAAAAACAAATTTCTCAGAGTGAGACAAAGGGTGAGCACCAGTCCAAGTGTTTCTCCTTGAATCTTTTCCGTGCAGATCTTTAACTCAAATGCTGTCTAAAGTAAGGGACGACACCGCAGGTACCTGACTGTGACTCAAGAACATCGAACATCTACCAATTGAGTTCTGAAATCGACGGGCGAAAAAACAAATTTCTCAGAGTGAGACAAAGGGTGAGCACCAGTCCAAGTGTTTCTCCTCGAATCTTTTCCGTGCAGCTCTTTAACTAATGCTGTCTAAAGTAAGGGACGACACCGCAGGTACCTGACTGTGACTCAAGAACATCGAACATCTACCAATTGAGTTCTGAAATCGACGGGCGAAAAAACAAATTTCTCAGAGTGAGACAAAGGGTGAGCACCAGTCCAAGTGTTTCTCCTTGAATCTTTTCCGTGCAGATCTTTAACTCAAATGCTGTCTAAATGTAAGGGACGACACCGCAGGTACCTGACTGTGACTCAAGAACATCGAACATCTACCAATTGAGTTCTGAAATCGACGGGCGAAAAAACAAATTTCTCAGAGTGAGACAAAGGGTGAGCACCAGTCCAAGTGTTTCTCCTCGAATCTATTTCCGTGAGATCTTTAACTCAAATGCTGTCTAAATGTAAGGGACGACACCGCAGGTACCTGACTGTGACTCAAGAACATCGAACATCTACCAATTGAGTTCTGAAATCGACGGGCGAAAAAACAAATTTCTCAGAGTGAGACAAAGGGTGAGCACCAGTCCAAGTGTTTCTCCTTGAATCTTTTCCGTGTAGATCTTTAACTCAAATGCTGTCTAAATGTAAGGGACGACACCGCAGGTACCTGACTGTGACTCAAGAACATCGAACATCTACCAATTGAGTTCTGAAATCGACGGGCGAAAAAACAAATTTCTCAGAGTGAGACAAAGGGTGAGCACCAGTCCAAGTGTTTCTCCTCGAATCTTTTCCGTGTAGATCTTTAACTCAAATGCTGTCTAAATGTAAGGGACGACACCGCAGGTACCTGACTGTGACTCAAGAACATCGAACATCTACCAATTGAGTTCTGAAATCGACGGGCGAAAAAACAAATTTCTCAGAGTGAGACAAAGGGTGAGCACCAGTCCAAGTGTTTCTCCTTGAATCTTTTCCGTGTAGATCTTTAACTCAAATGCTGTCTAAATGTAAGGGACGACACCGCAGGTACCTGACTAAGAACATCGAACATCTACCAATTGAGTTCTGAAATCGACGGGCGAAAAAACAAATTTCTCAGAGTGAGACAAAGGGTGAGCACCAGTCCAAGTGTTTCTCCTCGAATCTTTTCCCGTGCAGCTCTTTAACTAAGTGCTGTCTAAAAGTAAGGGACGACACCGCAGGTACCTGACTGTGACTCAAGAACATCGAACATCTACCAATTGAGTTCTGAAATCGACGGGCGAAAAAACAAATTTCTCAGAGTGAGACAAAGGGTGAGCCCAGTCCAAGTGTTTCTCCTCGAATCTTTTCCGTGCAGCTTTAACTCAAATGCTGTCTAAATGTAAGGGACGACACCGCAGGTACAAGAACATCGAACATCTACCAATTGAGTTCTGAAATCGACGGGCGAAAAAACAAATTTCTCAGAGTGAGACAAAGGGTGAGCACCAGTCCAAGTGTTTCTCCTCGAATCTTTTCCGTGCAGCTCTTTAACTCAATGCTGTCTAAAGTAAGGGACGACACCGCAGGTACCTGACTGTGACTCAAGAACATCGAACATCTACCAATTGAGTTCTGAAATCGACGGGCGAAAAAACAAATTTCTCAGAGTGAGACAAAGGGTGAGCACCAGTCCAAGTGTTTCTCCTCGAATCTTTTCCGTGCAGATCTTTAACTCAAATGCTGTCTAAAGTAAGGGACGACACCGCAGGTACCTGACTGTGACTCAAGAACATCGAACATCTACCAATTGAGTTCTGAAATCGACGGGCGAAAAAACAAATTTCTCAGAGTGAGACAAAGGGTGAGCACCAGTCCAAGTGTTTCTCCTGAATCTTTTCCGTGCAGATCTTTAACTCAAATGCTGTCTAAATGTAAGGGACGACACCGCAGGTACAAGAACATCGAACATCTACCAATTGAGTTCTGAAATCGACGGGCGAAAAAACAAATTTCTCAGAGTGAGACAAAGGGTGAGCACCAGTCCAAGTGTTTCTCCTCGAATCTTTTCCGTGCAGCTCTTTAACTAAATGCTGTCTAAAGTAAGGGACGACACCGCAGGTACCTGACTGTGACTCAAGAACATCGAACATCTACCAATTGAGTTCTGAAATCGACGGGCGAAAAAACAAATTTCTCAGAGTGAGACAAAGGGTGAGCACCAGTCCAAGTGTTTCTCCTCGAATCTTTTCCGTGCAGCTCTTTAACTCAAATGCTGTCTAAAGTAAGGGACGACACCGCAGGTACAAGAACATCGAACATCTACCAATTGAGTTCTGAAATCGACGGGCGAAAAAACAAATTTCTCAGAGTGAGACAAAGGGTGAGCACCAGTCCAAGTGTTTCTCCTGAATCTTTTCCGTGCAGCTCTTTAACTAAATGCTGTCTAAAGTAAGGGACGACACCGCAGGTACCTGACTGTGACTCAAGAACATCGAACATCTACCAATTGAGTTCTGAAATCGACGGGCGAAAAAACAAATTTCTCAGAGTGAGACAAAGGGTGAGCACCAGTCCAAGTGTTTCTCCTGAATCTTTTCCGTGCAGATCTTTAACTCAAATGCTGTCTAAAGTAAGGGACGACACCGCAGGTACCTGACTGTGACTCAAGAACATCGAACATCTACCAATTGAGTTCTGAAATCGACGGGCGAAAAAACAAATTTCTCAGAGTGAGACAAAGGGTGAGCACCAGTCCAAGTGTTTCTCCTCGAATCTTTTCCGTGCAGCTCTTTAACTCAAATGCTGTCTAAATGTAAGGGACGACACCGCAGGTACAAGAACATCGAACATCTACCAATTGAGTTCTGAAATCGACGGGCGAAAAAACAAATTTCTCAGAGTGAGACAAAGGGTGAGCACCAGTCCAAGTGTTTCTCCTCGAATCTTTTCCGTGCAGCTCTTTAACTAATGCTGTCTAAAGTAAGGGACGACACCGCAGGTACCTGACTGTGACTCAAGAACATCGAACATCTACCAATTGAGTTCTGAAATCGACGGGCGAAAAAACAAATTTCTCAGAGTGAGACAAAGGGTGAGCACCAGTCCAAGTGTTTCTCCTCGAATCTTTTCCGTGCAGCTCTTTAACTAAGTGCTGTCTAAAAGTAAGGGACGACACCGCAGGTACCTGACTGTGACTCAAGAACATCGAACATCTACCAATTGAGTTCTGAAATCGACGGGCGAAAAAACAAATTTCTCAGAGTGAGACAAAGGGTGAGCACCAGTCCAAGTGTTTCTCCTCGAATCTTTTCCGTGCAGATCTTTAACTCAAATGCTGTCTAAAAGTAAGGGACGACACCGCAGGTACCTGACTGTGACTCAAGAACATCGAACATCTACCAATTGAGTTCTGAAATCGACGGGCGAAAAAACAAATTTCTCAGAGTGAGACAAAGGGTGAGCACCAGTCCAAGTGTTTCTCCTCGAATCTTTTCCGTGCAGCTCTTTAACTAAGTGCTGTCTAAAAGTAAGGGACGACACCGCAGGTACCTGACTGTGACTCAAGAACATCGAACATCTACCAATTGAGTTCTGAAATCGACGGGCGAAAAAACAAATTTCTCAGAGTGAGACAAAGGGTGAGCACCAGTCCAAGTGTTTCTCCTCGAATCTTTTCCGTGCAGCTCTTTAACTAAGTGCTGTCTAAAAGTAAGGGACGACACCGCAGGTACCTGACTGTGACTCAAGAACATCGAACATCTACCAATTGAGTTCTGAAATCGACGGGCGAAAAAACAAATTTCTCAGAGTGAGACAAAGGGTGAGCACCAGTCCAAGTGTTTCTCCTCGAATCTTTTCCGTGCAGCTCTTTAACTAAGTGCTGTCTAAAAGTAAGGGACGACACCGCAGGTACCTGACTGTGACTCAAGAACATCGAACATCTACCAATTGAGTTCTGAAATCGACGGGCGAAAAAACAAATTTCTCAGAGTGAGACAAAGGGTGAGCACCAGTCCAAGTGTTTCTCCTCGAATCTTTTCCCGTGCAGCTCTTTAACTAATGCTGTCTAAAAGTAAGGGACGACACCGCAGGTACCTGACTGTGACTCAAGAACATCGAACATCTACCAATTGAGTTCTGAAATCGACGGGCGAAAAAACAAATTTCTCAGAGTGAGACAAAGGGTGAGCACCAGTCCAAGTGTTTCTCCTCGAATCTTTTCCGTGAGATCTTTAACTAAATGCTGTCTAAAGTAAGGGACGACACCGCAGGTACCTGACTGTGACTCAAGAACATCGAACATCTACCAATTGAGTTCTGAAATCGACGGGCGAAAAAACAAATTTCTCAGAGTGAGACAAAGGGTGAGCACCAGTCCAAGTGTTTCTCCTCGAATCTTTTCCCGTGCAGCTCTTTAACTAAATGCTGTCTAAAAGTAAGGGACGACACCGCAGGTGACAAGAACATCGAACATCTACCAATTGAGTTCTGAAATCGACGGGCGAAAAAACAAATTTCTCAGAGTGAGACAAAGGGTGAGCACCAGTCCAAGTGTTTCTCCTCGAATCTTTTCCCGTGCAGCTCTTTAACTTAAGTGCTGTCTAAAAGTAAGGGACGACACCGCAGGTACCTGACTGTGACTCAAGAACATCGAACATCTACCAATTGAGTTCTGAAATCGACGGGCGAAAAAACAAATTTCTCAGAGTGAGACAAAGGGTGAGCACCAGTCCAAGTGTTTCTCCTCGAATCTTTTCCGTGCAGCTCTTTAACTTAAGTGCTGTCTAAAAGTAAGGGACGACACCGCAGGTACCTGACTGTGACTCAAGAACATCGAACATCTACCAATTGAGTTCTGAAATCGACGGGCGAAAAAACAAATTTCTCAGAGTGAGACAAAGGGTGAGCACCAGTCCAAGTGTTTCTCCTCGAATCTTTTCCGTGCAGCTCTTTAACTAAGTGCTGTCTAAAGTAAGGGACGACACCGCAGGTACCTGACTGTGACTCAAGAACATCGAACATCTACCAATTGAGTTCTGAAATCGACGGGCGAAAAAACAAATTTCTCAGAGTGAGACAAAGGGTGAGCACCAGTCCAAGTGTTTCTCCTCGAATCTTTTCCGTGAGATCTTTAACTCAAATGCTGTCTAAAGTAAGGGACGACACCGCAGGTACTGACTGTGACTCAAGAACATCGAACATCTACCAATTGAGTTCTGAAATCGACGGGCGAAAAAACAAATTTCTCAGAGTGAGACAAAGGGTGAGCACCAGTCCAAGTGTTTCTCCTCGAATCTTTTCCGTGCAGCTCTTTAACTAAGTGCTGTCTAAATGTAAGGGACGACACCGCAGGTACAAGAACATCGAACATCTACCAATTGAGTTCTGAAATCGACGGGCGAAAAAACAAATTTCTCAGAGTGAGACAAAGGGTGAGCACCAGTCCAAGTGTTTCTCCTTGAATCTTTTCCGTGCAGTCTTTAACTCAAATGCTGTCTAAATGTAAGGGACGACACCGCAGGACTACAAGAACATCGAACATCTACCAATTGAGTTCTGAAATCGACGGGCGAAAAAACAAATTTCTCAGAGTGAGACAAAGGGTGAGCACCAGTCCAAGTGTTTCTCCTGAATCTTTTCCGTGCAGCTCTTTAACTCAAATGCTGTCTAAAGTAAGGGACGACACCGCAGGTACCTGACTGTGACTCAAGAACATCGAACATCTACCAATTGAGTTCTGAAATCGACGGGCGAAAAAACAAATTTCTCAGAGTGAGACAAAGGGTGAGCACCAGTCCAAGTGTTTCTCCTCGAATCTTTTCCGTGCAGCTCTTTAACTCAAATGCTGTCTAAAGTAAGGGACGACACCGCAGACTGTGACTCAAGAACATCGAACATCTACCAATTGAGTTCTGAAATCGACGGGCGAAAAAACAAATTTCTCAGAGTGAGACAAAGGGTGAGCACCAGTCCAAGTGTTTCTCCTCGAATCTTTTCCGTGCAGCTCTTTAACTAAGTGCTGTCTAAAAGTAAGGGACGACACCGCAGGTACCTGACTGTGACTCAAGAACATCGAACATCTACCAATTGAGTTCTGAAATCGACGGGCGAAAAAACAAATTTCTCAGAGTGAGACAAAGGGTGAGCACCAGTCCAAGTGTTTCTCCTCGAATCTTTTCCCGTGCAGCTCTTTAACTTAAGTGCTGTCTAAAGTAAGGGACGACACCGCAGGTACCTGACTGTGACTCAAGAACATCGAACATCTACCAATTGAGTTCTGAAATCGACGGGCGAAAAAACAAATTTCTCAGAGTGAGACAAAGGGTGAGCACCAGTCCAAGTGTTTCTCCTCGAATCTTTTCCGTGCAGCTCTTTAACTAAGTGCTGTCTAAAGTAAGGGACGACACCGCAGGTACCTGACTGTGACTCAAGAACATCGAACATCTACCAATTGAGTTCTGAAATCGACGGGCGAAAAAACAAATTTCTCAGAGTGAGACAAAGGGTGAGCACCAGTCCAAGTGTTTCTCCTCGAATCTTTTCCGTGCAGATCTTTAACTAATGCTGTCTAAAAGTAAGGGACGACACCGCAGGTACCTGACTGTGACTCAAGAACATCGAACATCTACCAATTGAGTTCTGAAATCGACGGGCGAAAAAACAAATTTCTCAGAGTGAGACAAAGGGTGAGCACCAGTCCAAGTGTTTCTCCTCGAATCTTTTCCCGTGCAGCTCTTTAACTAAGTGCTGTCTAAAAGTAAGGGACGACACCGCAGGTGACAAGAACATCGAACATCTACCAATTGAGTTCTGAAATCGACGGGCGAAAAAACAAATTTCTCAGAGTGAGACAAAGGGTGAGCACCAGTCCAAGTGTTTCTCCTCGAATCTTTTCCCGTGCAGCTCTTTAACTTAAGTGCTGTCTAAAAGTAAGGGACGACACCGCAGGTACCTGACTGTGACTCAAGAACATCGAACATCTACCAATTGAGTTCTGAAATCGACGGGCGAAAAAACAAATTTCTCAGAGTGAGACAAAGGGTGAGCACCAGTCCAAGTGTTTCTCCTCGAATCTTTTCCGTGCAGCTCTTTAACTTAAGTGCTGTCTAAAAGTAAGGGACGACACCGCAGGTACCTGACTGTGACTCAAGAACATCGAACATCTACCAATTGAGTTCTGAAATCGACGGGCGAAAAAACAAATTTCTCAGAGTGAGACAAAGGGTGAGCACCAGTCCAAGTGTTTCTCCTCGAATCTTTTCCCGTGCAGCTCTTTAACTAAGTGCTGTCTAAAAGTAAGGGACGACACCGCAGGTACCTGACTGTGACTCAAGAACATCGAACATCTACCAATTGAGTTCTGAAATCGACGGGCGAAAAAACAAATTTCTCAGAGTGAGACAAAGGGTGAGCACCAGTCCAAGTGTTTCTCCTCGAATCTTTTCCGTGAGATCTTTAACTCAAATGCTGTCTAAAAGTAAGGGACGACACCGCAGGTACCTGACTGTGACTCAAGAACATCGAACATCTACCAATTGAGTTCTGAAATCGACGGGCGAAAAAACAAATTTCTCAGAGTGAGACAAAGGGTGAGCACCAGTCCAAGTGTTTCTCCTCGAATCTTTTCCGTGCAGCTCTTTAACTAAGTGCTGTCTAAATGTAAGGGACGACACCGCAGGTACAAGAACATCGAACATCTACCAATTGAGTTCTGAAATCGACGGGCGAAAAAACAAATTTCTCAGAGTGAGACAAAGGGTGAGCACCAGTCCAAGTGTTTCTCCTGAATCTTTTCCGTGCAGATCTTTAACTCAAATGCTGTCTAAATGTAAGGGACGACACCGCAGGTGACAAGAACATCGAACATCTACCAATTGAGTTCTGAAATCGACGGGCGAAAAAACAAATTTCTCAGAGTGAGACAAAGGGTGAGCACCAGTCCAAGTGTTTCTCCTCGAATCTTTTCCGTGCAGCTCTTTAACTCAAATGCTGTCTAAATGTAAGGGACGACACCGCAGGTACCTGACTGTGACTCAAGAACATCGAACATCTACCAATTGAGTTCTGAAATCGACGGGCGAAAAAACAAATTTCTCAGAGTGAGACAAAGGGTGAGCACCAGTCCAAGTGTTTCTCCTCGAATCTTTTCCGTGCAGATCTTTAACTCAATGCTGTCTAAATGTAAGGGACGACACCGCAGGTACCTGACTGTGACTCAAGAACATCGAACATCTACCAATTGAGTTCTGAAATCGACGGGCGAAAAAACAAATTTCTCAGAGTGAGACAAAGGGTGAGCACCAGTCCAAGTGTTTCTCCTCGAATCTTTTCCGTGCAGCTCTTTAACTCAAATGCTGTCTAAATGTAAGGGACGACACCGCAGGTACAAGAACATCGAACATCTACCAATTGAGTTCTGAAATCGACGGGCGAAAAAACAAATTTCTCAGAGTGAGACAAAGGGTGAGCACCAGTCCAAGTGTTTCTCCTCGAATCTTTTCCGTGCAGATCTTTAACTCAAATGCTGTCTAAATGTAAGGGACGACACCGCAGGTACAAGAACATCGAACATCTACCAATTGAGTTCTGAAATCGACGGGCGAAAAAACAAATTTCTCAGAGTGAGACAAAGGGTGAGCACCAGTCCAAGTGTTTCTCCTCGAATCTTTTCCGTGCAGCTCTTTAACTCAAATGCTGTCTAAAGTAAGGGACGACACCGCAGGTACCTGACTGTGACTCAAGAACATCGAACATCTACCAATTGAGTTCTGAAATCGACGGGCGAAAAAACAAATTTCTCAGAGTGAGACAAAGGGTGAGCACCAGTCCAAGTGTTTCTCCTTGAATCTTTTCCGTGCAGATCTTTAACTCAAATGCTGTCTAAATGTAAGGGACGACACCGCAGGTACCTGACTGTGACTCAAGAACATCGAACATCTACCAATTGAGTTCTGAAATCGACGGGCGAAAAAACAAATTTCTCAGAGTGAGACAAAGGGTGAGCACCAGTCCAAGTGTTTCTCCTTGAATCTTTTCCGTGAGATCTTTAACTCAATGCTGTCTAAAAGTAAGGGACGACACCGCAGGTACCTGACTGTGACTCAAGAACATCGAACATCTACCAATTGAGTTCTGAAATCGACGGGCGAAAAAACAAATTTCTCAGAGTGAGACAAAGGGTGAGCACCAGTCCAAGTGTTTCTCCTTGAATCTTTTCCGTGAGATCTTTAACTCAAATGCTGTCTAAAGTAAGGGACGACACCGCAGGTACCTGACTGTGACTCAAGAACATCGAACATCTACCAATTGAGTTCTGAAATCGACGGGCGAAAAAACAAATTTCTCAGAGTGAGACAAAGGGTGAGCACCAGTCCAAGTGTTTCTCCTCGAATCTTTTCCGTGCAGCTCTTTAACTAAGTGCTGTCTAAAAGTAAGGGACGACACCGCAGGTACCTGACTGTGACTCAAGAACATCGAACATCTACCAATTGAGTTCTGAAATCGACGGGCGAAAAAACAAATTTCTCAGAGTGAGACAAAGGGTGAGCACCAGTCCAAGTGTTTCTCCTTGAATCTTTTCCGTGAGATCTTTAACTCAAATGCTGTCTAAAGTAAGGGACGACACCGCAGGTACCTGACTGTGACTCAAGAACATCGAACATCTACCAATTGAGTTCTGAAATCGACGGGCGAAAAAACAAATTTCTCAGAGTGAGACAAAGGGTGAGCACCAGTCCAAGTGTTTCTCCTTGAATCTTTTCCGTGAGATCTTTAACTCAAATGCTGTCTAAATGTAAGGGACGACACCGCAGGTACCTGACTGTGACTCAAGAACATCGAACATCTACCAATTGAGTTCTGAAATCGACGGGCGAAAAAACAAATTTCTCAGAGTGAGACAAAGGGTGAGCACCAGTCCAAGTGTTTCTCCTCGAATCTTTTCCGTGCAGCTCTTTAACTAAGTGCTGTCTAAAAGTAAGGGACGACACCGCAGGTACCTGACTGTGACTCAAGAACATCGAACATCTACCAATTGAGTTCTGAAATCGACGGGCGAAAAAACAAATTTCTCAGAGTGAGACAAAGGGTGAGCACCAGTCCAAGTGTTTCTCCTCGAATCTTTTCCGTGCAGCTCTTTAACTAAGTGCTGTCTAAAAGTAAGGGACGACACCGCAGGTACCTGACTGTGACTCAAGAACATCGAACATCTACCAATTGAGTTCTGAAATCGACGGGCGAAAAAACAAATTTCTCAGAGTGAGACAAAGGGTGAGCACCAGTCCAAGTGTTTCTCCTTGAATCTTTTCCGTGCAGATCTTTAACTCAAATGCTGTCTAAATGTAAGGGACGACACCGCAGGTACCTGACTGTGACTCAAGAACATCGAACATCTACCAATTGAGTTCTGAAATCGACGGGCGAAAAAACAAATTTCTCAGAGTGAGACAAAGGGTGAGCACCAGTCCAAGTGTTTCTCCTCGAATCTTTTCCGTGCAGCTCTTTAACTAAATGCTGTCTAAAGTAAGGGACGACACCGCAGGTACCTGACTGTGACTCAAGAACATCGAACATCTACCAATTGAGTTCTGAAATCGACGGGCGAAAAAACAAATTTCTCAGAGTGAGACAAAGGGTGAGCACCAGTCCAAGTGTTTCTCCTGAATCTTTTCCGTGCAGATCTTTAACTCAATGCTGTCTAAAAGTAAGGGACGACACCGCAGGTACCTGACTGTGACTCAAGAACATCGAACATCTACCAATTGAGTTCTGAAATCGACGGGCGAAAAAACAAATTTCTCAGAGTGAGACAAAGGGTGAGCACCAGTCCAAGTGTTTCTCCTTGAATCTTTTCCGTGCAGATCTTTAACTCAAATGCTGTCTAAATGTAAGGGACGACACCGCAGGTACCTGACTGTGACTCAAGAACATCGAACATCTACCAATTGAGTTCTGAAATCGACGGGCGAAAAAACAAATTTCTCAGAGTGAGACAAAGGGTGAGCACCAGTCCAAGTGTTTCTCCTTGAATCTTTTCCGTGCAGATCTTTAACTCAAATGCTGTCTAAATGTAAGGGACGACACCGCAGGTACTGACTGTGACTCAAGAACATCGAACATCTACCAATTGAGTTCTGAAATCGACGGGCGAAAAAACAAATTTCTCAGAGTGAGACAAAGGGTGAGCACCAGTCCAAGTGTTTCTCCTTGAATCTTTTCCGTGCAGATCTTTAACTCAAATGCTGTCTAAAGTAAGGGACGACACCGCAGGTACCTGACTGTGACTCAAGAACATCGAACATCTACCAATTGAGTTCTGAAATCGACGGGCGAAAAAACAAATTTCTCAGAGTGAGACAAAGGGTGAGCACCAGTCCAAGTGTTTCTCCTTGAATCTTTTCCGTGCAGATCTTTAACTCAAATGCTGTCTAAAGTAAGGGACGACACCGCAGGTACCTGACTGTGACTCAAGAACATCGAACATCTACCAATTGAGTTCTGAAATCGACGGGCGAAAAAACAAATTTCTCAGAGTGAGACAAAGGGTGAGCACCAGTCCAAGTGTTTCTCCTTGAATCTTTTCCGTGCAGATCTTTAACTCAAATGCTGTCTAAAGTAAGGGACGACACCGCAGGTACCTGACTGTGACTCAAGAACATCGAACATCTACCAATTGAGTTCTGAAATCGACGGGCGAAAAAACAAATTTCTCAGAGTGAGACAAAGGGTGAGCACCAGTCCAAGTGTTTCTCCTGAATCTTTTCCGTGAGATCTTTAACTCAAATGCTGTCTAAATGTAAGGGACGACACCGCAGGTACCTGACTGTGACTCAAGAACATCGAACATCTACCAATTGAGTTCTGAAATCGACGGGCGAAAAAACAAATTTCTCAGAGTGAGACAAAGGGTGAGCACCAGTCCAAGTGTTTCTCCTCGAATCTTTTCCGTGCAGATCTTTAACTCAAATGCTGTCTAAATGTAAGGGACGACACCGCAGGTACCTGACTGTGACTCAAGAACATCGAACATCTACCAATTGAGTTCTGAAATCGACGGGCGAAAAAACAAATTTCTCAGAGTGAGACAAAGGGTGAGCACCAGTCCAAGTGTTTCTCCTTGAATCTTTTCCGTGCAGATCTTTAACTCAAATGCTGTCTAAAGTAAGGGACGACACCGCAGGTACCTGACTGTGACTCAAGAACATCGAACATCTACCAATTGAGTTCTGAAATCGACGGGCGAAAAAACAAATTTCTCAGAGTGAGACAAAGGGTGAGCACCAGTCCAAGTGTTTCTCCTGAATCTTTTCCGTGCAGATCTTTAACTCAAATGCTGTCTAAAGTAAGGGACGACACCGCAGGTACCTGACTGTGACTCAAGAACATCGAACATCTACCAATTGAGTTCTGAAATCGACGGGCGAAAAAACAAATTTCTCAGAGTGAGACAAAGGGTGAGCACCAGTCCAAGTGTTTCTCCTCGAATCTTTTCCGTGCAGATCTTTAACTCAAATGCTGTCTAAATGTAAGGGACGACACCGCAGGTACCTGACTGTGACTCAAGAACATCGAACATCTACCAATTGAGTTCTGAAATCGACGGGCGAAAAAACAAATTTCTCAGAGTGAGACAAAGGGTGAGCACCAGTCCAAGTGTTTCTCCTCGAATCTTTTCCGTGCAGCTCTTTAACTAATGCTGTCTAAAGTAAGGGACGACACCGCAGGTACCTGACTGTGACTCAAGAACATCGAACATCTACCAATTGAGTTCTGAAATCGACGGGCGAAAAAACAAATTTCTCAGAGTGAGACAAAGGGTGAGCACCAGTCCAAGTGTTTCTCCTGAATCTTTTCCGTGCAGATCTTTAACTCAAATGCTGTCTAAAAGTAAGGGACGACACCGCAGGTACCTGACTGTGACTCAAGAACATCGAACATCTACCAATTGAGTTCTGAAATCGACGGGCGAAAAAACAAATTTCTCAGAGTGAGACAAAGGGTGAGCACCAGTCCAAGTGTTTCTCCTGAATCTTTTCCCGTGCAGCTCTTTAACTAATGCTGTCTAAAAGTAAGGGACGACACCGCAGGTACCTGACTGTGACTCAAGAACATCGAACATCTACCAATTGAGTTCTGAAATCGACGGGCGAAAAAACAAATTTCTCAGAGTGAGACAAAGGGTGAGCACCAGTCCAAGTGTTTCTCCTTGAATCTTTTCCGTGCAGCTCTTTAACTTAATGCTGTCTAAAGTAAGGGACGACACCGCAGGTACCTGACTGTGACTCAAGAACATCGAACATCTACCAATTGAGTTCTGAAATCGACGGGCGAAAAAACAAATTTCTCAGAGTGAGACAAAGGGTGAGCCCAGTCCAAGTGTTTCTCCTTGAATCTTTTCCGTGAGATCTTTAACTCAAATGCTGTCTAAAGTAAGGGACGACACCGCAGGTACCTGACTGTGACTCAAGAACATCGAACATCTACCAATTGAGTTCTGAAATCGACGGGCGAAAAAACAAATTTCTCAGAGTGAGACAAAGGGTGAGACCAGTCCAAGTGTTTCTCCTCGAATCTTTTCCGTGCAGCTCTTTAACTAAGTGCTGTCTAAAGTAAGGGACGACACCGCAGGTACCTGACTGTGACTCAAGAACATCGAACATCTACCAATTGAGTTCTGAAATCGACGGGCGAAAAAACAAATTTCTCAGAGTGAGACAAAGGGTGAGCCCAGTCCAAGTGTTTCTCCTTGAATCTTTTCCGTGAGATCTTTAACTCAAATGCTGTCTAAATGTAAGGGACGACACCGCAGGTACCTGACTGTGACTCAAGAACATCGAACATCTACCAATTGAGTTCTGAAATCGACGGGCGAAAAAACAAATTTCTCAGAGTGAGACAAAGGGTGAGCCAGTCCAAGTGTTTCTCCTGAATCTTTTCCGTGAGATCTTTAACTCAAATGCTGTCTAAATGTAAGGGACGACACCGCAGGTACCTGACTGTGACTCAAGAACATCGAACATCTACCAATTGAGTTCTGAAATCGACGGGCGAAAAAACAAATTTCTCAGAGTGAGACAAAGGGTGAGCACCAGTCCAAGTGTTTCTCCTTGAATCTTTTCCGTGTAGATCTTTAACTCAAATGCTGTCTAAATGTAAGGGACGACACCGCAGGTACCTGACTGTGACTCAAGAACATCGAACATCTACCAATTGAGTTCTGAAATCGACGGGCGAAAAAACAAATTTCTCAGAGTGAGACAAAGGGTGAGCACCAGTCCAAGTGTTTCTCCTCGAATCTTTTCCGTGCAGCTCTTTAACTTAAGTGCTGTCTAAAAGTAAGGGACGACACCGCAGGTACCTGACTGTGACTCAAGAACATCGAACATCTACCAATTGAGTTCTGAAATCGACGGGCGAAAAAACAAATTTCTCAGAGTGAGACAAAGGGTGAGCACCAGTCCAAGTGTTTCTCCTTGAATCTTTTCCGTGAGATCTTTAACTCAAATGCTGTCTAAATGTAAGGGACGACACCGCAGGTACCTGACTGTGACTCAAGAACATCGAACATCTACCAATTGAGTTCTGAAATCGACGGGCGAAAAAACAAATTTCTCAGAGTGAGACAAAGGGTGAGCACCAGTCCAAGTGTTTCTCCTGAATCTTTTCCGTGAGATCTTTAACTCAAATGCTGTCTAAATGTAAGGGACGACACCGCAGGTACCTGACTGTGACTCAAGAACATCGAACATCTACCAATTGAGTTCTGAAATCGACGGGCGAAAAAACAAATTTCTCAGAGTGAGACAAAGGGTGAGCACCAGTCCAAGTGTTTCTCCTGAATCTTTTCCGTGTAGATCTTTAACTCAAATGCTGTCTAAATGTAAGGGACGACACCGCAGGTACCTGACTGTGACTCAAGAACATCGAACATCTACCAATTGAGTTCTGAAATCGACGGGCGAAAAAACAAATTTCTCAGAGTGAGACAAAGGGTGAGCACCAGTCCAAGTGTTTCTCCTTGAATCTATTTCCGTGTAGATCTTTAACTCAAATGCTGTCTAAATGTAAGGGACGACACCGCAGGTACCTGACTGTGACTCAAGAACATCGAACATCTACCAATTGAGTTCTGAAATCGACGGGCGAAAAAACAAATTTCTCAGAGTGAGACAAAGGGTGAGCACCAGTCCAAGTGTTTCTCCTTGAATCTTTTCCGTGAGATCTTTAACTCAAATGCTGTCTAAAGTAAGGGACGACACCGCAGGTACCTGACTGTGACTCAAGAACATCGAACATCTACCAATTGAGTTCTGAAATCGACGGGCGAAAAAACAAATTTCTCAGAGTGAGACAAAGGGTGAGCACCAGTCCAAGTGTTTCTCCTCGAATCTTTTCCGTGCAGTCTTTAACTAATGCTGTCTAAAGTAAGGGACGACACCGCAGGTACCTGACTGTGACTCAAGAACATCGAACATCTACCAATTGAGTTCTGAAATCGACGGGCGAAAAAACAAATTTCTCAGAGTGAGACAAAGGGTGAGCACCAGTCCAAGTGTTTCTCCTTGAATCTTTTCCGTGTAGATCTTTAACTCAAATGCTGTCTAAATGTAAGGGACGACACCGCAGGTACCTGACTGTGACTCAAGAACATCGAACATCTACCAATTGAGTTCTGAAATCGACGGGCGAAAAAACAAATTTCTCAGAGTGAGACAAAGGGTGAGCCCAGTCCAAGTGTTTCTCCTTGAATCTTTTCCGTGTAGATCTTTAACTCAAATGCTGTCTAAATGTAAGGGACGACACCGCAGGTACCTGACTGTGACTCAAGAACATCGAACATCTACCAATTGAGTTCTGAAATCGACGGGCGAAAAAACAAATTTCTCAGAGTGAGACAAAGGGTGAGCACCAGTCCAAGTGTTTCTCCTCGAATCTTTTCCCGTGCAGTCTTTAACTAATGCTGTCTAAAAGTAAGGGACGACACCGCAGGTACCTGACTGTGACTCAAGAACATCGAACATCTACCAATTGAGTTCTGAAATCGACGGGCGAAAAAACAAATTTCTCAGAGTGAGACAAAGGGTGAGCACCAGTCCAAGTGTTTCTCCTCGAATCTTTTCCCGTGCAGCTCTTTAACTAAGTGCTGTCTAAAGTAAGGGACGACACCGCAGGTACCTGACTGTGACTCAAGAACATCGAACATCTACCAATTGAGTTCTGAAATCGACGGGCGAAAAAACAAATTTCTCAGAGTGAGACAAAGGGTGAGCACCAGTCCAAGTGTTTCTCCTCGAATCTTTTCCCGTGCAGCTCTTTAACTTAAGTGCTGTCTAAAAGTAAGGGACGACACCGCAGGTACCTGACTGTGACTCAAGAACATCGAACATCTACCAATTGAGTTCTGAAATCGACGGGCGAAAAAACAAATTTCTCAGAGTGAGACAAAGGGTGAGCACCAGTCCAAGTGTTTCTCCTCGAATCTTTTCCCGTGCAGCTCTTTAACTAAGTGCTGTCTAAAAGTAAGGGACGACACCGCAGGTACCTGACTGTGACTCAAGAACATCGAACATCTACCAATTGAGTTCTGAAATCGACGGGCGAAAAAACAAATTTCTCAGAGTGAGACAAAGGGTGAGCACCAGTCCAAGTGTTTCTCCTCGAATCTTTTCCCGTGCAGCTCTTTAACTTAAGTGCTGTCTAAAAGTAAGGGACGACACCGCAGGTACCTGACTGTGACTCAAGAACATCGAACATCTACCAATTGAGTTCTGAAATCGACGGGCGAAAAAACAAATTTCTCAGAGTGAGACAAAGGGTGAGCACCAGTCCAAGTGTTTCTCCTTGAATCTTTTCCGTGCAGATCTTTAACTCAAATGCTGTCTAAAGTAAGGGACGACACCGCAGGTACCTGACTGTGACTCAAGAACATCGAACATCTACCAATTGAGTTCTGAAATCGACGGGCGAAAAAACAAATTTCTCAGAGTGAGACAAAGGGTGACGCCAGTCCAAGTGTTTCTCCTTGAATCTATTTCCGTGTAGATCTTTAACTCAAATGCTGTCTAAATGTAAGGGACGACACCGCAGGTACCTGACTGTGACTCAAGAACATCGAACATCTACCAATTGAGTTCTGAAATCGACGGGCGAAAAAACAAATTTCTCAGAGTGAGACAAAGGGTGAGCCCAGTCCAAGTGTTTCTCCTTGAATCTTTTCCGTGCAGATCTTTAACTCAAATGCTGTCTAAATGTAAGGGACGACACCGCAGGTACCTGACTGTGACTCAAGAACATCGAACATCTACCAATTGAGTTCTGAAATCGACGGGCGAAAAAACAAATTTCTCAGAGTGAGACAAAGGGTGAGCACCAGTCCAAGTGTTTCTCCTCGAATCTTTTCCGTGCAGCTCTTTAACTAAGTGCTGTCTAAAAGTAAGGGACGACACCGCAGGTACCTGACTGTGACTCAAGAACATCGAACATCTACCAATTGAGTTCTGAAATCGACGGGCGAAAAAACAAATTTCTCAGAGTGAGACAAAGGGTGAGCACCAGTCCAAGTGTTTCTCCTCGAATCTTTTCCCGTGCAGCTCTTTAACTTAAGTGCTGTCTAAAAGTAAGGGACGACACCGCAGGTACCTGACTGTGACTCAAGAACATCGAACATCTACCAATTGAGTTCTGAAATCGACGGGCGAAAAAACAAATTTCTCAGAGTGAGACAAAGGGTGAGCGCCAGTCCAAGTGTTTCTCCTTGAATCTTTTCCGTGCAGCTCTTTAACTAAGTGCTGTCTAAAAGTAAGGGACGACACCGCAGGTACCTGACTGTGACTCAAGAACATCGAACATCTACCAATTGAGTTCTGAAATCGACGGGCGAAAAAACAAATTTCTCAGAGTGAGACAAAGGGTGAGCACCAGTCCAAGTGTTTCTCGAATCTTTTCCCGTGCAGCTCTTTAACTTAAGTGCTGTCTAAAGTAAGGGACGACACCGCAGGTACCTGACTGTGACTCAAGAACATCGAACATCTACCAATTGAGTTCTGAAATCGACGGGCGAAAAAACAAATTTCTCAGAGTGAGACAAAGGGTGAGCACCAGTCCAAGTGTTTCTCCTCGAATCTTTTCCCGTGCAGCTCTTTAACTAAGTGCTGTCTAAAAGTAAGGGACGACACCGCAGGTACCTGACTGTGACTCAAGAACATCGAACATCTACCAATTGAGTTCTGAAATCGACGGGCGAAAAAACAAATTTCTCAGAGTGAGACAAAGGGTGAGCCCAGTCCAAGTGTTTCTCCTTGAATCTTTTCCCGTGCAGCTCTTTAACTAATGCTGTCTAAAAGTAAGGGACGACACCGCAGGTACCTGACTGTGACTCAAGAACATCGAACATCTACCAATTGAGTTCTGAAATCGACGGGCGAAAAAACAAATTTCTCAGAGTGAGACAAAGGGTGAGCACCAGTCCAAGTGTTTCTCCTCGAATCTTTTCCGTGCAGCTCTTTAACTAAGTGCTGTCTAAAAGTAAGGACGACACCGCAGGTACCTGACTGTGACTCAAGAACATCGAACATCTACCAATTGAGTTCTGAAATCGACGGGCGAAAAAACAAATTTCTCAGAGTGAGACAAAGGGTGAGCACCAGTCCAAGTGTTTCTCCTCGAATCTTTTCCCGTGCAGCTCTTTAACTTAAGTGCTGTCTAAAGTAAGGGACGACACCGCAGGTACCTGACTGTGACTCAAGAACATCGAACATCTACCAATTGAGTTCTGAAATCGACGGGCGAAAAAACAAATTTCTCAGAGTGAGACAAAGGGTGAGCACAGTCCAAGTGTTTCTCCTGAATCTTTTCCGTGAGATCTTTAACTCAAATGCTGTCTAAATGTAAGGGACGACACCGCAGGTACCTGACTGTGACTCAAGAACATCGAACATCTACCAATTGAGTTCTGAAATCGACGGGCGAAAAAACAAATTTCTCAGAGTGAGACAAAGGGTGAGCACCAGTCCAAGTGTTTCTCCTTGAATCTATTTCCGTGCAGCTCTTTAACTTAAGTGCTGTCTAAAAGTAAGGGACGACACCGCAGGTACCTGACTGTGACTCAAGAACATCGAACATCTACCAATTGAGTTCTGAAATCGACGGGCGAAAAAACAAATTTCTCAGAGTGAGACAAAGGGTGAGCACCAGTCCAAGTGTTTCTCCTCGAATCTTTTCCGTGCAGCTCTTTAACTAAGTGCTGTCTAAAAGTAAGGGACGACACCGCAGGTACCTGACTGTGACTCAAGAACATCGAACATCTACCAATTGAGTTCTGAAATCGACGGGCGAAAAAACAAATTTCTCAGAGTGAGACAAAGGGTGAGCGCCAGTCCAAGTGTTTCTCCTTGAATCTTTTCCGTGCAGATCTTTAACTCAAATGCTGTCTAAAGTAAGGGACGACACCGCAGGTACCTGACTGTGACTCAAGAACATCGAACATCTACCAATTGAGTTCTGAAATCGACGGGCGAAAAAACAAATTTCTCAGAGTGAGACAAAGGGTGAGCACCAGTCCAAGTGTTTCTCCTCGAATCTTTTCCGTGCAGCTCTTTAACTTAAGTGCTGTCTAAAAGTAAGGGACGACACCGCAGGTACCTGACTGTGACTCAAGAACATCGAACATCTACCAATTGAGTTCTGAAATCGACGGGCGAAAAAACAAATTTCTCAGAGTGAGACAAAGGGTGAGCACCAGTCCAAGTGTTTCTCCTTGAATCTATTTCCGTGCAGCTCTTTAACTAATGCTGTCTAAAGTAAGGGACGACACCGCAGGTACCTGACTGTGACTCAAGAACATCGAACATCTACCAATTGAGTTCTGAAATCGACGGGCGAAAAAACAAATTTCTCAGAGTGAGACAAAGGGTGAGCGCCAGTCCAAGTGTTTCTCCTTGAATCTATTTCCGTGAGATCTTTAACTCAAATGCTGTCTAAATGTAAGGGACGACACCGCAGGTACCTGACTGTGACTCAAGAACATCGAACATCTACCAATTGAGTTCTGAAATCGACGGGCGAAAAAACAAATTTCTCAGAGTGAGACAAAGGGTGAGCGCCAGTCCAAGTGTTTCTCCTTGAATCTATTTCCGTGTAGATCTTTAACTCAAATGCTGTCTAAATGTAAGGGACGACACCGCAGGTACCTGACTGTGACTCAAGAACATCGAACATCTACCAATTGAGTTCTGAAATCGACGGGCGAAAAAACAAATTTCTCAGAGTGAGACAAAGGGTGAGCGCCAGTCCAAGTGTTTCTCCTTGAATCTATTTCCGTGTAGATCTTTAACTCAAATGCTGTCTAAATGTAAGGGACGACACCGCAGGTACCTGACTGTGACTCAAGAACATCGAACATCTACCAATTGAGTTCTGAAATCGACGGGCGAAAAAACAAATTTCTCAGAGTGAGACAAAGGGTGAGCGCCAGTCCAAGTGTTTCTCCTTGAATCTTTTCCGTGAGATCTTTAACTCAAATGCTGTCTAAATGTAAGGACGACACCGCAGGTACCTGACTGTGACTCAAGAACATCGAACATCTACCAATTGAGTTCTGAAATCGACGGGCGAAAAAACAAATTTCTCAGAGTGAGACAAAGGGTGAGCACCAGTCCAAGTGTTTCTCCTCGAATCTTTTCCCGTGCAGCTCTTTAACTTAAGTGCTGTCTAAAAGTAAGGGACGACACCGCAGGTACCTGACTGTGACTCAAGAACATCGAACATCTACCAATTGAGTTCTGAAATCGACGGGCGAAAAAACAAATTTCTCAGAGTGAGACAAAGGGTGAGCCCAGTCCAAGTGTTTCTCCTTGAATCTTTTCCGTGAGATCTTTAACTCAAATGCTGTCTAAATGTAAGGGACGACACCGCAGGTACCTGACTGTGACTCAAGAACATCGAACATCTACCAATTGAGTTCTGAAATCGACGGGCGAAAAAACAAATTTCTCAGAGTGAGACAAAGGGTGAGCCCAGTCCAAGTGTTTCTCCTTGAATCTATTTCCGTGATCTTTAACTCAAATGCTGTCTAAATGTAAGGGACGACACCGCAGGTACCTGACTGTGACTCAAGAACATCGAACATCTACCAATTGAGTTCTGAAATCGACGGGCGAAAAAACAAATTTCTCAGAGTGAGACAAAGGGTGAGCCCAGTCCAAGTGTTTCTCCTCGAATCTTTTCCCGTGCAGCTCTTTAACTAAGTGCTGTCTAAAAGTAAGGGACGACACCGCAGGTACCTGACTGTGACTCAAGAACATCGAACATCTACCAATTGAGTTCTGAAATCGACGGGCGAAAAAACAAATTTCTCAGAGTGAGACAAAGGGTGAGCACCAGTCCAAGTGTTTCTCCTCGAATCTTTTCCCGTGCAGCTCTTTAACTTAAGTGCTGTCTAAAAGTAAGGGACGACACCGCAGGTACCTGACTGTGACTCAAGAACATCGAACATCTACCAATTGAGTTCTGAAATCGACGGGCGAAAAAACAAATTTCTCAGAGTGAGACAAAGGGTGAGCCCAGTCCAAGTGTTTCTCCTCGAATCTTTTCCCGTGCAGCTCTTTAACTTAAGTGCTGTCTAAAAGTAAGGGACGACACCGCAGGTACCTGACTGTGACTCAAGAACATCGAACATCTACCAATTGAGTTCTGAAATCGACGGGCGAAAAAACAAATTTCTCAGAGTGAGACAAAGGGTGAGCACCAGTCCAAGTGTTTCTCCTTGAATCTATTTCCGTGTAGATCTTTAACTCAAATGCTGTCTAAATGTAAGGGACGACACCGCAGGTACCTGACTGTGACTCAAGAACATCGAACATCTACCAATTGAGTTCTGAAATCGACGGGCGAAAAAACAAATTTCTCAGAGTGAGACAAAGGGTGAGCACCAGTCCAAGTGTTTCTCCTTGAATCTATTTCCGTGTAGATCTTTAACTCAAATGCTGTCTAAATGTAAGGGACGACACCGCAGGTACCTGACTGTGACTCAAGAACATCGAACATCTACCAATTGAGTTCTGAAATCGACGGGCGAAAAAAACAAATTTCTCAGAGTGAGACAAAGGGTGAGCGCCAGTCCAAGTGTTTCTCCTCGAATCTTTTCCGTGCAGCTCTTTAACTTAAGTGCTGTCTAAAAGTAAGGGACGACACCGCAGGTACCTGACTGTGACTCAAGAACATCGAACATCTACCAATTGAGTTCTGAAATCGACGGGCGAAAAAACAAATTTCTCAGAGTGAGACAAAGGGTGAGCGCCAGTCCAAGTGTTTCTCCTTGAATCTATTTCCGTGTAGATCTTTAACTCAAATGCTGTCTAAATGTAAGGACGACACCGCAGGTACCTGACTGTGACTCAAGAACATCGAACATCTACCAATTGAGTTCTGAAATCGACGGGCGAAAAAACAAATTTCTCAGAGTGAGACAAAGGGTGAGCGCCAGTCCAAGTGTTTCTCCTTGAATCTATTTCCGTGTAGATCTTTAACTCAAATGCTGTCTAAATGTAAGGGACGACACCGCAGGTACCTGACTGTGACTCAAGAACATCGAACATCTACCAATTGAGTTCTGAAATCGACGGGCGAAAAAACAAATTTCTCAGAGTGAGACAAAGGGTGAGCACCAGTCCAAGTGTTTCTCCTCGAATCTTTTCCGTGCAGCTCTTTAACTTAAGTGCTGTCTAAAAGTAAGGGACGACACCGCAGGTACCTGACTGTGACTCAAGAACATCGAACATCTACCAATTGAGTTCTGAAATCGACGGGCGAAAAAACAAATTTCTCAGAGTGAGACAAAGGGTGAGCCCAGTCCAAGTGTTTCTCCTTGAATCTTTTCCGTGTAGATCTTTAACTCAAATGCTGTCTAAATGTAAGGGACGACACCGCAGGTACCTGACTGTGACTCAAGAACATCGAACATCTACCAATTGAGTTCTGAAATCGACGGGCGAAAAAACAAATTTCTCAGAGTGAGACAAAGGGTGAGCGCCAGTCCAAGTGTTTCTCCTTGAATCTATTTCCGTGTAGATCTTTAACTCAAATGCTGTCTAAATGTAGGGACGACACCGCAGGTACCTGACTGTGACTCAAGAACATCGAACATCTACCAATTGAGTTCTGAAATCGACGGGCGAAAAAACAAATTTCTCAGAGTGAGACAAAGGGTGAGCACCAGTCCAAGTGTTTCTCCTCGAATCTTTTCCCGTGCAGCTCTTTAACTTAAGTGCTGTCTAAAAGTAAGGGACGACACCGCAGGTACCTGACTGTGACTCAAGAACATCGAACATCTACCAATTGAGTTCTGAAATCGACGGGCGAAAAAACAAATTTCTCAGAGTGAGACAAAGGGTGAGCCCAGTCCAAGTGTTTCTCCTTGAATCTATTTCCGTGTAGATCTTTAACTCAAATGCTGTCTAAATGTAAGGGACGACACCGCAGGTACCTGACTGTGACTCAAGAACATCGAACATCTACCAATTGAGTTCTGAAATCGACGGGCGAAAAAACAAATTTCTCAGAGTGAGACAAAGGGTGAGCACCAGTCCAAGTGTTTCTCCTCGAATCTTTTCCCGTGCAGCTCTTTAACTCAAATGCTGTCTAAATGTAAGGGACGACACCGCAGGTACCTGACTGTGACTCAAGAACATCGAACATCTACCAATTGAGTTCTGAAATCGACGGGCGAAAAAACAAATTTCTCAGAGTGAGACAAAGGGTGAGCACCAGTCCAAGTGTTTCTCCTCGAATCTTTTCCCGTGCAGCTCTTTAACTAAGTGCTGTCTAAAAGTAAGGGACGACACCGCAGGTACCTGACTGTGACTCAAGAACATCGAACATCTACCAATTGAGTTCTGAAATCGACGGGCGAAAAAACAAATTTCTCAGAGTGAGACAAAGGGTGAGCACCAGTCCAAGTGTTTCTCCTTGAATCTTTTCCCGTGCAGCTCTTTAACTTAAGTGCTGTCTAAATGTAAGGGACGACACCGCAGGTACCTGACTGTGACTCAAGAACATCGAACATCTACCAATTGAGTTCTGAAATCGACGGGCGAAAAAACAAATTTCTCAGAGTGAGACAAAGGGTGAGACCAGTCCAAGTGTTTCTCCTTGAATCTATTTCCTGTAGATCTTTAACTCAAATGCTGTCTAAATGTAAGGGACGACACCGCAGGTACCTGACTGTGACTCAAGAACATCGAACATCTACCAATTGAGTTCTGAAATCGACGGGCGAAAAAACAAATTTCTCAGAGTGAGACAAAGGGTGAGCACCAGTCCAAGTGTTTCTCCTTGAATCTATTTCCTGTAGATCTTTAACTCAAATGCTGTCTAAATGTAAGGGACGACACCGCAGGTACCTGACTGTGACTCAAGAACATCGAACATCTACCAATTGAGTTCTGAAATCGACGGGCGAAAAAACAAATTTCTCAGAGTGAGACAAAGGGTGAGCACCAGTCCAAGTGTTTCTCCTTGAATCTATTTCCGTGTAGATCTTTAACTCAAATGCTGTCTAAATGTAAGGGACGACACCGCAGGTACCTGACTGTGACTCAAGAACATCGAACATCTACCAATTGAGTTCTGAAATCGACGGGCGAAAAAACAAATTTCTCAGAGTGAGACAAAGGGTGAGCACCAGTCCAAGTGTTTCTCCTTGAATCTATTTCCGTGTAGATCTTTAACTCAAATGCTGTCTAAATGTAAGGGACGACACCGCAGGTACCTGACTGTGACTCAAGAACATCGAACATCTACCAATTGAGTTCTGAAATCGACGGGCGAAAAAACAAATTTCTCAGAGTGAGACAAAGGGTGAGCACCAGTCCAAGTGTTTCTCCTTGAATCTATTTCCGTGTAGATCTTTAACTCAAATGCTGTCTAAATGTAAGGGACGACACCGCAGGTACCTGACTGTGACTCAAGAACATCGAACATCTACCAATTGAGTTCTGAAATCGACGGGCGAAAAAACAAATTTCTCAGAGTGAGACAAAGGGTGAGCACCAGTCCAAGTGTTTCTCCTCGAATCTTTTCCCGTGCAGCTCTTTAACTTAAGTGTTGTCTAAAAGTAAGGGACGACACCGCAGGTACCTGACTGTGACTCAAGAACATCGAACATCTACCAATTGAGTTCTGAAATCGACGGGCGAAAAAACAAATTTCTCAGAGTGAGACAAAGGGTGAGCACCAGTCACGTGTTTCTCCTTGAATCTTTTCCCGTGCAGATCTTTAACTCAAATGCTGTCTAAAAGTAAGGGTTGATACCGCAGGTACCTGACTGTGACTCAAGCAAATTTCTCAGAGTGGGACATAGGGTGAACACCAGTCCAATTGTTTCCCCTTGAATTGGAAAAGGAAATTGGAAAGAATTGGATCTGCTAGTGTGCCACGACTCAACAATTTCTTCTATAGAACAGAACATGAGAAAGTCCTTTCAAAACAAGCTTCGAACAAGTTCCACAAGCTTCAAAAAGTGAAATACAAAATTTTTTTTAGAGCTAACGTTGTCCTGAGCTCATTCACCTACTCCAGAAAAAACAAATTCTTCGCTTTGAGCTCTTGTCCAAACACCTTAAAACCCATTCGCAAGCAGTACCTATGAACAAACACCAAAGTTCCGAAACCGTAAAGCACCTCCATCCTGAATTCCCTAATTCACTCATTAAACAAAAGGGCGCCTTACGGAACTGCAAACACTATTACAGGTAATCCATCCTATTTAAACGGGTCGCTACTGGTAGAACGTGTTTTCTGTTCGCGCAACTGCGCTTTGTTTGCGCCACTATGTTGCTCGGTCTTCTCCTATTTCTGGGTGTTTCTGCATTTTCCATGGCGCTGTTCTGACGCCTTATGGACCTGTGGAAGGATTTGATTTTGAGGATGGAGAAGTGTTCCTTGGGATCCCTTTTGCTAAACCTCCTGTGGGAGAACTTCGTTTTGAAGTCAGTTTCATTCTCTTTAAACCTTTTTAGAATTTTTAAGATTTAGAGACCAGAGAAACCTAACCCATGGGATACGATTTTGCCTGCTAAGAATTTTGGACCTTCCTGCATTGGAGACGCTGATAGTAAAGAAAACAAAAACAGCAGTGAGGACTGCCTGCACATGAATATCATGAGGCCTAAGAATGTGTGAACTAAGGGTCACTTGAAAGTCTAAAATGTGACTTTTTAGCATAGCAGAACCCTTCTCCCAGTTTTCCTTTGGGTCTACGGAGGCGGCTTCACCACGGGTAGCTCTAACCATTACGGCTACAAAGAAATCGTCCGAAATTTTGTCTCTCAGGGAATTGTAGTCGTAAGCTTCAATTACCGCTTAGGCCCTTACGGTAAGATCCTAAATTCAAACCAAAATAAGACCAAATTTAGGGTTTCTTACCACAAACGACGACGTCATGCAAGGCAATTTCGCGCTTTGGATCAAAAAGCGGCTTTGGAATTCGTCCTAGAAGTGATCACCTCGTTTGGAGGTGACCCAAAGCAGATTACGGTAGCTGGAGAAAGCGCTGGAAGTGCTATCGTGTCAGGACTCACAATCTCGCCTAAGACTAGCCAGTTGTTCCAAAGAGCGGTTCAGATGAGTGGGTCTTCTTTTGCTGCGTGGATGGCGGCATCTAACATTAATGATCAAAGCAGAAAATTCTTCAAAGCCGCTGGGTGCCGAGGGTCTTCTAAGGATGTCCTAAAGTGTCTAAAGACCAAGTCAGTTGAAGAACTGGAAAAGGCTAAGGAGAAATCTGTAATACGTTCTTTTTTTCAATTCTAAAGCTTTATTTAGGCCACTCTGGAGACCTCTGTAACCCTTCCCTATCATCCCAGAATCGATGGCGACTTTTTCCCATCTCACGACTTCAGATCTCTGATTAGGAGAAGCCCCAAAAAGCCGTCAATTTTCGGAGCTACTGATGCTGAAGCTGCAATGTTTGGTGATGTAAAAAACCCTTAAAACAACCTAACTTTCCTTAAATTCCAGTTTTGGCAGAAAACAAGCTTCCAGGAATCGGCGTTCCACACTCCAAATGGAGCTCTTTTAACCGATCTGCTCTGATTCAGGTCTTCAAAGCCGTCGCTGGCGAGGTCGACGGCTTGACAGAGCTTATGGCAGAGTTCTACATCACGAATTCCACGTCGAAATTCAGAAATTCCACTTTTTACCTTAACAAGCTTGTCGAGGTATTTAATAATTTTGTAGCCTAAAATGGCAATTTTTAGGCCGCTGGAGACTACGCTTTCTACGTCCCGATCATCCAAGAAGTGGACGAAAAAGTCAGAAATCACTGGCCCATCTTTCTCTACTTGGAGACCTATTTTGACCCTAAAGACGCCAAAGACGTCCCTATCCAAGGAGCCAACATGCTAATGAGCTCAAGTATCTCTTCTTCACGGATCTGAATTTGAGCCAAGAGGGCAAAGAATTCAAGGACTTTTCTTAGAAGGCTTGACAAGTTTTACGAAAACTGGGAAGCCGCCGATTTTAATGGGTATCCTTGGCCGCTTTCACCAGCAAGAACAACAATCGCTATGTGGAACTGGGCTCTGAAGCTTCAATTAAGGACGGTTTTCTTAAGGATCGGATGGATTTTTGGATGAAAACGGTTCCAGAACGTGTTGATAGGAAGCAGTTGAAGGGTTGTTCCCGATTGACATGAGAAATATGGTCAATTAGGCTGTGATCTACCTATAAGACGTGTAAAAAAAAGAAAATGTACTTTAAATCTGAATTAAAAGTCGTTTTTTGGTCCCTCAAGCCAAGATTGCCTTGCATGATTCGTCGTTTGTGCTTAGCAGCCAATAGCCAATATTTTAAGTTGAATTTAGGCGACCGTAAACTCGGCAAAGGAAGACCCACTCATCTGAACTGTTATTTGGAACAGCTGGTCAGCCCTAGGCGAGATTGTGAGTTTTGACACGCTTTTACAGCTACTGTAATCTGCTTTAGGACACCTCCGAATGAGGTGATCACTTCTAGGACAGAATCCAAAGCCGCCTTTTGGTCCCAAAGCGTGAAATTGCCTTGTATGAGGTCGTTCTTTGTGATTAGGAACCCTAAATTTGGGCTTTTTTGGGATGTTTTTTTTTTGTCTTACCGTAAGGTCCTAAGCGGTAATTGAAGCTGACGACTACGATTCTTTGGGAGACAAAATTCTAGACAATTTCTTAGAAGCCATAAGCCAAATTGAAAGGTACCTCCGTAAATCCAAACCAATACTGAGTCGTGTTGGCCTAATCAGTCATTTTAGGCCTTAAAGTGGCTTTAAACTTGCAATATTTCTAGACCTTATAATAATCATGTGCGGACAATCCTCACTGCTGCTTCTTCTTCCGCTGTCTACGTCTCCAAAGCAAAGATGTCTGAAATTCTTAGCAGGCCAAATCGAGTCCCATGGGTCAGGTTTCTTAGGTCTCTACAAAGTTTCTCAAAAGGCCTACAAGGGCTGAAGCTGACATCAAATCGAAGCTCTCCCACAGACTTAGCAAAAGGGATTCCAAAGAACACTTCTCCATCTTCAAAATCAGATTTCCACACATCCATAAGGCGTCAGAACAGCGCCCTGGGAAAACACAGAAAACTTAGAAGTAACAGACAGAGGAACATTCCAGCCGACAAACAAAGCGCTTTGCCAACAGAAAACTCGTTTTAGCGGTAGTGACGACTCATTTAAATCGTATGGACTGTATGTAGGTTTGCTGTCCAGGAAACCGCACTTTTGATTTCTGTTTACTCGGCGCGCTTATGTACATTTTTATATATATGCATATATACTTATGTACTGGAAATAGGATAAGTGACGTTTAGTCCACTTTTCCAAAGGCTTGAAGCTTTGGTGCTTATACTAACGTTGACATTTTATTTTAAAAAGACTCATGAAATACTTCAAAAACACTATAACTCCTCAAGAGCTTCAACTCTAAACTCAAACCTCTCTTCATCCACCTCTTTAAACTTCATGGCAGCTTTCCTGCTAGGATGGATCTTCCCATAAAAGCCTTCAAACTGCGCACAATATCCATAAACGCTCTCATTTCCCTCCTTAGCAAATTGGACAGTTTTTCCTAGAGGCAATTCATTATCACAGGCGCCAAATTTCTTTAAAAACGGCGCCGCCAAAGCACCTTTTGAAAGATTTATGAAGACCACTTCCTCTCGATTGAGGATTTCCCAGTAGAAATTTACATTTTCTCTTGTAGATTCTGAAAATTCCAGACGCTTTTTTCGAAAATTCCTGGTGGAAGCCTTTTCGAGAAACTTCTCAAAAGCCTCTTCACTGTTCTGCAGGATTTTGATGTGCTCGAAAGGGGCATAGAACGGGGCCAGCCATGTAAGGTCGCATAGATCTACGTTTTCAAGGGTAAGGTACACGTTCTTAACAAAACAGAGATTTTGAAGCATTGAGCCTACAGTAGGACTGATCTCAGTAGGACACTTGTCAGGAAGAGGCGTCGCTACCCCAACCTTAACATGGAATTTAGAAAAGCTTTCAGTTTTTAAGTATTTCTTAAACAAGTCGAAACAGACCTTCTCGTGGCTTTTCAGGTGCATAAAATACCCAAAAACGTTTAGCTGACAAGTGGCACAAATCTTCTCTGTGGTAGGGTCCAGTCCAAACGCTAACCTGCCATTGAAAAATATGAGATTTGAGGCTACAGTACTCCAAGACCCTAAGATTTCCTTCAAGTTATCTGTAGGATTAGAAAAACGAACTGTGCGTTCGATGAAATCGAGAGGAACGGCGTCCATTGTGGTATGGGAATGACGAAATTAGGGATTTCAGAGTTAAATGAAGGTTAGGAAAATGTGTCAAAGCGATTTCGCATCTGAATCAAGGCTTAGAAATGCTAAAAGTGGAAAATCGTTAGGTTTCAAGAACTAGAGAGGTGTGAAATAAGGCTTAAGAAACGTTTTGCAGCATCAATTTCGCATTAATAAATGTTTCACAGCCTTAAATTCACCCCGAGAAACGTTTTTTAACCTTACATCCACCTTATGAAACCTTTCTTATCTGCAATTTTAGCCTGTAAAACGTTTTCCAGCTGTCATTTCTAGTTTTCCTGCCTATGTAAGCCCATGTTGTTGCGAAGCCGAAGGCGCGATTCCCAGTACTTAATTTTTCAATTCTTATAGGTCTCACAACGAGCACCCTGCACTCTTAGAAGGTACAAGACCAGACATGCGTCTTCCCAACGCCCGTGAACGCGCGAAACGCCTCCGAAATCCGCGCTCATCCGCGTCGCACCTTCACGGGAGCTTAGCTAATTAATTTCCCAACGAAGCTTTCTATGTTCTTTCTCCTTCCACTGGCTTCTATTTGTGTCTGAAACACGACGTCTGGACCTGGACTTTCACGTCAGCGATTCTGGAATGTTCCATGCTGATGCTTGCGAGTGACCGGCCGTTCGAGGTGTAAGAACGCGGAGTGTGCGGTTGTGGCCTATTTCAGACGTTTGGGTGTGGCAGCTGGTTTTGATGCGGTCTTAATTTGGGGTTTCGCATGCAAGAGTGAGCGGTTGTTATGGTTGCGTGTTTTGCTTCGCTTTGTCAGGATTTCTCTGCTTTTTGACTATTTTGAGAGCTTGCCGCGCCATAAATTGGTTCCAAAATGAAGCCTTAGCTAAATTTGGCGATGAGATTCAGCTGGTCAGCTTCCTAAACTAGGCTCTGGGCTCCCAATTAGCTCGCGTAGGCCCCATTTTTGAGCTGTCAGGGTCCCCCGCTCAAATTCCTCTGATTTTGACTTCGAATTTCGCCAATTTTGATCAAATTTCGAGCGCTATAGTTAACCTAGTTCCGAACTTTAGACTCCTTTTAGCGTTTTCAGCACCGAAATCGACCCCAGGAGGAAGCTTAGGAACGCTGCAACGATTGATTGGGAATATGTCGAATCCAAAACCCCTTTCCCTTATTCGGCCGCGTTTCTAGGCTTCTTAGGTTCTGTTTTCAGTCCTCAGTGTGTGCTTGGCTACCCTGCGTTAAATTCGTCCGCTTTCGACCCGATTTCTGTTACTTGAGCGCTTGGAATGTCCCAGAAAAGATCAGCTGTTCTCGCTGGCCATTTCTCGTCCAAAATCGTCCAGGTGGTCGCCTCTTGAACGCTTTTCGTGGGTTTACACTGGATTCGGGTCCATTTCAAGCAATTTTTAAGCCATTTTCGAGCGTAGCTGGCCTGAAACTGCTATCTCGCTTCATTCCGCTGTTCAGCGTGTCTTTTTGACGATTTTCGATCTTCAAATCCCCGCGTCTCTCGCGCGTCGTTTGTCGTCGCTTCCGCGTGCTAACGTGTGCGACGTTTCCAAAGCGACGCCATCCAGCGGTCCCGCAGCGATTTTCGCTGCAAATTTGAATTCTGCAAAACTCGCTCTCCGTCACTTTCGGAAATCGCTCGCGTTTGCCTACAAAGCAAGCGCTGCCGTCGACGATATCGGCATTTTAGGATTCGCCGCCGATCGATTGCTGGCCGATGTGGATTCATCGCGTGGGCTTGTTGTGTACTGCCAGAAGCTCGTTAAACGTGTTCAGGATCGCCGATTTCAGCGAATTTATGGTTTCGCTGCTTGAATTTATCGCTGCCATGCATGAGAAGCTCATCGCCACCGCTATGCTCCCAATTCCGACGATTCTGCGATTCGTTGACGCTGTTGTGCGTGTGTTTTATGTTTATTCGCTGATTTCAGCATTTTCATGTCCAATTATGGTTTCGCTGCCTGGATTTATCGCTGCCAAGCATCAGAAGGCTGTTACGCATGTGTTTCATATTTAGAATTTGCGCCCAACTTCACGATGTTTTGTCGCTCATCGCTTTGCTAACCATGACGCCTTTGTCACCGCCGTGTGTTCACTGATTCGCTTTTCGCTCTTCCTGTTCTAACTTAAGAATTGTTCTTATATTTCTCCCTCCTTTTCAGACATGCCTATCGACTACTCCAAGTGGAAGGAGATCGAGGTCTCCGACGACGAGGACGACACGCACCCCAACATCGACACCCCGTCGCTCTTCCGATGGCGCCATCAAGCGCGCCTCGAGCGCATGGCCGAGCGCAAGCAAGAGAAGGAGGCCATCGAGAAAAGCAAAACGCAGATTGGATCTCGTATCAACGTAAGTTCTTTTCTTTTGTTGCTTCCAGCAGGGTCAGATCGATAGGTTTCTGTTGTTGATGTGGGTAGCGATCCTCACCTGCTTTTGTTCAGGAAATTGAGAAGAAACTGGCCGACATCAAGGTCGTCGGCAAGGAGCGCATCGAGCTCGAGATGGAGAAGCAGGAGATCAAGAAGCAAGAGGAGAGCTGGCTACGCAAGGAGCAAGAAATCGCTGACAAAGAGCGCCTGGAGCCGTGGAACATTGACACGATCGGCCACGAGAAGTTCAGCAAGTCTCGGATCAACAAAATCGGCGAGAAGAAACAGGACACCCGAAGATGACGGAAGAGGAGGAGAACAAGCGTATGGTGAGGATAATCAGCTCCTAATTTTGTGACTCATGTTGCTCTTATATGCTGTAGGCCGACTACTTCAAGAAGCACGAGGCGGAGCTGAAGAAGTTTGGCGCCCTGCACGGGTTCGAGGAGTCGAAGAAGTTCCTTCTCGACCACCCTCACCTGTGCAGCGACTTCGCCGCCAGCTTCCTCACCATCGAGTGCCTGAATCTGGCCATCGACGACAATGTAAGTGCCTCTCTCCTTTTGTTCCGTTTTGATCCTTATTCTATTCCAGGAAAAGGAAGCGGGCAACATGGCCGAGCAGTGTATCATCGTCCAGTACCTGCTCGAGATGGCTAGGTCCCTGAACGCGCTGGCCACCAACTCCAACGTTATCAACACCTTTTTCAAGAAGTAGGTCGCCATTCTCCCTTGTTCTAAGCTCGTTTGTCTCATTTTAGGATCGGGATGGCTGACCCCTCGTACATGAAGATGTTCCACGACGAGGTCGCCAGCTTCAAAGACCGCATCATGAAACGCGCCATCCAGAAGAAGCAGGAGTACCTCGCCGAAGCCGAAGCCAAGGAGCGCGAAGAGCGCATTGCCCAGAGTCCCGGAGGCGTCGACCCTCAAGAGGTCTACGACGCGCTTCCCGACGTAAGTTGCCTTTCTCTCCTATGTCTTATGAGCCTTTTGTCGTTCTATAGGAAATGCGCGAGGCTTTCGACAGCCGAGAGGTCAGCCGACTGCAGGAGGTCGCCGAGAGGATGGACCGCGAGGTCTTCGCATACCACCTCGACCGCTGCATCAAGTCCGGACTGTGGCTCCCCAACGCGAACACTGGCGCCGAGGAGGAAGGCGAGGACAACGACAACGGAACTGAAGCGTAATATTCCTCGAATTGTAATGTATTTTTCCCAATATATTTATCGTGTATTTGTATCTATATTTGTTTGTTTGGATGTCTTGTTTTTAGGAACTGCTCACCTGGATTGAGCTTTCTATAGAAACTGCATGTGTCTGAACATCTACGAGGCGCGATCAGACAGTTGGTTTAACGAGGAGTTGAGGTGTCTAGGGCTGAAAGATATCTAGCCTATGACAATCACGAGGTTGTCTAAAGTGGCAAAACTGACGATTGACGAGAAGATCCACGCGTGTTTAACGTCCTGTTTCGCTTTAAAAGTTTCAAGGCAAAACTGTCTGAAAGGTTTTCAGAACGCTTCTTTTGAGCCAAGAGGAGGTCTAGACGCTCACGTTCTTGATGGCCGGAAGGGTGACTGACGCAATAGCTGTCTAGTCGCTCCGCATAATCTAGACAGCCGTCTCAAAAAAGGTAGACGCACCGATTCACTCGTGTCTAGCGGTTGTTTCTGGCTCGATCTGTCTAAGACATGATCTGGGACAATTCACATCTGCCAGATCTGTATTAAGGGGATCGGGACAGTTCATACCAGTGCACTTCATACCATGGATCTAGTTTCGGCTGCGATGAAGCTTAAACCCGGATTAGCGTCTATTAGGCGTTTATCTAGACTTTAGACGCTCTTTTGGTGGTCTGAGGGGTTGACGCAATGGATGTCTGCTGAGCGTTGATCAGAAAGCTTTTAAAGGTCTAGACGGGCCGCATAGTCTAGACAGGTGTCTCGAAAGAGGAACATCGGAATGGCGGGGTGCTGGAGGGTTCGGTAGTGGCGGCGGCAGCTCGCTTCCAAGACTTCAATTGTGTCTAAGGGTCGCTTCTGACTCAAGCTGTTTGAAGCACCTTTCGCTTCTCCCCAGACAGCGTCTAGACCTGCATCAAGAGTCGAACCCCAATTTTCGTCTACCAGACTTTTACATAACTGTATTCAGCAGTCTAAACATGAGATTGAAATGAAGCCTGATTCAAGGTTATCTAAAGTGGTAAAGCTGACGACAGACGATCCACGCGTGTTTGACGTCTGTCAAAGCGAAGCGGATTTGGCGGGATGGTGAAGACGAGGATGAAATCATGCGAATGAAGTCACGATTCAATATGAGTCTCCTTGTAAGTGCATGTGTGGAATCTGCCAGTTGTGGAGGTGTCACTAAAGTCGGTGGTCCTGAAATTACAAGATTAGCGTTGGTAAGACTTGGTTTGTAATCATTCCACTGCGCTTACTGTTTGTAAGAATTTATTAAGTCTGACTTATTATCACAACCGCCCCAAAGTGTTAATTAACAGATTACATGTTCAAAGAACGCTTCCCATACGCTTAGATAGAGTTCGAGGCTTCACCATTAAGAATCTTCAGGTCCCAGAGGAAGAGCACCGCGAGGAGGATCATTCCTACCATGGTTCCAATCATCCAGCCGGCGTTGTGTCCGTCGGCGATCACAAACCAGATCATGATTCCTGAAGCGATGATGAAAAGAATTGTGCCAATCAGGGCGTACATTCGTTCCTGGAGGAGACATTTAAGTGGTTTAGGAAAACTGGAATTTACGAAGCTGCTGAGGTTGATGTTGCAGAGGTTGACGAGGAAGACAATGCAGTTGATGGCGACGACGACAAAATTGAGACCGCTGACAAAGCCAAGGCGACCATCTCCAAGCAGCTGCGGCCCCGTACCTGGAAAATTTGAGTTATAATGGCAAATTGAAAATTGATTTAATTGAGAGCTTCACTAGCCCTTTGCATAAGACAAAGAAGAAGCCGCAACGAAAAAGATTTAAAAGGCCTAAAGAGCTTACACGGTTTAAGCCTCTCTAGCTCTTAATCTCATAAGACTGAAACGCCTTAATTTTGGCTTTTAAGACCTTAAGATGAACATGATTCACTCACCAGTTAGCGCACAAAACGGAGCAGATGATGAATCCAATGATAATCGAGATAATCTTGCAGACGCCCCTCGAGGACTGCAGATATGAAGTGTTCAACTTAAGATCAGCCATGTCGTTTCAGTTCTGAAACGTATCACAACCGCGTATTAAACTTTCAACAAACTATGAATCGCACGCCCTTATAACCACCGCTCCCCAAATCGAACAATTCGCTTGCACACTGCCGACCTAGGAGCGCGCGAGTGAGTCGAATGGGCATTGTTTTTCGCTCTGTGATTCCTGGACTCTCACCAAAGGGTCGATTCTGGAGACCCTCCCCCTTGGAAACTACCCTCCTCCCACTCTGTGATTCCTGGACTTTCACCTAAGGTTCGATTTGATTTCGACCCTTCCTTTAATGAAATGGTAATGGACTTTGAGCTCAAAACATGTAGACATCCACCAATGCTCACAGTAAGCTTCAAAATTCAAAGCGACCAAAAATTTATTTCGTGGCAAAGATGCTGCGATATAGTTGTATGTCTCGTTTGATATCCCTGTAGAACATGACTATTAAAATATCACGTATTTTCCGTTTATCAATCTTTTCTTCTTGTCCACACGGATAAATTGAGAATAATTGAATTTTTACAGTATCCAGAAACTCGAGCTTCACGCGAAGCAGCATTTCGATCACCACTCCGTCTTCGATTCCATTTTTCAGAATTTTTAAAGAGCTTCTTCAGTGTTTTTCTTGTCTTCAACGTTGTCGAACTGCGAATCCATGAAAGCGCAAAACAGACTCAGATCACGGTTTTTTCCAAAACCAGCATTACGTTCCGATTGGCTGCAAATTCCTCAGAACGAGTTCGATGAGAGGGTTAGAAAGCACCTGTGCATTTAAACTACCATCTTCTTGCTAAGAAAAACAACAAAACAGTCCTGTCATTGGCGCTTGTTTTCAAGGGAGTCGAACATGTAAGGAACAGTGTGAGCCACGAACTGAATCAATTTTTTAAGAGGAGAGCGTGGAAAATTGCAGCAGAAAGCTGAACGCGGATTTTTGAGAATTTGGAGCACTGTTTTTGATTGATTTTTGAATCGCATCCTGCGTGGTCTAATTTTCCTCATCCCATCTTTCCTATCAGCTCCACTCTCCCTCCTCACGACTCCTTATCACCTACTAGCTTTAAAATGCAAACATTGGAAAACTTTTGAATATTCGATCAAAAAACAACGTGAGAAGGTTTCAAGAAACCACGATTTCGCAACTAACAGACCGAAGATCAATTCTAAGCTGCGCAGAAAAGCAAGGGCAACGAAAGAAGACCAGAAACCAACAACAAAAATATTTTTGTTGACAACTGCGCTACGCCGTTTGCTCGTTCACTGGTCCGTTAAGCCTGCACTGAACGTTGCACGGAGGTTATAAGTAAACCGCTTTTTGAAGCTTTCTCTTTTAAAGTCTGCTTGCACTATCTCTCCGACGTGAAAAACAAGTCCTATTTTTAGGGAAATACTTGCGAAGAAGGGCAAACACAGCCAAGAAATCGCCTTGATGACATTGAAAGACTTTATGTATTTAGCGATCTTCGACATGCCAAAAACTCAAAAATGTGGAATTCGTTCGATTGCTGATTTCAATCAATGACACACTATGACTAAGCAGCCCGGTTTCTAAGCTAAACCAATTGATCTGTGGTCTCACTCTCCTGAGTAGGAGAGCGTGGTGACTAATTTGACGCTAACGCAAACACGTGAGGTCGCTGGGAGTAATCTGTAAAACAGGTATTAGAGGGGGTGACGGGGAAGGCGACGTAATACCCTAGAAAGTGTTTAAAACACAGAGTTTGTGTTTAGACTGTAAAATTTTTAATTTTTTGCCTTTTGAGAGTTGTCTGTGAAACGTTTCACAGCCATCTTTTCAAAAAAAAAATTTTTTCAAGTTTTGAAACGTTTTACAGCAGCTATTTTTCTCTCTGGAACGTTTTATAACCGTCATTTCAATCTGTGAGTTGTTTTGCAGCATTTCGCCTTGTTATTTACGGCCAAAGAAACGTTTCCCAACCTTCCCTTTGCGTCTTTTTATACCTCAAGAGTCTACAAAAGAACCAGAATTTGTGTAACCCGCTTCCCGTGAAAACCAGTCCTATCGACATCCCGTAGGTACCCGCAATTAAGAATCGTAGATCAACAACACATGTGGTGTGAAGATAAAAACATGCACTCTTATGTTAGTCACTTCAATCAAATGAATCATCTCCGAAGGTCGACTGCAGCATTCTTCTTGTGTAACGTAGCTTAAAAGACTTTTGGTTGGTGGTTTGAAAACCCGTTTTGATCGACCTGACCTATGCTAATCGTCCCTTATCCCGTACCGTGCAGTCCAATGAACTGATTATACAACAAGCGGACTATTTTCGACCCTTATCCCATCCTAGTGTTCTTTGATCGCACGGAAATTGTTTACGTGATCTCCAGGACAAACAGAAAACAACTCTGGCGAAATAGAGCTAAGGAGGCGGGGCCATTTTCAAGTGGGAGGGTCTCCAAACGGTCCCTTAGTTGGGAGTCCAGGAATCACTGAACAAACAATTTCGCATTCGACTCAACTGCTACTTTCGGGTTGGTGGCGTGCAGGCAAATTGATCGATTTGGGGAGAGGCGGTTATAGGGCGTGTGATTCATAGTTTGTTGAAAGTTTAATACGCGGTTGTGATACGTTTCAGAACTGAAACGACATGGCTGATTTAAGTTGAACACCGGATATCTGCAGTCCTCGAGGGGCGTCTGCAAGATTATCTCGATTATCATTGGATTCATCATCTGCTCCGTTTTGTGCGCTAACTGGTGAGTGAATCATGTTCATCTTAAGGTCTTAAAAGCCAAAATTAAGGCGTTTCAGTCTTATGAGATTAAGAGCTAGAGAGGCTTAAATTTAACCGTCGAATCTAAGCTCTTTAACTTTTAAGTCCTTTTCGTAACGGTCTACATTAAAGCAATTTTCGGTTTTGTCATTTTGATTCCAATTTTCCAGGTACGGAGGCCGCAGCTGCTTCGGAGATGGCCGTCTTGGCTTTGTCAGTGGCCTCAATTTTGTCATTGTCGCTATCAACTGCATCGTCTTCCTCCTCAACCTTTGCAACATCAACCTCGGCAGCTTCGTAAGCCTCAATTTTCCGAGTTATTAGTTCTCTAACATAACTCCTCCAGGAACGAATTTACGCCGTGATCGGCACAGTCCTGTTCATCATCGCCTCAGGAATGATGATCTGGTTTGTGATTGCCGACGGACACAACACCGGATGGATGGTCGGCACCATGGTGGGCATGATCCTCCTCGCGCTGCTCTTCCTTTGGGACATGAAAATCCTCCGTGGTGAAGCCTCGAACTCGCATCTTCCCATCTAAGCGTGTGGGAAGAATTTTTGAACATGTAACCTTACTTAACATTTTGGGACGGTTGTGACAATAAGCGACACTTGATGAATTCGTAAAACATTTCACAGAAGAGAAATACAAAGAGGAAGATCGCCGTTCCTCAGAAACTCATTCAGAAACGAAGGCTTCTCGTTCCTTTCGAGTCACGAAAGGTTTTTCGCCGGCGCTCGCGTTAAAGCCAAATTCAATTAGAACTCAGGCATGAAACTTCTCGGTGGTTTCTCCTTCTAGCGACGCATGGCTGCAGCGAATTGGAGGATTGCAGCAGTAAGCCAAAACGCGGATCTATGGGAGTATTCAAGCTTTGGAGCACAAGTGGCGGACATATAAATGAAACAAAGGTTCTAAAATCTGTTTTCCCCAGAAAACTTGAAAAACTGAACCGATTTGAATCAGGAAAACATGGATCGGATTCAGCATCTCTCGGAGAGCAAGATAAGCTTAACAACAAATGTTTCTCAGTATACTTTTTATCAAGAAAAGTCGTATTTTCGGCCACGTCCAATTTTAAGACGTCACATAAATAAACACCCCTAAATTTCACTTCAAACCTATATTTTCAACAAAAGCGCAATAACACATTAGTACGGTACGATAATTATCAAGCTGAGCGTAGTCAAAAACGTATAAAGCATTTTCAGAGTGCTTATAGAATATTATGGCCGTCCTAGAATGATAAATAAGACTGAAAATGCCTAATTTTCGTACAAAAAAGAGGGTTTCTGAGATGTTTTAACGATAAAAGCTGTTTTCAGATGAACTTGTCCACAGATGGAATTTTTTACGCTTTTGACTATGCTTAACAAGACTGACAAGACAAGAATTTAGGGGTGTTTCTTTTTATGTGACGTCGTAAAATTGTATACTGAGAAACATTTGTCGTTAAGCTTATCTTGCTCTCCGAGAGATGCTGAATCCGATCCATGTTTTCCTGGATTTGGCTTTAACGCGAGCGCCGGCGAAAAAGCTTTCGTGACTCGAAAGGAACGAGAAGCATTCGTTTCTGAATGAGTTTCTGAGGAACGACGATCTAATGACACCAGCGGAAGCCACTCCAGACAGCGATCATCAGTCTACTACAGGGTGGTCCAAAGAAATGGTCTGACCAGACAGTTCCGTCTCGCCGCTCACTGGCCAAACAGAGCGGAGTCATTTCAAGCTCATTCGCGAAGAACGGCCGGCCGGTTTCGCTAACAAATAACGTGAAACCAACCGATCGTCTGCTCCGCGCACCCCACGAATGAGGCGCTTCTGTCTGGTCAGCGGTTCGGTCTGCCGAGGGTGTCTGGCCAGTCCTTTTTTGGGCCACCCTGTAAAGCGTTTTGTTCGCCTATCTCACACCAAAATACATTTATCCCAAAAACGTTAAATCACATTTCCAGATCATTCTGACAATGCGAAGGATGATGACAGTATTTTTCCTGGATTTTCGTGCCAAACTGTCTTAGTTTCTTCAGCTGATGAGGAGAGTTGTAGCGTCCGTGCTTGGTCTTCACCAGCCAGAACGAATCCACCAGATTGCCCTAAAAATAACTTGAAACATACCAAATTCCAGCCTACAGTAACCCACATTAGTCGCCGAAATCTGCTCAAAATACATGTGGGTCGAGTTGAAGACTTGCATCCTAGAGAAGCCGTAATCCGAAGATCGAACAGCGCTCCATGGAGGCGGATGTGGGACGAAGGGGTCCGTGTTCTCTTGACAGCCCTGGAAAGTCAAAAATGGTCATATTTAGAATTTTAAGGGTCTGATCCTTACAGCAGAGCCTGTAACCACATGGACCGGTGCAGGCGGGTCCACATAAGGCTCATTAGTGCCGTTGTAAACAGTCCTGTTAAAAACTGGAAACATACGTTCGTAGGAGTGCTCATGAGCCCATAATTCCAAGTCTACGCCGTATTTGTAGAACAGGTTTTCCAGGCCATAGGCGTGGGTCAAAGGCAAGCCACAGCGGATCTAAAATAATGCCTAAAAATCCGTGAAAAAGGCTCAAACCTTACAATAGATTCGTAATAAGTGCAATCGTCAGAATCGTAATCCGAACAGTACATAGGCCTATGTCCCATGGTGACGATCCAAGGCACTTTTTCCCTATTCTCGGTGGCTTTTTTCAGGTCTTCGACGAGCCAATCCCATTGATGCTTAATTTGATCCCAGCCGTAGTAGGTGTAAAAGTAGAATTCGGTCGAAAACCCGATAAAATGGACCTCTCCTATATCGAAGCTGAAACCCAAAATTATGCAAACTTTTAGGTAAATTTAGAGTACCTGTAGAACAGATTATGGTCAGACTGAGGCATAGAATAGCGATTCACGTAATGGCTAAAATTGTAGGCATTTTCGTGGTTTCCTACGACGGTCATGTAAGGAACGTAGGCAGCGATGGGCTCGATTTGACGCATAAATTCGTCTCCGAACGTTCCTTCGTAGGTGTCGAGGTTGTAGGCGAGGTCTCCTACGTGGAGAACCACGTCGTAATCACGTTTTTGGGCCAATTCTTGGAGTTTTCCGAGGGAACGAGCGTTGATGTTGCCCATGTCGCCGTAGATCGCGTATCTGTAACCGCCGTCGGGACGTGACTTTAGGCCTACGAAGGAGAATATTGAACTCCAGCCAAACTCTGATCCGACGTGGTAATCTGGAATGCGAAGGTCAGGTTTTAAAGGGTAGGGTATGCGTTAAACGTTCTACAAAACGTCATTTTGCTTTGCTTAACAAAAGCAGCCTACGGTACGAGAAACGTTTCTCAGATGTCGTTTCACTTTTAGGTCTCTATGGTTAAAGAAACGTTTCTTAACAGCAGTTTGACGTTGTAAAACTTTTATCAAAGACAATTTAAGTCCGAAAATTGTTTCTTGACAGCGTTTTCAGCTCTAAAACGTCTCAAAGCCATTCTTTCTTCTCGTTAAACGTTTCTCGATCGTCATTTCCCATATTTTAACATCCCACACCCTAAATTCTTTCCATCCTCTGCTCACTGACCCCTAATTCCATCAGCTGACGCCTCACTGATAACAATCCAAGTCCGATTACTTCCAAAACCCAAAATTCAAACTCACAATACTTCTTCCCAGGCTCGATTCCGTCAATCGCGACCCTGTGGATGTATCTCTTCGACTTCTGCGAGCCTCCATCCACAAAAAGCGACGTGTTTCCCTTAGCTACCGTATCCAGATGGTCATCCGACGGCCCGTACTCCACAATCGAAGCCAGCGTGTCGTCGAAAGTGACCCAGGTGACGATCATCGTCGAAGGGTCGCCTCCATAGGAGAGATGGACTTGTTCTGGCTGTGCGTAGAACGGGCCATGATTTGGGTTTCCATCTTGCCAGCTGGCGTTCCTATCAGCAGCAAGAAAAGTTCTGCCTGTTGGGAGTTGTCCGAGGCAGTTTTGGAGGGAAAAGAGCAGCAAAAAAACGAGGGAAAACGGGATCATGGCGAAAGCGATGTGACCGCTGCACTCGCAAGCTAAGAAAACGTATGACTGCGATAAGCGCAGATTGTTTTTGAGTATTCGGCAGTCACACGCCCTGTGATATCAGCGTCGATCGGGTGCACATCTAGACAAGTGTTTACCGACTAGATATCGGAGCGACATTGCATGGGTGCTGATTAAATTTTGTGAAGTTTTGGTCAATAAACAGCGTAATGGAGATGGCAGGCTTAACGAAAGGCACGGCTGCGAGTACGAGATTTCATAGGAAAGCGAGGAGATAAGCAAAAAACAGCATATAAATCAAGAGAATTTGTTGGTCGATTTAAGGCCGGAAAAGCATTGAAACATAAGGAGTAAAATCTTAAAAATGGGCCAAATTTAAGCCAAATTGAGTCCTAGTTCTAGGCCTCGTCACGTTTCGAGGCCAATTGATTCTATGATTCGTTCTACTCGAAAAATACATTAAAATTTGATGCATATTTTGGATCAAAAAATGTAGAAATTCGACATCAAAAATTGGCGCTTTCTACATATTGGCAAAATCATGAGAATCGAACAAATTCGGACCCAGTTTTTGCCGCAATTTTACCTCGTTCATATCCCAAATTCCGATGTTTTGAGATTCAAATTGCAACTGGTGGCATTACTATCCTGAAAGTGCATCCATAAAAAGCCCAATTTTGACCTCAAAAATATGCATTCCGACCCCGGTTTCATTCCGAAATTCGATTTTTTGAACTTCAAAATGAACATAAAGTTGACCAGTCTGACCAATAAAAGTTGCCCCTCTCTCGGTTACATTGAAGATCCAAAAAAGGTTGAATTTCAAACCCGAAAATTGGTTATTTCTGATGCTTGGCAAGGCCAAGAGAAGCGCGAAAATGTCGTTTCAATGTCGCTGAAATTTGACCTCGTCTTTGCCCCAAATTTTGACTTTTTAGCTGCGAAATGAGCCTCAAATTAGATCCTTTTTCCGCGTCATTTTATACCCAAAAACTCAATTTGAAAGGTTCAAAATGGACCATTTTATCGCAGTCCGATAAGGCGTTTAGTTCCCCTCAATGATCTCGTTTCTCCCTACGTTTCGACCTTCTCAGCTGTGAAATACGTCTGAAATTCTGTTCCATCTTAACCACACCATTTACTCTCTAATCCAAACTCGCAAACACTCAATTCTGTTGTGTTGTTTAGGCCTTCTTACCGGCTTCTTTCTTGGATTTCTTCGACTTCTCCGACTTCTTGGATTTCTCCTGCGTCTTGTCGGTCTTCGGCTTCTCCTTTTCGGGCTCCTTGGACTCCTTCGGGTCATCCGAGGACGCCTGCTCCTTGGACTTGGGCGTTTCCGACGTTTGAGAGGACGGCAACTTGCCAGGAGCTTCCGATTTCGCTACGGCCGAATCCACGGTGGCAGGCGATGTTCCCATCTTCTTCTGCGAGACGCCGCTTCCAGCCTTGTAACCTGGCTGCTGAGCCTTCCATTTAGGCTTCAAATTGTTCACTTTAGGGTCGAAGTTAAGAGCAGAACTCACCGAAAACTCTTGGTGCGTCAAGCTCAAGTCCGAGAGCTCCCAAGCCTTGAAGCGCGCGTAAAGAATGGCGGAGACAATGAGAAAAAGGACGGGGACGAGGGCCGCAATGTAGTACACCCAGCCGGCTTCGAGCAGGATGAAGACGTCTTCGGGGGACGCAGTTGTCGTGCTGTCACCGCTGACAGCCTCGGTAACTGCCTTGAAGACCTTTTCGGTGGTTTCGCCAAAACTGGAGGCAGCTTCGGTGAAGACGGTCGAAAGGGAACCACTTGTGGTGACAACTGCAGTTGTCTGGTTGTTGAGGTCGTTTAACGCCATTTCTGTGGCCTTTTCGTCGGTTAAGTTGGCCATTCTGAAACTCCTTTCGTTAAGAAACGCTAAAAATCAAAAGAAACTCACGTCGCTTAGGTATTGAAGTGGAGCCGTTCGATTCGACCGCTCTGCGCTGACAGTCGAGGCTGACATGAGGCACGGAAAGAAGTTGCGCTATGAGGACAGACTAGACGCAATTGGCTGAAAGTGGTGTCTGGTTTTTAGGTCATTTTCGTTGTTAATCCTCTGGTCGAGCGGTCGACCAAAACGGAAAAAATACCGTGACCCAACGCTTTGACAATCCAAAATCAGCTAAGGAAACCCCGTTTCGATCCATCGAAAGCGCGGCTGCAAGCGCGGTTAGTTTAGCGGCTCAGGCTGCAGAATTTCCCACTTTTAGGGGTAGAAGAGGGTGATACGACGTTAGAGACGAATTTTGTTTGAGGCGAATCCGTTAGAAGGATATTCCGTTAGAGGCAAATCTGCTTTGAGGCAAAGTTTAGGCGCCGAAAAATGACCTGTGGTTTTTGCGGCGAAGCCGCCTGGCAGCGGGGTTAGTAGGCTGGGGGCGAAAAATTTTTGGGTATCTTTGAGACCGACGATCATAGAAAATGGCGTTCATTTTTGGCGGTAAAACAATTGGCGGTATTGCGTTTCTTGTTCGCGGGAAAACTAGGTTTTCTCTCGAGGGAAAACGAGGACCACACGTCTCCGCTTGTCTCACAGAGGACCGGGTGTCTGTAACAGCCCATAAAAAGTGGTCGCCGCCAGAGCGGACTCATTCTCCGACTGATGTCCCCCGATGGTCCCTCGCTCAAGCAGCCGCAGAGCTCCAATGCAGCTCAACCTCAACATCATCGTTGACTCGATTCCGCTCGCCAAGAAGCGCCTTGCGAAGAACGCCCAGCTCCGAAGAGGTCGTTAGCCGCCGCTCCCGCAAGAGCATCCGTGGACCCGCGAAGAAGACCAAGCTCTCCGGATCGAAGAGTCGAAGGTCACGAAGTCGCGCCGTTCCGGAGCCCGCAGGAGTACGTTCGTGACCCCAAGACCGTTGACTCGATTCCGCTCGCAGCTTCACCAAGAAGAAGCATCATCAAGAAGGAGCTGGAGGAGCGATGTGTGACCGTGTAATAAAATCATTACAATGATCTGTGTGTCCTATCTTTGTCCTTCTTCCTTGATTTCTTCTTTGTTTCTTCTGTCTTCTTGCTCGGCTGCCTTGAAACAATCGAAGTGTTAACATGTGGGATGGCGCAAGACAAAACAAATAATTTAAACAGTCGGGATAAAAATTTTTTGTAAGTCCTGGTTTGAGCGTCCGACGATGGTGGAGAAGGTGGCGGAGCCGCGCATTGGTCGTGTTCTGGACTAGTTCTTCTTTGTATATTCTGGGTCATCTTCTTTCCTTTAGTGGAGCACGCTTCTGAAGCACGGCTTCGTCGTCGTGGAGCGCGCTATGGAATAGCCACCGGAGCGCCGCTCGAAGTCCCCCTGACGTCCTACCGTACTCCCGCCTCTCGCGCCGGCCACCCGCATCGATCGTCCATTTTTTTCATTTCCGCCATCCAGATGGGGTCTTCTCATCCGCACCCGATCGTCGTTCTCATCAGCGGCTCCAGCGGATTCCTCAAGAAGACGACCACGACCGCCAGGTCGCTGCCATAGCGTCATTCGAGTAAGTTTTCCGCGATTTTCGACCGATAGCGGCTATTGCCTTTCGTTCGAGGATGCGAAATAAGCGACTTTCAAGTGTGCTGGCGACGCTCCTTCCTACGGATTGACGGCCCGCTGCGGCCTTGCTTGCTTGAGCATCTCTGCGGAGCAGCGAACGATTTGGAGTATCTGGAGCGCCGCGGACACGGATTCCACGATGCGGCGCGTGAAGAAAGAGGGTGCAAGTGATGACTGCTGACACGGCCGCTGTAAGAGCCGACGAGGGACATGCGAGGCTAAAGGTGAATGAATTTTTAGTGTTCTCTCAATGAAGGCTTCATAGACCCAATTGCTGTCACGGCCGCTGTTGCGAGGACGTCACGGAAACGAAGCCAAGGCAGATCCGAAACCTTAAGCCTTAAGCCCTTAAATGACCCTTTTGAAGCTGTTTTCAACCTTCCTCTCTATTCCAACGCCCTCAAATCCACTTCGACACAAAAGGACCCTTAACACGTTGCGGGCGCGCGTGAGCAAACATAGCCAGAAGGTCGCCTGCTCTCCTTTAGTCACTCAGATCGTGCGCCTCAGCGCCGAAGACTCAAAATGGCGGCCGCCTCCAAGTGGACCTCTTTCGCTATTTTTCTCACTTGCACCCTCTTTTGTAAAGCACTAGTTTGCCCCGAAAAATGGACTTTCTTCAACGGGAAATGCTGGTTTTACAGGTTAGTTTTAAGCCTAATTTTGCTATTCTTAGGATGACTAATTTTAGCACCCAAAGCGAACGTTGGCCAGAAGCCAGAGACGAGTGTCGCCTTCGCTATGGCAGCGACCTGGCGGTCATAAATGGAGAGCGAGAAGACAATTTCCTTAACTATCTGGCCTTTAACTCAGATCGATTTATCCAATTTGACACAGGAACGATCCCTCATAGGAGAGAATGCTTCCAGAAGACCGAAAATTACATTCTCTTGGGTAGCGCTGTCGTGTCCCCAGGCGACACAAGAAGTTTAGGAGAATGCGCAGATCATTGCCTCAATTCTAACGCCAGATTTGCGTTTTCATGTAAATCTGCAATCTGGTTTGAGACTACAAAAGAGTGTGTGCTGAACGATGGAAATTCTAAGGATAATCCTGAGCTGTTTGTGGAGAATACGGACCCAAAAAGGGTTGTCGAGTACTTGGAGAATAACTGCATTGAAGCAATCCCTAATGAAGGTGGGTCTTAAGCCAAAAAGTGAAATTTCTAAATCCTGTTCAGAAGACTCAAATCCTGTCCAACGCGAAGAGATCCGCGTGATCCCAGGCGTCAGAAACTGCTTTGAAAAGTTCAAACACTCCTCTCTGATCGGATTTGCAGATACCGTAATCGAAAACGTCAGCGAGAGGGAGTGTTTATCAAAATGTTGGCGATGTGAGAAGTGTTTACTGGGGAAGAGGTGCAAATCTGCTGTTTACTATCGGTAACCTTCAATCCTCATTAAACCTTAAAAAGCCTAATCTTAGAGAAGCCCGAGAATGCATCCTTTTATCCAAAAACCGCCGCGGAAATCTTGAATCTATGAATTCCAACGAGCAAAGCGCAGATTTCTACGAACGACGTAGAGAATGCGTGCCCGAAAACTGCGCCGATTCTGAAATTAACCTAATTTTTGTCCTTGATGGGAGTCAATCCATAGGAGCCGAGAGATTCAACAGATCCGTCAGCTGGATTTCTGACATTGTGGAGACCATCAACGACGCTACCGTATTCTGGAATGCTGCCGTAATCCAAGTCGGAGAGACTCCCGCTTTTGACTACGATATCCCTCTTAGCTCTTTTGATACGCTCAACGCGTTCAGGCAGAATTTGTCCACGATAGGATGGAAGAGAATGCCTAAATCTGGACTCGGATTTGCAGCTAGGCAAATTGTGAGTCAGTGGAAGGAGCCTAAGGAGACCATAGATCAGACTTGGATCATTTTCCTTACGGATGGTGTCAATAATGACCAGATTACGAGCGAGTATCATCAGATGAAGGCCAATAAGGTGAGCCTCAAAACTTTCCATAAATTTGAGCTAAAATAGCGTTAAGAATATTAGCATTTACGCGATCGGAAACTCAGATTTTGTTGACAAATCTACCCTGCACGCCTTGGCCAGCTCAGTTCAACATGTCCTAACCAATGGCACTCTTGAAGAGGCCCTGCACATGTTCTCTAAGGACATTTGCTCAGAAGATGCCTTAGCCAGAATGCGTCCCTCTTCTGACGCTGTCAGCTCTCTCTTTAACGACGAATTCGTCCAAAAGTCGTCTTCTACACAAGGAGGAGTGTGGCTAGGCCTTCGTAGAGGCAATTATGGCACACTGGAATGGGTTGACGGGTCAGCCTTATCTGAGTACTACGTAAAGCCGATAGCGAAGAGATTGGAAATTTTACCGGAAAATGGCGAGTGTATTCTAAGGGAAGAGGAGAAGGTAGGTTGAAGAATGCGAAAATAGCACAGAAAAGCGGTTTTTTGCAGATGTGGCACCTTGAAAACTGCATGGAACGACACGAATTTGTTTGCTCTTCTACGCCGCTTCAGAATCTTAATGATAAATTAAGGAATGTGGTTCAATAAATGGATTTATTCTAAAACCAGGTGCTCCCGCTGGCGTTCTGAATTACGGTATCCGCAAATCCGATCAGAGAGGAGTATTTCAACTTTTCAAAGCAGTTTCTGACGCCTGGGATCACGCGAATGTCTTCGCGTGAGACGGAGTTTGAGTCTTCTAAACAAGTTTTTAAAATGTCAGCTTTTGGCTTAAGACCCACCTTCATTAGGAATTGCTTCAATGCAGTTATTCTCCATGTACTCGACGACCCTTTTTTGGATCCGCGCTCTCCACAAAAAGCTTTCCTTGAAATTTCCATTGTTCAGCACATACTGTTGTACTGGAACCAGATTGCAGATTTACATGAAAACACAAATCTCGCGTTAGAATTGAGGCAATGATCTGTGCGTTCTCTTGAACTCCTGTCGCCTGGGGACACGCCTGAAAACGGGACATTTACGGTTGGCGTCTGCTTCAATAAACGATTTATTCCAAAACAAGGCAGAAACTATCAAACTCAGATAGTAGATTCTTGTTCACAGGGCTGTAACTCTCCAGCATAAGATAAGCGATCTTTGAAGGATCATTTCGATTTACGTAAGAATAAAATCCATGAGTCTTCCCTCTAACGGTGACAGCTTTTTTAAGGCTGTAAGGAGGATTTTCCAAGAGCTCCCAGTCGATATCTTCCAGGAAGAGCAAAGTGCTTTCAAGGTTAAACTGCCTTCGTCCTATGAAAACGTTTTTTTCCCAATTCTGCCAAGATTGCTCTACAATCTCATTTAAGTCATCAAAAGCTTGCTCGTTTTCAGGCGTCTCTATAACAATATCCACGTGATGGTAAGCATAGAGATTCTTCAAAAACATGGGAATAGAATCTTTACTAATGTTTGAACCCACCACTTTCCTCACAGCGTTTGAGATTAAAGCTTCCGCCAGAACTGATCCAATCTGCCCTTGAACCTCGAAATGAGATTTCCAGAATAAGAATTTCTCTGCGGTCGGTTCTTTGTAGTCTTGGAAGAGAATTTTCCTAAGACTTCTCAGAAATTGTTTGTCAATGATAAACTCGACTCCGTCAAGGAAAATTACGACTTCCTTACAGATTTTTGGACACTTAATTAAGGAATCCAATTTTCTCAGGGCGTTTCTTTCGTTTACAAAAAAATTGCTTTCCGGATGCTTATAGGAAAACACCATTTGACGACCCTTGTAGTCGGGAACAAAAATGGAAAAACGGGAATCGTGACAGGTGATGTGAACCTTTACACCGTCGTAGCGTTGATGGGAAAAAAGACCAAAACTGCTTCCTAGAGAGGTGAGCTGCGAGTAGTGGTCATCGCTGAGATGATCGATTAGGGCTTCGTAGAACATAGCTGGTAGGTCATCCATGGTTGCATATAGAATAGCTCTGATAAGAGTCTTAAATGCTGCAGGCAAAGACAAGTAATGCTTAAGAGGCATTGTTTATTGCTTAAACCAATCCAAATCTTAGAACACTAATTACAACTTGTAGCTTGTAATGCTTTCTATTTGGTTTCGATAATACCAAATGACGAAAAGGGACACTTTTCAACGAATTCCTGCATTCCGTCTATTCGACCCTTGTATTCTTCTTTTCGTTATAAAGTTTTTTCCCGTCTTCAACGAACGTAGAACATAGCTGGTAGGTCGTTGACGAACCGTTAGCTGACTACCAGTAGAGAGGTACACAGAAAATGAGTTTCAAAATTCGTTTCTGTCCTCTTCAAAATGGATTCAAGTAAGTGATAATTAGGATCCGCTTCGTTTAGTTCCAGATGTGTCAGACTACCTGCAGAATCACAAAGCCAAAAATAAAAAATACGCAAAAGTATGCCAAGCGACCCAAAACAGCCCAGGAACTCCCGGCACGTTCGCCTTTGGCCCTAAATAAGAAAAAACACAGGAAATGAGCGTAAAAACTCAAACGGCTACAAAACGCCCTCTTTCGATAAATGTATTGGTTTGAATTGTTGTTTTTGAAAAATGAAGTCTTAATTTTCTTTATTGGTTTTACGCAGCACGGCAAGATCATCGTAGGCAAACAAATGTAAGCAAACAGATTAACAAACTGTCACTAAATTTTTGCTTTTGACAGGGTCTCTTCTGACACAGTTTCTAGCTAAACCTATCTTCCACATTGTAAAAAGTTTCTTAGTCTATTCTTCAATCTAACAGTTCCTCTCTAGCAGCCTTGTTAAGCCAATACCTTAGCAAACACAATTCGATTAAACCACCTAAGCAAAACTTCAACCACCGACCACTTTTTTATCCGTCTAGACGTCTTTTCAACACTTAAAAAGCAGTCAAAAAGTGCATGTTTCGCATACTTCCTGTACCCAACTCTCTTTTATCAAAGGAACCCTCTCCACAACTGTTACAATTCGTGTTTCGTCAATTAAGTGACAAGATGCCAGGGCGTTTTACGATCAAATTACTTCTTATCAGCGGCCCTTTGCTGGCAATAACTGACTCACGTTCGCTGCTGAGTCTCCTAACCAGATTAGTGTTGTCAGCGGCAGCGGTGATCGTTTGAGTAGCGCCGCTAGAATGCTGCTCTTCGCGTTTCTTGTGTTTGTCACAGGAATCGCGTCGTCTTTGGGAGATTATGATGGGTCAGGTGAGCGTCAATTTTTTAGATTTCTATGACATTTTTTCGCTTTTAAAATACTCTTAAATAAATAGGTCCTAAACCAGAACTCTTAAGACACTTTTCAGCTATGATTTCTAAGCAGTGGAAAACTTAGCACGATTGTTAACTCCTCATTTTTCCGCATCTATCAAAAGCGTAGTTTTTGGCGTGTTTCAATAGATGTAAACCATTTAAAAAAGCAATTAAAAAGTGCCGTTTTGCATGTTTTCTGTACCCAACCCTTATCAACGGAATACTTTCTTGCGTTGACTGATTGGATTATGACGGTTTTAATGATCATGTGCCGCTCCGACTTCGGCTATTAAGTAGAGCGCTGGCTAGGTGATAAGAAGCAGCGATGCATGCATTTTATTGATTAACCTGCAAACAAAAATTGCTTGTCTGGAAAAACAGAAATTTATGAAGATTCGTTTGCAATATGTCGCTTATAAGTGGCTCATTTCAGCCTTTCCTCTCGGCGAGGGACCCCATGTGGTTCCTTCAAAAACCGACCTGAAAGCGGAACGTGCTTTTCGCGCGCAGTTGGCCGCCGTCCCAGGAAAACCTCGAATTCCTCACACGGTGCAAGCGCTCGAATATAACGTCACCATCCACCCATATTTTCCGGCTCCTGGTGTGTCTTATCCTGGTGGTAAGTGGAGGCTTCCAAGCTCTTAAAAACTGACTTTTTTACAGAGAAGAACTTTACCTTCGATGGTCATCTCCGCTTCCACTTCAAGGCACTGCAGAGGCTCGATTTTATTCAGCTGGATGCGCAGAACATCGACCTGGATTACATCAACATTTTTGACTCCAACGGAGCTAAAATGAGGGTGACCTACGTGACCTATCACGCCAAGTTTATGAGATTTTCGGTCGCTCCTCTGGTTGGATTTGATGCCAACCAAGAATACGTGGTCGAGATGATCTACCGAGGCAAGATTAACCACTACAGAAATGCTGGACTGTTTTACACGTCTTTCATTGACGCTAATAAGACCCTACAGTAAGTGCTTTTTAAGCCAGTTAAAGCCTGTTTTAGCTACATTGTGGCGACCCACATGGAAAGCGGCTATGGCGCCAAATCCGTCTTTCCCTGTATCGACGATCCTAGTTTCAAGGCTCATTTCTTGCTTACTCTTAACTACCCAGCGCACCCAAGTTTTGTGCCTCTTGCCAACACTCTGGAACACGAAGGCTCTATCTTAGGGTGAGGTACCACTTCCTAACGCTAATGCTTGCCAAAATTTTTCAGAAAGGGCTACAAAAAGGTCGAATTTCCCAGAACGCTCCTCATGTCAACCTACCTGGTCGCCTTTGCCACAGGAGAATTTGTGGCCAAGTCATCGAGAACTCCTGACGGCATTCTGGTTCGCTCGTGGGCTTGGATAGGAATGGAAGATTATCTCGAGTTTGCGGCTAACACCTCTGCCCAGTGTTTGTACAGAATGAGCCAATACGTGAACTTTACGTTCCCTATGGACAAGACTGGTCAGTTTTCGGGTCAAACAGCTTTTAAATCTTAGTCTACGTTTAAGATCAACTCGGCCTGCCCGAATTCCCAGCCGGAGCCATGGAAAACTACGGCCTCATCATCTACAAGTACCAGTACATCGCCTACAACCCGAAGGTCCACACCACCTTCAACAAGTTCAGCGCCATACGCGTTATGTGCCACGAGCTCTCGCATCAGTGGTTCGGGGATACCGTAACCGCGATGTGGTGGGACGACCTCTTCTTGCATGAAGGCTTCGCTGGCTATTATGAGTACTACCTCCCTGAAATGACCTTTCCAAGTCAGAGCCCGTTTTTGGTATACGCCAGCTTCTCCTTTGGTTACCCTTATATGAATTCTGTTTTAGAGTTCGGATTTCGTAGCTGCCAACGAAGAAACTGGCCTCCTGGCTGACGCTGACCTTAGATACTCTCATCCCGTCATCTACAAGGATGGACCAGCTTTTGATGGTTGGTTACGGTAGCTTTAAGGTGTGAAGAGTGTTAAATAATTTCAGATATGACTTACAACAAGGGCGGCTCTGTTCTTAGAATGCTTCGGCAGGTGATCGGCGACACGGCGTTCCAAAACGGTCTCCAAAGCTACATTGCCAAGTACAAATTCCAGAACGCGAACCACTCGATGCTCTTCAACGAGCTGACCAGCGCGGCCGCCGATCAGGGAATTCTTGACTGGTGCAATCGCCTCATCGACGTCAACCACTTCATGGACCCTTGGATGCTCCAGCAAAATTTTCCGCTTATCTCTGTTACCCACAATGGAGACTACGAAACACTGACTCAGGCTTCCTTCAGCGACCCTTCGAAACTCCCTCCTTCGCCTTACAATTACAGCTGGCCCGTTCCTGTGTTCTACCAAGGAGACCCTCAAGTGAAGCACTTGCAGCTGGCTTGGATTATCCCTTCCTATGAGAACAATTGCCCTGACCCGGCTATTGAGCCTAAATACAGAGCTGGCAAGTTTCAGCTTAACAATGCTGACTCGTGGACCTTTGCCAGGTAACCGCCATATAATCTTAAGAACCTGAGATAACAGATAGACGTTTCAGAGTCAAGTACGACGACGACAGCTTTCAGGCGATTCTGAAGGCTCTCAAAAGCGACAATTCCATCTCCGTGGCTTCAAAAGTCCGTCTCCTAAATGACGCCAAGACCTTCGCTATGCAAGAATCAAAGCTAGGAAATTCTGACGCCTACATTAGAGTTCTGGACCTTATTAACGCGATTCTCCCCAGCAGCGACCCTCACCTAGCAATCTTCGCAACTGTCCAAGAGTTCATCGATCTCCTTGAGGGTCTCATGAACTCTAACAACCAACGAGCCCTCTACGGCCAGTTCGTAAAGGCCACAATTGGCCCATTGTGTAACCAAGTCGGCTGGAACACGTCTAACAGCTGGGATCTTAACATCGCCAGGGAGAGGATTCTTCCCTACTGTGTGCGCTACAACCTTCCTGGCTTTGTTAAGACCGCAATGAGTCTCTACAACGATTTGCTAGGCGCTTGTAGCAAGTTTAGGAACGGCACTGAAAGCTGCAATCCGTGAGTCTAGGAATTCTCAAGCTACCGTAATCCAGGCTTTTTAAAGGCTTCATCCCGATATTCGAAAGGCAGTTTACTGCGCCGCCGCGATGCAGAACAATCAGAACATCTTCACACAGCTGATCTCGTTCTACGTGGCTCAATATCAGAACGACATCTACTTCTACCAAGCGTATCAGGCGCTTCTTCACGGTCTTAGCTGTGCTCCTAACGAGATGAACCTCACCGCGTAAGCTATTCGGTCTTAGCTACCGTATCTAAACTCAATTTTAGAGTTGTCCACCACATCGTAAACTCTCCTCTTGTCGGCAGCACCGAGCTGTTCTACATGGCCACGAATCCTCTCGTTTTCCAAACTTTCAGGGACTATATCCAGAACCCAGACAATTTTAATAAGATTGTGCAAAGAGGTCTCCTTCGCGGCTATCTCAACGCAATGACCTTCAACGTTTTTGACTCTATTAGGAGCGGCCAGGTAGACTTCACTAGTCTTCACTTCATTTTACTAGTCACCAGTTCAATTTCAGCTTGTCGACCTCTCCAACAAGTACTTGAATGTGATGAACGGCGATCAAAGAAAAATCTTCTACGAATTCGTACTGAAGACCAACGAACAGGTCCGCTTCTCCAAGAAACACGAAAAATCCATCGAACGCTGGATGTGGAACAACGTCGTCATTATCGCGCCTGCATTCCCGCCATGGCCAAAACGTCTCCCGGCCAATGCGGCTTATCCTACTGCCTACAGCATTAAGATCAAGCCGTACCTTCCTGGAAGCCCTGGTATGAAGCCTGACCAGAATTTGACTTTTGAGGCGACTTCCACGGTAAGATTAAAGCTACATACAGAGCCAAATGGTAAAAGAAAGCTCTGTGAAACGTTTCACAAACAGTTTTAAGGCAAAATAGCTGCTTTTTAAGAGTTTCACTGTTTAAATAAACGTTCACCAATTAATTTTTTGCCTTAAGAAACGTTTCTCAACCAATTTTCGGTTTAATGAAACGTTTTTTCTGATTTCTCGAATACGTAAATTTTTATTTGTAAATTGTTCGGCTTTCTCACCTTGTGAAACGTTTCACAAGCTACTGAAACTCGTTTTAGATGAACTTCGTAATGCTCCAAACGACCAACGAGTTGACCATCAACGCCCACCGCATGATCTTCTCTGAAATCACACTCCAGGACTTTGACACTGGCTCCCTCCTTCCCGTAGACCTCAGTAAGATCGTGTACGACTTCGACAACGCCATCATCACTCTTGTCCTCCCAATCGTCCTCAAACCAAACGTGGACCAGCTCATCATCTTCAAATATACCGGCTTCATTTTCGGAAAACCCCACGGAGGCATCAGCGTGAACACGTTTGTCAACACGCTCGACCACGACAAACTCAGCTGGATCTTCTTTACGGACTACGAAGGTGGACCCGAATTCCGCTCGATGGCGCCCAGTTTCGACGAGCCTAACTACAAGGCCACGTGGCAGATTACCATCGTTCATCCTAAAGATACTGTAGCCTTGTCTAACATGCCGGCCAAGAGCAGTTTGATGCCTCTTCCTAGTGAAAGCTTGTGGACGGAGACGCAATTTGAAAAAACGAAGAAAATGAGCACATACTTGGTTGAGATGATCGTGGGTCATTTCGCGAGTATTCAAGCGGTCTCCAAATCTGGGGTTACTGTAAGGGTCTTTGCATGGCCTGGAATGGAAGTTAAGGGAGAGTACGCGTTGAGAGCGGCGATCGGAACTCTGGATTTCATGGGAACGTATTTTGAGAGCAATTTCCCGCTTCCTAAGTTGGGTACGTTTCGAAATTCGTAATTTTTAAAAGAAAAATGAGGATTTTTAGATGTGATTGCTCTGCCACAATACATTCCTGGTGCTGACGCTATGGAAAATTGGGGTCTCATCACTAACGAATTTGATATGGTGCTGTTTGATAAGGATTACGGTACGGTGGAGCAGCTGATATCCGTTCTGCAGGTCACCTCTCATGAGGTTGTTCATCAGGTAAGCAGGAGGAAGCCAAAATTGCCGAGAATCGTTTCCTGAAGAAAAATGGCAGCTGAGAAACGTTTCTTATGGAGTTCTTAAAGTAAAATGGCAGCTCAGAAACGTTTCTTATGGAGTTCTTAAAGTAAAATGACAGCTCAGAAACGTTTCTTATTAAGATCCCAAAGAGAAATGGCAGCTCAGAAACGTTTCTTATGGAGTTTTCAAAGTGAAATGGCAGCTCAGAAACGTTGCCCGACAACTTTTCACTTTGGGAAACGTTTCGCAAAGCATTTTTTGACAATCTTGTGCTCAATTTTCCTCTTTTTCAGTGGTTCGGAGACCTCGTCACCCTTGAATGGTGGGATTACGTGTTCCTTAACGAAGGCTTCGCCGAATATTGGTGGATGCAGTGTCTCATCTCCACCTTCCCAGAACAGGCCGACGTCTTCGTAAGCTGACCTTACCCACGTTCGTCTTCCTAACCTTCATTCTTCAGAAATTCATTCGCTTTGACAACCACCAAAGTGCATGAAAGTGGACCAAGACCCGAGTTCTTGGGGTACTGTAATCGTAAACACGACTACTCTTACCTTCGATCCATTTGGATCTGAGACCTACAAGAAAGGCTCTTCTTTGCTCGAACACATGAGGTCGATTCTTGGCGATGAGACGTTGAGAAAGGGTCTTGTGAGCTATCTGAAGAAGCATGCTTACGGATCAGTTACAATCGATGACCTGTTCGATAGTCTTACAGCTCAGGCTCAAAAAGATGGAATTACGGATTGGACTGGAGCTTCCTTGGATGTGGCTAAGGTTATGAAGCCGTTCTTCTACCAGGTGAGCCCTAAAATGTCATTTTTGGGCTTTGGGAAACGTTCCACAACCATCATTTTGATCCGAGAAACTTTTCAAAGCCGCTCTTTCATCTTAAACGTTAAAAAATCGCAATTTGAATCCGGAAGCGTTTCTGAGCCATATTTCAGGTCGGTTACCCTGTCGTCAACCTCGCCTCTGACCCAATCTCGAATACCGTAACCCTAAAACAATCTCCCATGATCAACATGTCCTCCTATTCGATTCCTTCCGAATACGGCTACACCTGGAGCATCCCTCTCACCTGCCGCAATAACAACACCAAACAACTCTTCTGGTTTCCAGCAAACTCTTCCTCGATTTCCATTGATTTGGGGACCACTTGGCAGGTCGACAATTTCCAAGCTCAAGGATTCTTCCGAGTGCAGTATGACGAAGTCACTTGGAGTAGAATTTACAAGCAGTTGATGGAAGACCCGAGTGTTTTTGACCCCATAAGTCGAGCTAGCTTGATGGATGACGCTTGGAATCTGGCTGAGTAAGAATCACCTGATCTACCGTAATTCTAAGAGCGATTTTTAGGCGTGGAACGCTGGATTACGCTCGCCTCCTGGACATGACGCTTTATATGGCTAAGGAAGACCACTACGCAGCTTGGGCGACTCTTGACAAAATTGCAAACCAGCTGAAGCCTTTAATGAAGTCCCAAGACGAGTATCCTAAGCTTTTAAAGCATCTGGCTACAATCGTCGGCCCTCAGCAGCAGAATATCAGCTGGGAGAAGGCTGGAACTTGGCCTGCCACGTGAGAATAACGTTTTTGGTCTTTCAGCTATCTAAAATTCAATTTTAGCCAATTCTCCGGCATCATCAACCGCCTAGCTTGCGAAAACGGCGCCCAAAACTGCGTGACTCAAGCAACAAACCTATTTCAAGAATTCGATACCCACTGTCAGTATTCCCAGGCTGGAACTGCCTCTTGCAGCAGGTTTGTAGCCTTATCCTACCGTAATCCAAATCCTCATTTTTCTAGAGTCGCTCCTGACAACCGCCAGACCCTCTACTGCATGGGATTGTCCCAAGACGCCTCCAAATTTGACCTCGTTTATGGCTTCTTTCAGTGGTTCTCTAACACCACCTACGACATGATCTATGACAATATGAATCTCCTCTATGGCCTTAGTTGTGTTAAGGATAAGACCTATCTTGACAGGTAAGCCACTTGTCCCTCTAAAAAGCTGCTGACAAATCATTCGCATGGTTAAAAGGCTGTTGGGAAACGTTTCACATAATTAAAAAGCGGTTTAGAAACGTTTCTTGAAAAAAAAATTGTTTGGGAAACGTTTCTTAAAGCACAAATTTGCTTTTTAAACCTAAATCCTATAATTCCAGACTCATGACCATCCTCCTCGATGGCACCTATAACCCTTGCCGCTTAAATGGAGGCAATTGGAGATCAGGATACAACGATTGCATGAAGCCTCTCATCGTCCTCAACATCGCCTGGAACGATCCCACAGGAGAATACCTCGAAGGCTACCTCAGTGCACACAAAAAGCAGGTCTACGACTCGGCCTTCGATTTCCAGACCTACGTGAACGCGATGACGACCGGCTGGGACACCGAAGAAAAGGCCAATAATCTCCTGCGTCTGAGTTTGGACGAAGGGCTTCAAGAATCCTATCGCCAGATCCTCGTCTCCGCTTCCGCGACCGTTCGAACCCGAATCAAGTGGCTTAACACCAAAGGCGCCCAGATCAAAAAGTGGCTAAATGCACATTATTGAAACCTTCTTTATTGGGCTCAGAATATTAAATTACTTAAAAGAATCGTTGCATAAGACATAAGAGCAGACAGCGACCGGTCGGCGCGGCAGGAGCGACGGAATGAAGGGGGGAGGGAAGGTTTTCGGGAGGAGCGGCTGCTGGTATACATAGTACCAAAAATGGTTGGTTGGGCAACGTTTCACGTGGTCGAAAGGCTGTGGGGAAACATTTAAGACAATTGAAAATTGGTTCTGAATGGTTTCACAAGCAAAAAACTCGATATAAACCTTAATTGCATATATGATTCCAGGCTGAGATCAACAAGTGTTACTGAAACCTTCTTTATCGTGAACCGAATATAAAATTATTTAAGACAAAATATCTCCTAAAACATCGTGGAATTTACTGGAATGCTTGGAGTCCGGTGACGGCGCGGCCGATGATGAGCGCGTGGATGTCGTGGGTGCCTTCGTAGGTGTTCACGGTCTCCAGGTTCACCATGTGGCGGATCACGTGGAATTCGTCCACGATTCCGTTGCCGCCGAGGATGTCGCGCGCCTTGCGCGCTACATCAAGAGCCTTTCCGCACGAGTTGCGCTTGATGATCGAGATTTGCTCCGGCGTGGCGCTGAAATTGGGGAAATCAGATAAGTTTTGACGTCCACAAGCGTCTGAAAACCGATCACCTATATCTATGTCTGTTTTGAGTCTAGGCAAAGACTGTCTAGACCGACAAGGTACTAATGCTTCCTCATCCCACAGAGATCCGTCTGAAAAAGGGCAGACCAGCCGTCTAGAAACTATGCTTTCTAAGTCTGAATTGAAGAGACACGAGCCACACCCTCTATTTCTAGACGAAGCGATAGATAAACGCGGTCTGGATAGCTCATGCCTAGACAGTTAGGAGACCAGACATGACTGTCTGACCGTCTGGATTTAGGGTTTAAAAGCCGTTTCCTAACCCTTTCATACGGCACTGGACAGCGCGCAGTCTAGACACACAATGAGCATGCCCAGAGAGTAGACACGTCTCGTTCAACTCAGAGTCCAAACTGACCGCTTAGATTTGTGTCTAGACTGGTCGTGCCTAGGCTGTCCGATGATAACAGGTGTCTGGCTCATTAGACAATCTGGTCTAGACACCGATCAGACTCTCTATGTCTCAGCAGCGCATCGCCACGACAGCGTCTGATACTTGATCTAGACGAATGCATTGTGTGGAAATGACCATTTCCAGAAATCGATCGCTTCTGACTGGTTGACTTTTAACGCAACCGTTCACAAAAACTTTTCAAACCTCAAACCACAAATAAACTTCTGCCCAGACACATCTTCATCTCGACCCCCTCCAAGAAACCTCAAAACACCCCAACTTACAGTCCAACATCCTTAAGACGAGCAACACGAAGACATCCCTGCAGCCCCATGGAGATCTCGGTCAGCATATCGGCAAACTTGAGCTGCACTAGCTGAGTCTGAGCGATGGGGCGGCCGAACTGCTGACGCTCAAGAGCGTAATCGCGAGCGGCGTGGAAGCACGCTTCAGCCGCTCCAAGAGCGCCGAACGCGATTCCGAAACGCGCATTGTTGAGGCATCCGAAGGGGCCGGAGAGGCCTTCGGCCTTGGGGAGAAGGTTGGCCTCGGGGACAACGACATCGTCCATGGAGATCTGACCGGTGATGCTGGCACGAAGGGAGACTTTGCCTTCGATCTTGGGAGTCGTGAGGCCATCCATGCCGCGTTCAAGGATGAAGCCCTACAAACAGACATTTAGACGACCCTAATAAGCAAAATCCTACCTTAATCTTGTTGTTATGACGGTCACTCTTGGCCCAAACGACCATAACATCAGCGACAGGCGAGTTGCTGATCCAGGTCTTGGTTCCAGTGAGACGGTAGGTCTTCGTGTTCTCGTCCCACTTGGCGCGGGTCTCCATGCCGCCGGGGTTCGAGCCGTGGTTGGGCTCGGTGAGGCCGAAGCAGCCGACGAGTTCTCCGGAAGCGAGGCCAGGGAGGTATTTCTGCTTCTGCTCTTCCGATCCGTAGGTGTGGATCGGACCGATGACCAAGCTCGTCTGGACGCTCATCGTAGAGCGGTAGCCGCTGTCCACGCGCTCCAATTCGCGCGTGATCAGGCCGTAGCCCACGGTCGAGGTTCCGGCGCAGCCATAGCCCTGGAAAGGAGGGGTTAAAATGCGCCAGTTATGAACGTTTTAAGATAAACAACAGTTGTGCACAAAAAAACCATGCTGCCTAGACTGCAGAAATCAGACAAAAGGCGGTCTAGACACGATCTGAAGCTATGTTAAGCGTAACCGAAAACAGCCGCGTGTCTATTCGGTCAAGCCTTTGCCTAGACATCGCGAGTCTCAATACAAACACAACGCAAAAAAAAACTGTAAACTTCACTTAAAACAACCCAATTCTATTCTATCTCAGACAGGTGCCCAGATATTTGTCGTCTACATATCTTGCCTGAACCAGTAAAGCGACACCTATTGTCTGAGGAGTAGGTGTATGGTTGAGTATAGTGGAAGCGGAGCTTCGCTGAAGCCAGCGAAAGCGAAATCTGCTTTTTCGCGTAGCGCAGCGAGGGAAGCAAATGTAGCTAGCAAAGCTAGCGGAATGCAGCGAACGGAGCCAGCGTAGGGAAAACGGATCAAAACTATGATCTTGGAGCGGTCGGTTATCGAAATACCAGACAGCGACGTCTGTCAGACACCCATCATCCGCCTAGACATCACGGAACCCAATTTGCACATCATTTTCACCAATGTCTAAATCCGAGAGCGGTCGTTCTCACCTGATAAGGAGCGCCAAGGAGTCCCATTTTGCCCATCTCAGGGATCAGTGTAGGATCATAGGCTAAAACGCATAAAATCAATCTTAAATCCATCATAATCTCCACATACTTTCATTCCTGAACGCTTCGGTGACCCTGGGGAGCAGCATAGCCTGGCAGTAGTCGTGAGATTGCTCCTTCAGCACGCGTTCCTCCTCGGTGAGCTGGTCGTCGAAGGCGAACGCATCCTTGTAGTTGAACGTCGACTGCACTGAAATGCACAAAATGAAGCTTAAAAATGGACGAAAAAGGACTCTTACATCTGCAGAGCGAACGGTCGAACTTGGAGGTGAGGCGAGCGAGGGATCGACACGACAGCATGGCTTCGGACGGGATACCAGTTGAGAATTCTGAAACGAAAACACGGTGGAAAAGGAAAAATGGGGAGAGCGCGCGGCGGAAAACAACGCGGGTGGGCGCTGCAACGCGATGGGGAAGGAGATCTTGCAAAAATAGGCATCAAAAAACCCGTTTATGCAGGCGATTTCAGATCAAAAATGGCTGAATTCGGATGAAGCTGCATTCGGCCATTTTGTGGCTTTTTTGCCAAGGATTAGAGCCAAAATGCGGCTCAATGGCAGCCGATTTTGGTTGAAAATGGCTTAAAAATGAAACGTTTACTTGAAGCTACGATTATTTGAAACTCTAAATAAACCCCATTTTTGCCTGTTTTTCGACCCCAAAATTCTGGTAAAAAAGCTTCAAAACACCCCGATTTTTTCGCCTATTTGGCCACGATTCGGATCCGAAAAATGCTTGGAATCTGGTCGAAATGAAGGCCTAAAATTACCCTGAATTGGAGCGGAAATTGAAGCTTAACCTAAGCTTTTCCATAGCGCTATTTTGAACCTTGAAATCGACGATTTTCAGGCTGTTTTTGGCTTGAATTTGATTCATTTTGTTTTGTTTTTGACCTGTAAAATTCTCCCAGGATTTGGCCAAAATTTTAACCTAAAACGTTCCAAATTAAGATCTCATCCCAAGCGCCGATTCCACTCCATTTTGACCCCGTTTTCAACCCAACAAATTGTCAAAAGCGGCGGCCAAAACGTGCCTGAAAATGGTCGTGATTTCTAGATTTTTGCTTTCGTTTAAGTACAAAATTTTACCCCAACGACCGTCCAAACGCATGCAGAAAACACTTCAATAATGGCTCTTCGTCTCCATTGCACCTAATACCACCAAGGCGCGCCTAAACAAACGCTTAGATTAGATAGCATTCGCCTCGAAAAGTTCAAAAATTCACGCCTACAACTGACCCAAAATCTGACCTCCATCAGGCCTATTATTAGCTCCTCAGTTCCATAAGCTGTTTTCCCTCAATGTCTTCATCCCAAAGCCCCCTAAACTTCACAAATAACACTGTTTCCACACCCCAAAAAATTAAATAACTCCCTCATCCACATCACCATCGTCCGAAATTCCAAACCGATCAGAAAGACAATGAAAAGAAACCAAGAAACGGTTGTTAAAACCACGCGATATGAAACGGAACGGAGCCACGCCACCTCCCCGCGCGCTGCCTGCACCCTAAGCAGCGAGCGGCGAAAAAAACCATGTGCTCCTGCGATTGATAAGAATCACACGCAGCCACGAATCGATTTTAATTTTTCACCAGTCGGGAGTCTGCTCCACTATAGGAAGAGACCAGAAGATCAGCGATCAGTGTCACGTGGAGGTGTTTTTCGCTTTTAAATGCTAAGGACAGGGTGGAGGAGATGGATAAACAACAAAAAAGAGGCACAAAAGTGGTGGCCGAACTTTGGTGGCCGTGTAGTTAAAGTGATCATTGATCGTTGATTCAAGCAAATAGAAAGTAAGAATGGTGCAAAAAGTGGTCATAAATGGAGGCAGTTTAAGAACTGTCATTCCTTAGTACGTTAGGCCCTGTTATAGTGTGCACAAATGCCAAAAATAGCCGCTGTAAAACGTTTCACGAGTCATATAAACTTAAAAATGAAATGGTTGAAGCTGTGAAACGTTTCTTAACAGTCTTTTTACTTATAAATCGGCGTTTTTAGGCTCGATTTAGTTTGTTTAAGAGTCTCTTAAGACGACGTTCTTTATTCTCTAAAACAAATATACATATACAAATATGTCCATAATATCACATTTAAACTTTCGCTGGCGTTTTCGATGGAAGAGAACTGCTCAAACCGTTTCCCTCCACAAGACCCTGCAGGGTTGAGCCGCTCTAAACACAAAATTAAGGCCTTAAAGTCCAAAACTCTCCTTACAGCAACACGACACTCGCAATAAGAGCCTCCATTAATGGTCACGGTAGTCGGAACGCCAGTGTCGTTCTTAATGACTTCCATAGATCTCAATCCAACGCCACACGTAGCGTAGCCAGAAAGACAATCACTATCCATGCTGTCGCAGATAATCTCGTTTATGAATTGAGGAAAATAGTTAGCAGGGAGTTTACGCCAAGCCCAGCATTTGGAACAGAGGCTTAGGAGACCTCCGGTGTCAGAACTGATGCCTTTGGTCGTGCAGGAGAGGTTGAAGCGTTCTCCTAAAGACCGTCATTCTTAGATCTCCAATTTTAGCTTAAAATACTAACCCACGGTGCCATTATTCTGCTGAGAAGCCTGTCTCTTCGACCTCCAAAACCAGTTTTTCCAGTTTCTTTTCCTTTTCCTTGATTTCTTGTTATCCTCATCACTAGAATTGCTGTCCTCTCCAGAATCTTCCTTCTTCTTGCCCTTCTTTGGCCTGCTACCGTAGTCATAAACGCCGGTTTCGTTTCGCGAAAAACGATATTTAAGGCAAGGGTTTACGGTAGGATCTAACGCAAGTTGAGCCGTGCCTGTTTTAGCTATCAAACCAATCTGAAAACTGCTTTAAAGCTATAAACCTTAATATGAAGCTTACCTTAGCAAGCTTAGATTTAAGATACTCAGTGCAGGTAGTGCATTCTGTCGTCGTGCAGGTCATATCGTCAGCTTTAACAGATTTGATAGGAGAATCATCAGCTGGGTGTTGGTCTTCTATCGTCATGTCATGGAAGGTTGCCATAGCTTCATCAACAGATGTGGCCTGATAGCGAGAGTCATAGATGAGGCAATCAGTTGTGCCTGGTTTCAGCACACAAGGACACTAAAATCAACATTATCGATCCATAAAAATAACCAAAACTCACCTGAAGGTTCTGATTTTGACCCCATGCAGGCACACAGCCTAAGATCAGCAATAGAAGATATAGAGCCTGCATCTTCAGATATGACCTCCACTGATTTCCGATCGTTTCCTCTCCACCAGAAAGTAGTCGTTGGCACAGCGAGCGGAGAGCGCCGCACACTATTGATACTGTTCAAACAGAAATCCGCTCGTTCGGGAAAAACTTGTTTTCGCGCTGATACCTCGACCCAAAGCCTCTCCGCGACTTGGAGCGGGCGGCCGTAGGGAAAATTCGAAGAGAGCGTGTTTCTACAAACGATGGCGTCATCGTAATCTCCGGTATCGGGCTGTAAGCCGCGAACTTTAAGCGTGCATTTTTACGAGTTTTTTTTTAGAAGAGATCAATGAGCGGCCAAAGGTGATCATGCTGAGCAAATAGTAGCCTAAAACTTCAAAATTCAGAGGTGACAGCTTAGGGACATGACTCAAGTTTGCTGGAAACGCTGGAAAAGGAAAGCGAGAAGAAGCGCATCACGTCGGCATCTGCTCCTGGCGATTAAGAACAATCCGAAGCTAAAGAATTTGTGTAAGAACGTGGTTTTTCCCGGGCTGGAGTGATGCCTCATGTGGAGCCGGATCTGGTGAACAAGAAACAGCACGTCTTGTCGGAAAAACAACGAAGTTTGAAAGTTCCAATTTTTTATAACTTTTTAGGCGTGCTTTCAAATAAAAAAAACAGCGTTTGGGTTTAAAAACTTGAAATAGACTTCGCATGTGATCTTCGAGTTGTTTGCTGTTTTACTTTCAAATTATTCTCTTCGTGGCGAAATAAATTTGTCTTTTTAAACTGCAAATTGTTCTGGAATGTTTTAGGCTCCTTCGCACCTCCATGACCCAATCGCTCCAAGACCAAGCTTCCAAATACGATGCTCTCCAAACGCGATGCTCGGAATTCTCTCAGTCGCCTCGCTTTTCTCACTTCCCAGCGTCGCTTCCTTCCACACCAATTCTTATAAAAACCCTCTCATCTCTCCATCCATTATTCTCTCCTAGAATTTTCTTTCAGATTAGCTTTCTTTGCTCCCATCTTTCCATCATGGACCACAAGAAGTCAGGCGGCAAGGGCAAAATCTCCACCTCCAAAGGCTCCCAGTCCCGCTCCCAACGCGCCGGCGTCCAATTCCCCATCGGCCGCTTCCACCGCTACCTGAAGAAGGGAAACTACGCCGAGCGCATCGGCAACGGCGCTCCCGTGTACCTGGCCGCGGCCGTCGAGTACCTCGTCGCCGAGATCCTGGAACTCGCGGGAAACGCTGCCAACGACAACAAGAAAAGCCGCATCAGCCCGCGCCATCTCCAGCTCGCGATCAAGAACGACGACGAGCTCTCGCAGCTCTGCAAGGGTGTCGTCCTGACTCAGGGTGGCGTTCTTCCTTGCATTCACGATGAGCTGCTTCCTCACAAGACTTCGGCCAAGAAGGTTCAGCATGAAGATGAGGTTGAGAACTGATTTTTCAGGCTTTTTGTGTGAAATGTTTTTGTTTACGGTAATTAAAGGTGTTTGTGTAAAATTGCTTTCGTTCGGTATCCTACTATCACAAATCTTAACTAAACATACATATGACTGGATTGATATGATCGTAACATAACGAAAATGCATTAGTCATAGAAACAATGTCACCGTTAGAGTAGTAAAACAGCTCTACCAGCGCTATTTCGGTGACTGGAGACTGAATCTGATGTTTGCTATAGCAACCAACTTTTAAGTTTTCCGTACGCTGCGGGTAACTTTATAAGCACACAGAAAACAGGTTTTTGACAACCTTGAAGTCACCCTGATTTTTGTTATTTTGAAGATTAGTGTGAGCTACGGTTGATCTCCGCTATTTTCGCTATTTTACAATCCTAAACGGATTTTACAGCCTTGCTATGAGTCATGCGCATGGTTGACAGCAGAATGATGTCATCTGAAATTGCGTTTTGTCATAGAAATTAAGTTTTTTTAAAGAATAAACCTATTTGCAAAAAAAGAGGTGTTGATAGAATTGTTAATAAGCCGTGCAGGCAGCTTTTAAAACTTGGCTAGCCTTTTAAAGTTTGAGTTCTGCTGAGATTGTTCTGTTTGTGCCCGCGGCAAAATGTGCCCGCGGCAAGACCTGATATTCAAACCTCTGCAAACGACGAACTTCACATGTTCGTCCACTCCTTCGATCTTCAGTGACGGCGGCGTTGTCCGGATAATGCAATCGCACGTGACGACGCAACTGACGTGGATCAGGGATACACGACAGGAAAGCTTTTTTGCATTTTCGATTGTCCGCTGCAAGAGGATCGGTCGTGATGAGTGCAATACAAAGGAAAGGCTTCAGTGAAAAACATTAACAGAACAATCTCAGCAGAACTCAAACTTTAAAAGGCTAGCCAAGTTTTAAAAGCTGCCTGCACGGCTTATTAACAATTCTATCAACACCTCTTTTTTTGCAAATAGGTTTATTCTTTAAAAAAACTTAATTTCTATGACAAAACGCAATTTCAGATGACATCATTCTGCTGTCAACCATGCGCATGACTCATAGCAAGGCTGTAAAATCCGTTTAGGATTGTAAAATAGCGAAAATAGCGGAGATCAACCGTAGCTCACACTAATCTTCAAAATAACAAAAATCAGGGTGACTTCAAGGTTGTCAAAAACCTGTTTTCTGTGTGCTTATAAAGTTACCCGCAGCGTACGGAAAACTTAAAAGTTGGTTGCTATAGCAAACATCAGATTCAGTCTCCAGTCACCGAAATAGCACTGGTAGAGCTGTTTTACTACTCTAACGGTGACATTGTTTCTATGACTAATGCATTTTCGTTATGTTACGATCATATCAATCCAGTCATATGTATGTTTAGTTAAGATTTGTGATAGTAGGATACCGAACGAAAGCAATTTTACACAAACACCTTTAATTACCGTAAACAAAAACATTTCACACAAAAAGCCTGAAAAATCAGTTCTCAACCTCATCTTCATGCTGAACCTTCTTGGCCGAAGTCTTGTGAGGAAGCAGCTCATCGTGAATGCAAGGAAGAACGCCACCCTGAGTCAGGACGACACCCTTGCAGAGCTGCGAGAGCTCGTCGTCGTTCTTGATCGCGAGCTGGAGATGGCGCGGGCTGATGCGGCTCTTCTTGTTGTCGTTGGCAGCGTTTCCCGCGAGTTCCAGGATCTCGGCGACGAGGTACTCGACGGCCGCGGCCAGGTACACGGGGCGCCGTTGCCGATGCGCTCGGCGTAGTTTCCCTTCTTCAGGTAGCGGTGGAAGCGGCCGATGGGGAATTGGACGCCGGCGCGTTGGGAGCGGGACTGGGAGCCTTTGGAGGTGGAGATTTTGCCCTTGCCGCCTGACTTCTTGTGGTCCATGATGGAAAGATGGGAGCAGAGGAAGCTAATCTGAGAGAAAATTCTAGGAGAGAATAATGGATGGAGAGATGAGAGGGTTTTTATAAGAATTGGTGTGGAAGGAAGCGACGCTGGGAAGTGAGAAAAGCGAGGCGACTGAGAGAATTCCGAGCATCGCGTTTGGAGAGCATCGTATTTGGAAGCTTGGTCTTGGAGCGATTGGGTCATGGAGGTGCGAAGGAACCCAAAGGTGTCTATGGCTATCAGAACAAGATACAGTTAAAAACGTCAGATTTATTCCGTTTCTAGAACATCTATAAAACAGTAATAAGAGCAAAAATCACATTGGAACAAAACCTACTTCCACTTCTTTCACATTCCTTGGAACGTTTCAACAGTTTCTTCTTGTTTTTTGGCTGGTAAGACCCCTTGTATCTTATTCACCAGTTCTGGCTCCACGGGAGGCATCACTCTAGCACCAGGCAAAACCACGTTCTTACAAAAATTATTCAGCTCCACATCGTTCTTAATAGCCAGAAGCAGATGCTGAGGGGTGATGCGCTTCTTTTTGTTCTCCTTAGCAGCGTTTCCAGCGAGTTCGACAAACTCGGCCACGAGGTACTCGATGGTTGACGGTGAGGAAAACGGAAGAGCTGGGCGCAAGACGCTGGGCGTGCTTTCCTTGTTTTAGGAGAAGCAAGAAGCGGCTGACGGGGAATTCAAGTCCGGCGCGTTTTGAAGCGGATTGCTTCTTGGTGACCTTGCCATCGCGGGTGGCGTTGGAAGCGTCCATGGTCAGATTTAGGCTTTATGATGATGTAGATGACTTTAGGGTCTTATATGGTCAAAAGGTGAATCAAAATAGATGCTTAAAAGGCATTGCTTTCGGGGATTACTGTAGAAAACGCGAAAACATGAATAGCCAAAAGTGAAAATTACATTTATTGCTCATTGACAACACATCTTACAAAAATTCTTAGAATCATAAACCTCTCAATAATGAGCGTTAAGCCACTTCTTAATAGCGGTTCCATAGGTCTTCATCCAACCCCTTCCAATCTCGACCTGGCCAATAGACTCCATAATGACATTCTTCTGGCTCTGGTCAAAAGCGTCATCCTTAGAGAGCTTATCCAGATTCTTAACCTGCTCCTTCGTGTTCCAGCCATTGATCATTTCCCTCACAAAGTTTTTGAAGCTGATAGGAGCGTTGGCAACTTGTTTCTTGTTAGTGATTAGGAGGTTGTAGAGGTACGTTCCTGAGATATCGTTGTCAGAGATGTACTCGAAGACACGTGCGGGAAGGCTTCCGGTCAAGACTTCTTGGGAGAGGCTTAAGAGTAATTTTTCAAGGTTCCAAATAACGATTTTTAGCTTACCGGTCAAGGAGTTTGCTATCCTGCACACAAGTTAGCGCGTTAAGAAGGTTGTTGGCATCTCTGTCGAAGTAGTGATTGTGCTTCGTAAACCAGCTGTACAGTTTGTAGATCACGTCAAATTTGGTCGAATCTTGAGCCAAGCCGGTGCAGTACATCGTCTTTCGGTTGTCAGGAGAGACGCTAAATTATAAAAGGGTTACTGTAGTTTTTAAAGCTAAAACTCACTTTTCACAAGATGCAGTTCCCGCATTAGAATACTGACACGTAAGGACGAATCTCTGGAATCGGTCCGAGACTTGTTTCAGGCATTTTGCGTCTCCCGCACCACAGGCAACTTTGTTAAGGAGACCAGAAAGTTCGCTAAAAGCAGGGTCAAATTTAGGGATATAAAGTAAGTCTTACTCCTGGGCCCAGTTTCCAGTCTGAGTCCAAACCGATTCTTGCTGTTGAGGCGCAGAAATAGTGGCGAGATGCTTGAGAAGCTTAGGATTTTCAGGTTGGAACTTGAAATAAGCCTTCAGCTTGAGGGCAAGGCGGTCCAGGATAGTCCATCCGGAGTATTGGGTCTCTTGGGGGAGGTAGAGGGAGATGTCAAAAACGCGGGAGTAGTCGAAGGAGCCACGTCTAGAATGGTTACGGTAGGAAATAAAGAAATTTAAGGGTTATTTTTCTAGCCAAAAACTGAAACGTTTCTTAGATGCCATTTTGCTCCTGGAAACGTTTCTAAGTTACCACGTCGTCCCGAGAAACGTTTCTTAGTCGCCATTTAGTTTTCCACATTTCTAAAACCCAAAAAACTGACTCGGCAAGGTTGACCGCATCATCAAACATGCTAGCACGAGTGATCGGGTCAATAAGACTAGCGTTATCCATCAATTGCTTGTAGATCGGTTCCCAAGTAGCGTCATCGTACCACACGCGGAAGAAACCTTTTCCTTGGAAGTTGTCCACCTCCCACGTGCTTCCCAAATCTCTATCGATTGTTTCGTTTGCCGGAAGCCAGTAGAAGTTGCTTCCCGAAAGAGCTTCGGTCTTCAGAGGCACGTTCCACATGTACCCATAAGGAGAATCAGGAGGCATCGTTTCAGGGTCCACCATCGAGGATTGCGTGTAGGTTACGGTCTTCTTCTTGGAGTCAGTGGTAAGCTGGACAACTGGGTAGCCGATCTAAAAACTCTACCGTAATCTTAAAGCTTAATTGTAGCAAACCTGGTAGAAATAAGCGTCCACAGCGGTGGCAACGTTAAGAGGCTCGTTGTTCCAATCCTTCAGGCCGTTCTTCTGGGCCTCTTGGGTCAGACTGTCAAAGAGATCGTCGATTTTCACGTTAGCGTAAGCGTGCTTCTTTACGTAGTTAGCTATGCCCTTGCGGAGGATCTCGTCTCCAAGAATCGTGCTTAAATGGGTTAGCATAGCCGAACCCTTCATGTAGGTGTCAGGACCAAAAGGCTGCGCATCGGGCGAGGAGGTATTGACGATGATTGGGCCCCAGTCGTCTTCATCGGTGTCGTCTTGGAGAGCTCTCTGGGTTATCGAGTACTTGATATAGTCCTAAACATAAATTTTATGAGTGCTAAGGATAGTTCTGACTTACAACAGCCTCAGCTTGCTCTGGGTACGTGGCGTTCATGGCGTTGACATACCAGTGCTCAGCGAAGCCTTCATTAAGGAACACGTAGCTCCACCAGTCGAGGGTGACAAGATCTCCGAACCACTAAAAGAGGCATATTCAAGGGTGTTACATAGTAAACAGTTGGTCGTGAAACGTCTCTTATAAGAATGACATTAATCTGAAGCATTTTACAAAGCCAAAAACTGACCGGGAAACGCTTTACAAAACTGGAAATTGGTCGGGAAACGTTGCGCAATGTAAATTACTAATTAAGAAATGTTTCACCACCATTTTTAAAGCACATAAATGCCACTTCTTACCTGATGGGTGGTTTCATGAGCTACAGTATGCACACATGTCGTGATAGCCTGGGTCGTGGCATAATCCATATCCAAAATGATCGAGCTGTAGATTCCGATGATGAGACCCCAGTTCTCCATGGCGTGAGCGTGTCTCGTGTACTCTGGCAGGGCTACCACATCTAAAACTCTTTTTGAGTATCTCAACCTTATGATGTAAGTCTTACCCAGCTTAGGAAGCGGGTACGGCTTCTCAAAGTACGTTCCCAAGAAATCCAGCGATCCCATTGCCGTTTTAAGCGCAGTCTGGCCATAAATTTCCATTCCAGGCCAAGTGAAAATCCTAACCAGGACACCGCCTTCAGAGGTGCCTTGGATGTTCTGGAAATGACCCACACAGATAGCCACCAAGTAGCTACTCATTTCAGGCGTAGCCTCAAAAACGGTCACACTCCAATCGTTTCCTGGCTGAGGCATCGTGGAAGAAGAGGCTGGCATGTTGGACACAGCGACCATATCCTTCTCGTGCTTCACCGTAATCTGCCAAATGGCCTTGTAGTCGGGCTCATCGAAGCAAGGAATCATCGATCTCAGGCCAGCTCCGCCTTCAAAATCGGTGTTAAAAATCCAGCCTCGTTTGCCGTTGATGCTGTTGTAGAACGTGTTTGTGTCCGCGCCTTCGTTGGGTTTCCCGAAGATGAAGCCGGAGTAATCGAAGGAAAGTTGAAGCTTCACGTTGGCTGGGAGCACTTGAGGGAACACGATCGTGATGATCGCATTGTCGAAGTCGTAGATGATCTTGTTCGGGTCCACTTCCAAAGTGTCGTCGGGGATGGTCACATTGATGCTGTTGAAGAGGATACGGTGCGAGTTCAAGAGCAGCTCGTTGCTTGCACTAAGGAGCGTGAATGACATCTAAAATAGGTCATCTTCGAATATATTTTCAAATATGCTTGACGAACGTTTCAAGAAAGAAACATTCGCATGAGAAACGTTTCTTAAGGTATCAATTTAACGTTGCATTGCAAAAATGTGAAACGTTTCAAATTCGAAAAAACGACAGATTGCTTACCGTAGATTGTGCATTAAAGGTCAATTCCTGGCCAGGCTGCATTTTGGGAGTACCAGGGAGGTACGGTTGGATCAACAACGTGTAATTCGTAGGCTTAGCCTTGCCAGTAGGGAGACGCTTAGTCCAAGGAGGACTAGGAGGAGCCTGAATGACCACGTTGTCCCACATCCAACGGAGGACGGCTCGGTTATGCAAGTTCGACCACTCCACTTGTTGGGCATCACGAGTAAGATAGGTGTGGAAGGTCGAGTTGAGCTTATTTCCAGCGTTGAAATATGGCTTGTAGGTGTTGTGGAGGTACTCGAGCTTCTTCTGCTTTTCCGTATCAAAGGTGTTGTAGGTCATGGTGTTAAGATAACCATCCATGAGACCCGCATCTACGACCTTATCAAAGTTGGCTCTGTTCTGGAGATAATCAAAGAGGGTCTGACAAGCCAGAGGATTAGTGGCCATGTAGAACAGCTCGGTAGATCCGACCAGCTTAGAGCTGGCGATGTGGTGGACAACCCTAAATTGAATTTAGACACTCTAACTATGACCTAATGGCCTACGCGGTGAGGTTACCCTCGTTAGTGGCACAGCTAAGACCGTAAAGAAGTGCTTGGTATTCCTGGTAGAAGTATCTATCGTTCTGATATTGGGCCACGTAGAACGAGATCAGCTGCGTGAAAATGTTCTGGTTGCTCTGCATAGCCGCGGCGCAGTACACTGCCTTTCGGATGTCGGGATGAAGCCTGAAATAGCTTGGATTACGGTACGTAGTATTCCATGACTTACGGGTTGCAGCTTTCAGTGCCGTTCTTAAAATTGGCACAAGCGCCTAACAAATCGTTGTAGAGGCTCATCGCGGTCTTAACGAAGCCAGGAACATTGTAGCGCACACAGTAGGGAAGAATCCTTTCCCTGGCGATGTTCAGATCCCAGCTGTCAGATGTGTTCCAGCCGACTTGGTTACACAATGGGCCAATTGTGGCCTTTACAAACTGGCCATAGAGGGCTCGTTGGTTGTTGGAGTTCATAAGGCCCTCAAGGAGATCGATAGTCTTTTGGACCGTCTCGAAGATCGCTGGATGAGGGTCGCTACTTGGGAGAATAGCGTTGGTAAGGTCCAAGACGTTCAGATAAGCCTCAGCATCACCAGAGGCCGCTTGCTGTTGAGCGAAGGTAGTAGCATCGTGGATTAGACGGACCTTCGAGATCACAGAGATCTCGTTATCGCTGGAAAGAGCACTCAGAATGGCCTGGAAGCTGTCATCGTCGTATTTGACCCTAAAAGCGTCTTTCCATTATCTCAGGTCCTCAAGATCATATGACAAACCTGGCAAAGGCCCACGTGTCAGCATTGTTAAGCTGAAACTTGCCAGCCGCGTATTTGGGCACCACATTCGGGTTCTTACAGTCAGTTATATTCTCGTAATTCGGGAGAATCCAGCCAAGAGTGAGGTTGCTCTCGATAGCGTCCTCCTGGTAGTAAACTGGGATTGGCCAACTGTAGTTGTAGGGCGATACAGGGAGAGTCGAAATGTTGCTGAAGGAAGTCTGAGTCAGAGTTTCAAAGTTGCCGTTGTGGGAGACAGAGATAAGCGGGAAATTCTGCTGGAGCATCCAAGGGTCCAAGAAGAGGCTGACGTCGATTGGGCGGTTACACCAGTCAAGAATTCCCTCATTCCTTGCCGCAGTGGTCAGCTCATTGAAAAGCATCGAGTGGTTCGCGTTTTGGAATTTGTACTTGGCAATGTAGCTTCGGAGGCCGTTTTGGAATGCCGCGTCGCCGATCACCTGCCGAAGCATTCTAAGAATTGAGCCGCCCTTGTTGTAGGTCATATCTGAAACAATTTCACGCCCTTAGCACTTTAAGGCAACCGTAACCCACCATCAAAAGCGGGTCCATCCTTGTAGATGACTGGGTGAGAGAGCTTAGGATTGGCGTCACTGTTAAGAGCGATTTCTTCAATGTCAGAGACAAAATAAGAGTCCAAAAACATGTTCTGGCCAGGGAAGGTCATCTCAGGAAGGTTGTACTCCCAATACTGCGCAAAGCCTTCATGTAAGAAGAGGTCGTCCCACCACATCGCGGTTACGGTATCCCCGAACCACTGATGCGAGAGCTCGTGGCACATAACGCGGATGGCGCTGAACTTGTTGAAGGTGGTGTGGACCTTCGGGTTGTAGGCGATGTACTGGTACTTGTAGATGATGAGGCCGTAGTTTTCCATGGCTCCGGCTGGGAATTCGGGCAGGCCGAGTTGGTCTTAAACGTAGACTAAGATTTAAAAGCTCTTTGACCCGAAAACTGACCAGTCTTGTCCATAGGGAACGTAAAGTTCACGTATTGGCTCATTCTGTACAAACACTGGGCAGAGGTGTTAGCCGCAAACTCGAGATAATCTTCCATTCCTATCCAAGCCCACGAGCGGACCAACACGTTATCTGGGGTGTAAGCAGCCTTGGACACGAATTCTCCCGTGGAAAAGGCGACCAGGTAGGTCGACATAAGGAGCGTCTTGGGAAACCTCACTTGGTTGTAGCCATTTCTAAACCATTTCGCCATAAATGTCATTTTTAATAGTCTCACTTACCCAATACTGCTACCGTAGTACTCCAAAGTGTTGGAGAGAGGCACATAACCCTTGGCTGGATAGGCAAGAGTGATCTGAAAATGAGCCTTGAAGCTAGGGTCGTCGATGCAGGGGAAGACGGATTTGGCGCCGAAGCCGTTTTCCATGTGGGTCGCTACGATGTAGCTGAAAGTAGTCTTTTATCGTAAGCTTTTTAAAGGCTAAAACTCACTGAAGACCTCCATCAACATCAATAAAAGACGTGTAGAACAGTCCAGCGTCGGTATACTTGTTAATCTTGCCTCGGTAGATCATCTCGACCACGTATTCCCGATTAGCATCAAATCCGACCACAGGAGCGATTGAATATCTCAGGAACTTGCTGTCATAATCCGCATAACCAAACCTCATCTTAGCCCACTGGAGTCAAAAATGTTGATGTAATCCAGGTCGATGTTCTGCGCATCAAGCTGGATAAAATCGAGCTTCTGGAGCGCTTTGAAGTGGAAGCGGAGGTGGCCATCGAAGGTAAAGTTCTTCTCTGCAAAGATTCACTTTTTGAAAGGTAAGAAGCTTAAACTTACCGTCAGGATAAGAAACTCCAGGAGCCGGGAAATAAGGATGGACGGAGATGTTGTACTGGAGCGCTTGCACCGTGTGAGGAATACGAGGTTTTCCTGGAATGGCGGCCAGCTGTGCGTTAAAAGCGCGTTCCACTTTCAGGTCGGTTTTCGAGGTACCCAGAGGAGAGCCTAAAACGAGCTATCCAACAAACTGATAAGCGCTGTACAATGCAAACAAAGTCCCCCTCATTCCGACACTGCTCATGACTATGATGTCAGTTATGTGTGACTGTGCACCCAAACCTATTTAGCAATTAGCCACAATTTTATCACAAGTCTTTTCAAAATTTGTGCGTCTGATAATAGGTTAATCTCCTCTAACGGAGAAGAGGATTGAATGATCACAGAAGAAGATAGCAGCACAGAATGGTGCAGGCAAAAGCAAAAAAAACGGATTAAATGGATTGAAAAAGAGTTTGAGAGGATTAGGAAAACTGTTGAGTTATGAAGAATGCACGGAATGGGCTGAAATCTAAACCAAAAAATGCAAAATTCAAAAGCCAAATTTAAGCAGCTTAAAGCACCGAAAAAGATGAGCGTTTAAGCTCCAAAAAAGACAAAATGACCAAAAATTAGGGTTTAAGGATAAGGGATGAAAGTCCAAAAGTAAAAAAACCAATTTTTAAAATTTCAAATGCTTCTAAGGTTTTAAAACAGCCAAAAGATCACAAAATTTAAGATCCAGCTATAACTTAAAAGCGACATGTCACAACTCTTAAAAATGGATTCCAAAATGACCATGAGAAAGAATACAAATGGGAAGCTTAACGTGCTGTTCTAAGCCCTCTTCGTACACAGTACCAATGTAGCCCGAAGAAGGCTTAGCAGAGCCCGTTAAGCTTCCTAAAGCCGAAGGTGGAAAATCGACAAATTCTATTGCTTCCAAAGTGTCAAAAGCACCTAAAAACGCAAGCAGGCTTATAATCTGAGTTTTCCATAGACTCAATACCCTCAAAACAACACTTCCAAACCCTCCCAACTCACCAAAGTCATTAAAGGAAGCCGCGAATCCGGCGTAAGCCAGAAGAAACGCGACGAGAAGCATCGCAGCGCTTCTTCAGTGACCACTGCTCTTCGCCGACGACCCAATTAAAGTAAGAAGCCCGGCGCTGAAATCAATCGGCTAATGACAGTCACCGAAACTGATAAGATATAGAGAAGAGTTTAAGCCGACGGCGCCTCGAAGTGCTGAGCAAACAGAAGAGGAAAAGGGGTTCTGACCTTATGGACTCATTTAGCACCGGGAAGGTATCTTCGCGCTTCTGGGATTCGTAATTGGAACATACAATGACCTGAAATGGACATACTGGATTGAAGCACAAATAAACTTCTTTGGAGCCTCAGCACCAAATAAAAACTATTCTCTGCTAATATTTACCAAATAGAACTTACATGAGCTTCAGTTAAACAAGGACATCAACGGGACAATCAAAACAGCACTCAGAAGCTTGAAAACGGCCGACGCTCCACAAATTGTCGGATCCGGGCCACAGTTGCAGAAGGCGGTATTGCAGCAGACGAAGTCTCGGTCTTCTCTCCAATACTTCAACTGTTTCAAGGTTTCGGATTCGTTGCGAAGTCCCTAAAAAGTCAATTAAAGCAATTTTCGATAGGAAAACGCCCGCCACCGTATGTCTTCATCGATCAGGGCTAGATCGTGACAAGACCATGCGGACGAGACGCGACTTTTCCCAACACTAGCCGAATTACCGCCTACGGCGGTTCTTCGCCTAGATGCATTTGCACAATGCAATTTGCTTTTCACCTCCAGCAAAACCCTGCTTTCTCCTGCACCTCCAATTCACACCGTACTTTGCATTTCGCGCATACGCATACGTATCCACGGCAAACTGCCCCAAACCATCTGCAACCACCCGACCCCCCTTTCACGTTTTCCCAACATGTTCACCGTTCGCTTTGGCCTTCGGCCTTGGAGCCGATAGCAGGCGCTTTACAAGGTTTTTTTTGTTTTCCAGCACTTAATTTGTTGCTGAATCATGAAATATGGCCCTAGAACCCACAAACACCACCGAAACCGAACGTTTCCTGGTCTTCTGAACGAATTCGCCGAAATCCTTGTTATGAAAAGTCGTCTCGCCCGCATAGTCTTGGCACGATCTTGCCCTGATTCATCTAGACGTACGTACGGTGACGGGGTTTGACGTTTTTTTTTGACGGTTTGCCCATCTTCACCACACACGAACTGGTCGAAATCAGGCTATTTCTGCGCGGGGAAAGATTGGCCTGTTCTTCATCTCCCACCGCATCGACGCAGAAACCTATCAGAGCCACCTCCTGCACGAAGACCTGGCCGCCAAATACAAGTTCTTCAATCGTGTGTGACTGCGTGTAAATTTAACATAAATTGTTGTTGTTTTAGCGATAAATTTCGCACTATTTTCCTGCAATTTCCGCTAAAATTCCACCAAAAATATTTCGGAATTTGGAATTTAATTCCGACCGGTTCAGCGCGCATGCTCCGAATGAATCGCACTGGCACCCGCTCATTTTAGACCCTTTTTTTCTGGGCCACCCGTATGGACAAAGCCGTTTCCAGGTCCTCCCTCATTCTCCCGTCTTCATTCGACGCGTGCGGTCGGTCGCTCGATCGCTTGGAACCAATGAACACCGGATTCGTTTTCCTCCTAGCGGTTGTCGTTGGTGTCGTCGTTGCTGGTACGTTTTCAAGAATTTCGACCCTTTTAATTACTCTTTTCCAGGTCCTGATGAGGTCTCTTCTACGGAGTCTTCGACCATATCAAGCGAGTCATCGACGAGAGCGGCTTCAATCTCCAGGACCTCCTCCAACGATTCGTCGAGCAGTACAGTCACAAGTTCTGTTTTTACACCTGTAGCGACGTCTACAGGATCTACAACCTCCTCCACCGGTTCTCCAACGACCACAGGAGCGTCAACGTCATCCATGAATCTCTCAAGCTTGTCCAACGCTTCATCTCCGAGTTTTCCCATCAGGTATGTTCCATTTTCACAGGTTCTGTTCATCTCTTTTAAGGCGCGAAGACCATTATGAGGACCACCACGCCGAGTCCCCGACGGCACCCGAAATGAAAGACTCTCCCTGCCCGTAAGCGTATTTTTTCGCTTCTCCTCATGCCCTGATTTCTCAGAACCACTCACGACGACCACTTTTGGGGCAAGTTAGCCACAAGCCTCCTCGTCGTTATCCTCGTTGTCGTCATCCTGATCCTCGCCTTCCTATGCGTGATCACCTTCCGCACGGACCGACGACCACCGCCGAATCCTTCAACATCCGTCGTGAGCTCGAAGGCGGCCGGGAATTCGGACAAATCCTCGATTAAGTCCGAAATATCAAACATTGAGTCTTCGAAGCCGAAAGTTGAAAAGCCGAAGGAACGGAAGCCATCCGAAGTCCCGACACGCGAGTCCAAAGAGAAGCCGAAGGTGCCGGCGGAACGAAAATCGACGAAGGGAAAACGCAGAGAAGAATCGAAGAAACCCGACGAGAGCTACGATAAGACAACGGACCAAACGACAGAGAAGACGGTGGAGAAGCCCGGCGGACCCGAAGAGAGGAAGAAGCCCGTGTTGCAGCCGGCGAAACTCGAGAGTCCCGTGGAAAAGACCGAGAAGACGGACCGAGGAGAAGTGAAGCCGGAGACGCTGTACGAGCCTTTGTCGTAAGCGGATTTTAGAGTTGATTCTAAGGTTTGTAGCTCATAAATGCTCAATCGTCCGAAGTATGTATTCGCTGTCAGTTCCAACGCACGACCAGTGGGCAATTGGATCCCAAGTTTTGGGATTCATTACGAAATCCCTGAACACGTGCATTAAATCGATTTCACCGATATGACAACTTACTCTGCAGTACTTGTACCTTTCCCCAACCCTTTGTCGTTCCTGCGGTGGCCGCAGTCGAATTCCACGCTTGTCCATTTTCCTCCGACCATCTGTTTAGCCACCAGCTTCAATACATATTCTTCTGCAACGTAGGCGCAGTAGCTTGTGGTTTCGTATTCTTTTGAGTTCCTAATATTGAAAGCAGGCGAAGCGATTCCCTCGTGAGTGCAAGGGAACAGCAAAGACGTCGACCGACCGCTCTACAGAAGTGATAACCTGAAGAATGGCTTAGCAGAGCACCGTCCTGTTCAAAAAGTGCCTTTCAGACACCCGCCCCCAAACACAAGCCGTTTTTCAGACGACTGTCTCGTTTCAGAGCGAGCAACTTCATTTTCAGGTGAGAGCAATGACAGGATCGGCCGTTCATAGCGAGAATCGTGGCAAGAACCATATCCTATAAGCCACAATCACACCTTCACTTAAACATTACATCACGATTACGAACACATTAAGGTAGAACGGCTTCAATAGATCAAGAACATCATCAGGACGACGACGGCAGCGGCACTCAAGAACGACAAGACGGTCGGAGACGCATTGGACTTGCCAAAGCCTGGAACTCCATCGGGAATTTTTGGAACATCCGGAACGTCGATGCCGGGAACGCCTGGAACAATTTCCTTCGCCTTGGCTTCCGATGCCGCGATAGAAGCGTCGTCGGCGTTGCCGTTGCAGAGTTTGTAGCTGCAGCACTGGATTCTTTTGTCTTCTCTCAACAATTTCGACACCGTTTCATCACGAAGTCCCTGAAAGAAAATATCATTGGAAAATACATAGTAGTAAAAGAAAAGGCAGCATACCGTGCAGCGTTCGTCTTCTAATCCCCAATCGCCGCATCCGCCCCTGTACTCGCCACCATGGTTGACGAAGACACAAAAATCCGTGTTGGTACAGGTAGTCACCTCCCTGGTGTCGAGCTTCTTATTGTAAATGTAGCACGAGGTGTCGCCCGAAGCGATTCCAAGGGAGGCCACGAGGGCGCTGGCGAAGACAAGAGCTCGCATGAAAGCCATCGGAGCAGGGAGCAGCCAGGGAGTGCCTTGGAGCCGGAGGAGCTGGAGTTGGAGCACGACGCTGAAGAGGTCTTGGAGCAGCTGTAGCCAACAGGCAGACGGTCTTCTAGAAGCTGTAGGCGGACGTGCGGAACACAAGTGACAGCGAGGAGGTCAACGGACCGATCCTCAAGAGCAACCGAGACTCTCCTACTTCGGCCGCGTATTTATGCGTTTCACTTGTCTGCAAAGCAATCCCGCTAGCCTCCAATTGCTAATTAGGCTGTTCTTTTGCACGTACGTATTTGTTTCTGCACGTACGCATGTCTGGAAAGCGCGTTTGAGATGAAGAGCTTTTTTGCAGGCTTCATTTTCGGTTGCCCACAGTGAGAGGACCGGTCGTGATGAGCGCATAAAAAGGGAGGGCGTCTTGCAACGTGTTTTCGTGCCTCACCTTGTCTCTGGAATCCTAAAACACACTCCTAAGCGTGAAAACGATTGAAATAAATATTTTTAAAAGGCTTTTTTCTCTTGCTTACGCTCGTTTTCGCTTTTAAACGCAATATCGTCGCTTAAAAACGCATATATGTAAAATGGTCAAAGTAACGTTCAGAAGTTTCATCTGCGTTTTCACTTCTTATCTAATGTCTTGAGAGATCTGAACGTGTTTTGGAGATATAAAACATGGAAAGAGGGTAAAATAAGTGGTCCTAACGGCAGGAACATGGTCTTTATCCTGTTTGATAATAAAACCCAAAATAAAGCCCAAATTCAGTTGAAAATTGGAGAAAAAGTGAGGTGAAAGGCCGAGCTTGACGTCGCCAAGACTCTATGATCCACTGGAAACAGGCGGTTGGCAAGGCCCACGTTCAGAGCAAACTTTCCTCCGCAGAGCGAACAGTGAACGTTAAGTGAAGCTAAAAGCACACAAATTTCCGGTTTCTCATGGCAGCAAAACACCCTCAAAACATTACTTTGAAGTCTCCAAAATCTGGGCTTTTTCAAAGCTCTCCGGCCAGAATAAGGGTGCAAAACACGACCTTAAACAGCAAGGACAATCCTCATTTTCGGACCTAAAATTAAAAAAAAATCATAAACAGGTTTAAAAAAAATTAGAAAACAGTCGTGATCAAAAAGTGGCAAATGAATACTGATTTTCAGAGATTTAAAACTGCTCTGAATCCTCACAAATTGGCTTGCAGTTCCAAAAATTCCATGCCACACACACTTAAAATAGGTGCTTGCGTCAATTCTTGCCAAAACTCAGTCTATAAAAAGCTCTGAAACCGCCTTTCATGCACCCATAGTTTGAAACCAAAAGCTTCAAATTTCGGTTTGAATTTTGACCTCAACATGGTGGAAAATTGATCAAAATAACATTACAGATTGCACCGCAAAAATAACATAATAAAGAATCAAAAGCCCAATTGATTTAGGTGTCAAAATCTGCCCAAGACAAGAAAAAAGACTCCAAATGACCCCAAATAGGCACGAACTTACGTCTGACAGAAATTACCGGTGGGAATCATGCTGGGTCGTATCGAAGCCGTCCAGATGAGTCCCGTCGTCACATCCGAGCCACTTGAGGGCTTCAGACGCTCTCTTACAGCCTCTGCCCAGCTGGAACCAATCCTGGTCGTGCTTGATCGCTTCTGGGCCATGGTTTCATTCTCTGTCGTTGTTCCCGAGGTGCAGGTGTATTTTAGAAACCCCGTTGCGAACGTTTAATTAGTGTTTACATGAACATTACATTAAACACACAAATATTTGACCATTTCCGGAGTTTAAGAGCTTCATTGGACGAAAAACGCGACCGGGATGACCACAGCTGCACTCAAAATCGAGAAACTGGCCGGAAAAAAAGTTAATTTCGTCTCTCAGCAGTTGCCCAAAAGGTCCGGTCGTGATAAAGTGTCTGTCCGTCGTTTCGGTCAAATTCAACGCGTTACAGTACTCGGTATCGCAGCACTGGACCCTTCGCGTGCCTTGTTTCTCGCCAGATGAGGTTGGGAAGTCGATATAGGAAGTGTCATCGCGGACTGCCTAAAGAAAACTTTATTACGGATAAAGGTGACGATGACATATCGCGCAGAGATGTTGATGGCTGCCACAGGTGCTGATGTACGAGGTTTCGTCGTCGATGATGTCGGTAATGAAGATGCAGAAATCCGAGTGCGGGCAGTGGACTTGTTCGGCTGGTCCGTTCGGCTTGTAGAGCAAGCAGTGGATGGAGGCCGAAGCGATTTCGAGAGAGGCTGCGATAGTGCAGGCAAAGAGGAGCGAACGCATCGGAGCGACCGGTCGACAGCTGGAGCCAAGGGTGAAATGACCTTCGACGCTTTTCGGTGGCTTCGGACGTTTTAAACCCGCTCTCGAACTGTCATTCTCAAATCAAGCTGAAAATTTGTGAGCAGATAGGTCTCGACGAGCTGATTCCGAAAATATGGGGTTTGCCTGCCCACGTGAGATCTAAAGTGCCTAAAAGAACATGTCTAAAACGGGAAAACCGACCGCTCAGCAGACGCCCATCAGCTTCAAATGGCTCCCGCCTGAGGCTTTTTGTAATTCATCTTTTATAGCAATACACACATGTGGGCTTATCTGGAATTTGAATACCTTCAATGCGTTTATTAGGTTTGGGCTTTGACTTGCCCATGGGCAGAGAACCCAAATTCCCCCTTTAATAGGAAAGAGAGCTTATCTCTCTCCCAGTGCCAAGTTCAGGCTTAGGCTTACAAACGACCGGGGACGTTCTGAAGCTGGAATTTAACTGCTTTGTCTGTTTTGCCAATGGAAACCGGGAGAATTTCGGCATGTTTGTCCTTCCAGCTCAGAATCGTTGGCATCCTCATGGCTACTGTGAGCTGCGCGAAAAAGTGCCGAAAAACTGTATTTGGAAAGATAAAACTGAATGCTACGTAAAATGGTGGTAATTTCCAATGTTTTGTGTGGTGATAAAATGTGGTTTCCACATTTCTTAAAAACGGTGTGTTGTGCGGTCGTTATTTGAAGAAGACCTTCATCCTGACGCATCTGAGGAGAAGACATGGAGTGAACAAAAAAGCGATTTTCAGATGGACTGCAAAGATTTTTGTGTGTGTTGGGTTTACATGAATTGATTTCAGTAGTAGTAAATTAATATAGCGGGATTCGCAAATCCTTAATACCTTTACTGCCACATAAGAGACCCGTAATTACGGCAACGCTCGGCGCACGAGATCTAATTAAATGGTTGCGACTCAAGGCAGGTAAGCCGTTCATTTAAATTCCTTCTGCACGATTAACTCTGCCGTGCCAGTGGATCGATACTGCGACAACGACATTCAGCACTCTGTTCTGTCTCTACCTACCTAGTAATAGCAATGTACATGGACTGCACAATGTTATAATCTTGGACACCGCTAGGAGAGCAGAGAATATAAGGTGAAAGGAACTTCAAAGACAAAGAACTTGGACGTCCGTGAGAGCAAGGAGAAGCCTAGGCCGGTTCTGAATCGGGTAACAACCGTTTCTCCAAAACAAGATTTCCAAGTTAGGTGGCCAAGAAGCTAGCACGATACGGTTCGTTTCTAGATTTTGACGAATATTGAATAGTGGATTTTCCGGACTTGCAGGTTCCCTTATACGGTTCGATCTTGCAGAATGTTTGCGGCACACTTCAAAGAATGTGATCAAGATCCCACACCTTATGCGTGCCTTGAATGTTGTCAGGATTCTAGTCATCATATGAAGATGAAGCATGACAATAGCTACTGAGCCGTTTCGTTATTTCGGTGTAGAATAAACAAGCCGCGATGGCAAAATCCTTACTAGTTGCACTGTCACATGAGAGGCATATAATGACTATGACGCTGGGGACGCGTTTGGCTCTAATTAAATGGCTGCGAGTCAACGCAGGTCAGCCGCTTATTTCCTGTCAGTTTCCGATTTGCTCGCTTTCATCGCTGTCCCACTGCTTTCCCCCACGCTAATCCTCCGTGCCAGTCAATACCTAAGGCATACGAATGATGTATTCGATGTCACATTTTGAGCCTCAACCAGAGAAGCGATCCATCCAAAATTGCAGCAAAGGTAAACCCTCAAACAATCTAAAACTGACTTATAAAATTAGACCTGTTGACTCATGACATCGATCCCCTTTTGCCCTCGCCAGCGGTTCAGACTCCTACGCTTGAGCAGTGTGTTGAAGAAGAAAGTATACCCACAATCTCAGATTGCGATTATTTTCAACACTATGGTGGGTACAAAGGTACAGAGTCTCTAGTATTCGACTTAAAAATCCATTTTAGCTAATTTTTTGAATAGTCAAAACATCGATTGGCAATATTCCGCGGAGAACTCTTCTTATTTATCTGAAGCGGGTTCTCTTGACCATTTGGAGAATTCGCTCCACACTGCAGTCATCTCAACTACGGAGCAGCCTGGAACTTTTGGTATCGTCGTCCAAGAATCTGCAGAACATCATACAAATTTTCGAGTAGGAAATTCCTTCAGTTTACTCGATTGGTCAATTTGTGTTCTTGCAGGTTTCTCAGAACGTATCTAGCGTATCGACATCCGTTTTAGATCTGACAAGACCAAACCTCAAATTGAATCTCTTACAGCCTTACGCGATTCGCCTCCAAGATCTCAATGATTTTGTGACAGCCCGACAGGCTGTGCCTTCCACGACACGTCTCCCTGCCTCTTCCGAACAGTCAATTTCTACCCAAGAACAGCTAGACTTCAATGACCTTTATTTAGCCACGATCGAAGGTTCTAGTCCTTTCCAATGTCCTGTAGGCAACTTACTCCACTAAAATTCACTAATTTCTAACCGTAAAAATTTAGATCTGTCCGGAATTCTACAGCGTTAGACACCGTCTCGTAAAGCACTTTGAGTTGACTCACACAAGCACTCCCTACAGCTGCAATATCTGCAAAAAGAGCTTTGCAATTAATGGCACATTGAAGCACCATAATCTGATGGTCCATGGAACCTACAACCGCCTGAAGCCTACAGTTGTGCCGCAGAGAGCAGAGACAAAAGGTCCCAGACAAGACTTCCAAGATCAGTTGGGCAAGAAGCCAGAGTTGTACATCTGCCCGGTAAGCCTTCAACTTTCAAACTTGAAATTATAATATTGCATTTCAGGTCTGCAGATACCCTTTCACCGCACAATCTAGGATGCTGTTCTGTGTCCACTACAAGCAGTGTGCAAAGGACGACAAGCCTTTTACGTGCCTTAGCTGCGATCGCGAGTTTAATGCATTTTCCCATCTCAGAAAGCATATGAAGAGCAAGCACAAACAACAGTGGTGAATAAATCAAAATTAACGTTTTTTGTTTGCGAGATGTAAAAAGTTATAATTGAAGCTTTGAACGATTTTTCGTAGGTTTTCCAGCAGGTTTATTCTTCTTCAAAGCCGCTTTCTTGTGTTGGACGACGTTGTAGTGATACTTAAAGCAAACTCTACACTCATCGCACTAAATTTAAGCCCTTTGTAATCTTGTTTTTCATGTTAGGTTTTTACCTTAAAGCAACAATCCTTGAAGTGCACAAGAGCGTGAGATTTTAAGTCTCTCAGAATTTTAAAATTTCGTTGACAGACGCTGCAATAGCAGGGTTTGGGTTTGTCCAAAACTTGTGGTGAGAAGCTCCATATTCCTCGGTAGCTTACGCAGCAGTCCGGAAAAAATTTTAGTTGAGTTTCACATTGTATTTTTTTATCAGACGAGTGTAAACTGGTCGCTTGTTGATGTTCTGATCATGAAAAGCGGTGGCAGTAGCAGTGACTTGTAGATGAGTCTAAAAGATCAAGCCTCAACACGGACGTATTTCGGGTTTTATTTTGGCAGGTCGTCCAGAGATCTGAAACGACACTGATTACAATTAACTGTATGATAGTACCACTTGTATTCAATCTTGTGAACGCTAACGGAGAGCAAGGAGAAGTCTTGGGTCTAGGGAAAAAGACCGACGACTGAATCGATGAATCAATGAGGAAGGAGGTCCATTTTGATGACTAATCAAATATCCTCAAAATGCATTTATTAGTCTTATACACTTCAAAAGTAGAATCTCGATGCAACGTTATACGTATAACATTGCTTCGAGATCTGAAACATTTGACTTTAAAATTAATCAGAGCTTAGAATCAATCTTAGTTTGACTTGAAAGCTGATTGACTACTATTAGAGCCTGAACAGAATTGACCATAATTTGATCTTGAAATGAACATTAATGTGAGTTTCTTACTTCTTTCCTCGTTTTTTACGAGTCTTACAAATGTTAAAAAGATACAAAAATTGCTTCTTTGTCACAATATCAATCAAAACTAACACCAGTACACATCAGTAATTCAATTTGTCAACAAGAAATCTCTTGCTTTGTCACAAAAATCTAGTTCCAGATTATTTTCAAAGCTGGTCACTTTGAATACAGGTAATTGTTCTACCACTGTGCTGGTGATATTTAACTTTTCCAGAAATACAGAAGTATACTGAACATTCTCAAAAATGTGTAGATAAACAACGCTCCACCTTAGCTTGCCCTTTTCTTCTCGCATCTGTCCTCTTCCTCGCTCATCCACCGGATCTCTGGGATGTCGACAGCCGCACGCGCCTGGTCTTTATCCCTAGCCTGCACCACCAGAGACTTGTCTCCACTCGCGCAGCGCATATCCCCGCACTCGACGCTGTTTAAACACAAAACGCCACTTCAAGATCCGCTCAACGGTGACGTTGTAACTCCTTCGCGCAAATTCAATCCGGCCTCTTAGCATTCTCTCTTAGCTCTCAGTCAGTGTCACTGTGCAGGAGACTCTCGTGGAAAATGGCCTCTGAACCAGAACTTCGCTACGGAGGCGCCCAGAGCGAAGGCGGCGAAGACTACGATGATGAAGAAGATGTAAGTTATCGTAACCATAACCATCTTAATTTGTCTAAAATTGAGATTTTCAGGCCAAGAGAGCCGCGGAGCGTGAGCGCAAGAAGGCCGAGGTACGCAAGCGCCTCGAGGAGGCCGGCAGGGCCAAAAAAGCCAAGAAGGGATTCTTGACGCCCGAGCGTAAGAAGAAGCTCCGTGTAAGGATAATCTGGGTTGAGAATGGGTGAAAAAAGAGGATTTTGTAGACTCTTCTCATGATGAAGGCCGCCCAGGATCTGAAGGACAGACAAGAGCAGATGGAGAAGGAGCGTCAGCGTATCCTCGGCGAGAGAATCCTGCCTATTCCTGACCTCGAGTCGCTTGACGAGGGTAAGTGTATAAAAAGTTTAAAAATTATGCCTCAAAATTGATGCGTTTTGTAAAAAGGAAAACCAAAAAAACGAATTCTTTAAAGTACGTTTAATTTTTGTTGAAAGCATTTTTACTCGATTGAGCAAAAAGCAAAAAAAGCAAAAAAACAGCAAAAAAACAGAAATTGTCAAATTAAGGTTTCAAGCCGATCTTCAAATTTGAAAAATGCAGATCAAAAGTGTTGAGACTTCGCCTGTCTTGAAAACAATCTGATCTTGTTTTGAATACAATTTTGCACTTTTTCTTGTTAAGTGACAACTTAAAAATAACAAACGATCAGAAATTTTTAATTTTAACTTTTTTTAATTTTGATTTCACGGACGTACACGTCTGGATTGTTTTCCTTTATTTTATAAAGGGTTTGACCTAAGAATAAGTTAAAAAAAAAACTCAAATCCGCGCGGCAATTTAACCCAATTTTTTACTTTTAAATAAATTTTTCAAATAAATTAGTTTTTTAATTTTGAAAATGAACACTTTTAAACGTCAAAGTTCACAGATTCTTCCAACCCGCGTAAGCCTTCATTTACAGTTTTCGGACCCTTGATTTCACAACAGCAAAATAGATTTTTTAAACTGTAAAATAAACTAAAAGTTTTAATTTTGTTCGAACGCCAACGAGCTTCAATTCCTTGTTCGAACCAAATTTGATAGAACTCAGAGCAGCAATTTGAAATTTGAACTTTTTTGATTTTAGGAGACCTCGAAGAGACCCTGAAGCAGATGTACGAGCAAGTTGTGAAGCTTGAGAGCGACCACTATGACATTAATCTGAAGGTCCGCGCGAAGGATTTCGAGATCAACGAACTGACCATCGCCGTCAACGACCTTCGCGGAAAATTGTTTGTCTTTGCTACCGTAACCCGAACACTAACTATTTCCATGTTTTAGCGTCAAGCCCACTCTCAAGAAGGTCTCTAAGACCGAAGGAAAGTAAGTCTTCGTTTTTCGTGTGTAATGCAAACAAACCCTCTCTCGCTCGCGCGTCGTCCTTTCGTGCACACATAAAACCGGTGATGCTCCTCGCTCATTTGTTTCAGATTCGACAAACTGAAGAAGAAGGAGACGCAGAAGGTCGACTTCCGCGCTGGCCTCAAGACCCTCAACACCAACAAGTTCGCCATGAAGGACGAGGAGGAAAAAGAGAAGACCGAGTGGTCCAAATAAGCTCACCGTCCTTGATCTGTGTTTTCAAACAGCGAAGCCTATATTTTTCTTTTATCCATTTTTCGTAAAATTCAATAAAGTAACCGCTCGTTTGGGTAGATCACTTTGATGGTCTTGGGCGTAGAGGACATGGGGTGACAGAAGCAGTAAGAGTCACAGAGACAGAAGATGCCGGGTTTCACTAACTCGCATTCGATGCTACAGCCTGAAAGTACTGTTTTGATGCATCAGCGTTGAAGCGAACGCTGAGGCAATGACTCTCTTGAAATCCGTTAGTTTGTGTTTTTGTTGTCCGTCTATGTTAAGATGGGAAGATTGCGAGATATGCACCTTTCCCGATTACTGTTACATATGTGGTACCTTTAATGCAATATTGTTGATGGCTTTGTGCATAATAAATTGAACTGAATTGGAAAAGCGTATTGAAATAAATTCGTGTCATGGTTCTAAACTAAAAAATTCGGCCTTAAAGAATTTAAAAAACCAAAATAAACTAAAAATGATTTTCAAAATTTTAATTTGTTCACAAAGAAACTTGAATTAAAACGCAAAAAAACGTTGTGCATTTTTACACTAATCGTTTACATTTTACATCGTTAAATAAACAGTTCAGATTGTAATAAAAACTTTATAAAAATCAAATTTCAAAAAAGAGTCCGATTTTGGACTGCTATTAAAGCTGATTTAAACCTAAACGTCATCTATCCTTGATAAAACTTATTGGTTGTTTCTTTAATAAGTATGGTTCTAATTAATCTTTAATAAGTGTTAAAACTCACTTTTTTGCTAAAAAATTCAAAATAAATTAAAAAAAATTTTACAAAAAATGTGGATAAATGCGCTAATAAAGTTTTGTACTAAAGTAGATGGTTACACAAAAAATACCCCTGCGGAACCAGACAGAAGGAATGTGTCTGGCTGAAGAGGGAGCTCTCTAGGAAGAAACATTTTGACGCCGTGGCATGCGTGCAAAGGGTAAAATTATGCCTTTTTCACGCAAACAAGCAAAATACAGCGGTTTCCGCTCATTATCTTGAAAATTTTGCGGAAAAGAGCGAAAAAATAGCGGAATATCTTGAAAAAACGTGGACGAAAGACCGACCGGTCCCACGGTTCCCGGCGCGTCAAAATGATTCTTCCCAGACAGCTCCCTTCTCAGAGAGACAAATCCGTTCTGTCTGGTTCCACAGAGGGTACTTTCTGTGTGTCACCCTGTAGTTAAACTTGTGGTGAAACATTTGTTCAGTACATTCAAATGCACACAAATTTGAGGTCAAATCAGCTTTGAACTTTTCTTGAAATTTTTTGATTTTAGACATTTATAAACCAAAACCTGTAAAGTAAAAAAAATCAAGTTGGTTGCTAAAATATAGATTAACGGCCATTACGCTCACTCCATCACTCCTCCACCGACGTTTTCAACCCAAACCACACCAATTAATATCACAACTCACAGCCGACTCTATCATCGTTCCTAACCGATCAAAAGAGCGCCGCCGAAAGGCGACGTGAGAACAGTTCCCACGAACGGTCGATGGAAGAGATAAGGACCTAAAGAGGAAGCTTATAAACAGTCTCTTGTAAACATGATACCCCGTGAAGCCGTCGGTGTAGAGTAATAGTGGCTGTACCAGCCGTTGCCTACGTGGGACCAGTAGGGTTGATTGTACTGTTGGGCATAATATGGAGAGTAGGGGTAGTTGTTATAAGGATGGTAAGGCTGAGCCTGGTTATAGTAGTAGTGTTGACAAGAGGATAGGCTAATTAAGAGACAAAGCAACTTAAAATTGATATGAAAAGGCATAATAGGATGGAGATAGCGAAAAACGGATCGTTTCTTCGTTGAGCGGTCAATTGATCTCTTCGCCGATCGACCTGAATTCCAAATCTTTCGAAACCTGAGCTCAATTTATTTCCTTCCGACACTAATCACATATGCACCACAAGACCTATAATCTTTAAACTGTAATTCGTTATCACATCCAGTCAAAGTATAAGTGTGCTTATAGCACCTACATCCCTTGTCTACCTTATAACAAATTTCCGGATTGTGGACATGGATAACAAACGATTGTTGTGCATAGTCGACTAATTGCAGCTTTAAAGAGTTTCGTGGACTTTTTGAGAAAACTGCCTTGCATAAAAAGAATGGGACGTCGTCCATGAGCTCAAAATGAGGCAGATAAGGTTGGAAAAAAGTGCTATAAGGACAAATTGTCTCTTCATCAATCTGAGAATTTTAATGAGAAGTGACGTTTGTGGTTAAGGAAAACTCCACTCGAGAACTTTTCGCGAAGCAACTTTTAGATCATTTTGGAATCCAAGTTCACTTTCAGCGTTTCCAATTGGTTGGTTACAATAAAAAGTTCGTCAAGCAGATTGCGTTGGTCGCTTAACTGGTTGAACTTTGCTTTCAAGTCCGTGAGTTTGTCCATCAGCTGTTCATCAACTGACGTCGTATTTCCACAACGTCTTTCGAGGAGGTTTATGGCGAGCTGGAAATTGCTGCCAATTGGTTGGTGTCCGCTCATTAGACGTTTGGGTTTTCCCTCAAGGCACGCTAGGAGATAATGGAATCTCTGTAGGTCGTTATGACACTTTGTGCTGACTTGAGTTTGGAAGAGTTGCTTAAACCCATTGAATTCTCACAAATTGCCGGAGAATCTCGGCAGGGGCATTGATGGCAACATTGGTTGATTTGGTTTAAATTGGTTACAATTGGTTACAGCTTGAGTGGTTGAATTGGATGGATTGGTTACACTGAGTGACTTTTGGATAGAAGCAGCGGTTTTTAACCTAAGCAGTTCGAGAAGCCTATCTTCGGCCTTCTCGTAGACATCTGCTTGCTTCGTGACCATTTCTTCATATTTGGCGGCATCTGCCGTTTGATCGGCATTCTCCAAATTCCCAAATTCTTCAGTATACTGGTTCACAGCAGTAACGACGAACTCCATGCGAAATTCTACGGGACAGAAGAGCGAATTGGCCAGCAAACTATCGGAGCTTCCACTTTATGGTGCATCGGCCTAACAAGAAGGTCTCCAGGAAGACAACGGCAAAAAACGGCTACGAGAATTGCTCGATCGCCTATTAAGCAACGAATCCAGAGGATTTGCTTTGAATTGGACGACGGAAAGCGAAGTTTCGCATGTTCCTAGAAGAACCTGCAGTCAGCGTCGCGTTTTGGAGCGACGCATCTAGGCAATTGGCTTTGATTTCGAAGACGTCGGACTCAGAAAGGACGAATAGTTTGCCCATGACGAACATTATCAAGTTCAACAAACTGTTGAACGTTGTTGCCGGCGAGGCCAGAGAAGTCGTCAACCACTTCGTTGTTTGCGGTGAGAACTACGATGCTGCTTATGACTCCGGCTGCAGTTTGCAGACAGTGCCAAGCTTTAGATGGACTTACATCGAAAGCGGGTAAGCTTGCAATCTCCGCAAATGGAAGTGAGAGATCTACGCAAGTTCTCCAACGCAGTTGCCGCAATTTATTCGCAGATGAATGCGACATCAGCGAACACGGGATGTTCACCTAGCTCAGTCTGTTGAACATTTCCCGGGCAAGCTATCTCAAGCACGGCTGTGGAAAAAGCCAGTAAATTCAGGACTTCATTCCGAGCGAGGTTCAGTTGGAAGCAACTCAATCCTAGAGCGATCTATGCGAATGATTTTCACCTCTAAGGGCTTCCTTTTAAGGGCCACAACCTCGCCAGACGTCTGAAGTCTCATAAAGGCGTCTCAAAGCCTCGAAAACGTGCGGAAATTCACTAGAAATGTGTAGACACGAGGTGTTAACGTCTGGAAGCGTAATTTTGGTGTCAAGAGATGTGGAGAACGGTCGGTCGTGACTCCTTTCGAATTCGACCTTTTAGGAACGCTTTTGAGGCTTAATTTCAAGCCTTTTTGAGGTTAACAGAACCAAGTTGAACGAGTTGACCTTCGCGTGGGTTCCACCACAATACGCTTGCGGCGGCGAGCTCCACCGTCTACTGGCGACGGTTGTCGATTGATATTTAAACTCTTTTGTCTATCAGACACGTACAGGGTGGCGCAAAAAAAAACAGCGCGCTTATCTCGAAGCCGTTGCATTCTTGAAGCATACAATGTTAAGATGAAATGTGCAACAGGCAATTCCGCGTCGAATGAGCTTTAGCACGCTCCTGTCGGGTCTAACGTTGTGCAATTATAGCCAAATGTCTGGAAAAACTGTTAAGAAAGTACGGCCAATTTTTGGAGGCTCGTATCTCGACGCTGATCTGTCCAATTTGACCGTTTTTGGGTGCAATCGATAGAGGAAATCGAGAGCAACTTTTCGCAAAAAATCTGGCAAAAACAAAAATTGTCAAAAAATCACAAAAGTTTGCCTTGGTCCCCCCTCACCTTCGTTCATGACCGAACCAGACATGTCTGGAAAATGTATGGCGGCCAACCGTCCCTTTCCAGACATAGCCCACATCCAATTTTAAGGTTACAAAAACGGCGTTTTTGCAATACAATTAATTTTTTGTTTTTGCCAAATTTTTTTCGAAAAATTGTTTTCAATTTCCTCTATCGATTGCACCCAAAAACGGTCAAATTGGACAGATCAGCGTCGAGATACGAGCCTCCAAAAATTGGCCGTACTTTCTTAACAGTTTTTCCAGACATTTGGCTAAAAGTGCACAACGTTAGACCCGACAGGAGCGTCCTATAGCTCATTCGACGCGGAATTGCCTATTGCACATTTAGTCTTAACATTGTATGCTTCAAAAATGCAACGGCTTCGAGATAAGCGCGCTGTTTTATTTTTTTTGCGCCACCCTGTATGTATCTTGTTTTCGTGCGATTTCAGAACCGTCAACAACCGAAGATGCCCTCCTCGACCCACTACTTGAAGCTCTCCAAATTCCTCAAGAAATATGTTACCAAGCTTCACTAGTAATTTTTGTCATTTTACGATTTAGTTACGGTGTGTCTACTAGACGCGCGAAAATTGAGTCTATTTTGGTCGTGGAAATGGTTATTAAAGCTGATGTCTGGCTGTCCAGGCGCTCAGAAGGATCATGTCTTTGGAGAGAGGCAGCGCTAGACACTGGCTGTTTCTGAGGCCTGTCTGGAAGTGCCGCTTGTCGGAATTGGAACGCGCTTGCAGACATTTAGACATCTTTCTGAATATTCCAAAGTTGGCTAGACATGATCTCATTTTGGATTTTCAGACAGACACGTGGGCAAATTTCTAGGCAGACGTCTGGTCTATGTCAATCAGACGTGTCCAAAGTGTCATTTTTTGTCTAGATAGACGAATTTGTCTAGCTAGTCTCGAATGACGTTTTCAAGTCTAGACATTCGAACCGATAGAGACGGTCAGATCGAGACATCTAGAATTAGACGCACCATAAAATGAACGACGAGTCACAGAGTCGTCTTCCAGACACTCCCGATTGATCGACTCCCGTCTGTCGCAACAAAGCCACGTGCTTTTGCTGTCTTTTCCATGACTACCTATGCTGACCGTTATTTAGCGCGACTTAGCCCGCTTTTTGTCTACAAATCGATCGAACCCAAACTCCTCCGCGTCTGAAACCAGTTTATATTTGGAATTTCACCAAAATAACCCCCAAACGCACTATCAATTTCGCCACTTCTCCCTATGACTCATCAAGTCCGGTTTTTACGCATTTCTCAATTTCGATTTTATTTTAGCTTCCACGGCTGCGCCGTCTGCGTAGGATTAACTTTTCTGCTCTTCGAAATGGCCATCTACTTCTGCGAATGGAAGGCCGGCGGCCAGAACATCTTTCTTAGGAACGCTCGCCACCCAAAGGACGAATAAGCCGTCGTCTAGGTGTCTAGACCGGTCCGGCAGTCCCCTGTGCAACTCCACTTTTAATAGCTGAGATCTGTAGCAAATAAACGGTCTTATATTTTGTGTCTGATATTTAATGATGTGTTTGTGCGGGAGTCCTAGTTTCTTATCGTGCTGGTGTCTGGGCTTAAGATGTCTCGTTTTGGTATTGGACAGGTTGTGGTATGTGGTTAGACAGCTGCGGGTCGTATTTAGTTTATTTTGGGTGACAAGCGGGTGGGTGCTTAGCCCAGACATGCGACCGTTTCTGGCTTGACAGACGCCTAATCATTGTTGGCCCATTTTGAGACCTTGGCCGGTCGGTTTTTGTCTCTTTTTCACTTTAAACGAAGTGGGTTAAAACAGCCGTCTCACCGTCTCAGCAAGCTTTCCTTAACTCTGTGATAGGAATGCTTCCATCAACAAATAATCTTAAGAACACTCATCTTCTGGCCGGCCGATGGAAAAAAAACTATCGACTTCTATTCCAAACGTTTCGTCATTTACGACGTGGCTTTGTTTGAGTTTAATGAGGAAGGGTGGAAATATTTCATTGAAGACCAGAAAGAAAGCAAATTCCACTTAAAACAAGTGTCGTGTATCCCCGATCACCGCAGAACGGGCGCGCTATCAAGCCATGAATCTGCCTCGTGCTTAGGATTGGAACTTTCCGTCGGTTTATTGGGTCTATTCTATGTGTTGCAAGGTCTCGAAGCCTTATGTGTCGTGCTTTGTGCACACGTGCATCTTTCCACTGATCAAAAATAACCTTGCACATGACTATGTCAACCAAGACGCATGAGTTTGATTGCGTATAATGGCTTGTAGAACTACGTCCTATTGTGGTCCTAAAAGTTTTTGAGAAACTCAACCGATTTCACCAGGTCAAAAATGGTACGTTTAGACAGGCCGTTGCCTTCCACACAACGTAACATTTAAATTTCGTCCTGTGGAAAAAGATTTCTTAAGAAATGCTTCACTGCGACCCGAATTGAAGAAGATTGTCAATTCGCCCTCTGCTCAAATTCTTATACACCTGCTCAAGGATATCAATTTCTAAAATGCGCAAAAGTTGATTTCCGTGGAATTGACGTGAAGCAAACGGGATCAACCTGCTTTTTAAACTTGCTTTTGAAATGCTTTCTCCAATTTTTAGATTCAAAGTTTCATTTGATTTGCATTTTACAATCCGAAACACATATTCTAACGTATTTTTGGTCGAATTTCGATAAATCAGTTTTAGGAATAATTTGAAAATTGAGATTTGTAAATACGATAAAACGAGCTCTCGTTTACTTGCCTTACTATCATATTGAAAAACGCTGTGTGCTTTATGTAAACCTCCGCGATGTTTTTCCACGGTTCAGGTAGGCTCGTGTGTGTTCTCAAGGTTTTGGTCTCACGAAAAACGCCAATCGCAGATTCCACCAAGTTGTAGAATCCGTGAAAACAGATAGCCAGTCGAAAGAAACTTAGCAGAACGCTGAAAACAGATAAGAGTCAATCATAAAGGTTGGGTTTAAATACTTAGACGAACGATACAAAAATGTGATAATGTCACATTGTCGTGCCAAGTGTGTCTTGCCTCGCGTGGCCAACCGGGAGACGTGGGTCCCATAATGAACTGAATAACAATCAATCAAATAGTGCAAATGCTACACAAATAAGTTTCCTATTATCTTGAAAATGTGTAAAATTAAGCTCACTTTACAACTGAGCACAGTAAACCTTGCTGTTCTTTTGTCCACTTTGATCGGTAAGATTTTTTTAATGAGGCAACATTAATACTAATATCAGTATCTTCCCTAAATATTTTGCAGTCCTTTGGTATATACCTTCCTTTGGTAGTACATACCTTCTTCCAAGGTTCCGGTAGGTTCCGACAGCTGTCCAAGGTTTCGGACTTACGGAAAAGGTCCAAAGAGACGTTGTTTTTCTTACTTTTCGCTTTTTTATCGACTTAAAATTTTGCCAAAGCTTCTAAGCATTTTTAGCTCGCTTCTGTCAAATGTTGCCTTCCTAATAATCCCATTCCGAACGAGCACAAAAACGCACATTCTAGCTAGAATGATTGACAAACGTTTTTGACCGTTTTACACAAATTCGAAACTTCTATGGTCATTAAAAACCACAAGCGAGGCGGCGATCGGCTCTGTGGCAACGTGATTTATTGCGGCCAAGTGGACACGGAAGGGGAAGTGTTCCAAATGGTTATTTAAAGAGAAGATTCAGAAAGTTGAGTCATTTGGTTCTATTGAGACTCTGTACTCTGGTGGACGCTAATTTAAGGTCAAGATGGTCCATGTTCTGGCAAAGTCGTCTAAGAATGTTCGCTTCAAAAATAAGAGAATCGAGTAAGTTTTCAAATAAATAAAAAAGCTTTGTTGAGTGAACCTGTATCACCTTGATCACCTTGAGACCGATCTATAGAAAATCGATTTCGAATTCAATAGCGCATCTATAATTTTGTTAAAGACTTTGTCTCAGTTCTTAAAATGACTTTTGGCTAATATTTTTCACTTTAGAATATTTCGGTTTTCAGTTTTTTCTCAACTCTTTAATGTATTTCTACAGCACACTCGCTTGCCATGTAACTTGTGTTCCTCTTCTCTCCTGAGCTTAATGTAAAAAAGTTGTTTGTTGCAATTCTCCAAACTGCTCCACTTCATCATCGCTTCTTTCCTCGGCTTCCTCGCCGCTTTTAAACGCTGCTCTCGATCAGGCCGATTGATCAGCGTGGCGCTTCCAGCGCCAGGGTCATTAATTGTGAGCCGCTTATCGTTCTCAAACAATGAAGACCTGAGACGTACCTGTGAGCTTTAATCCCATATTTTCTTGAAAACAAGAGGAGATATAGAAATATGAGAGTGCGAACAATTTATCATCCTTAGGACAACAGTTGTGAAAGTGATTTACGGGTCTGGGAGGACATAAGGGCACAAGACTGATCTTAAATACTCTAGAAAGCAGAAATTGAAAGTAAAATTTAAGGAATTCTCAAGCTCAACCCGATTATTCTCGTTCTCGCCTATTAATTGTCAGTCGGAAACTTGAAGAGGGGTTTAAATGAGGGCAAACGATCTCGCAGACCTAGGAATAAAACGGCGATTTGGTTTTTGTGCGCTCGTTAAATTGAGGCTCGCCGACACAAGTGCACGTTAGACAAGAAGCCATCGGTCAGAGAGGTGCGACAAATTTCAGTTCGGAGGTTTTGTGTGACGGGCAGTGACTGGATGGTTGAGTGACAAGACGACAAAAATGCTAGCGTCGTTTTCGTACCTCAGGAATAGGATGTAAGTTTGGAATTTTTGAATTACTAGTTTTTTGTAGTCACTTAATGCGTAAACGCTTAATTTAAAACCATTAATTAGTTGGTTTTCATATTTAAAATCAAATTTTGGTTAATCAAAATTCAAATTTATTTTTCTATCAAATTTTTTGTACGTATAAAAGCGGAACGCCTGTTCACAACAGCCTAAATTTTTGGTTCGACTCATTTCAGGCATGTAATGTATTTTTCAGTCCAAAATTAAGTTTAAATTTTTTAAATTATTTTTTTGGTTAGTTAACATCGTGAGCGCTTCATTAAAATTGTTCATTTTTGCATTCGTGTGTTCAATGAATTCGTTACAGTGGCTTGCTTAAATTTTTAAAAGTAATTTTTTATGTGCTTTAACTAAATTTCAACTGTTGAAATTAAGGTTTGAAAGCTTTGAGAACATTTTTAATCTTTCATTTGATTTTAATATTTTCTAAAACAAGCTTCGTGAATAGCAATTATTGATATTTCATTGAGCAATCATTGAAAAAACCAAATTTTTGGTTTTAAAATTAAAAAAAAAGACTTTTTGTGAGAGAAAATTCAAATTCGGTTTTATCGAATTTTTGAAGCTGAATTCTGGGTACCTCTTCATGCATATGCAATAATTTTTGTCAATTAACTTTAAATATTTGGTTATTTAACATCAAAAACGTTACTTTTTGGTCAACGCTTTAAAATATTTTTTTATATGCTATTGTTGAAATTTTAAAAACATAATTTTTGACGTTTTGTGCTTTATTCAAAGTTATGCCAAAATAAATCTAGTTTCAAACGCTGTTTGCGCCTGCGACGATGCGCTCTGTGTCTGAAGGGACAGCAATTAAGACAATTTTTGAATGCGCTATTTAATGCTGCAATTTGTAAACTGGGCAAGGCGGTTTGTTTATTAATGCATATCTCGATTCAGCTGACTGCCGCTCTGCTTCTGTTTTTTTCCATTGCACAGGGAGGGGTAACGTTTGGGAGAGTGCTTTGTGCTTTTGTGAATTTTGGTTGATTTTATTAATTTTTCAAATAATCACTATTTTTGGATGGACGCACTGAGACGAATTCAATGCAAGAATTGACAATTTCTGATCTTAATATCATTTTTTTAATATGTAAACTTTAAATTTTTTTTTGGTGTTTGCCGCGTCCTCCTGTTTATTAAAATTCAAATATAATTATTTACTATTTACTCATAAAATTTACTCTTTCCAAAAAGGTATTTTCAGTGTTTCCAAATTAATCGCGAAATTCTTCCTTTTTCAGTTAACAATTTTTGCAATTTTCTAATGCTACTTTTTGATGACTTAGAGACTGATCTACCTGTTGTTGACGCAATGTAATATTCTAATTTTTGAGATTTGCAGTAGTCTTTGTTTGCAAATCGTTGTATCTTATTTTAATTGTTCTACTTTGAATTATTCAATTTTTTAGACGTGGTTTTGACGCGGAATGCTCGGTGCATATTTAATAATTTGTTACTACATAAAATGTTTTTAAACATTTTTTTAAACATTTTCACATTTTTCCACGTTGACAAAATTTAAATTGATTATTCCCTCTTTTAAACAAAGAACGATCCAGACGTGTCCGTTCGTCCGTCCGTCACGAAATCATGTTGTAACCTGATTGGTGAGGGGCGGTGTACGGTAGTTTTCCAATTGTTGTTTGTCGCACGCAGCTAGCGACAGACGACGCGGCTTTTTGAACGCCTGTGGATGAGCAACGCAGAAAAATTGAAGGCGGCAAACGCGGATTCACGGAAGCACTTGAGCTAAATAGGCTCTGCAACTAAAAAATTGCGTCAACGAGGCGCGTAGTGCTGAGATTTTCGCAAAATAAATATTGTGAGGCGAAGGGCCAAACTGTTTCGAATTGATGAAAATTGTGACGCATCAAATGCGATTTTGGTAGAATTCGAAGCGCCGAGATGTCCTTTAGCCGAGAAATCGCTCAAACGAGATGCGTAACGCCGAGGCTGTTGAAAAATGTAAATCTGTGAGGCGCAAAGCGCCGAACAATGCTGATTTAGAGAATACTGTCGCGCAAAGGCGCGCGCGGCCCCGTTAATGCTAAAAGTAAATTTCAATTGTCAAAATTAAGGTTTGAAAGCATTAAAACTATTTTTAATAAGCTTCTTACCTATGCTAAATTAAATTTTTCATTGACGTTTTTAAATTGATAAAATTCTCGTTTGTACGTGAAAAACAAAAAGTAGGTTTGACTTATTTCCAGTTTTTGACACAACAATTAAATTGTTTGGCAAGTTGAAAAAAAACGGTAATTCTTGGGTCCGGCAGCTTCTAGTCGCCATAATTTTTCTCTAACAAAATTTTTTCCAATTTTTTATTACTTTTTAAACATTTCTAACTCAACTTTGGAAATTCAACAGTTCGGCCATAATTCAAGCTTCATGACTTCTCTGGACCAAACCCTCTTTCAAGTGTTTCATAGTGAATCGCATCAACTTGTGAAAAACAAATTAATCACGCGTCGAATGCGTCGTTGATTGAAGCCGGCAATCGAGGAAATCGTCAAAACCACATTTATCGAATGGCGCCATCTTGAAAATTAAGAAAACTTTAGACGAGGCTCTTAAACGGCTTAAGAATGTGTAATAAAAAATTTTTAAGTCGTTAACATTTTACTGCTCAGGAACCGATATCTCTTTGAAGTGTTCTTTTAGTTATTAAATAAATGAGAAGTTAATATACGCAGCAAAACCATCAAAAACCAGCAAACATCAACTTCAAATCAAATCAAAAATTCAGCTGAATTTTTTAGCTGTAATTCTTGGAAAACCCTTGTTTTTAACTGTTTCGGTATGCTTCTTTTTGGCATTGTGATCTTTGCATTTAAACATATATTTTAATAAATATTCAAATACATCAGAATGTATCAATAAACAGAATTTTTCACGTGGACCAACCCTTCATAATAAATTAAAAATTAAAGAGAGAAGACCTTACTTTGGCAGGGTAAATTCCACATTTGCATGAAACAAAATTAGCTTTTAAGCGGCCATATGAAAAGCCTGTTCCTTAATGAAAAATTACCCCAATCCTTTGGGTTTAAAGATCGACCTGTGTGAGAAATGAGGTGTCGGCTAGGCTCTGTTTTCTCACCTACACGATTGACGGCCTTGTATTTGGTGTCGATAGGATCTTTTCGACATGTGGGTCGGCACTATTAGCTCTGCGAAGCGACATCCTAAAAATACCAGGTATCAAAAATTTCTTAATTTTGAAAAAATCTTTGAAGTTGAGTTTTTTGCATTAATGACCTATGTTACGACATCCTTTCATCACTGAAGTGTGACTTGCCATGTCGAGTCAAGTTCCCTTGTGTCTAGTTAAACCTAAAAACAAGCCATAAAGTGCTTCCTAACACTTCCCTATTGACAAGATCCCGAACAGCTGTCAGGCCGATTTAAGAATTATTACCCGAACTTATCTCAATGCCCTCAGTCTCCAATTGTTTTATTATATCGTTGGGTCGTCTGAAACTCGGCGCTCATGTTGTTCAATTTTCACAGAGGGAATCAGTATGAGAATGGGTAAGTAAAATTTCACTTTTTGGTAAAAAACGTATTTTCGGCTTTTGTTTTGGCAGGATAAATACAATATATCCTAGACGTTGATGGATGGACCCATGTTTTCTCTGTTGATCAGAGGCAGTCGATAATCGACTCGTTGTTTCATTGTTAGCATGTAACAACCGATCGCTCTGTTGGCTTTTTTCTGGTTTTCTGAAGTTATTTTAAGGCTGTGATAAGCCATGTTTGCTATACAGAGAAAAGCGCGGACTGTGAATCAAGCAGAGAATTTGTGAGTTTGACAGTTTTTGTGTACTTTAAAAAAACTTTTGATTTTTGTAATAATATAATTAAGAAAAGCAGTGTTACCTCCAGCAGTAACCCTTACAAAAGGGTTTGATTGCTTAAATTTTCATTCGTTCAATTATTTATAGCTCTTTTAAAGGCTATTCGATAGTTTCAAGCTGCGATCAAAAACCAATAATTCCGTCAGACGATGAGTGATGGGCAAATTTGTTTTGATCGCAGTAGCGGTTGAGTATCGACTCATTGTCACCTCGTAGCAACTGAATTGTTTGCGTTTGTCTTCATTTTCTCTTAGAATTTATTAGTCAGCTGTAAGCGATGTTCGTCTTTAATAGGGTTAGGCCAAGAAGGCAGCCTCATGGTCGACGTAAAAGCGAGTAAGTTTCTTACATCAACGTGAAAATGCGTGCTGTTTTGATAGATTTGATGTGCTTACAAATGTTTGCTGGCCGTCTCAATTTTAGTGTAGAAATGATCAAAAACGGTGGTCTGCTTTTTTGCTTTTTCAAAATTTGGCACGAAGCTTTTTGAGCGATTCTTAGAGCTAAAATTGACACTGATACGACTTGATCAGATGCAGATTGTGTTTAGCAAGTTTATTACACAACTTGAAAAATTTGATTGGTATTTGGTGGGATTGAAAAACTTGGTGGCCATGACCACGTTAAAAATTACATGCTTCTGGATTAAAAAAGGGCTTTCGTAGTCATAAATCAGAGGTTTTTGCTTGAACCGGACCACTTGAAGTTTTAGTTATCGCAAGGCACTTGTTTTGGGCCGTATCGTGCATTGTACTTTCTCCCAAATCCTAGACTTTTAACTTTCGCCGTTTGTGTTTATTATGTCGACCCCGTTCACCTTTACTCTCCCTCTCTTCAAATTTGCTAGTCAGCTGTAAGTCATGTTCGCCTTAAATAGACTTACGGCGAGAAGGTAAACTCAAGGTCGACGTAGGAGCAAGCACGTTAATATAAATTAACTACAAAGCGTGTCAAATCTTGTTGAAAAAAATTATGTACTACTCAAATTGGGCTTTCTGGCAAAACTGTGGTTATAAAAAAATTATTTCAAAACGGTTCCATAAACTGACAATGGCCTTCTAATTCAGAGCTCAATTTTTAGCTTTAGGTGTCTCGTACCTCAGATTTCCATCTTAAAACAGGTTGACTCAAGACACTGAGAGCACGCTAACGTTTTGGCTGAGAACGGACATTTTTCCTTAAGACTTGAGATTTTACGCGTCAGCCTAAGCGGCGCACTTTGGCCCAAACTCCTTTTAAAACATTTATCATCGTATTTTCACGAATAAAAGTATTTTTAGAGTTTTAGAGCTTCCAGACTTTACCTACACTTCCAACATTTGTGTTTATCACAACGCGCCTTGTGACACCCATACACATCTCACCTCTGTCCCCATCTTTCCCCAGGCATCAACAATTTGTCGCATTGCTCTTCAGTACGTAGCAATGCCTGCCCAGAGATTACACCTAAATGCAAATCTCATAGTAGTGACGCTACGCGGACAATTAACTCGATAAACGTCAGTTGTCCCAAAAATCTTTTGTGAGTCCTCAAGACCTTTTGTTGGGTCTATTGGTCCATCACGGTGTGTGGCTCGTTCAAAGGTACCACCACGGATCGCCGGTGGCAGCTGATATCACTAGCTAATCTCTAAACTCGATGTCTCATCGACCGAAAACAATGACTTTTTTATAACCGCTTTTTGCCCAACGGCTCTCAGTTATTACGTAACCTAATCCTGGCCACTTTTTAGAATGTTCTGGAATCTCCTCGCGAACAAGTATGAGGAGTACAAGCTGTCACATCTTGCCTTGACCGTCGTCTTGGTTGTCTACAGCATTGTCGGAGCGCTGATTTTTTGCACGTTTGAGGCGCCTCACGAGATTGCAGAGCAAAAGGCGGCACAGGCGAATGCGATTAAGACGAGTAATGTCGCTAAGGATCGATTGGCCCATGATCTGCAGGTTAGTATCCAACAGTTTTATAGCAAAACAACATATTGCGAAACGCAGAAATTTTTAAGTAATTAATATAAAACAGAACCAAAAAATTATTTTTAGGGTTTTAAAAATGTTGTTGGTATTTTTCACATTTTTAAAGTTTGGAGCTAAATTTTTTGCGCTAAAAAATTTGTTTTTTGGCGTTAATCGGACATTTTAAATTGGTTTAAAATATTTCGAAAGTTTTGTATACAACTTAAACAACTAAAAAATTTAAAAAATTTGTTTTTAGTTAAAACGGTAGCCTTAAATTTAAAAGCAATAATTTTGATCCTTTTCCACATTAAAAAAATTTCAAATTAGGCCAAACTATTCAAATGAATATTTGAAATTTTCATCATTAAAAATTAAGTTTGAATCTTTAAATTTTTGCAACTAAAAATTTAAACCCAAGAATTTTTTTGTGATGATGGAATTAACTGCACATTTTGATTTGCATCCCCTCTGCATATGTAGGGTGACATAAAAAAATACCCCCTGCGCGACCAGACAGAAAGCATGTGTGGGATTCACTAGAGAACGCAAGCGAGTGGTTAAATCAATGTTTTTTTCAACAGAAAACAACAAAAATCATACGTGATTAAAGAATTGCTGGCTTTGACGTCCTTCGTTTGCGATAACTTTTCGAAACAGACAGCATTCCTTGAGAAAGCGTGGACGACTGACCGACCGGTCACAGGACACTTTACCTGACAAAATGATTCCTTCCCAGACAGCTCCCCTCTCAACCAGGCACATGCTTCCTGTCTGGTTGCGCAGGGCGTATTATTTAGTGTCACCCTGTAATAATAGAGAACTGTCTGCTTGTTTTGTCCACCGAAATTGTCGGGCGATCAGAGACCGCACACAAAACAAACGCCTGATTCGGGACTCGATCCCGGGATCTTCCATACGTCAGCCTGTGAGACTAACCACTACCCCATACGGTAATCGAAAGCACGATTGCTTCACGTTAGCTACACCATGACTGCGTTCTGCATTTTTGTCACTTGAAAATGCAAGGATAAGCACCAACTCCCAATTTAAATGTGAAATTCGGTTGCATGGTACAATAGCACCACACGTGAGCAACAACTGGCACACAAGCAACTCAAAAACCGGAATTTGTAAAAACTAAGATTAAGATTATGCGGGAGCGTTAAGACTTAGTAAAATCCATAAAATTTTAAGCGTTTTTTAATAACCGAGATGATTAAGATTGACCTAAATCATTTTAAAAAGCAACATTTACGTTAATTTGGCTTAAAAGGGCAGGCTTCAAAATACTTATTTTGAAATTTTGTGTATTTTTCTCCTTAAACCTCCGAGTCTGATCTTACTTCTTTGAGCCAAAAACGCTTCTGTGTGAAGACCAGGAAGATGACACCGCCGTGTGACAACTGTCGCCACACGCTAAGCTGATCGTGTGACACCTGTCGTCACACAACCAGCTTAGCATGTTTTCCTACTGGAATGAAACTCTTAGCAATCAAAACAGAATTATGTTTTTTCAGTACTTCTTCAAAAATGACGTCAACATCACTCGACTTCTTCAGAAGGACTTTATCCAAACGCTGGAAAAATATGACCAGCTTATGGGATTTGAGGTCAACAAGGATGAAAACGTCGACGTGGCTAAGAGATGGACGCTTTGGGGAGGATTGTATTATGCTGGCACTATTTACACTACTATTGGTAAGCCTCTTCTTTAAGGATAACTAAATATGAATTTTTTAGGCTACGGAGACCTGGCAGCTGTGACTGTCGGAGGTAGGATAGCGACTATGATCTATGCTATGTTTGGAATCCCTCTGGTCATCACTGTTCTCAATGACTGGGGCACTCTTCTGTTTCAAGGATTTGAATGTGGGTCAATTTCTCAAACTCTTGTAAGGTAATTTATGCTTTTAGTTCTCTGGAAAAACCAGATCCTCAGAATGGTGAGGTTCGTCAAGCGAAAACTGAAATTTCTAAGCAGGAAAGCAGCTCATATGCCTCTGGAGAACCACGAAGACGCAAAAGAGCATCTTTTGGAAGGCGGCTTCCAAGGAAACCCTCAAGAACCTGAGGGACTTCCTCTGAAGCTCGCTGTAGGTCTCCTCTTAGGCTTCGTTCTTTCAGGGGCTGGAATTTTCTGCTTTGTGGAAGAGTGGACCTACTTTGAGAGCCTCTATTTCTTTGTTATCTCGCTGACCACAATTGGTAAGTCCCATTTGTACCTAAAATGTTATACTGACCCCTTCCAGGCCTTGGCGACATTGTCCTCCAACACCACATCGCTGTCATCAACTTTTTCTTTATCCTCGTCGGCTTGGCCATTTTCTCCATGTCCATCAACGTCATTCAAATGCAGCTCGAAGTGATCTTTGCCAGGATTATCACTTCTATCGATAATGAGTACAAGAAGTCTTTAGCCAACGAGAAGAGACGTTTATCCATGGGCTCCCAAGCTGACCAGTCCACTTCTACCAACAACAGTCCTAAGCATTCTATCTCTATGGGCAAAAATGTTCAGATGTTAATAGGAGAGGCTGAGGCTAAGCCTCATGGTAAGCTTTCCTCTAAAAACAAATCAAAAAACCAGTTTTAGACACCGACGTGGTCAAAGACTTCGCAAAATCTGGCACGATTGCAGACAAGCTTCTCCTAAAGTTCATGAGCCACCATCAAAAAAAGATGCTCAATGACAAAGCCGAAGACAGAGCAAAGATGAGGAATCGTGGAACGCAGACAGAAGTCACAAAGGTGACTATATGTGTCCAGACCGATCAGGTGAAGCGGCTGGATGAGCTACAGAAGCTTCAGGAAGAATGGGCTGAGGAAGAAGAGCAGCAAACGATCGCTGCGACTAAAAAAGGTCCCACGTACAAAAAATTGTACATTTATAATACGGGTGACTAGGGTGCGAGATAAGTTATTTGTTTTGAGAATAAACTTTCTTTTTATCTTGATGAGCCTTCGGCCAATATGGCCAAAATTCTTATTTAACGGTCACCCGTAACCCTGAAGCAGAGGCGGACGTGTGGGAGTGGAGAATAATAAAGAAATTTACAATTTTGGATAATGAAACTGCTGTACGACCTGACATAGCACGGAAAATGGAGATTTTATTGTCTATGTTTGAGTCAAAATTTTACAGGGTGACTACCCCCTGTGGAACCAGACAAGAGGGATGTGTCTGGCTGAGGAGGGAGCTGTCTGGGAAGGATCATTTTGTCAGATCAAGTGTCCTGTGGCCGGTCGGTCAGTTGTCTACGTTTTCTCAAGGGATGCCGTCATTTTCGCGCGATGAACGAATCGAAATCCGCACGATGTGGATCGCGAATCCTGATAGCGTGAGAAGCTCTTCCGAATGAAGTCGTTGCTTATTGGATTCAAGAAGTCCTGCTGCGCGTTCGTCAAGTTATCGCAAGCGAAGGACGCCAAATCGAGCAATTCTTTAATCACGTAGGATTTTTGTTGTTTTCCGAAGAAAAAACATGATTTCACCCCTCGCTCGTGTTCCCTCGTGAATTTCCCACCTACCGGTCCCACAGTCCCCGGCGCGTCAAAATGATCCTTCCCAGACAGCTCCCTCCGCAGGGGGTATTTTTTTGTGACACCCTGTGCATCAAAAATCGCTAGCAATCGTAACGAGTTAAGGCTTAGGACACTAGTCTGTTGTCACTTTTTGGCCACTTTTCACTGTTAAGTGTGTATCATATTACGACCAACGTGCCTTGTGTAACTCAGTTTTATCGTCGCGTGTCTTTTCACAATTTTGACGCTGCCAAGAGAGAGCGCCAATGCATAATTTTTTGCAAAAATTTCTACTGCCAAAAGTGGCTTAGGTGAGGATTGATGAAATCTGCAATTTAAGGATGCAACGTCACTGTTTACTCTTGCCACATTTATCGATTTTTGACTTTCAATGTGACCTGCTTGTCCCTAAAACCCCTTTTCCGATACAACCAATCAAAGTTTACTCACCGAAAAACGCTTCTGTTGACATTCGCTCTGACCCAAACTCGTCATTTGGCTCCTCATTAAATCACCGTCGGTCAAGCAAGCCTCTTGAGGACAGCTCCTTGTCGTCGTCAGCGCCTCTTCACGAGCGGATTATCCGCCAGTTAAACAAGTGAGAACAATCTGGGATCGGGTTACATCTCAAACGGAGCCAAATCCTTCGCTGAAGATTCCGAAATGGTTCCGTTCTCGCACTTTTGGGAGTGCGAACTTTATTTTCCGTGCGGTAACCTCAAAGAGGTGACAAAGTTTGGTTTTCTCAGAGGGTCAGGACAGAGGCGGAAGTGGAAGGGGGAATGAGGCACAGAAAGAGACACGCAGGCACTTTTCACTATTAAAATGTTGCATGACGTCACTTTGCATGTCATCTGCAAAGCTGCAAAGCCTCTTTTAAATCCCAAATCCACATTAGTGTCCTCTGACCACAACTGACCACTCAGACCCATGTGGCCACATTCACTCACGCCTGATTAATTCTCACATGTTTATGCGTTAGCCCATTGAGCGACAGGTCCACCTTTTCGGACTCCTTGAGGAGCGCGTGAAGATCGATACGACGTCCAGTCACTCGCTAATGGAATATTGGATAAAGTATTTCGGCTAATTGCCACGAAGCGACTTTCATCATCCGACTTTTATCGACGACGACGCCTCAAGCCGATTTGCTTTTTCCGGAGGTCTTAGGAGAGCGAGAGCGTGTGCAGAGCATCTTGAAAATATAGGAAGTGTTTCGTTCGCCCACTCCTAGTCATGTCCTCCTCTGCCGAAGATCGACCCTGGAATATTATGGTCGACCCGAGGGTCTATCGCGGTTCTGTAGTCGCTAAAAAGAGGGCCGAAATTGCAAAGATAAACGAGGAGATTAGGAAGATCCAGGACGAGGAGAGGTATCGGGCTGATGTGAGTCGTTTAAATCCTGAAATTCTTAAAAATTGCTTAAATTTAGGTGATCAGAAACAAGCTCAATATGACCCTTAACCAAGACGCCCAAGGCCTGCCTGACGTGAAGCGCTACAGCTCCCATCGATACTCAAGACTATCCGGACCTGTGGGAAGAAGGATTAGGCTCAACTATTCGAGTGTTCCAGCTGGAGAGAGAGTAAGAAGAGTAGGCGATTTCCCAAGGATGAGTGCTAGGAGATCGCCTGGAAGGTCGTCGAAATTGCCTTATATTGGGTGAGCTATTTAAGTAGAGGTTAGCTAAAGATTTGGTTCCAGTTCAAGCGCTCGAAAATCACCCAGAAAGCAGGCAAAACTGCCTTTTGTAAGCGTACCCAAACACGACCCCACTGGATCCCAAGCGGTGTCGCGCAACCCTCAAAACGCATCGAAAAATCCACCCGAATCCACGTCACTGGAAATGGCATCCGCACTACCGTAGATTTCAAACAAGTCCGCTTCATCGCGATTGACAATCTGACTCAGCAGCCTCAGCAGTTGACGCTTCCACGTAAGTCCCCCGAGACGTAAATAACACGTGTTTGACGCATTTCCGTCGTTGCAGGGGAGTCGCCGACGATTCGGAGAAAGCTACGATCTCCGCCGCCTTCCAGACGCCGGAGGAGTTCGATTTCCGTGCCGCCGCCGACCGCACGAGGACCGCCTCAGTTTACTGAAGCTTTTGTCCAAACTGAGGAGGTGAGCAGGTGTCTCAAAGTGTTTTAAGTCTGATTTGGGTCTAAAATCGAGTTTCAAGACAGGAAAGGGTGTCTAACGGCTTCAAAAGAACCGCTGACCGAGAATTCTTTTGATGTTGCCGTCTTAATAGGGCCTCACTGTCTGAAATAGGGTTTTGACGTTTTTTTATGTACAAAATGAGGTCTAATGGCGGTTGTTCGCTTTCATGTCCGTCTTTTAGTGCCTGGCGCATCAAATCAAACGCATCCCTTTATTTCAGACATTTTCATCATGAAGTGAAGCTTGTCTGTTTACTCAGGACGAATTTCAGACGTCACGAACTCAACGCAAGCGTTTGAAGTGTCTGAAAGCGTTTTTCGGTCTGGCGTAGGTGCCTGTCTCATCTGATTCATCTGGTTTCCGTCACATTCTGGTCTCATTTTGTGTTTTGATTGAGCCTAGTCTGTTAGCCTCAGTTAGTCAGGTCGATTACGACACCGTACCGTCCGAGCGTCACGACTCACATTGCGTCTAGCGTGAGTCTCAGACATACTTTTTCGTCTAAATCTTTTTCGTCTTTGCCCGCTTCGCTATTTTCGCGTCAGACAGGGACAGATCTGCCTCTGTACCTCAACAACCTGCATTTCCTGCCCTGTTCCACCGAAATTTTGCGCTTAAACTTGTGTTTTTCAGTCTGATCTGTAAAGATCTCGTTCTATGCATTAGAAGACTTCATCTGATACCCATTTTGAGGCTTTAAGACCCACATTTCCCGCCGGATTTCGCGCTTTTAGGTCTAATCCGTGTCTCACACCAGATAGCTTTCATTACACTCATGTCAGTTGACCCGCAACTGGATTTGGACTGGTCCCGGGCCCCAACTCAAACAAAGGCTTAGGTGCAATTCCGCTACCCGAGTTTTATGGCACTTACAATGTTAATTTTTAATTTCCAAGCAGTAGAGAGACAAGTCGAATGAGCCTATGGGCGTGTTCCGGGCCTTGTTTTGAGCTTGGTGACCCTACTTCCTTTTATTTTCAGTCCTTCGACGAGATAATCGCTCCTCTCGTCCAAGAACTCACGAACACGAGCATCGAAGCCGCCGTACGCTCACTCCAAGAGGAAGAACAACTCCAAAAGAAAGAACGCGAGCGCGAAGAGATAATCGCGATCCTCCGGGAGCAAATCAAAGAAAACGAGGAGCTCGCGATGAAAATCAAGGAAGAAGAGCGCAAGCACGAACAAGTTCGCCAAGAAAGGGACACCATCATCAACAATTTCCAGGTCGAAGAGGGACACATCCTAGCCTCGAAGTTGATCAATGATGTCATCGATTCCTGTCTTAACAAGATGCTAGAAGGCAATCTGCTCGAAGATATGCCTAAGGTCAGATCCGTAGCGGCTGATACGAGAACCCTAGAGGAGGAGAGGCTTCATCTAGAGCTAATCCACGCAGAGCTGGAGAAGGATTTCTTCCCTTGGATGTACGGCCGAGCTGAAAAGATCCGCGAACTGCAGCAAGCGAAGATGCACCTCAAAGAAAGTGAGTTTAACCCTTAAAATTCACTTATTTTGACCCGCTAATTACAGTAATCTTCGGCAAGAACAACAAAGAAAAGGCCAAATCGAAGGCCGAACTCAAAGCTCAACTGAAACGCCTCAACTAGTGGACAGAATAAATCTCTCAATTTCATCCTAAATTACAAAACAAAGAACGAATAACAACATAATGTGATACCAATTAGAAGTGCTGTTTCTTGGGGAGTTCTAGGCCGACGAGGTGGGCGCTGTCCTCGACCGATCGCTCGCCGCCCTTGTAGCGTTCTTGGAGTTCGTTGAGCTCTCTTGTGGATTCGAGGTAGACGGCGTAGGTGGAAGCGATGTGCGGCACGTCGTCCTTCGGAGTGGTCAGTGGAGAGCCGTTGTTGACCTTGTCGATCTGGTGCACGGTGAATTGGTATTCTTTGCTGGCTTGAGCAAATTCCTGGAATTAGAGGGTTAGCAAAGCGATTTCAGACGCAGTAAGGCTTAGATGTCTAACTAACGCCTCGCGATCACGGAAAAAGGTCCACTTTCATTTCAAACGCTCCGAACGCACCGGATCGGTCGGAACAACCTCTCCTGTTAGATATGTCATGTCTAGATTCAGGAAGGGGAAGACTAGTGCTGTAAACGTCTAGTGAACAGGGTGGCCAAAAAAGGCTAATAAAGACACCGCGTCGGCCAGACACGCGCGCCAGATTTACTGTCTGAAATCGATCATTTGCAGCGGTCGCGCAGCGAACGACCAGTCGGATTTCGTTTCCAAACAGCAGCTAAAACAACAGAATTTTAGCTGCTGTTTACAAACAAAATCCGACCGGTCGTTCGCTACGCGACCGCTGCAAATGTGGAACCGTCAGCGGCTGTGATACACACGTTTAGAGTCGCTTCTATCCCATATTAGGCGGCCCAAAGCGATAGGTCTTTGTCTTTGACCGTTATCTGGCCGATTAACGTCGTTGAGCGGCCAAAATAGCCAGTGGCCTGGATCCTCTGCCCCGCAGTCTGGCTTCGCCCATTTTGAGGCAAATTCCAGCGGTAAAAACGGTCGGGATGACAGGCCAAGAACAGACAGATGCACCCTGTCTAGACATGTATCGCAACTCAGACGTGTCAGCCTGGATCGCGCCAAACCCCATATTGTCTGCTTTTCGTTGTTAGTCACTTCGGCGAATAGGTCGGAATTCGGTGCACACACAGACAGCGAAAGGCAGACACACCGCCCCAGTTTAGAAACTTATATCCCCATCGAAAATTGCGAATTTCGGCCATTTTCGGAATCGAAATCGGTCGAATTCCAGGTTACAATTTGAGACCTCACCTACACGGGCGCCTGGTTGGAAAGTAGCAACCAGACAGCCGTGGGACAAGGTCAAGACACGTCTCAGACGCTTCCAGCTCATTCCAGACATGGTCTTCTGAACATTTGAAGGCCTATCAACGGTCCGATTAGCCATTGGCCATGTTTAACACTGCATCCTCAGCTAGACAAACTTGGCGGAATGTGGTGAGACACGCCTCACAGCCCAGACGAGTCAGTCTGGATCGCGCTTAATCCCTCGCAGTTGTCTGCTTTTCACGTTCACCCATTTCTGCATCAAATGGGGGAGGGGGGGGGAGATCGGCCAAAAAACGGCGCATTCAAAGACAACAAAAACCATCGAAAAACGGCAAATTGCGTCCAGTTTCGGTCCCAAAACGGTCGGATTTTCGCCCTAAATATGAGACTTAATTCAGACAAATCACACCATATTTAGACCAGAATAATTTCTATCAAAAAAGCCCAATTTTTACCAATTCCGGATCGCACAGTAGCCAGAATTCGAGCCAGACAAGTCGCCTAAATAAGGCTGTCTGTGTCGCATCAGACCTCACGTTCTCTGCCTCTTGCCATCACCCACTTCAGCCTCAAAATGACGCGCGAGATCGGCCGGAATTTGGCACAAATCGAATTACCAAAAAGCAGACAAATGACTCCCATCAAGACTACAAAATTCCCCTCCAACAGTAAGTTTTCGGCCCTTCTTAGCCGCAGATTTGTCCCAATTTGAGGTCAAAATTCAGCGAATTCTAGAAGGAAAAATCGACTCACCGCTCCTGACTTGCGCATGTCACTGATGACGCGTTGGAAGAGCGGCAGGAGACGAGCGGAACGGCCTACGGCTGCCATTTCTGATGTGAAACTGAAAATTCTCGTTAGAAGAGAGCAGAAAACACGCGAAACCGTCAACAAAGCCACGCGAAATCGCACGCATATCATATTATTCGTGCTGGAGACACCGAATTTAGAGTGGCCAAGATTAAAACGTCTTTGCCGCTTTTGAATGACAGCAAGACGTGCGAGGCAGTAAGGAATGTCGTTGTGAGACCATTAGCAGACACCGGTCTGGTGGTTGCCCGTTAGAACCGCCGACTGTCAAATAGGTTGTACCTCTGTTTCAAAAAATGAAATCAATTATATATACCCCAATTCTGTCGGATCACGTCGTTTTCGCGTCCATGCAAACACACTTCTGTAAGACAGAAATTTAAGGAGACACACGAATCCTTGCAAAAACGATGCAAATCACGTTACTAACCGATTCGCTGTTGCAGCGCGAGTATTGCAAAACAGAGCATCGACGGGATTCTTATAGCACCTTCCCTGATGGGCAGTTTGGGGGGTGGGTACGGTTTGTTCCTTGCTGCGAGTTCGTGGTTTGCAGAAATGTGAAGCCTGCAACACGCTGCAGTAGCTTTTAGAAAGAATGTGAAAGGGCACATACCAGTTCTGGCTCTGAATGTAGCCTTTGCCAGCAGATTGTTGAGCAGGACATGGAAGTGCAAGCGACACCTGTGCAAACTCGTCAACCCATTTGGAGCATTTGGAGTTCGAACCAATCACTTGAAAACAACAAAATTTCTGAAATATTGGTTTTGAATTTCAAAAAATTACAAAAAACGACTTTCCGTTTCCCTGTGGCAGACAAGCGCTTGCTTTGGGTGGCAACCAGACAGCCATGTGAAGGTTTAGGCACGTCTCATTGTCAGTCGCGTATATTTCTTTAGAGACAGCCCAAATGAATCAGTGTGGGTCTTGTAACCCCTGTCAGACTTCTCAACGTTGTTGAATGACAAAAAAACGCAGACATGGTGAGAATTCCAAAAATAGCTGTTTTCGGCCGTTCTTGGGTTCACATTAGTCCCAATTAAACGACTTCCTGAAGGAAATTTATGACTTACAACCTGACCTGCGGACGTCTGCTCCTGACCTGCGGACGTCAAAAGCGACAGAAGCAATTTGATGGAGCGCCGTCGAACGTCTGGAAATTTGCAGTTTAAGACGCTCTATAAATTTGAGTTTGTTTAAAGCTATCTTTGATTGTTGGCTTTGAACTGAGGGAGCACGACCCATAGAGGTGTCAGGAAGACATAATTTTGATATTCGAGCGTTTTATGAGCTTCTTCAGAAGTTCGGGTTTCAAATTGAAATTTTGGATAATGTACGCCAAGGAAAAACAGAAAATACGCTTCGTTTTATTTTGCCGGAGTGTGGAAATGGTATCCATTTTTGCTATGCTGCTAGTTTTGCTAATTCTTCCGAGCAATGTTACTTTGAATGTGGTGCCATTAAAAAACTATTCTCATGGCTGACAAGTCGGTATTGGTACAAGTTGGCATTTTGGCGTGACCATGTAGTAAATTAAGCAAAGAAGGCTTCATAATGGTTTCCAAAAAGGCTCTTTGCCTTATCCTACAAGCTGCCCTGTTCTGTGCTATTCTGGCTTTAGAGGCATACATTTTCTAGGCCTCGCCTAAAACGTTTTTCTTACTGGCGATCTGCTCGAATACGCTTCTCTTGCTTACGCTTAGCCAGATTGTTTGTACATTTTTGTACATGTTTTTACATTGAAAATCTCCTTCTGCCCGACTCCAAGAACACGCATCTCATCATCTTTGGAATCCAATCTGCTGCAATCGCCACGCTGATCATCCTCGGAACGATCTTCTGTCCTACATACTCATGGATGTGCTTCTATATATCTGGTTTTTTGGCATGGCCCATTCAATCTATGATCTTGGAAGCATGCTCTCTGTGTAAGAGGCGCAAAGAGTGGAGATTTTAGAACTGGTCATAAGTAAGTCGATCATAGCCTTTCCAGGAGAAGGTAAAGTCACAGGTGGCTGAATTTCAGTTTTCCAAGTTTTTTGTGTTTTATTTTAAAGGCTTCACACTGCTTACATACATTTTGCTTCGTTTTAAGCGTTTTGAATAACTTTTCAAATTTGGTAGGCTTACGCTTTGAGGTTTAAGCTAAAATTTGAAATTTCGTAAAATTTATGTTTTTCAGAGTTTGTGTTTTACAGTTTTTTTGTGCTGAAATTAAATGTGTATTAATCCATTCAAAATGCAGAAGGCATTCTTACACGTTTTAAGCATGAATAAACCTTTTCCGACCCAAGAAAATCATCATTAAAATCCCACATAACAACAAGACTTCCATCTTCAAATATGTAAGCACTTTTAGAATATCGTTTTTGTCTTATCTCAGCTTTTTTCAGAACTTTTACGAGCAACATCTCAGGATATATGCACTCTTTAGGAAAATTCCCGAATTTTTCCAAACTTAGCCGCTTGGTCCACCTTCCGTGGTCTCAACCCAAAAAATTGCCCTTTGGTGTCACCAAGATTTGCTAAATATTATCCACTATTTTTTCAACCGCTTGGGTTGTCCATTTCTTGAAAATCTAGTTTGCCCAGAATGCAAACATGACTGCTGGCTTTGGCGGCTGTTCATGGTGGCTTCTTGATAACGCGTGCGACAACTTGAAATTGGCGCACAAAGAATGATAGAGTGAGCCATTTTTTCTCGTAAAAATGAGTAACGTCGACACTGTAAGAATGGTGACAGCAGCCAAAATTCGGTTTTTCTTTTGGTCACTACGGTGTCAGGAAGTAAACTTTTTGTTGCATCCGAAGTCGCCGCAACCGCTGGCTGCATTCTCTCGTCGGTGTTCTGGCTCCTGAACGTGTCCTGGGCAACTCTGCTCAGTTTCGTGGGAGGATTCCTGATAAGCCGGGCATACCCTGAAGTCGTAAAAATGGCGTGTAAAGCGACTGTCAGCGGTCCTGGGCAAATTTGCTGAGTTTCGTGGGAAGATTCCTCATTTCTCGGGCATATCCGGAAGTAGTAAGTATTTGAGGACAGCGTTGGGCGTCGCATCCATCCCCTCAGACGCAAAATGTGGTTGTAAAAACCGTTCAAGGCTTCACTTCATATATTGTCTTCGAATTCTGTGAATCGCTCGTTTGCGCTGTTAATTCAATAAAACTCTCTCTGCACTCTTATCCTTGTTTTTTTCTTTCTCCTTAAACTTATCACTCTTGAATGACATCTCTTTTCACACACCCTCGCCTTTCGTCAAGTGTTATGTACTAATTCCCTGAAGAGTCCCACACAAATTGATCACCGCCTCGCATGTGACACTCCACCGTGTTCCTCTTCAGTTGACGACATAAGCGGATGATTGAAACCAATTAGTTGAGAAGAAGTGCATAATGAGGTCGCCGCTTCCGCGGTTATTTGCATTGTAGTAGACATATTGTCGGCGGCTAAACGGTCATTTCCTCTCATGCTTCTTGCCGTCGCGGCAGACGCTTTTATCTTGTGGGTGACCATTGGAATGCGCCAGCTAAAGGCGACCGACAGTTGGCTTCTTGGGAGATGCTAAAAGCAGATTGGTCTTTATCGACGACATACTTGGAGATAATTGTTAAAGTGCGAAAACAACCGGATTATGCAAATAAGGAAACCCTTTCTGACTTCCGCTTTCAATAAAAAGTGTGAACCTTTCGGCCTCACCACAAATCTTGGCGTTAATCCATGAGTCATGGCTTCAAAGTGTCCCTAAAGCAAACAGAAATCCAGCTCGGGGTACTGTAGGCCCAACAGTGAAGCGATTGCGCAACCGCTTAGCCAAATCTAAAAGTTTGTCCTGACTCCATTTACGAGCGACTTCACACGCTGTTAGCGTCGTCCCAGGGGTCCCGCAAGGCAGAGAGAAGCGTGCAGGTGGGGTTGACTTGTCAGGAATCCGAGTAAGCTTGATTGAGTGGCCAAACGAGGCTGACGAGGCAGGAAAGAGGAGAGGCCCTTGAGACGGAATCGCGTAACTGATGTTTGCGGCGAGAAATCCAATTTCGGGAATCCAGAGACGGAGGATGATTTGCGCAATCAGAGGACATCGATATCCGCCGTGTTTCTCCCGGATTATGACACAAAACGTGTTTGAGATGAGGTCACTTGGATCTACTGTGGGACAAACACGCAGATCTCCAAAAACGAAGTTTGAATGTGCTCTAATTAATTCAGATCTGACTTTCGGTGGTCAAAAGGTCGGCGGAAACCCTCAATTATCTCACTTTTGCTCGCGCCGCCGTCCAAAATCGGATTACCGCTTCCAAAAGTCGTGCACACCTAGCCGCATATCTCACAAGGACTCGAAGCCATCTGCATGTGGAATTCAAGTGTTTTTGGCCCGGATCCGCGACTTCGTAAGTCTCAAGAGCGCCGTCAGGTGCGATTGCATAAACCGATTGCTGACCGCGGCTAATCGAGGATTACGGTAGCTTGCCCTCACTCAAATTGGCGCTTCGCTTGTTTGTCCGAGCGGCTTTGGCGGCGCCCAAAAGAAGTGGAATCAGCGATGATCTCCGGGGCAAACAGGCCAATATTGGGGTGGATTTCGCGCACTGAAGGAATCTGGAGCTGGAGAATAAACCCTGCATGGTCAACAAGACGTGGGACAAGTCTCAAAGTCTGGTCCCACGTGTCCTTGACTCGTCATAGAATTGCTCAGGACAACAGTAAACACGCGTTAATGAGTCATCGACCATGGAAACAATAGCCAAATTTGTCCTGGTATTCATTACAATACAGCGTGGGTGGAATGTGACAGGCGCGCGGCCACCTTTTTACGATCGATGAAGGCCATCGCGCGTGGAATACCGTAACCCCGAGGAGGAACAGACGAGCTCCGGATGCGGATGCGCGTCGGCGACATACGGAGGAGGGTGTCTCCGCGCGAATAATTGTCAATTATGTACTTCAATTGGTGCGATTGATTATGTCGCTCCGTATCAAGTACACTTGAGGCTCTGTGTGTTCCTGAATGGAGGCAGAATTGAAGATCGGCGAATAACATAGCCGGATTTGGGAATTGGAATATCATTCTTTCTCAAAAACGTTTTCTTGGCACTTGCAAAGCTGTGAAAAGGCTCTTTTACGGAAGTGATACACACTCAAGAGTGAAAAGTGGTTAAATCTGTAAACGTCAAAAAGTGGTTAAATCTCTGCCTTCAAACCATAATCCACAAATTCTGTATTTTTCATGGTTTTCTTCTTCTCCTGCGCCTCATTTTCCCCCCTTCCACTTCCGCCTCTGTCCTGACCCTCTGAGAAAACCAAACTTTGTCACCTCTTTGAGGTTGCCGCACGGAAAATAAAGTTCGCACTCCCAAAAGTGCGAGAACGGAACCATTTCGGAATCTTCAGCGAAGGATTTGGCTCCGTTTGAGATGTAACCCGATCCCAGATTGTTCTCACTTGTTTAACTGGCGGATAATCCGCTCGTGAAGAGGCGCTGACGACGACGAGGAGCTGTCCTCAAGAGGCTTGCTTGACCGACGGTGATTTAATGAGGAGCCAAATGACGAGTTTGGGTCAGAGCGAATGTCAACAGAAGCGTTTTTCGGTGAGTAAACTTTGATTGGTTGTATCGGAAAAGGGGTTTTAGGGACAAGTAGGCCAGATTGAAAGTCGAAAATCGATAAATGTGGCAAGAGTAAACAGTGACGTGGCATCCTTAAACGGGACTTTGAATGAGCCCAAAACACCTCAAATCTTTTGATCGAGTTTTGCAGATTTCATCAATCCTCACCTAAGCCACTTTTGGCAATATATCTGCTGAGTTCACAAAAGCAAACACCGCTGAAATTCTGCCCAGGCGCTTTATCTTGGCACCTTCGAAATTGTGAAAAGGCCCAAGACGCTAAAACTGAATCACACAAGGCACGTCGGTCGTAATGTGATACACACTTAACAGTGAAAAGTGGCCAAAAAGTGAGAACAGGCGAGTATCCTAAAGGGGGTTTTATAGTTCAGCGCGCGCTTCACGCATTTTTTGCTGTTTTGCTGCCGCTTCATTTCTGGAACGCAGATTCCATCAATCCTCACCTAAGCCACTTTTGGCAACAGATATGCTGAGTTCACAAAAGCAAACATCGCTGAAATTCTGCCCAGGCGCTTTATCTTGGCACCAATTTGCAGTTCGCGCCAACCGAACTACGCGCGAACTACAAATTCAAAAAACGCAGAAGCAAATCGAGAGTTCACTTGCTGACGCGGTTTTACAGTTCGATGCGCGCGTCAAAAGTGGAGTCATGTGTCGGCACGCTTACGCTGCAGATTCATTTCAAACCGCATTTGCGGTAACATCGAACCAAGCTTGTACCTTGGAGTCTTTCTTCGAATAACTGGAGTCTTGAATCCGCCATAGCGCAGGCTTAAAAGAAACTTCTTCAATCAGAGCGCGTCTCCAGTCATCCTGCTGAAACGTGACGTTTTCTTGTGGAAAATCCGGCTCGAGAACATCTCCTCTTCCAAATTCCCGAATGCCCAGTTCGTTTCCATGTTTGAAACACTGCAAACACAGAAGAAATATTTTAAACGCGGTGTAAACGATAAATTCAACAAGATTTGCGGTCGAGCGCGCGATTTCGATCTTCAAAATGGCCAAACACAGTCCATTTGTTGTCAGAATGGAACCGCAACCCTGCATTGCAAGCAGAAATCAGACCTCAAGCCATAATATTTGGGCTTAGGAGTCCCGAACACCCGCCACTCAACCCTCACTTTCCAAAAAACGCGCCTTCTCCAGATTCCCCGCCGGTCGGAGGCGTCAGCAGCATTTTTTGACGCTCGCTTCATTCGTCATGGGTGGCCTTTCGTGCCGATTTCGCTTTTGAAGCGCGCTTCAAACGCAACTCGGAATGCACTTTGCAACAAACTTGCAAAAACACCCCTGCGCGTCGTCGTGGGTGGCTGCGCGCGCGCGCTTCAAAAATTCCCCAAATTTGTATGGCGTTAGCTTGCAAACGCGCGCGCTGAACTATAAAACCCCCTTAAGCCGTATCTCTTGCAAGCTTTGAGCCCAAACTTTGACCCAAAAAGTAGGCAGTTCCGTGAAAACCAGTTCTTCTTTTCTTACGGCCTTAATAATTATGAAAAGTCTTAGATCCTCCAAATCCTCCTCTACTCCCACACGTCTGCATCCGTTTTAGGGTTACGGTAGACGTGAATAATAGCCCCCCGCTGAAAATATCCGCTTCCACACGCGCTGTCTTGAGGCAGTTGGGCGCCACGCGGCGATACGGTCGTTTGCCGACAGCGCGTTTGCCCATACGGGGAGCCTTGTTTGAGCCACGCCTCCCTCCTCCCGCTCGCTCGCCTGCACCCCACGCTGCCGTCGCCACTTGAAGTGCTCTCGCGCGGCGGGCGCAGGACGGTCTTCGCTGTCTTGGGGCACCTCCTCGCACTCCATTAAAGGTACTCGAATTGAGCGCTGCGCGCTTCGCAGCGCGCCCACGAGCGCGTCCTGGAGCCCAAGGCTGAGGGAGCACTACCTTCTCTCGAGGAGCGCTCTTGAACCCCCAGGCACGGGAGGCGCTGGCTGCGGCGCGAGTGATCTTGAACAAAACTTAAGTGCCCGTGCTTCGATTTCAGAATGAGTCCCACGCCGTCAACTCCTTCTTCGGCAACAACAGCCTCCACTGCGGCCGTTCCCACCTCTGCCGGCTCTTCGCCGGCACCGGAAATTGGAAAATATGGCGGATTTGCTGCGGCTGCCGCTGCAGCCGCTGCATCTGCGAATTCTACGAGTCATGGACCGTTCTCCTCCTTTGGAGGGCCTTTCTCTGGATATGGATATGCGTTTAGTGATCCTGCGATGAACAAGTAAGACTTGAAAATTGTCTTCATATTCTAATCTCTTATTTTTAGCCCGTACTACACTCCAGCCGCTTCTACCGCAGCCATTCAACAGCAGTCTTGGCCGTACCACATGGGAACCACCGCGAGTGATCCGTTGGGAAGTAAGTTACACTTTTGTTGCTTTTGAGGACCTCTTCATTAGGAATGAGTGGTCTGCGAGATTTCGGCTGTTTTGGATGGAATTTTGAGCCTCAGAACTGCTAAAGTCCTTATTCAAATGAGGTATTTTAGGCCAGAATTGGAAGCCACGAAATTTCAGACAATGAAGCGTCAAATTCAGATAATTTTGGGTACTTTTGACGTCGATTTTGGGCCAAAATTAAGGCGTTTGCAGACGGAAGGTTGTTAATTAGGCGATCACAGTCTAGACTCGTATTTTCAGTTTTTAGTCGTGCATGTTTATATCTACGTCTAAATGACTTGAAAAACGACCGATTTGAGATTTAAAAGAGCGCGGGGGGATCGCAAGACTGTCTAGACAGTTTCCACATTGTCCAGACGTCTCAATTGGGTCAAAAAACGACCAATTCGAGGTCTTCGAAATTCCCAACATGAGGCGGGCGATTCTAAACTGTCTAGACGCTTTCAGACCTTGTTTACACGTCTGAATGGCTGTAAAGCCAATCAATTTGAGGTCTTAAAATTTCGCAAATAGCTTGTGCTTGATAGTGTTTAGACATGTCATTGTTTCAGGTCAAATTTGACTGTCTAGACAGTTGCGTACTGAGCTTATCCCAAAATTGGCTTCAAAGGACTTCACTTTGATTATTTCGCGTCAGTCTAGACGTACCCTTGTCTGGAGTGATGTCTAGACATCAAAATCCTTTCAAAACCGACCGATTTCGGCCTTCCGAATTTGGCGGAATGATTTTTCTTGATTCCGTCTGCACTCGCCTTCAGTTTGCGCCTTTTTTGCATTTTAGACAGGTTTCAAACATGTCTAGAACGACCGCGGCCTGGTGATATGCGTACCTATTTCCAAATTGTGAGCGTTTTTTCAAAATTTCATCGCTCCATTTCAGTGCACCGCTTCACGAATCCAGTCTCGCTGTCCGGCGGACCCTCGCGTCGTAAACGCCGTGTTCTCTTCAACCAGTCCCAAGTGAACCACCTCCTAATGAGCTACAAGAAGAAGAAGTACCTTACCCCAGGTGAACGCGAAAAACTCGCACAAGAAACGGGCCTCTCGTCCAATCAGGTAAGAAACAACGTCGTTTTCTCTTTCCGACTCCCCTGTCGGTCTATGTCCGCTCTCCTACCGTAGTAATCGCAGCCAATTGCCGCCTCACGTCGCTCTTCTCCCCGCAAAAGCGGTTTTTAATTGTCTCTCCTCTGCTTGCAGGTGAAGATCTGGTTCCAAAACCATCGCTACAAGTGCAAACGCGAGGGAAAAGAACTGGGCGAAGGCGACGGCCTTTGCTCCTCGAATTCCGACGATGAGAGCGGAAACAAGTCGCGGAGTTCTTCGCCTCTTGCGACTGAATTGTGCGCTGACGTGACGCCCAATCACGTGAAAATCGAGGGTCACAACTCGCCTATGATCCCTGGATTTGGGGTTTATGGGGGCGAAAAGGATCAGTGCTTGGAATCAGCATATAACTCGGTAAGTGAGCTGACCTTTTAGGTTCAATCTAAAGCAAAATCCTGTTTTCAGTTTCCTCCTGGTATGAATATGCCCATGAACATGTCTTCGATGTACCCAACTACAGGAGCCTCCTTCGCCTCGTTTCCTTACCCTTATCCACAGAACTCCTACAGTAACCCGTATCTCTGGCCATCAGGAAACCAATGAAAACGGGCGATGACAATCGAACTCAATACTCAACTTTATTATTTATTGTGTATGCATAGTTGATTTACAAGAATTTTTTCATCGAATTTGTGTTCTGGTGACATGGATGGAGGTCTAAGAGTGCCTGACAGTTTCCCAGCCAATTTAAGCTGCTGTGATTGGGCAAACAACAAACAGAAGCGGTCGCTTTGGGGCGGCGGAGATCCAATTAGGAGCGAAGTTAGCGCTGGGGTGAAGACGCCGTGGGAGTCCACCTGTGGCCCCAGGACGACCTCGGTGAGAGCACCGTTTAGTACATGATTGGGTGGGAAATGAAGTTCAAGGGTTACGCGCTTTCTTCTATACGCTTTATGAAATGCGCTCTGTCACATTCCATCCAGGCTGTATTGTAATGAGTAACTGGCCAATTTAACTATTGTTTTCATGGTCGACGACTCATTAACGCGTGTTTACTCTTGTCCTGAGCAATTCTATGACGAGTCAAGGACGCGTGGGACCAGACTCTGAGACTTGTCCCACGTCTTGTTGACCATGCAGGGTTTATTCTCCAGCTCCAGATTCCTTCAGTGCGCGAAATCCACCCCAATATTGGCCTGTTTGCCCCGGAGATCATCGCTGATTCCACTTCTTTCGGGCGCCGCCAAAGCCGCTCGGACAAACAAGCAAAGCGCCAATTTGAGTGACGGGCGAAGCTACCGTAATCCTCGATTAGCCGCGGTCAGCAATCGGTTTACGCAATCGCACCTGACGGCGCTCTTGAGACTTACGAAGTCGCGGCATCCGGAGCCAAAAACACTTGAATTCCAGCATGCAGATGGCTTCGAGTGCCTTGTGAGATATACGGCTAGGTGTGCACGACTTTTGGAAGCGGTAATCCGATTTTGGACGGCGGCGCGAGCAAAAGTGAGATAATTGAGGGTTTCCGCCGACCTTTTGACCACCGAAAGTCAGATCTGAATTAATTAGAGCACATTCAAACTTCGTTTTTGGAGATCTGCGTGTTTGTCCCACAGTAGATCCAAGTGACCTCATCTCAAACACGTTTTGTGTCATAATCCGGGAGAAACACGGCGGATATCGATGTCCTCTGATTGCGCAAATCATCCTCCGTCTCTGGATTCCCGAAATTGGATTTCTCGCCGCAAACATCAGTTACGCGATTCCGTCTCAAGGGCCTCTCCTCTTTCCTGCCTCGTCAGCCTCGTTTGGCCACTCAATCAAGCTTACTCGGATTCCTGACAAGTCAACCCACCTGCACGCTTCTCTCTGTCTCGCAGGACCCCTGGGACGACGCTAACAGCGTGTGAACTCGCTTCTAAATGGAGTCAGGACAAACTTTTAGATTTGGCTAAGCGGTTGCGCAATCGCTTCACTGTTGGGCCTACCGTACCCCGAGCTGGATTGCTGTTTGCTTTTGGGACACTATAAAGCCTAGCTTCCCCTTTTGATAGGCCCAAAAACCATTTTCTACCCAAGAGAAGCCACACCAACTGGCGCATTCCAAGATAGAAGGGTCGGCCGCCTTCTCAGAAGAAGCATGAGCGGAAATGACCGTTTACCTCCCGCGCGTTGACCTTATCGCGCTACCCCTAATTGGTTCCATTTTATCGGAATCTCTACCCACACGTTTGCTTAACGGATTATCGGTCTAAGCCGCTCCAAAGGGTGGCGCGTTTAATTGACCGTGTCGCTCTTGTAGCCCACTTGTAGAAGCACTGATCCCGTCGTTGCCGACAAAGGCGCTTTGAGTAAGCGACTCCACTTATTAGCCGCGCAGCACACGATTGTTTGCCTAAATTGGACCCATTTCCATATGGTCTCTTAGGAGTAGAGACGTTAAACAACTGGGACACACGGGGACAAACAAGTCCGTCTTTTTTACCGCAAATGTTTGCGTAAGGAAGGAGGAGGTATTGTGGGTGTAAATCGGCTATTTCCGAATCAACATGGCTAAACGGTTTACTCATGGGTGGTTAGAATGGAGACAGGAAGTGAATAGTTAACGTTAACATCCTGGGATAAGGTAAATTAGGGTTCAGTGCAAAAACCACTGGATTAAGCAAATTAGGAAACCCCTTCTGACTTCCGCTTTCAGTAGAAAGTGTGAACCTTTCGGCCCCAAAGCAAAACTCAGCCAATCTCATGAGTCATGGCTTCAAAGCGTCACTAAAGCACACATAAATTCAGCTCGTGATACTGTAGGTCCTACAATGAAGCGGTAGCGCAACCGCTTAACCATATTCAAAAGCTCCCCTGACTCTATTCAGGAGCAAGTTCACAAGCTGTTAATGTCGTCCCAAGGGTTGCGCCAGGCAGCGAGAAGCTTATTATGTTGATTAAGAGCCTAAAAGAAATCTAGCTTAATACGCCTATTTTTAAGATGACATTTCGTATTTGCCATCGTGCGAAGGAACCCTAATTAGCCTAACACCTGAACTCCCTTTCAAGTCACCGTCTCAGTTTTGTAGTGCGAACACCCAAACCGAAACCTTCCTTAGCTCGTTCTTACAATGGTGTTTTGTGTGCAAACCACAGGAAACGGCTGTTTTCGTCACAGACACTCGAGGTCCATTCATTTTCCATTTGGCGATGACAAAGCATGACAGATCCTCAAGTGAGCACTTCAGTTCACAATCTATCGAGGACGAAGAGGAGTGAGTCCGAGCACTGAAGGCGACAAATACACCAATTTGTGAATCAAAAGGAACCCTAATCGGAGAAAACTTCCTTGTTCATTTACACGTGGCACTCAATCAAGCTATTCATGACAAGCCCACCCACCTACACGCTTCTCCTTGCCTCGCGGGACCCTGGGGCGACGTTAACAACGTGTGAACTCGCGCCTAAATGGAGTCAGGACAAACTTTTGGATTTGGTTAAAGTTGCGCAATCGCTTCTCTGTTGGGTCTACAGTATGCCGAGCTGAATTTCTGTATGCTTCAGGAACTCTTTGAAAGCATGACTCATGGATTAACGCCAAGATTTGTGGTAAGGCCGAAAGTTTCGCACTTTTTACTAAAGACGGAAGTCAGAAAGGGTTTCCTATTTTCCTAATCCGGGGGTTTTCGCAATTGGCTTTGACCTCAAAAACTTATCTTATCAAGGACCTCTTTTTTGTGACCATTCTAGCCACCTGTGGGTAAACCGTTTACACATGTTGATCCGGAAATCAACGATCTACACTCACAATAAGCATTTCCTGTTGCCCAGTTTTCCTTCCTTAAGCAAACAATTGCGGTAAAAGGCTGTTCTTAGTCCCAAAACCCCTTAGACCTCCTTTTTCTAGCACAAAAATGGTCCTCCAAAATGGTTTACATCCCTCGCGGCGCTTCTCTCTCTCCACTCCCCTATAAGTCGATTAAACCTCCTCGTTTGGCCATAATCGCGATCGGAAGACGCGCACGACGGTGGCGGGCGAAATTTAATTATACGCGGATTCGAGTGAAAGAGAGACTGCAAAGAATACAAAAGACGTTCGGTGTGGATGCGCAACAAATTACAGCGCAGGAGCGATTGGCGAGGTGTGCGGCAATTACCAGAGGAACACGCCGGACGCGCCGCGATTGAGGAGTGAAAGTCAAATTGAGTGTGAGAAAAGAAGGAACGAGTGGTGCAGGCTGGGCAATTTGCTCCGAGGTGACTGGATTTTGAGGAGGAGAGGTGGGAAAACGGTAAATGGGGGTGGTGGGTAAGGGTCTTCACAATAGAGTGGGGAAACCGGAAATTCGGAAACTTGGAAAAATTTGAACATCAACAATCTTCGAATTTGTGACCGAGCAAAAAACATGAAAAACCAGAAATTGGATTGTGAGCTAAACTGAGCATGAGCTAAGAACATCAGCTCAAAAGTACATTTAAAAAATAAAGCACGCTTCGATCAATTTTTATAAGGTTCTGTCTAAGCTCAGTGAGTCTAAAAAGAACAAAAAGCCTAAAACCATATTTTTGAGCTGCTTTTCAAAAACATTTTTCAAGTTTTAAGCTTAAACCCCATCCTTCCTAATATGCAAAAGTTACCGAAACAGCTCAATTCCTTAAATTTTCCAAAAACGACTTATTTGCTTCAAGCTTTTAATTCTAAAAGCCAAAAGTTTTGCTTTTTTTTGGTTTTGTTAAGTATGACCCAAAATCCTTGCACCCAAAAAACCGCAAATGTTTACCGCTGCCCATTTTGCCCTCTCCTCCTTCCTTCGTCCCAGTCTCCGAATTCAAAAAGCGTCGCGCAATTTCGTGTCAAGTGTTCGTGGCCCACTCGATAGCGCGAGGCGCGTCAGACGCGAGCCATCTGCCCTCTAATTAGCGCGATTTTTACCGTATAATCCAATTTCGGAGGCCTCTTCAAAATTGGGACATTTTTTGGATTTCCCGATGTCCGCCTTCGTTAGCGAACATTAGCGCGAACACACGTTTATACTACCGTAATCCCATAAATTGAAGGTCAACCGAAACTTGGACGTCCTACAGTACTCTTTAATAAAGCTCTCTACGTAAAACAGCTCACAATATATACACACAACAAGCATTGTCAAAATACAGTCAAAAATAGTCATGACATCATGCTGAGAAGACCAAGCCTAACACCACGGCCTTTGGGTCATCTGTCCGAAGCCTCCATAGGGCGACTGCTGAGCGTAAGCGTTAGCTGCGTTAAACGGATTGAAGGTTGGGAAGCCGCTTTGATACTGCTGGTACTAAAATTAGAATTTAGAATTTTAAGGCAAAAATTGATACCTGGTGGAATTTGTTGATGTCAGGGAGAGCGGATTCGACAAGACCTGGCATTCCTATAAGGTGGGTGTCGCTGACAGCGTCCAGAGGCTTGTCGTCTTTTTTTAGGATTTGATGCGTTTCGATGTCGATTTTTTCGCCAATTCTGAAAGCGGAAAAAATGAGGAAAAATGAGTTTTTGGCGACTTATAAAAGCCAAAAAACGATTGCTTCAAAACGAAAATTTTGAACTTTCGACACATAACACTAACAAGGCCATGTAACCGTTAAATGTAAAGGTTCCGTTTAAAATGAAAACAAGATGTTTTAGGACGAATTCAGCTTTAAAATTTGATTTTAAGCTTACAAAATTGTAAATTTAAAAATTAAATTTTTTTGTTTAATTTCCAATTCAAGCTCACATAGGACTGTGCGGACTAGGTGACCGAGACATATCCGGACTACGCGACTCATCAGCCGAGATAACCCCATCCATCTTCTTTTCCTTTTCTTGTCGCTTGCACTTGTAGCGATGGTTTTGAAACCAGATTTTCACCTAAACACACTATCGTAATTAGCCACCATTTCTCCTCTCTTTTTTCCAACCTGCGTCGCTGACAATCCGATGCCAGCAGCTAGCTGGTCACGTTCCGTTGCTGTGAGGTACTTTTGCTGCTTGAAGCGATGTTCCAACGCCGCCACCTGGGCTTGAGAGAAGAGAACGCGACGCTTGCGACGTTGGCCTGACATGGGAAGCTGGATTCCGTGCATAGCGGCTCGGCTAGGGTCGATGCCGCCGTTGAGGCCCATGACGGGGCCTGAGAAGCGCGAGATTGAGCTGCCACCCATTCCGTACCATTGTGGGTTTGTGGTCATGTAGCTAAATTAGGAAATTTAGGAATCTTGCTAAGAAGAGCTTGCTTACCTAGGAAAATCAGCCGCAGCCTGATATCCATGCGAGAAAGGTCCATTGAAGCCATATGGATTCGCTCCAAAAGCAGCCGTGGCATGAGCGGAAGGAGGACTGAGTCCTGAAGCCGCAGTTCCAGAATTAGCTGCCGCGGAACGGTAAGCAGAGCCAGCGGCAAATCCAGCCGCCGCGGAAGCGGCCAAGTCGCCGATTGAAGACGTCGACGACGATCCGGGAGTGGTCGTCATCTTCAGAAACTGTTGTTGCGCGCGCGCTGAAACACATTTCAAGAATTGTCAATTGATCAGCGGAAGCGGAAAAAGTGGGTGATTAGTCGCGAAAAAGAGGCCTAAAGTGCCATTGGCGGCCATCAAGTTCCTTCTCAGGTGCCATTTACGCGCATCTCGACCGCTAGCGACGAGCACTTCAGCGCCGACCGAGAGGAAGATGGAGAGGGGGAGGAGCGGAGATGGGTGACGGTGGGAAGACGACGTAGGAGATGAAGGATCGGGTGGCCACGCCCAGATCGATGGTGAAGAAGAGGAGGGAAGAAGAGCGGGTGAGGAAGGAGAAATCAGGGGTCGGCAACTTGCGAATGAAGGGTCTCAAATGGGAACGAAGCGTAAAAACAGCGCAGAAAAAACTTTCGAATTGAACGTTGAGAATCTTGGGAGAAAGAGGATGGTTGGCAACTGAAAACGGTAAACCTAAAACGGAAACGGAAAGAAAAATTGAAATCCTCTGAAAGGCCGATGCTAGTGGTTAACGGTCAATTCAAAAGCTCACGGTCTAAGAGAAGCAGAAGCCATCTTTTACTATGCATCAAACTAAAACGGCACTTGAATTGAAGCCAACGTGAAAACCGTTAAATTATATGTGAAGATTTCAGTTTAAGAGTTTAATTCTATCGCTCAATTCAGAGCAAAGCGCTCAATTCCATGCAAAATTTAAACTTAAGCCAATTTTACTAAGCTAGCCTGCTTTCCAATCCTTTAAAAGCTTGAAATTACTATTGGAGGTTTACAGATCTTAAACTCTCTATGGCTAAGTTACACCCTAAAACGAAAACGGAAACCACTAAAATTACTATGCAATGAAAAACTGCTGCGAGCAGAGCACACGCTCTGGTAAGTGACAAAACGGGAGGTCGCGCAAGTGGGAGTGGAGAGGGCCTGAAGTAGGCGACGATTGGGGAGATAATAAGTGATTTAGTGTTTTTTGCTTAGGAAATCGCTGAAAAGGGGCAAGTGCACCGAAACGTTTTTTGTGTGGCCGGTTTTGAGTGGCTCGTAGTGCGTGCCGTTCCGTAGGCTGAGGTCAATTTAAGCTCTAGATTTTAAGCGTTAAAACCGGACCCGTGAGAAATTCCACATCTATACTACCGTACGCCCAACGTAGGTGTGCGAGTAATCCTGCGCCGATCCGACTCAAATTCATTTTGTTTGAACAAAGCAGCCACACACCACTCGTCTCCGTCGCGTTCTTGTGTGGCGTAAGCGCCCAAATGTGCGCAAACAAAAACATATTGGACGATTGGACGGTGCCCAAGACGTGTTAATAGCCACCGGAGGAAGACAGGAGGAGAAATGGGATATTCTCGGTTCAAGAGCTTTCGAGTACCTGCGTAACGGCGCCCGAATCGCGTTGCTCGGACGCCAGTTTAGGTTTCGCGTGGCGTTTGGAGGGACAATTGGGTTTTGAGGATGTGGTGCAGGGGTGTAAGAGTTTTAAGAAGCGTTAAAAATGGAAGATTAGGTACGATCGGTTGCACTCCATGTGAAGCTCGACGAAATCATTCATGTAGATGTTTTTGGACTTTTGGGTTTTGGACAGGTCAGTTTGAGTGAAAGAGCATTGAAAATATGGAGAATTAAGAGGAACTTTATTAACAGCGAAAAATTGACTATTATTTATGCCAATTGAAAATTCTTGCGAAATCGATTTGCAAAAGTGGAACCGAAAATGGCATGTAAATTTTAAGTGAAAGGACAGTGAACGGAATTTTCTTAACAGCAGATGAAGTGACTGTTTTTGTTTGTCAAAAGTGGAAAAGAAATTTTCAAATTTTCATTAAAATAGTACCGTTCTCCTGACTCCAAAAAAACCCAGGTTTTGCTTTGATTCAACTCAATGGTGGGTCGTTATGGGCAAAAAAACCTCAGTGTGAGCTGAAACTGTATAGAGGGCTGTCCAAAAAGGGTCTGCAACGAGCAGATGCCGGGTGTCTGGAGCGAATTATTCGGAGCACGCGTACTGCAAGCGAACCGAGTTCCGTTCGGATTTATGTAGAAAACGAAATTGTGCGAAATTCAGTACGTTTCTTTTTGATTCCTTGCGCAACCAATTTTTCCTCTAAAATAAGTGGAAATAGAGCAAAAACAGATCAAAAAATCATCAAGAATAGCGCGAAATTTTACCAAACGCGGAAGAGATCAGCCTAATAGGGGTTATGTGAAGACCATCAATTTCCACCCGAATCCGGACGGAATTCCGACCGGTTCGCTTGCAGTGCGCGTGCTCCGAATGCGTTGCTCCAGACGTTCCGGCACCTGCTCATTCCAGACTTTTTTTTGGGTCACCGTATTGAAAAGTGGCTTATTGTTGTCAAGTTCTTCTGCCAAAAAATATAATTTGTCTCAATTTAAAGTTAAAAATAATTAAAATATATATAATTGAAGTGACTTGAACTTTAACACAACTCGCAGAAAATCCCTTTCAAAAATTTAGTTTGTTTGATATTTAAAATTTAAAAACATTTGAATTTCGTTTTTTTTCAACTATACAAAATAAACCAAAATGAATTTTTCCTAATGTGGTCAACTTATAAAATTTTTGTTTGTGCATTTGGACTGAAAAGAGGCCGATTCTTCTTTTGATAATTATGCATTACCTGGTAATTATATCATAGCCAACATGTAATTTTCTGTCTGGCACTAACTGACACCAATGACTCATTAAAAGTTGTTTACTTGCTACTCTGTAAATCAGTAATTCCTAGTTGAGTTTCATAGAATAACACTCGTATGGCATACTTGAATTGCAAAAGCATGGTACAGCTTGTCACATATTGTGACTTACCAGCTGCAAATTTAACGTTTCCTTCATTGATGTTTTCGACTAGTCTCCTTGGCCTTTTGACAAGCCTTGCAAAATGACCGAAATTTCTACAGAACACCTGCAAAAGACCTGACTCCATAAAAACACGGAAACGAGGGTAATCGTTCACACTTGATCGGACGCGCTCCTCGCGCTCCGCGTGTCAACAAATACAGACTTGGTCCGTCGGATTTGATTTCAATGGCACTCGAAAGTTCGCCGGGCGTTTATCACAAAACACACAAAAGTGGCTGACGTGAGTAGTGCTGGTAAGCGAGTCTTTCTTCTCGTCTGGGAGAGTCACGGCGGAAGGAATGCGACTGAAGCGGATCGTTGTACCCAAAAGCGATTTGCGTGAATTGTTGAGGAGTTCCCGACGTCTTCGAGTGGGATTTGGATTTTAATACTCGAGTGGATGTCGCCCCAATGGCTGAAGTGCCACTAAAAGGTCGTAGTGGCTCTTCAAGGAAAATGAGGGGCCAAATAAGAGCGCTGTGTTTTGCGGTGCTACTTTTTAAAATAGAAGCTGAACTTACCCAAAGAGTCGAAAGGGGACAAAATGTCGGAAACGGAAAATCTGTGAAAGATCCCGCTTTTCGCGTCCTTCTTAGCGTCATTTTTCTTGTCTTCATTGGAATCTCTGGATTCTTGACTGTCCGACTTTTCTTCGGTTTTTCCTTCTTGACGGTTGTTCGCGTCGGCCACCATGCTGAGCAGTTTTAAGATGTCCACTAAAAATAGTATTTTGAAAATCAAGGAGACAGAAAAGTGGGAATTTCGGCTTGGTGGAGCTTATTTAAATGAAGAAATTCTGAGTACATCATTTTCAATTTCAAATCGATTGAAATGACATGACGCGTGGACCAAAAATATTGCTTTCTGTCGATTTGCAAGAAACGGAAACTGAGTAAATATGCATTTAGCAAACGTTTGAATTTTTGTACCACAAAGCGTAATTGAGCATAATTAGCTTATGCTGTAAATCCTTAAAAAATTTAAGAAAGTGGAGCATGGTTAATTTTTTGTAAACTGTGAGTGTAAGCAGTGTTTGTTTTTTAGTTTACAGTTGACTCAGGTTGCTAACTTAACCAGTGACACAATTTTGAAATGAGGCCAATAATTTATTGCGTAAAATTTGTTATTTATAATATAAAAAAATTTTTAAGGCGAACGATTTGCTTCCGCCTTATCTATTGTGTTAGCGAACGACCTACAGTTTTTATAATTTCTGCTTAAGCACAATTGAAGATATTTTTTGATTAACGATTATCCCAAAAAAAATTAAAAAATATTAAAATTCAACTCCGACAGTCAAACCACTCAAAATTACCTTTCGATGAGCAAAGACGACATTTGACAATGGTTCATGCCATAGAAACGCAAGGAGTTTACAAATAACTTCAGAAAGATGGAACTGTAGCACACAATTTGAGCCCTTTTAATTTAGTTTTGAACTTTAATGTATAGACAATATTTGCATTTGGCTCAAAGAGGTTCAGTTTTGACTTATGTCATATATTCTTGATAACCGTCCTACCAAAAATTTCCCCGAAATCCACGAAGACGACATAACGCTAATCTGACAATGATCCACTGCACCCGAGCGAAATCAACACTTCTTCTATCCTCGGCGGCTGTCGGTGGCCGACCCCGTGGCGGTCTCTTGGCGCTCCTCGAGATCTGGAAGAGGTCCTTGGGTCTCGCGCGTCGCTTGACAAGAAGAAGAAGCTGCAAAGAACCACCCAACGACGATGACACCAATGAGCGAGGAGCGACCATATGAATGGCGCGACAATGAGGGCCGCGCGACGTCTTCGACGCCGTCGCTGAGTCGGCTTGTTAACGCGAAGAAGGACCCTTCAGAATGTACATTAAATAACAGTAGTGCTCTGCTGCTGCTACTGGCAATGAGGCCGATTATGTCTCCTAGAAGAAGCCGTGAAGGAGGCGGATGAAAGGCTCAAGGAGAGGAGGAGGCGGAAAGGATGACTGGACGCTCTGAAGTCTGTCATTCTCAATTGCATTAGCTGGTTTCGTTCGAGCACCATATGCATATTAATTTTGGGGAGGAAGCTGGTAGCAGAGGTTGAGGCCTATCCTGGATAATATGTTTAATTGTGCAAGAGCAGTGGTGGGACTGGTAGAATCTGTCAAGTGAACTTTAACAAGTCTAGAAGACGTTAAGAGTGGAGTTTTACGGGACGTTTCAGCAATTCATTTGTGGTTCATTTAATGAGCAAGACTTACAACAAAAAGCACTAATTTTAGCTTGGCTAAAAAGGCCATTTTCAATCGTTTTTCAAAGAATCCATTTAAAACAACGCTATTTTATGAGTAACGAGCAAGCACACCTCCCAAAAACCCATATTTAATGCTTTAAAAAATTAAAATTAAGCGAAAAGTACTTTATTTGAGGTTTACGACAAAGCTTGTTTCGGAGTGCTTCATCAAACGTAGTTGAAATGATATGATGCTTTAAAAAATTAAAATGAGTTTAATGTCACGCAAAATTTAGATTTTGAACGCTTAGTTTCAATTTAAAACAAAGCTAAAATTGCGCTTTTTTGATTAAACCGTAATATTGAAAACTCCGCAAATTTGGCATTAAAAAAAATTTTTTTTGAGGTTAATGCACTTTAAGATCAATTTTTAAAATCAATTACATTTTTGAGATCCATGAGATCAATTTGAGATTAATGTCAATACGTTCCCATCAATTTTAAATTAAAAAAAACATTTATTTGCTAAAAAAGTGTTACCAAACGCAAAGCTTCAATAATTCTTCCTGTAACAATTTTTTAAAGAAAGGAGTTCAATGTTTAAAAAATCTTAAAGGCCACTTGTTCCGCAAACCAAAAAAACCACTCATATAAAAGCAGTTGTGGATATAAACACTAAATTGAAAGTTTTCCTTTTTAAACTCCAAAAATTTTTGGTAAAAACTTTAATTTTTAGACAAAAGCGTTCAATCTTGATGTCACCGATGCCTAAAACATTTGACTTTCACGTAGTTTACGTAAGAACGGTAATCGTAAACGCTATGCTTCATTTTCCAGCAGAATTGCTTATTTTCGCCGTTTAACCTTTATCCCGTTCTGTTTGAGATCCTGCACCATGTGGCTCTATTTGCACTTTCCTCGATAAACCAATTTTCCTTAACAAAATAAATCTCATTCTAAGAATCTCCATTTTCTACTTCCATCAAAAGCCTAACATTCATGAAGAATTCTTATCCTAATCGAATTTCATATCCTACTGTATTCAATACATCAACATGCTTTTGGTATCTACAAGCGCCCTCAAACAAATTTGCTTATAGCTGCAGCTACGTTATGGTCCAAATTTAGCTTAAAGCAAATTTTACAAAATTAGGTTACTGTAGCTCACCTGAAGAAGCGGTCGCTGGGCTCGCCGTCAAATCCAGTGTTGCCGTCGTCCAAGATTCAGTAGCTCAATATATTGTCGTTTTTTACCAAATTGTCTCTTATCAAAGTCAAGAGTTCTCTTGTGGGAACTGGGAACGGCTTTCGGCTTCGGGACAATAAGGCAACTCTCGGGGCTCGGGAACGTTGAAAGCGAAGCTCCTCGACTCGTCGGCGAAACCCTCTGATTGACAATGGCGCTCAGCGGGCGCAGAGCGCTCTCTTTCACCCCGAAGATTTCCGGTGGTGGAGGCAAGTGTTTGGCGCCCCCTCCAACAGGCCATTTCAGGACTCGGGGCGGTCTCGGGATGCCACGATTAGCTGGCTATTGTCGCTATTTAGGGGTGAATTTGATTAGGATCGCTCGCTTTGACGATTCGGAAGACAAAGGACGCTCGAGCGAAGGAGCTGAAGTGAAAAAAAGATCTTGCGATTCTGAAAGAAATTGAGACTTTTAGAGGAAATTTGGTCAGGGAAGGATATGGTAGGGGATATGATATTAAAATGTACCCTGTTTGAGTCAATCGAAATTTTAAAAACACTGGAATACTAGATTCATATAATAAATAAAAACAATTCTTTGCATTTTTTGAATTTTTAAGCGTCAATCAACGGCAAATTGAATCAAAAATTGTCTTATTTTAACAATTTTAGGCCTAGTTTTGCTCAAACTGAATAAAACAAGTGCTTACTTAGAAAAAGCGTCCAATATATTATATCTTTGGCAGCTGCAATTTTGGGATGTGCGTTCGCGAGCGTAGCGAGGGGGCGTTTGAGAGTTGAGACCAAAACTTTTTTTGCATTAGAAATTCACGGTTTTTAAAATTTAGGATTTTTTTCATTCTAACGTTTTGACCTCCTTGACCCTACGCTTGACCAAAATCCCATCCTCAAAGAGAGCTCTACATGGCAAGGCGGTGGCAACAAGATATCCATCGCTCAATTAGGCGCCACACTCTAATCCGATTGAGAGCGTTTGTCTCAGTCTTGCCGTCGTTCGCCTGTCGTCGACAACAATTGGCACTACACACGAGCGTCCTAACGAGCCAATCTGGTGGCGTCGTTTGGAGACGGTAATCTCATTTGCTTCGACGATTCTTTCTTCGCGCTCGCTTGGCCAACTTTCCAACCACCATCGACTTTGACGCAACCTAATTTCCGCCACGGGAATGTGGGGATACGGTAGATTAGCGAAGTGACGACAAGGGTGTTTTTGAGACAGCAGTATCTCTTGTTTATTGGCATGTGGCTACGGAAATGCGCCACCAACACCAAATGAAACAAAAGCAACTTGGCTTTTCTGGAGCAGGCGGTAAGGAAAATCATCGCGGAAAAGCACTTTTAAACAAAAGATGGATTTTGAGATGAGATTCCGCTAGCTTATCAAAATACTCATATGTCAAATCTTCTATGCCAGCGAGCCTTACCACCTCAGTCCCATCGGTTCCCATTCAACAATAAAAAACAGCCTTGCACAAACCGATCGTAACACGTAGGCACGCTTTTATATCGACGTGTTCTAAATGGCCTAAGCGGATAGCTTCAGCCAAGCTTTCAGCTGAGGAGACTTCCAAATTGCCTAACTAATATGTTCCTTAAGCATTTTTCCATTTCAGGACTATTTTCATAAACGCAGGGGTTGGAAATAACTGGGCTGACCAAGAGGATTCTAAGAATGGGTTTCCAAACCTCAAGGTTCTCGATGCCACAGATCTGAACTTGAGTACCCTGACCACAGAGAGACTGAGCGGCTAAAGAAAGAAGTACCTAGTATCAATTGCTGTTTGAACAAAATGTTTCCACATGTTAAAAAAAGTGTTTTTGCAACTTTTTATTTCCTCACAAATGCTTTGAAGGAGATCGGCGTTCTGGCTAAAAATATCTTTGAAAGGGTATTTTTGAGACACCAAACGCTTTAAGAAAAAATCTTGTTTATTGACCTGTGGTTAAGCAAACGTACCCTCAACAGTGAGATAACAAAAACTACTGGGCAACAATAGAGCGTAGCTCAGCAGGAGCGACGTCACACAAGTCTCCTTTGTGAATTCGACTGTATTGTACAGCTTGCCCTGATCCCGATTGTCAACTTGCTTGCTCACCCCAAGATCTCCTGCAAGCTTATCAAAGTCCCCAATTTCCAATTCTCGAATTCGAGCCAACCCTCGCAGTCCCATTGGTTTCTATCCAACGATGAAAAAAGCCTTGCATAATTCGATTGTAAGCCGTAGGCTACACGCTTCGATATCGACATGTCTTACATAGCCACCGTGGATAGCTTTAGCCAAGTTATGTGTTAAGGTGTCATTAAAATATCCTTCCAATGTCAGTCCTTTAAGTCTTCTAGAAGCCAGCATCCTTAAGGTATTTCTCCATTTTAGGTCCATTGTCACAAACGCAGAGGTTGGCAATGACTGGGCTGGCCAAGAGGATGCCAAAAACAATATTCCTATCTTCAGGATTCTTGATGCCACAGATCTGAACTTGAGTGTCCTGGCCACAGAGCGACTGAGCGGCTAAAGGCAGAAGATTCCTATCAATTGCCGTTTGAAGATCTCTTTAAACTCTTCATATTCCGATGGCTCATGCGTGATCCGCACTAAATTAACTCTAAAATATTTTTGGTCTTTTAAGGGAATGTCCCTGTGTCGGAATCTGTCGATAATCGCATAGTACCACTTGCTGTTAAGTGTGAATAGGTCTATTGAGATATGACAAAGCGCTCGCGGTATAAGAGTAAGGTCTGCTTCCAGCGGTCTTCGAAAGCTCCTACTTTTACGTTCTTAAGCTTTTTGACACTGTAAAGCATTCCGATGACGGATTTTAAAGGTTTGTGGAACTAAGTCCATGGCTTGGGTTGAAAATGTTGTTTTAAGGTTAGGAGTCTTATATCAAGAGTAATACTTCAAATGCATCGCTTAGTTTAGATTGAAAACATAACTTTGCCATTTTTTTGATACTGATGACTTCAGAAACCGAATTTTCATTTAACACCATGGAATCAGTATCCCATGCCTTTACTGAATCCGCTGTCTGAATGGTCCCAATAACGTCACCGCCGTGGCGTTTTCAGGGATTTTGAAAACTATTCAGGCATCAGTTGTTTAGACAACTGTCGCCCATTGCTGCTCAATATTTATATGACCAGAAAACTCAGGTTGAGGTTGGCGAAATTGAGATTATCGAGAGCCTGAGCTTTCAAAGGTGCCATATGTTATGTCGGTCCGTCATTACTCAATGATGAGGCAGTTTACTTGAAATTCAATTTTGGCAATCACAATACATATAGAAATCAATAATCTGACAGCCGTTTGGCTAATGCTTCGAACGCATTCTCCTTTGGTATCCCACGCGATACTGTTGAGGCCTGGCAAAAGCAGAACTACAACATACAAAAAGAATAAGTAATAAGACAAAGGCCTTTGAGTTGAGAGAGCACAGGTAAAGTTATGCAGGCCAGTTCATTTGATGCATGCACGTTAAGCTTGATGAATACTTTGGCGACTGACTGAGCAAAGAGCATACTTGTGAGAACTGTCTATGGAAACTTATTTGAGAATCAGAATTATTAGACCATTTTAAAGCCGAAAATAAGCCTCATTGACCGCAACTTTGTATTGAGCATTAAACCAAATGACCCATCAAATTTCAAGAAACAGGAAACGTCATTATTAGAAATTTAGCTACTCAATGTACAGCTTATTTAATGCGTTAATTAAACCACAACTTGTACAACAGAAATAGAATCTGCTAATTTTTGGAAGCTGTCCGTTCACCAATATAATCGAATTCACTTGTCTGAAAATCAATTATAAGATGAAGCACAAATAATAGCCATGCCTCTGCTCTTAACCACACACAATGCCTAAAACGCATTGTCCAAAGGTGTTTCTGACGCAACACCAATTTTGCGCTGAAATGGTGTTAAATAAGAAGGCGATGAGGAGAAGAAGGACGATTAGTTTCTTTAGTTGAGGGAACATTGTGAATTGAAGAAGGAATATTGCATCAATATAGTGGCTCCATAATTCTACCCTTTCGTTTTTATAGTAACTCAAAAAAACTTCCGGATGCCAAAAACCCACTCATCAGCTTTCCTAAATACTATTCCAGACAACAACAAGTTTTTGGATACCAGAGAACAGCTTGGGATTGTTGAACAAAATTATTTGACATAGCGTAACAAACCAGAATTAATGAAAATCAATCCTGAATTGCACATCCTGAAAAAATCGACTTTAGCATTATCATTCAACAGTCTTGAAAACCCCGTTTTTTTGCAGTTTCAGAGAACTGAATGTGAGAACTTTGTTCCCTAACGGAAGTAGTAATCCATATTAATCCAAAAATACACATCAGACCCGGGAAGCTCATATTACAAGACCATAACAACATTGCCGGAGAACTTGTTTTTTTTTATTTGAGAGTGGAATGGTTAATATTGAATTACTATAAAAGTGGCTGCTGAATTTTAGCATTACAGCAGCATGTTCATTCAATTTTAACAATTCCTCGTCCTGCTTCTTCTTCGGCTTCATTGGTGATCGGACAATATGGTACCGGACAATATGGTGCCTGGACATTATGGTACCTGGACATTATGGTACCTGGACATTATGGTACCTGGACAATCGCTGCGTTTTGATCGTGTATGTCCTCGCTGCGTGAGCGTGTGTCTCTGTGATAACCTGAGCGAATAACCTGGAGAGTGTCCGACCCTTGCGCTGATAAAGTTTTCGCTCCATGAAATTGTCGTCCAAGTGTTCAGAGCATGCGGACGCTTTTCGAAATTAATAAAGCAAACTTCTGAGCAAACTTAAGATCAATTCCAAAGACTTTCCCAGGCATCATCCAATTCTCCGTTATACAACTGTCCTATCAAAATCAATTTTTCCAGAAACATGTCCCAGAATCGTCAGCCACAGGACACATCGTGGCGACCGTCTGAGTCATTGAGAAACCTGACTTATTCGCTCAGGTTATCACAGAGACACACGCTCACGCAGCGAGGACATACACGATCCAATTTCAAATGTGTCCGGTACCATAATGTCCGGTACCATAATGTCGTATAACCGGCTTCTTCTACTTTCGTCAAAAAAAGCCAAAAAAAGTTTTGCGGGTTTAATGCACGTATTAAATTTGAACTGTCATGATTAATAATTTTTTTACGTTAAATTTTAATGTGTCAACTGACAAGCTAAACACGCTGATCTCTCTAAAATTGCTATTCTAATTTTTCAATCTTAATAATTCTAACGTGTCGTTTCACCCAAAAATACACAATCAAAGTTGTCCTTTCTGTAATGTCAAAAATAACAAAAATATCAATTCTTGACTTCCTGTCGTTAGAAAATTATATCCTTGGCCTCAGCGCCATTCAAACTGTATCAGTCAACTCCTTTCAAAGTGTGGAGAAACGCATAAAATCCAACAGCTAAAAATCTACGTTTCCATAAAGTCGCACAATTGCTTTGTCGCCATTCTCTTTCCAATGCCTGAGAAAAGCTTGGCAGAGATCAGATGTTGTCGATATACGGACTGCATTGACCCATCAGACCTAAGTTTCGAAACTTGTTTGTTGTCAAAAGACTCTGCACAGATCCCACGCTTTTTTCTTCGATCGATACGTTCCAAATGCATGAAGTGACGCCAAAAATGATTAAGCGTTTTTCCCAATTACAACATAATCGAATCGAACGGCTATTGGGTTCGCCCATATTTCCGTCCTTGGAATGTGGTATTGTCACGTAGTTCCATCGTTGTAGAGATTAATGTTGTAGAATGCGAACTTGTTTCTATGAATTTTGAAGGATTGTTCACAGCATCCTGCTTTTACGGAAAAATCCAGCCACTGTGTAGGAGATCTACATCTACGAAGTTGATACAAAACGTATGGAATCGTGTCCATTTTTGAGATAAAAATCAGTTTTAAATTCGAATGATCAAATGCTAAAATGCTAACTTTGGCACAGCATTTTGAACCATGTTAGAGTGTAATTTTTCACATAATTGATTCAATTATTACGTGAATTAAATCGACAATGAAAATTACATAGTTTTCTCGTGTTGAAATAGCTGTCGTTCGCGAAACTAAAATTAAATGTATAACGTTTTGTTTGCTAAAGTTACCCTTACCAAGTTAACCACAATTGATGCCCAAAACGCATTGTCCATTGGTATTTTTTACGCAGCAGTTGTCGGCAAAACTGAACTCAAAGAAGAAGATAAGGAGAAGAAGGACGAGAAGAAGCTGCTCGAGTTGAGGGAACATGTTGGTTCATCGCAAGAGTGATTGAGAGAAGCTCTTTTAAGCTGTATAGAACATAGTAGCGCCGTCCATAAACAATCAGAAAAGAGGGCGTGGTAGAGAAAATTGTTATGATCCAAGAATACGTCCTACGCATCGTTGATCAGCAGTTGTTGATCAGATGGCCAGCTTAACACTGGTTACGGCTTCCGTCACTGCATCTCATAGAACAGCTTACTATAGCATTGTTTGTGAAAATGCACACATAAGCCTTCAATAAAAAAACGTCTTCAAGTGAAGCCACGAAAGAAAACTAGCTGGAAAGCTGGAAACAACATTTTTTTGCATTGAAAGTGATCTCTGAATGACGAATCTATTGCTCTGTACTAAGCACTTTTAATCTGTTGTTGAATATCTGTTGTGAAAGGGTATTGGTTAATTTTAGTACATTTGATGATTGGATTTTGACACCTGAAAATGAAGATTAAAATAATAAACATTTTAAATTCATAATTGAGCGATCATAAGCAAGTGAAACCACGCTAAAAAACTATTGAACTTACTGCTAGAAAGCTATAAACTTAGCTAGAAATAAGGAATGTATCGTTGGAATTTTTGCTACAGATAGTGATAACCATTGATCTTCTCTGAGTGACGAATTCTGATCACTGTGCTCGTTTTTAAACCTGTTTTTGAAGCCTTGTTATGACTGGAAGGGAATTTATAAATGTAATGATTGACGCCCGGAAATAAGAAGATTTCTTTGACATGAGAACTAATTCAACATCATTTGCAATGGCATTTTGTGTGCCTTGGCAAGGTACTGTGCTTGTGCGCTAAGCAAAAACCGGATTTTAAAGATATTTTTGATTAGTCTTCCACGTCGTTTTTGCACTTTTATGGCGTACACAATTTTTGGCGGATATGTCTTTAAGCGATACTAAAAAAGCGATAAGTTATTGGAATTTTCGCTAGAAATAGTGATCAGCATTGATCTAAGTGACGAATCTGGATAGCTAGTTAATTTTAATCTGTTTTTGAAGCCTTGCAATGACTGGAACGGAGTTAGTAAATTATTGCGTTTTCGACGTCCTGAATTGAAGTTTTTTTGGAATTAGTGCTTCAATTCAAAATTTTACTTTTTAAATAACACCATTAAAATTGAAATTGTTGATGCACTGAATCGTGTGTCCTAACAAGATAACGTTCTCATATTCTACACCAAAACAGGCGTTTACATAAATTGTTGAGTAGTCTTCGACAGCATTTTTCATACTACTGTTGTAAAATCTATTTTTTGATGTTTTTAAAATTTTTTCAAATTTATTCAATAAGACGATGCAAGTTTAACACGTGCATTAAACGCGCAAAAAATATGTTGGGATTTGTTCAGCAGAAAAAGTCGTCAGATTTCGTCAGCCTCGAATATTCACTAATGTTAGTTAGCTGAAATGAAAATCATTTGATTTTTTAAAACCCAGAGCTTTACCATACCTTTCAACCACACACAATGCCCAAAACGCATTGTCCGAATGTGTTTCTAACACAGCACCAATTTTGAGCGGAGCTGCAGCCGTAGAAGAAGGCGAGGAGAAGGAGGAGGACAAGGAGCTGCTTGAGTTGGGTGAACATGTCGATTTGATGCGCTAAAACAGTTTAGACAATGCCTTTTATGATAGTCGGAGGTTGACCACTCCCTCCTAAAAACGAATGAAAACCGGAAAATAACGGGTTATTCGGCATTGTTGTTACGGTTGTGCAACGTAAGCTCCTCTCTGTCTGATGTCTGGGATGCTATTAGGAGATTCGTTGCGTGGGTTTTTGACACCCGGAAGTGAATCGGTTGATCAAGCAAGAAGTGTGATTGATTTGTCCGCCTTAATGCAGGCGGACAAACGGTTTTTAAAGTATAAATTATTTTTAAATCAATCAAAAATTTACTGTGAAACAGTAAACAAACTTTCGTGATCTTTTAGAATACTCGAAGTTTTAAATTTTTTGCACTGCTCTGTTCAATTCTCTGACAAAAAAACGGGTTGTTTCGCAATTGAAAGTGGGTCTTTTCTCAAGACCGCCGTAACATAAATGAAATTAAAATTGCGGCTCAAAATATTTTTGCATAGAGGACAGGTTGAAATTAATCCAGATTAAATGACAAAATGTGAGATGATTTTACAAAACATTGCCAATCTGAAATTTGTTGTTGTCTGGGATGATAATCTGGTGAATGGGTTTTTGGCACCCGGAAGTAAACCGGTCGATCAAGCAAGAAGTGTGATTCATATTACGGTTACAGCAAAATGAGGGCGGACAATACACATTTTTTGGGTTTTTCAAAACAATCGAATTTTTGAATTTTCGGTCCTCCGACTTATCCTTTGTGTGAAAGCCTGGTGAGTGGTTAAATTTTGTCAACGCCACTGAAATTAAATTTTTGTCACACATGATTTTGAATTTTTGAACTTCAACTCTTGAAAATCAGCGCAAATTAGACATTGGAAAAGGATGTTCAATATTGTCGACGACTTGATTAATTTTCAGAATTTTCAGTGTTTTAATACAGGACGGGCAAAAAAAAACTTCTTGCGCGACTAGTCAGGAACAATGTGTCTGGTTGAGAGGGGAGCTATTTTCTGGAAGCAATGATTTTGTCAGATCAAGTCTTCTGTGACCGGTCGTTCAGTCGTTCACGCTTTCTCAAGGAATGCCGTCTTTCTTGTCAAGTTATCGCAAACGAAGGACGCCAAATCGAGCAATTCTTTAATCACGTATGATTTTTTTGTTTTCTGTACAAAAAAAAACATAATTTCACCACTCGCTCGTGTTCCCCCGTTATTTTGCGACCGACCGATCCCACGGCTCACAGCGCCGCAAAATTATTTCATCGAGACAGTTCCTCTTTCAACCAGACACATGCTTCCTGTCTGGTCGAGCGGGGTGTATTTTTTGTATCACCCTGTACTTCAAAAGATTTTTTTGTTGGGCTGATTTCCATGCTTGTCAATTAATTGCCGTTTCAATCGAATAAACGTTTTTTCCGTGGAGTTTATGAGAGACTACCGTTTTAAACGCAATTCAAATAACTCTGCATTGAAATCTGTTTTGTCCAGTCTCATGTTTTGACCGTCGTCCTAACAATGTTAGAAGAGGTCCGCAGGACGCAGACATGTTTACTTTCCGGCCTGTTACGTTCGTCGTGTTTTTTTGCTAGTGGCATTTGAGAACAAAACGGAAATCTTTTACGTGTAGAATAAAAAATGTGACTTGGCGACGGCTTTTCCTGTTGATGACTTTTTAAGATTTTAAGCTGTCGCGACTTGCGCTTATTTTAGCTTTTCTTACTTTGCTTGTAAGCGTTTTTAGCGGCAACCCGAAAACCGGCTAACCTTCAAGAGAATCCTGACCGAATTCAAGACTGTATCGCACGTTTCCCGTACCGCAGCGTGTAATTGAGGTTCTCTGGAAAAAAAATTACTAATTAGGCATTCAAGGGCTTTGAATTGTATGTTGAATCCTTTTGTTTTGTTGATTACGCAAGAGGAGCGAACAAAGTTTAGACGTGTTCTGAATTTTGATTTCTTGTGTGATCTAATTATCTGGAATTTTCGTTTTTCAGGCAAACAAAAAGTGGTCGGAGGGTTGGACGCCAAGAAGTTTCAGATGAAAGTGGTCGCAGTTAGTACGAAGTGTATTAGTATCAAACTAGCCGAATCGCCGACTACGCCTGCTTTTCGCCTAGGGTGGCCTTCAACCACCGTCGTTTTGGCCATTCTTCTCTTTTCATTCTTCAAATCTTCAAAACCCACCTAAACACTTTTCTGTAGCCATCTCACCTCACAATATCCCAACTCACAACTTCCTCAAACACCCTCCACTCTCAAAAGACTCCCAACATCTTCGCAAAACACCTGATCCACCTCTATCCCCAACTTCTCCGCCGACCGACCGCTCCGTTTCCAACAGCTCACCCAAAATGACCGACCGGTCCCTTCGTCTCACTCAACTCCGAAGGACCGACCAGTCCCATCGCACCCCACCGATTCCAAATGATCATCCTCCGGACCACACGACACAGGTCCACAAATACGCATACATACACACAGACAGACCTCTGGTAAAATTGAAATTAAAATTTTTTCTCCGTTTTTTCCGATTTTTTAAATAATAAAAGTGGTAAATGTGGATTTTTTATTATGAATATCTGTACTGAATTTTTTTTGCTTTGATTAATGCAAATTAGAAACTATTAAATTTTTTTTGCGAGTTTTTGTTGCGTCCTTTGATTTTTACAATTTCATCGAGTAGTTCGATGTCGATGTAAATTGTGACCCCCATAAATAAACCCCATAAAATGTTTCTTTTTGTTGATGGAATGCTATATCCAATTATTCCACTCAATAAAAAAATTATTACTTTAATTTAAAATTAACTTCTATTTTAGACGCTTCAGAAGCTTCCAAGTTTGCCCGAAATTAAATAATTTTGGGCAAATTTCTCACATTTTTCAAAGTATTTAAGCAGTATTTTATTGAAAGCTCGCTTTACTGATTTTTACATTTGTAGAATTTTAAACAATTTTTGGCTTCGATTTCTTTTAGCGTTGCTTCTCCAATCTTTGAAAATCATCATGAAAAATCGTGGTTTGTCACTTAGACGTTTGAAGGCATAATTGTCAACAGGAAACGTGATTTTTTGTGGACAGAATTAGACAATTTAAGATGTTTTATGATTTTCGTGCTCCAGATTTTTTGCAAGGTGTTTTTTAGTTGAAAACATTAACGTTTTAAAGCTGATTTAAAGAGGGTTAACAAAAATTAGAATTCATGAATTTACATTCTTGACATAGGGCGGCCATAGCCTTTAAACGATTTATCGAAAAAATATGCTAAATTAAATTTTTTAAGTTTTATGGCGCCATACTTTCATTTTCCATTTTGGCCATTTTCAAACCTTTTTTTAACTCTCGCTTTTTTACAACCATTAATAACAATCATTATCTGAAACTAAGCAACGACTTTAATTGTCTCCAGACTCTTTTGCTATATCCCCGACGTCATTTCAAATAAAATTTTATGTACCTTACATCTCGAGGGCTTCTTCCGTGCGGTCTTCTAATAACCTTGATTAATACATTTGAATGTGAGTTTTAATTTTCTTGATACATGAGCTTTCTGAAGTGTGCAGTAGATAGTCTAAATTTGTGCTTAGCACGATATTTTTTAAATGTACATTTTTTAAATTGTAGCTAATAAACGATGCTGCTATTTTAAATCATTTTTGCATGGCTAAAGTACGATCAGAAAGCTTTCAAAAAAGTGTTTATTTATTTCCTTTTTAACAAATTACGGTTTCTTGGGCACTTTTTGGAAAGGTAACCATTTTTGGGCTCTTTGAAATCTCACATGTAAATTTTCCAAGTTAAAATTTTAAAGAATTTTTGGACGTTTTTTTGTCTTTCCAAATCCTTGACGCCTTGCAATTCTCACGTTTCCTTGATGCGTCAAAAAAACTTCTGAAACGGCAAATCTCTTTTCTTTATCAACCACATAGCGTGAATCGAAGCCCACGTCCGATCCTTGAATTTTCAAACTTTTCCTCCTATTTATGAGCTTTCTTAAATGTGAGGGAGATAAGCTGAATTTGTGTTTGGCAGGGTATTTGTTTAATTCAAACTAGTAAATGAGAAAATGCTGTTTTTAATCGTTTTTTGAAATCCGAACTTCGATCATAAGAGTTAGATTAAATAGAGTTTTTTGTCGCTAATCGAACGTTCCATTAAATTCAGGTCTTTGTTTTTACGACAAAAATCGTTTTTGGAGATTTTTGAGCAGAACATTGTTGAGCTCCTTGAATTCTTACATGTTCTAAAATTCATCAAATTTCATTTTTGACATTAAGCCTAGAGAAATCCATTTCTACTGAGACTTTAATTTTTCAAAAGCTTTTTATGATCACATATTTTCAATTTTTCGCCATTTTACAAACCTTATTTTTATGTCCAAGTTGAAATTTTGTCACTAATCATTTGACTCTTCCACTGTGCCAAATCCGTGATTTCTTGCAATTTTCACTTATTTCACTTTTTATTAATTTTTTAAATTTCAGTTATTTTCGACGTGTGGTCTAACAGGACATACATAGATGAGCCTATTTTTAATACCTACGGAATCTAAGTTTAGAATTTTCAAATACTTATCTTCTTTTGTTTCTTTTTGCCACTGCCCACATCCGTGACGCCTTGCAATTCTCACTTTTCCTTGTTGCGTCAAACAAACTTCCGAAACGGCAAATCTCTTTTGTTCATTAACCACATTGCGTGCTTCCAAGCCCACGTCCGATCCTTGATTTTGCAAACTTTTCCTCTTATTTACCCTCCCTGCACGCAAGAGACATAATTTACTTCATTTCGCGGCCTTCGCGGCGGTGGCTTCCTAGCCACTCTTAAATAAATTTGTGCGAGATCCTTATTTTGGGTGTGAGGAAGCTAAAGATAGTGCCTTCGGCACTATTAGGAGTAGTCCGTCTTTTGGGTGGGCGAGGCATGTAGCTAATAATGTGTTTTCGTTTCAACGACGCGTAGTTATTAATTGAGCCAACTAAAAATGGTGGCGGGATTTGGATTTAGGTCTTGCAAGGCGTCTTCTGTTATTCCTTATTCGGCCTTTTTTGTTGGTTGCAAATATCACTTTTTTACGTTGTTTTATGTGGCGACAAGACTAAAGAACACAGTGCTTAAGACGACGTAGTTACAGTTAAATCCCACTTTTACCCGTGTATTGTCCTTATAAGGTACATGCTCACCTCAAGGGCACAAGAAGCTCAACGGAAGAATGTCTATCATCATATCTAATTGAGCTATGACTAAGCTTGTTATTACAAACGTGTAATAAACATGACATTAACGGGAAAGGTGCCTGAGTTGCTTAGAAGCCCTGGAACTCTGAACCAGCCTGCACCGTCTAGACTCGGATTTCGGAAATCACTCATCCAAAGCCGTTCCAACTAGTTCCAACCGCTGATGGGTTTGTTTTCGCGTTGGCGTCGCCGCAAAAACAATTGTTCCCGGTCGTAATTATGCATATTTTGTGGGTTTCGCTTGAGAAATGTGTGCTGTGTAAAAATTAGAGCGCGTGAGGTACGGCTACTTGTCCCTACAGAATAGTCGAGCTTTGCGTGGGAAAACAAATAAATTCTTTTGCAAAACACAGGATTTTTTTGTTTCAGGGATTGGCTTACGTAGAGAGTTGTACGTCCAGGCGTTGGAGCAGGTTTTCGTAAATAGTCAAACTGCTTTTAATCTTGAAGTAACGGAGTCCGGAGTTTTATAAAGATTTGCAACTGTTGAAACTGTCGTTAAAATTAAATGAAAAGTAAACGGTTCAATAATAAATTTCGGCAGCATTCGAAGAAGGCATTTATCGGTGATTTGATCAATTTTTATGCATTTCAAACGTTGCGAATGTGGAGACATTCTCAATTAGCATAATCGCTAATTTTTTAGCGAGTTGGCACTTTTAGCTTTAATTGTAATTTTTGGGAGCAATGGAATTCGTTTTTCAATAAATTCTTATAAGTAAGGAGTAATATTTAATGGTATAATTAAGAACTGCACTCCAAAAATGATTAAAATTTTTGTGGCTGCTTTGCGTGGAAAAACAAATAAATTAGTTTTTTTAGTTGTGGAGATTGGCTTATATGGAAAGTTTTGAGAACCATTGTACGTCCTTGTACGTTGTATGTCATTAGCCTAAATTCTTAAATTTCCGTCGTAACATTAAAATTATGATTGAACTTTTTTTGACATCAGAACGCGCGCTGCGTAATAACTAATTTCAGTTCAGGTACAGGTAGCAATTCTCATTCTTAAAATTAAATTTTTGGCAATTTTTAAATCGGTCTTTGAGACCTTGGAGGTATTTTGAAATAGCTGAATCTTTAATTTTTGATTGACTGCTGTGTTTTTGAAAATTTTTGGCACGAAAACGCGCGCCTCTTGATAACTTTTTTTATGTGAAGTCAAGTGAAAAGGTGCAGGTAGCAATACTGAATTTAAAAGTAAATTCTTAAGCAGTGGAGAACGTCTCAATTAGCAGAATCTTGAATTTTCCAACGACTTAAGCAAATGCTCTGTTCGCTCCGTGATTGGTGAGGAGCGGTGTATGGTAGTTTTCCGATTGTTGTTTGTCACACTTTCGTGCGCGGCGATAGACAGACGACGCTGTGTTTTGAGCACCAGTGGATGAGTAACGCCGAGAATTTTAAGGCAACAAACGCGGATTCACGGAAGCGCTTGAGCTAAAAAAGCTCTGCAACCAAACAATTGTGTCAGCGAGGCGCGTAACTCTAAGATTGTCGCAAAATAAATATTGTGAACCGCGAAGCGCCAAACTGTTTTGAATTAAGAAATGAATTCTCGCGCAATAGCGATCACGGCACCGAGTTGAGCGGCGGTGGAAGAGCAACGATGAAAATTGTGCGCTTTTAGTGGAATTCAAAGCGCCGAGATATCCTTTAGCTGAAAAATCGTTCAAACGAGGCGCGTAGTGCCAAGGTTGTTAAAAAATATGAATCTGTGAGGCGTGAAGTCCCGAACCTAGTTTTTGTCGGCTGACGCACCATACGTAGAATTGGTCGGAGCTGTCTGTTCTGTGCTCGCCGTTCCTCCTTAAAGGAATGCCACGCGGAGTTTAGACTTGAAAATAAGGTTTTTTATTACAGAACTAACAGAGCAAAATAGTCGGGATTTTCGGCTGATTCAAGATTGAAAAGTGAAGCTATTACGTCAGCGATATCTTTGGGCATGACTTAACGATCACCGTACTGGCAATCTACAAACAAAATAGCAACTGGCGTCAATAGAACTGAGTCAATTTCTTTGTTTTCTTTCAAATTTTTTGAGAATGGGAATAATTTGATTTAACCTTAATGCGCCTAATTTTGGCTCTGTGTAAAAAATTGATATTTGCATCTTTGAAGACTGATGATATTGATGATAAGTGCAATCAAATACTTAAAGTCAAGTATTTCAAAGTAATTGTTATGTCTAGCCTTGGCGATTATCTTAAGTACATGAGATCTTTTTTGTACCTTGATTCTTAAGTTTTAATTCGACCGTAATTCTCCAAGCAAGCAACACAGCAAAGGCAAGTTCGTGTTTGTGCGAATCATTCTTTTCTCAATTTTTAAATTTTTTTTGAGTTTTTTGAACTTTGTCACTATTGCCCTTTTTCGAACATTGTTAGAAAGGCGGAAGCGTTTAGATCTGTTTATGATGTACCTTTTCTTATTTCCCATTTTTAATAGCTCCACATGTAAATTGACAAAAGTTTGCCCTTCGGCCTTTTTAGCGTCTACTGGTCTTTTTGCTGTCCGCCTCACACATTAACATGTCTTGTAAATTCCCATAACTTATTTAAAAAACTATTGCGTCACAACCAAAATTCTAGATTTGATTATAACACCCAATTTGGTTTTGACACAGCTATGCGTGAATTGGTCTTGCATAGTTTAGTATTAAATTTGTATTTTTTGGTTAAACTTCAAATTTTTGCAGGAAATTGAAGAAACCTACATTTACGGAAACTGATTTATTTAACCAATCAAAATTTAAGGCTTGCACCTGAATATTGTGTGTAGGTTCGGGGTCTCAGACTTGGAATTGCTAGAATTCCAGGATAGAATGCTCAGTCAAGCGTATAGTCACCGTTTGCACTTACATCCAACTTTTGCGTCACAAATGCTTTGACCATATAATGGGATTTGCTTATAGTGGCTACACATTTAGATGTTAAGCATTTCAGTTTTTGGAGCCCTGTTTTCATACTAAATGAGCATAAAAGTGAGTCTTTGAGCCAAACCTCCGCAGCATAAATTTTAATTCACTTTTTTGCAATTTAAATATGTTGTCTTAAATTCAGTCCTTGACATCATAGCAATGATGCTGTGTGGGAGTCTTCAAGTTGAATAACAAAACGGCTAAAAGCGAAGATCACATCGATTAATAAATTCATACGCCTATTCAATAAAATAAAAGGGCAATGTGAGAATACGGTTTCTCGATGTTCTTGACAAAAACATAGTATTTTAAGGTTATGTTTTGACCTTTAAAATTCAAAAACAGTTTTTTTTGGCTTCCTTCAAACCTGCTTTAAACTTTAAAGCGTACAAAATTTGGTTATTTTTTATCGCAGAATGGCTTTCTTTTAGTAGTACCAATTTTTTTTAAAGTACTTTTGACCATTTTTTAAGCAGTTTTGAAAGCTTGAAAATAGTGATTATAACTATTAGTTTTTTAAGTCAATTTTTTGAAGATAGGCTTCCACTTCGTAAGTTAACGTCTAGCTTCAATTTTTTTTTTAATTTGGGAATTGAAATTCTAAGCCAATCATCACAACTTTCTTATTTCTGTCTGCATGATCACCTGGGCATTTTCATAAACTCTTGTTTTTGAAAACATTTTTCGACATTTTTGAATTAGAGAACATTTGGTTGGTTGAGTTCGTCATTCTATGGTTGAAAGTATAAGCTAGTTTTCCATCATTTTTAAAATCCTGTTTTTAGCTTGTGGTCGCCTGCCTCATATTTTTTCCAACGTCAGAGATCTTTACAAATTTAAATTTATAATGGAGCAAAATAAAAATTACTTGCAACTTTGAGTCGAAAATTTAATTCTATTTAGTGGTCAAAATTTTAGGCCATTTTAATGCGTTTTTCTAATAACAAAAAAGATGTTCGCAATTTTAATCCAATTACAATGGTTCCATGAAAACGTTTTTTTGGAATTTCTTGCTTTTGTCGATTTTTTTTCATTTTCAGTTTTAACTACGTTTTAAAAAAATTCGAACTTTTTTAGTCATTCGCTGTCAATTGTTAATTTTTTCATATTAGCTGAACTATAGGATAATAATGCAAAGTCTTCATTTTCGCAAAGTTTTCGATGTATTTATTTAACAAAAATTTTGCACTTTTTTTCAAATTGGCTTTTTAGTGAATGTAGTACCAATTTCTTTCAGGCTTTTCTTACATTCGCGGAACGTAACAAATCCAATAATGCATTCCCCAAGGACAAAAGTAAATATCGCACACGTTTATCTTCTGAATCAGCCAAAGTTTGTCCAGAAATAACGCGTCGACGTAAGTTTTACGTCAAAATGATAAAATGATTTCCCAAAGGTGTCCAGGGTTCCTTTTACACAGCCTGTGACACCTTTTTGAGGCATTTGATGGAAATGACGCCGCTGCCCTTAACGACCACGACCAAGTTGGTCTTCTGACTTTTGCACTTTGAATTCTCTTTTGTTTTTCCAGGAAATCCCATCTTCACCTTCGTCCATAATGTAGTTACCGGAGTTTCTGCGCTAATTCCACGTTTTCCCGCCTCATGGCCAGTGGGACGGCCGAAAACCCTCCCCTCAATTATTCATCGTTTTCGCCTCGCGTTGAACCTTCTCTCCTCCCCCGGGCCGCATACCTAACCACGCGAGAGCGTGCTGCTCTCACCTTTCTTATGGCTCCTTATGGGGAGAGGCTGCAGTTTATGCAACGGCTCGTTAGGTTCAAAGTTTGCTTTACGATTTTCAGAGGGGTATTTGATCTTAGGAGTGGATTTTCGCACATGGAAAATTTTTAGGATCACGTTACGTTTTAGTTAGGTATTCTATTAAGATTTTAGTGGTTTGAGGTTTTTCAATCGCTTTACAGACTTAAAAAACGACATTTATTAATTATCTTTTTTCATCGTCTTTGATAAAAAATGGGAATTAATGAATTGTACTTTTTAAGGGCGTTTATTCGACATCACAATCTAAAGTTCTACTACGAGTGCAAATCCATTCTAAAAGTTTCTCATTAATTTTTGGTCATGTGCCATCCGGCCCTGATTCTCTTTGTGACGTAAACACGTCAACAAAACAGGTTAAAAATTTATTAGTAATTTTTGGTTTTCTTGGCGCACTCATTTCAAATAAATTTTTTAAGTTTAGTTTTTGTAAATTTATGGCGAACCCAGTCGCAGGAAAATGCTCCAAACTCGTTAATTGCAAGCAAAGCTTTTTAATTGTTACTTGAATTTAAATTTGCAGTTTTACAATTTTTCAAAATAATTTTTAACAAATGTTTTTTTTGAAAGGCGAAGGCGTTCGTTCAACTCATCTAAATCAGTTTCATAAAAATTGTGAATTCGCGATATTCACACAACAGAGTTTATTGAACAATAAACTCAAAAGATTTACTAAGACTGCACCTACAGCATTTTTACAAATCCATGCTAATTAAATCGGGTAAATCCATTTTATAACGGTTTGTGGTCTCTTAACATTCCGTTCTGATTTTTGTTAATGCTCACAAGTCAACAAAGTTGTTTAAACACTAGATTAGTAATTTGTGATGGTTTTAGATAGGACCACTTTACGTTTTTCGGTTAAATTTAATTTTTAAATTTTTTTAGCACTTTAAAAATTAAGAAAACAACATTTATGAATTTTTTGGAGAGATGAAGTCTCCCGTTTTTGATAGATTCCTCAAGAGATTGAATTGTTGGTTTAAAACCTAACAAAAATTGGTTGATTGTTGAAGGCTAGGTGATAATTTTTGTAAGCGGTATTCCGTGCCGTTTCAATTTAATTTTTTGATCAACTTAAGCGTCATCTGCGCCTATTGAATAAAAAATATTAAAATTTATACAGCATAGTTGGCAGTTCTTTCGTCATGCACCATTCCACCTTGATTGTTTCGTTAGTTCAACACGTCAACAAAATGGGGCAAAACTATTAGTCATTTTTGTTTCTTTTTGGCAGTCACTTTTTGATTTTTTTTCAAATTTAGTTTTAGTTCTAAACATAGCAGCTTTTGCGAGCAGTGGTTCAGGCCAGTTTTATAATAGATTCCTCAGTATCAGTTTTCGTATGATGATACAAAAATTCCCCTTTCTCCAAATCTGGCTCCCAAAATTCAGACCTAATTGTCTATTTTTGGGTCGTCCGTTTGTTCCTATTCAGATCATTTGGTCCGGAAATGGCCTTGCACTTCAACAATCAGCACTATAACATTGTTTAGATTGCTTCATTTAACTAATATCTCCGTTTAACTTTTTCTAAACGTTCTTAATTACGATTAAATTCTTAAATTAACTTTTCGGGTATTTTTAGCTCATTCATCAAATGGAGACCCATTCAGTGATCGGCTTTTTATGCCTAAAAGGGTACCAACTGCAGATTAAGCGTAGGCGCTGTGTTCTATCTCAAATGCTAAAGCCATGTCTCATCAAACCTTTCCATATATCCTTCCCCTCCCAACCTAATCCACACGTTCCAAGTCACGTTTCCCACATTTCACGAGGTTCTCCACTCCACATACTACAATGCCCGCTCTCCTGCATCATAGATTGTTTGCCGCGTGATGGGACATTATAGTCGCGCATGCCTATCAGCAAAGCGTTTTGCAGCGTCTTCACGACAACGTCGGTGTTTGCTAATGTCTTTGAGGGCCGATTTAATTAAAAGGGACTGGTTGGTCTGATGGCTTTGAGGTGGCTTAGAGGTCAGGTTCGACTGTTTGAGACGTATTTGGTCTTGAGGTAACTACGGTCGTGAGATTGCGCTCAAGGCTATTTTCTCGTATTTTTGTGCGAAAAACATGTTTTTGTACACTTCAGACTAGTTTTTTTGAAAACTCAGACCCATTTTAAGGTCTTTCTTAATAGGTAAATAGGCAGCAGGCACATTTTGGTTTACTGACCAGCATCGTGACTTTTAAGTGGTAAACACGAGGTTCCTGTTCGTGCACTTGCTTAGTGCTTAGGTTTACCGTATTTAATAATTGTAGCTGTAGATACCCGCGGCTCGTAAACAAAACGTGATCATGTATGTGTCATAAGAATTTTGAGCGTTCAAAATATAGGACAAAAATATTGCTTCTGACTTTTGGACTTAAGAACACTCAATGCAATTTTGTGCTGTTTATTGGACAAAATATTTTTCAAAGTGGCGTTTTAGGAAGTGAACTTTTCCATGATTGGCATTTTTGTTTACTGTTTTCCCTGCCTCTTCAACACCAATATCCTACGTCCGAAAAACACTAAAAGTTTATGAGAATATTCCCATGTCCAAGATTGTTATGGCAACAAATTCCACCTTTCCGTTTGCGTGGTCCAGCCCACTAACCCATCGCGTCTTCTCCAACCCTTATTTCACTCTTAACCCACGTTCGTCTCTTAAGACCTCTCTCCTAAAATTAAATCCAATTTCAGATGAATCTTTTCCACAGCGCCTCGTTTGTCGCCGTCACTCAAACCGTCGTTCTGCTCATGCTAATTAACTCCAAAACTGCGCATTCGTCACCGACGGCTCAGCGAGAGAGTAAGCTACAAAATCTCTTTTCAATTAAGACTTGGTTTTGAGAAGTGGAAGGAAAGGAGGAGAACAGTTCGCGGAAAAAACTGAAACATGATGAGGACATCGGATTTTGTGTTTTCAACCATGTTAAGCCCACGCTTTTCCGGGAAAAACATGTTTCAAATCGAAATTTTTTAAAGCTGTTTAACGCCTATTTTAAAACGTGGGACCGCAAAAATTTGGAGGATTTGAAAAACAACCCTTCAAAGATTTATGGCTAATCTAATTCAGGATTTCGGTGCTTTAAATGTGCTTGTGGGAAAATCGTGGGTTTGAATAAAATAATCCGGTGTTCAATTATTTACTGCGAAAATTTAAGTTGCACAATTCTTTTTTTTGAGATATGGACGTGTAATTTTTCATAATTTTGCAAGCTGAAATACGCTTTGAAAAATAGCTCATTACTCAGTGTTTTGTTTGAAAACTGCTTCCGCGTTTTATTTCAATTTCTTAAATCAAATTCAAAAATTCTTTTATTTGAATAAGCAAATTTGGTCCTTTTTCATCAATTACTTGGGCCTAAAAAATTGCTACAATTTTCAATTAACGGTTTTTTTGCGTTTTTCCCATTAGATCCCTTTAGTGCTTTCGAATAATTTTTTTAGAGTTGTTACAGAGCCAGAAAAATATAGAAATCCCTCTTTATAGCAACTTTCGCTTAAAGAATGTTTCCGCGTTTTTTTTTGAAGCCTGAAGACTTTCCCAATTTTTTAGCATATTGCAAAATCATCTTTAAAATTAAAATTTGCCTTATGAATCACATGAATTGTTGTACACGAGCCTGAGAAAATTCACTCCACTTTTTGATTAACGTCAAACAACAACATAACTAGAACTTTGTGGGACCTCACGTTTTCTCAGAGGTGTTTATGGTTCAACCATATTTTTCTAAAGTAGAAAATTCTCATAAATTTTTGTTTTTAGGGTTACGCCTGTTCCACCCGTACGCGAACACGTACCAGCAGATGTCGCGGATGTACCCGAACCGCCACGCGATGGCCTCCTTCCACGGACAGTCTCCCTACGCCCAGCAGCCGATCTACTACGGCGGCTTCGACGACGCCTCGGAATCGGTCTTTCCTGAGGGTGAGAATCCCGTCGAGCGTATCCGCTCTGCTCCGACTGCTCCTCCTGCCGCTCCGGCTACAAACGCGTTCTGGAACAAGCGCAACGTGCTTAAGAAGCTTGCTCTTCAAGGCGCTCGAGGCTTTGGGAAATGAGCCTGAAGTACTACAATGGCAGCCTCTGACCCTTTCAAAAAAGATCTCTTCTCATTCTTAGTGTAATATCTAAGAATCTCTCTCTATCTTTTCTTTAAGTCAGCTTCATCTACCGTAATCTCGCAATCTTAAAATTTGTTGTGACGCTGTTTTTTTCGTATGGAAGAAGCGTTAAGTGAATTAATTAGACTGAAAAGTGTTGACATGTTGAGGGACCGCTCGGAACACGTGTCATAGGAATGAGGAACATGTGGTCAGGTGACTATGCATTAAAGGCTAATCTATGAGCTAGGAGCGATCTTAAGGTTTCGTGAGTCACGCCTATTATGGCAAGCTAGAGGACTAATCATCGAACTTCTGCAAAATACGAATTTTAATCAATGAACCAGAGAGCTTCCAATGGAACCTCTTGGGCATCGAATCCATCCACAACTTCGTGACGCAAAAAGACGGGTTTTATCAGATAAGAGTCAGTTAAACGCCCAAAATAGTAAGAACGCTTCTAATTTTTGGAAATCTGAGATAAGACTGCTCAGTCAAAAAGGACTTAATGGATTTTGCAGAAAGCGAAGGGATCAGAGTTGAGATGTCACAGTAAGGGTCATGGATTCTCGAGCGTTTCAAATTGCAACTGAACCAAATGACAACTGTCGCGACTAGCGCGACCCTTAAGATATTGTAGTCTGTATCACGCTTTGATGGTTTGTTGTGATCTTTTGCGATAGAGGCGAATCTTTTGCGGAGAAGAGGCCGACGGCGAAATAAATTCATCTATCCCAAAGACGACGTGTCGAAAGGTTGTGCGTCGATAAAAACAAATTATTCGGATTGTCTCTGGTGCATCGGCCCGGAAAATTGGTTGTAACATTGGATCGCAAAAAATGGTCTTCAGTTAAAAAACCAGCTCTTAAGCAATTTTATAAGGAGAAATTTGAACTAAAGCATCAGAATTGCAACGTCTGTGGAGAACTCCGATTTCCAAAAAATAAAATAGTCAGGCGTGTGTAAATTGTAAAAAAATGTGCATAAAAAGTTGTAAAACCAATTGGTGTGGAAAAGAAAAGGTGCCCAGCACAAAAGTCACACAATTATTTTAGTTCAATTAAATTTATTAAGTACAAAGCGAGGGAGGGTCGAGGAGGACAGGGAGAAGAACTCATGAAGGGAACAAACAAAATATCCTGAGAAAACGGAGTGAACGAAGGTTAGGGTGGCGACGAGGCGCCGGCGCTCAAGAATATATATCTACAGTTTCCTGAGCGTTTCTGGGTAAGATGGGAATTCAATGCGACAACGTGCAAAAGCCGATTTTAGAAACCGATTCTGAAGTGACCTGTTCAGCCGACGATCAAGAACAGTTTGGGATGACCAGACAACACTAGCGTATTCTAACACGGGGCGAACGTAGGCAGCAAATAATTGCTACCTTATTTTCACACTTCTATAGCGGAAGACCCGGTGAATCAACACAGGTCCGTGTCGCCTTTGAGTAACGTGAGGAAGAAAAGAGAGCTGGTTATCATAAGTCACTTGACCAATTCGGTCTTGGTAATCACAGAATCGTTGAACACGTACTCAACCTTTGGGTTGTTCCGACATACATGCATAACAAGGGTCTTAGACTCCGAAATAGGCAACCCCCAATTGGCGGGCCAAGTTTCCAGAGCCACTAAGGCCTTCTTGAGGGCGCAAGGGTTGTAAAAAGCGTAGATTTTGTGATCTTGGCAAAGAGCGAGCAGTGGACTTCAGGGGACATGATCGAGGATATATCAATTATAATTCACATATTCCTCAAGCAGCAATTTTACGTTAAGCAACGTTTGAATTAGAGGTCACCCAAGCAATAAATTAAAATTTAGAAAATTGACAAACTATCCTACCTTCAATTTTAAGCGCTTCCAAGCATGTTAACACGCTCCCTCATTATTATCGAAAAATAAACTTAAAAAATAAACGAAAATTATTGCGCAAAAATTAAATTGCGTATTACTCTGATAATTTTTTAAATGCACCAAACAGTTGAAAACGAATTTTTGAAAAGAGAGAAGTAGTGCATTAACCTCAAAATCAATTGTGAAAATGCAGCTCAAGTAATAATTAGGTTGAAAAATTAAAATGTCACGATATAGTAAAAGAACTGATGCTCTTAAACGTTTTTAAGAGCTTTAATAAAAGGAACTACCGTACCCCAAAAAATCATAGAAAATGATTGGTCTATTTAACGAAAAGTTTGAAAGGGTTCGTATCTTTCGAATCATATCGAACGTTTATTCCGAAGTTGCTCGACTCGTTTGTTCAAGGCAAAATGGCATCTTTCAAGGAGATCTGCATCTACAGCTCTTTTCATCAAGTCTTTAAAGCTCTAGAATCGCTGAATATTCTTGGTGGCACCTTGTCGACAATGTTGATGAACACACATTACTGTTAATAAATTTATTAGCCCTTTAGAATTACAATGTTGACCGTTGATAAACGCGCTGCTCAAAAATCCGAATTTTGTTTGAAAGCTACTCACCAGCTTCGCGCACTCAAAATTCTCTGTGGGCAAAAAAGGACATTCCAAAGAACAAAGAAATCTACCCGTAGTAATTGAATCAATAGCAATTTTGAAAAGTTAGCAAGCAGAACGGTTTCAACTGGTTCCAGCCAAAAATTAATTTATTTATTGCTCGAAATTACATGGTTTAAAATGCTTAAGCCGTAAACCTTATCACCATTACAGGAGACCGTGGATGTCAAAAAAATCTTTGAAAATTACAACGTTGCCCAGCTGTCTCTTTAATTGACTTTCACAACAATTTGGCTTTTGCCCGATTCACCTGACGTGTTCACGCATTCTTTCGCAAAATTCCAACCTGCCAAAAGCTATTCGCCAGCTTCGCACACTCAAAACCTAGCAATTTCAAGGTTATTCGTTTTGACGCGTCGAGTGTGACGACGGCATAACGTTTGGTCGCAACAACAAATGTTTCCTTGTGCGCAGGCAGACAAAGCCGGCCGTTAGCCAGACAAGGATCATCAATCTGAGGTTGATTTGTGGACGAAGGACGTCTGTTTACGTTAGCGGTCAGTGGGAAGAGGAGAGGACAACGACTGTTATTCGTGAGTGATCGGGCATTGTCCAGGTGGGGAAATGGTGCGTCATGAATCTTCTGAATTTTAAAACAAAAATTTGGTTAAATTACGACAAACTTATTAGATCCCTCTAAACCTTCGAGACTACTTCAAAATCACACTTTCAAAAATCGCCTTGTCTTGCACAGCTGTCCTGCACTCATGACCGACTTCCGGCGCTCGAAGCTCACAACGGCAAGCTTACAGCGATGAATTACGATTGAGCATCAAGCTGTGACGTTGAACGCTTAGAACAACTGATCTGTGAACGCCTGCAATGTCATGTGCATGATTTTAGTATCACAAAGGCGACGCCACTTGTGCAGACGACGAAAATAAGCGATTCTTGATAAATGGCTGGTGATAGGAAAGCGTGTGGGCGCTAGATGATCAGTGGTTGAGCCGCTGGGGAAATGTTGCATAAGCCTACGTGTAATTTTAAAGCTGTAAAGTGAGAGTAAGATTTACAGGACTCAAAAAATGCATTTAAAAAATAAATTAAAAAAATTGAAGCTTTAATACGGTTTCCATAGGACATCACCCGCCCGATTACATCTGAAAAAGTGCAAAATCGCCTTTGCCTGCCTCGATTCGACCTTTGATAGCGCTTTTGGCGGGTAGCCAACCCGTCGTTCAACTGATCATATTGGCTGACACTATCTACACTTATTTGGAGGACACAACTGCTCCAGCGCCCACCGTTTATTGTTACTTTGCCACAAAATCAATAAAAGTGATGTCGCTATCAATAGATAAGAAGTTGTGAAAGAGTGAAAACTGCTAGATCAGTGATGAGCTTTGAGGAACTTTCATACTTTAAGGTGAGGCCGTAAGAGATCAAAATTTATTTCAAAATTGAGATTTCATTTTGACAGGCCTGAAATATGCAACGAACTCCCATGGACGAAAAAACAAACGCTGAAAAATGGACAATATTTTTTTATGCTTTAGTTAACTTTTAAAGAAAATGGAAATCATTGATACGAAGTGGAAGCCTACCAGCAAAAATTGAAATGTGCACATGTTAAAAATCTAGATCGGTGATCACCTTTTAGAAAAGAAGGAATTGCCGACAAAAATTTTCGCGGTTTTATTAAAGTTAAAAATTAATTAAGGAGTAGTGACGGTGAAAGGGTGGAAAGAGGTGTCGCAAGGATTCAAAAAACAATCCATTCAGATACCAAAATTCAAAAATTAAGTGTGCGAGTTCAGTGATCATGTTTATGAAAGGTGCTAGATCAGTGATCAGTTTTAAGGGATTTAAGGTGCCGTAAAGGATGAAAAATTATTCAAAGATTGAGATTTCATTTCGGCATTAATTATGCAACAAGCCGAAAAAAAACTTTGAAAAATGGAGAATATTTTTATAAACTTCCATTCACTCTTATAAAAACCAAAATGGAAAGTGATCGCCTACCGGCAAAATCAAAATTCAATGGAGGAGTTACCGAGCAAAACGCAAAAAGCATTCGTGCAAGAATAGTTAAAAAAAGAATTAAAAAATTAACTGGCCCACTACGCAAACCGTCGTTAGAGCTAATCGACTTTCTAAATGTTCTATTGCTTTGTTGAAATTTTATTTGCCATCCGACATTGCAGCAATGTTTAGAAAAATTACTTTCAGAACAAAAATTGGAGCGCATTAAAATGAAAAATAGTTTTATTGACTGCACATTCCGCATAACATGCAATCAAGAAAAAAAAACGTTTCAAAAATTTTTGAGGAAACATTACTGCGACATTGCAACTCTGCTTCATTTTTACCACATCTTTCAAAAGCATTCGAAAACAACGAATTATACTACAATTTTTTTATATGCCAACGAGATCAACTACTATTATCAAAACCGAAAACATTGAAAAAATTAGAAAATTGATTATGAAGCTTATAAATAAAGACAAATAAAAGCAGTTGTCCCATTCTTCAAACGACAAAAATTTGATTGTATGAAAAATGATCCCTAGTCGAAAAGATCCCAGGAGAAAAGATCCTTAGGTAAAACGATACCTCAGATAAAAAATTTAAACTGCAGTCTGAAGCTGAATCCTATGCCTATAAGCGGTACTAAGCCTGTCTGTCAAATGGGTGCCCCTGTATGTCGCGCCTTCGGCGCTCCCAAAAAACCACAATGAAAATGTTCAAGCCTAAGCCTAAAATGCCCCAGAAGGTCAGCTCTAGCCTTCTATCCCCACTGTTTCAAAGAAGCAGCCTCGAGCCTACTATTCCCGCTGCCTGGCGGCTTCGCCGCAATTGAAAAATGTCCAAATTAATTCGAAGCTGCTCCAAAAGGGCAGCCTAAATGATCCTTATCCTGCGTGATCATTAAGAGTCCGACCTTGCTAAGAAGCACGCAAGCAGAGAAATCTACAATTTTTTAGACATCTCAAAAAAGCAGTGCAACGGCATGTGGACTTGCTCGAAAACCCCAATTTCAGGTCGGGGATCATTTCGCCTAGGGATCTTTTCGAATATAACGCAAAAATTGAGTTTTTAAAAATTGAAGTGAAGGCAAATTCAAAAACTCAAAAAATGGTCTTATTTGGGCATTTTGCTAATGAGACCAAAAGATACTATCCTTTATGTTGAATAAAAATATTTAAGCATTGGTACAATCTCTTACGAAACCCCAAATCACGGTTAACCCCTTCAATCCCAAAAATATTCTTTCACATCGTGTTTACATGTTAACCTCGTCACCCTTTTCTGTCATGTGCGTTTGAAAGAAGTTTCACTACCCAAATCAGATAAATTAGGAATTAGAAAAAGTAGTTGTGCAGCTTATAGTTGTAAAAATGAAAAGAGTCGCTCTTGTCTTCTCAAAAATTGAAATTCAATTTGAACAATTTTAAGTTAAAACCAATTGTTAAAAAACCAAAAAAATCGTCAAGAAAGACAGGAAAATTAAAAATGTTTAATTTGAAAATTTTATTTGTTTCCATCCCTTCCCGACACCCCCGAAAAAATACCTTCAATCCCAAAAATATTCTTTCACATCCTGTTTACATGTTAACCTCGTCATCCTTTTCTGTCAGGTTTTTACGTCTCTGTGAAAACAGTCGTAAACCTTTACAAAGCATTTCACGCCTGTATTTTCGTCTCCACATGAAACAGATTTTATGTCCCTTTGTCCAAACTCGCATCACGTCATAAAATTTCGACTTCTCCCAATGGTGCCCTTTAGCAGCTTCTTGCAGACGATCGCATTTGTTCATCTTCCGCTTTCCTACACCACATTGAAACCTTCGGTCATCAAGCGTCGTCCCTCGTTCGCGCACGCAGTGTAACAACAAAAGAAAAAACGTCTTCTGCTCGTTTGCATTGTCCCTTGGGTCCCTTTCGCCCCGGTTTTCGCTTTCGCAACACGGTCGCCGTCTTCCCAGCCGTCGTCGCGATTAACGCAAACGCGATTTGCACTTTTGGGCGCGAAAAGTGCGTCGAGGTGCTGTACGGGCAGACAGCGACATAGGCGCTCTTTGTGCGTTTTATGTGGTAACTGGGAATTCACGTGATTTGAGTCTGTGCCAGAGAGCTTCCCGACGACGAAAACTGTGGGTTTTGTCGGACGGTAGACTGACGCCCGGCTAGTCAAACAAAGAGATAAACGGCTTGTATAGAAAGTGTGTGTTGCGTTTTTGTGGAAGACGATAAGGTTATAAGAGGCGTCTCTTGAGAATCGACATTGAGTAGGGGAAGATGGGGCTGGAGTGGGTGCGCTAAAATTAGTAAGCGCGACGCAAGCGCGCAAGAAGCGGAGAATAAAAAAAGCAAACTTTTTTTCGACGGGTGCAGTTTTTATTGATGGGTTTTAGCAAAGGACATCGAGTAAGAGGGTAAGGGTATAAGGAAATGATTTATGAGAATTATCGGGAGTTGGTTACAGGAGGAAAGGGAAGTGGAATGGGAAGAAAGGGCGTTAAAACGAACAATTAACAAACCTTAAACGTTTATCAAAGTGAATATAACGTAAATAGAAAAATTCTAAGTTGTTTTTTGATAGCGAGTGCCATATCCTTGCACACAAGAAATTGACACATGATTTTTTCACGCTGTTAACGCCATCCGTTTTCTGATATTTATTAAACACCATTTCAGCAAATGCTAAAAATATCATTTAAAAAACTTTTTGTACTAGAAGCTCCAGCAATTACAATTCTCAACTTTTGTTTATTGTTGTATCTTCTTCCCTTATTGTGTAATTAGTGCACATTTTTTTACATTAGGGTAATTAAATCAATTTTTGCATTTTTTGCATTGCTCCCTTTTTTGGAAAATCATATATTGGAAATTTATCGCCAAATATTACATATTTTTGTATTATTCTGGAGGCTTACTCATTACAGTCTAAAATCATAGTTCTTTTGTTGTGGTCCTCTTGACAAATTCTGATAAGATCAAATGGATTTTTGTGGGAGAGCGGTGTATTCAATTTTTTGTGAATTGGCCGCGGGTGACTTTAAGTAAATTTTTAGATCTTATCAGAAATTTTTGAGTCTCTCACTCTTAAAGCAAAGTTTTACGCGCTGTTTTGTTTTTTTGCAAACTGAACGTGAATGCCTTAAAAACATTACTGTATAAATATCTATTTATTTTCGTAAAATAAATTTTTGAGGATGGTCGCAACAACCTCAAACTTGTTTTTTGAGTCCAGGCACTACCTCTATTTAATTTTTAAGGCACAGTACTGTAACATTAAAATTATTCACCCGATTTTTGAGTTCCCTCATTCATAAAAATCACCCCTCGAAAACGTGTCGCAATTGTTGTTTCCCCAACCTTCAAGTATTTGTTTGTTTGCCTGGTGCGTCAATCCGCTCACTTGGACTGCAAATTCCAAGGAAAAACGTTTTGCTAGATCAGCTGTCTTCTTCCGCCGCCGCCAGCCGCGACTCGCTTTGTTTGATCAGTCTGCGCTCGCTTAGACGTCGCAACTGCGTCGATCAGTCGTTTTTAGCGCCGAATCACCCGAATGAATGAGTCTCTTTGTTGCAAAACATAAAACGAGCAATCTGAGGGCTATTCGGTTTGCATGCAATTGTGTGACGTCACAGATGGTTTGCGGGTGGTGAATAACAAGCTGAACAAATAGGACTTGGAACGATTCCGCCGGACGTTGGTAAATAATGGACTTTTGAGAAGTTTTGAATTTTGGTGAAAAAGAGATTAGAAAATTTTTGAACATACATTGAGGCTAACGAAATTTTTTGAAGACGACAGCCTGCCCCCTTCAAAGTCATGTTTATTCCGTTATGGATATGATTTTAAGAAATTCCGCAAATTTCTGGATAAAAGCGGACTGATCCCTTTTAAAACTCCGACATTTCTTGCAGCATCGGATGAAAAACTTGCGCTGCGTGTTTATTTTACACTATTTCTTACACAAAGGCGAAAGTTGCGAACCATTTTTTCTGGTATCCGGGTCATTTCGGGTTCGTCTTACTGGGTTCTTCATTCATTCACTGAATCTGTGAAACAATAAATTTTCCTTTTCTACAATACGCGTTGACCTATTTTTTGATACTGGTTTTTAATCGCGTTTTTTAAATTAAATTGATTGGTTTGTCTATTTTTTTATTTTTAAAAATGAGTTAATTTAAATTACAACAATTTAATTTAATTTTTGGTTTGGAGTTTCACACTCACAGACTAATGTTGTCTGATCTTGGAACTTATTTGATGGGACTCTTCCTCTTAAGGTGCGAGAATGGAACCCTACGCCAATGTTCTGAAACCCATTTATTGTTCTGTATTCCGTCTCAAATTTGAATTGCCGGAGCGTAATTCCAAATAAATAAATAACGAAGCAGGTTTTTTGTTCAATTATGCTGTAAACTTTGTGAAACAGTTTTTCTGGAAGTAATTGGTTGACTAGGTATCCTTCTTGTAAAATTCAAATTCAAATTTGAGGTTTTTGAGCGTAAATGTTCACTTGGAGGACGGAAGCCTAAGCCCACCAGCGGCCACCGTTTATTGTTTACTTGTCACAAGTCAATAAATTGTGGTGTCAACTTGGTAAATTCATCTTATTTTTTCTTCATTCAGGTTTTTTTTATCAGATTTTTTGGCAAATTCATTCAGGTTTTTGAGCGTAGGTGTTCTTTCTATTTCAATGCTACTTTAACAAATAATTTACGTTTTAATCATTCAATTTTGGGGTACATACTTGGCTTAATAATGCATGTAATTTTATAAATTCAACACATTAAATTTTCGAAATTTTTTATGAATTGACGGTCCGTAACATTCTCAATGGCGGTTGAAGGTTCAAAAACCTTTCCACCCCTCAAAGGCCATTAAAATCAGCAGGAAGCCCTTTGTCTCCCCTGTACCAAATTATGTCAGCTAAGAACATCTGCGTTGAGACCTTGAGAATAGCCGCCGACAGCAGCAGTCGCAACACTCCGCTAATTTAACGCGCCGGTCGGAGCGACAGACTATAAACTGTCTCCCGGGAATGACGGAAAGAGCGCTAAGAACCTGTTTCTCGCTCTCAAGGACTCGAGGAATCGCTTCGTTTTACCGCAGTGGAGGTCTTAAGGTGCCGTTAGACCCAGTTCGTAGGCCAAAAGGGTAATAAAATTGAGTTCAAGGATAGCGCCAACTATGATCAAAACAAGTAAAGTGCAAGTGTGACAAATGACCAGACGGTTTATAGCTTGTTTTTGCTTTGGACTGAGACGAGACTGTCAAGATGATATTTTTAAATTTGATTCTTAATCTTTTTAAATGAGATATTTTTAGGTGTCCCAGTTACACTTTATGACGCTCCCTGAGACTATACAGTAACAGTCGTAGTTTATGCGGTAGCCGCAAACCCGTTCCGTGGCAATTTATGACATAGCAGCAAAAAGGGCTCGGCTCGAACGTAACCGGTTCAAATCGATAAATGTGACAGACAACGTGAGTTGTTCTCCATGTTCAAACTGCCAAAGTGCATAATTAGGGTAGCTAAGATGGACTATGAGTCTACACTTTTTGCACTTTGACAATTTACGAAAAAAGGACACATTTTTTAATAAATGGACTTGGGAACTCCGTCGAATTGCTGACTCAATTGTACTTATAAGGCTAAGGCAGCACTTTTCTATCACACTTTTTACCGGTGCAGGACAAGTGCAGGCTGGTCTGCCGCTTGTTTTTAATTAGCTATGCAGAAAAGCGCAATGGTCACAATTAGAGATGGGTGAGTAGGACCCTTTAAAAAACGTTCCCACATGACTTGCACTTGAATTTTCGTCTTAAAGGTCGGCTGCATTTTTTTCAATTTCAATAGCTGACAGTGAATCAGGCCAGGAAACCTGTCCTGCTATCATTCGCTGCATTAAATTTATGACGCTAGAAAAAAAATGACATTGTTGAGCGAAATTCCTTAGAAATCGTTGATTGATTCATTAATGTAAATGAGAATTCAAGATGGAAAGAGTTAAGCTCAAAAATCAGAGGATGAAGCTTAGGAGGGCAAAAGATTCTTTGAAGACCTTATTTTAGACAAAGTGCAAATGTCCTAAAAGACGATGTGATCATCTGATTGACGAAGGCAATCATTTAAAAAACGTAGATTCTAAAAATAAATTCTGTCGACGACATTTTCGCTTCTCTCTTTTGTTGACTTCTGGAGGTGCTTAGAAGCTTCTAAAGTGATCTTAAACCTTACAGCTCAAAACTGATCCTTTGAATGTTGATTTGTAGAGCCAGAGGTTGTAGAACTTTGCTCACCTTTAAAGATGTATGTTAGAGAGGATTTGGGCGCCTTTGAATAACAAGAAATACGGTAGCGTAAACAACGTGTTTTGCTGTTCGGGCGACCTTTTTGAAGAGCTCAGGTGTCTTTAACAAATGAACTTTTAAATTTTTAAAACGATTTTGGAAGTAATTTTGAGTAATGTCATGCTCGAAAATTAAGAAACAGCCAAAATTTACTTGTTAAAACTTAGGATAATTTTTTATGACATATTTGGTAATGTTTAGCTTCGTTGAAAATCGAGCTTGAACATAATTTCTAATTTTTGTTGGACTTTGAATGGCGTTGTTGACTTCGTTAGATTTCGCTGACTTTGAACAAGCCATTTCTATTTCTTTTGCGCATTTTCTTCAATTAGAAAATTAAAAACAATTTTTAAATAAATTATTTCAACTAAAATTGATTTAATTTAATTTTTTAGACTTTAAAAAGTCTTTAGACATGTAAATTGTGTTTTTAAAAATTCATTTTAAGCGTTTTGTAAAATTACGGTTTTCTGATATTTTTATTTTTTAATTTCTAATTTTTTAAATTAATTTTTTGATAATTTTCGGAGTTAAAATTCACAATTTCGGATGGCAGTTTTGGCAATGTTTAGTTAAAATCAAGCTTTGAAGTTATTTTTAAATTTGAATTTTCTATTTTTTGTCGCCTTTGGTCAATACCGAGTATTCATTTTGCAAATTTTGTTCGATTAAAAAATTAAGTATAATTTTGTGTCTCGGTAAAGGTTCACATCTCGCAATTTTCCCACCTCAACATAGACGGACGGGACAACAAAAAAGCACAAACTAACAGATTTCAAGAGAGCCATTTAGCCAATAGAGCCAGCCGGCCACAATTTAATAGCAAATGGTATTTTTTTAATTTTCGTTTGAAAAATTTTCTTGAATTTTTTTAGCTGTTTTTAAAATTCGTGGTTTTAAAAGCATCATTCAAATTTCTAATTTTTTAATTAGTTTTGGCAGCATATCTGAGTTCATAATTTCTTTACAGTTTAAAGGGTTACTTTGTTAAATTCTAATTTAGGTAATTTTCCTTCGCAGATTTAAATTTTAATTTTTGTCAATTGGGTTAGTTGACTATAGGACTTTAACGTCATTCTAACACTTATTTTTCGATTGTGAAACGTGGTTTAAATTTTGAAAAACTAGAGTTTTATCCTGCCTATTTAAATGTATTTTACGTAGCATTTTAGCGTGTGCAATAGCCCTTTAAATATCACATTTAAATTCTTAGTTTCTTTTACCCTGTAAAAATCACTGACTAACTGCAGACATATTTACAGCATCTTGAATCTTAAATTTGAATTTTCAGAGTTGTATCTACTTTTTAAAATTCGCTGTCCAGCTGTGAATATAACTTAACGTTTCATTGACCACATTTGCTACGCTTAAATTTTTACAATGTTGTGGTTCACAGCCGCACTTCGTTATATTGAAAACCAGAAGTCTTAAAGGTCACCTCACTACAAATTTAAAGATGAGACAATTTGACCGAAGAGAATGTATCAAATTCAATTTTAGCCTCTAATTTCGAAAAGCACAAAAAGTCACAAATTTTCTTTTTTCCTACCCAACGTCTCCTTTAGATTTTTGGTCCATTTACCTTTTTTGCCTTATTCTACATTTGCAAAAACGAATAGCTTTATATAAGCTTATTAAAAAGTACTGTATTACTGTATAACAAATAGAAATGAAACCATTATATAAATAGGAGAGAAGTGTATTTGTGTATGTCAGTATATATGATACATAGTATATAATATAGAAACACGGGGCGTGTAGAGAAAATAAAAAATCTTGGATTTGTAAATGGAGAGACAGATATTTGTATGAGATAACTTTGCGGGTACATAGAATTCACATCTACTGGTCGAAACTAGCCGGGATTGAGTATATAAACTGAGTAAATAGAGGAGGCGACCTTTTCATAAAGAGGCCAAAAAAGGAGTTTAGAGTCTTGCGATAAGACATGCGCTGTCAAGGATTGAAAGAACGTTTAAAGACACGATGACGAAAGAGAGTATGAAAGGAGTGTTTGTGAAAGAGGAGGAGGAGAGGACAACTAGCCGAATTCTAAAAGGAAGAAGATGAGGAAATAAGTTAGATTTGGGGTCTCGCTTGGGAGGGGCAACTACTCGGAGGTACTACTGGGGGTTAATATGCACAGAAGAGGGTGTGAGGAGAAGGATAAATACTCTATGTGGAAGTGGACACCGGAGAATAAGTTAAGAAATGCAGTTCGACGAAAATAAGGAGAGAGAAAAGAACTATGTGTGTACAACGTACGGTAGTGTGGTTCATAAGATTCACATTGGGGTGGTCATCGGTTTCACCGCGCGAGGGTGAATTCGTTGAAAACACCGACGTGAAAGGCACAAATTCAGAAGAGGGAAAAAGCTACAAAAATAAGGGGTTTTGGGCTAAACATTGAGGAGGGGAGCGAGTAAATGAAAGACACGATTGTTGAATTGAGAGGCAGAAGCAAGGAGTTTTGTAAGTCACTTATATTGTACAGAGTATATTATAAATTACCGTAACGCGCTAGAATGTACAAATAAGGGGTCGTTTAGGAAAAGAGAGGAAAAGGGGGCTTGGGGAGGAGGATGGATGAATTTGGGGATCAGTGCGAGGTGTTGAACCCTTGGAAAACAGGTAAACGCTGCTCGGTGCTGGTCGCGTCGCTCCAGGTGGAGATGTTGAAACTCTTGAAGTCGTTCAGGAAGTCGTTTGAAACCGGAGTCCAGTCGAACAGCCCTGTGGACTGATATTTCTGAGGTTGTGGAGGCGCCAAACGAGAGCTGCTATTTGTGGTTGTATTTACGTTGTAAGGTCGTGGCGTAGTTCCAAAAAACGACGCATTCGAAAAGATTGAAGAACTGTCGTCGAATTCCAAGCCAGGCGAGAAGCTCCCATTAGGCGACTCTGTGCCAGAATCGGTCGAAGAAGGGATCGGCGACTCTCCGGTCGATCCAGAGCCTCGGATCGGGAACGAGAAGTTCAGCACTCCATTCACAGGAGACGTCGTCTTCTGAGGGGTAATGTAGTAGTTGTTGTTACGCTGCGTTTGCGAGAATCCAGAGCTGAAGACGAGTGATTGAGGAGGCTGAGGAGGCTTGGGAGAAGACTGTTGCTGCTGCTGAGACTTCACCATCGGGCTGCTGTCCTCACTGTGGATAAAATGGCACCGCGGGCCATAGGGACAGTAGCCGGTCTGGTGGAACGACTGACACGCCTCGGTCTTGTATTTTGGGTGACGGGGAATCGGTCGTTTCTCATGCTCTCCGTGGGCGTATTGGCATCTAAACAGCAACTTGTATGTCCTGATCCTCATTTTTCACTCTTACCTATCGCCATAATTACACCTGCCATGGTCCATCCATGATCGACAGAGTTCGGTTTTGTAGAGCTTCGGGTTTTTCGGTGATGCAGACGAGGAACCTGCAACAGGAGAGGTGGTTAGGAAAAGAAAACGAAAAAAGACGGATTGCTATCATCGATGGGTGGTTTTTGGACCAAACAGGCGATCAGCTGATCGGGTACAACCCCTACGTGTTTTATAGCACAACAGAACGGGGGAGGAGGGGTAAATAGGCAAACGGAAGCGTGTGCCTACTGAAGTGAATCGAAGCTATAGCGACTCACCATGATTCGTCGAAATAATGCTCGAATTGGTCGAATGGCTCGAGTTCGAATCACAGCTCTCGGAACCGTTCAGCAGCTGGTGCGTGTTGGAAATCGGCTGTTTCCCGAACGGCTGCTGGTGGTGGAAGCCGCCTCCGATCGCTCCGAATAGCGAGCCGAGCGGAGGATCGTAGCCACCGGTGTTCATCATCCCTCGCGCGATCGACTTCGGTTTTGAAGGGAGAGAAGTTTTCGACGATGCTGGTTTGGAGGGCTTGGAATTCGAGAAGTGCGTTGAGAGATTCGATGAGGGAGGCTGGAACGCTCGCTCGGTCGGTCTCTCACGTGTGGCGGTTAGTAGAGGGAGTTAGGACAGTTTCTGGAATCAGAAAATATGCATTAGGATATGAAAAAGTAAATAAAAACACGCGAGCAACAGAAACGAAAACAAGTGACAAATCGCGTAGCGGAGTTTGAAACGTTTTCCCAGACAATGGCTGAGAAATACGTCTAGACAGGCAAAAAAAAACAGCCGAACTTTGGACATTTGACACCTTAAAACAAGACAAAGAAGCAAAAACCTTGAAATAAGTCTTTTCTAGACAAAAATGGGTCGAAAACAGAGCACAGACAGTTTCCGACCAGTCTCTAAAAATTTAAAACGCTAAAATGAACATCCCAGACACATTTGAGACATTCCAGACAGGTTGAAAATTTTGACCGCTCAAAGAAAACCGAAAATAGCGAAATGACCAATGCCGAGCGCTTCTTAAAATTTGAAACCACAAAATTAAGCAATTGTAGACACAATCAAGACAAATTTCGGCCGGTCCCTAAAACTCGAAAACATAAAACTAAGCATTTCAGACACGTTGAAGACGTTCTAGACAAAGAACAGCGGAAAAAGAAAAATGACTAATTCCGACCGGTTCATAAAAATTTAAACCCTCAAAATGATCCTATTTCAGACAGAATAAGATCTAAGACGGTTCCTATACCAGTTTTCAATGATTTAAGGTCTAGGAAATAAGCTCACGAGACCAAAGGCGCTAATACAGTAGTGCCTTAAGGGTAGGAATAGTTTCAGAGCAACAATTGCTACTTGCCCGAAGGGAGAAGAGAGCGAGTTTGACGAAGGTGGCGCTGCGACGAGCACACACGAACAGGACGGACCAGAACAGCTGATCGGCGGCGCGCAAATGCGACTCGTCGCCACCGATTGATTACATAACACTTTCGCTCCCATCGCGGCCTTCGCCGCCGCCGTCGGCGCTGCGACAACTCCGCAACGGCAACGCGTGTGTATGCGTCAAAAGCTGCTGTTGCGGCGGCTGGCGGCTGCTGGAGGAGTTTTTCGAAGGGGAGGAGCCGCGCAGCTGTCTGCCCGTGGTCCCGCCCGATTTTGAAAACGACGACCGGCCGACCTGAAGGCGCCCTTCCTCTCTCCCGCGTCTCTGATCTGACGACGATCGCAAAGCGAAGCACATATGACCATTGCGATGTTGCCCTTAGGCTGGAAAGCGCCGCGCGATCAAAATCAGGGCAAGTTCAATCTGATTATGCAACACACGACGAGATCTAATAAAGCTTCCGCCCCTCTAAAACGACCGCCAGCCATCAAACAGAGGCGCCCTCAAGCCTAAGAAGAACCGGTTCCCGGGCTCGCACCCATCAGACTGTCAGAAGCAGTAGCCGGAAAGGGCGCATGTCGCCAAAAGCAAAAAGCCATTTGTGATCATGGAGCAAGTGCGTTGCCGTCGAGGACGGTTTGCGGACAAAGACACGCGCCTGAGAACAATGGGTGACGGCGAAAACAGAAACAGAATATCGCAAACGCAACAGGGGTTGTCCTTTTTAAAGCTGAATGACCCGTTTTGATTAGGATTACGGAGGTATTGACGTCCGGCGATTTAAAGCGATTTCACTAACAAAAACAACACGTAGAAAAGCAATTTGCTTTAAAGGTCATTTCTAAGAAATCAAGAAATGTTGTTTCGGAAGATCTGGTAAGGTCACTGACTATAAAACCTGTCGGAGCGAGTTTGACCCCGGCTTGAAACCTTATATTTTGTTTATTCATTTTTTTGTGTTCTTAGACATTTTGTACGCCTCCTATTCATGTCCATCTAATTGCCAGGGTTCTTTTGTCTCCAACCAGCACCGTCGGTCTGACGCCAGCGCCACCGAAATCGAAAGGTCTAACTGTTCCTACGTCATCAGGTCGTTTTGGCGCCTGCTTCATTTAAGTACGCAAAAACATTTTTGCGGTGTCGAAAGTTTTGGCTAGACCGACGCCATTAACAACACAAGCCTCTCGGGTGTGTAGCAAGAGTCAATTAGTCCAAGGACACCTTCAGAACAGGGCCATAAAGTACGTCAGCATCACGGAAGTCTCTTCTTTCATTTATAGTAAACAACAATAACGTTAAAAACCACGCAGAAACGAACGTCTCTTTTCCAAAAAGGCATGATTAAGCCTTCAATTTGGAAGGCCATGACTAAGACAATGCTGAGAAGAATCTACGCATTTTTGTCTACGTCTCTAAAACGACCACCAACGCCGAAATTGGCCATGTGTGGCTTGTTTGGGGAACGCGATGCTTCCTCCAACGAGAGGAGAAGAGACTATAAACAAAGAGGACCTCGAAATACTCGCTCGCTGAGTATCAGAATTCTAAATTGAGAAACGCTGGGCACAAAAAACAAAAGAGAGCGACAAAATTCGAGCGTTTGAGGTCAGGAATGTGGCAAATCGGACTGTTTGAGATGAGAAAGAGCGAGGGACCGTAACTATAGTGGAAGTGAAAGTTCAGATTACGCAAAGTGCGCGGCATTTGTTTGTTTTTTGTTCTTTTGCCGAAGGTGATGTGAAGGTTGAAAACGTTGCTAAGAGCTGAATGTCGTGGGCAGCTGCGTTGGCTTTGGAAAAATGGTAAAAACAAGATTTGTAACCTAAAAATACACAAAATTGCTCATAGGGTTTGGAAGCTCGTGAGGGTAAGCCATAAAGGACACCAACGTGAATGCTGAGTAAGGTGTTCTAGGAAGTAATCATGTAAAAAGAAGCCTGAAATGGTGTGCGGGTGCTTTAGAAGCCAAAAAGTGGAATTTGATGAATGAGGGTTGAGTAGGGGATTGAACCTGTGACCTCTGGGACGGTAATCGGGACCGTTAACCACTAATCTATTCCAGTCCAAAAACGTTTTTATCTGGTAGACAACAAAAAACGTGCAAAATTTTTTTAGAATTTTATAAACTAGACTAGACAACGTAGATTAGACGGGTGACGGCATTTCAGACATATGTGACGAATCTAGAAAATTTTTGTCTAGAATAAAATTTTCGCCATTTTGAAATAAATTTTCACATTTTCAAAATGGCTAAGATTTTTGTTTAGATATACACAATCCTACCTTCTCCAGACAAAGATATCAAAATGGCCCATTTCTCCCCTAACACGCTCGTCACAAAATTCCTCGAAACGCGCATAAATCGGCAAATTTATTGCGAACACTCAAAACTCTCCCTTTCTCCTCCTCCTCCCATAACAATCCGAAAATGGCTCAAAAGTGCTTTTTTCGAAGCTTTACCGCTGCTCAATAAAAAAAGCACCCGCTGCTTGCACTATAAGCCCCGCTGGGAACGCATCCATGGGGTCAAACTGAGGAGGGCGAGTATTAGCCCTGTGGCTATAGTGCGAGTGAAGTAAACTGCAACACGGCGACGACGGAGATCTTCCTGGAGAGGGCGCCACCTAGCGGGGCAGCAGACGAAGCGCGGGAGGGGGAGGGTTTGGGAACGCGGCTGCGGTGGCGGTGCAGGCTGGCTTACGAAATAAAGGAGAAGAAGAAGAGCATTCACATAGCAAAATGCAGCAGCAGTCAGGTAGTCGTGGTTGGAGGGACGGCCGCCCGCGGGCAAAACGGCGCGGGGCTTAGGAGAGGAGAGAAGATGGAGGAGACGGCGGTTGTCAGCTGACTGTATCCCCGACTGCTAGTGACTGATAGCGCCCCACGAGGGAAGCCAGAGCAGCTGTGGGCTCATCTTCGTCGTTCTCTTCTTCTTCTTCGACGTTCTTCCTTGAGGGTCGCCGCGGGCGGGCTAAAACGCGTCGTAGACCACTAATCCAGACGCCCAAACCAACCAAGGCAAAATAAAAGACACACACGAAGACATAAAGAGACGAAACGCGTGTGTGTGAGAGAGAGCAAACGAAACTAATGAAATGTCCTTTTTGGGAAAAATTGGATTATTCGATGACCAGTCGACGACGTCGCTGAAGCCCCAAGGAATGTCTTAATGTTGTATGTGTGTCTGACTACAGCTCCAGACCAGACACAGCCAGCTAGCCACGGATTATGTTAATTCAACTACAAAAAACAAGAGTGCTTTTTTGGGACAACAACAACGTGGTCACGTGCTTTTCGTATATGAGACGGTGATAGGAACGCGGGCTGACTGGGCGACAAACAGAAGCTGCGAATCCGTCTGGACCACCACTGTTCGAAGAAACGCAATTTATAAGACGGAAGAAGAGAGGAAGAGTGATGCACTCTGGGACTGGCGGAGCCGCGGAGAGCGGAAAAAACAACACTAGGAATGGTGGTCCAAAAAGGAGTCGTTTTTGGATTCTAAGAGGTCATTTTGGGGTTTTCGTGGCCGGCGGCACTGTCAAAGAACGAAAACATTTAAAAGACTCAAATTAAGCAATTGTAAAAAACATTCGGCTAAGGGTGGATTCGAACCTGTGACCTTCAGATTGCCAGGTCAAGCCAGGCATGTCCTTAACAACATTACAAGTTGTATTTTAGCATACAAATTCAGTTTTTAATGCAATTTTTTGGCCATTTCGAATCTGACAAAGAACGAGAAAACGTGTAAAAACACAATGAATGGTCAAGGAAGGATTCAAAATTGTGACCTCAGGATTAATAAGCAAAACCACTTCCGATTTAACTATTCAAACGTAAATCCGTGAATGTTAGATGTTGCCTATAACCACACATCATTCCTTTAAAATTTTGAACTTTGATCGCATCTTGAAAAACACTTAAAACCAGTACCCTCAACTTTTAAGACCCAATTCGCCTAAATATCCCATAGCCCCGAAAGCCTCCGACATACACAACATCCCATTACAAGGGCACGCGAATACCCAATTACACATTCATGCAGAATTGCATAATTCACCCTTTGAATAAGCCTACCACGCTGTCAGCTACACTGGCAATCCAGCCGCTTAAAATCAACTCTTTGAAACAGCTGACAAGTGCGGGTGGTCGTTGATGATGGCTGTGGCTATTCAGGGGCGGGAAACTCAGCTATCCTGGGAATATGGGCCACCCTCCCGCCGCGCCAGACTAACGCGCTCAGCTGACTAGGGCGACTTCCGTCGTTTGCGCGTGAGTCTGGCTCTCATAAATAAGTAATTCGGCGACTAACGATCGCTGGGAAGCACGAATTGCGGAGCCGCCAGAAAAGAGAAACAGAGCATAAGAAGAAGACGAGTAAGAAGCAAGAAGTCGCCGAAGAACGATGAATATGGAAGTTGCGTGCCTTGCACCTATCTTATCTCATTGAAATGTGCGGCGTTCCTCCCTTGTGTCTCTGACTGATAGGGCCGTCGGACCGTCTTGTGCTGGGACGCTTATCTTTGGGGCTGTGGGAGGAACTGAAGGGCACAAACCTGTTAGAGTTTGTTCAGGGAAAACAGCTGTGACTCATCCTAAAAGGCGAAAATTTTATGGTCAGGAAGGATTTTCGGTTTCAAAAGGAATGAATAAATTATAGGAGTTTAAAGAGAAGGAAACAATGGGAATGAATGGTCTTTAGGTGAATTTAGAAATGTACAAAGTGATCTTTGGCGCTAAATGAAGAATTTCAAACACCGGAAATAGCAAAAAACGCAAAATAAAAATTGTGTGGAGGTTGGCGGATTCGAACCAGTGGCCTTTAGCATTTTAAATTTAACGCTCCAGAGGTCACAGGTTCGAGTCCGGCTTCAAGCCTACATTTTCCTATCCGCTCAAGTAACTCTAATTTGTCAGATTAATTTTTGTTTTGAATTCATAATCTGTCAGGTGCACACCTGACACATTCCCTTCTGCGTCTGACGCTCTCGCTTCCTTTCAAAAGTCGTGAATAATCCGTTAATTATCCAAATTTCGAGCGCAAAAGGAAACAGGCTTTTAAGGTGATGACGTCGATGGTGGTCGTGACAGAATGACTAAAGCCGCCCTTGGGTGCCGTAATTATGAATTTGAATTGGTGTTGATTTAGGAAAGGCAGACTTTTAGGGTTAGGCCCTTTGGATCCTATGAAAATGAGTCATAAGTCATAAGAGTCATGTTTGGCTAAGAAAAAAGAAAGGGCATAGGATGAGCTCAAATTCTGTTTTGAGGGCTAAAAGCAGTGACTCAAAATCTTCTAAAAATATCGTAACTCATTTCAAAAGGTCGTTCCGGTTGACGTTAGCATCGCGCACGCCAGATTAAAGCGGAAAACACCAAAACACCTCAAAAACAGAGATCATCAAGAGCAGTATTTCCTCTTTACAGTAATCAGAGCCTCCCGCGCGTGCTCAAGGGCACATTTCCGCTTATTCCAGCTGTATCAAGGAATGACTCCCCCTCATAAAACTTTCCAAAACATTTTGAAGGAGAAGAAGGGAAGGGAAGCTGCCACCCTAGCCAGCTGTTTGCTTGTAGATCGAGTACTGCTGCTGAAGGGGATCTTGCGGGAGTTCCGAGAGACGCGTCCGCCCGCCGGGCCACTTGTGTTGCACTTTTTCGAACTCCTCTTCAACAATGCAGGCAAGAAGAAGAAGATCTGAAGAAGCTTCGCCGCTATGTGAGCAAGTGTAATTCTAGGAAAATATGCCCGCCGGATGACGCGGAATAAGTTTCGGCGCCCGCGTTTACAGATGGAGTGTGCCTGAAATTCTCCACAGATACCATCGCCGCTGCTAGCAAGAATTTGAGACTTTGACAGATGCACTCATTAGCACGTTCGATTGTACGAATTTTTTGCAAATTTCAAGATAGTTTAATGAAAATTTAAGTGTAATATTACGAGAAGAAAGGGATTTTAGAACATGGAATAGGGAGCCATGTGATCCAGTTGCATTTTTTCAGGAAGGGCACGTTTGCAAGCCTAATCATTGAGCAATGGGAGGAAAACAAACAAATTTGGAAAAATGGTGAATATTAAAGGGTGGGCATGGACCACGTGGAAATGGAAAATGCAAAATGATATCAGCAAAAGGAAAAAATGGCATTACAAAGATCTTGGCCAAAGGCGGATTTGAACCCGTGTCCTTTGGAATGATATTCCAGCCTGCATAATTAAGACTCCAGAGGTTTCGAATTTTGCCTTTCAAATTGAGTTAAAATGTTTAAATCGCATTTTTAACGTTTTTGACTTTTGCAAAAACAATTTTGAAAGGTGCGAAAATAGATTAAAAAATGTTCATTAAGGACGGATTCAAACCTTAAATAATTAAGGATCCAGTGGTCACGGGTTCGATTCCTCTTGGAGCCAAACATTTTCCGAATAAATTAAAAATTGTCTAACGTTTTTCAATTTGGTTTTTAATACTGAAAAATTATTGAAGCTCATCTCCTAATGGCTCTTCACTCTCCTACATTCTCCTACAAAATTCTGTCCTTAAAGTCCTTCTTCTCTCCCCATCCTCAAAGCGGAAATGCGCTCTTCTCCTCAACACGCCTCAGGGAAGCTCCCAATAGTGCAAAGAAAAAGAAAGCCTAAGGGCAATTAAAGTAAAACGGAACAGCAGCAGCCGTAGCACGTGATTGCTCGTCTGGTCATTAGCAAGGGTATCTCTAATAAGCGAACGTCTATCGACCCAACAAAGCCCTTTGCAGAAAGGCGGGCGCGTGGCGGTCAGCTGATACTAATTGCCGCGTGGCTAGAAAGGCTAGAGAATAGAGTTGGTGCAGGAAAAGTGAGCAAAACGCACTTCCTACAGGAAGAATAAGTACGCCGAACACACGAATTTTGGCGGAGGAGAGAACCGGTCAAGGGGGAAGCGGACGGCGACGGACACCGGTCGATGATCCAATCCAGGAAGAAAACCGGATCGGGGAGGACTGGACAGGGGATAGCCCGGTTTAAGATAGGGCCAGGAGGGGCTGACAGGCCCATGGAAGTAACCTAGCGGGTTTCTAGAAGGGGGTGGACCTATAAGAGAAACTGAAGAAGAAAAGAGGGCCAAAAAACTCCAGGCTTTGTTGACAAGGGTTCTGACTCCTGTCGTCAAGAGTCAGAAAACGCACCAAAGCGCCATCATGGACGCTGTTAGGTGTGTGCTCAACGTCGCCGCTGCTGCCGGCTGCCAACTGGCTTTACAGGCAGCTGGGCGAAGCCGGGAGAAGAACCGGTTACCCGTCGCCGCGCGGTTGACGCCGTTGGGAAGCCCCAGCCTCTACCTAACCAGCAGAAAGCAACGGGACCCGCTCGCGTGTAGGGAACTCTCACTGCCCACCCGCGCGGACAGCGGACGGACGCACTTCAAAACGCTTCCCCTTTACTTCTCTCTCTGCCCCTCTCCCTCTGCAACCCGTGGTTTGATGGTGTGGGTGTGTTGTAGCCGTAGCAGCAACCTGCTAACAAGCGGAGATGACCAGTTGCTCCTGTAGCCAACGCGTGGGAACCGGTCAGAACCAGACGAATGAAGCCACTGTGAGGAAAGTTGATGGGTTGAGCCTATAGGAGAGCGGAGGAGGTGGTAGATCAAGGCCGACGCGTATGACGCACAACTGAAGACAACTTCCCTGAAGTGGAACAAGAAAATGAGAAAATAAACATGGAAGAACGCGAAAGGGAACGAAGGAGCATGTTCCCAATGGGAATCGCAAAGTGGAGAAGAGGATCATGGACATATAGACGACAAAATATAGAAAAGAACAGTTCAACAAATGCATTAAATGCTGACATTTAACAGTTAAAACGCCCATAAAATTCAAAAAGGCATTTTAAAGATTGATGGCGATTAAGAAAGATTAATTTGACCTAGATCAGTTAAATACCATTGAAGCATAGTCAAAAAATACAAGCTGAGGCTACTTTACATTTCGGCTATGTCAATCATAAAAATAAAATTTTTAAAGTAAAATAAATGCTTTCGGACATAAGACGATTCTAAGCTCTCTTAACCACAAAATGTGAAATTTCACTTTGAACATCAGTGAAGATAAGGAAGGATATTTCTAAGGGGCTAATTCACAAATCTAAAAATAGTGCTAGAACAGCAAACGCTTAGCTTAAGCCAAAAAAACCGCTAAATATTTCTAAATTTTTGAACATTGATTTTTGAGCATACAGTCGGTGACTTAAACCAGCTGGACCTACAATAATCCTAAGCTTCCTCGGAACGATAAATAGCAAGCAATATAAGCTGTTGGCTTCAGAATTATCCGGCTCAACAATATATTTTCCGGCCTCTTTCTTAAGTTTAGCTCTAAGAACAGTTATAGTTCCCCGCAATCTTTGAGCGTTAAGAATCGAATTTCCAATCAGAGAAAGTTATGTTTTGTTTTCTCAAAAATGTCCCAAACTACCTTTTCCCTAACTACATGACCTACAAACCCATTACACATATGCTCAAGTTCAACTTCGTTTTCCCCACGGCCTTTCTAAGAAAGTGTTCTAAAACTCCACCTCGTTGTGGGAATTGCAAAACGAACGCTTTCGCTGAAGCCTAATAAGTACATCCACTTGCTGAAGCATTCAAATCCAAAAAAAACAAAAAAGTGCTTGCCTAAACAAGCCGTTGGGCATAATCACATTTGCGAGAAGGGTGATTACGGCCGTTAAGCGTTAGGCGAAAAACGTCCGCTCAAGTATCCTTGCGCGGATTTGCTTCTCTGTTTGTTCTCGACACCCGCCTTTTCTCGATCATTAAAGTTGCGAGCGTTATTTGCCCAGACGATGTGTCTAGCAACGTCTGGCAACAAAAAATAATACTTGATCTGGTTGCTGACGGGTTTTGACGGTTTTACTCACACACACGTTTGCAGACAACAAAGGGGAGTCGCAAGCGTCACAGGCGCAATCATGTATTCCAGGGTGTATAAGCTGTTGCACCTGTTCGTACAGGCAAGGGAAAGGCTAATAGGATTAGAGAACGTGATGGGATCAATGCTCAAGAACTCCGGACAGCTGTTTAAGGGCACCGGAGTTTAAGTAGGATGAAAACAAATTAACGTGGTTTTCAATAAAAATGAGAAAAATATTTAGCAGATCGAAAGCAGTTTCAAAAATGAAACTTGAACTTCGAATCTTCAAAACGTCAAAAATTAAGAAATAAACTAACATTTGAGGATTTTAATTGGGATCAAAACAAAATAGAATGGTTTTTTAATAAGCTTAACGAGCTTAATAAGCTTTTTAATGGGTTTAAAATGATGAAAAACATCGTTAAAAAATTAAAATGTGTAAGTTCCATCAATCCCCAAAAAATCTTAAATCGTAGAGAACGCTAAAAATTCAAGTTCCAACAATCGCCAAAATTTAAGAAAAAATTTGCTAAACTTCCAACCGTTTCATCGACAAAAATTTAAAATGTCTAGCTTTAAAAAATTGTGGTTTTTTTGTGTATTTTTGGACCGCGTATAACGTCACGAAAAATCCGAAAATCCAGTGTTAAATTATCTGTTAAATTATCTAGAAAAGTTTGCTGCTAAATTTAAACCAGAAAAGTCCATTAAATTTGAAGAAATTGAGATGAATGAAAATTATATTATCAAGAGACAGGAAAGTAGTTGCTGTAAAAATTGTGGAACGGTAACCAGAACGTTGAAAATTGTCGCAATTGACAACGCAAGCATTCTTCTTTCAAAAATTGATTTTCTTTTACATTTTTTATTTCTTTGTACAAAATTGGAAAAATCCTTTTCACGCCAAAAAATCGACAAAAAAGGCGGCACAAAATGTTAAATACTAAAATTAGAAACCTTAAAATTGTTACATCTGCCACCAAAGTCATTAAATTGGAAGACCAAATTGGATATTCAATTTGAGCGTATGCTAACTCTTTGCAATTTCAGTACTAAATAGGTTCTTTAAAAATCTCTAGTCCTTTCCGCTGTGCTTTGCTCTTTCAAGTACCCATATCCTTTTTCCTTTTTCGAGGCCATCTGTTCCACATCACTCAGAAACAAAGTCACCCTCTTGATTAATTTTTAACCTTTCTTTCCCATGTTCTAGTAATGCACTTCGCTAAAAATATCCAATTTTCTTCCTTGTCTTTTTCTCATCTTTCCAAAAACCCTACATATTAGAGCACATCAGCTCTCGTGAAGGGTATGAGTGCACCCCACACGGTCGCCTGCCGCCAGGACATGTCATATTGGGTGAGAGCGGAGAGACCATTGCAGACATGTTGCGTTAAGAGGATCATCGAACGATTGGGGAGCTCGTGGCGGCGGTAAAAAGTGCATAAAAAGTATATTCGCGAGTGGAGATTTGTAGCCGAGACAACGTCGGCGGCTGGTTCCAGCCGATGATAGATCGACAGGTCGGGTAGCCAATGGGTAGAGTAACCAGATAGTGTGACTCTCTGTCAGGGGTGCACTTTTTGATCAAGATTAGGTTTTGCCAGGGACCAGCCAGCCGTTCGTTCCAACACAGCATTCACTTAGGAATACACTAAAAAGTGCAGAAAGCCTCAAAGTCGTTTTTGGCGTTTTTAGGGTCCGGGAAGAAGAAGACGCAACGCAACGAGAGGAAATTGCCGCTCGCTTCTTCGAGGGATTTAATCTGCGCGCCGGAGCGCGCGAAGCTGTTCAAGAAGCGTCGGCCCGCAAAGGCGCAGAAGGCCGCAGAAAAGAAGAAAACTTGGTGCGTGTGTGTGGGCTCCCATCGCCATCCCGCTTTCCTCGTTCCTAAAATCGATTTCCGGGCCACTTTCGGAGAAGAAGTACAGCAGAACGGACGAGGGAAAAGTGGTGGGCTAGTGGGAAGAACGAACGGAAGTGAGTGTATGCAGCGTTTGTGTGTATTCAGGATAGGATTCTTGGGAGCGTTTAGGTCGTTTTTTTCCATGGCGTTTCAGAGAAAGGGCAATGGTTGGTTCTTGGAATGGGCACGAAAATAGAAGGGCTCCGTGGGAGCAACATAAAAAACGATTGTCTTGAAAAAATTGGTTTTTGGAGTTTTTGATTGGATCAGCGATTGGATACAGATGAGGTTTCAGAAACTGAAAATCCTAGAGTAATTTTGTCAATTTCGAAGTGTCATTTTTTGTTCACAAATGCATCTTTTTACTCTTTTCTCTGATCCAAATTCAAAAATTTAGTTACAAATCTTTAAAAATTGATAATTTTCCTGTCGTTTTTACACTGATTCCAGGCATTTTCCTTGAATCGATCACCTGCGATCAGACCCCACTCACCAAAAAACATGCACTCTAAAAAACTCGTAAGGTCATTCAGCCCCATAATCCATAAATCACTCGCTCTTGACGTCGTTCGCCGTCGATCCTCCCGCGCCTGATTAATCGCAACTTCCGTACTACGCTGCCATTAGTAGCATCCTGACAAGAAGCTCCACCCACATCAGCGACGCGACAGCATCGACGCGACGACGAACAGCTGTAAAGTGTAAATTCCCCCGCCGATCGCCGCGACCGATTTTCCCGTTTTCCCGCAGCGCGGGCTTTTATCAGCAGGCAGCCGTAATCGTCCTTTTGTGCACTTTTCAAAGTCGCAAGACTGCAAAAGCGACAGATCGAATCGAATTTAAAGTGCAAGCGTAGAGAGAGGTGGACGATGGGCTGCAAAATAAATTGCTAGTCTGGCTTCAGCTCAAAAATCCCAAAATAGAACACGTCAAATTAGAAAATTTGAACAAGCGGAAAACCAGCCTCCTAAGAGGTGAAGATTAAGAAGCGTCGAGATTTTTTCGAGGCTTAAAAAACCAATTTTTGATCTCTTTTCCCGCTAGGGGTTTAACGCGGAGCCTCGAGTGCGGTTGAGAAACCTGATCAATCGATTTGCGTTGGTCGTTATCAGGATTGCAGCGGGAAAAAGTGGGGGAAAGGAAAGCACTTCGTTTGCAGACGAGGAAATAGAAAAGAGCCTGGAAATGGCGTTTTGAGTGACGTGACAGGAGTGTTGCGAACGGGATTTGAAGGAAAACACGTAAGAGAAAATTCATACTTTATTCGCCGTTCTTCAAGAACATCAGCAAAAAAGCTCGTTAAAAAAGAGCAAATTTTCAAAGTCAAAAATTGTGTTGTGGTAATGCAGAACCCCGTAAACGAAAACACCAAAAAATTACAATTTTAAGTATGTTTTTTTGTGACGTAAACACTGTTAGCTCCAATCAACTTTTGTGCTCTTTACCCAACTAGCTTTTTATGTCTATCGTATTTTTCTAACAGCTGATCAATCATTCCCATCTCCTCTGGAATTCCCTGACGTCATCCCTTGCGGCCGCGGCCAAACCGTCAGCCGTCGCCAGGAAAACGAGCGGGAATCGGTCTGTCGCCCGTCGTCACTCCGCTCCGGCTGTTCTATTCTTCCCGATCAGAATACAAATAGTAGAAAACGCTCAAAGACTGGAAGCTGCTGAGGCGGATAGGAGAGAAAAGCAAACAAACGCAAAGTCAAGAAAGCGCTCGGCCGCATGCTGAGTATTAGCATGGGGTTCGGAGAGCGGTCTGGGAGAAGAGCAAGCAAAAGAAGACGAAGAGGGTAAAAACTGCTTTCGGCGCCAAAAAGTGGTCGACGGAGAGAATGACGCCGCGATAAAGAATGACAAAAAGGGGAAACCTGTTGTTTTGTGTGTTGCTAAGAGTGGGGTGAACCGAACGGGTGGACGCAGAAAAAGCCGAAAAAAGTGGTTTTGAGTGACGCCGATGAAGGTCGTTACGCACCACGCGAAGTTGCATTAAGAAGCTTTTGTTGTAAGCAGCAGCGGCGACGGCAGTTGGCAGCTGCAGCAGCGGGAAAAGAAGGAGGAGAACGGGTTTTTGCAACTGGGAAATGTCACGTAGTTGGGCAGATCGAATGGGAAGTGGAGGAGGAGGAGGGAAATGGCGAAATTGCACAATTTTGACCTTCACATGTTGGCAACCGGAAACCTTAACCACTTACCGAATCAGACAAAACAAGAACGTTTTACCGACAAAAAAAATTTAAAATGTGTCTTTTTATGACAGCAAAAAAAACCCAGCTTTATCGCTCATTCAAAAAAAATCAAAGCAAGCTTAAGCCAAAAAATTGCATAAAATCGTAGTTCTAATAAAACCGTTTATTGTAGTTTAAATAAATTTAGAAATTGCTGCTAAAAAACTCAAAATCAAAAAAAAATTAATGGAAAATTTTGATTCGGGCAACCAAAACCGAGTTCTGCTTGGAGCACTTTAAACGTGTTATTAAAAACAAATTCAATAAAATTTGCATTAAAATAATGTAAAAAATGTTCTACCAATGTTACCAAAATACCAAAACATAACAGTGTGTTCTCAAAATAAAGCTTAAAAAATTGTAGTGTTCAGAAAAAATTTCAGCATGCTTAAAAATAGCTTTCCGAATTTTAAAATTTACAAATCGTTAATTAAAAAAAATTTCTAATCACTTTTTTACGCATAAGCACTTACGTCGTCAAAAATTGAGTTTTTGTGTCTTTTTCAGTTCTCATACCTTAAAAGCTATCTCGCTAATAATTCACGAGCATACGTGCCCAACACAACTCCCATGCAATCATTAACCGCCACTCGACCTAACACACTCCCAAAACAACCCCGAAAGCGCCGTAAACACAGAGGACAACAGAGACCTCGTGCTCAGTGAACTATGGCCCCCCGGAAATGCCTTGCTCACAAATCCAAAAATAGGAATTTTGCATTGCATTTAACCATTTATCATTTATCACATTTATCGCCTTTCCCACATTTCAAAATTACACTTTCGAGTGGGAGGAAGTCGGCGAGGAGTGGGAGAAAAACAAAGCTAATAAAAATTATTTTCCGAGGAGTCTAGACGGCGGAGATGACGAGAGGAAATGAAGATCGCCGGGGTTATAAAGGCCGCGTCATGTATACATCGCTTGACATAACAGCTATAAATACAAAGAAGAGTGAAAACAAATTCGATTTTTGGATAAACACGAAACAACAAATAACTGTTCCAGATGGTTATTTTGGGAGGTTGGGCGCGTTGTGTACACATTTGCAATTTTTTCAATTGCGGCTTAAAAAAATTGTTATTTAATATAGTAAAGAAAGACCGACGTGCAAAAAATAGGGAAACATTTATAAACTTCATTTTATACTTTGCGGAAAATTCGAATCTTTAACAATTGAAATCGTTAATTAAAATATTCAAAGTTAAAACCGTGAAATCCAAAAACTGAATTTAGAAAGGCACCTCGAAAAGTTTACAAAGAAACGTAGCCACTAAAAATATTGGCCCTAAATCTGAAAGTAGGATGCGTCGGGTGATGACAACGATAACTAATAAAAAATGAGTAAAATGAGTTTTGCAAACATGGGATTTACGTAATGGAGTGTCAAAAAATCGTGTTTTTAAGCAAATTTTAATATAGTTCAATATAGGGTGACACAAAAAACCCTGTCACCCTAAACTCTGTCAAAAAAGCTCTTTTTGTGTCACCCTCCAGTTATGTTCCCAACTGCAAAAAAATAAGTTGTAAAAAATTTTAAAATTTGGTTTTGGACAGCGACAAAATCTAAACTTTAGCAAAAACATTTTGGATAACATTACGTTTTATACACTGAGGATTTTGCGATCACGGCCAAGAATGCCAAAAATTATTGAATTAGAAAAGTCTAAATTTAGCTGGATAGTATAAAGGGGTCAAGTTCCATAATTCAAAAGAATGCAAATCAAATTTCAGAAAGAGGTAACCGAATACAAAAAAGCTACGATTGTTGTAGAAAAATTCTGGCCAACGAAAAATTCAAACGATCCAAAAATGCAAGAAAATCAACAAAATCAAATTTTAAAAAATTGAAGCTGAACAATGCATTTGCTAGAAAATCACATGGACCATAAGAATTTGGCGTGTTAATTGGAAATTCGTAATCAAGCACAGCGACAATTCCCTAAAGAACAGCAATTAAATAGGAAAATTTGATTTTAAAAAACGATTTAATTATTTTTCGTCGGACGATTGGTTGCATTAAAAAAATCTCTCAAAATCGTTTAAAAAATCATCTGTTATCCGTTAGATATTGAGCGTTAGATTGTTAAAGGTACAAAGTAATACAAAATATGGGTTTTTCAAGCGAGTCGTTTTCCTCTTGACCACTAATATCTGACCATTCATTCTCAAATCCGTCTTTATTCCTAAAAACCCAAACCCATTAACGCAACAAAGTCAAGCACACTTTTCCCCACGATTCTCTGTCCTTGTGCCCATTAACTTCCTTGCTCTTCTCGCCTAATCTCATCGGAACAGCGTCAAAAAAGAGCAATTTGACTTATCGCTTTTTTTCCTTCTCTTCTGCATAGCCACTAGAGCGATTAGGAGACGAGGCGAAAAGGTCTTTGAAGTTCATCACGGAGGACCGAACTGCGCTTTTTCCTAAGGCAATAAATCTCTTCCGCCATCCCTCACTTGGCGGCGGTCGATCTAAACACGCAACGATCACATTTTGCACTTTTACCCTGGCGTTCGCTTTCGCGCTTGTCACGCGTAGCCAAAACAAACGCATTTAGGGGGAGCGCGTAACAATGCGATTTTGATCTGTGGACGTCGGGGGACGTGCCTTTGGGACTAGTCGTTCCAAAAAGCGTTCAAAGTCTCCCAATCTTCACGCTATTCTAAAAAAGCTAAAAGTTGAAAACGGAAATCGAAAATCATCTGATTCCGTACCATCTGAAAATCATCTGACCACGCCGATCGAACGACCGCAACGGATCGCCGAGCGACTGAAAAGTACAAAACGCGCGCGATAAAACGAGGCGACGTTCTTATCTCCCCACACCGTCACTGTCTGCCGTCCGACGACGATCGACGCTATCGCATCGGGCGTCTCTGTAAGATCTAAAAAGACGATCTTCTCCTGTCCACTTGTTGCAAAAACGGATTTTGATAAGTCCAATATCAGGGCGGCTGCAAAGGTGGACGGGAAGGCAAATGTGCAAAGGTGGACGGAAAGGGCATCTGATCAGCGAGGGTATGAAAACGCAAAGTATGTAAACGTTATGAAGAAAAGAGCAATTTTGAGATTAGGAGAAGATGACGCCGGTGTTTTGTCATCACAGAAGATGACAAAAGTAGAGAAGAATTACTGATATTTTTCAGAATTCACTAATTTACAACTTAAAATTTACAAAAACGATATCATATTCACTTTCAAGAATGCGCTATAAATCAATTTTAAGGGCTGTCAAGATTTACAAAAGCACAATAGCATCGCCACTATAAAAAATAGTGCTTCAAAACATGAAAAATTATGCCGAAAAAGTATTAAATCCAGAGTGTTTATTAAAGATGTTTAATTCTAATCGATTCTGAATTTCTGCATAATTCAGGATTGTGAACCATCGACAGAAATTCGAAAAATGTATCAATTTGAAAATTCGAATTTTGCAAAAACTATAGAAAATCTTTTAATACGCCAGACCATCTTTTATCACCCTTACGTAGACAGTGTACGATTTGTTGCCATAAGGGCACTGATAAGAGTTTAGGTGGGTGACACCGAATGTCCTCCTGCAAAGCGCTACTTACAAAGGGCATCTGGTTAATGATAACGGTACAAGGAAGATGTCTTGTGCAAATAAAAATGTAGTTATGCTGAAATCAGGGATGGACCCCAAAAATCGTCCCTAAAAATTGAACATTATTTTGTAGAGATCTCCGATGCTAAGGATTAGCACCCGGATGCGAATAATACACTAAGACGTGGGCCGGTCTGCAAATAGTAAGCTATACTCTAATCCTAGCTACACGTTCTTAACATCAAAAGCAGCTAGTGCATCTACAAAGCATGTGTCTTACAACATCGCCCTGAGTCCGAAATGTTAGGCTTCGTCACGTGAGTTTTCTAAATATACGTGCAGTTTGGTGTGGGAGACCGAAATTTGTCTTATCAAAATAGGTTTACATACCCTAGGGTCGTGATAAGGGTGAATTGGTGCCTGGTACGATTTTTGGTGTTTAGATCAGCTTGAGTAAAAAATTCGGAATGTCCAAAGATCGCTCTCAACGCTTCCGCTCTTTAACTGCTGCAGAGAACGCTTCTGAAAAGCGCCTTTCATTGAATGTCGCATTGCAAATTTCAGCCACCCGCCAACGTCCATTCTTCTCTAATCGCTTGTTCATCTGTCCATCTCAAAGCTTGCACTTTTTGGAAAACTTTCCTAGCGTGCGCACCAAAAGCGAAACGAGATTTCCACGCGGCGGCGACGTCAGCGACGTCATCAATGGGCGCTTCTTCAGCCAAACCGGTCCTCTCTCTTTTAGGAGCGAAGGCGAAAGAGAACGCGTCGTGAACACACATGGCATCATCGAAAAGCGTGTAATGCAACAATTCAATTGCACGCGGATGTGCCCGGTGCGGAGCTAATCCATTATTTGGGGAACGAGTTTGACGAGTTTCCAGTAGAGCGCCCCGACGGGCGACCGTCGCTGAGACGATGGCTATCGTGCTGGAGGAGAGTGACGGAAATGGCGTGGACTGGGTTTGAGTTTGCAAAGTAATTTTAAAATCAATTTTAGCAATTCAAAAAAATAAAAAAAGCAAAAAACGCATTTTAATATTAACACTTAAAAACAGCATAGCATAATCATAAAAATCATGAGTTCGATCATTATCACCTTCTGCTGTTCCAATCATAAAAAAATTTTAGAATTTTTTTAACAGATGCCGTAAAAAACACATCTAAAACGTTCAAAAAGCAAAAAACCAGATGATTTGGTAAAGGTTCAAAAACAGGTCTTGAAAAATTTAAAAGAAAATATTATTTTCAGCATTTCAAAATAGTTAAACAAAACCGAAAAATTGAGAACCGTTTTAAAAGAAGTGTTGCTGAAGTCTGCACCCAAAAATTTAATAAAAATTCAAAAAGCGCGCAATAAAAATTTCTAAAATCTGTGAAAGCTCTAAAAGTTCGATTTTCAAGATTTTCTTGTGGATCTCAACAAAAATAAAATTTTGTTTAGAAATTTAATTTACTATATTTGAAAAAATCGTTTTTTTGTGAACGCAAGACGACATTAAAAATGTAATTGGTTCTCAAATAAAAAAAAAGAATAATCATGTTTTAATTACGTAAGAAAATAATCAACAATTTACAGGTGAACTCATATTTTTGGATTAATTAATCATGTAAAGATCTAACCGAAGCAAAAACAATATGCATTTGTGACGTCAGTTCTAATGTAACTATGATGTTCGAATGTTTGATAACGTATGCATGTTGATCACTGAGCACATCAAGCATATTCCTACTCTTACGAAATTACCACTATCATGGCAAACCAGGAAATAAATCAGAGATCACTTGTTATGCCAATTTCTCATCTAAAAATAGCTTGCGCTTCTTGTGTCTGTGGTTACACGCTTCTCTCATCTCGGAAACTTGAAAGCGAAAGGATCTGCATTAATCTTGTTCATCAAGTGTTTTGCCAAAATCTTCAGCGACAAAAGTCAATTTAAAAAGTTTTGGGTTAGAACGCTAACTAATAAAGCCTTGCTTTCGTCACATTCGACATGAAGAAAATCCATTTGTTGTGAGCGCTACCGTAAGCGGTTTATTTATGCATAGCTTTGAGGTCACAAGCGTAAATTGACTAAAGTCTCGAGAATTCAGTTGTACTAAGAAGCTCTACGTTCCTACGCTATAATCTATTATGTATTGGTTAAGTCGGGAGACCAAAAATCAGAAATAATTCCAAGAATTTCAAATGAATCATCTATCGGAACGACGCTCTCCTCACAAAAATTGTATTAGAATTATTAGTAACGGCACCATGTCGTACTTACGCACGACAAAGAATTTACCAAACCACAAAACGTGATAAATCTGGTAACACTTGAGCCCAAGCTGGGAAAAATTGGATTTGAAATTTTGGACGATCCAGTGCTGATCAGTGAGGACGTTATAATGAGTGTGTGTGTTGAAGAGTGTGTTAAAACTTTATTTAACAGGAGCAATTTTGAGATTTAAAAAATAGTACACTGGTCTTCAAAATAGAAAAACTAGTTTTTTGAATAGTAATCTATAACTGGTGCTCCAAAGATAAGGCGGCGGGCCAAGCTACAAAACATTAAATACATCTAAGTGAATTTTAAAGTTATTAGGTTCAAACAGAAAACTGCACAAATTTCTCACATTAAAAACGTTTAAGAATCAACAATTTAATCAACATAATTGCTGAAAGACTTTGTCACTAAAATCCCCTCATTCTAAACCGCGTTCCTACGCTATAACTATATGCCTATCTAAATTTAATGGATTGATGTATCCATTTGTTGTTCCAGGTAAGAACTTTATGATCAAAAATTAGAGCTTTTAAATCACCCAACGTAAAACATATTAATTTGGATTGTTGAGACCTACGCTGTAGAATTTACTAACGTAGAAACGATAATCGATGTGGCAGATTGAATAGCTGTTAATATAAAGTTAATGAATTAAAATTATTATTAATAAAACACCCAATAAATTCAAGCTCGAAAAATAACATTCGAGGCACATAACAAAAAGTTATAAAAGCGGTCAACCTAAGCAACGTAAAATCTGTTAAACTCGCATGTGTTCGAAATGTTGGCATTTTTGTGAACAACAAGTCGTACACAAAAATGCCAACATTTCACTGTGTGCCCTTGTATTGTACAAAAAACGAAAATTTGCATTGTTAAAAAAACGACTTCGAAAATATAACTGAGTTTCATATTAATCACAATACGAGTATGCGAAACCTTTCGATAACAAATCTAAAAATTGCATATAGAAAATTACTTGTTCACACTAAATCTGAACAACTTTGTAGAAAGCAAATGTAAAACTTGGCGATAAAAGCGGTCAAAAGATTCGCTTTTTCTTGAAAAGGTAAAGAAAAGAACTAACAAAAATTTAATGACACTTAGATTTCAGAAATAGAAATAATCAATGTATATGAAACGTACAATTATAGGTTAACTCTACTATTTTTAGGTTAATTAATTTTGAAAGATGCACCATAAAATTTATGTATTTATGACGTCCGTTTTAATGTAATTGTGATGTAAGAATGTTTCCCAACATTCCCTTATGCATGTTGATCATTGAGCTCATCAAACATCTTCCCAGTCCTAAGACGGCTTAATTACTACTAACAGGACGCACCAGGAAATAAAATAGAGATCACTTGTTATGCCAATTTTTAGTTTAAACATAGCTCCTTGAGTCTGTGACTACGCGCTTCGCTTATCTCACAAGCCTGAAAACGGAGGGATTAACATAAATCGTGTTTGTCAAGTGTTTTGGCAGAACCTTCAGCAAATAACACGTTTTAGCTTAAAAGTATATCCAAGAAAGCCTTGCGTTGGTAACCATTGAGATTACGAAAATCCATTTGTTGTGAAAGCTACCGTAAGCGGTTTAGAAGTGTATTTAAAGCCATAAACGGAAAGTGACTCGAGTTTTAAGAATTGCATTGAACTAAGGAACACTACGTTCCTGCGCTACAATCCAAAGTCTACGTGAAATTGAAAGCTTTGTGTATCGGTCAAGAAAAATACAATTCTAATTCCAATAATTGAAAAAAAATTATTGGATCGACGCTCTCCTGACAAAAATTGTATTGGAATAAGGGCCCACGTTGTAGTTACCGACTTATTCACCAAACTAGAAAAAACAGGCTGCGTGGTCGTCTTTGGCCGTTAAATTTCAAGGGAAAGGGTTTTAACTTCATTGAATATTAACAAATTCCTTTGTTCTAAACTACCTTTATAAAGCATGTTGTTAAGCGTCGCCAGATTGAGCAACTATCTTTGACCATATAAAGATGCCACATCCGTGTGCTAAAAATTCCTTAAATTGAAAAAGTAATAAAATTTAACCGATGAAAAAACCGTTCAATTTAACCGTTTTAAGCGTTTGATTTTCTCAATCCTTAAACAAATCAAAAAATTAAAATTGTGAAAGTACCCAAAAATTGAAAACGAAAATTTTTGAATCGTTAATTAAATAAATGACATTCAAAAATTGCGAAAATTCCAAAGACAAAAAAAATTTTAAACAACACGCTCAATTACAAAAGCACAAGTATTGTCAGTGCGCGTCAATTCTTGCATGTAATTAAAAAATTATTAACGATTTAATATTTGATTTTTGAAATCAATCCAACAGACCTTGACTATTCCAAAAATGCCACCGTTGTTACAAAAATGACTCAATTTAAAATAGCAAATTTCTGTGGAAAAATTGCTTTCAAACTAAAAATGTCTGCCGATGTCTGTAATTCCTCTAATATTCAGATGACCGTTCTCAAAGTCCAACCCACCTCTATTCATGCGTCAAAAGCATTCAACTTTTTGTAACATCCAACTTTTCGGTCCGAAACGGTCCGAAAAGCCTCAATAAAATTTTAATTGTTTGTGAATTTTAAAATTATTGTTGTATACAAAGATCCTCGTGCTAGGCTGCAACGAATCAACGACAAAAAATTATCACTTTGAAATGGTTTAAAAAATCACTTTGACTAAAGTTATTGTGCAAAAACTTACAATTCTCAAATCCCTTTGTACGCTTCAGCTGTAAGCTAATCTGGGTTCAATTGATTATACCCATCTATACCCATTTCTCATGTTCTAGCTAAGAACGTTGTGAATGCATTTTGCAATTGTTGGTCGCCTGACAAAAATTAAATTTAATTATCGTACCCCCGTTGTAGATGCGCGCAAAGATTAACATAGACGAAGATTAACATAGAAAACATGGTCAGATTGAGTAACTGTTATGAAGCTCCCAAGCTCAGAAAATTACGTAAATAAAAAAGTGATGAAATCCAACCCAGACTTTTAATCCTAAATTGAAAATTGTTGTCCTGCAAGCGAAAACGTGAATCAGTGTTCTGAATTCTGAAAAAATTGGCAGCACTTCGAGATTCCAAAAATTAAGAAGAATCAAGAATGAAGAAAAAATGAGGCATTGACAAAAATTTTAATGCTAATTAAGTAACTGAAAGTCTCATTTAAAAACAGACAGCACAAATGGTCAAAAAATTGACTTAAATAGTAAGCTAAATTACTTACAAGTGTACAAGTATTGCCAGTGCGAGTTCTGGAGATGGGCAAAAATAAACTAAAAAATAAAAATTGTTATTTGGTTTCAAAGTTCAACTGACATCTGTTCATGCGTGAAAAACGTCATATTCATTGTCATATTCCCATTTTCGTGTGTACAAAAAGTGAATATGCTATTTATCATCGCCCTTTTCGCTATTATTCTCGTGTCCGTTCTCAAAGTCTAACCAACACATGATATTAAACTTGCATTGAAGATACGCGCTGCAGCAAAAATAACGCTAAAAGATAAAAATTGTTGTTTGTTTTCATAGTTAGCCGAGCTCTGATCATTTGTCATGAGCACCTTCACTATAACACTGCATTTCCACACTCAGTATTAAAGGTAAAGATCGTCATTGTTAAAAATAACCTTAAAATTTTAAAACATCATTAAAAATGTGTCCTCTTAATGTCTCCCTTTCCTCTTACATCTTCACGACCGTTCTCAAAGTCCAACCGACCTCTATTCGTTAAAAGCGTCAAAAGCAACCAACTTTTCGTCACTTCAGCATCCATTACTCGCTCCCAACACCTCCCAAACACCATCAGCGTCAGAATCGATAACAGCGATCCGGAAACTAGCGTGCACTTTGCGTTTACGCGCTTCTGCGTCGATCTTCGTTCGCAATCAAAGATCGCGACTGTAAAAACTGAGCGGTGGACTTTCCACTGTATGTTAGGATGTGGGGCACAAAGCGAATGTTGCGACTTGTTTTAGGACGTTGCGGCGGTGTCTGCTGATAGCCGCGAGAGATAAGCGCGATGATTCTAATGGGGAGAGGAGTAAGATAAGGAGCGCCAAGGGGAGAAGTGGACTCTACTTTCCTGTTTTGCTTGAAACCGTTGCGTAGGGCCTGAAACTGGCTAATGACGTAGCTATATGTACATGCAATTAATCTTGGAATAGGAGAAGTGACTGTAAATTTTGGTTGATCTCTGATTGGTCATAGAACCTAACTATCATCTATCTGTATTAAAATTCTTAAAACTTGAAAAAACAAAACAAAAATTATACTTTAAAAAATGGCTGTTCTGTCCAGATGCGTAGGCTCCTGAGGCACCAAACTCCAACCACAAATTTCTTAATCGAGCCAAGTCTTAAAAGACTTTCTTTGACCATAAAACAGCCAGGATTAAGACTAACGCTTCCTGCGTCAAGTCCTCAATCCTTAGGAAATGAATTCTCCTCTGATTCACAAGGCATAATCCCAAATATGCTTATGTATGTTTTTGAATTCCTGGATTATGTGCTCTCACATTCAGATCAGCGGCTTATCCTCTGACTACGTAAATGACCTGCCCACGGCCGCGTGACTGTCTGGCTTTGGAATCAGGCGTACGTCCAAACACATTAGAGAAAAATTGCTTTTTAGTGGACATACCTGTTGCACTGAGAACGACAGTTCTCAGAAAGTCCACAAATTCAAGTCACGTTTCATTCATTAGGAAGAATTGCATTACGTTAATGCTTTTGGAAAACAGGGAGGCATACGCAGAGGCTAAGAGGCTTCGTGACATGGGATAGGACAGTGACCGAAAATCAGAGTCGTTAGGAAAATGGGAAAGGTGTGGAAGCCTGTAAAATTATTTGAGAAGCCAAAGAATTATATACAGGGGGAGCTGGCATTTTGAGGTTTCGTAATAACACGCGGAATTTGTATATGAGGTGTTCAATCCAAATGTAGATGTAGATGTGACACCGCTCTGATTGTATTGTATCTAATTAACACTGATGTTGCGACAAAAACGGTCAGTTGGAAATGGTAGGTAGCAAATCAAGCAAAATTTGGCTTATCTCATTGTCAAATTTATGCTAGCAAAATCGAAATCTTAAACAATCCTCTCAAAAAGAACCACATTCAACAAAAAAAATTTACTTGCTTTGAAAGTCTTTTCAAAAAGTACTTCACCTTCAGAATTTTAATAGTTTATATTGATCAAAAGCAACGAACAACGAATTGATCGATCTACCGTTTTCAAAAATTCAATTTATTGGCAAACAAATTTAAAAAAAACGGTAATTCTGAAATTAAAAAATTGAAAAAATCAAAACAGCAATCATCCCGTCTACAACAAATAGCCTATAGAATTTTAAAATTTGCTGAAAGCTCTCTCCGCTCAAAAAAAATTAGAAAAATAGAACTTTGAACGAAATTTATAGCTGTCCAATTTTACGCCAACTTCTCCTAAGGATCTACTGCGCACTAACGTCATTTCTGCTTTGCATATGAGAGCATTCATGATGTCATGTCTGAGAAACATGTAGTAAATAACTGTGTGGGATAAATTGTAAAAGCCTCACTTCTAAACCGTTAAGTAATGACGTTAATTTTTAAGCTTTAGCTTCCGCGAGTAAATTTAGAAAATGCCTTCAAAATTTTTTCATTTTCCATCAAAACGTTGTCCGGTTTTTGAGAGATTCAAAAGAAACGGCAAGACAACAAAAAAATTAACGAACTGATGGATCTATCGTTTTCAAAAATGTAAAATTGCAATTTGCTCGGTTTTTTGAATTTAGTAATTGATAAAATGCGCTCGCGGAAAATTAATTCTTACAACAAAAAATTGGATTGAAGTTTGAATTTATATTTTTAGCTGCAACATAGCACAACGTCATACCCACGAGCACCGAATTCCCATGTTCCTCATTTTTGCAACCCAGCCTCCCATTCATCTCCCGCCTGCGTGAGATCTGCAAGCCTCCAAGCTCGAAGAATGTGCGGGCGTCTATTTGTAACTAGTGGGAAGCACAAAAAACAAATAATTGCCTTGTGTTCAGTTTACTTTGCAGTTCCGCAGCCGGTTGAATCTTGGAAGCGTCGCTTCGATAACGTTAAGCCTGACGAGCGATCGGCTGCTTGTAGCAAACACGTTTTCGCAGCTTTCGCCGCCGACGGAGACATCTTCTGTAAAGATCAGAAAACAATCACAAGAGATTAGGGAAATTGCAACACGACTTGAAACAAGCGCGAAACACGTTTTTGGGCGAAAGAAGCAGATGGGAGAGAGAAAAGCGTTTAGGAAGAGGAGAGCGATTTTACGCGTAATCACGTAAGCAGCACGGGACCACTTTGGTACTTTCATGGAATACATCGAGATGAAAAACCAGAAAAAAATAATTTGCAAAAAATTGAAAATATTTTGGACTTTAATCTATTTTGTGCCTTTCAATAATTTTCGCATGTAACAAAATTGAATAGAGCATATAGTAAGTCCAAAATCGGTTTCTAAAATTGACTTTTCCGCGTTGTGGCATTGAAATCCTCGTTTCTGTGAAAATGTGAAAATAAGGTGCCTGTTTCCGAGTCTAAAACACTTGTTATGCATATATGTCGGAATAACGCAAAGGTTGAGTACGTGTTAAACGATTCTGTGATTACCAACACCGAATCGTCAAGGATCTGGGAGTATGGCTTGTAATAACCAGCTCTCCTTTCTTCCTCACATTATGTTGTGTAAGGCGACACGGACCTGTAAGTTGATTCACCGGGTCTTCCGCTCCAGAAGTGTGAAAATAAGGTAGCAATTATTAACTGCTTACGTTCGCCCCGTGTTAGAATACGCTAGTTTTGTCTGGCCATCCCAAACTGTTCTTGATCGTCGACTGAACAGGTCACTTCAGTCGGTTTCTAAAATCGGCTGTTGCACGTTGTGCCATTGACTTCCCAGGTTATCCAGAAACCCTCAGGACACTGGAGATATCTACTCTTGAGCGCCGGCGCCTTGTCGCTACCCTAACCTTCGTCTACTACGTTTTCTCCGGAGATGTCGTATATTCCCCTCATGAGTTCTTCTCCATGTCCTCCTCGACCCTCCCTTCCCGATCTCGATCTACACATCGAATACTTCCCATCACAAGAAGGAGTAAACATCTAAACGAATACTTCTCCTCGAAAATCGTGCCTTTATGGAATTCGCTGTCTAAAGTCATTATCCGAGCTAAGTTCAAGCAAAAGAGGCACTGGCTCTTTTAAATCTGTTAGTTTGTGTTTTTTTGTCCCGTCCGTCAATGTTGAGATGGGAAAATAGCGAGATATGCACCTTTCCCTATACTGTTACATAAGTCCTACATTTAATGATATGCTATTTATCGCTTTGTGCATAATAAATTTAATGGAATATAAGTTAAGAGACAAAAAGTGCGATTCGAGAAGACGACAAAAATATAGAAATATCCCAACCTATTCGTGTCAAAACAGATGTCCATTTACAATGAAACCCGTATTATCGCATTTAAAATAATTTTCAAATTAAGGCTGCATCATTGCATGAAATAAAAAACCCGAAAACCGCTTACACAAATTAAAAATACTGTGGACAACGAATTTTTTTGAACTTTTATAAATCAATTTTGAAATTAAAAATGAGAAATCAATTGACGGCCGACGAAAACAACCTACATCGTCTTAGTTAGCAAAACTCTGGCCACGAAACAAGTAATAAAATTAAGAATCAAATTTGACTTGTAAAGTCAACCTATAAACAGAACAACCGTACGTACGTACGCCAAAAAATTTTTTCACGTACATTCAAATCTGTTTTGTGACTTTCAATAATCTCCATGTAACAAAATTGAAGAGAGCATTAAAGTTCAACAAAATTGAATAGAAATCAAAAGGACAAAAATATGTAGAATTTCCCAACCTGTTTGCGTCAAAACTGATGCCAATTTCCAATAAAATACGTATTTTCACATTCAACAATTTTTAAATTAAGACGACAGGGATCATCGCCCATCTAAAAGTACTTTCAATTCTCAAATTGCATAAAATACCACCTGCATAAGACAAAAATTCCACATATAATATTTTCTGGACATTAAAAATTCCAGATTTTCGAAGATCAATTTTGAAAATAACAGTAGTATGAGTTGGCAATTGACAAAAATAACAAAAGCACAATGAATCGTATTAAATTAGAGCAGATTAACCTGTGAACAGGGCAATCGTGCGTACGTCAAAATATTTTTTCTTCAAAATTGTATAGAATTGCTTAAAATGGCTAAAAAATTTGCGCTCGATGATAAGAACAAAAAATGTATATAGAATTTTCCAACTTTTTTGTGTCAAACCTGATGCCCATTTTAACAGAACACGTATTCTCGTCTTCAACATTATTTTAAAATTAAGGCGTCGAGATCATCAAAATTTTTAAATTTAAACGCGTAATTGATATAAAAAGCAAAAAAGGGTAATTGCTGTAAATCGAAAGCGACCAGTGTATGACAAAAACTTATAAGTTCCTAAATGGCGACGAAATTGTATAAAGCATTAAAATTCCACACGAACTGCACAAACGGATAAGAACAAAAAATGTACATAGAATATTCCAAGTCAAAACTAATGCCCATTTTTAATAAAACACGTATTCTCGCCTTCAACATTACCCTATACAAACCGCCATGAACCAGCCCAACATCGGTAAACGTCATTTAATTTAAATCAATTTTCAATAATTTTCGCAGATAACACAATTGTACAGCTCATGAAGTTTCTACAAGAACTGTAGCAGGCAAACGCCAAAAATATAGATTTTATCATGACCCAACCGATTTATATCAAAAATGACCATTTGAAATAAGTAAAAACGTTTCCACTCATGCGCCATCACCTAATACAAACTGCGAAACACCAGCCCACACGATCGGTAAACGTTTCAACAGTGTTTTTGTTGTTGATCCACGACGCCTTCCAAAATTCCACATTCAATATTTGCTGTTAACACCGTCCTAGGTCCTAGGAAAACGCCGTCCTGGGAAAACACTTTGAGCTCAAATAAAAAACAATCCTCTGTGTGCTCAGCTCCCGCACCAGAACCCGTCCACAATTTGTCGTTTATTTGGCATTCACGGCTCATTTAAATAATCCTAAAAAATTAAGAAATGAAAATTCTTTTACAAATCCCACAAAAACAAGCCCACTAAACGCTTGGGATGAACCCAAAGTTGCCAAATTAAGAAAAACGCTCGTTTTAACTACCAACTAAAAGGGTACGGATTCTCAGTTCAGATTTGTCAACAAGCACAATTAAACACATTTCATCTACATTTTCAACAAACTCGCTGGAGTTAATTTATGCAATTTGCCAAAGCAGTTGAACTGCGTTTTCCCAAAAATAGAAACGAGATCAAGTCCATGCATCCAAATTGTCCTAAAACTTACGAAATTAGATCCTTAGTGCCGATCTAAGCAGTTTGTCAAATCTGTTAAGAAGTGAACTTTTTACTGTGCCAGTTCCAGCTTTATCCCTGAAAAAACGTACCGGAATCCAAATCCTTACCATCCATGACTCTCATCCAGCTTTCCCCAACGATGGCAGCTGCCGTTCTGCGTACAAAAACAAACAAATACGCTCGTTCGACTGCGCGCAATCACCGTCTGCCGTCGATAAGACGACGACTCAAAGGAGGACCTCGACGAGCCGACGAAAACAAGCCCTCCAGAACTGGAGGAGCAGCAGGAGAAGGACAAAACGCGAATTTCGAATGGTCAACAGCGCGCCACCAACGTCGTCGTTGAAGAAACAGAACGTTATGAGTTTTTGTGCGCCAGGGCGGTCTTGTTGTTGCAAGCTGAGGGCGGTCGTGAATTGCGTCACGAATAGCCTCGTTGAGGGTGCTGAATGTTGCAAAAAGAGGCGAAATCTGGACGCGAAAATTGGAGGTTGACGCAATAATGTATTGCTTTCTGTGACGGTAGAAGCCTCGAATGGAAATGTTGGCTTCAAACTAAATCATTTCTTAAACAAAAATTCTAAGCTTCACTTTCAAAGATTCACTTGAAAATGAGGGAAATGTTTCAAAAATTCGCTAAAAAAGTCTGACAAATTTGATTTGCAAAAACAGAAAAAAATGGCATTAGATATACTTCAAAACTGAAATATCAAAGAAACAAACCGTTCGTCGACCAAGGAAAACAATGTTTTAAAAAAATACTTGAAAATCGAAATGAAAATGGAGAAAAAAACTTAAAAACCTGTTGAAATGTTAATCAATCTAATTTACAAATTTACAAAGTCGAAAAAGTTAATTCTGATTCTAATTTTATCACAACTTTAACTTGCACTTAGCCATCAAACTGTCAGACAGACAAAAATTAACCTCAAGGAATTAAAGAAAAATAACTTGATTATAAAGTGCACAGTTGCAGTGGATAATGCAACAGTAAGACACAAAAAACTCAAAAAAATTGTTTATTTACAAAAAGCAAGATCCTAATTTTATAGTTACAGTGGGCCTGGTTTCTAATTCCCAAAAAATTACTTGAACTTTCATAAAGAACCCAAAATTTAATGGTAAAAAACGTAAAACGAAAAATTCTCTTTATAAAAAATGGTTTTGACGCTGAATATTAGCGTAAAAACACTTGATTTTGATTCTAATTTTATCTGAACTTTAACTTGGACATTTAAAAACTCCTGGGTGTAAAAATCTAATTTGTTATTCAACCAATTTAATGGAAACCTAAAAGTAATATCAGTTATAACCAACCAACCGCAAAAATAGGTCTAAAATCGTCATTGCCCGCTTTTGTTGACAACGGTTCAAAATCAGTAAAATCGTTTATTGCTGTTCCGAAACAGCATTGTGGTTACTTAGTTAAGAAACGTTGTGGACAACAAATATTTTCTTGTTATATAATTTCAGTACTTCTGTATTTGATGAAATGCTACCCTTGTAATTGAATCAGTTAATGAATATATAGAACGAGAAATCGATTTTGGACTGTTGATTATTTGTAACACGGCTAGAGGCTTCAAATGAAGATATTGGCTTCAAAACTGAAACATTTCTTAAACAAGATTTCTAAAATTCAAGTGTTGGGTTATATAAATTTGCTCAAAAATGAGAAAAAACCAAAGTGACTAAAAATTTTTAATCTTGTTTCACAAAAAAATCAAAGAGAAAAAAATTGTCTCAAATGGATATGCTTCAATACTAATAAATTATAGGAACGTAGTTTTCCAAACCAAAAAATCAAAGTGTTTAAACAAATTTTTGAAGTAAAAAGGGAGATAGCGGAGAGACACCAAAAATTCTGAAATTTGCTAAAAAAGTGAATACATTTAATTTACAAAAAATCTCAGATTCAAAGTTATAACTGAACATTGGACCTGAACATTGATCCTTCAAAACATGTTCAAACTTTACTTAAGACAGAAGGCAAGACGACTCAAAATGTAATTTTTACAATTACAAAAATAGTAAAACGGCAAAGTTTTCTCTGAAAAACTTTGATTCTCGACAAACATTTAATCGTCGATCTTCAATTTATCTTAACCTTAACTTGCACTTACCCACCAGATTAGACCATCAACTTGCCCATCAATCAAGTAGAATCCAGATGAACATCAATTTCTTCTTTTTTACACTGACAACTCAGCACAAGTGTCTGAAGACACCAGAAAGACGTCAAAAATGCCGCCAAAAAAATTTATAGTTTTGCTTTGAGGGAAACTTTTTATAGGCAGGCTATTATTAAGGATAAGCTAAGAAAAATTTACTAAAAATTTTAAAACAATTAAAACTAATTTCAATTATTGCAAATAAATATTGAGCACGTCAAGAAGTTCAAAAAATACTTTTAAATTGACGCGGCATTTTTGATAATTCCAAAAACAGAACAGAACCCTGCAAAAATTAACTTCAGTAAGAAACCTCGAAAACTTGACAAAAATTAATGTCATTAAAAGTCGAAAATCAGTTGAGATAAAACGATAAAACGTCAGATAAACATGTTCAGATGAAACGAACGTCTTTTGTCTAGAACGAACGAACGTCTAGAACGTCTTTTGAAAAAATCAATTTATGTGACTAGAAAAAGTAAAAAAGCAGTTGACACGTTTTCACTCAGAACTACACCAACCGATGCAAAAATAAACCCAAAGCTTATAATTCCTCGACTAAGTATTTCCGCAATATCTGTAAAAAAATCATTTTTAGATTTCTTTTTTACCTTGGATATAAAAGTGGTCGTTTATATAACGAAGACCAGCTCAAAACCAGTGACTTGCAAGATTTTTTTAAGAAGACCTTAAAAAAACCAGTTGCAAATAATTTTACTTTGCTAGCTCAAAACTGTAAAAAACAAAAAATTGTCTTTTTTCTTTGTAAAAAAGCAAAAGTCCCACAGCAAAATAGCCAAAAAAGCTCTTTAATTTGAATTTAATTTTGTTATTAAATCGTGTAATCTTATTGACGTTCGCAAATTCCACAGAGTTACTAATAACTCACAACCTTTATTTAAATCGAATCATCGTGTTTCCGAGCGCTTACAAAAATTTTATGAAGACAAAAAGTAGCTGAAACTTTAATATATCCAGAATTTTAGATAAGACGTTGACCCTAGCTAGAATAGCATTTATTTAACATGAACCAAAAAGGAAATTGAGAAAAACCGCAAAAATTCACCTAAATTTCTCTATTCGACGCTTTTGTTTGAAATAGCGTTTGAAAATTGGTCAAATCGTTCTGACCTGTTGCAAAAAAACTGTTTTAGGTATTTAGTTAGGAAATTCTATCGAAAGCAAAACATTCTTTTGCTAAAAATATTAACATTTTAATGTTTGCTTGAACTCCTGGTCAAAAGCAACACCACACTTCTGTTCTTGATGAAACCCTCGAATCAGTAAATGATCAAGCAAAAAATCGCAAAATTTTGTCCTTCTAAAGTTTTCAACACTGCTTCCAATTATCTTGTCCTGTGAGCTGTTATTATCTCCTTACTCTCCTCCTGACTGGCCGCCCTTTGTTGCCCTTTCCGTTCCAAACAAAGGTCCATTTGTTGCGACACGGCCGTCACATGACTCCTCACCCCAAAATAACCCTTCGCCTTTCTCCGCTCGCCTCTGGCTCATAAACATCGCGCCATCTGATCCGAACAACGCGCGCGAGCGCCGGCGGCGACGATAAACAAGACCATACAGCAAACAAAGGATGTTTTTGGGAGGAGAGGGAGGAAGAGGGAAATGAGGAATAGGAGACGGTACCAGCTGGAAGACTTGGAAGAGACGGATGAAACAAGAAGCGCGCGCGAAATGGTGAAAAAACGATTTCGACCACGACGAAAACAGCTCCGGTGGGTAAACACGGCACCCGGTTGTTGACGCTGGTCGCGATTGGCAACCGATCGGCGACCGTTTGCCGACGAGTCTGGACGGAAGAGGTGAATGTGGGGATGTTCTCAAGATGGACATATTCACTACGGTAGCCAAAGAAGGTGAATAAATTATGGATTCAGGAAAACGCCATAAAAATAATAATTTCGAAGGTCGTGTAAGCCTAAAAAGCAAATACATGGAAGAAATTAAAAATGCCAAAAAATTTTATAATTGCTAAATTGGAATTATGAAAAAAGACAAACTTGAGCAAATTTCATGTCGGTTGCTTGAAAAAATAAGCAACTGGCTTCAACAAATAAAAAGCGTTCTGGCAAAAATTCAATTTTCATCATAAAAATTATTAAATGAGATGCCGAAAAAGTATTCTACGCTACATCTTAACTTAGACAAACTGCTAAATTTGGTTTACGAATCGGAGAACTTGAAATATTATGCGAATTATAGCTGAAATGAACAAACCCCGTAAAATGGCTCATTTTAAGTTGGCTGAATCTAAACGAACAACTCATCAACTTTAGCAATGAACTTACATTGAAAATTTGTTGCTTAAAGTCGCTTAAGGCAAAGAAGTAAAACAAAAAACAAAAATAATAAATGCCAAGAAAGTTAAACACTAAGGACGCCGAATCGGAAAGAATACGACACCAAAAAATTAAGTGAGCGTTTAGTTCAGTTGTTTAAAAAACAAGCAGCTCGTTTAAAATATTGAAAAATTCAAAAATAGCTAATATTACTTGTTATTACTTGTCAATGATTACTACTCTAATAATGAAGGCTTAAGCCAAAAATATCGGACCCTACATTTCGATAAAAGATGTAATTAAAATGTTGGAATTGAAGAGAACAGAGAACCAGCAAAAACCTTGAATAAGTTGAAAATTAGTTGGTAGCCGACGACTCCAAAGGTGAAAACAGCTAACAAAATATATAATTAAAACATAAAACTTAAAATTTATAGAGCTCAAAAAAGTGAATTCCTAGTTAAGTTAAGCTCTAATAGTCGAGTCGAAAAGCCGAAAATAAGTCAAACAACAAAACTAAATGTAAATGGATTCTTCATTCATTCGCTGAAATTTGCATTTTTGTGAAACGTGAAAAGCCATTAAATCTGATTTTATAATTGCTCTGATGCAGTTTTTAAAACTTCAAAACTGAGACCATTTAATGAACAAAAAGTGAATTATTGAAACTTTTCATGTAAGCATCGAAAATGCCCAATCAAAAAATAAACCACTCATTACTGAAAATCGAGTTGTGTTCAAAACTTTTCAACTTTAAAACTTTCAAACTTGCACAACAAAACATATTCATTCTTGTAAGAATCCTTGATTAATTAAAGGAGAACGATCCAGACGTGTCCGTACGTCCATGTGTCACGCCTCCGAAGCGGTGCCCCTGATTGGACAAATGCGGTTTACGGTAGCGGCGCCATTTGCGTCTGGCTCTCACTAAATTTCGAACCGATTGATATGTGATTTAAACTGTTTTGAGAAAAATCATGGAACAGTGAAAACGGCGTATGTCCTCATGAAGACTGAGCACTGAGCACTCTTTGAAAATAAGAAAAAAAAACAAATTGTAATGGAAAATTAAGAAACACAATTTTGACGTGTTTAACAAATGCCTTCCTTTACTAACCCATTTAACAAATTCATGTTCGATACACTTCACCAATTCATGCTCTCCGATGGCACAGAAAACACTCGAGCGCTCGAAGCCGCCGGGAAATCGGCCTGGAACAGGTTCACTCACCCACTTACGCTTCCTTTTATGAAAAGACGCGCCGATAATTATCCGACCGGAATTTTGTTGTGCTCAAGGGGCTCTCGTCGAGTCTCAGTCTGCGGTTAAGAGCCCATGAGAAGGTTAGTGATACAAAACAAACAAACAAGGAGGGCAAGTGGGAAAAGTCAGGAAATGGAATAGGGGTGCATTAATAATAAAAATTTATGGATTCGTCACAAAATTCAAATCGGCCTTATACGGTTGACAGTTTTAAAAATCGACAAAAACAAAATTCAATTTAACAAATTTTCAGGAGATTGAAGAAAAGTGAATAAATAAGAAAAATTGATGGATGACATCGTCAAAAAATTTAATAATGTAGAAAGTCTTTAGAATTAACTAATATATTTCTTGACTGTGAAAATTGAAAAACTACAAAAATTAAAAGGTTAAAGTGTTTAAAACCAAGAATTTCTGAATTGCAGGAAGATTACAACGACAAAAAAATGGGTAAAAATGAGAAAACCTTTATTATCACAAACGAACAGCTTGAGCGAGCATCTGATTGACAAGAAACACACAATCCAAAAAATTTAATAAACACTTTGTAGGCCTAAAAATGAATAATAAAATTTAGTAGAAGAATGCGATTTCATAAGACAGCGGCAAATAATCAATTTCCAAATTTTTTGAATAATGAACACGGCTTCAGCAACGCAATGAAGTCATCAAAAAACCTGATTGAATGCAAAATGCAGTGAGTAAAGATGAGCTTCACCAACTTTTTGACAATTTTGACGAAGATCGGCATTTTCCTTGCCAGTTAATGATTCTCGCCAACAAAAAGAACATTTAAAAATATGTACAAACAAGCGATAAGAATACTAAATGGGTTCATCCACCGCTTGATCAAAAATGTTTAAAAATCAAAGCATGAGGCTAGCGACGGCAAGATCGAAAAGTCTTCAAAAATTAAACTGATTTTAAAAAGTTTACGTATAAAAAAGTGAGTTAACAAAATGCGGAATTTCATCGTTTTGTGAGTCAGAAGAAATAAGCGGCCGATCGCCATAGAAAAATATGTTACACTTGGAAAAAAGTCCTCGCCAAAAACATCCAAAAAAAGTTATTTAGGAATGCTTTTTTATAAGGTAGAGTGACCTCAACTTCTCGAATAAACAATTTTATTGGTACTAAATTGTCTGCGTTTTGTAAGGTGTTTGTCTGAAACGGAACTTCCGGCTTTAAACGTGTTCGTTAACGATTTCCCCAAAACACTGACATTATCGGAAAGATCTCACAAAAACTACGCGTTAATTCTAATTTTGAATATTTTTTAACAATTGTGAGCCTGAAGCAGCAGAACGAGAGTTTTCGAACACGACCGGTCCGCACAAACCTTCCACACAGAATGGAACGTTTGCAGACAGGGCGGCCGTTTTGTGTGTCTGGTTTGAACGTTTGAAACGTGAAAGCGCGCGCAAATTCTTTATTTTTAGTTTTTGATTAGTCTTTACCGGTCGGTTTTTTCTAAAAATGCATCCAAGCCCAGACATTTTGGTACCAGTACAATTGTTCCGTTCTCCTGATTCAGAAAAACCGAAGTTTGCTACGATTGGATCTATAAATAAAATTTAATCGCAAACAAACAAGGTTCGTCTACGATGGGACACCCACAAGTGCAAGCGAGTTAATAAAATGCGCGATTTCAATTTACCAATTACTGAAAACTCTATTTGAACCATTGAGCCAAATATGAAAACGACTACTAAACACCTTGGTTATATGTGAAACTATTCAAATACGATCTTTTAACATTTAACATGAAACAGCCAAAAGCTATTCTTCAAATGTCATCCTTTTACTCATAAATCAAAATTACATTCTCCCCAAAAACCACAATTATAGCGGAATTGCCGCGTCGTTTATAACGTCTACGTTTCAGATTCACCGCCAGGCACTTAACAACGCGAGAGTGGAACACAAAACCCGTTGGAACAAACTCTACAAATTGGAGATCACCCGAAGGTCACCACAGTCTGCCGCTTAGGTCAGGCAAGACCACTATGCATATCCCATTCTCCCCTGGCTCATTTTTACCCAACGGATTACTATATTCGGAGGAGGCTAATCAATCAAAACACGGCAAAACGGAATCGATGGACGTCGCGATGAAACGGAAATCATCTTCTCCCGTACGCGGCGCCCACCTTGGCGGGCAATAACATTGATGGACGCGGACGGATGCTGCGCGACTGGGAGAAGAGGAGACGAAAGCGAAAGGCGTACGAGAAGAAGAAAAAGAAGAAGATCTGGGAGATGCGCTCTCGACAAGTTCAGTGTCATCCTGTTCGTCGCTGTCTGCTGATCATCGTTTTTCCCAAAGCGTCGCCGCGCACCAGAGAAAAGATCCAGGATTATTGCTTAAGGAGATCGGATACCTAAGAGAAGATCAACAGAATGCAAATCAGGAGAATGAAGCACATTTGTGGATAAGCTGCTTAAGATTTGGGTGCCTAAATTTCTTGAAATTCAAGAAAAAATTCATTTAAAGAATTCAAGTTGCGGTTTTCGAAAAACCGTGGTGAAGTCTAAAAAACTCAAAAAATAGATTTACTTTTTTTAAATTAGAGCATCCTCATCCCATTCAAAAAAATTAAGAACTAGCATTTTCAGTAGCAAATATCTACTATAAAAGCAAATTAAAACTGTTTCAATTTATTTTTCAAATTCAGAAATTAAATGCGCAATGAAAAAACTTGCGTTCAAACGAAGTGCTAGTGTGCATGCTATCCGTCATTCAACCAAAAATTATACTGAAAATTTAATTAGTAAAAATCAATTTTAGCGAAACAAATAGCAAAGAGAACTTCAAAAACTATATCATTTTAAAGGGATCACTTGATCAGTCACTTGATCCAGTTTCAAACTGTAAACTTTTGGATATAAATATTTTAAATTTGAAATATTATTAAAACAAAAGAAATCCGTAAATGACTGAGCAAACCTTCAAGCCTGAAAACGCAAAAAATCTATTGCATTAGAAAAATGAAATATGCTTCAAAACTCATTTGTTTAAAGCTTCAAAGTAAAGGTTACAGCAGTACGGACGGTAAAGAAAAATTGAAGTGTGATTTAGCTTTGATTTAAACCAATAAAAGCACAATTAATAACATTAATAAGACTTAAGTGTGTGGGATAGTTCGCGTCGCGCGTGACTCGCGATTTTTGCGAATTTCCGCTTGCGACGGCCCGAACCGTCGCGAGCGGCCGTCTGGATGGTCGCTCGAAAAAAAAATGGAAAGTCGCTGGCGATAGTCGATGGAATAGTCGACGCAACATTGAGAAAAACCGCATTTATTGACTCACACATCTAAAAATACGATTTTGCACCGTATTATGTGCTAAATATTGCGCGGCAACCCTCAAAACCACGAAAAACAGGCAAATTCATCCTTAAAATTGACAGAAAAAGCTAAAATTGGCACCGAACCCACCGAATCCTATCATTTTTTACCGAAACACAGCAACAACCCTCAAACATGCATAGCAAGCGCGACTCATTCAAAATCACGAAAAACAAACGAGAAATCCTTATTCTCCAAAAAAAATTGCTCCTTCCTCGAAATTTGCAGCTGGACGGAACCAACATGAATTTCGGCCACTATCCCCGCGATTGAAACTATCCCACCCCTCGCGATTCGATGTGGGTGGCTTTGTCCCCGCGCGGATAAATTTTGACCAATTTGTATGACGTTAGCTTGGAATATTGCACTCGACTCGAACTATCCCCTTGGCTTTAACTCAACATTTATTAACAAAGTTGTTAGCTCAAAACCTTACACGTGCGAAAAATGCTAAACTGCTGTAATTTTGAAAAAGTGGATTTTAAGGTTAAATTTAAAAATGTTTGATTAAAGATCTGGGATCCAATTAATCATTTTTCAAAGTACCTAAGTCACGTATTTCTTGCGTGACTTAGGCTAATTACCAAAAAACAAATTTCAAGGTCAAAAAAATTAAATTCAACTCCAAAATTTTTCTTTAAAATTTGATTAAAATTGGTCACCTTCATCAAAATACAAAAATATCTGAAAACCACGTTGCCAACATTGCCACGTTCAAAAGAACTCAAATTGTTAAAACTAAAATTGCGTCATTTCTTTATTTATCAAATATTAAAATTTGGACAATCTATGAAAAACAACATTTTTTGAAGCATCACAGAATACATTTGCAACGTCAAAAAGTCAATTTAAAACAAAGTTGAATTTTTATTAATTAAAGCCTTCGAATCAATTGTTTTTTAATGCATTGAGTTCTGAAGCATTCAAAGCTTTTAAAACCAAAACGTTACAAACAATTTGAAGTCGGTTTTAAGAATGCTTGCTGCAAAAAAATGGCTTTTCGAAAAATGCAGAAATTAATTTTATCCAGATCATTAAACAATTTTATTCAATAGCTTACATATATGTAACGCTTACACGACTTCAAAAAATTCAAAACGTTGAAACCAATCCAGGATGAACAAAAATCAAGATTCTATCAAAATTTTATTCGTTCACAAAATATTACAAAGCTCAAAAATTCACATTAACAGAAGCGCTTGATTGAAATATATTGCCATCATTGAAGAACAAAAATCCCTATGAAACCGAAATCAGGAAGTGATTCTTTAGAACAACAAAACAACCAAACGCCTAACTACCATCGCGGATTGGGATCCAATTAATCATGTCCCTAATTACCCCCTTAACGCATCTCTTGCGTGCGCCTATCCTCGCTGAAGACATGCTTTATTCACAGATTTTCCTGTTTTCCACTGGTCATTGATTAATTCAATAAATTTGCGTCATATGTCTATTACAAAAACCTTCCCGCTGTAATCTGAAAAATTCCAGCAATTTCTGGTTTCGAAGATCAAGACTTCCGAGTGATCAAGGTCAGAGTCGTTTTCCGCGCACTTATCAGCTGTCATCTCACATGAGTTTTCATATCATTTCGTAGCCTTTTCGTACACATAAAGCAGTGAGCACTCAGGGCTTCCGGTCCAAGATATCCACCCCAAAAAATTCAATTTTTTCAACATTTAAATTTAAAAAATCAACTTTAATTTATCCAATAAAAAACCGTCATTAAATGAAATTGTTTCAAAACAAGCAGTAACGCTTGCAACCTAAAAAAATAAATTTTGAAAATTTAAAAATTTAAAACAAATTTAAATTTTAATTGATTAAAAAACGGACTTTAAATTTAATCGCTCTAAAGCGTTCATCACTGCGCTTGCGCCCTCAAAAAAATAAGGTTGTAAATAGTAAAAAATTGTAAATAGTATTTTAAAACCGCCCTCAAAAATCGTTCTTAAAACGAAGATTAAATTGTCTTTAAAGTTTTAAAGCATCCCGAATTAAAATATCAAAAAAACTAGAAACAAAACAAAACCAACTGTAAAAACGATTTTTAAAAAGCAGCCACAGAAAAAATGTTGCAAAACAATTGAAAACCTTAAAAATGTTTAAAACAAATTTTAACAAACTTGTATTTTTTGTTGATTAAAGAACTGTGCTGGCGTCCTGAAAAAAACCAAAAACTTCAATTAAAGTTAAGTACTTTTTTAATTAAACGATTTAATTTGAAAGAAATTTGGTTTTTTATTAATTAAAAAATTGCTAAAAAATAGCTTTGAATAAAATTGTTTTAAAGCATTGAATTTTGAAGCATTTAAAGCTTTTAAACTCAAGATAGCGACTTCAAAATTTTCAACGTTCAAAGCCGACTTTAAGAACCTAGTGAAAATTGCTTTTTTTTAAATGCAGAAATCAATTTCATCCAGATTTTCAAACAAAATATTATTTAAATGCTTACATTTATTTAACACTTGAAGACTTCACAAAAATTTAAAACGTTAAAACCGATTCATGATAAATTACAAGGCTCCGGCATCCAGCATGTCCAAGTAGAAAAAATGTCATTGCAAAAAACTTTTTTGAATATACCGGTTTTATTCAAACCCTTTAACCTGACAAAATTGCTATTCCGAAAATCGTTTTCAACCACACCTTTTTTAGTATCGAGTCATAGCTGCTCCCGCCGTTTACCCGCGCTTGGTCGAGTTACCCCACTTTGACATTTAGAGCACTGAGCAGAAATCGGAAAGTTAACACGCATCAAGCACCATCTGTCTCCTATGTTTTAATTAGACAGTCGGATTCCCCGAGTTTGTTCCAGTTCTAAGACGATTTCCAAAAGCCACTCGTTAACGCCATTTCCGAAAACAAGACGCACAGATCCGACAGTCCACCAATTATCCACCCCATTTTCGCGCTTTAGGCTTCCCAAAATCAAAAAGAGCTGCTAAAAAAGAATATATTAACTATCAGTGGCTGCGTTGGCAGATCTAAAAGGCGATCGCTTGTCCCATAACATCAACCCTTGAATTAATCATATCCATTGTCTAAATCCATAAAACGCCCATCTCAGCTTTGATTTCTCATTTTCTGTTACCATGAAGCCTATAGTGTGGCTTCTATTCTTCTTCTCCTTATTCTCTCTCTCTATTGCTACCATAATTACTCATCCAAAAGCTCGTCCATTCAAGCGTCTATCTCCGGAAGAAAACCTCAATCTCCGTAGAACTTGCGGCCTCCATCCCATGATTTCTTATGACGCTTCTTCCCTAAATGGCAACCAAAACGACCCGACCTTTAAAGTCATGAATGGTCGAGATTCAGGCGTTCGTTCTTATGCTGTCCAGCTTATGTACAACAGTATGTTCTTATCATTTTAGGACAGTTTTCGGACAATATTGTTTTTAGGACCAGTTGGAAATGCCAGTCAATGTGGAGGCACTCTTATCTCTAGCCGTCATGTCCTAACAGCTGCTCATTGTGTTTTTGAAACTGACGTTCTCTGTGACAAAAATCTATCCATGGACCGTGTTTGGAAAAGTCACGTTCACTATAACTCTAAGAAAAACTGGACAATCCTCCTAAAAACTAGGTGTAACGCGATGCATACTACAAAAAAATGTATCGAAAACGATGTGCCAATTGTGGCCAAACCTGCCCAGGTTTTTCCGATTCCAAAAACTGTTCAAAATTTCTATTTTAGATCATCACAAGCGACAATTTCTTCAAGGATCGCTGTAGGACAGGAGGTGATATTGCTTTGATCGAATTGGATAAGGATTACGGTCCAGAACTTGGTGTTATACCGGCTTGTGTAGCTGATCCTAATATGAATGTTAATGAAAATTCTAAATTGACTTCATTTGGATGGGGAAAAGATGGTAGGCAAATAAAACAACAGCTTGACTTAATTAAAGAATTTTCCAGCGTTGCTTTACTACCAGACCTATTCGAGCACCATGATGTCCTACAAGAAGTCGATCTGAAATATGAGGAATGCAAGAAAAGACGTGATCTCCCCAAAGACGTGATCTGCACTGAAGAAAAGGATAAGAACGTCTGCGCTGTACAGCTATAGCATTTAAGAGCCTTTTGTCAAGAAGCTATTTTAGGGTGACAGCGGAGGAGGCCTTATGATCACTCCTATCTCAAGAAGGCACACAGTGATTGGGACCGTTTCTGAAGGTACTCGCTGCGACTTCATGGTGCTCAAGAAGTTTGAAAAGCAGCCGAACAGTGGAGGCTGGTTTACGGACGTCCGTAAATATGACGTTTTCCTTTGCGAAGTCGCTGGAATCTGCCCTATTGGAAAGCGCAAGAATAAGAGAGGTCTTCGTTTTGGAAAGAAGCAGGTTTACGATTACGTCGTTGCTTAAAAGGGTTAAACGAAATGAATAAATGTTGAATTTTACTTGTCAAGTGTCGTAACTGTAAGACTCCCAGTTGGGAGCTACAGTTTGGTGCGCTGAGTAATGCTATAGTGATGAATGCCATTTTCCGCCTTAAAATCGTTCTAAAATTTGAACGTGACAACTGGGACTTATTCCTTTTGAGACTAGAGGTAAAGCGCATTTTCTGAGTCGTTTTTAAGTCAAGCTGTGTACTGATTTTTGACATGAATTCTATCTAGCTTCACAAATTAGCTTTTTACGGGTCAATTTTCTGAAAAATGCAAAAAAGTTAATAATTCATTACGCATTTTAACACATTTAATGCATAAATGCAAGTTTGATACACGACAAAATTATTATCATCAAACGGCGACAAGCCTTCTGTCTTCAAAAACGTGAGTTTTAAAACTAGGAAAACTCTTAAAACCATTCTGCATTTTTCAGCTAACAAAGTCTGTTGTACTGTACACCAAGTTTAATCAGTCTCAAAACAAACAGCTCCATTGACTCCTTTTTAGGAACGCGGTCCATTGAGTCATACGCGAATTTTAGGTGTTCTGCGATCGCAAAGAATATCTGAAGTTTCTTGTAGAACGACAGCCCGGAGGATCCAAGATGGCCAATTTGCTTTCAATCGGCCTCATGTCCCAAGCTGAAGAGTACTGGATCCCCATCTCCAAAATGTTGGTGAGGTTCACGCTACTACCATCACGGCTCAGATCGTAGAAAACCTCATCAAAACCTTACTGAAAATTGCTGTCGACTCCTGCCGAAACAACAACAACAACGCGGTAGCTTGCAAGAATATCAAGGAGACAAATTGGGCTGGAAAAAAATGGCATACATGGAGTCCGTGTATGATGAGGAGGGAACGCATGCTGAAGATAACGGAAACTGCATTGTTATTCACTTAGACGGAACTAACGGGACATCCATCGTATATCTCTATTCGGACGCCTAGCAAGACCTTTACCCAACTAGCAACTGACTACATGTTCCGGTTTTACGACTGTAGTTCGAAATTGACCACTGGAGTCTAGTAGTCAGTTTCTACCTGTGATCCGAAGGGACCGAGCCGGCCCGTTCACGAACTATTCGGACCGTCCCGGCCCGCTTCGTTTTGTTAATGGGAGCGTAAGTCAATTTTTCTTCCAAAACAGTTATCAGTGCCCGTGAATTGAAATTTGTTAAAAACCTTAAATTTTTAGAGTCGCTCGCTAGCATCCGACATTTACATTAACAGGTGTAATGTGCATGGGCTGCAACTTTCTGGCGTCATCTGATTTCCGTGAGAGACGATGTAAAGGCCGGTCGCACATAAATGATGAGACAATGCGGGAAAGAGTTAACCATGACCATGACGCCTGCGAAGCCAGCCACACAGGCCTGGAGGTACGTATTGTAACATATAGCGGCAGCACCTGGAGAGTTCATAGATCCCGCCAACAATTTCCGTATCCAACGGTGGGCAACCGAGCGACCCTTAGGGAAGACAGAAGCCCACTTTTCGGAGAAGCTCTATTTTGAACTGCCCACAGAGACGCGTATAAAAGGACGCTTCAAAGGCGCAAGCAGCAGCTTCGGTCAGCAGTCGGGACGACGTCGCTAACATCAGGGATGCTGCTCTGTTTGAGATTCCGGAACGGTTTCGGGAGTTCCGCGAAGGTTTGCTAAAAAGGTTTAAGAAATTCAATAACAGCAATTTCACAGAACCGTTCCTTATCGCGTACCATAATGCAGACGGCCTTCTCAATGCACGAGTGGAACCTTTTCCACGTTTCGGGTTCTTGCCCAAGCGCTCCGGACAAACCACGCTGTGGAAGCGTGGCAGCATGGTGTGGTTAACCGAACCGTGTCAGGTTATTTCTTATAAACGAATTTTCTTCATTAAACAATGTAATTGTAGGCACACCGACAATGTAAACACTTTTGCTGTCGTTCAAGACGAAGAAGAAACCGCATGAGGGTGTATGCGAACGAGAGTCAAACCCAAGCCATCCCCTCAGAGGCCACACGGCGCGATTCAATTACAGATAACATGACGAAGACTTGCAGCTTACCGTTGCCGATTTCACGAACGCCCTCCGTTATGTTTATCGTTTATCTTATCGTGTTGCCAACTGAGCTAGTATTATAAAGCTTATTGTTGTTTATGGCTCAAAAAGCTATTTGCTTAAATGTTCAGCAGGCCAAACAAGATAGGATAGGTCTTCTAAAGCCAGAACAGCGCGCTAATCTCGTTTCGCGCTAATTGACGGCTATTGTCGCGGCGCGCTAATGTCGTTTCGCGGAGCTGAAAGATGAGCTCTTCACCGAATTCGAGCACCTCTACAACTCTGAGAACGAAGACCCGAGGCAGCCCGACCAACTAACTATCTCCATCTTTAAGTGACCCATAATATCATAAACTACCCTCTAGACAACCGTATAGTTTGTCAGCAGATCTCACCGTCAGGCGAGCCACTGTGTCAAAGGAGTTCCGCTTTCCCTTCTTTCCCTATCCCCCAAAGATCCAAATAAACGCCTAAAAACAGCTCGAACATGACGTGTAATTTATGACAACAATGGTTTAAAACCTAAGACAACACTTATCCAAAGGCGATCCGCTCAAGCATCCAATCGCGGGCGTCCTCCGAGAGCTCCATTCCTCCTTCGAAGACCGCGAAATCCTTCAGCTCGTCGATGGGCGCCGTCCGAATCGTTTCCGCGAGCAGCTCGAAGAGCTCGAAGTGGCTTGCGAGCAGGATCTTCTTCTTGAAGTCGAATTCGCGCGCCTGCTTGCTTCGGAGGTAGTCGTCGCAGCGCTTGACGACGAAGCGGCACTGGAAGCGGTCCGCTATTTCCAGGAGGTCTTCGACCGACGAATCTGGAATGGCGAGGGGTTGAAATAGAAATTGGCAGAATGACGCCTTTCTAAGCCCTCGAAATCACTAAAATGCGACCCCGAATTTCTTCCAAAAACGTAGTTATAAATATGCCCCAAATCAGGCCGATCTCGGTCATCTTTAGGACTCAGAGTAAGGATAAGGGAGCCTTATTTCCTGCCCTATGTAAAGCCTGACTGAGCTTCCTACATCACTCGGAATTGTAGTCCCAAAATCAAAAATGAGAAAGCCGAGGATTCAGGAACCAAGCCCGGTTGAAATCGAGCTCGAAATTGCCGTAGAATGAAATCTTCCTAGGCCCTCGGGACACCTCATCTTATTAGGTTGTTTGAGGTCAGGTTCAGACGTCAACTCACCCCAAATTCAAAACGGAAAATCTGGGTTATCTGAGGCCCTCTCTTAAACCGCAAATAAAGCTTCAGGGGAACCAAACTCTATTCGCCACTCCAAATGAAGCGTTTCTAAGCCCTCATGATCCCTCAAATCTGACCTTAAATTGTGTCCGAAATTCGAGCTAGAAATGGTCAGAAATCAAGGACTCACGCTGGCCTGAACCAGGCCAATTTCGGCCATCTATAGGTGAAAGATCTCTCAAAATCTGGTCTTCCAATTCCTCAAAAAATCAAGATCGAAATAGCCAGGATTCTGGCATCAAACACGGCCTAAATCGGGCCAATCTTAAATTCTCCCAAGCCTCAATTTGAGCTCTATTCCTGCCGCAAATAAAGCGTTGATAAGCTCCCATGATCTGCTTAGAGCCTTAACATTGTCCTAAAATCCTCTAACGTAAGTTTGCCTCCTTACCATTAATATCCACCTTCAAATCGTGGATAACGGCTAACATGCGCTTGAAAGTGCCGAATTCGACGTCGCTGAGGACGTATTTTCCTTCGACCTTCTCCTTGAATTCGCCATTGAAGAAGACATCGAAAAACGGCGAAGCGATGCTTAGAGCCTGTAACCCCATTATAAGCCAAAATTTCTCAAAATCCCAAATTTACCTTGTTAGATACGTAGATTTCCTTGCTATCAACGCTCAGGAGAATCCCATCAGATGGGTTGCGGATAAGTTCATTGATGGGTGAAGAGATGTCGATGAAGGTGCACCTAAAAAGGGATTTCTTGGATACAAAGATAAGAAATTCCGGACTTACTCGTGGTAGTTGATGCGCAGCTCGATGTACGCGGTCGTCTCGGTGGACTGAGGCGGCAGGAAGTCCGCGAAAATGACGCGCGAGAGACATACCTGCATCAGCGTATCGTGGAAGTTCGAGAACACTCCATTCCACTGGAAAACGAGTCAAAATTGGAATACGAAATGAGGATAAAAAGCTCACCAAAAAGAGGTTCTTTTTCCTGGTTCCATGGATGGCGATGACGTGCCCTTTGGCTTCTATATTCCAGAAGGAAGTCGGATTCTCTTCAATTGGAAGGCACTTCATCGTCAGTTGATCCACGCCTGGGTATTGGTCGAACTGTGCTGTCCTGTAAGGTGGAAATGGATAAAAATCTGGCAGAACTTTGTCCTCAAATAGCAAGTTTTAAGAAGATGAAGAGCATAAATTGGGTGCCACCTTTGAAGCATTTTTCAACCCAAATTAAAGCCAATAAGAACGCAAACGAAAGGCTAAACAAAGGCCAATTCCCTAGACCAAATCCTGCTTCCCAAGCTTAATTCTAAAAACCAAAAGCAGCTCTAAAATCTGGGTTACAATGAACCCCTTCCTGGACCTTTTAAAGCATCTCTCAGTGTCAACGCGAAGCTTACAGGAGCGTAAATTGGGAAGCGATCTTCGGCAAATTCTTTAGGCCAAAACCATCGCCTGATACTGCCCCTAAACCTCAATTCTTACCACCAAAAACATCTCTAAAACGTGGGTTTCCGTAAGCCCATTCCTGTCACTCTTAAGGCTCATCTCTTGGACCTAAATCGAAGCTTACAAAAGCGAAATTTTGGTGCCAAATCAAGACCATTTTCAGAGCAAATCCTGACCCTACAGCCTCATCCTAGAGAACAAAACAAACTCCAAAGCGTACCATTTGAAGCCTTCGACGTCAATAGGCTCGGCCTTCAGCTCCATAAATCCCCAGACGTTCTTCGTCAGCTGGAGCGTCCACCGGATGAGCCCCGTTGCGATGGGCATGTTAGCCTGAAATTAGGAAGCACGTTAGAATGGAAACGCGTGGAAAATAGCACGGAAACGCGGCAAAATGCGGAGCAAAAACGAGAAGGAAATGGAGTAGAGAACATCTATTATAGAGCCAGAAATGGGCACCAGAATAAGCAAAATAAAATAAGCGAAATTATAAGCACTTTCCGGCTAAAATCGGCAAAAATGAAGCATATCATTTTGGAAATCAGATCATACACGATTTCCGCAGAAAACACGCGAAAAACGCGCCCAACAACGGCTCAAAATCCCAAAATCGAGCATTTGCAGAGTCCAATGCGAAGTGAAACGAGCTTTGCAAAAACTGCAAAATGCTGCATGCAAAAACGAACGTTCGAAGATTCTCTTAACGCTCCTATCGTGGCGGGAGCCTCCGATCAGCAATAAAGCGATTACCGGGAAAAAAAGAGCATTTGGTTATGATTCAGCCTAGAAAATCCGTTTTCAGGCTGTCAAATGGAATCAAGAAGGCTTCTGATCAAGAGGAAGCCTTATCTTATTGCTTAAACTCACTTTTATGTCTTAGAAAGAAGTGACTCTGGAGCTGTTGAGGACAAAGTTGGGCTGTAGAGGGTCACAGAGCCGGGTTTATGGAATTTTATTCTCATGTAAATTACAGTTGGTATTAATCCGACATGGGCTCCCCGGGTGTCCACCGCGGCGAACGAGGATTTAGTCTATGCCCGGACTTTTAGAACTGGTGCTTTCGAAGTCAGGAAGCCATAAACTCAGCGATAACAGAGACACAATCCGAGAAGATTACCGATAACTTCGCTCAGAGGGACGCGCCTGCTTGCAAGAACTTCAGTCAGCTCTAGTTGAAATTAGCTCGGATTGATTGACTATAACAAGCGACTGCTGTAAGACTTTGTTACTTCTCGTGCGCCTTATCAGCAATGAAGGCAAGAAGAATTCCTGGTACACTTGGCTAAACCTGTACGGAGATGGTTAAGCAGAATCACTGTAAATGCATGAGGACATCTGTCAGATGGATGAGTAGTTTAGAGAGTGGCAGTTGCCTTCAAAATCAGCATTTACTCTTTGTGCCTCAAACCTCATGATTTGCAGCTATTTAGTCCGCTCCAAAGCTTCTGCAAACTCGACAAACCGTGGCATTTCATGGACTACATAAATCCTCAGAGCGCCGAATTCGTAATTTAGTCTACACCGAACTAGCGAAAGTGCGACGTTTACCGGACTAAATCCGCCGCGCGTCCGACAAAATTTAGTCCAAGGCTCCCGCAGCGATTCAAGTAGAGGTATTCGATTTGGCTTCGACGATAAACTTTCCATTCAAACGCGTGGTAGAGCATGATAGAAACGGTTTTGTCTGTGTCTGAAATAGGCTTCAAAAGGCCGTTATTCAGAGGTCATGAGCGGTCAATTCTCATTTTGAATGCTGATTTTACTATTCAGTGCATCAAATACCTTATCTCCTGAACGCCATGCACCCAAAAGGGACCCCACAAGTTATATTTTGATCCCACGTCACCCCCATCGCCTATCGGATCTTCCCTTATCCCTTTAATCCTTAAATCTTTGATTGTTTTCTTTGTCGCGGTCACAACGTTCGCGATTCCTTTTTACGACCAGAAACTAACGAACAAAAAGACGCCCTTAGGATGCGCGCTCAACTAACCCAGATCGCGCACGAGGCGTCTATTTAAGGCTCTGCAAGATTCAGAGAACACGCGTGGTGTTCCATCATGGGTTTGGGTCTTCAATCTCTTCTTTTCGCCGCTTTTATCGCTCTCGTCGCTGCGCAGGCGTCGAATCATAATCGTGAGTTGTCTTTAACGCTTAGAATTAAGGAATCTTGTTTAGAATTCCGCCAATACAACTGCCAAGCGAAGAAAAATGGCGAAGGAACCGACTGCACGCTGACAATGAAACGTCACCGTGATGAGAATGAAGAAGTAACCGTAGAGCAGAACAAAGGTTGCTTTGAAGAGCTCACAAAGCAAGGCGAGAAGCGCCTGTACTGCCCTATGTTCTGCGCCGACGCTTTCGCCGGATTCTTCATTGCCAAGGTCCCTGCAAGCAACACAAAATGCATCAAATTCCTGACTTACAAGGTGGAGCCGAGGGAGAACGAGTGGTACTTCTGGAGAAGCGGTGACTGCCTCAACGAGCCGCTTCAGTTTGACCTCGGATGCAGCTTCAACTACTCGGCGAAGGAGGTCAACAATGTTAGGGAGTTCTTAGCTAAGAAGAAGAGCCAGTGAGGCTATTTATTTTGGGATTATGGGGAATAAATCAACTCAAATAACGTCCCGTCAGGGGAAGACGACAGTGGCATTCAGCAGGGAGAAGACGGCCGGAGATGCATTGCAGAGAGAATTTGGGTGGAAACTGAAGCAAAATCCTGCGAAATTCAGCGCGTTTCTTCGTGATTCTTCCCGCAACCCCTACTAGGCTCATCTCTTCCGCTTTTGGCAAAATTTTGTGCTGTTCTTGACAATTTTTTGGTCTATTTTTGCCCTATTTCCACACATTTTATTGGCGAAATCAGTTGCGGGAATAATCAGAAAGATAGGCGCTAAACTTTACACGATTTTACTCCGTTTTCCACACAAATCCGGACAGAATTCGGACCGGTTCGCTTGCAGTGCGCGTGTTCCCAATGACTCGCTCCGACTCTTCGTGATTCTTCCCGCAACCACTTACCGCAAAATCGTCAACACTACCGTAATCTCGCCCTATCAAGCGTTCTCGCCTGACAAGCTTTCCTGCACCAAACTACTTCATGTTCACTGCTTGTCACCGCAACACGTGTCAGAGCCGCTGTGACTAGGTTGGGCACGAAAAAAGCACGAAACTTCATGAATTTCCGGGTTTTTTAATACGTCGTCAATGGTCAAACGAACGTTCGAAGTTCACGAAAGCGGCGAATTCGAAATTGCAAAATTGTGCCGGGAGTTCGTGCGGGATCGTAATCCGATTTCGGGCCACTGAAAGCAGCGATCTTCGCTTCTGCAGGTACTGATTTTTCGTCTGGTTTCGTTACGTGTGTTGCTTGCTCCTGTGGTGCGATAAACGTTTGCTGCTGTTTGGGTCTGCTTTTATGTTTTTTTGAGCACTTGCCTTGCGTCTAGTTTCTTGACATTCGGTCAATGCTGTTTGGGCATCACTTTGCGTGTAGTTATTTAAGCTGCGGCCACGAATGATCTTAACCCGGGTTTTTTATTTTCCGCGCCGTATGCTTCTACTTCCACTCATTTTCATCCCTTGCTCCATTCCAGAAGCTTAATGGACGTCCAGTGCATAAAGACACTCATCCAGACCACCGCCGAGCGCCTCGATCCCGAGCGCTACCAGCAGTTCATGAACGACCTCGCACGTCTCTTGACTGATAATGGCCAGACTCTCCCGCGCTGGACCGGCGGACCCCAGGAAGACTAAGAAAATGAAACCGAGAAGAAGCAGAAATTTCGTCCATTAATTTTGTTATATCATTTTTCAGCAACAATAACAATGTTTCGTGCGCTCTTGTCCTCTTGTGATTTTACGGGCGATCCGAAGCACGGCCGGCGAAGTTGCGCAGGTTTCCGCAGACCTTCGATGGGGGCGCTCCAAGGATAAGGCTGCAAATCGAGGTTCTCGCGACCTCGATGTTCTGGAACGATCCGAGTAGGCGGATCCTCCTGTCCGTCAGCTCTTCGTCACGTTTTCGATCGTCAGCTTCGTTCGGCCGTCTTTGCCGGCTATGCGGCCGATCGCGCGGCTCAAGTGGTCTCCCTTCAGGGGTTTCACTGGAATTAGATTGCTTAAAATGGGCTGAAAAGCGCCGTCTTACCATCTGTGACTTCGAAAGTTTCCAGGAACAGATGGTCAAGGCGGATGAGGGTCATGGCGTCCTCGACAGTGAATCCGAGCACGCATGCTCTGACGAAGTCGTGCGCCTTCTGTAGATGGTTGAGGTCCTTGGTTTTGTCGCCGTTGCGTAGTGAGGGCGGATTGACCGATGAGAGTGCATTTGGCGGCTGGAAGCTGTCATTCTTGCGCAAAATCGACCCCTCAAACCCTCCAGCGTGGTCAGAAGACCACCGACAGCGTCGTTCTTAGGTTATGAACTAAGACAGAAGCAAGGGAGAGCCGCTTTAGAGTAAGAGAAAGCCGAGTTCGAAGGCGAAGACGGCTGCGGCGATCTGCGAGATCTAATATTTGAAGTTTCGGCTCCCGAAACGACCTTCGACCCGAACGTTTGACTTTGAACGAAGCGGTAGAGTTTCAAAGTGTTTTCGCGCTGTTTGCATTTCCGTTAGCGAATTTATTGGAATTACGCCTTGCGAACGTCGCTTGCGTGTATTCTTGAATCCAAGCTCATGGAGCTTCTGTTTTCAGACGTTGACATGTCGTCGGATCCCGCGAAGACCGAGGCTTGCAAGGACTGCAAGGGACATCCAATGCTGCAGCCGCCCGACCACAGCGGGTCCATCTACCGCAGCGCCTTCGACATTGCCATGGGGACCGTGTTCCCCCAGGTAAACGGCGAGCCTCTCAGCGTGGAACCGGTGAGCTCCTCCTTTCTATGACACTTAACTTCTATTTCTCTTCTTCCAGAAGCCCAAGGGAGTCGAAATCAACATCCCTGACAAGATTGACGCGGAACTCTTTCAGGACATCGCCGCCGGACTCGTCGCCAACCCGGGACTCGACAAGGTAAGATCCTCTTTTGCGCTTATGACTGAAATTCAAATTTGCTCGGTTCAGAGCGAGTGTGACCACTTCGACTTCATGTTCCAGTGTTTGGAGAACCCCGGAATTCGCGCTTACATCGCGGAGACCCTGAAGCCCAGCCGCCGCTCGGAGCTACTGCGCGAGATGGCGAAGGGAGCCGCCCACGACCACGAAAAGGGTCGTGAGGTTTAGAAATTGGCTGTTTTGTTTGTTTGTATCTATTAATGCATTGCTTTGCTGATCAATAAACTTGGAGACGAGGCTTCAGGTCGTTGTGTGGAGTCGGAAAGAGGGTGATAGGGATGCCTAGCAGAGAGGAGGGAAGAGCACGAGAGGAGGGCCAGCCGCTCTCCACATGCGATATGAGTCCAAATGATTCTTCGATGACTCTCGATTCACGAATTGACGTGCGCGATCGGATCTTCCCAGAGCTCGAGCAACCTCTCTCAACTGCTCAGGCGGCTCAAAATGAGGTACCAGGACATTTGCGTCCCGAACATTTGTGTAAGACATCAATCAGTTTGAATCTGCATCGTTTTAGAATTTAAAGCGTCATTTTGAATTCAAAAAGACGCGAAATTAAGGACCAAAATCAACCGAAAATCGAACCAAAATTAAGCATAACCACCAACCTCCTTCTCGACGGCAAACGAGGCCTGAGTACCATGCGAAGCGTGTTCCTGGGTCGCCCGAAAATCACCCAAATCCATATCGCTTATCGCCCGGCCACCGCATTTGAACTTTCGCTGCTGCACGCATCTCCAAAGCTGCTTTCCCTCGCTGCTCAGCTTGTGCTGGACGTAGGCGAACCCCTCCAAGACCATCAGTGGCTTGCCTCGCGACGTGCGCATATTTTCGGCCATTTTGAATCTGAAATTAGCGAATTAATCCAGCGTTTTTGGTGAAAAAACGGAGAAAAGTGAGCTGGATTAATGGCTGATTTCAGCTTCGTTCCCAAAGGCCACATGCAACCCTCCACGCCATCGTTCGAGACGCACATGTCTGGGATGCAAATGTCTGAATCTGGGTCGCAAATGTCCGGTCGCCCAAAGTAACGTTTGAAGTGCAGAAGGCAATTTCTGTCTGATCATTTGAGGCAGAAGCTAACAGCAAAATCCAGAACCCTCCTCATTCGTCTCTTCTTTCATCGCCGTGTGCGGTCGCTTCGACCGATCCGAAGAGCCAATGAACGCCAAAGTCGTCGTCTTGCTAGCGGCTGTCGTCACAGGCGCCGCTTCGGGTCAGGCAGCCTCAGAAGACGACTGCTCCCACCTGAAAGGCTACTTGGTCATCGGAGCACTTCGAAGCCACATCGTCAGCGCCACCTACGAGGATTCTCCAATCGACCTCTTCGCTGTCCATAATCGAAATCTCCCCGAAGATGTCCCCAGTAATCGTCTGAATCGCTGATCTATGACCAAGACTGTTTAGAATCGCGCGATACGGGTCACTTTCTACTGGGATACGACAATCGAGCGTATGTGGTGTGGTTCCACGTCCAGCGTCTTGTGAAAGGACGAGGGCTCGTGGTTCTGAACAGCTCTGAAGCTATGGAACTCTCGTCTCTTGAGAGCTTGAACATTACGTAAGCATCTCCTTTATTAATAAAGGAGAACGATCCAGACGTGTCCGTCCGTTCATCCGTTCGTCTGTCACAAAATTTTCGCGAGCGAGCGCGGGTTACGGTAGCGGTGGCGCTCGCACGATTGCTGCCGTCGCCTTGATTTTCGTGGTTTCGCGCGCCGTTTCGAGCGGCGGGGGAAGAGCAACGGTGAAAATAGTGAGGCTTCAAGCACGCTTTTGGTAGAAGTCGAAGCGCCAAGGTCGCCTTTAGCCAAGGATCGTTCAAACGAGGCGCGCAGCGCCGAGGCTGTTGCGAAATATAAATCTGTTTGGCGCGAAGCGCCGAACAATGCTGATTTAAAGAAAGTACTGTCGCGTAATAGCGCGTGCGGCCCCGTCAATTGTAACGATAATCCTAAACACTGAATTCTCTTCTTCAGGATTTTTTGAAGCAAGAAGGAAGCACATCTGTCATGGAAACGCTGGGAAACGTCACGGGAACTGCTCATCCAGATGAATTTGGATTCCACGGTGACACAATTTACTACAATGGAAAGAAGTGGTTTGACGTGAAGAACAAAATGAAGCTTAACTCCACTGGAGGGCCTCTTGAGAATGTGAGAAAAGTGGCTATTTTGGATATAATTTATGGTTTGTTCAGTGGACGCCTGGCAAGATCATGGACCCCGTCGACAAGAAGCTCTACGAAGGCAAATCTATGGACGGGAGAAGCTGATCGGAGTGGTCGGAGGAAAGAAGATCTATCGACGGCTATGCGACCCTTCAGGACACCGGAAAAAGCGAACTTACGTTGCTTTACGAAGTAACTTGCGAAAAGTCAAAATCGACCAGCCCGAGAAGCTTTTTTGCTTCATTGTTGAGTGAGTGGAAAATGCTGTGGTTGCGATATTTCAAGGCTCGTTTTGGACACTGCGAAATCGCCTACTCACCCGTTGCTATGTTCCACCATTTGCTTGTGATTCCGAAGGAGCCAATTAGGTAAATCACGGTTGCGGAAGCATTTTCAATTTGACTGATTTCCAGAAAGACGAATCCTGGTCCTATACCCCCAGCGATGCATGTATCTTTCTTTTGCATGGCACTATGGTTCATAGTGATGGCGAGCGTGACCGTTATTTCTTCTGGCGACTTTGGAAGAAGACGCGTAAATGCACTCCAAGCGGAAGGACGTCCGCGTCCCAATTGAGCTACAACGTGGAAACCGGACTCGAGAAGAAGGCGTCGAAGCCGAAGTTAGCTTGAAATGAATAAATGCGGAGCCAGAGCTTCCTAAGCCAGTAAAACCACTTTATAACCACACGAACACGAAATTAAAAATCAATTGGAACGATGCGCAGTTCTAAGAAAATCGACCACAAGGCGTCCCTCAGGATTGAGCCAAGCAGTGTCACAACGCTTAGAACTGATGACATCAGCGCTTCCGCCATATGCGAGCAGCTCAAGGCTTAAGCTGCCCTGCATTGGCGGCTTCATTAGCCTCATCCGCCTGGGTGGCATGACATTCCATCGTAGTATCCAGTGTTGAGGCGAGCTTCTGAAATTCACTTCATCACGGAGGCGAACACGAGATCATTACCGTTTCTACGTCCATTCCTTCTGCCATGTCCGTAATAACGCATTTCTTCGTCGGATACCTGGATGAAGGGATGAAGGAGGGTTTGGAAGCTAAATGATTTAAAACCTCAAAAGAGCTTATATGGAAGCAACTTACAAGAAAATTATGAAAGCGATAATCTTCCAGAAGAGTTTAACGATCGAGTTCCGCGACCTGACGATGTTTCCGCCTAAAAATGAAGATAAAATAAGAGGAATTAAGGGAGAATTGGAGCTTACCTGGATCGATGTACGCCATGGCGATCGGCTGGGAGATCGCAGCTGTTTCCGTCGATCTGGTCTGAACATTGAGGGTTTTATAGACGGTAGAAGGTCAAAAACAACGCGGAAAACTCGGGAAACGGGAAAAAGAAAGCTAGCAGAAAAGCGCGTAAAAATTGTCGTGAAAGTGGATCTTATAGGGCTAGCGAAAGATCAAAAAGACAAGAAATGGCTAATCTGCAAGCGATTTTATATCGGAAGAGCGAGAGTTTCGCACGGGTGCAAAATTCGAATCGGTTCCTGCCACGATTACCCTCGCAGCGATTTCGACCTCAAAACGCCATTCAAAAAACCAAATCTGCTGACCGACCGCTCAACGGAAAGCTTTATGTCAAAATGAGCTCTGAAACGTTGCACGCCTCGCCGCACGTCTTTAGCGCCCTAGACGTCAAGGAACGCCTCTTTGTCTATCAGACGTCTGGCCCTCGGACTTTTCATGTCTACCCAGCGCCCGTAGACGTTTAGACACGCGCGACCTTAAAAAGAAGACTCACAGAGCAGCGGTAGCATTCAAAGCGATTCGATCGGTCGAAGTCGGTTGCACCTCCGCACTGCTCCAGTGGAGACCGATCCGGCCGATCAGCGACTGCGGTGACCGGACATTTGCGTCCCAGACATTTACGTCCCAGACACCGTGCCAGACACAAAGCACACATGTGCGTCTCGAATGATGGTGTGGAGGGTTGCGTGTGGCCTTTAGGAACGAATCTGAAATCGGCAATTAATCCAGCTCAATTTTCTCCATTTTTTCACCAAAAACGCTGGATTAATTCGCTGATTTCAGATTCAAACTGGCCGAAAAGATGCGCACGTCGCGAGGCAAGCCGCTGATGGTTCTGAAGGGGTTCGGCTACGTCCAGCACAAGCTGAGCAGCGAGGGAAAACAGCTTTGGAGATGCGTGTAGCAGCGGAATTTCAAATGCGGTGACCGGGCGATAAGCGACCTGGATTTGGCAGATTTTCGGGCGACCCAGGAACACGCTTCGCTCAAATTTATCTCCGTCTTTTCCGCAAAATCTAATCACTTCCAGTCTGCCGCTTTCCGTGTGTTCACCTATTTCTGAAAGACTTATGTCGTTCCTATCATTTCACGCGATGAAATGGTCGATTCTCTGTTCAAGCCTGATTTCTGGAACTGTCATGCTCTTATTCTCTCTGACCTACCTCGAACCAACAATAGTATTGAAGGTTGGCATAATGCCTTTAAATCTAATTTTGGAACAGCTGTTCACCCCACCCTCAGCAAAGTTATTGTTGCTATCCAGAAGGAAGAGGCTTCTGCTATCCTCATCTCCTCACGAATCTGACCCATCTCAATCGCTGCTCGCTCACGAACGGCGTCCTAAGTACGTCAAAAATGACAAAACTGCGACAAAACCGATAAAATGTAACTGACAAGGTGGAACGTTTCTTGGTCGTTCGCTTTCCAATAAAAGCGTCCTCTAACGAAGCAGCTTCACAGAGTTGGGCTTGAATTCGCAGGATCGCAGCGGAGAATCGTGCAGCGTTGGACCTTTCCGCTCTGGGGACATTTTCCGTACCTCCTAGGTTTTTCGGCAGTCCTAAAAAATAATTGGATTAAGGTTAGAATTACAAATCCGAGCTCACGATTCGCATTTTCCAATGTTCACCGATAAGCCGAATTCAAGGGTTCCTTTGTACGTAATTCCTGAAACGCTCAAAGCAAATGAGTCAGATTAAAAAACTCAACACGAGCACGGAAAAGTAAGGCTATCCAGCGACGCAGAGGAGCGAAAGACATTAGCGCCTTGAGTAAAATTCAATATTTAATGAAAGGCTGCAAGGAAACTTAAAATTCAAACGCCGACGTCGCAAGGCGACGCGACGGAAATGAGCGAATGAATCCAAAATCACTCCCAAGAATAAGAGAATTGCCCAGAAAAAACAAGAGCACACGGAACACCGAAATTGCTCTAGTGCCTTCCCAGCAGCGCCGAAAAAGCCGGAGAAGCGTTCAGGCCGTCGCATCGGATCGCCGCAGCTGAATTTCGAAATTTTTGAGTTTGCAGGCAAGCGGCGAAGGAGCGCGGTTGCCTAAAGGTTGAGCGCCGAAAGGAGCTCGTTAGGGAGTGAAAGAGCGTAGTTTGAATCATGTTTGGAAGCGAAAGCGGTGATTCCAACGCGATATGGAAATCCAAACACGAAGCCGCCCCTCACACGTGGCGATGAGGGGAGATGCTCTTAGCTCAAAAAGGAGTGCGGACGGAGCGAAAGCAAGGAAGCACGTCGCGATTTGCTCCAATCGCTGTTCCAGATGCTGTAGGGTTATTATCACATTTAATACAAGCTGGCCTTCTCAGCAATCAGTTCCAGGGCAAACTTATTCAGCTTGACCCTCGGATACGCCCTCAGATCCTCGAGGGAACTCTTCTTCACCGTCAGCAGCAGAAGCTCGGTCAGCTCATATTGGATCGCAAGGCGGAATTTGTCGAGATTGGGGACGTCGGCGCCGAGCAGGAAATCTTCGCATCGATCGATGATTGACCCGTTCTCGAACAGCTCCGCCAGCTCCAGTTGATGCTCCACTGATGACTCTGAACGGACGTGAGTGAGACGTAAGCGTTAAAATTAGGGATCTACTCGTAACTCGAACTCCGTTTGCAGCTCCCAGGTAGTAGAGGAACTTGTCGAGCTTCACATTTTTCGCCTTTTTCTCGAAATCCTTTGGGATAGCTTCATCGAAGACCTTTTTGGCGATGTGAAGCTCCTTACCTTCGACCTTGATCTTCACGGCTTCCGAACCTTGGACGAAGAGGTTCTTGGAAGAACTGAAGTCGCAGTGGAGGGAGTGAAGCCCGTTGATGATCTGAATTTCGACTTTTCCAAGCGGGAGAGCATAGGCCGGAGAAGGGGAGATCGCCCTATACGCGGCTCTGTAGGACGACCTTTCGGAGTGGACGTGGACCTCCATTCCCTTGTGGTCGAAGCGTCCTACCCACTGAAAAGAGGTTTTAAATCGAGGGTAAAACGAAACATACCATGTGGTAAACGGCTTCTTTGGGCGCAGTTCTATCCTCGTGGGAGAACGAAGCTTTGGCCAAACACGTCCACAGGAGAGTCGGGCTGTCCTCCTTGGGACGGCAGGTCAGAATAGTGCAGAGTTGGTCTCTCTGATCTATCAGGGCGCATTCTCGACTGTTATCCGCACTCCTAAAACAGATTTAATTAGAATGTGCTACAGAAAAGCGTAAGATGCCTACCATAAGAAGCTTCCGATGGGGACGGGCTCAGATTGCTTCTCCGAGCCCACGAAGAAAGATCCTTTGTTGTTGAACATCGCCGGAGGAGCTGCTGATTACCGACCGCTTCCGACGATCGATTGACGGCAGAATGAAGCCTGCGACAACCGGTCGACTCATGTCTGGAGTGATTCGGAGAAGCATGTACGAGACTGAAGAGCGTCTGGCTTGGAGAACGTACAGCTGCAGGGATGTGAAACGTTTCTGAGTGGTTTATAGCAAATGTGAAACGTTTCACAAGTGACTTTCATGGTTTTTTATCGGATTCAGAGATCAGGGTTGTTTTCAAGAATACTTTGCCCTAGATATTGGCTGTTTTAAGTGCGTATTACGTGGCTTCAATTGTGTTTTGCTGAATTTGGGTCAATCCGCTTTCAACCACGCAAACAACTTTGCCCTTTAAACTTTCATGACAATCTTAAATAGGCGGCCACCTCACCCCATAACCCTCATTCTCCTCTCCCTATCAAACATGCTCCCTCAGCTCCAAAAACTCCTCTTTTTCGTCCTTATTTTCTGCCTCCTTGGACTCAACGTCGTCACCGGCCAATGCTACATCGACGAGAACGGAAAGCAACACTGCAACACCGTTCCCACCTGTGTCACAAAGCCAGATGGATCTGTGTCCTGTGTTCGTAAGTGAATACGGTTTTAGGCTCTTTGTAAAAGAAAACGTTTTCAGTTTGAATTTACTTTGCGCCGCTGATTCCGGTAATTATAGTAATTATAAACGGTAATTATGACAAATACAACGAATAAAAATTGCCCAAAGCCATGAACTCCTCATCAGGAATCATATCACCTTCTTCCTCGCTTAGATTCTTGATTTCTGCATTGTTGACGATTCCCACAAACATATAGGCTACTTTCCTAGGGTCGTCTTTGTGCTGGAAGCGGTAGTGACGCTTTGGGAAGAATAATTTTAGAAATTCTTTAGAAAATCTAGCTGGAGGATTCCTGTCCCGGATCCATTGGACTCCTGTCCGCTCTGTAGGGTTTCCAGAAAGCGTAAACTGTCTTTTTCCAATTTCCTTATTGATCCATTCATTCCAAGTATCTTTTATCAAATCTGTCCACTCTGCCAACTCTCTGTGGTTGTCCCAAGTACAATGAAAATCCTCCCAAACAGTAATCTCGATTTTTGAGTTCAGAAAGTAAGATTTGGTCGATGAACTAAGATTCGGGAAAATAATGTTGGTCATGTCGTGGATCCCAATTGACTCCACTAGACCCGAGGCAAAAGCAGCAAGAAATAAATTCTGAACTTCCTTAATATTCTCTCCAGAAATCAAATCCGACGCCAAATTGCTTGCAAGAGCTACCAATTCTAAATTTTCAATTCCTATTTGCTCAATATTTCCATCTTTGATCGGTTTCACATATTTCAAAAACTCGTGGCTTGTTAAGATCTTAACGGAATCCGCAATAAACTCCACGTTTCTGCAATCGCGTAAATTCTTTAGGGCATAATCCAACGCTTGGTCACCGTTTAAACCTTTGTCGAATTGAGGCAGTTTACAATTTCCGTGCCCATATAGGAGGCATGGTAGGGCTTCTATTCTCAGCCGCTCAATGTCATTGTCAAAATGGAGAAACAAGAAGAAAACTTTAGCGTGGAACTGTCCAGCGTAGAAACCAAAATGTTCCTGAAGCAAAGCAAGGTAACAATAATCTTCAACTGGGAGCAGCCGAAGAACAGATTCGCAGAAGAGGAGAGGAGTGGAGTCCATAGTGGGGTCGAGAGTTCCAATTTCAGACTTTGTAGGCCGCATTTATGCAGTTCGCTAAAGTGTTAAAACGCATAAATCGAGATGATGTATGAAGTATGAAGAAGAATACACTTTCACACCTTTGTACAGACCATAAATACGACCTACATGGTCGAAATTTGTTGTTTTTGCAATTGTCTATTTAAGGCCTCCCCATAGTTCGAGACGCATGTGACAGACGCAAGCTAACGCCATACAAAAAGCCAATCAAGGATGGAACCTTTAGACCAACAGGAGTCGAAGATTTGGAGTCCTCGACTTTTGCAAACAATTTTGTGTGGTATCTAATAGCTGAAGAAGATGCTAACAAAGGTGAAGATTTTCTTCTTGTTGCTTTTGCCGTAAATGTAGTCAACAAAATTACGATCCACTACAATACGATCATGTCAAATTGCAACGCAGCTACAAAATCGTACCTTTTGAGCTTCGAAATTGACATTACTTAGAAAGATAGAGAGATGTAAGAGTGGACGGAGCGGTTTAAAGAAGTCTGGGACAGATGAATAAATGAAAAAATCGGAAAGAGACAGTTTTCATTTCTGGAAACCCTATAACATGGACTAGAGTCCAGTGGACCCAGGATAGGAATCCTTCGGCTAAATTGAAGACGGACAAGTTCAAATATATCTTCCAAAGCGGTTGTCCTTTAATTTTTATGACAACCTTAATTAGGTTCTAATAAATCCGCTTTAAGCCACGCAAACAACTCTGTCCTTTAAGCCTTCATGGCATGCTCTTTCATATGCTATTGAACCTTATTGTCTTGTGTTTGTAAATGAAGACTTTTAAGCTTCTTGTACAAAGAAATTTTTCAGTTTGCGTTTATTGACGCTCTTGTGAAGTCGTGGAAATGCGATGCGATGCCGAATATTTTGGTTGAATGCACTTTCACACTTCTACAGCTTATAAACAAAATTTACAAGATTAAAACTAGTCTGTCTGTTGACCATGGACTAGCCGACAGAGCCGACCATGGTCTCCGTTCCTGTTCTCTTCTGCGATTCCCTCCTTCAGGCACTTTCTGTGTAAGACAACTTTTGCAATCTTTCCATGATTGAGGTGTCTAGGCGTCTGTGCCACAGAATTCCACTCCAAGGTGTTTGTAGTGAAATAATACTTTGAAGAAGATTTCTGCGAGAACAAAATGGGGGCGGACATCCGGAATCCTCTTGCTAACGCCGTTCTTCATGCTTTCCCCGACTTCCTGAAATATTTGCACATGATAAGAAACGGAGAAATTGGTGAAATTCAATGCGAAAACTTGGGTGTTTACAGAATAGTTATGCGGCGTAGTCTGCTGTGACGCGGTCGGGTTTGCGACGTTTTCGCTGTTGCTTTTGCTTTAAAATTAGTTAAAAAATTCAGTTTTGGAAGAATCTACAATATGATTGACAGTAAAGAAGCTGTAAATTCCTTGTGGACGAATCCAAGTATTGGAAGCACGGTTACGAAAGTCCATCCCTTATAGAAGAATGCAAAGAAGATAAGAACAAACTGTATATCAAAGTTCATCAAAGCGTCTTGGAAACGTTGACTGAACTTAGAAGAGGTAAAAAACAGTTTTCTGTTTTGAGAAATTTGACTGCATGGTTCGGAGTTCAGTAGACCCAAGATTTGAATCCTCCGGTTGGACTGAAGGACAAGAGTAGTCATGACTATTACGTCCCTGAGCGATGCTATACTTATCAGCACAAAAGACCCAAGCAAGACTGCTCACTTGTTCGTGAAATTTGGATGAAGCGAGGATTTCCGGGGATAAGGAAAGAAGAGAGCAAAAGCATGTCTGACAAGCAGTTCTTGAATAAATGTACTTATTCTTCGTTGTATCCAACCTGAGTTATTTCTAATTTTTTGAATTGTGTCGTTAAGAAGTGTTTTAGGCAATGTACTTTTTTACATTAGATGGTGAATATGACAATAGTGAACTTATGGGATACATTGTTGAACCTGCATAAATGCACTTTAACATCTGTGTACAGTCTATAAATACAACCTACATCATCGAAATTCATTTTTTAACCTCACCCAGCATCGCCTAGCTGACCTAGAAGCTTTCAGACCTTAGCTACGCCCATCGACTCCATTCCTCTCCTCTTCTGCGTATCCGTTTTCCGCCTACTCTCACAGGGAACTTCTCCAAATGTCAACCTCAAATCAAGCTGAAAATTGGTGAGTAGATAGATCTCGACGCGCTGATTCCGAGAAATATGGGTTTTGTCGGCCGATGCAAAATCTAAAGTGCCTAAAAGGGCATGTCTAGAACGGGGAAGCCGACCGTTCAGCACCCGTACACCAGGTTGAAATGGCTCCCGCCTGAGACTGAAATGGCTTCTGTCTGGCGCTGCAAGTTGCGTCTCGTCTGCAGTTTGCTCACTTCGCCTCATTTCGGCTGGAAGAGTCGGTTGTTTTGTGTGAAACATGGCCATTCACTCGATCGAGCTAAATTCTACATTTATTCACAAGTGTGACCTATCGTGTGGTCAATGCAACAGTAATTCACACAATACGAGCACTTGTCATTGTCATGTATTTGTCATAATTACCGTTTATAATTACTATAATTACCGGAATCAGCGGCGCAAAGTAAATTCAAACTGAAAACGTTCTCTTTTACAAAGAGCCTAAAACCGTCTTCACTTACGAATACAGGACACAGATCCGAAATCAGCAAAACACAATTAAAGCCACCTGATACGCACTTAAAACAGCCAATATCTAGGGCAAAGTATTCTTGAAAACAAACCTCGTCTATGGATTCCATTTTAAGCTAATTTTAAGAGTCAATTTAGCCAGAATTAAATTTTAAAATGTGTGAAATCGCTGTGGTGAGCTCCCTGAGCTAGCTATGTAATGATACGGTAGCTTTGACACGCGAAGGCGCGTTCTTGACCTTCCTACTTTCAAAAATTTCAAATTTTGGTGCGCAAAATGCAGTCGCTTCCGAGTGACTTAACCATTTCTGTCCTCGATCGCGTCAACATCGCCTCCATCCGGCTGATTTCTGAAGGCCGATTTACCGAAAACTGGAAAACTCAAGCTTCAAACGACCTCTTCAAGCGGAAACGCATTTTTGTGGAAATCTATGTGAGTCCTAAGGCTGGTGAGAGTCGACTTAGGATATCAACTGAAGTTGAAGGAGAAGATTTAAGGGAGAATATCGACTTGGAGGAGTTGACTTCGGTTTATAGGAATAAGACCGTTTGTCAGCTTTGTATCTCTGATCATGACCGTTCTTGTGAGGTCGCTAATCTCTGGCCAAGTATAAAATTCAGTTTGCCTGACAGATCTTCGACTCCAATTGACCCAAAACGTAATGTTCAAATTTTTGACCATGTCTTCAAGACTGGCTGTGAAGACGTCATTGTGGATATCATTAAAGCCGTCAATCTTAGCGATGTAAGGCTTATATTAGAGCGTATGACTCGTAACCCTATTCGTAAGCTTTCAGGCTTCTACATCGCTTTTAGCTCCACTGTGGCCAAAGATTTCACTATTACTATGAGCATAATTCTTAACCACAACCTAAAACGTCTCTACATTTCACTGCCAGAGTCCAACACCCATAAATGGCCAGTCCAAGAACATTCTGTGGAGATGTGGACACAAGTCGAAAAATTCCTAAGCGGTAATAACCAAGAATTCTTAGGAATTGTGTTTCCTAATTCACCTCCCAAGGCTATGGATCACGTCTTGAAAGAATGGGAAAAACGGCCAGAGAATTTCAAGAATTTCAAGTGGCGTCTTTTTTGGTTTGACGCTGTGGATAAGAATTTGTTTCCTCATCAGGAAGGGGATGAAATGAACTACGTAAGACATCATAAGTCGGATTCTAAGGCTAAAGCAGTTTATTCCTTTGGTAATTTGGTGCAGTTTAAGTATGAGTGACTGAATGATGATTTTGACAATGTTTTGTTAATTGTGGTTTTAATGAATTAATGAATGTTACAACGCGGAGCATTAAGGTGGCAAAAGACGCGGTCTGACTCCGGAAAAAGATTTCTAGAAACATAAGATAGTTAAAAGTCATATCGGCCTACAAACCTATCCAACACAGTTGATATGTCCATTCTCGGTGGTTTATTTATGGTGCATCTATGAGTGTCGTCGCATTCTCCCTTGGCTGCGACTGCTGGCTTAATTCTAAAACCGGCAAGAGAGGATGCGACAACACTTCTAGATGCCGACTGGACGAAAACAGAGTCGAAATCTGTGTTGGATAAGGGCTGTAAAGACCGTTTGGCCCCTATATTTATAGAAGCACAATTTTCCTTAATCTGTACCCTTGAGTCTTCATTTGTTCAGGAGATAAAAATCATTTTTACCAAATTTGTCCACTTGAAATTACACGATTAAGTTTACAAGCATAAACATAAATTACGGCAAATACAAAGAGTTCAAAACGCACTTTTCCTTGAACACCTTATCTGGAATCGCATCAAGTTCGCCGTCACTCTATTCTCCATAAGCGTAAATTTTCAAATAGGCGATTTTGCTTGGGTCATCTTTGTGTTGATATCGGTAATACGTCTCTTCAAAGTCGCACTAAGTACACGCATCATGTTTTAGTCTTCTGGGAGGACTCAAAACTCTCTGCAATGGGACTCTTGTCCACTTAAAATGCTTTCTGCCCATGTTCTCTTGGCTCATCCAACGCGTCCAAACGTCATTAACAACCTTTGTCCAGGCTTTCAATTTTTGATTTTTGTCTTGCGTAACACCGTCTTCAGGATTCTCCGATGCAGTCAGGTCCAGGTTTGAATCGACGCAGCAAGATTTTAGGAAGTCAGTAGGGTCATACGGTTGACCTCCATCTTATAAACCATATCCAAGGCAAAAGCAACGGCAAACATGTTTTTAATGACAACGTACTTGTCATTCATGGATGTTGACAGCATTTCGGCAGATGACTCAAATTTCAATTGCCGTTTGGTCGGCTTTTTCATTTTTGATAGAATTCAGGCACCTCAGAAACTATAGAGCTTGACAAAGGTCATATCTTAGAGAGGATCTTCACATTTTTGCAATTTCGCACATGTCCCATGGCAAAATCAATCACTTTATTTCACTCCCACAGAAAGATGCCACCGAAAGGTCCCTCAATGAACGCGAGGTGCTAGTAGTCGTTTTCTGGAAGTACATGTAGAATGGGCTCGTAGAAGAGGAGAAGAGTGGAGTCCATGGCGCGATGGGGTCGAATGGAAGCGAAGGAGAGGTGGTGGTCGTATTTATGGATGTGTGGGAATGTGAAAACGCATTCCTGTTGGGATCCAACATAATGGATTGCGAGGTTTAAGACACAAAAGGGTTTTAACACATACACGTAGCCATGCGGTAACCTATGTACGTAAGCAAGGATACACCAAACTACGACAAATACAGAGAGTAATAATTACCCTTTTCCATAAACTCATTATCCCCAAGCGTCTCATGTTCTCTTCCACTCGATCTCTCAACGTCTACGTTTTCTTCTTCTTCTTCGTTTTCATGAATTCTTAAGAACAAATAGGCCATTTTGGTTGTGTCGACTTTGTGCTGAAAACGGTAATATCTCTCCGGAAGGTCAAAATAGATACATTTGAGATCCAACAGTCTTCTGAGAGGAGTCAGGTCTCGCTGCCATTGGACTCCTGTCCACTGGGTGGGATTCCCAGAAAGTGTAAACTGCTTTTTTCCTACATCTTCTTGGCTCATCCAACGCTTCCAAACGTTATCGATGACCTCCGTCCAGGCTTCAAGCTCTTCACTGTTGTCATGTTCTATATATTCAGGGTTCTCCGAAGCGCTGAGATCGATCTTTGGTTCAGAGCAGCAGGTCTCGAGAAAATCGTTAGGTACATTCCTTGTCATTCTGTTAATCTCTATCCTAAGAACCTGATTCAAAGCAAAGGCAGCAGTAAACATGTTCTTAATTACCGTGTCTTCACTTTCAGATATGGTTTCTGACAATGCTTTAGCGTGAAAATTGAAGTTCTCAATTCCAATTTCGTCAATTTTGCCAGTTTTGATAGGCTTCACATATTTCAAAAACTTGAGATTTACGGAGATGGTGATATCCCCCGAGTCAATTCTTACATTCTTGCAGTCTCGCGCATTTGCAATAGCGAAATCAATCGCTTCGTCATCTCTTGAAGGGAAATATCCGTCCTTCCATTGAAGCATTGGCAAGCGGCAGTTACTATGACCAGCGTAGAAGCAGGGACCAAGGATAATAATGAGCTCTTCATGTGCAATGGGATCGTCGAAATAAATATGCAGGTTGAATGCCTTGGCATGGGCTTGTTCGGCACAGAGGCCAAAGTTTCCTTGTATTAAGGCAAGGTTACAGAATTCGTCTTCTGGGAGTATCCAAAGGACGGACTCGAAGAAGAGGAGAGGAGTCGATTCCATGGTGAGGTGAGGTCGAATGGAAGCGAATGGGAGGTTGAAGTCGTATTTATGGCTGTGTATGAGTGTGAAAACGTTCGGGATCGCAATAGAAATGCGTTTTCACATTTCCAAATATCCATTTATACGACCAGAACCTCCCATTCGCTTCCATTCGGCTCCATATTGTTCGCGCGTTTATACTTCCTGAAATTTGTGGCAAACGTTTTACCCCTAAAAACTTGAATTTTCAGCCCAGCTGGATCAGCATCGTCTTGTTCCAGCACTCCGCCATGGTGTATGCACATTGATTCACGTATGCTTCAATTCACTCCTAACTTTTTAATGTTTTTTACTTTTAGCCGAAAATATTCGTCGAAACGTCAAATCGCGGTCCACGATTGTAGAACTCTCCTGGAAGATTGTTTTTGTAAGTAGCCTTCATATGAGCTTTTCTAAGGCTTTCATTTGTTCAGCTTCCAAACCCTCTTTCGTCCCTTTATTCAGGTCACCGACAAAGAAACGCGTTATCACGGACACGGTCGAAAAAATAAATGTGGAAACGTTAAAGATCTCGTGTTCAAGAGCCTGATAATGTGAATTTGAGGGTTCCCGGACAGAAGAGCCAAAATCCAAACAGCCAAAATCAAAACAATTAAAGACAAAACAGCCAAAAAAGCCCCAACCTGCACACTATCTTTGAAACTGTTGACCACAGCCTACTGTCAACGCTTCTAAGCGGCTTCGCCGCAAAAACCAAATTGAAAAATGTTTAAGCCTAAGCCTGTCTGTAACAGGCAGCCTAAAGTACTATCCCCGCTGTTTGAAAAGATGCCGCACAAGCACCAAACCATTTGATAAGTGATCATCTCAACTTTAAACTCTTTGGCTGTTTTAATTATGGTATTCTGATTTTAGCCATTTTTTTGACTATTTTTTGGCTGTTTTGTTCGACAGCGGAATTTTAGAAGGGCGTCACAATATCGGATACAACGCCGGAATGTCGTGCAACCCAGACGGATGTTGTTCATGCGGATGTTGTTTACTAGTCCGTTAATGCATTTTCGCACCTCCACACATCCATAAATACATCCGAACCGCTTCGCGCCTTTCCTTCGACCCCATGCTCGCCATGAACTACGTTCCTTTCCTCTTCTACGAGTCCCTCCTTCTCCACACTCTTAGAATACAGAAAGTCGATCCAAAATGGGAAAATCGATGAATTAGGAATTGAAAACTTGGAGTCGTACGCTGAATTGTTGTCAGAATCGATAAATGACTAGGAAGATGATGTGATTGACAGCACTAAAAGGGTGACCAAGCGAGCTTTATACTTCACATTGTTGCATTTTTCGGTGTTTGTTTTACTGTTTTTTACTTTGACTCGCTTTTGTGGTTTGTGTTTACCAGCTCGCATTACCTTAAGCTACAAAAACGTTGAATTCGAGAAGGACGTTATAAACAAGATCCATTTGGCAACAATCCCAAGTGGTATAAAAGCCTACAGGGCCTCATTTCGAGCATCAAGTCTACCATGTTCCACTTTCTCTTCAAGCTCCTCTTCTTCTTTGCGGCCACTCTTCTCTTCCTCGGAGCAATCGTCGTCAATGGTTACTGCTGGTATGATCCCAAGACCGGCAAGGGAGGATGCAACGACACTCCAAGGTGCGAAACTGATGCCGACGGAAGCGAAAACTGCTGGGGATGAATATTGTAAGCGTATATGGCTTTGGCGCTTTTTCTGGATTAGATGTGTTGGTGTGGTTGTATCTGCTTTTCTGTGATGTAAACGTTTATATAACTGATAAATTTACGATTCTTCGGCATGAAAGCACAACTCTCTAAGACATATACAAGGAAAAGTAGTTACCCATCCTTATGAACTCTTCATTGGTCATCTTCTCGCTGTCTTCCAGGCTCAAACCCTTGCCCTCTTCCTTGCTTCTAATTACCACAAACAAGTGAGCAACCTTATGCGGTTCCTCTTTATGCCTATAAACGTAAGCCCGTTCTGACGCTTCTTCTGTCTTCATTCTCTCTATCCTCTCAGGTGGATTCTCATCTCGGACCCACTTGGCTTTGATAAACTGCGGATCTCCAAGAAGCGTAAACTGCTTCTTTCCGACGTCTTCTTCTTCCAACCATCGCGTCCAAATCTCTTCGATAAACTTGATCCACGTTTCTCTCCTCTCACTGTCCTCCTCTATGACATCTTCATTCAAATCTGAATCTTCCCATCCGATCATCTCACATTTCGGATTTGAGATTAGGGTCTTCACGTCCTCGTTAAGGTCAATAGTGCACATGTGACCAAAATGAAAACTTCGGACAAGATTGAAAGCAAAAGCGGCGGCAAAGACGTCATGAGCCACGCCAGCCGAGTACTCTGGTATGATGGCTGTAATTGTCTTTCTGTAAAATTCCAAGTTTTCAGCTTGGATCTCCTCGATTTTGCCATCTTCAATCATTTTTGGGTATTTCACAAAGCGGGGATCTACGTGAATGCTTCCAAAAGCGGTAAAGACTATTATTTCTTTGAAAGAACGGAAATTATTTTTGGCAAATTGGACTGGGTCACCGATTTCCTCTTGAGACTTCTTAAACCCAGGTAGATGACAATAATCGTGCTCTGAAGAATAAGGAGAGCAGATCTCAATAAAGACGTTTCCTTCATTCAGATCAGCGTCGTAGTGAAAGTCGATAACAAAAATTTTGGAATGAAGCTGCTCGGCACAGGAGCCGAGGTCTCCCTGAAACAAGGCGAGCTGACAGTAGTCGTCTTCTTGAAGAAGCCAGAAGACGGACTCGTGGAAGAGAGGAGGAGTGGAGTCCATGACTGGGATGGGGTCGAATAAATGCACAATCTATGGTATGGCGAGTCTTAGAATAGCGAGTGAGAAAAAATGTGTGAAAACAAGGCTTGGTTTCTTTGGTGAAGTTCAAAGTCATCTGAATGACAGAATTACATTACAGAGACAAAGTTACAAGCATATCAGATCTAGAAAGAGCCAAACAGAGATGTAAACCCAGAAAAATCTTGGAGTAACCCGATCTGTTACCCGAACCTGAAGTTTCCGGGTTACCCGATCCGGATCCGAACCCAAACCCGGAACTTTCGGGTAACCCAATCCGAAACCCGATCCGAAGCATCTCTGGTCAAAGCCAATGTAGATTATAACCTTTATACCATCTAACGTTTCCGTCGGCATCCGTTTCGCATCTAGGTATATTGTCGCATCCTCCTTTACCAGCAGGCACCGTTGACGACGTTACTTTCTAGGAAAAATTCAAGGACGAATTGGAACATGATGGACTTGACTAAAATGAGGTGCTGGAACCAATCATACAGCTTGGAGTTGTTACTATTTGGGTTCTGTTCATAACGTACATACATCTCAAATTTAGGCTCTTTCTAAAGTAATGTAAGCTGATAAACATCAACTACAAAACGGTTCCACTTTCTCCTTAAACTCCAAATTTCAATTTTAAAAGGAAGCGTGAGATCTTCTGGTTTTAGCTTATAACTACTGCGGTAAAGTTTATAATAGATCAAGGAGTATTTTCGAGTGAAAATGAAGCAAATGCTAATTTTACAGCTTTTTGCTATTCATGTTCCAATTAAAAGTTTAATTTTATTGACCGCGTTGATGACAAGGGTTAACTCAAGATTGCTTCACTTCATAAAGCGTTTTGAGCTAATGTGAATCAGCCTAAGAAAAAGGTCACATTTTAACACAAATATTATTGTTTTTCATCTGTAACGAATTTCAAAAAAGAAGCTTGAAAATCGCAATTTATTTTACGCTTGATAAATTTTTTTTGGCCAATTTTATTCAGATATGTCGCAGGTCCCTTCCATAGTCCATCCATAGTTGATTCTAAAACCATTTTTAAATTTTCATAGAGTCAGAATCCATACTTCTCTGGAGTACACCGAGCGGCGATGAATTTGAATCCAACGAAGAAGAGGACCATGAAGGCGAGGAAGAGTTGCTTCGGTTGAGGGAACATGTTACCATGCTGGATTGAAGCCTGAGACTCCTTTTGTAAAGTTTCAGGGAAGCGTCATCCCGCCCCATCGAACAAGGTCCAGCTTGAAATCAGACAGGTTTTGAGGGACGTGGGAGGATTGAAGAGGGTTGTTATGACTGTCAAGGAATTAAATTTGCGAAAACACTCAGAAAGCATTGCTTTCTGGATTAATCCACCGGCTCGGTTTCGATTGTATGGCTTTGTTACTGACACTTTTATTGACACAAGTCAATTTTCAGAAAGCATTTATGTGGAAAACTGTGAGCACGTAAACTCAAAATACGCTTATTGGGAAGCAAAGAAGAAATAGTAGCTGAGGAATGAAATGTTTGAGCTTAGTCCGTAGTTCATTTTTTACTGCCAAACCATATTATTACAACCTTAAAATGCAATCGGACTGGTTTGTCTGTACGCGTGCGTGCATGCGTGTGCAGATTGGTCCTGGTGCAATGTGCCTGAGCGGGGAAGGAAAGTGTGCGGGGCTACGGCGACCGTTATTTTTCGCACTTTCGTGTGGGAAAATTTTGGGAAGGTGAAAGTGATCGTTAGCAGTCGAAATGGTCGAATCTCGCTTTTAGAACCACTTTCAACAAAACTCGATCAACCGGCGAGTCCTAGAACCCAACTCAATCCAGACGATGCCTGCGGTGACGCTTTCACCTTCCCCCGCTTTCACTTTCCCGTGGTCAGCGGAATGAGGATGGAAGTGTTGTGGTGGTATTGAGAGTGCGGGAATGGCAGGAGTAGGAAGCGCACTCATGAAAGTGAAAAAAGGGAGCGAAGACGGAGGAGGAGCGGAGATGTGGGAAACAAGGAATGCGAGCAGAGCAGCGAATGGGGATGTGCGATGGGCTTTAACGGAAGCTAAAGGTGATCTGTAAAAGTCACGGTCAAATACGAAAAATGGTTGATCGCAGCGGCTGGAACGGTTAATAACAAATGCCTTCTTTATCTCTGAAGCACAGCTTTACAGCTATCTCCTGTCGCCTTCCCCACAGCCAAAATATCCACCAAAATTAACAAAACCCATGCAATATTGCTCCTGTCGTTCTGAAACCACCCCAAACCGCAGCAAACAACAGCGCGCAGGCGCCAGAAAAACTTTTGCACATCTTCTACACGCCAAACACAGCAATTTCACATTAAAGGAGCCGATATCACAATTTTTAGAATTTTTCAAAGCCTCTTTTCTGCGTTTAGTAACGGTTGAGTGTTTGGGATTTTCTTCCACAACTTCCAATAAGGCATATGCTAATTTTGCGTCTTCTTGTTATACATGTTCAAATGAATGGACGACAAGGGCCGTCTCAAGATCGCTTTGTTTAATAAAGCGTTCAATGACGCCAGAAAAAAATTCTAATTGAACACAAATAGTCTTGATTTACAGTTTCCCTTGTGTTTTGTAAATAGTCGATTCTTTCCATCCGTAGACTGCCAGCTGTTACCAGTAACAGAATCGCGTATTCCATGTTTGTTGTTTGGAAGTTGACACCTCACTAAAACGCACACGAAAACGATCATATGGTCATGTTCAACCTCCGCTTGCTTGTTGTATCTGTTTTGGCGAGTGCTATACTAAATGCCACTTATTTGAAATTCAAATATTTAGATTCTTTTTTCTTTTTCACTGGCTGACGTTCTGACTCGTCAGCACCCCTGCTTGCCCGAGGAAATCGTCAAATCGACTTGTGGACCAAACGAGGAGATTTGGGTTAACAACTACAACTGCCATGAGTTTTGCATCAAAATGTTGGCTTTAAAGAGTTTGAAGCTTGGGACAAGTGTATAATGTTATCAATAAATTTGCCGTTCGGTCATTGGTCTCGTTATGCATCAGCATTCAAATCAACGGCTCTACATTTTTCAGATTTCGCCTGATGTTGGTGGACGTATGCCGCTTGTTAGCTAAGGTATTATTAAGAGAGCTGTCTGTGGAAGTGCGTATGCAACAAAAACGTCTGTCTCGATCGGCTCCTTTTGTGAAGATTCATCTCCGCCCCATTGAACAAGGTCCAGCATGAAATCAGACAGGTTTTGAGGGACGTGGGAGGATTGAAGAGGGTTGTTATGACTGTCAAGGAATTAAATTTGCGAAAACACTCAGAAAGCATTGCTTTCTGGATTAATCCACCGACTCGGTTTCGATTGTATGGCTTTGTTTACTGACACTGTTATTGACACAAGTCAATTTTCAGAAAGCATTTATGTGGAAAACTGTGAGCACGTAAACTCAAAATACGCTTATTGGGAAGCAAAGAAGAAATAGTAGCTGAGGAATGAAATGTTTGAGCTTAGTCCGTAGTTCATTTTATCACTGCCAATCCATATTTTCCTGAACTCGACCAGCTAAACTCAACGTTGTAACGTGAAACCCTACCTGTAACTTTAGTTCGTTATCCCAGCATCAGGATCAGATTCATAGTAGTACCACCAAGGGAATTCGTCGTCGGCTTTGAGTCCGACCACAAAGAGGACCAAGAGAACGAGGAGGATCTGCTTCAGCTGGAAAGACATAACTCCGGAAGCGTTGCTGGAATGTGGATACAGAGTCCATGGTCGTATTTATGTGTCAGTTGGCCAAGGGTCAAATAATCCCTTCCTACGTCTTCTAGTGGAATAAATGCTAATTTACTTGCGTTTAGGGACTGTTTGCCAGCGTGGATAGAGCTAGCAAGGTAGCATAACATAAAAACAGAGCTATTGATTGACGTTTTGGCGTGTTTCCTCGACTTCCACGAACGTAACCTGATGGCAGTTTTTATGCCAGAAGCACTCTAAAGTAACTTTGAGCTTAGATCGAGCAGGGCTTGACAATTGCTGACACAAGTGAAATAGTGAGTGAAACGTAAGAAAAAGAATTTGTTGTTTCTAAGTCAGTCAAAACAACCCTCCTGAATTTGACCACGTTTCTCAAAACCAGCCAGATTTGAGACTGGACCTTGTTCGATTGAGTGGAGTTGACGCTTTTCTGAATCATTACAAAAGGAGCCGCTGGATTCAATCCAACGACGACCGGCATCACGAAACCTCAGCTGAGCATTTTTTGCAGTTTTGGAGGAAAAGCAACGGGTCCGTGCCAATCATTAGTAGCCATTAAAATCGGGCATATCTATCCTTAATTGTGATTGCTTCTCACGCCAAATAAGTTTGTGATCTTAAGTGAGATAGCGTTCCAATGTGGAATCGCAAACTCGAAAGCCAAATTTATTTTATGCCAAAGTTGGGGTTTTGGAAGAAAAGCCAAGAGGACGTACCTGAGTCCGTTGATTTCAGTCTGAAATTATTCGATAGGGAATGAAAGAAAATGTATCTTTTAAATTTTGGTACCTCAATCATTTCTCATAAGCTCCAGGTGAGTCGTCATCATCTGGAGCTTCCCTCCGTCCACTTGACCTTCATTTTAGGTTCTTCACATAATTTTAAATTTCTACGAGCTTTCGGAGAGTTGTTATGACGGGAAAAGTGTTGCCAAGACAAACACAGCATAACATGCGACATTTATCAACGAAAAATCTAGCCAGGAATGTTCACACTAAATCCGACTGATCCCAATCCGACTGTTTTTTGCAATACTTCGCAATTCTTAGCCAAAGACTTATACCAAAGCTTAATCGATAATTTGAACTTACGCAGAGGTGGAACGCAAACAAATTAGGAAAATGCTTTTTCTGTGTTGACCTTAAAACTCGATTTTTCGGTTTTCCCTTTAAACTGCTTTCCTTGTTACACTTGATGGCTTTTTTAAATAACCACGTGAGCTCGTCAACGTCTTCTTGTTGGACGCATTAATCAGTTCACGATGCAACTTCTCAAGCTGCTCCTCTTTGTCGCCGCTTTTTTGTACATCGGAGCTGGTGTCGTCAGTAGCGCGTGTGCGTTCGATCGCAAGACTGGGAAAGGAGAATGCAGCGCTCCTCGGTGCGAAACGGACAAGAAGGGAAACACGATTTGCGTTGGATAGATTTCGTAACTTGATTAAATTTTAGTGATTGTAAGAAGTCCGGTTTTTAGAATTCTGTGATGCTTCTCTTTTTGCTTCGTTCGTTCAGCTATTTTAATCCTCTCTTTGTAAAATTGTAACAACAATAAATGACTCACTTCTTGTCTTAGGCACACACTAATTGTCACAAAGTCCACAAATTTTGTGCGTTCGCTAAAATCGCACTTTAACACTACCTTTCTACACATGATCGACAATGTTCCAAACTCTGACATCACTCGTCGCTCCCGAGCGTTATGTTTTTGGCTATGAATTTGCAAAAAATGACTAGAAATATAAGCGCAAAACTTAATTTTGATTACGGTCCAGAGGGTCCTCTTGACTAATATTATTTCGGGACCTCTCTTTACGGTCCTATTGGTCCTGATTACTACGGACGTGGCAGTGGTGGAGAAGTTAACTTTTACGGAGACAGCTTTAGATCTTTTGAATAGTCCTGACGGTCCTCGTACACTGGCAAAGGTGGAGAATATGGTGGAGGAAACCGCCATTCTGATTAATACGGAGGTGGAGAAGTCCACGTGTACGGAGGAGACATTTGGACTTTTCGGATATGGCTCTGAACGTCCTCGTGACTACTATAGTGGTGGAGGTTGACGAAGAAATGACCTTTACTATGGTAAAGATGACCGTAGAAATGGTAGCAATTATAGATAATGGTCATGAGCGTCCTGTTTACGACACAAGTGGAGAACACCACAGAAGAAGCGACCACGATCTTTCCGAATACGGTCGTCACCGACCTGAGTAGTACGACAATGGAAATAACAGAGAAAAAGATGATTATGAGCCTTCTGAATACGGCCATAAGCGTCGTGACTGCAACCGTGGCACAGGCAACTATGGGCATCTTGAATATGGCCGCCATGGTTACGACTATTACGGTAGAGGCAGTCGCCAAGATGGAAGCAGCAGAAGCTTTTTTGGGTAGAAGCGGCCGGCCGGCCTAATTACGGTCTATACGATCCTGACTACTACGGTGAAGAAATAAACCTTAACGTGGAAGAAGGCGACTACTGGTTGAGCAAGATTGAATACCCGAAATTTGACACTTGGTCACGAGTCCTAAAATCAGTCTCTGACAAAAATAGTGAAATTTTACAGCGACCATATTGAGGAAAACAGACGGATTGGTGTCAGTATGTTCAGCATAAACATCTCTAGTCAGAGTTACATTGTAATTTTTTGATAGGTATGCGTGGTTAACTTCATCGACATTTTCCAGTCATAACAACTCTCGCTAATCTTGTCAGAACTTGAAAACATTTTACAAACTTGCCATAAAATCTAGGCCAGGTGGGCGGAGATTTGTTCTTTACCAGGCTTTACAAAAGGAAGCCAGTTGCTCCTTTCCAGCATCCACTCAATCAACATGTTTCCTCAGCTGAAGCAACTTCTCCTCGCCCTCCTGGTCTTCTTCGTAGTCGGACTTCAAGTCACTTACGCTCAATGCTGGATTGACGAAAACGGCATGCAGCATTGCAACAACGTACCGGTTTGTACAGTGAACGCCGATGGCAGTACATCTTGCGTTGGTAAGATTTAGAATTTCGAAATTTTATTTTAGCATGCACTTTCAGTCTGAAGCTGCAAGTGAATCGACCAGATGGATAAAGGAACGGACACGCTAATTGGTTTTCACAATCGAAATTACAAAAAAATGCTTTTATAAACTATCAAATTGGAATCAGATAAATCAACTTCGTGATGACGCATTGATCATTGCTGTTTTTTACAAAGAAGTTGATAAGAAGACTGCTGGATTCAGCTAAAATAGTTTTTGAATAATTACAAGTAGCGAAAAAGTGAAAACTGTGGTATTGACCTACATGTGCTAAAGCTTTTCTACACATTTATCTCAGGGTAGACATTTTGATTATGCAGTGCTTGATAAATTGGCACTTTTGTTGTAATTAATCATTCAAACTCAAATACAAATGGGACGCAAAACGCCCACTCTCACGCTCTCCTCTTTTTGTTCTTGAAAACTCAAATTTAACTGACAGCAAATGACAAAATTTAAGCTTAAATTAGGTTAATGTTGTCCACAGCCTTTTCATACTCAAACTTGACAAAGTCCGCGTTATCTGACATTTTAAGAATATAGACATTAAACAGCGTTAGAAATAGCCGAACATACAGTTAATTACACGTGGAGCCTTTATAATACAAATTCCTTAGGCTCCTCTTTCTTCGTCTTGTCCTGGGAGGTGCTCTGAAACTGTATGTCTTGAATCCCCTTCTTGGCATGATTACAACTACCCTCTGCAGTGCACGCGGAACAAAAGGTCGAATTGGGTTGAAGCTGGAACGAGCCGAGTCGGAGCCAAGCATCATCGAACAGGATTGGACGCTGTGGACGGTGTCCTGGCTGGCGCTGGGCTGCTCTTTCTTAACGTCGATTAAACGTGTTCTAATTTAACTAAAACCCAAGGTTACCAGAGACTTGTGGGAGCCACTGTGCTCGTCTTCTTCGGTGAGCACGGGCAGGTCGGTGACGGTTCTGGCGCTGCCGCTTTTGGGTCTGTTTTCCAGGTCGCGCTGGAATCGAGCGATGATGTCCAAGGGAGCGTCGGGGTCCGGTTTCGAGAGTTTCTTGTGGAGCGTGTTTTGGGCGGACGAGTTTACGGAAGAGGTGGCGGCTAGAAAAGTTTTTCAGCATCCTGATTAACTAATTTGCCTACAGGTCTTCCGTTTCCTAATCACACCCTCCTCGTCTTCAGGATAAACGGTTCCAGTGATCACCGAGAGTCTTCTCTTGACCGCATCAAACACTCCAGAGTGCAAACTGGCAAAACTGTGCTTATCGTCGTCATCGTCTATCGTGGTTGTGTCCTCTCGAGGCAGCATAATCACACTTCCCGTAGTGGAGCTCTTTTGGAGACGGCCTTCTTGCTGGGCACTGAAGCGTACATTTTAGATTACTAATTAAAAGCTAGGCCTACTGTTGAAGAGCAGATCCCATCATAGGCCGACAATAGTGTTGATCGTAGCCAAGCTGTACATAGGAGTGGCGATGTTCTCGTCCCAGAAGGCGTCACGGACAAGAATTGGGTACTGGGTAGTTCCGGCCATAGCCATGGCTACCTAAACTCTCAAATCTAAGATCTCATTTTCAAGAGAGATAAGCATACCTGCAAGTTACGGTCAAGCAAAAAGTTGACCTCAAAATCGTCGTCGTCATCTCCCAGCGGATTCAAAAGCGCCTCGGCAACTTTCATCCAGCCCATGTAGAACACGAATTGAAAGATGGTCATCACCGGGACGTAGATTTTCAAATCATCGACATATTTCTCATCGGGAGCTTTGTCCAGGTCTTGTCTTCCCAGTAGAGCAATGATAAAGTAGAGCCTGACAGTTAAGCACACGACTTGGGTGTAGAGGAGAGGGATGGGGATCCAGTCGTAACCGAGAAGGGTGCCCAGGTTGCCGCGAAATTCTACAAATCTCTAAAACCATTTTAGTCCATAAAACTCAAATATTCAATGAAGCCCACCTTGTACAAGTCCTGAACCCCATGATCAGTAATCCTGTTCTCATTTCTCGCAGTTTTGACCAGATCAAAGGCCCATTTTAGAGGCACCCATAACTGCGTCACAGGCGACTTGTTCTTTTCAATATCCGTAAAGATTTGAAGCTCTTCTGTTGTAATATAGCCTGCAGCCACAAAACTCTCCAGGGTTGGAAATCGGTTTAGAATCACTTCACTCATAGTCCTGTAGGCTAAGACTTGAAAGAAAAGAATGTATCTTAGAATTGTCCGTCTCAGCATTATGCCTCTTTCATCTATGGCTGAGATGTATGTACACACGTGCATGGCAGTCCTAAACAGCCATTTCCACAATAACCTAAAATTAAGAATTCCTCACAAGTCCACGAAGCCCAGGTTCGCTGCCATATTCATCCAACGGTCGACCACCAAACTGACAAAGAAGCCGAGCATAAACGTCAGCGGAATGTAGTCAACATAACGAGCAAAGAAAACGCAAACTGATTCAAAAATTCTAAAACAGCATAAAGCGTTAAATTAGGAAAGGGAGGCTGACCTCTTCTGACTCTCACTCATCACAAACCGGTAGGCTAATCCAAGAAGCGCATAGAAGAACAGCCAGAGGAAGAGTTCCTTGTAGACGGCCTTCCACAAGCTTCCTTTCCAGCGGAAGAATAGCTGGATGAACGTTGTAAAGCCGGCCGTGTTCACGTCGCTGTTGTAGGTCACTGTCATGGCTATTGGGACGTCTCAGAACCTTAAAATTGTTACATCAAAAACACCATAAAATAAAATTTTTTAAAGCACGCAACATTAAAAATTGATCAAAACATGGAAAGACAATGAAAGACAAGGAAATACAAGCCATCGACGTTCCTAATCAATCCAAAAACAATACCCAGACTGTCGATCTGGTCTTCTTGTTTGTGTACACGTCATTGTGGAACGTTCGAATATGGAATCAGATTTGAATTTGAAGTAAGAGAAAAACACAAGTGCAGAAAACGAAGAAATCGATCTCTAGAAGATCTCTAGTCTCAATAAAGGCAATTTCGTGATTTAAGCTAACACTCAACCCTATCTCATTCGGTCGTAATATAAAAACCAAAATCTAGTCTATGGACACCCTACGCTAAGGATCGTCTCTATTTGTCGGTCGTCTCATATTCAAATCAAAACTGATTAAATATTCAAGCGTTCCCCACAACGGCATGAACACAAACAAAGTGACAAGGCAGCCGACGACCGTCTGGGTTCAGTTTTCGGGTCTTTTATTGCGTGCCACTCAATATTTTACAGCCATTTTTGAATAGAAGGTTAAGGCTCTAAGGAAACGTTTACGGAGCCATGACGGTGACCTACAACAGCGACGTGAACACGGCCGGCTTTACGACGTTTATCCAGCTATTTTTCCGCTGGAAAGGAAGCTTGTGGAAGGCCGTCTACAAGGAACTTTTCATCTGGCTGCTGCTCTATGCTATTTTAGGATTGTCGTATCGCTTTATCATGAGCGAGAGTCAGAAGAGTGATCTTCTTTTCTTAAGCCTTATCTTAAAGTGTCAGTTTAGAATCTTTGAAGCTTTATCAGTCTTCTTCGCTCGATATGTGGACTACATCCCTCTAACGTTTATGCTTGGCTTTTTTGTCAGCAGAGTGGTCGATCGTTGGATGACCATGAGCGCGAATCTGGGATTTGTGGACTTGTAAGAAATCTTAAGCTTCGAAGATTTGTTAATTCTTATTTAGGACCGCCATGCACGTCTGCGGCTACATCTCAGCCATAGACGAAAGAGGGATGATGCTGAGACGGACAATCCTGAGATACATCCTCTTCTTACAAGCCTTGGCCTACAGGAGTATGAGCGAAGTGATTCTAAGCAGATTTCCGACTGTGGACAGTTTTGTGGCTGCTGGTTATCTGACCCCAGATGAGCTAAAAACGTTTACTGAGATCGAAGAGAACAAGTCTCCTGTGACGCAGTTGTGGATCCCTCTAAATTGGGCTTTTAATTTAGTGAGGACGGCAAGAGATGAAGGCAGGATTACCGACCATGGGGTGCAGGATCTGTGCAACGTAGGCTTCTTAAGATAACTGTGTTTGATAGGCAAAAGTAGTTTCAGAGATTCGTAGAATTCCGCGGCAACCTGGGCACCCTTCTCGGCTACGACTGGATCCCCATCCCTCTCCTCTACACCCAAGTAGTGTGCTTAACTGTCAGGCTCTACTTTATGATCGCTCTCTGGGAAGACAAGACCTGGACAACGCTCCAGACTCAGCCTATGTCAATGATGTGAGCGTGCTATTTCAAAGATTAAAAAAGGTCAATATTAGTTTAAAATCTACGTCCCGGTGATGACCATCTTTCAATTCGTGTTCTATATGGGCTGGATGAAAGTCGCCGAGGCGCTTCTGAATCCGCTTGGAGACGATGACGACGATTTTGAGGTCAACTTTTTGCTTGACCGTAATTTGCAGGTATGCTTATCTCTCTTGAAAATGAGATCTTAAATTTGAGAGTTTAGGTAGCCATGGCTATGGCCGGAATACCAGTCATCCCAGCCTCGTCCGCGACGTCTTCTGGGACGAGAACATTGCGACTCCTATGTACAGTTTAGCTACGATCAACGCTATCGTTCGGCCCATGATGGGATCTGCTCTTCAACAGTAGGACTAGCTTTGAAAGTTAGTTACTGCCTTGTTTTAGTGCGCAACAAGAAGGCCGTCTTCAAAAGAGTTCCACAGGCACTGTAATGTTGCCTCGAGAAGACACAACCACGATAGACGATGACGACGATAAGCACAGTTTTACCAGTCTGCATTCAGGAGTGTTTGAGGCGGTCAAGAGAAGACTCTCGGTGATCACTGGAACCGTTATCCTGAAGACGAGGAGGGTGTGATTAGGAAACGGAAGACTGTAGGAAACAGTTAATCAATGTTAAAAACTTTTCTAGCCGCCACCTCTTCCGTAAACTCGTCCCCCAAAACACGCTCCACAAGAAACTTTCGAAACCGGACCCCGACGCTCCCTTGGACATCATGCTCGATTCCAGCGCGACCTGGAAAACAGACCCAAAAGCGGCAGCGCCAGAACCGTCACCGACCTGCCCGTGCTCACCGAAGAAGACGAGCACAGTGGCTCCCACAAGTCTCTGGTAACCTTGGGTTTTAGTTAAATTAGAACACGTTTAATCGACGTTAAGAAAGAGCAGCCCAGCGCCAGCCAGGAACCGTCCACAGCGTCCAATCCTGTTCGATGACGCTTGGCTCCGACTCGCCTCGTTCCAGCTTCAACCCAATTCGACCTTTTGTTCCGCGTGCACTGCAGAGGGTAGTTGTAATCATGCCAAGAAGGGGATTCAAGAATACAGTTTCAGAGCACCTCCCAGGACAAGGCGAAGAAAGAGGAGCCTAAGGAATTTATATTGTAAAGGCGCCATTTATACAATGTTACATACAGCTATTTAAATCCCGTTTGTGATGAAGCTATTTTTCGATCGTGCCAGGCCTTTCTTAACACATCTTAAGCCTTGCTTTTTACTAACAACAGCATACATGCTATCAATGCTTATTTCTTACTTCAGGAATTCAACATCACCCTTTGATGCTTTTTAAGTCATGCTGCTTTTAGCTTCCATTCTTTGAAAATTGAGATGTTAGAGGAAAGTGAAATTGTGGACTCTAGTTCCAATGCAAAGTTATCCGAAGCCGAAAGACCGTGTGAAAGTGGCACAGGATGGAAGAAGAGGATAAAAGGACGCTATTCCTTGGCTGCCCCAGTTATTAGACAAACGAGGAAGATATTCAAGAGTATTTTGAAGAACTCAAATGCAAGGTGACTACAGTAGATGTAATTGTCAACCTAACAGGGGAAGCAAGGCAAGTCAACTTTTTACATTTGGCCTTTTTGTATATGAATTTTAGGCCCCGTGCCTTAGTGATCCTAAAGCACGTACAGGACGTTGACCGGACCCTCAAAAGCGCTTGGCACACAATTTGTGGTCGTGACGTAGCGGTACGTCTGTGTATTCCAAGAACTTCAACATATGATTCTTGGAATTATTACGCTGACCGATTCTCAAAGCCACCGAAGAAAACCCGACGATGAGCACTTCGGTTTTAATATAAATGAGGACGAGAGCAGTCGAGCGGAGAGATATGAAGCCATTAAGTGCGAATATGTGTAATTTTTGAGGCTAATTCACGACATTTTAGCGGTGACTGGAACAAAAAGAAAAAGATAGCGGCGAATCCTGACGAATTGGGCCTTCCAATTCTTCTTTATCTCAAATCTTAGAAAACGCGGTTTTGGTCGTAAGTTGGAACTGTCAGAAAACGATTTTCGCGAAGCTTAAACACAAAAACTCGCTTACGAATAAACTGAATTTCAAAATGAAGAAAAAAGCGAAAACTGGGGATTTCGTATTGTAAAAAACGCTATAAAAGTTTTCCATCAACGTTTTTCGCCAGCACGACTCACATCAGAATGACTAGGCAGTCAAAACAATGACTCATTTGGATCGCTTCTGTATTTGATCACTTTTACGCTTTAACTTCAGTTAACGCATTTTATCTCTTCTATTTCCAGCATGTCAGATGTGCAAGAAATGCCATTTCTCAACGATAGATTGAGCTTTAGCTTTTTCTAATTACCGCGTGGCTCAATTTAATTACATACCTTATAGCGATTGCACCTGCTCTCTCGCTTTGCCTCTATCCCGTGCGTCACCCTAACAAGACCAGCGTCGTACTGCTATAACCAGTCGTCAATCAATGCGTGTGGCCGTCGTTCTTATATATTCTCTTTTCATTACCCTAGTTTTCAGAATGTTAGAAGAAGGAGAGATTGTCGACAGCTCCGGTGAAGAAACTGAAAGTCCAGCCAAAAAACCCCATATTCCTGTTGCAGAACAGAAGAAGCGGACGCTTTTCCTTGGAGGGCTGAGGTATGCGACAAAAGAAGAGAATATTCGGGAATATTTCAAAGATCTGCGCTGTGATATTGCAGATATCTACCTAAGCGTGGATAAGGAGGGAAAGACCAAGTGAGAAAGCTCCAAATTGAATTATTTTAGGGTCTAAATTTTAGGCATTTTGCATTTGTCACCTTGAAAAAGGCTGAAGATGCTGACCGAGTCCTGAAAATGACCTGCCACAAGATCTTAGATCGTAAAGTAACAATCCAGAGACCGGTAGGCTCCTTTATACCTGGAATGCCACACACGCCTATCAGCTATGAGGAGTACTCCGACCAAAAACCTACGACAAGCCGGAAGAGGTGGCGTCATGATAAATATGGATTTCATGACCACGAGAAGGAGAGGGAGCATGAGGAGAGGTGGGAGGCGATTGAAAAGTAAGGGAACATGTTATTATATCAATATAGTAAATTTTCAGTGGAAACTGGACCAAAAGGGCTGTGAGTCCTGATGATTCAAAAATGTCTTCGTCGGCCTTGCAACCTGAAAAGGTCCGTAAAGCTCAAAAGCGCAACACGTTTGCTGTTGGCCATTCTCGGCTTTTGAGAAGACTGGGATACTCAAGAAGAAGCGTAAGTCATCTGATCAAGAGAAGACTCCTGACAAGTGATATTTAGTTATTTCTTGTTTGTTGAATCTATAAATTGTAGCTCCAAACATCGATGGCTGCCCTTGTGCTCAACCATTTCTTGCTTGACTAATATTTTTGAAGGGTCCGTGTCAAAGTCTCGCTCTGAATGTCCAACTTTCTTTGCACATCAGTTTACATAAGACCGCATTAACCTGGAATTGCGCTTCGACCGCGTCTTAGGCTTAGATAGCAATAAACTGAAATCAGACAAAGAAGAGGACCATAAAGGCGAGGAAGAGTTGCTTCAGCTGAGGGAACAGGTCGCTTTGACGCTGAATGCTGAACAGAATCAAGTAACTGCTTTTGAGGACAAAACAGGACGTTTTGTAGAGATTCGGGGAAGCGTTAAATCCGCTCCATCGAACGAGGTAGATGCAGTATTCAAGTCGAAGGCACTGTGTGGAGACTTAGTAAGTTGTCAATTCCGCACCATCTGGCGTTTTTATGTGGCAGGCTACGTGGCTGGATTCTTTTGTTTGGGTTAATCTCTGTATTGATTCGCATTGGGCGCCTTGTTTTCTAGGCGTCTGCAACAAAATGAAAATCATCTCGAGCGATTCTTCCGCTAACACACTTTCTGTTTACCTTCCAACCTTTTTTCTCCGTTCCACCTAGCTTCTGTCAAATTCCGGCTTTCTTCAGCTCAAATACCTTTCAATCCTAATCCCATCGCCACAATTAGCCGAGCACCATTCTCTCACGATGAGACTGTCATCAGCTGTCAACTCCGCGCGAAATTGCCTCGGAGCGCATCTCGACATCGCTAAAGGTATGTATGTCGTCGCGAAAAGTGTCGCCTGCACACTGTTTCACGTCGTTTCCGAAGCTCCGCCTGAGATCTGGGTCGCGCTAAGAATGACCACAAGCCGTTGACCACCTGCGCGATGACCACACCTGCAGTGAATTTGGGCTTCGCGATTTCTGAAATCGCCAAGGTCGTTGCAGCGCTGTTTGCATTGCGCAACCCGCGCGCCGCTGATTAAGTTATCCATCACGGCGGGTTGTGTTTAGGGTGCGGGGAAGGGTTAACCTAATTGAGTGGTCGGGAACGGTTTCGATCTCAAATATACCTTTGATAGTTTCGAGTGTTGTTGACGTGGTCAACTTTTAGAGATGGCTTCCACGCCGGCAAAGCTGCTCAAGGCGAAAGTGGCGCCCGCAGGTTCAATGACAGCCAGTGTCAAAGAGAAGAAGGGAATTCTTAGGAGCCTCAGCTTTCAGGTTGGTTTTAAAGCATTTTCAGAATTCGGATTTTTGGACTATTGTGTACTTTAAACGGCTTGGAAAACGTTTCACAGCACTCAAAATCTGCGCTTAAGCTGACATTTTGCTCATTTTAAAAGTTTTTTTGCGTTTTTCACTGAGTTTTTTAATTTCAGATTTGCTGTTTTCTAACCGCCTGCGAACGTTTCACAAAACGTTTAAAAGTGCAACAACCGTGCAACATTTCACATTATCTTTTAGAAGTTTTTGAGCTACCGTTTTTGTTGTTTCGCAGCTTGTGAAACGTTTCAGAAGCCCTGTAGGATGCCGATTGACTACAATTACTGTTTGCTAAGTGCTAAAAAATTGACAGATCACCAAATCGGTTTTGATATGTAGAACAGCAATCAATCTTAGGCTTTGCCGCCGAAGATGAATAAGCGTGAAGGCGACAGAATTTGTTTTGATAAGCGACATCTAAAAATTATAAAAGCCTCGTGTTTCAATCAGCTGATCTGTTAGACCACTCCAATTAGTCCTTAACCACTTAATTCATCAAAGTACACCCGGGATTCTCTTTCAAACCCAGATTTCTCCGAACGCGAATTAAGTTCACTTTTCAGTTCACCCAATTCGGGCGCAGCAACCGCAAAGGAGAGAAAGGAATGCACACGTATGACGTCACGCCCGAGATCCGAGACGACGGACCGCAGCAGTTACCCGGCGATTTCGGTCCGATCACTGGAGTCCAGTGTCAAGGGATTCTGCTTAAGAAGTACAAGAAGAAGAATCGCAGAGCCACGTGGAGCAAGAAGTGCGTTTTCTTAGCATAAGAATTGTTCAGGGGCCTTGTGAAACGTTTTACAATGCTGTCTATTCCTCTAACGTAACCTAAATTGTCTGCTCTCCAGATTCTTCATTCTCAAGGAATGCTTCCTGCTCTACTACGCGAGCAAATGCGAGAAACGCTTCCGAAAATCCCGAAGAATCGACCTACATCCTCGTGGGATCATTCCTCTCATCGGTTGCTCGATCGTCTCTGGCGGAGACATTGGCCAAAAGCACTGCCTCCTAATCACTCATCCCCAGTTCGACCAAGCCATCATCGTCTGTGCCAGAGACCAAAAAACTCAAGAATTGTGGCTCACGTCTCTCAGAGAGGCTACCAAAATGTAGGCTTCTTTATCCTCATTTTGACCTCAAAAATTCTTATTTTTAGTTCCTACAAGAACACGATCGTAGGTGAATCCATGATCCGAGAACTGGAATCCAAGGGAATCAAGCTTAATCAAGAAAACAAGATTTACGAGGAGAAACTTAAGTCCGAAGCTGAGGCTAGACAAGAGGAGCATAACAAAAATATGGTATGTACTATCTTTGAGTTCGTGTACCTCTAAAAATCAATTTTTAGTCTCTAGAAAAAGCTAAAGAAGAGCTGGAAAAAGAACGTGAAAAGCTTATTAAAACCACCAAGAAGCTCAAAGACGACCTTAGCAACGTTAAGAAGTGCGTTTTTTCAAATCTATTAGAAGCATTAAGTTCGTTTTTAGCGACCTGAAACTCACAAACGAGGCTAGGAGAACCCTAGAACAAGAAAAGTTCTCCCTGACTTCAAAAACCCAGTGCCTTGTGACCAATATGGAAGCTCTGAATCTCGAAAAATCCAAAATCGAAGAACAGATGTCGTCGATAATCCGAGAACGCGAAAAGTTCCTCCTCGAAAACCAAAATCTGTCTACCGTAACCTGTCAACTTAAGAATCGTCTGATGGAGATTGAGTCCAAGACTCACTGTATCAACACGGAGAAGGAGAAAATTGAGTCTCTGCTGAAGCTTAATGAACAAAAAACGCAGGATTTGGAGAAGGAAAGGCAGTACTACAATAACCAGACAAGGGAGCTGCTTCAGTCCTTGAAGGTAGGCTTCAGAATGTCACAAATGCTAAGATTAGCTTTAGGACATCAATGAGCAGAAAGACATGACCGAATCTGAACTTCGCCATGAGGCTCAAGCCAGACAAGGAGCTGAGAAGCAACTTCAAGCTGCTGAGAAGGCCTTAGAACACCTGGAAATGGCGCTGAAACTGACCGGAGCCCAGATGACCGAGCTTCAGGAGCATATTATGCCTGATGTGCACAAGCTTAGAGGTACAAGAATTTCATTCACTGAATTTTCAATCAGAACTCTAGAATTCTTCGAGCAATGCGCTATCGAAAGTCGCCTTGACGCAAACAAACCCAACATTATGAAAAATGCGATCTACGCAAGGAAATCAATTCGTAGGAGCAAGACGAAGATTAGGAATTCCATCAGGAAGACGAAGACGCTGGCTTCAAGGCAGGATAGTGACATCGACTCGACGAAACTGGAATCTAAGACACTTATTCATCTTTAATCGGAGAAGTCAAGAAATCTACCTATAATAATAAATGTGCAATATACCTTACAGTACCTATGTATCTCATAAATGCGTTAATTACCTTAAAAAGTATCCAACAATAAAAATTTTGACAGCTGTTGACTCAAAATTTGAGGTTTCTTAACGCTTTTAAAAGCTGAATGTCGAAACCGCTGTCCAATCTTAGTAAAATGTCGTTAACACGAAATGATACGTTCCAACAAAAATTGATACAGACTACACCAGAAAAGGATGCATTCTTTCTACAACACCATTCCTATCGTCGTTTTTTGACGTTCGAATAGCCCAATTCCTGACTTTCCCAACATCCTGTCAGTCAAAACAGCGTCGCAAACAGCACAGAGATTTACGAACACCTCACGCGTTATTCTTGAATTCTAACGAGCTCGCTTTGGATCGCTTTTAAAGAGTGAAATACCCAATCACAAAGATTGCCAACACGCTTAAACTTTAAATGCAGGCCAGCTACTCTAGAGCGGCTTCATTGACTTTTGAAGCAACTTCGTATGGTTTTTCTAGTTCTTAGATTGACGCTCCTAGATCTACACATTATATGAAGACCCTAAATGAATGCTTTACCCGGCTTTTGTCGATCTATTTTTCCTCGCATCCTGTCGCCGTTCTCTGATGCTCACAAAATTGTTTTGACTGGCACCAGCATTAGAAAAGCTTTTGACTTTTGGTTTTTCACTATGCTAATACAACACACAGTCAACACACAACGCCACTAACTATGCTAATACAACACACAGTCAACACACAACGCCACTAACACCTCCCACATGCTCGAGAATTCCAGATTGTAAATTGGACTTTGTTCGATAAGGCGGAGTTTACGCTTTTCTGGATTGCCACAAAAGGAGCCACCTGATTCAGTCCAGCATCCAGGCAGCATGTTCCCTCAGCTGAAGAAACTCCTCCTCGTATGCATTGTTCTCTTCTTTGTTGGATTCCAGATGATCGCTGCTGATGATGACGGGGATGACCACGAGAAACAGGAGGAAAATGCGTAAAGGTAGGAAACATGTCTTGTTTCTAATCGTTTAATGGATTAAGATGGGATTTGATTCAATGGACTCTGGCACGGATCCTTGGGTTTTTCGGATGTACCTCAATGGACTTAAACTTTTCGAACCACAAGTTCGCAGCTTTCTCTTGTTTAGATAAAGTTAGACGCAGTAAATCTGGAACTTCATTACCTATAAACTCTTAACAGCATCCCATAGGCTGAATTCCGGCCTCGCAAGTTTCGTCGGTCTTTGACATACAAAACAATCGTCGGCGTCGCTAAGTCCAAAGAAGAAGAAAAACAGTAGAGCGAAGAGAAAGTGCGAGTGTTGAGGGAGCATGATGGAATGATAGGGAAATAGGGTGGACAGGTCTCTCTTGTATAAGCCCGGTCAATTCGCGATTTGCTTGGGAGACCAGTTTTCAACTGACCGGAAGGCTGAAAAATTGGTCACTGCGCTACATAATGCTTTTCTAGCACTACTTTAAAACGCTATTTGAAAACTTTTTTCACTGTACGCCCGACTAACAAAGGAATAGATTGTTATATTTTAGCTCACGACTAGAAAGCTGCATCGTTCTCAAGTCTAAAAGTACTCATTTTAAGAATAACTGTATCTTTGAAATTTCGATACCACTTTCATTTCCTGAAGCCTCCGGGTAAGGCAATAGAACTATTGTAATTGTCAGCTGCGATAATTTGAAATCTCACGAAGAAGAGGACCATAAGGACGAGGAGGAATCGCTTCAGTTGGGGATTCATCTTGGCGGAGTCGATCTTAGATTGAAGCAGGGGTTTCTTCTGTAGAGATCCGAGGAAGCGTCAACTCGTCCCATCGAACAAGGCCAAACTTCAAATCTGGTTTTTGGCATGTAAGAGCATTCATTGGAGAGTTATTATTACTGGCATGGAATTAGACTGAGCAGTGACAGGGCTACCATCCCGGGAAGCACTCAGCATTAATCCGGTTATTTTCAAATGCCAAACTTATTCTTTGCTAGCTTCTCCACCACCTAGTCAACCAAAACAACTTTGCCACAGGATTCCAAACTCTTGCAATGGTTGATAACTCTTTTTCATATGTTCGTGGGTGTGAAATGCTTAATCTCCTTGTTTTCCAGCACCTCGGATCTCAAAATGTGAGTGAGCTGCTGTACGAGTAGTCGTTGTATCCCGGAAACATCGATATTCAGCGTCAATCTCTTAACGCTGACAATGGTTCGATGCGTTTTGGAATTCTTGAACTTCATCAGAGTGCCAAAAATCCTGCGACATTAAACTGTCGTTTGTTCATACAATAGGCTCCCAGGCTGCTTTTCTTATAAACAGTTGGAGAAAATTTATTTTGAAATTGATAAGTAAGCAAACTTGTATGGCTTTTTGATTGAACGTTAGTCAATTCAAAAAGGGCGAGTTACCAAGCATCATTTATTGTGGAGACGGTTGTTGTTGTACTCATAAACGTTGAAGTTTCTATAATCAGTTACCCTACTCAAAGGTACAATCCCATGCTCACAAGTTCCATCGGTTTTGGTTACAAAACAGTCGGGTTGTTTTTGGCAAGAGAGAGTCCGATAAAGAGGACGACGAGGAGAGCAAGGAGAAGCTGGTGGAGATGAGAAGCCATGTCGGTAGGATGGTGAGAAAATGTCCGACGAAAGCCTTTTTATGCAGTTGCAAACGCTTCAAAGGACAACAAATAGTGGCGTCAAAATCGCCAAACCCTGTTCAAAATTCGTCACGTAAACAGATATTTCAAAAGCAAGCGAAACAATTTTCAACAAACTACCCAAAATAGCTTGTTCAGAGATCGGGCAAAATTAAGACACTGCAAATAGGCTTACAAGTGCTTCAGGGATCAAGTGCTTGTCTTCTTTTTCAAAGTGTAGGATAGGCTTCTTTATCGTATGTTCAACAATTTCAACACGAACTCTATTTTACATAATTTTCATTGAATAATGAAATGATATATGGGTACAAAGTGAACCAAAATAAAGATAGCCTGGGAGTTTCAGCGACAATCGATCGTTAGTCAAAGCCATCGGTTGTTTTGTAGAGATTCCAAAAAGCTGCGCGTAACCGTGCTTATCGTTACCTATCTATTTCCCAGGAACAATCCCCTCCTCGCAAGTTCCATCAGTCTTGGAGACAAAACAGTTGGGGTTGTTTTCAGCAACGGTCAGTCCCATGAAGAGGACGACGAGGAGAACGAGGAGGAACTGACGGAGGTAGGAAGCCATGATGGTAGGATGATTGAAAAGGACCGGTTAGGTGCTTTTATCGTGGTCCAGATTTAGGTGGAATCGAACGTATCTAGGTGACCAGAAACGGGTTGATGCTGATCGGTATTCTAAAAACGGTGTCACTGACTTTCAAATGCGTTTCCTTGTCAAAACATCCATGTGAGCCTCAGAGAACTGTAGCGAACTACTGATACAAATTGCTTCCAATTTTGAAGTCGAAACATTGGTGTGTTTCCATTAAGGTCCAAGAGCCGAAAACAGGTTTATCGGATACAATAAGGACAATGAATCACGGTAACTTGTTTTAAGAGCTGCAAGACTGTCAACTTAGATTTATCCTACATCCATGCTAACAACAGAAAATAGATCTTTTTCGATTTTTGCAAAAGAGTCAAAGGTCTTAGTCGATTCATCGTGGGGTCTAAACCACATTAAATAGATCTGCACTGTAAGAATCCTTATAAGACCAGTGTTCTTTCGTTTTTGATAGAATTAGCACGGCGACAACGCAAAGGCTTGCTTGGAATGGTTGAAACCGCAAAAGTCGCCTCTGAAGTCGATAGAACAGATGGAAGGACGAACGGATCTCTGCCTTCATCTGGCAAACTGCGGCAGACCACCATTCCTATCATCGATTTTTGACGTTTGAATAGTCCAATTCCTGACTTTCCCAACATCCTGTCAGTCAAAACAGCGTCGCAAACAGCACAGAGATTTACGAACACCTCACGCGTTATTCTTGAATTCTAACGAGCTCGCTTTGGATCGCTTTTAAAGAGTGAAATACCCAATCACAAAGATTGCCAACACGCTTAAACTTTAAATGTAGGCCAGCTACTCTAGAACAACTTCATTGACTTCTGAAGCAACTTCGTATGGTGTTTCGAGTTCTTAGATTGACGCTCCTAGATCTACACATTATATGAAGACCCTAAATTAATGCTTTACCCGGCTTTCGTCGATCTATTTTTCCTCGCATCCTGTCGCCGTTATCTGATGTTCAGAAAATTGTTTTGACTGGCACCAGCATTAGAAAAGCAGCAACACCGTTTTCAGGATCCTGATCAACACCAACCGGTGTCTGCTACTCCCGAATGCATCTATTTCCAGGCCACTACAAAAAGCATCGCACAGGCCTTCTCTCGCCATTCTACCAACATGGCTTCCTACCTCCGTCAGCTCCTCCTCGTTCTCGTCGTCGTTCTCTTCATCGGACTGACCCTTGCTGAAAACAACCCCAACTGTTTTGTCTCCAAGACTGATGGAACTTGCGAAGACGGAATTGTTCCTATTGGTAGGGTTACGTTTGAGTTTCAAGAGTACTTAAGAAATGTCTTCAGGACAACAACCACCACCTCCTCCAGCTCCTCCAGCTCCTCCTGCACAATAGGAGAAACTGGCTCTGACCGACGACTGATTCCGGCTACGACTCAAACTATATTTACTCAAATTAAACCCATTTCCTAATAAAATTTTGTGTCGAAGTTAATTAGTGCTACAAAATGGTCCAAAGTAAAAAAACAGCAAAAACCATCCGTTGTGGACAACAAAAAAACAGACAAGTAGTACATGGTGTTTGAGACAAGACTTACCCTTTTATTTTGCCCATAACTTTGACCGTTAACTCAAAACTAAGCATAACCTAGGTTTTCTGGAATCAGGAGATGTGTACAATTTTGATGGTACCAAATTGCTTGAATTTCAAGCTGTCTGAAATGGTTTTTGAACTTTTCTGCGTTACTGTCAACCATTTTTTGCGAAAAATAGACATCATTCGAAGCAATCGATATCATTTCTATATCGATTCGAGATCAAACAATCATTATCGTAACACTCAATGCGTTTTCTTGGGCACCACCGCTTCACCAAAAACGTCGAACACAAAAGAATTTTTTCAGACAGCTTTGACGCATGCAAAAGCCCGTTTCAGACAGCAAAGTGCAAAAATTCATTCATTTTCACCAATTTTTGGCCACTTACCCGTTGGTTTTTTCTAAAAGTGCACCAAAAACCAAATGTTTGGGTTCCTTACGTTATGGTTCAACGGAGCTACAAGCCCAACGGGAGCTTAGATAGACTTTGAGAAGCCTGTATCCAAAATTTCTGTAATTTCTGTGAAGCATTGTTTTCCCGGATACTTGGCGTATGTAAATATTGCAAATCCGGTTCCGCCAGTGACCGGTCAACTTTGCCAGAAGCTTCGTAGTGCTATGCATTTGTTATTGGGTCGAGGGAACCAGCCACGGAGAGATACACGGCAGTGCTCCCACAGCGAATTTTAACGATGCAGCAGCGGACAAGGAAAAAACGACGCGAACGCACATAAAAATGTTCCGTTTATCATAGAAATCTTGGGTACAGGCTTCCCAAAGTCTATCTAAGCTCCCGTTGGGCTTGTAGCTCCGTTGAACCATAACGTAAGGAACCCAAACATTTGGTTTTTGGTGCACTGTTAGAAAAAACCAACCGGTAAGTGGCCAAAAATTGGTGAAAATGAATGAATTTTTTGCACTTTGCTGTCCGAAACGGGCTTTTGCGTGCGTGGAAGCTGTCTGAAAAAGATTCAATTTGTGTTCGACGTTTTTGGTGAAGCGGTGGTGCCCAAGAAAACGCATTGAGTGTTACGATAATGATTGTTTGATCTCGAATCGATATAGAAATGATATCGATTGCTTCGAATGATGTCTATTTTTCGCAAAAAATGGTTGACAGTAACGCAGAAAAGTTCAAAAACCATTTCAGACAGCTTGAAATTCAAGCAATTTGGTACCGTCAAAATTGTACACATCTCCTGATTTCAGAAAACCTAGGTTATGCTTAGTTTTCGAGTTAACGGTCAAAGTTATGGGCAAAATAAAAGGGTAAGTCTTGCCTCGAATAGTCTTGTCCCTGTACACGTGATCTCTGCGCGCATGGTAACCTAGTTGCTGTCCTAAATTTGTTCGATTTTTGAACAAAGCTATTTTTGGTGATTTGTAAAAAATGTTTTGCTTGGTTTTGAAATTTCGGTTTGTATGCCAAATTTCGAACAAAGCATATAAGAATTTTTGTGAGCAATAGTAGATGTCCTTCGTAGCGTTTGTCACTGCATAAGAGGACTCTCGTCCGACCCTTGCCCATCATCCTACCAGCATCTCTTAATTCCAAGCTTATCCTCGCTCTCCTCGTCGTCCTCTTCCTTAGACTCACTCTTGCCGCCGGCAACCCCAACTGCTTTGTCACCAAAACCGATGGAACTTGTGAGGATGGGATTGTTCCCATAGGTAGGGTTACACTCATCTCTTCTAATTTGTGGAAGATGTTTCAGGACATACCCTCATCATATATTCTAATAAAATATATACACCACCGCGCGCTTCATCAAAATCTCAGGGCATAACAAAGAGGTAATAACACTTAGATATCACGGTTAGTCCTCTCCATCTTCTTCCGTCGGATCTGCTCTGCTACAAGGGACGAGCGGCTTCTTCTGTAGTCGCTGAAACTGATTTCATCTTTAGAGCTAAACCTCTAGCCTTCCTACCTCTTGAGATGCGGACTGCTGACCCAAAACTTGCCCATAACCTCTTCGCGGTCCTCCTCTTCTTCGTCGAATCCGTTCGCGTAGCGCTCCGTCAGCATTCGGTCAAAAACGGCCCCAGAAACGAATTCTTCCTCTTTCTTGGTTTCGATCTTCGCTGGAGCTGACGTTTCGAAGCGGATGTGGCGCTGCTCCTTGAGAAAAGTCTCTTTAGAAACTCTCAAAAAGCCTCAAAAGCCCTCACCTTTCTCTTAGCGGGCGTGAAACTATAAGATTTCTTCGGAAAATGCGTGATTTCTGGCTTCGATCCTACGTTCACTTCGCTGGCTGTGCTTATCGCTTAAATAAAGCCATAAATGAGATATTTTGGATACAGTAACCCACGTCTGGTCTTCGGCAACCCGACAGCGCCTCCGAAGGAGTATCCGCGGAAGCTCGGCCGTGTGATCTTAACGGCGCATTGATCGAACATAATCCGTTTGACCTCTTTGATCCACTGCTGCTTAATATTCATCGATTCCGCTTCGAAGCAGTGTCGGGAGGAGGTGACGCCGAAGGAGATGATCTCGAATGCCATCGGGTGGTTCGGCACGGTGTCGCTGATCATCATGTTCGCTGACTGTAAAAAGTTACGGTAAGTTTAAGCCATGCATCGATCAGTTTCTGGATCTTAAGCAGTTCAAAGCTGAAGCTGAAGCCAGCTGAAATCAGGCTTTCACACAGCCGACCAGGCTGTCTAGCGTCTAGTAGACCGAATCTGAATGTCTAGAGAGACAAAACCGACCAAGACTCAACGCCCAACTGCTTAAAATGAGCCAAAGTGAGGCCTTAATCCGTACGTCTACACTTCCATACAGACAAATCCCTCACTGTCCAGAACCGACCAGTGTGAGCATTTGAAACGGACCAAACTGAGCCAAACTGAGACGTACTATTAGCCTGTTTGATAGACAGAGGACCAACCGCTTTTCACCAGGCCGAAGCCGAATGAAATGATGTTGCATTCGCTGTCGACCAGACGTTCGACCAGGGTGTCTGGAATCAGTTGGAAATCTGTCTGGTTCTGTCTGTCATCTGTCAGCCAAGCCGGTATCACTTTACCTGGTTCCTGCTTCAGACTAGACTCCTCAGTCTAGACGTAGACGAGGTTGACTGTTTAGGCACCAGAAGCCTAGAAATGTCTGGAGAGAGGTAGCCGTATCTAGCCCGAGACGATTCTCGTCTAAGCCCGGATCACCTGTCTAGACAAGGTCGGATATGTTTTCCGACAAAATAAGACGAAAACCGACCGGTTACCAAAAACCATTACGGTCTGAAACGAAGCACGACCGCTTCTGTGCTCAATTTCAATCAAAAATGGCTCAATTTCAGACTCGTTTTCACGCCAAATCCAGACACAAATCGACCGATTGCTGGAGCCACTCCTGTCTGAAATGAAGCATCCCCCGAATCGTGTCTACACGGCCAAGACCAACAGATTCTCCAGCCCGAGACCTGCAAAAAAAGCGTCTTGAAACGCTTCTTCCTCCTCATTCTATACCTCGCCAATCCCGTCTCATTTTCGCCACTTACCGGTATACAAGCCTTGCACAAGAAATATCCATTCTGCTCCTTTGTGATCAGGAAGACGCGCTCGTACAGGAACAAATAACGGCGGCTCTTCGAGTTCAGCATCTTCAGCGATCCATCCAGCAGCAGTTCTCCTTGGCTCGGCATAGGGATCTAAACTTCAACCTTCACTATCTGTCTAAATCCAAATCTCCTCACTTCATCCAACGGAAAATTGATGATCCTCGATTGCAGCTGCACGACGCGTTCGATCCGGTCGCAGCGCTTCTTTTCCGCGTTGATGTTCTCCGCGAGTTGCGTCATCGATTCGAACGCCTTCCGCACGTAGAACTTCTCTTCGAGGGTCAAGCCCGGAGGGCGACTCCATTGTTTCATGATTTTCTTAAACGCACTTTCAAGTCTACCCCATAAGATCCGAATCTCACCTCCCAGAACAGATGATACTTCAGCACTCTCTGGACAGGTTTCAGCAGGTATGACGAAAGCGGTAACGAGTGGCCTAATCTCTTCTGCTGCACTTCGACGGCCTTCGCGAATAGCTTGTTTTCCATCATCTGGTTTAGTCTTGCTATCGTTCTAAAATTTACATTTAGGATCAGTCTGGAATGGTTTAAATACCTCTCATAGCCGGTGCAGTATAGAACGTAGTCGTTGAATCCTATCGAAAACTTCAGAAACGTTCGCGCAGTCTGAAATTGGGCCAAAATAAGGACTTAGAAGCATCTAGATCACAATGAAATCAGCACATCCAATGTGTCTAGACCAAAAACAGTACAAAATTGGGCGTCATCTGTGTTTTCAGACATGGGAAATTGATCATTTCTGGTTTACAAGAGCAGGGATCGGTCGTGTACAGGGTGGCCAAAAAAAATCCTTCGGCAAGACACCTCCGGCCTCAGACAGGACGGAGTCATTTCTAGCTTACGCGTCGACCGGTCGATTTCGCTAAACCGCTGCAAATGACCGATTTCAGACAATGAATCTGGCGCAGCGTGTCTGGCCGGCGTAGTGTCTGGCAAAAGAATTTTTTTTGGGCCACCCTGTAGACAAAGACTGGGCTTTGCACGCCTTTTCAGACACGAAGAATCGGTCGTCGACTTATTTCCCACTTTTCAAGTCCAGTGAGCGGTTATGCCTCGGTGTAGCTCATTTCGCCCTCCCCAAAACCCAGCGATCGGTCGTGTCTAGACCCCTAACAGGTCGTCTATTCCCACGTCTCAGTCTCCCCACTTGAAATCAATTTCACCCGCGCTTCCTTTCCAGACACGCCGTTTTTCTAGACGACATTCATCAATTTGCAACACGCGTTTGCAACATGACGCCTCTATTATCCGAAATCGGGCATCTTGAAAACTGGTTCTGCGTGGTGGAAACAAAAATAGGATGCGACCGCAGGGATCCATAAGCCCAATTACAGGAAGATGCGCAATTTAACCTTGAATTCGCTTATTTGAGAGGTAGATTACGATCGAAGCTATTGCTAGTCATCGAAAGCTGTCCCTGGGCCAAGTTGACGTGTAACCCTCGCGACAAGCTTATCAGACTAGGATGACATCTATATAGACAAGTTTCAGCATGTTAGACATGTTAAAGCAGTGTAGACAACTGTAATTCATCTATTAAGACAGATTACGCATCTGGACTGCGGGTATGAGTGTCTGAATAGGTTTAGACTTGCCTTTTCGTCTGACTAGACAGGAAAGATCATTCACCTATCCTGTCTAGACAGCTGGACGAGTCACAAAAACTAGTCTAGAAACGACTCCATGTACAGGATGATCCAAAAAAGGATTGGCTAGACAGCTCCGGCTCGCCGATCTCTGGCCAGACATAAAAGCCCCATTCCGGGGGTGCGCGGGGCAGACGACCGGTCAGTTTCACGTCATTTGTTAGCGAAACCGACCGGTCGTTCCTCGCGACTGAGCTCGAAATGACTTCGCTCCGTCTAGCCAGTGATCGGAGAGCCGGAGCCGTCTAGCCAGTCCTTTTTTTGAATCACCCTGTAGACTGGCCAGAATTCGTGTCTAGACAGGTGTCTCTTAGACAAGCATGTCTCGCGACCTCATCGGATGTCAAATCGAAATCCAGACATCGCTGTGATGAGCTGCTAATACCTCTCGTTCCCAATCCAGAAGTCTAAACTTCTGCCTAGACCTCATGGTTACTGTAGCCCACCTCCCCTCCCCTCCCAAACACCCCAATTTAGCACCCTCTCGTCTTTTTTTACCATTCCTAAGCGTTAGCACACCCAATCATCATCTTATCAGAGCATAAACCAGCCTTCTCACCCGATCGCTCATAAAAAGACCAAAAATTCACGAAACCAGAAACCGAACGACATCTAATCCAGGTCATCAACCTCTCGTAAACAGCTATTAAAGACGATTCGCGTGCGCGTGCGCGTGCGTGAAAATGAGCAAAAATGAGGTGGAGCAGCAGCGTAAACGAAAGTCTGCGCGAGCACGTCACACAACTTAATCCTTAAATTGCCGATGCTATTTTCGCAAGATCACTCAACACACTCACCTTAAGAACGCTGTAGCTAACGCGGTTCAACGCGTCGTAGAGCCTCCGGCTGAAGTTGTAGATTGTTTCTAAGCCGCCGAAAACCGATTTCAGGTCGCATACGGAGATGTTGTAGCGGACGTCGTTTTCCACGAAGTAGTAGTAGTAGCCCTGGAATCGGAGCAACAATTAGGAACCATTTCAGGTTGTTTTGGGTCAATATTTAGAGCATTACATAGCCCAGAATAATGGAGCCTAGATCCTCAATTCTAAGACCGATTTTCAACCCTAAAACACCAAAAAAAGGATCCTTAGAAGATGAAATACGGACAGTCTTAAGCTCGCCAGAAAATGCCGCCAAAATAGCCTAAGTCAGTCCTCCACAGTCAGGATTCTTATGACCGTCTTTGACACAATTTCTAAACCTTAAGGATACTCAAACAGGTCACAAAAATGGCATCAAAATCGTCATATTTGGACGTGAGCTCAGCACCCCATTCTGGCCAATTTTCCAAAATGACTAAAATCGTCAGTAAGATCGTTCTAACGCTGACGCGCGAGCCAATTTCCCAAATTTTGGCTCTAACTTTTGGCCGATTTCTTATCCTAAAACAAGCCTAAATCCAAGATTTTAGCGTCCTTTGTAGGACGCCGCTTCCCTGGCTCCAAAACCGTGAAGATGGGAATTTTAAAGAGTCGCTCCAATGGTACCTATTTACAGGCGCAAATCCCCAGATTTTAGTTTCACTTCAGGTCCAATTTCCCATCCTAAAAGGGGCCAAAATAGTCATCCAGAACGCTCCGGCGCAGAAGCGTTTGAGCTAACAGTAAGCCCCGAAATTTCTTTTCCTTACCTCAATAACGGCCTGTAGATCATCCCCGAAATTCCGCTCGGTTTCCACTAGTTCATCGATTACGAAATTCATCTATGCCTGAAATGAAAATCCTGCATTAGTCCCAAGCTGTCACTTCTAAGCTGCTGTCACGCTCACGCTCTCACACCCAAGAAAACACCCCAGGTGACAATCGCAAACAGGTATTTATTGACTTCATGCTCGCACACACAACAAATAGGGGAGCCTCAGAGAGCTAAGGAGGCGTCGAGGAACGACCGACTCCTCCTCGCGCTAGAAAACTCGAGGAAAAACCGGAAAAGAGGTCAAGAACATGGGTGTTACAAAGTGTAAATGGAGCGCATGTCACGGCCACAAAAACGCTTCATCGCGGAAGGAAGAAACTTGAGCCCTGGAAGAGGGGAACTCTTCATGTCACGCTTAATGGGTCTTCGCGTTTTCTTCGTCACCTTCCGTGCCATTTGGTTACGGAATTACGTGATTCGCATGAGGCGGATCGGGAGTCACGGTAAGTCACAAAACGTAATCACGCAATAACGCAAAAATCAGATTAAAAACGAGGGGGTTTCAAGGGCGAAACGGCGCCACAGATGCCAGCTTAATGGCAGGGAATGCGCGAGGACGAGTGGACGACTTTTACGAGTTTGGGCGTGCACGGATTTAAGCAAAACGGTATGCAAAATCGGCGAATTAAGGAGGGAGGCGGCGGTGCTGAAAAGGCCAGAAATTTGGGAGCAAAATTGGACGGGATTCGAAACGGTATCAGAGGTGAAACCGCACAAGAACGGACAGCTTGCATAAAGCTAGGAAAATGGGCGAATTCGCGGGGTTTCAAGCTTTAAATATGGGCGAAATTCGCAGGATTACATTAGGAAGCGGTCAGTAGAAAAAGGCCAGAAATTTGGGAGTGTAAACACCAAAACGGACCGAATTTAGAGCGCTTTCGAGACCTAAGCTGCGCGAGGATTGTTAGCCTCTGAAATGCACAAAAAGAGGTGTTTTACGGGCGAAATCAGCAGTATTACTGTTTCGAAAAGCATACTGTACGGTAACGAACAGCCTGCCTAAGGTCACGAAAATGACCGAAATCCGGGTTTTAAAGCTTCAAATAGGGGCGAAAAAACGCAGGATGATGGTTGGGAGAATACGGCCTTAGAATTCAAAATCTCGTGGTCCTAAATTTAGCAGCTAATTGAAGGTTTTTATGGGCGAAATGAAGCCAGGCTCCTTGCCTAAAGGCGGGCGAAATCGGCTGGTTTTGCAAAGTGGTGAAGAAGTGATAAAGGCTCAGAAATTTTTTATTCCGAGGCTCAAAATTTGGGCGAATTGAGCTGATTTTAGAAGATCACCAAGAACATAACGACGTCAAGGTAATGGACCCTATTTAGCATTGCTCCAGGCTAATAAGATCCCGTTTTCACCATTTTGCTGCAAAAAACAGTTTTATCTCTTAATTTTTGAAATCTTATAATCGGAGTTTGGTTTTAGAGCGGTTTCTTCATTCACTATTAGTCCATTTGAAAAAGCCAAAAATGTTCTTTGTACGGAAATCCCACATTGCCACATATATAGTGTTCTTTACTCTTTATTCGTCGAGACAACTTTGTGCTATAAATATTGACCACATCAGAACAAGTTTCAATAGTGCACGTGCGCTCTAACGCCCCAAAATGACCTAATTATAACGGAATCGTTTGAACTTTTGATGGGATCATTTAGTTGTCACAGAGAGCACGCAGATCACGTAAGAGAGGGAGATGTTCGTAAATCTTAATTGGAAGGAACAGCTTTTAAACCATATTTAAAGGACTGAAAATAGAGCAAAACACTTGAACAGTTAGACAAGTCAAATAAGGTAGGCAAGGAAGGACCATAAAAAAGGTATAAATTCAAACACTATTAAACGACTTTTAGCCCAGAAACGACTGTTTAGCCTCATCTAAAAGATCTTCTAGGCTGTTTCTTACCTAAACTGACCCAATCTAAGCGTCAATTTCCTCTCCTTCCTAAGAAGGATGTTGCCTCTGCCTCTACCCCCAACAAACAAATAAAACCTCCTCGCGACTCCCCTCCTGACACAAAGAAACCTCGCCTAAGGCGAAAATCAAAGCGTAAATAGCCTCCATCTTTTCTCAAGAAATGTCCCTCCAACACGGAGGTCTCGCGGAGGGCAAAGGCGCAATTTATATGGATTTAGGTTAGTTCTCGCGTCTCCGAGGCGCGCCCGAGAGGGAGATGATCGCCGCGAGGCTGGGTTCAAATGGCCGTAATTACAGGAGTGTGTGCAGGCAGAGGGTCTGTGTGTGCAGGGAGCGAGGGAGGCACCCGCCTAAGAATTGAATATCCAGGTCTAATGAGGCAATTGAGTGGAAAATCGAATAAATCAACGGCGGTCTAAATATGTGGAGGGTAGAAAGAGGAACTCACTAACGAGAGGAAACGGATTTGAACTAAACGCCAGAAGGGTCAAAAAAGGAGTGTGGGAATCTTATTATAGGTGGGGTCTTTCACGGTCATGAAATTAAAAAACGTCGAAATTATGTATTTGGGACAGTCACGTCCGCTCAGAATTTTGAAGTGTTTTAGAATTATTTTACAACTTTAAAAATAATTTTAATTAAAAAGCCTTTTATCTGTGTAGCTCTGAAATAAGATCTGAAATGCTTGGTCGGTTTAACATTTTGTCTTGAATGCAATATGCTAAGTTCAAATTAATGCACTTTTCAAAAATATTTTAGAGTTGGAAAGTGTTTTTTCTAAAATGTTTCAAAACTTACGAGCAGTACGTAATTTCAATTTTTCCGTGTACAACACACCTTAACACGTAAACTCCAAAACTCATAAAACGGCCAGGTGTAACGGAAAACACGCACACACCTAATACGAAGCACCTAAAATTTGAAATTATGACTTCGCCTGAGAAGCGTCGTCGAAACTCGTTCGCGGTGGCTGAGAACACAACAAAGGCGAAGTTATGAATAAGAGACTCCTTAATCCTGCTGCGCTCCTTCGTCCATTTTTTTGACGCATTAATACGACCGCAACAATCCGCGTTCGTCGTCTTCTGTTTTAAGGGTTTTCGTCAGCGCTAGCGAGCAGAAAACATGACTATAGTTGGGGAAACGCAGAAAGGTGTAAGGTGTCCGTTCCAAATCGGAGAACGGAACGTCGTCTTTTTTGGAGGCGACAGGAGGAACGGTTGTAGCGAAAAGTGGTGTAAATAATTGAAATAGGAAAATTGGTTTTCGGATATGACACGTACGCTTCACTTTCCGTTTTCGCTCTTAAGATGAACCCAGAGGCTCCCAGAACCCAAAAACCCATTTTTAAGTTACAAAACGGTTCCGGTGGCAAGGCCACCCCCAGTAGGAGGCGTCCGGTTCCACAAAATCATCAAAAATCTCGTTATTTCCTCCCTAGGGGGCATTTCGGGTGACGAAAATTATACACACAAACAACGTTTGACCTTCACGTCATGTCGGTCCTGTATTTGATGTGCAGGTGAAGCTAATTTACGCCGCCTAGGATCGATTTCTGTTTCCGCTAAGAACCTTGAAATGGAAACCCATTTGAGGCACTTAACTATGATTTCATAGATACGAAATTTCATGCCTCGTTGCACGAGCAAACCATTCACTTCCCTATGACTCATAACTACATATAGGTGTTAGACGATGCAATTAAGGCTACAGAATGAGTCAATTTGACCTTGACTTGACAACTTTGGCGCTAGTAAATTACCGACTTGGAGGTGGGACTTCCGCTATGGAAGGGTGAGTAGAGATAGACATCAATTTTTAAGGAATTTGAGTCAGTGGGTCATTTTAGTGACTTTAAAAACGGAACTGTCAAAAGACACTTTTTGTCTGGAAGCGAGCTGTCTGCGACTTCATTTTAAGCAGTTTCAAATTTTTCGGAAATCGCCGATTAAAAATTAGACGTCTGGAGGGTGGGTCGAAAAAAATCGTCCCCTTCCAGCCAGACAAATCAAGCAGAGCGCTGACCAGACTACTTTCGGAGAAAAAGTAGCTCAACACGCACCATTCACCTCTTTCTTTTGCGGGCTCTTTTTAGGCGCGGGTCTTTTAGAGCATAATCCTTAAAAATTAGAGTTGTGAACAGTTTGTTGGACTCATTTGATAATTTTATGCCTTTGATTGACCTCTAAGAATTCATTTAACTTGGAAGTTTTTCACTACATAACACAAAACCGAATTTGACGCCACCACCTAAAAGCTACACATCTTGATGACCGTTCTTCCTCTCGCAACAGTTTTGATTACCGGATCCAAATATTTTCTTATCCCAATGAAGCAAGAAACTACGCTAATTCTTGTAGTGTTCTTCAATACAGTTAACACGTGAGGAGATAGTGTAAAGTCAATGTCCAGGAAAAAGACCATTTCACCTTTTCAATTTAAGGAGCACAGCCAGCTTTTTCTGAGTCTGACGGCTAGCCTTATTCCAAGGCTTAGAAACCGTTGATAGGTTTGAGATATTTGATTCTTTGTAGGAGCCTCGTAGGGGAACACAGTGTTCGCCTGGAAAAACAACGTGTCCCCTACGTGTTCTGAACACGTGGTCCATTTCTGACTATTCGGTGATACAAAACCAGCCTTTTATATGGACTAAAAGCAGTGCTTACCCAAAATCTCACCAAAACATTATCAAACCGAATCATCCGCACGAATCGACACCGAAGAAGTTAGATCGGCCTTGCTCCACGACGTGCAGAAGAAGTCCTTCGTATAGCTGAGCCAGATCAGGATCGACGGGACGGTGAGGATAAGTGCACACATGAGGATGACGAAGAAGTAAGCGATCACGCGATGTTGGGTTTGCTCGCGCTGATAATGTTCATTGTTCTCCACGGTCAGGCACAGGGGGAGCTGAAAATCGCCATTTAGTCTAAGAAGGCCCGAAATAAAGTTCACCCTGGTCTTGTTGCACTCCTTGAAAACGTGTTCTCCGGAGCAGCGATTCATTCTCCACTTCTTGGCAAAGATTCCGCCGTTTGATTCGTCCAGGCACGTCACGGTGCAGGGGGACCAGGCTGTTAGGCATTTCTGAGAAAGATAAGGGTAAAATAAGGAAAACGGACGTGGGAACTTACGTTGCCATCAGTGTCGACAAATTCTTCGGTGTAGTTTGCATAGGCGCGGTGGAGGCATAGGACAAAAAGTGTCCAACCGCTCACTACGTGGTTTGACATTGTAAATGAAGTTTTTGGGTGAAGTTAGACTTGTTTCAAAGTGCCTAGACACCAAAAGATAAGGCAAGGCTTTCGGGGACATCTTATTTCGGCTCATTTCAACGCTTCCAAAAGCAGGGAGCGGTCTGTTGTCTCCTAGACAACAAGCTACGTAGACACCTCAAATTTATGTCGTTTGAGCTCATCTCAACGCCTCTGATCAGACAAGGAGCGCCCAACCATTTCTTATGGTCTGGAGCGGAGCGCATGCGCTACAAGAGAACCGGTCAGAATTCCGTCCGGACTTGGGTGGAAATTGAAGGAAAATCCGGCGAAATTCAGTGCGCTTCTTTGTGATTCTTCCCACAACCCCTACTAGGCTCATCTCTTCCGCTTTTGGCAAAATTTCGCGTTGTTCTTGACAATTTTTTGGTCTGTTTTTGCCCTATTTCCACACATTTTAGAGGCGAAATCAGTTGCGGGAGTAATCAGAAAGATAAGCGCTAAATTTTACACGATCTTACTCCGTTTTCCACCCAAATCCGGACAGAATTGTGACCGGTTCGCTTGCAGTGCGCGTGTTCCCAATGACTCGTTCCAGACACCCGGCATCTTCTCGTTCCAGACCCTTTTTAAAAAAAACCCTTTTTTCCAGACACCGTCCAGGCAGAGCGGAGTCATTTCAAGCTCATTCGTCACGAACGACCGGTCGGTTTCGCTAACAAATGACGTGAAACCGACCGGTTGCGTGTCTGGCCGGCGCGGTGTCTGGAAAAAGGTTTTTTTTTGGCCCATCCTGTAGACTCCAAAAGACCATTTTTGATCATCCAAAACCAAGTGACTGGCTGGTGCTAAGCCTAGAAGCCTTTTAACCCTAAACAAAGCTACAAATCGGTGATTAAGCAGTCGCGGCAGCCAAGAGCTTCTCGTACTCCTCCGTAAACGCGGCAAACGCCGGCGTCTTTTCAATTATGCGCATCTGGTAAAAATAGCGAAGGATCGCGTGGTGGATGTAGAGGTATTGCTGGAAATTCTAACGTTAGTGGCGACCCAAACCTACTGTAACCCTACCATATCCGTCTGCACAGCCTGAACCCGTTGTCTTCGGAGCTGTTTCAACATCTCGCCCATATCGGACGCATCCACACGCTTGTTGATCTTCTCCAGGACGTATTCGATGAGAACCACGGAGCCAGTTCGGCCTATTCCTGCCGAGCAGTGGACGACAATCGGGTTACGGTCATCTCTGACAGCGGCTAGGAGCTGGAATACGGTGTCGTCCGACTTCGGAACGCCCTTATCTGGCCAGTTGATCTAAAAAGACCTAATTATGTGGGCTAACAGTATGGTTATGCGCACCCATTGATAATGACGAAGTTCGTATTCCTTGCCATCAGGTGGGACAACCTTAACCTGGGTCAGCTGGACGCTGGGAGCACGTTCCAGCTTCGTTATCTGAAAAACACGTTAGAATCGAGTCTCCTAAAGGCAGACTTACCGCGGTAGCCGTGATCTGAGTGTCATTCAAGGTAAGATTCTCTCCCACAGCTTGAGGCCAATACGGTTCGCACTTCTTGGACCCCTTTTCCACGCAGTTGCACAGCATCACAACCACACGGACGTTCTCATGTACCAGCATGTGCCAGAACTCATTCACGGTAGTAGGCAAAGGTCCCTGGCAGCAAATGAAACGCTTCAGCTTCACCTCCGTATGAACCCAATTCGCGTGGATGTAGTCGCTTCCTTCGCGATTGAGAAGCTTCACACGGGTTTCGTCAAGGCACGTGACATCCTTGTAGCGATTCTTGCTTCCATGAGCTGAGAAGACGGTTATCGCAGGGTTCTCGGGAGTCCATTTGCGAAGCTCCTCGAATTCGGCCTTCAGGCCTTGGACGCCTTTGGTCAGGGCTCGTTCGCACCATTTTTTCATCTAAAAATAGACTCATTTAAATTCATATTTCAGGAGATAACCCTTACGAGTTCCTTGATGAGAGCGTTGCCTTGAGGCTGAGGCTTCTCATCCTCCTCGGAGAAGTCCTCGTAGGTCTGCGACCTTTCCTGCTTGTTAGTTCGTCCCTGAGATCCAGATCCTCCTTTCTTCTTGGAAAGCGTCTTGCCTCCGAGCTTCTTCAACGCGCCAGTGATCCCAGCGGTTACGGTAACCGTTCTCTGGCTCTCCTTGGGATCTTTCGGGTTTTCGGCACTAAAAAAGGCTTTAATTAGCTCCCTAAAGGCCTCATTATGACTTACCTAGCCTTATTCGCGTGCTTCTTGTACGTCGACTTGCCAGAAGCCACCTGACTCTCCTCCACGGTTTGGTCCACACGCGTCTTCATTTCCTTTTCGTCCTCTTTTTCGACCCTCTCGGCAGATCGCTCATTTCCGGACGGCGAATTCCGGCGTCTTACGGTTCCTCCTCTTCTGATCGTCCTTCCAGGAGCGCCGGGCTTCTTGTCATCGGCCTTGGGAACAAGTCCAGTGGGTCTGTTGTTGCCACGCCTTGTCCTGCTTTTGATAGGAGTGGTCACCTTGTTTTCCTTGGATCCAGGAACCTCGTTTTCTCCTCCGGACATCTTCTTCTTGGCTCGGGAAGCGCGAATTTGGGGTTTGGGAGTCTTCTTATCGCGCTGCGTTCCGTCGTCATTTCCACCCTTCTTCGCGACTTTCGCTCGCAATTTTGTGACCTGAAATGGTCACATTTCACGATGGAAGCGTTAATATTAGGCGCATAACTCGGGAATCCAGAAAGCTCAAATTCTAAAAGTGAACGACAAAAATCGCCTTAGAATGGATTTGAGATCCGAAAAATTCTAGATTTTCGCAGCCCAGAGAGGGCACAAATTTAGGCGAAATACGAGGTTTTAAGAGGTTCAAAAGACCGACATTCTCCATATTCTGGACAGCCAGAATCGGCTGTTTGGGAGTTTTCACAGGGCTCTTAAATTTGTCTGAATTTCGACTTATTCTAAACGGCTAGAAATCGCCATCACTGCAGCATCTGTTCAGAACTGCAAAAATAGCCGAATCGTGCGCATCAGAACACGATGAGTTTCGATATATCAAAAGCCCAATCTACTCCTCGAAATTCCATAATTTGATCATAATTGGTAAAGTTCTAAAACGGCCTCCTCAAGCGCTCTTAAACCAATCCCACACAAGCGGCTTCAAAGCGTTCTAAATTCCAAAATTTCCTTGGAATCCTGGGCGGCAAAAGCATGACCAGAACGGGAAAGAGAATGCGGTGTTCCACAACTTCATTTTGACCAATTTTCTCACTCCCTCTAGCCCAAAAGCAGCTTTCTTGAGCGCTCTTAACAGCCATCAAATTTGAGCATGCCCGAAATGACAAGAATCGTTCCAAAAACCCAACAAAATCAAACCAAAAAACGACCTTGCCAATTCTCTTGTTCAAACATAATTCTGACCACAGAGTCCGAAATTTCGCTTTCTCAGAGCTGCAAAAGTCACCAAAACCGGCGAAAAAGCGCGTTGTTGCAACGCCTTACGTCGTTCCCGAAATGAAACGAACTTACCCGGTCCTGTTCCTGAGACATCTTGCAGTTCCGTTAATGGGATCACTTTCAGCTCGCTCAAACCGACCACGCGTTGCTAAGACAATCGAACGAGCGAAGCGACCGCTTCTCTCGTTGTAACTTCACTGCAATGACGCCGAGCGAGAGGCCGCCGTCTAAAGAGTGGCCCAAAAAAGCCTAGAACAGACAGGGGGGCAGAGGAATGTCTTCGCTTTGTTTCGTTTGGTTTCGCTTTATTTGTTAGCGAAACCGATCGGTCGTTCCCGGCGAGTGAGCTTGAAGTGACTTCGCTCTGCGATTTCCAGACATGCCCCCGTCCCCCTGTCTGGTCTAGGTTTTTTTGGTCGGTTTCGCGTTATTCGCGGTTTCGCGTACGCTTTATTTGTTAGCGAAACCGACCGGTCGTTCGCGACGAGTGAGCTTGCAATGACTCTACTCCGGAGCTGTCTGGCCCAACTCCTTTTTTTGAACCGAACCACCTTGTGAATCCACCGTTCCAAACTGTAGACACCCTCGGCCAAACATGCAGAACTCCGGCGGGACAACCTTCATTTCCGGTGCCTGGAGAGCGAAGAACCTGTGGGTCTCGCAAATCTATACTATCTTCGATCTCGTCTGCAACAGGGCGCAGGACGCACCAGGATAACCAAGAGAAGCTAGAAAAAGCAAGAATGGCTAAAAAATTTATGAAACAAAACTTCAACAACTATAAGAATCTACAACAAATCAACTAGACGAGGTGGTGTTTTCAGGCTTGGCGGTTTCCTTCTCGGCCGGTGCAGCTTCTCCAGCTTCTTCCGCGACCTTCTCGTTGGCTTCTTCTTCCTCCGTCTTCTCTGCTGACTCGTCAGCAGCGGCCTTCGCTCCGGAACGAGCTCCTGGAATAGATGTATTAGCTGGATTTTCAGACATAGACGTCTAGAATTAAGCAAAAGCTGTCTGAAAACAAAAGAATGCGTCCGGTAGTCACCAGACATGGAAATACGTCTTTTTTGTTCACTAAACATCGGCATAAGTCCACACTCCGGACATGCTACATCTCTCGACATCTAGCGAAATGAAACATTCATTCTCAGACATTCATTTTCAGACATGAATCCAGAACCCAGACAGCCACAACTTTTGACAAAAACCAGACAAGTAACGGATAGATGTAACATATGTCCTGACAACCCATTTTTTGACATTCCTAGCCAGCGACATCTGACCCAGACAAACGATTCCAGATAGATATGCCTCAAAACAATCCAAAAAATTAACTTATGCCTATACAATAAAAGAACATGACCCAGACAAGCGATTCCAAACACAGGTCAGCCCAAAACAAATTATCAGTCTAAAAATTTTTGACATTGACGTTTAATTAGCGCATTAAATTTCTGGACGGACCTGTCTCGATGGCGAAATGAGACATAAATCCGGTGCAAACAATCAACTTGAGACAATCGTCCATTTTAAGACACAATTCTCAATCCAGAAGACATCGTTTCTCATTTCAGACATTTCCATGTCCACCTTCACGCACCTTTGAGGAGTCGGTCTTCAAACTCAATTTCCTAGACAAGCCTCAATTTCCGACTGAAATCCGTCTCAGACAGCTCGCCCCTTCATTTCCGCTCTCTCTCACCTTTCTGAGCGGTCGTCCTTCTAGGTCCAGTTCCATAAAGTCGCAGGAGCGTCGCATCGGCCTCCAGCAGCGTCAGATCGCGTTTCGATCCCAGGAATCGTTCTGACAGCTCCGGCGTGTGAAGACGCATTAGCACGTTCGCTCCAATCACGAAATTCCTACAAATACGCGTTTAATTTTCATCGAAAGCTGGAAATCCTCGCATACTCGGCATTCTCCGCTGGTGTCTTGCAAACGGCCGGGAATTTGAGGCCGCAGTCGACGTAGCAGTCGTCGGCGACGCGGTGGACGATGCGGCCGATGACCGCGCGGCCTTCAAAGTCGCCGAGTTGGACGAATTTCGACTGGCGGAAGAGACGCGCGAAGGTGGACATCCTAATACAGACATACGTTTAGACAAGCCTGTCAAAACACGGAATGAAGGATAAAATACACACCAGAGAGGCACACAGACGAAATCGCGGCAAAAATTCGTCTAAACATCCAAATACAGCAGCTCTGGCATACCTCGGATGTCTAGTAGATAGGGAAATCCAAATTAACAGATTTACAGGTACATTTACAAATCAACCGATTCCGGCAGCCCACATTTCGACCAAACCAATTCAAAAATTCCAGCCGAAAATGCGCCCATCCCAGAAACAAACTCAGACTCGTCTCCACTGCAAAACCTCTAATATAATTCACACGTTCGACAACGCTCAAAGCATTCCAAATCCACTTTTTAAAAACAACAATTCTATTGAAAAATCACATGACCGTATAAATAAAGCATCACATACAGTACACATAGAATAATTACAATATTAAACGAATACGAGCACACACAAAAACGAGGTAAAAAGGTCTTAATAACGCATAATGATCATCGAGCCTGTGTGTACGTGTAATATTGTTGTGGGTGGAAACGAAGGTAGGACAACAGAATTCATAGATGGGATACCACGTGTACGAGTAGAAGAAGACGGGGAGCTGGAAAACGGGCCATTCAAAGAGAGATCAGCCGGCAGCCTTGGCTATTTTTTTGCTTTATTCAACGAGCTAGAACCGAGAGGCACAATTAGAGAAGCTCCAAAAAATCAGTTTTTACCGGCTGGGGTCTTCGGATGGGTGGTGCTGAGATGCTGTTCGAGCTTCTGATAGCTGCTACACCGGAACGTGCACACGTCGCAGCTGTACATGATCTCCGCGCTGCAAAGCTTCACGTCGTGGTCGGCTACGAGGTGCTGAAGCATGTTGAACGCGTATTGCTTGCCGCACAGCTTGCAGCGCCCGCCGTCTTCCTTCTTTTGAGCCTTCGCGAGGAGATCCGACGTGACCAGGCCGTGCGACATCACCAGGTGCCGTTCCAAGCCTTCGTACGTCCAAAACCGTTCTCGGCAACGGGAGCACGCCAAGGGAGCGCCGGTGAGCATGTCGGCGTCCGTTTTGCCCGTCATCTGGCGATGGAAGAGTTGCAGGTGGTTCAGGTAGCGGCCTCGGTCCTGCACGTTTTGGTCGCAGATTTCGCAGAGTTGCTGGGCGGCCGGTGGTGGAGGCACGGACGAGGACGATGAAGCTTGATTTCGGGATGAAGAGCTCTGGAATAAGGCGTTTAGAACGAGGAAAATGGTTGAGGTAGACGTCGGGCAGCACCGTCAAAACCAAAAGCCACAAAAGCGTCATTTTAGCCTGTATTCAGCCTGAATTTCGTCCATGTCTGAACCGGTCGATTTCGTATTTCTGTCTCAAATGAGCCTAGCTTGTCTCAAATACAAATCTGAGTGTTTATCATACATATATAGACGCGACAAACATGTCTAGACAGACCCCATCATCAGCCAGACACGCAGACTTGTCTAAACCATGGTTATGTCTACACAGTCCATCTAGAGCAAAGAATCATATCTGTCTAGACAGCATCGCGCTAAAATTAGTCTGGAATTTCGTACATGTCTAGACTTCAAATTTCATGGTTGAATCACTTTGACGTGTCTAGACAGTGTCTCCGTCGTCTTAGCTAGTCTAAACATAACAGAACTGTCTGTTTAGACATCGTGTCTAGACAGGCACGTCTGGACATCTCTTTGTCTGGAATTCCACTCGCGTCTAGTGAGCGTTCTTCACGGCGTTCAGGAGCTGCTGCTGCTGTTGCTGGAGCTTCTTGCTGCTGGGTGAGCGCGTTGCTCAACTGCTTTCTAGTCTAGACCACTCTTGACAGCCCTCTAGCCAATACCGATCGCTCCAAAGCTTCCACCTCTTAACACAATCAAAACTCTGTCTAGACGTCTCCCAACACCCCTCAATTCCACTTTACTACAATATACTCACCGGCGTGTTCTTCTTCGAGTTGCTTCCACTCTGCTTGGGCGTCCGATTGTTCTGCAGCTGCTGCTGCATCGTCCTTTGCAACTGCTGCTGCAACTGGGCCAACAGCTGAGGATTCTGAGCCGCGGCCGCCAGCGCCGCCTTCTGCAGCTGAAGATTCTGCAGCGGATTTCCTCCGGACGCGGCAGCGTTCTTCACGGCGTTCAGGAGCTGCTGCTGCTGCTGTTGTTGTTGTTGTTGTTGCTGGAGCTTCTTGGCCGCAAGGAGTTGCTGCTGGGCGAGCGCGTTGCTCAACTGCTGCTTTTGCTGCTGCTGTTGAGTAGCGGCGAACATCGCCGCGAGGCGCTGTTGCTGCTGCTGGATATTCAACGCCGCCTGCTGTCGTTTCAGCTTCTCGTGCTCCTGCTGCGCCTTCAGCTTCCGCTGCTTCTCCTGCTGCGCTTGTTTCTGCTTCTGCTGCTGGCTGACGGCCTGTTGCTGTTGCGCTAGGATGCTGGCGTCGATTGGCGGCTTCTCCCACAGCCAACGGTTAAACATGGACTCATGTTCCGGCAGCTGAGAGGCCATGACCGTCCTGAGCTTCACCATGTTTCGCTTGCATATTCTCATGTGGGCGTCGCGTTGGCCTTTGTAGGCAAAGTCCTCGTCGCAGATGCTGCAAGGGTTCTTGGCTGGGGGCTCCTCTCTGGGCAGAGGGTTGATCGCGTGCGCTTCGCTGTAATAACGTCCTTATAATGGTAAAAAAAGCGTAGGAACTTACACGTAATGCTTCAAAATACGTCCCTCATTAGTGTCGAACTCCTCGCAATATCCACAAGAGAATTTCCTTCCGTCGTAGTGGGGCGTTTGCTTGTGCACAGACATCACAAGCTGATTCTCCGTTTGGAAGCGGCACAGGCGGCACGTGAGTAGTTTCGTCTTGAAGGGCTCGTTCTGCTTCTTAAGCGTCTCCCAGATCGGCTTTAGCTGGCTCGCCACCTGCTTGTAGGTCTCCATATTCTTCGGAGTTTCTGGGAGATTTCGGCCATAGATGATGTCCGCGTAGGTCGCTTCTTGGACCAATTCGAAGCCTATCGTGGAGACCATCTTCGTCATGTGGGGAGCCGGGAATTTCGCTTTTAAGGCTTGGCGTTCCTTCTTCTCGCCCTCGGTAAGTTTCGGCCGCTCGTCACCGAACATCTTCGAAATCACCCGGGCCAAGGAGTGGTCTGGGTCATGCTCGATAAGGAGATCTACGACCTGAAAGCAATTTAAACGTTTAAGAACAGTTCCCAGAGGAGATAGGGACGCACCTGAGATGGAGGGAAGGAAATCGTGTTAGGCAGGACAAGTTGCTTGTCCAGGATCAATTTTCTCACTGAGAGCGGCTCCTTCTGCACTTGCACGTTGATGGCGGCCAGCAGCGCGTCCAGGACTTTCCTATCCGTGGCGGAATTCGTGTCCAGCGCGTTCCCGATGTACACTTCAAGGCGATCCAATAGGGCTTCGGAAGAGGTCAGTTCTGGCTCCTTCTTCCCTGGAACTGCTACTGTTGAAGTGCCATTTTGAGCTGCAGCGGGGGCTGGGGAAGCAGTTCCAGAGGGAGCGACCGGGGCAGAGGAGCCGTTGCTTGTGCTCGCGGTTTGGCCGTCGTTCGAGGCAGGGGCTTCGCTGGGCTTCGCAGGCTTCGATTCTGGATCATCTGGAATTGGCGATTCCACTTTCGCCTTCTTCGCTTCGGGTTCTTCGACGAGCACCACATCGTCGTCATCGTCATCGTCGTCGTCGTCGTCCAATTCGATAACTTCGGCTTCAGCTTTCCGTTTCACCGCTTGAGATTCGGAAGCGACTGTCGTGGTTTCAGTGATCTGAAAAAAAACATAAAACACGGGTTGGAACATATAAAAATAGGCCTCTCTCTTCAGAAGATAGGAGCTACAAGACCTCAAAACGCGGAGATTTCAACCCATGATGAAAGCTGACTTTTCGACCGTATGAAAGACATTTTTCACCTTGACGTAGAGCGCCTAGATCGTAGAACCGTTCCAGAACTATGATCACTTTTTTCCTAGTCAGAGTTCAGGGAAAAAGCGGAAAAATTCACGTAAATCCATGAGCGCTGTAATCTAGAGGCCCTCCCCCCATAGTTCGAGTCGCATGACCACACACAAAAAATTTTGTGTGTGGTCCAGAAATTTGTATGGCGTTAGCTTGCGTCTGTCGCAAGTGTCTCAAACTATGGGGGCATTAAAAGGAATTCACTTTTTCAGCCCATAAAGTCAATATTTTCCTAAAGTTTTAAGCCTCAAAATGATTCGAATCCGGGTGCTTTAAGGCTTTGAAGGGTGTCAAAGTGAATAGATTTATGAATAGTGATTTTACGATCCCTTTTCCTAAGAATGATTCGCTTGAAACTCAACATTAAAATCATCTCTGAAAAGCAGAATTTCGGTAAAACTACATGGAAGAAAACCGCGAAAATCTCAAAATCAAAAAAAACTTGAAATTTAGATTTTTTTGCCTATGAAAAACGCAATTTTTTGGCCCATTTTCCAAGGATTCTTCGCCTAAATGTTACCCTTGAAATCAGCCTAAAATATGCGATTCTAATGCTTCAAAAATAGCCAGAACTAGTTAGAAATCAGTGTAAATCAAGAAATTGGCGAGTTCGTTTCTGTAGCCAAGACCAGTCTTGGGGTCGAGCCCGAAATTCGAAATTTTCAACTTCAAAAATAGCGCTTCTTCGACGCATTCTTCAAAGACCGATCTGTTCTAATTCCAGCCCTGAAACCATGCAAATTCAGCGCTTCTAAAACCCCAGAAACTTTGCCAGAATCACCTGCAAGAAAAGCGCGAAAATGGCACAACCAAACTCCGCGAAATTCACCAAAACCCTAAAAGTCTCACCTTCTCCTTACGCTCGACACTGGGCTTCTCAACGGCCATTTCGCCTCCACCGTTCGCGCTATCTTCGGACGCGTTCACCATCGTGACGTCGTCTCCAAATCTGCAAATTCCACAAATCGAGTCCAGCTACAGTACACATTCGCATCACGAACACACGGTTTTAGCGCGCGAATCTCAAATAGCCACGCGCGTCCACACCCGGAGTCACACTTCGAGCGACAAGCGACGCGATCTGAAAATCACCCAAAACCCGCAATTCAAACCCGGGCAAAAAGTGCATTTCGCCCCGCGTGTAAGTGCGAAAGAATCGGCGCTTTTCCGCGTAGGACCCAGCGGCGAACGGTGTTCGTATCGGCCGTCTCAACAATGCGAAGTCTAGACACGAGGAGTTGAGAAACCACCGAACGGAAACGCGGCGACGCAAACGCGTCGTCGCAAAAATTGCCGCCGCCGACTTGCGACGACGGCTTCGCGGCGACCATTTTTGTGACGCTCGCGGCAAAACCGTTGACGCGTGCGTCAACAAGGTGGCCGCTGCGGCCACTTTCACCGCCGCGGCACGCCCCGCAGCCGCCGCGGCGAAGGCCACACGCGTCGACGGCCGCCGCCGCGACCGAATGGGCGCCAAATTTTTTTGCCACCGCCGCCGCGACGACTAAATCGATTCTAGACCTAAAATTGTTGAGACACACAAGTGAGACAAGGTCAAAGTAGACAAGATCAGGGGCTTTAAGACTTCAGAAAGCGTATATAAATGAAGGTTTTGATCTTAAGGGTCATAAAATGAAGCCCTGGACACGCTTAAATGAGCCTCCAGTCGCATCGCTCGGTTAGGCGGCTAGCACTGGTTTAGAGCAGCACCGGAGCGTCGAGTGGAGGCCGCTGTTGCCGCTGCGGCAGCGACGAGGAAGAACGCAGAGTGCAGACGAGTAAACAGCGGAGAAGACTGAAAAAGCAACTATATAGGCAAATCCTGAAAGGTCGAAGTTAAGTGCCTTACTGTACCTATTAAGATCTTAGCTCTCATCTGGAGCGTTTTTAAAGGTTCATGGGTTTGAGAGAATTTGATAGGTTACAGAGGAGCTTATTTATGGACTAAGAGCGATGGTAAGGAAATCTCATACCTTAGGAAGCTTAGAAATCCATCAGAAAGAAGATGGGGCTACCGTGACCCGGAAGCAATTTTTGACAAGGCTTTTTGACAAGTCGAAGGTCAGCGCTTTTTTTGGTTCACTAAAATTTTGAGTTGATCTACTAGACTCTAAAAATTCCTAGACAGAGAACATAGACCTCCGACGCACGATAAGGACCCAGCTGAAAACGTGACCACCGGACATGACGCCGCTGGAACTGAAGAAAAAGAGTGCAGCAGGGTGTACCATGATTGTACTGTCAATGTCAGAAAATCGATAAATGTTTGACCCAGATAAGGGGAAACCGCTCGAATATAACGTACAATAACGAAAAGAGTTCCATTAGAACGTCGTGGGATGACCGGATTTAGGTCTTTTTTAAGAACCTCCTATGAACAGCCTCACAATCTGAGGGTTCAAAGGTCAAAATTCGGTCTTCTAGGACCTTAGGCCTATATGCATAGGTCTAAGGCTCTTTAAGCCTCAAATTCTCACAGCTACAACCGATTTTGAATAGGTCAGAGAGCTCCTAAGACACGCGACCGTATCACAAAGCAAAGAAATTTTTAGTGATCTTAATCGCACGATTTTAGAAAGACCAATCGATAATTAGTTGACCCAGATGAGAAAAAGGAAATACGTTACACGAAGAAGACAGGGACACGTAAGCGTGGCGGTTTTGCTTGTCTTTGTGAGTCGTAAAAATACTGGTTTTAGGGAATGAATGAAGAGGAGACTGCAAAATACCGAATTGTCTTCCTTATAACAAGACTCACAAACTTCGGCTTTTTGCAGGATTGCGAAGCGCCAGACGACATTGTAGAGTGGACCGTTTCGAAAATTACCAACAAAAACGTAATGCGTTCACAACGTGTCCGATTGCGAAATTGCAGATGCGAATTTCAGATTTCGTGCTGGGACCAGTCGGGTGCAGTGGCTACGGTAAGTGTCTAATGTTCGTTTAGCCCGGTTGACACTCAAGAGAGACTTTTATGAAAGCTGAAGCCTAAAAGGTCCAAAGAGTTAGGTTTTGGACAGACCATGGGACTTAAAAATCTCAATGATGGCCCTCAAGAGCAACACTTGTTAAGGAGATAACCCCCTAAACCAACAAAAAGTAAAAAACAAAAAAACAAAAAGAGGCTTTTAATCTTATCTCTACCTTTGCCACGTCACACTTTATCGGAATTTGGGCAAAGTACACTTAAGGTGCACTTTAGGTAATCATGTCAAAAACCGAAATTTATAGCCCATTTATGTGCCGTCTGAAACAATAAAGAGTTCAACTATAACCTCAAAACTATAAGCCGTAAGTTAAGCAAAAAAATTATAGGCTATTGGGCTACAGAATGAGGCCTTTTCCAAAGCACGTAGGCGCGTTCTCAAAAGGAACCCTATAAGAGCAAGAAAAATTACTTTTGACGACATTTTTGAAGTTTTTATTTGTCAGAAATTCAGGGAAAAAGCTTAACTGAACTGAACGCTAAACGCTTAAGATGTGATTTCACTGACTCAATTTAGCTGCTAAATTCTAATTGCTCAGAGCAAATCGCAGGAAACAATCAATTCATGACGTCAAAAATAAGAACAAGGGTTAAGTCATAAAATTTGAGGAAAGGCACAACAACGTTCTTTAAAACTAAACAGCCTTGAACAGCGATCATCACATTTTTAGTTTTGCTAAGATTACACAGAGAAGGTTTTGATAAAGCTAAAGCAACGCCTATTTTCCGAGTTTCAAAAAATGGATTTTTTAGATGCCTTCACGCTACCAAAATTCGACATTTCGAACCTCTTAAACCGAACCAAAAAGTTAACTTTTGTTTTTCTCAATTTTTTGAATCAAGTAAGACCAGTTATGTGCTTTCAGATCAATGACGTCACCGGCTAGTAGACAGCGCAACACTGAAAACCAAAAAATCGATGAATTTCGCAATTTCTTTAGGACCAGAACGCTCACATGAATATGCTCATGACGTAAGGAAAAACGAGTTCTTTTGCTCTTTGCGAAAAATTGATTCTAAATTGGCCCTTTGAGAAGATAAGTGTGCAGCTGCTGGATCGATCAACCAAAAACTTCATGGGGCGAGCAGGACTACAATATGGACCTTCATTAGGGTTAGAAAAGGGCCAAAAATAGAGCTGGTTAGTTATTAAATTAAGGCGAAACCGGCAGATCCATGTTATATTAGTCTGTTCCAAAAACTCTCTTAAACGCTGCAAACTAAATCCCCAAATGCAAAATGTGGGTCAAGTGAAGAACGCTGCTCTATTTTCAAGGTCGGCAAGAAATATTTGATCTAAAGAACACATAGAACAGGAGCATAAAGATAACACAGAAGCTTTCAATTCGGTAGCACCGACAATCACAGCCTAAGCAAACTGAACAATTTATCCAATATGTACAAATAAGTGTACTTTTGCTCAATCGGGAAGTAAATTCTAGGCATGCTCCATTTAATTCTAATTCTGACATTCTGCGAATTTCAGGAATAGCTTTAAGTAGTCAGCTCACTAAAAAGCAAGCAAGCCGCATATCAACCCTTTGCGATAATTTGTAAATGTAGCGTATGTCGAATAAATATGTAAGAGAGCGATTGAGAAGCGATTGGCTTTTTTTGCTGGAGAGCTTGCTGTTTGTCACCTTTGTTTCGTGAAGCGTCATATTAGCAATACTTTCTCATGCGAAGCACATTGGTAAACTTTGCAACTTATTTCTGTTTTCTTCTAGCGCCGCTCTTCAAGCTTCATCTGTCAATCAGCATTATGTGGAAACATTGCCATGTGTGAAGACACAAACTACGCGTTAAGAAAACATAACGTTGTTGTTTTGCTTAATTGGTTTTGGCGTCAAAACAAAACTTTATTGCTTCCAAAAAATCTCATTTACGACTATTTCACTCAACATGAGTGGCCAGAAAAAGCCAAAATAAAATTTGTTTGTCAGCACAACAACTCTGCACGCTTACCTACAACCTTTCAGTTTTGGCATATTAACCAAAGCTTCTTGCTTCGCTGAGAATGATGCTTCGCTCAAAAGGCTCAGAAACAAATTGTGTTTATCTAGACTCTTTATCTAACTCTACTAAAAGTTCCAAAGCCAAAAAGCCACAAAACCCATTTTTATCAATGTCCCTTTAAACTCTTTCCTGCTTATACGCTCTTTTAATAGGCTAGAAGGGCGACTCCAGCTGGGTCATGAAACAATCAGTAGTTTGATGTTGTCAAAACATTTTTCTAATGCTGTTAGCTCCCTTAAAGCGACATCTGACCATTTGATACTCATATGCTAGGATCACAAGATCCTATCATCTCACATCGCTACATAACACAATAATACAAAATTCAAATTTGTCTTAACAACAGCTTGAGTCTGCTTCTCTATTCCTTTTCAAAGTGACCCTCAAACATGAATGAGAGCTCATCCTCTCCCTTTAACTTAAAAGTGCTAAATCGAGTTTGGCGAAAAGACTTGGGATCAATATCGTTTCTGCTTTCAGAAGTGTTTAAGTTTTCGCTCACTTCCTTCAAAGCAACCCTCAACCCTTATCCATAAACCCTATCCCGAATTCTTCTCCCATCTTTCGGATCTCCTTTTTGGTCACCGTCATCAATCCATTCATTCATTCACTCTTCTTCTCCTCCAGCAGTTCTTCGTTCCATTCCGTCGTGGTCGTGTCATTCAGAGTCGTCCGAAGAGTCATTGGCGGCCGTATCGATCGATTTTGGCCGCGCGCGTCAAAGCGGCGGCCGCGTGGCCGCGCGGCCAAGCGGCGATCGGGGACGTCGCCGCGGCCGATTATCGATCGATGGACAACCGACGACGGACGAAGGGATGGATGGGGGAGGGATGAAGAAGAAAACGACGAAAAAGAAGGGTTGTTGGAATGGTTGGAGCACAAAGAGTCGTCGGCGTCGGCGACGGCGTCGTGAGGTGCTCTATTGGTGGTGGCGGTGGGGACGACGGATGTGGATCGAGATGGGCGACACAGGCTACCACAAGGTCTTCAAAAACGTTCAAATTCACTCTGAGGGTCTTCCTTGGAACATCTCTTAAAGTGTTCTCAAGTCGCCTTTTAATAAGCGTCCCTTAAGGTCAAATCTGTTTTAAAAAACTGTTTGAAGGTGTTCGACAAAAGTGGCAAATTTATTAATCGGCAAGACAGCTTAAAAATCACACGGGACAAAAACATTATTACGCATAAAAAGGCGATGATGGCTAGTGTTGATTGGGGAAGAGAGACATAAAACCGGAAATCAGGATCGGCATCTCACAGGATCAGTTGTACAGGGTCCTGCTGAACGTCACATAGTCGTAAACGCCTGGCTGAGAACTGGCTCCACGGACGGACTCCATTTTTCGGATACAGTACTCCGCTTGGTCTGGTGGGAGCTCGCGACGGAGTTCGTCCGCTGTGATCGCGTTCTGGAATGGTTTCAGTTACGGTAGAAGCTTTCAAGCATGTAGATTAGTCTCTCATACATTGATTTATGCTTTAAACGTCTGCTTTTGGGTCAGCAGCTCATTTGAGATGCTGATCAGATCAGATGTGTCGCAAAAGATCGAGCATCAAAACTGCCTGTTCGGCATTTCTATGGACGTCAGACAGAAGACCGGTCGGTTTTTGTCTGAAAATGGCTTCAAAATGACTCTTCCGGATCGATTATTCCGAGTGTGAGTAGACCGAGGACTGGTTGATTTCAAACCAAAATCGACCTGTCGCTTGACCATGAATCGGTCAAAATGCCTTTTTTGAAACATATTTGCTTATTTGCGTTTACGGCTTATCTGGTAAGCTGCTTGTCCACAATCCACAAGGCCAGGGGTTGGTTCAATGCCACCAACAACATCGAAATTTCATATGTTTTTTAAGTTTTTTTTCATACTTCAGCATTTTTTATCCCCAAAACCCACCTTTCCACCAGCCAGAATTCTGAACGAATCGATCATCTGCTCAACGGTGTCCATATCGGCCGTCTCACGAGTCATGAAATCCAAGAAAGCCTCGAACGGCACTCTTCCAATCCTGTTCGGATCCATGATGCCCAGGATACGGGCCATGTCCTGATCTCCCTCACGGCCAGGACGGATGTTGTAGCCAATGGAGATAAGGCACGATTTCAGCTGTTCCTCGTTCAGGCCCTTGCGCTCCTTGTCGAAGTGGTTGAACGATGAGCGGTATTCGTTGATCTGCTCCTCTTTGATGCCTTTGGAATCGCGCATCAAAATCTTAAATTGCACTCTTAGGGTTACCGTAGGTCTAAGAGGCTGTACCTGGTTCTCACACTCATTGATGGTCTTGTTAATCGAGGTGAGAAGGGACTCGTATCCCACACGAATCGATTCCATTGAGTACTTGGTTCCGCGGTTCTCGAAGACGTAATTCTCCTGCATTTCCTGGTTAACGTGTTCCAGGTCGTCAATGTTAGGCTTGAAGCGGTTAGCGGCGTTCTGGATCTCCTTGAGTTGAGCAACGGTCTGTTCCAGGCTTCCTCTGCCTCCCAATCCTATGGCGAGGACCTTTTCCAAGTGCTGCTCGAGCCAAGGACCGATTTTGTTGGCCTTGTCAGCGAAACTCAGCTGCAGGGCGTGGTTGTTCTTCTGCCTAGCGTACTCCTGCTGAAGCTTCTGGTCTCTCATCGGAGTTTGGCGCTTCACCTCCTCCCACTTGCGGCTGATATCCTGGGAAGTAATGTCGGTGTAAGGGTTCTTAAGCAACTCCTGATCTAAGCCATGCTGTTGGACGATCTGGCGGATCTCTTGTTCCAGACCGCTGATATCGTAGAATTCCTTATCAGCAGATCCAAGCGTAGCCTTGAATTGCTCATGAGCCCTGACGAGCTCATCGACCTCTTCGATCTTATGGACGATGACCATATCTTGAAGATCTTCTCGGGCTCCGTCCAACCAGTTGTTGAAAGGTGCCGCTTGCTTGGCATAGCGGAGGTAGAGCGCGTCCAAACGCTCCGCAATGCGCTCCATCTCGTCGAGGCGACGACGGCGTTCTTCTGAGAGGACTCCGATGCGGTCCCACTGGTCGCATATGGCCTTGCAGCGGGCGTTGATGGGGCCAATTTGCGGATATTTAAGGTGGTTGAGTTCCTTGGCGATGGCGGCGATCTGCTCGACGCGGTCTTGGTGCGCGCCCAGGTCGGATTCGAAAGCTTCGTGGCGCTTTTTTAGGGCCTAAACAGGGACTTAATTAGTAGAGATCTTAGGGTTAGTTTAAAAGCGCAAATGTAGGATAAATTCCATACTTTCCAGGCAGTGTGTTCACCCAGAAGGTGACTTTAATAATGGTCAATTTGGAGCCGAAATGAAAGGCTGAATTTCGCACCCTACGGTAGGCAAAATTATGGCAAAACTAAGGCTATTTTCAGGTCTAAACAGATCATTAAGGATCGCCTGAAAATACCGGACTTAAACTCTATGTAGAATCGATTAAAGACTAACCTTAGGAGCATTCAACCCCAAAATTCTGACCTAAAAGGTGACCGTGATCATTGTCAATTTTATCCCAAAATCCTGTACTAATTTCCGCATTCTACAGAAGGCCAAACTAAGGTAATACTCCGACTAATCTAGGATCATTTTTAGCTCAAAATCGCGAGTTTCCGTGACCTTTTAGAGTCGATTTAGGAACCGCTTTTGTCAATTTAGGTCTCAAATGAAGGCTTGCTTTAAGCTCTATTCAGACTCGATCTAAGGCTGATCGTAGGATGATTCTATTATCAAATCTACCTAAAACGTGTCCTTGAAGTCCTAAATCTGGTTCAATTTCACATCCTACCGTAAGCTATATCAACAACAACCAAGGATATTCTTAAGCGCAAAAAGGCGGCCTTTCGGTTCCTATCTCACCTTGATCTTATACAATCCGGACGACCTCCAATCCGTCGACTGCAGAAGAGCCTCCTTGCCCTGGGACCATTCCTCATGCATGGCGCACTTCCTCCTGAACTTCTCCGCCAGATGCTCCAAGCGCTCCAGCCTCATCACCTCGCTAATCAGCCACTCTTCGAAGCCCAGTTCCGACTGTTCCAGGTCGTTCCAGGCCGCGTTGATGTCCTTGATCAGATGACCCTCACGAGGCATAAAAGCAGGCCTGTTACTAAGGCGAAGCTTCGTTTGAAGCGTATTGAAAAGGGTCTCTAAACGGCCCTTTTCCTGGATCCTAGGCGGCTTTTCGCCTCGACGATAGTGGCGGAAATCGTTGTGCTTCTGACGAATTCCGTCCAGAGGCTCGTCGGTAGGGCGATTCATGAGCCACGGCTTCCAGCGGCGGATCCAGTTCAGCAGCTAAATTTAAGAATCAATCATATTCTTATGAGCGATTATTACGTCGCTAGCCAAGGTGTCATACTCCTCCATGAGCTTCTCGTTCTCCTTGTTCACGTCCAGGACACGGCAGATACGGTTAGCAGCAGTTTCAGCCTAAAATGACAAGGTTACGGTAGGTAGGAAAGGTTAGAGGACCTTATGCATGCCAAGGAAAGCATGGTAGTAGCTCGACACGTAGGTTATGATAGCCTTGTCGTCAGGACGGTCGGTTTCCACGATTACTGTAATCATGCGGGTTATAATCATGCTTAGGGAGTCTTTTAGGGTCATTTTAGAACTCCAATCATGCTACACACTCATGCAATCATTCTATTAACCTGATGACCCCCACGGAACGCGTGGTAGAAGCACGAAACGTAAGTCATGACCGACTTCTCGTCAGGCTTCTGCTGGTAAACCAGATCTAAATCTCCATTTAGCCCTTTAAATATTAAATGAGACCTTACCCTCAGCGTCAAGCATCTTAGGAATATCCAAGTGCTTCTCAGCAATGTCGAAAGCCAGATTCAAGTTGTTAAGAGGATCCTTGTTACTGAGCTTGCTGTAGTCGAGAAGCTCAGGACGATGACGGTGGATGAGAGCGCAGAACGCGAGGCCGTCCTTCCAGCTGGTGTGGAAGTTCTGCACGTTGACGTTGTTGTAGGGCGCGGTCTTGCGCTGGCACCAGAGGAGAAGTCCGTCCTTGGCCGAGAGCTCGCCGACATTAATGTCTTGGATGGCAAAGCGCAGGATGATCGTCCAGATCAGGCCGAGCGTCATTTTGACGTTGCCGTCGACGATTTCTGAAACACTGAGCATGAGAAACAGGATAGGAAATTTGTCTAGAGCCGGAATTCAGGAGTCGACAAAATCATTCGCACCAATCACAAGACAAATGACCTAGACCTGCAGACCCGAATTTGCATAAACATGACATAAAAATCGACATGTCTAGGTAAGCGGAACATCCATCTACAACCGCGAGTGTCTCAAAAAGCCGATTTGAGCAAAACCACACTGGAAATCGGTCGTTTTCAGACAATTTCGGGATGAAAAACGACCAGTCCATTTCAAAGTCGATCACAAATTGTGTCTAGACCTGAAATTGCACCCCAAGATTCGAAATAGGCGAGCGAACCGCTGGCCAGATTGAAGAGCCCCATTCCGGTGCGCGGGGCAGACGACCGGTCGACTTCACGTTATTTGTTAGCGAAACCGACCGGTCGTTCCTTATGAATGAGCTTTAAATGACTCTGCTCTGTCTGGCCAATGAGCGGCGAGCCGGAGCTGTCTGGCCAAACCTTTTTGGGACACCCTGTAGACAAGCGTCAGACCAGGCAACCCTCGTGAGTGTCTGAAAAAGCCAATTTTGACTTACAAACACGATACATCGGTCGCTTCAGACACGATTTTCCAGACATGCGTTTTTTCAACGGAAAATCGCTCAAAACCAGACAGCAAAACTCTTTACTGACAAACGCTCACGTCTCAAAAACCTCAATTCAACGAGACAAAAACGTAACGAAAATCACGCGAAATAGCGTTTACCAGTCAGCCGTCCACAGACAAACGAACCCCAAAGAGACAGACATGAGAGTCTCGTGAGGCCTTTTCTGTATCAAATGGTCGGACAGGTCAGAATGGTCGGTTTTACGCCTCAGACCCAAAATAAGGTTGTCTAGACCGTGCGGTTCGCCGCGAATGTCTCAAAAGGTCATTTTCAGCTTGACGGGAATGAATTGGTTTCAGGAAATCGAAATCGAGTCCAGATGAACAAATGAAGCACTGTTTTTGTGTTTTCATGTCCGAAATCATGCACATTCAGCCCGGGACTACACGGTTACAATCCTAAGCCTCTCCACAAGCAATGAAATGGAGCCTTTTGATCCGTCATCCAAGATTCAATTTGTATCGCACAAATACGTACAGTACAGGCTTTACTTTTATGTTCGTTGCTTAGATTTTGGTTGAAATATTTAGCCTCATTTTCAAGTGTGCGGGATTCTTTGAGTGACATGAAAACACAAAAACAGTGCTTCATTTGTTCAACTGAACTCGATTTCGGCAACAACGTACTCAGCAGACCAATTTAGACCAGCGGCCAGACAGAAGTCGCTGCGGTTGACATTTACTGGTCTAATTGCGGCAGACCAATTTAGACCAGCCATCGTGCTTGGTGTAAATCTGGTCTAAATCGGACAGACTGAACTGTCAACACCATAAAACAGACATCTATCAGTTCGAGATCCAATTCTATGGTAAAACTCATCCCACTCACCTTCAGCTCCAATGGAGACCAGTTTGACGCCCTTGGACTCGATGAACTGAAGCGCCTTGTTCACATTGGAGATCTGATGAAGACGCATGCGACCGCGGTCAGGACGTGGGAGTGCCTCTCCGGAAATCACCTCCAACAGGAGCATCAGCTTGAGTCCATTGCGGAAGTCTTCCTCGATGCTCTCGATTTGAGTCCCAGCCTTGCGGAGGTGACTGTTGCACCACGCAGTGAAAGTCTGAAATTACAGAAATTTGTAAATTTGGCCTCAAAATGAAGCCTTAAGACCTTCTTCTGCTGCTTCTCCCAGGCAGGGTCGAGAAATCCTTCACGGTCCCACTCCTCTTCTTGCTTCGTGTAGTCGTGGTTGGGAGGATATGGCGACGCGCTTTGGCCGTAGTAAGGAGTGCTTTGGTGGTAGTAGTCCACCATTTTTGGTCAACCTGTAATCGTAGTAAAATCTTAAAATGTGGCTTAAAGCTGTCTGCACGAATCGCACGAAATCTCAAAAAAATCTCAATTTTTTCATTTTAGCCGACCCCTCAACTTCCCTGTCTCTTGCGTCTCTGTTCTATTGACTTCTGAATGGCAATGTTTGCCTTTTCAACAAGCAAAGTAGCTGCTTATCTCGTAAACCTGCAAAGAAAATTGGATTCATTGATAGCGCACAGCTTGACCGATTAGCAGAATTTTCCCAGGGCGGAAGGGCGATAAGGACGGTGTAGCGTTATCGAAAATGAGAAATTCATGTTTTCTGCTGATCTACTGCTCGCTGAAGATGTATAGTGGTCGACAAAAATAGAATTTCGGTTGTTAAAAACGTTAAATGCCCGAGGATTGGAGCCACCGATTTTTGGGGCGGCGGGCAGGTGTCATAGCCACTACGCTACATGCGCGAACAGATTAAGGGTTTTCGATAACTCATAACCCTTAGGTAGACATTATTAGTTTAACTTTGGTTGAAATTAGTGTCTAGAACTGCCGCGAAGCATAGCAGACGTCATTTTGTCTGACATTTCATCTAAAACCGGTCGTTTTCGACCTGGAAAATGTCAAATTTTGGCTCATAACCCGTTTTTCTCTGGATTCTAACCTTAAAAACACCCTTGAAAAATCGTTACGACGTATAAAACAGACCAGCGCCGTTAGGACCTTCCACCGACACACAGAACTCCATTAAATGTCCCGTTAAAACGACGAAAAGTACATAAATACATATTCATAAGACGGTTCGACGGACACAAAAGGACCTCAACAAGAAGACATTTTCGTTGTTATACGTATAATCCAACAATAAATTAGTTCATAACAATACATGTACACAGTTTCGACTGGACGCAAAACGTAAAAAAGAACGTAAAGTAGAAAAAGAGATTAGCGATAGATTTCTGCGATTTGAGGAAGTGGTTAGTTGTAGAGGGTCCTGGAGAAAGCGACGTAGTCGAAACCGTCCGCTTTGTGGAAGATTTCCATTTTGCGAATGCAGTATTCGGCTTGTTCGGGAGGTAATTCGTTGCGGAGTTCTTCGATGGTGATGTGGTCCTGAAATTGGAGGGAATTAGACGGTTTTTGAGCTTATACAAGTTTTGAAATGTAATCTGTCTGAAACCGACCGTTCATACGGCCAGAAACAGTAAAATACAGAGTGGGGCAAAAAAAAATCAACCTCCTTTGACCAGCGGGCCAGACAGAATCAGACAGAAGTCAACAGGCCAGAGAATCACATCATTTCTGTAGAACGCGTGGCAGACGACCGGTTGGTTTCGCGTCATTTGTTAACGAAAGCGACCGATTGTTTTCGGCGAGTGAGCAAAAATGACTTCATTTTGTCTGGTGGGCGCTCTGCCTGGTCTGTCTGGCTAGATGGGGAGGGGGGGGGTGATTTAAAGGTTCATTTAAAGGTTCATTTCTGTCTGAAAAAGTTATTTTGAGCAGGTTGGTCAAACCAACCGGTCGTTTTTGTCTCAAAAATTAAAATTGACTTTTAGCTGGACATGAAACTTTTGTAAGACTATTGTTAGATTGCGTCTATGACCTAGGTGGTAAGCGGTTTGCGTACCATCAGAACGGTCAAAGGTTTGATATCATTTTCAAGCCACCAATTTTGTTCGGTTGATTTTTTTACTTTTTTAGCTTTTATCTTTTTACCAACCTTTCCACCAGCCAAAATCTGGAACGACTCGATCATCTGCTCCACAGTGTCCATATCTGCCGTCTCCCTCGTCATGAAGTCAAGGAAAGCGTCGAACGGCACCCTGCCAAATCTGTTAGGATCTAACAAATTCAGAATTCGGTGCATATCATCGTCTCCCTCAGCTCCATTTCTGATATTGTAGCCTACAGAGATCAGACAAGCCTTCAACTGTTCCTCATCGAGTCCCTCGCGGTCCTTGTCAAAGTGGTTAAACGAGGAACGGTATTCGTTGATCTGCTCCTCCTTGATTCCCTTGGAATCGCGCATCAGGATCTGAAATTAATTTTTCAGGAGTACAGTAAACTTTTAAGGGGTTACCTGGTTCTCGATTTCACTGATAGTCTTATTAATCGAGGTGAGAAGAGTCTCGTATCCCACTCTGAGCGTCTCCATAGAGAACCTGGTGCCCTTGTGCTCGTACACGTAGTTCTCCTGCATTTCTTGGTTGATGCGTTCCAGCTCGTCTACACTGGTCTTAAACTGCTTAGCGCTGGTGTGGATCTGGCGGAGTTCTTGGACAGCGCCTTCGAGGCTTCCAGCTGGGGAGAGGCCTATAGCGACAACCCTGTCAAGGTGTTGTTCTAGCCATGGGGCCACGATGTTGGCTTTTTCAGCGAAGAGTTTGATCAAGCGCTCGTTATCTATATAGCCACAAGTTATAAAAAGGAGGATTAAAAAGTCAACTCACTCTTCTGCCTGTTATACTCCTCCTGAAGCTTCTGATCTCTCTTAGGCACCAGTCCCTTTACCTCAGTCCACTTTCTAACGACGTCGTTTATGTCGATGTCAGTGTAAGGGTTGGATTTGAGCTCAGAATTGAGGTTGTGCCTATCGACGAGTTGAGCCAACTCGTTATCCAGAGACTGGAGGTTCTGGTACTGCCGCTCAGCCTTGGAAATTGTGGATTTGAAGATCTCCTGAGCCTTCATGAGCTTCTCGACCTCCTCCATCTTGTGTACAAGAACGACATCGGCCAGCTCTTCTCTGGATCCATCTAACCAATTGCAGAAAGGCGCCGCTTGTTTGGCGAAGTCCAGGTGAAGCTGATCCAAACGTTCGCCGACTTGTTCCATCTCGTCGAGAAGCCGACAACGGTCTTCGGAGTGAGAGCCAATGCGGTCCCATTGGTCGCAGATGGCTCGGCATTTGGCTTGGATTGGGCCGATTTCTGGGTAGCGGAGATTCTGGAGTTCTTTGGCTAGGGCAGCGATGTTCTCGACGCGGTCTTGGTGAGAGCCGAGGTCGGATTCGAAAGCTTCGTGACGCTTTTTCAGTGCCTAAACATGGTTATTATCAGGACGGCTCTCAGGATCAATTTAGATTTTTAAGGCTTAAAAGTGACCTTTGCCAAATACCAAACTAAGGCTCGAAAAAACCCGATCCTATATTAGTGTTACTTTCAAATAATTCTTCTGACTCACCTTAATTCCATCCACCCTCGCAGTCTTCCAATCCGTGGACATCAACATTTCATCCTTCCCCTTAGCCCACTCCTCATGAGTCTGACACTTCCTTCTAAACTTCTCCGCCAAATGCTCCAGCGTCTCCAAACGCATAATCTCGTTCAGGACCCATTCTTCGAATCCAGTTTCTGCGTGTTCCAAGTCTTCCCAGGCGTCGTTGATGTCCTTGATCAGGTGTCCTTCTTTAGGCAAAAATGCAGGCCTGTTACTAAGACGAAGCTTTGTTTGTAGCGTGTTGAAAAGGGTCTCCAAGCCTCCTTTTTCGGCAATTCTAGGTGGCTTTTCGTCACGACGATAGTGGCGGAATTGGTTCAGCTTGTTCTTAACAGCCGAGAGGACTTCGTTTTCGGGTCGATTCTCGAGCCAAGGCTTCCATTGACGAATCCAAGCGATCAGCTCGCTAGCCATCGTTTCATAATCCTCCATCAGCTGCTCATTCTCTCGATTGACATTCAAAACTCGACAAATCCTATTAGCCGCAGTTTCGGCCTTATGCATTCCCAGGAAATAGTGATAGTAGCTGGACACATAGGTCATAATAGCCTTCTCATCAGGCGTGTGAACCATAAGTTCTGGGTCCAACATTCTAGGAATATCCAAGTGCTTCTCAGCAATGTCAAAAGCTAGATTCAGGTTGTAGATGGGGTCGTCATGGCTTAGCTTGTGATAGTCAAGAAGGTCAGGTCTGTGACGATAGATAAGAGCACAGAAAGCGAGGCCATCTCGCCAGCTATTGTGGAAATTTTCAATGCTGACGTTACGGTAGGGAGATGTCTTCCTTTGGCACCAAAGGAGCAGACCATCCTTGGCAGAGAGCTCTGAAACAGGACCACTTTTAGTATTTTTTAAAGACTTAAACCTTACCGCCCACGCTGATATTCTGGATAGCGAATCTAAGGATAATCACCCAGATAAGGCCAAGAGTAATTTTGACATTTCCGTCGGCAATTTCTGTAAAGTGGACCCTTTAGAAATGAAGCTTACAATTTCGGATACCTTTAGCCCCAATGCAAACAAGGGGAACCCCTTTAGATTCGACGAACGAGAGTGCCTTGTTGATGTTGGCTACTTTGTGGATTATCATGCGACCCCGCTCGGGGCTCACCATCAGCTCGCCGGAGATCACCTCGAGCAGCAGCATCAGTTTGAGTCCTGAAACAAGAATGTAAACACTGGTCGTCTCGGCTGCACTTGAGGCGAAAAGCGTCTCCGTGCAATAACTCACCGTCGCGAAAATCCTCTTCGATCATCTCGATCGATGTGTCCATCTTGCGGAGGTGGCTGTTGCACCAGGCTGTGAAGGTCTGAAAATTGTGGATAGTATGTAATTAAGAGGACGTTGAAGACAAGCGATTGTGTTGCAATTAAAATAAAAGAATTTTCGCCAGTAAAAACAATTCTGTGAATATGTAAGACGGCCGATTTGTGAAAAAATTAAGGAAGCGCTTTTCAAGCATCAAAAGTGTGTGTTCAAATGTTATTCTTTACAGTAAAAAATTCTTCAAGCTATCGACAATTTGAAAAAGAATCAACGTTAAAGAAAAAAATTGGATGGACTGGATTACAGAGCCAATAAAAGAATTTAATTGCGCTTTTTCAAACAACAAAAAAATCATCAAACGTTCGCGATATTTTTATAAGATGAGCTTGTGACCAGAAATCAACCTAATACATGAAAACTGATATATTCGCCCATTCAAAAGTTGATTTAATAAAACACGTATTTGAAAAGGTTTTAGAAGACAATCAAATTGTAAATTTTTAGCAGAGAACAGATTGTTGTTTCTGTTTTTAAAAGATTCTGGCTCCAAAATCCCTTCTATTAAATTAAGCAGAACGATCTAGACATGTCCAAGAAATCATGTCGTTCCCTGATTGGTGAGGGGCGGTATAAAGTAGCGGCGCCATTCGCGTTTGCACGCGTTTCGCTGTCGCCGTCGAACGGTTGGTTTTGCAACCGCGACAGCGCCTATATTGGTGTCGCGAACGCCGAATTGGCAACAGGTGCGGGTGGTTTTCGTCTCAATGAGCTCTGCACAAAATTTCGAAGCGCTCATGAAGACTGAGCAAAGCTGAGCATTGAGTTTGGCCAACCACGCTTCTAGGAGGCACTTTTGAAAACAGAAACCTCACGCAATAGCGCGCACAGCCCCGTTGATAATAGAAAAATTAAAAGTTCAATTTAGTCAAAAGTGAGACTTCAATTATGTCGATCAATCTGCAACTCCGAATATGTGTTCTTGCAGAAAAATCAAATACCAAGTGGATGACATCATCAAAAATGATCTATTTTATAACGAAAAAAGGTAAAATACGAGATAACAACAGTTTTTTTAAATTAGCGAGTTGTTCGTTGTTAAAAGATTGCAGTTTGCGGTCTGACCCTTCAAAAAATTATTGCATTAAAAACGAGTTCAAACGAGGTAATAATAAAAAAATCAAGTCGAAATGATGAAAAAATAATTTTAAATGCATGCAAATTTTACAACTAAAATTTGAAAATAGAGAACTAGCTAAAAAAGTTAAAATATACGTAGCAGCCCTTTTAAAATACCACAGAGTTATATTGAAAATGCATGCCTGACGTCTACAAAAATTTGAAAAGTTAAAAAAGCACTGACATCAAAACCTAAAGTTTGCGTCATAAAAAATACCCGATTTTATCCCGACTAAAAGTAAAAATAAACATGATCACATTTTCAAAATATATCGCGTTAAAAGTAATTTATTAAATTGGATACGTTAGCATATTCCGATAATAAGAGATTCATTAAAAAAAGAGGTTCTTCAGTGCTTGCTCCAAAATTATTGAGACACATTAATTGGGGAATACTTTTGAGGTATGCTGTGAAAGCTGAGAATCCCCTTGGTCCCATCCCTAAAACTAGTTTAAAGTTAAAAAAATATATCCTTTGACTACGAATAAGTTACAAAAATACATCGATTCAACAAATTTTGAAATTTTAAAAATTTATTCAAAGTTAAATTGAAAACATATGATTTCCGCTTATTCAAAAAATTATGAAACTTTGAAAAAGCGCAAGAAAATGGAAGAAGAAGAAGATGACAAAAAATAATGATTGTTAATAAAATAAAGGAGAACGATCCAGACGTGTCCGTCCGTCCGTCCGTCCGAGTAGAACTGTGACCAATGGATAGAACTGTAATCGAAGCTGATAGAATTGAGACAGATAAAAACCTCCGTCCGTCACGAAATTTTTAGTCACGAGTTGCCTGATTAAGCGAACACGGGTTACGGACGCGGCGCCTTTTGAGTTTGCGCGCATTTCGCTGTCGCCGCCGCGATTTTTGTGGTTTCGAGCGCTGTGTCGAGCGGCGGTCGAACAGCAACAGTGAAAATTTTGAGGCTTCAAGCACGTTTTTGGTAGAATTCGAAATTAATTGTTAATATGATAAGAGACAAAGTTTGCAAAAACAGCATGAAAGTTAATTCCAATAAATTAAAAAAAGTTGCATTTTTTAAAAGTGAAAAAACCAGATATTGAGCGAAAAGCGTTCAAAAACAAGGCGAAAATTCAAGGCTTTGATTTTTTAATTTTTTCACCATTTTCAAAAGATTTTAGTCTTCTTAAGTAGCTCAATTTAGGTGTTGGGCATTTATCGTCAAAAATTTGAAGATGCGCGAGAGGAAAGATTCCAAAAGTAAGTAAGACAATGAGTAAACTTATACACAGCATATTAAAAAAGTAGTTCAATAATTGATACGCTAAATTCCAATAAATTAAGAAAATGTTGCGTTCATCAGAGAGAGTCCGCGGCGTAGCGCGGGCTCTCCCTGATTAAATGAATTAATTTCAAAAATGGTTGAGGGATAAAATTAAGCTTGACTCTCGAAAAATATTAGTTTATTGACTTCAAAACTAAAGATTAAAAGTAATTTTCAATGCTAAAATTAAACAGCGTGAAAAATTTTGAAAGTTCTCATTGATGCAATAAATTAAAAATGGTTGAACATTAATTTAGAAATAAGAACGAAGCGCTTTTTCACAAAAAATAATGTTCAAAAAATGGAGATAGTTTTTTGGAGATTGTAGAGTCATTTCGAGCTTCGCGAAACAAAGAATGGAGATACTCATTCCGTGCCTATCCAAAAATAACTGTAAAACTAGATTAAAAAAGAAGATGTTTGAAAATTCCTCGCACAAATTTGATATTTCAACGTTAAATTTCAGTTTTAAAAAATTCCAGATCATTTAAAATAAAACTATTTCAACGTTCTTAAGACTCTTTACAAATAACGCACCTTCTTCTGCTGCTGCTCCCAAATGGGATCGAGAAGCCCCTCGCGGTCCCACTCCTCCTCGGGCTGCATATGATCGCAAGTCGGAGTATGCGGAGGAACCATCTCCTGAGGAGTTCCCAGAGGCGCTTTAGCGTCCATCGTGTGAGTGCCGGTAAAACTAAAGTGTTCGGTCGAGTTGGGCGAAACACTCGAGTGGTTCTCGGCGGGAGGTGCGGCGGGAGGAGTCGACGAGGAGAAGCGCGCGAAGCGGCGAGTCGTGGCCGAGGGAACTGGCGACATCGCCTCGCGGATCGTCATCTTCGCCGGTTGCGCTGACTCGAAATTTGGGGAATGCGGTTCGTAGTCGAGTTGTTGCTGGTAGTGCAGCATCTGGACACTCCTTCTGCAAAAAAAGGAAAGTTGAAAGTATGAAAATGAGTTCTTCAATGACGCAGACGAAAATAACGGAAACGTAAATAGAGAAACAGGTCTCACGAGTCACGGAATCAATAAGAGTGATAGTGGAATCCGGTAGAACAGTTATGAACAAAGGTTAAGGTCATTAAAGAGGTCGTAAAATTGACAAAAACCATTTTAAAATGCTTCCAGAATTAGTGGTACGTGGTGAAGCTCGCAAAAATTGAAACCTTAAAAATCAATGTATTTAATATTCCAAAATCAATGCACCGTCAATTCGCGATTCCAAAAATTGATTAGAAATATTTAATTTTTGATTTTGAAAATTACGAAGTAAAATTATGAGCGATAAGTCTCCCTCAGTTGTGTTTGAAGACCAAAAAAATCATAGAAAACCTGAAATCGAATAAAATTATTCAAAAGTAATTTTCAAAACTGTCTTTTAAGCTCGAAAAAATCTGTATAAAACAGGAGGTTGTTCAAAAATTGACGAAATTGACAAAACATGAACTGTTATTAGGTTCAAAACTAATTAAAAACTTTAGTTGCAAATTTAAAAACTTAAAAATCTGAGATAAAATTATTTATCGTCTTTTCAAGAAAAACGTGAATTAAATTCAGTCTGCTTGACATTCTTCAAACTAACGACAGTTAAAAAAAGCCAAAGCAAACCTTGAAAATCCAAAAAATAATTGTAAAAAATGTCTGAAAATAAGTCTGAAAAACCAAGACTTGAAATCGTAGATAGTTTGAAACTACATTTGAAAAAGAATATAAAAGGGCTGAAAAACCCACTGTGTAGCCTCTGCTCTTTCACAAACAAGCTAGAAACACTTCGTCTTCCGATGGCTGACAAATCAAGTCCGACATGCTTAACTGAAAATTAAATTTTATTAGTCTATTTTAAGTTCTAAAAACATTAAAAACGCTCTAAAGTATTGTAGGCATCTAAGCACCGAAGTAAAAATACCACCATGCAAATAAAAAAAGCTTAAAAATTTAATAAAAAATGTAAAACGTCTAAAGATTGGTAGATTCCCTAGCCAAAAAAACACTATGCTCATATTTCTAAATGCAATTTAGTAAAGCCTCTCCTCCTTCACAAACAAGCTAAACATACGTCGCATTCAAACTATTGAATTAAACAAATCTAACGTAAAATTTACCATCGTTCTGATCCAAAAATAAGCTCAATTGAATCCTTTATAAAATAAAGCAGATCGATCTAGACGTGTTCGTTGGTGGGTGTGTTCGTCCGTCTCGAAATTTCCAGTTACCTGATTGAGTCAATTTTGAGGTTGCGTTTGCACGCGTTTCGCTGTCACCGCAGACCGGTCGGTTTCGCAACCGCGACGGCGTCTAAATTGGCGCCACAAACGCCAAATTGGCAATGGCGTTTTTGTTCTCAGTCCGCTGTCACAAAATTCCGAACCGATTAAAATGTGATTTGAACAGTTTTGAGAAAAATCATGGAACGGTGAAAATGGCGTATGCCCTCATAAAGACTGAGCATCGAGTCAGGCTGACCACGCGCCTTAGAGGCACAGCAACGCGCCGAATTGAAACATATTTTGGAACAGAAACCTCGCGCAATAGCGCACAGCCCCGTTGATAGAAAGTAAAGTAGAAATAATGTAAGAATTTTATGCAAACTTATCGGAAATTTCAAAAAAGCGTTAATATGTTGCATAAACAATAAAATGATACAAATGTTACTTTTTTAAATTTAAAGGGCTAAATTCAAAAATAAATATTTTAGCCCTTCCTTTCAACGGCATTTGAAATGGAAATAAAGTTGTGCTGAAAAAAGTTGGAAATTCTATTGATATTGAATTGAACAAATGAAACGTTAAATGATGCTTCATTCCTTAAAATATTCTTACAAAAAGCGCAGTCAAACCAAAAATTGGAGCAAAAGTTTCGGAAAAACGTATAAAAGAATTAAAAGCCCAGAAAACCTGGAACCAAAAAAGTCATCATTTCCATGTTTCTCCTTCACCCTCCTTCACAAACAAGCTAAAAGTGCGTTGCATTCTAACTATTGAATTAAACAAACAATTGAATAGAAAGTAAAGTAAGAATAATGTAAGAATTTTATTCAAAATTATTGGAACTTACCGATCGAAACAGTAAAATGATACAAATGTTACTGATACAAATGCTCAAATACAGTCAAAAATAAATATTTTAGTGCAATATTTTTATAAATATTGTCCTTTCAACTGCACTTAAAATAGAGATGAAGTCACGCTAAAAAATTAGAAAATGCGAATATAAAAAAGGTCTGCAAAAGTTGAAAAAGAAAAATTTAAAATGTGAAATCTCTAGACTGGAAGATTCCAAACCAAAAATACCACCCTTTTCATGTTTCTAGAGCTAAAAACGGCCTAAGCTAAAAACCCGTCGCAAAAAACGCAGTCAAACCGAAAATTGGAGTGAAACGTTCGGAAAAACGTATGAAAGAATTGAAAGGAACCATCATTTCCATATTTCTGAAAGCACTTCACTCCTTCACGCTCCTTTACTAACAAGCTAAATGCGCGTTGTTTTCAGTTAGACCTCACCCATTGTTAGTTTTAAAAGCGCGTGAAACACTTCAAAGTGTCAACGGATGCAAACAGAAAATATCCTCAGTTTTCTATTTTTCAAAGCAATTTACTAAAACTCCAGTCCACGCAGCCTCCCTTCTTTCACAAACAAATTAAGAACTCGTTGCATTCTAAATATTAAATTGAACAAAAAATACGTAAGATAAAAGAAGATCTTAAAAGCTAAGACTAAAACTCCTTTCCCCGTAGCTTCCCCTCCTTTACAAACAATCTAAAAACACGTCCTCTTCCGCTCGCTGCTGACACATGCTTGTCGGTAGCAACCGAGCGAATGACATTCCGAGGAAAGCGAAGTGCTGATATCAAAAAGCGACGCGCGTCCTAGAGGGGCGCTCCTGTGGAAACAATGCAGCCGATGACGTGGATCACCTTTTGCATCGCCGCAGGTCCTGGGAACTGATACGGGAGGCGCTGTCATCTTTTGCTAGGATTCATTAGAGGGCTCGTAAAATTAAGTGGAGTGTCACATGATTTGACACGAAATCTACTATTTTCAAAATAATTGTAAAAATGAGGAAAAAACGTTCCTTACGACTTGCCTCAAAAAACCTCTCTTCTTATCAATCCACACAAATAGGCAATTTTGGGTTTTTATGAGCCATTTAACGCACTCGAAAGGCAACAAACGCGATTGAAATTTAAGAGAAGCACAAGAACACGACGCTGAGATGTGACTCACCCCATCTCCCTCGTAAAAATAGCCAAAACTTGGTTCCTAAAACATTTTTAGTAAACATAGCAGTGACGTAGGCTGTGGGATGCATGCATGTTTTGTAAGCTCATCAATTTAAACACCAACTGTCGATATCATTGGGAGCGGATGTGAAATATTTGTGGCTAACGGCGACATTCTAGCGCTGGCTGCCCTGATCACATTCCTTAGCCGTGGGAGAGTCGGTGGTTCACCTGATTAGGTGAGCGATTAGTTCAAAGTGCGGGAAAGGTTAAGAGTGGCTGGGGTTTGAGTGACAAGGAGATGTTAAGAATTAAAAACAAGGAATTTTCAAATAAGGTATTTTTGAGACGAAGGGCGGACTAATGGTACAACGTCTTATTGCCAAAAAACAACTTCGCAAATAAAATGAGAATTATAGAATTAGCTCGAAAGCCATGGACAGCAGCAAAACGTAAACGAAAAATCATTCAAAACTTTTCACAGAACGCTTCAATTGTAACAATCTTCTACTTACGTGAAAGCACGTGAAATCTGCACAAGAAACATGTTTTAGTAAGAAAGGAAGTGCGTTCAAGAAAAAAAAATCTGGTAAAACTTAGTCATTTTTGGCATTTCGAAACTCAAAGAAACCTAACTTAACCCATTTTGTTATGTGTATCAGCATATTTAAAATCCGCACAAATTTTGAGTCCGGAAAACGTAGTAAAAATGATTATAACGGTGCTACGAAGTTTGCTTTCCCACCAAGAGAATTCCAAAAATACGCATTCAAACTAATCAAAAAAGCTTAATGTCACGCAAAGCTTCAATCGCAAAATTTACTGATAAGTAAGACAGATTTGAAAATTTAAAAAATCGAACTTTTACTGAAAAGCAACTTTAATAGAAAAAGCATTCAATGGTTCGAGGTGTTCGAAGTGTACCTTAGAAAAACTATGGAAAAAGAGCAACGTTGTGTACATGCCAATAATTAAATTTGTTTAAAAATGATCGCGTAGCAGTTGCCATCCCCAAAAAATTAATTTTGCAAACTTCATGTGGAATGTTGCGCAACTTGAATCAGCCAAGAGTAAAATTTAAATATAGCGAAATCAAAACCAAAAAAAAAATTCAATTTAAACGTCGGTCGCCAAAAAATAAAAATTTCCGTTTAACATTTTTGGTGGGCTTGCTCGTCTTCCAAAAAAATGATCTTAAGCGTTGAAAAACTTGATTTTAGGCATTTATGAAAGTTATCGACGTAGTTCAATCAAACATTGACGTTGAACGGCTGCTGACCGCAATCTACAAAAATATCTTGGCAATCAGAAATTGGCCATTTACATCCAAATTTAATTTAAATTTTGAAGATCAATAAAGTTTGCATCCAAAATTGTGATGCCTTGAAAAACAAAAAAGAAACATTAGGAAGATCGACGAAACAGCAAAAAAGCCCAGTTCAACATTCACTCACGCCTTTCATCTCATGAGGAGTCTCCTATTCCAGTCAAAAAACTAACATTTTAAAATTGTAATAAAGCCCTAGAACATCTTTCAAGCGTTAAAACAGAGGATAACTGAAGCCACACTGAAATCTTAAATTATTTGTTCAGTTTTACTCTTTAAGCTGAAAATTGCTTTACTCAATTGGTGTGGTGTGATGCCCAGTGTGATGGAGTGTGTTGTGATGAAATTCCATTAACTAATAAAAAAACCTGTAAACAACGGAACCGCTTGCACTAAAATAAAACTGTCAACTCTTACTTAGTTGAGATGTGCTTAAAAAGCTTAAAACGCATTATAAATTTAAAGTCAATCCACAAGTGAGAACTGACACCTCTGTCGCATTCAAAAATATGACGTTTGCAAACCCTCGTTGTTGATATTAACTCATATTATATTCGCACAGTATGGAATGATTTTTACTTGTTTTCACGAAACCTTTGGACAGTTTCAAAAACTATAAAGTTTGAAGGCGAAATAATAATTAGGTTGCTTAAGTGCAGAAAAAATTGATTCAACTATAATGAATTTTGCTAACCGCCGTTTCGAACAATTAAAAAGAAGGCAATATAAGCCATACATCGATGAACTGGAATTTGTATGAAGATAATTAAAGACTTTAAATTTTTGATAATCCTCGTTAGCCTCTTAAAAGGACACGGTCACCGTTTTTTCGCACCATCACAGATTGCGCCACGGTTCTGGCGTCAGAATGGCAAGAAACGGCTTCAGGACTGCGCAATGTGGCAAAGTTCGGATAGAGGAATAAAAAGAATTTTACCAGTTTTCCAGTGTTCCTGACGCTAATCCGATCGGTTACGATGGAATCAAGTTTGCAATTTTTCGGCGGTAAACATTGTTGTTTCCCTTGGCGATTGTGAAGTTTCTTGTAGGACTTTGAGTGGATTTCTCATTGAACACGTCTCCACAACGTGATGAACGCCAAACATTCGACCAAAGGCCACATTACCTCGTTTTCGATTAAGGTTTGTGTAAGGTAAACTCGTCGGGACCGCTCAACGACTTGTGAAATTCTCTTTTTTGTTTCATTCGAACTTTGCCATTTGCCATATTGCATAGTCCGGAAGCCGCTTCTTGCATTCTGACGCCAGAACCATGAACAGCGCCTTTGAAAACCCCCTGCCCCAGAAATGAGCGCGATCTCCAATAAGTGCATGCATTTTACATTGATTAAAAATGAGTCCAATTCCAAAAATTTGTAAATGTGGTTGCTGATAACGCTCTAAAATGACTTTTTACCTAACCACAAATCCCCTCAAAAATGGCGAAATCAAACAAACCCATACCTGTCAGCTTATTCTCCCAAAGCCGTAATATAAACACACTTAAAAATAGTTTCCTACGCTTATCAGGCTGACTAGCTCATATGGAAAAGACAAACACTTAGACGCAAAAGAGGATTAATGTCGCAAAAGCCGCAGTCGGGCGTCGTTTTTCCAACGTCGTCGCAACGTTTTAATCACCGAATTCGGGCATCGCGACGCCCTTTCGCGTCGACAGCCTCGGTGTAGGCGATAAGAATTCTCGATGATTCAGTTTTCGACTTTTTCTATTTGCGAAGTGACACAGGAAGGGATCGAGGTGGCGAGGAGGTGTCATAGGCTGACTTGGGGAGAATGGGAAGGAGTTCACGAGAGCACGATCGGTACACAAATGGACAAAAAATTAAAACGTTGTTTTAACGTGAAAACTAAAAAAATTCACATATAAGAAGGCAATTAAATTAAGAATAAAGCAGTTGATAAACGGGTTTGCACCACAAAAAAAGTCAAAATATTGAAAAGTCAAAGTTGACGTTAAAATCATAAATGCCTGTCCTTTAAAAAAATTCATTTATAGGTATAAAATAAAATTTCTTGATTGGAAAGTTCAAATGCAAAAAATTATTTGATGTACCGTACGTACCGTATTTGATGTACCGTACCTTAAGCGGCTGTTTCTAAATTAAATTTTCTTCAATTTGCTTAATTTAAATTTAATTTGTGTTACAGAAGTTTCTTAATTTAACACAAAAACATGGAATTTTCAAAGTGCGGATGTTCACAGCTTCAACCACGGAAGGTGAACCTAACAAATAAACAATTTGTATTCAATTTTAAGCGTTGACATGCATTTAGTTGAACCGTTGTGCGCTTTTAGAACGACACAGTCAAGTACAAAATGCTTTAGATACCGAAACCCATTTAAAACCAATTTTTGCACTAAGATGAGTTCGGGATAAAAGTTCAGCTGCAACAAACTAATTTAATGTACCGCAAGCGGTGCATTCTAAAGTCAAATATGTTTGTTAAAGTGTTCCTTTCTTAATTTAATTCTAATTTAACACGTCTTAATATTGGTAAAATTTGAAAAAAGCAGTCTAACAGTCAAACAGTTCACAATTAAAACGGCGAAGAACGGCGGAAAGCTATTCAAAAATTTATTTATTTATAGAATATTTCAACTTAGCAAATGTAAAAATAGAAAACGCGTCAAGATTATAGCTTGAAAATTGCTAATTTCTTGTTTTAAAATTTGAGCTTTGCATGAATCAACAAAAAATTCATGCAGAACTGAGAATTTTAAATACCTTGATTTTCCTAAAGTTTTTGCTTAAAATTGCCCTGAAATGAAAAAATGAATTAAATGGAAATGACCAATTTAAAGGCGAAAATCCAAAACGGACATTTGAGCAGGATTAAAGCACAAATCAATTAGTTAAAAGAGTTTGTATGACCTAAGAAAATTTAAGTTTCAAAGATTGTATATAAAAAATCAAATCAAAAATTGGCAAAAATTTTACTTAAAAATTTGAACGATTCAACGCATTATAAAAAAGTTTGAAAGAAACGTGGCTTTTTATAATTACAACGACACAGAGATCGGGATTGATCGACCCATCCCGCTCCAAGAATGCTCTCTAGATTAGCAAGTAAGACAATTAATTCAAACAACTGGAAATTTGATGACAAAAAAGTAGCTAATTCAAATTTGGCTTCAAAAATCTTTAAAAATTGGCGAATTTCCTGTTTCATAATTTAAAGAGCAGTTTCAAAAACAGATATCGACTTAATTTCCATCAATCCCGTCCATCTTGACCTCAAAAAATTTTTTTTTAAAACACGATTACCTTTCCACCAGCTCCTACCTTTGCCACACAATCAACACCCATTTCCGCCCCTTCCGCGCCGCGTCCTAATCGTCACATCAACAAAGATAAGATGCAAAAACCAGCTGCTATGTCTGCGTACAGCTAAGACGTGATTCACAAATACGCAAGACAAAATATTGTCCAAGGGGTCGTTGCCGCCCGTGAGTCACAAAACTCGTAACAATTCTATGCCATACACGAGATCCAATTTGAAATATACGAAGCTTCATTCTGCAATCCTCAAATGTCATTGTAGCATCGAAAGGTAAAGCAAAAATCGATTTAGGGTTTTTGTGGCATGCCTATGAGCTGATATGGGCTAGGGTTACCTAAACCTCTCCTGCAGCTGCTCGCGATCTTCACTCTTTGGAGTCAACAATCTGCAAAACAGAGCCCGTAAATCTTGGTGATTGCTGCTTAGTATATCGTTAAAAACAAAACGTAATAGCCACTGAGCGCTCCCTCATCTTCCGAGGATCGATCACAAGGAAGTTTTTGCTTATATTTTCATTGCAAGACTGCAATGAAAATATCGTGTTACACCATCGCGAAACTCTTGCCAGTCCCTCGAAAACCTGGTGATGAGAGAACTCGTAAGAAATAACAGTTATGTTTTAAAGGTCAGCGGAGAGCCAAGACACGGCTAGGGCCTCTTGCTCTACTGAAGGAGCTAAACAATCATCGCGCGACAGAGGCTCCGCGCGCGAACGCTAAGGACAACATCGGTTTTTCGACGCATTCGGTGTAATGTAAACATCGGGTGAGAGGGGATTTGGAGGGATTTTTGGGGTGGAGCCAGAGGTGTGACACGGATGTGGTATACACACAAAATTGGTCTTTATGTTTGGCTTAAAAATGCAATATTTAAAAAATTTAGAAGAAAGCTACAACCTCACAATTCATCAACCTCACAAGCTGAAACGGACCAAAGATTGTTGACCTACCGAAATTCTCATTTTAAAAAGGGTGATTCGAAAAATGTAAAATTTCTACCGACCACACAAGGTCAACAAAGCGAAAAATTTCAACTCAGTTCGAACCGTTGTTGGCATTGATTAGAACCTTACAGTCATGTGCAAAAAATACATTGAAAAAAGCGAAAAATTCATGGTAATTTCGTCGTATGCTCTAGTTAGCTGAAAATTGTTGGAGATGTCAAAATGTTTGAATTTTGCTAAATAGAAACATAATCTAAGAGTCCTTTTCGAGTGTTTTAAAATGACAGAACAAAAACAAATTGAAAACAGCAAATCTGTTGTGATAAATGTGAAGGAATGGTTCAGAAAAAATTAGAGAAACTGTTAAATACAATTTTGCCGGAAGCCATGTTCTTCGTCCAAAAAAAGTGCAAACATAGAAAAAAAAATTTAGCTGGTGTTTGAGAATTGCAAAACAAGTTGGTGTGTAAGGCAACGTTCCTGCGTCATCGCTACAAAAATGTAAAGCTTGGGTGCTCAAAATTTGTGGAAATTTTAAAGTTCAAAATTATTACTAAAAGGCGACTGTAATATGTGATATTGCTTAGTCACCTTCTAAGCAGAAATGCTGAAAAGTTCAAACTAATTCCTCAGTATAATGCAAAATGTTCGTGCGTCCCTCAAAAGTTGAAATTGCACAAAGAAAATTATTTTTAAAGGGATCTCTAGCTTCCCCTCCATGCACATCTACATCGCCTGTTTTCGCGCTCAGTCCAAAAATTGAAAATGCCTTTGTGCTGAATCCAAAAAAGATACCTCAGTAAGTTTAAAAATTCAATTAAAACAAATCAGCTCTTCAAGGAGTGCTCAAGATTCCTTCAAAAATAGTGAAATTTGTCAGATTTCACAGGCAAAAAATGAGCGATCAAACTCAAAAATCGTTTATTTTAAAACCAAGAAAGGTCATCTTATCGCGACTTGAAAAATTGACATCTTCACAACAACATAATTAAACAAATCCCCAATTGTAAAATTTAAGTTTAAAAGTGTTTCACCCATTCACGACATCACCTAAACTATGCAAACCATGAAAAGCGTCATCCCATTCCGAACAATCACAGCAACAAACCAAAAACTCTTAAAAACAAGATAAACAAGTAAAATATGTTTCTGTTTTAGCGCTAAAAAATTTTGAAGCAGCTTACGGAGTGCTCAAAATATGCGCTATTGCTTATTAGTTATCTTCTAAGCGTGATACGTTCAAACTCGCAAAATTTGCTTATTTCAAAATTATCGAATTTGTTTCAACGAATTTAAACGAATCAAATAGGCTGTTTCAGCCAGGATAAAACAAAAAACCTATATTGAAAAAAAGTTTTGGTCTGCGAGGGTTTTAATGTTCAATGCCTGATCCCAAAGGAACAAAATATTTGCCTGCCTTCCGATGTGGTTTTGTGTTCTGTGGCAGCTGGAAGTTGAAAAAATACATTATTCTAACGTTTTTAAGCTCTAATCAAACTTGAAATAATGTTGCAAATCCTAAAATCCAGAGAATTCCATGAAATCAGAATCAATTGCTTCGGGACACAAATAAGTCTTCCATGCAGGCTTAAACGCGATTTAAATTACAATTCAAAATTTTCTAGAGTAGAAAAACGCGCCTAGCATGTTTTTGAATGTTAAAAAACTGCAAAACGTTCAAAAATGCATATAAAATAAATCGTGAAAAAGAGCCTCTCTCAATATTGGGCGGAGGTTTTGGCTTATTTTCCGAAAATTGTCCTTGAAAGACGGATTTTTTGAGACGCGTGTCTTATGTTCTTGCTCAATAACCGCTATTTTGTACGCTTCTTTCGAATGGTGAAACGCGCGTTTTCAGAAAAGTGATCAACGCCTAGATATGACAAAAATTAAGGGTGCCCCTATCAATATTGGGCGCACTGTATAACTTCGAAGATTTCAAAATTCTTAAAACAAGTTTGCATTAAACTATGTTTGAACGTCCTGGGGCCGATTTCAATATCTACAATCCCGGTTCAATTGTACTACAATTTCAAAACCGATTTCAATATATTTTTGCAATTGTGAATTGCACATATTGAAATGGGCTCTTGCTCACAAAAATTCCAACTATAAAAATTCTTAAAAAGCTTCTAAAAGTGCGCTTCTACCAAACAATAGTTAAAGTTGCATGATTTATTGATGTACACTAACAAAATGCGACAAAACATATATACGCTGTCATGTAAACAGAGATGCGCGATAATCAAAAAATGGTTAATTTTAGGCCAGAGACAAACTTTTGTGGCGGAAATACAAACACTCAAAAAATTGACATTGTGAACAAATATTTAAAACAAATTTTGAATTTTAAAAATAACATTTTCAAGCTTCTCTTCAATTTGCGAGATTCCCTGAGTTAGGCAACCCATAAAAGCGCCACCCCATCCGGAACAATCAAAGCAGTAAACATAAAACTACGGGATCAACAGCAATAATCCGCTGAGCGATAATTCTTCAGAATGTGTAATAAGATGCCGGCGCTCAATTACGCAAATCCTAGTCGTCTTCCCGACGCTGCCGCCGCGTTGCAAAGTGTTCAAAAACCAGTTGCCATTAAGAATTCTTCTTTTCCAAATGCAGGACCCAACTTTCGAACGTCCGGCTTTTGTAATTCTCGTCCGTTCACCCCAATTGACTTTTGTCGCACAAAGAAGACCACAATCGCGCGGCGGCGGCAATGCAATAAAACAACACGATAAACGAGGTTCGGGCGAGCGAGAGAGGGATAAACAGATATCTAAGATCATCGCAGGGAGACTCCCTAAGACTCAAAGGGAACTCTGCGGCTGCAGCACACCGCGAGGCGTCGTGTGGCAGCAGCGGCGGCTTGAGGGGGCCGATGATGGTGTTGTAAACTCGACGGAGATCTGTTAACCAGAAGGCGACGAACAAAAATAAAACTTTCGAAGGGCGAAAAACGCTCCTGAAACACCTCCTCGCAGCGACGCGGAGCGCTAATTTACGGCTGCGGCCGCCACGATGACGACCAAAAAATTTTGTCGCTGAGAGCGCGAAACCTCTTGACCACACGACGTGTGGTCAAGAGCGACTGAGAGACAGCGTGTTGAGGAGTTATTTGTTCAAAGCCGTAACATTCCACACGATGGGTGGCGGTAATTCGGAGTTGAAAAGAGAAAAAATCTTGACTGTCAAAAAACTAAACAATTATAGAATTTGAGAAGAGAAGTCCGATAAAAATCCTTGAATTCACAAAAGCTGTTTTTTGAAGGATCAAGAATCCAACATGCTTAAAAGCCAACATTTGAAATTTTTAGAATGGCTTTTTTGCTTAACATTGTAAAGGAGAAAGCACTTAAAGTCATTATCCCAAGCTCGCTTCAGAGCGTACTTTACATTTAAATCCCAACGTTATTAAATTTTTCGCTGGTTCGAAGACTCGAAATAACAACTAAAACTACTGAAACTGTACGCTGCAATTTTGCTATCGCATAAGCGAAAATAAAAGTTAAATAAATGTCTTGTGAAGTATTAAAAATTGTTTAAACGAGCATGTAAGGTTTGCGAGCCAGAAGAATTCATTCAGAAATTATTCTTTAATTTTTTTATTGAAGTTTAAAAAATGACTTCTGAAATATTATTTTTGTTGTCGATAAACCAAAACCGGCAAAAATTGATAAAGTCCGTTCAAATCGATCGCAAAAAATATATAAACCTTATTGGACGTACTCAACACGCCAAAAAAATTAAGAACAAGTACAGCAGTCAAAAATAATAAGAGCAATTATTTAGATACGAGATATTTGATATTTGATTTAAATACAGAGAATATTTTAAAAAGAAACTTTGTAAGTCGCAATTCAGAAGTTACAAAGTCGCATGAAGTTAAACTGCAAAAAGTTAAAAATAATAATTAAAAAATCCAAGAAATTAGATCTAAATTTAAAGTCGCAAGCTCGGTCGTCGCAGAAATGGTTTAAATGGTCGTCGCAGACTTATTTAAAAAAGTCTATTAACTGACTACTGACATGCAAATCATCCAAAATTGTAACTTAAGAGCTCATTTCATTTTTCAAATTAAAGCGTGGAATTAAGCATCCTTTATATATAGAAAGCAGAACGATCTAGACGTGTCCGTGTGTTCGTCCGTCGCGAAATTTCCAGACACGAGTTGCCTGATTGAATCAATAAGCGGGTTATGGTAACGGAGCGACTTGCGTTTGCACGCGTTTCGCCGTCGCCGATGACCGGTTGGTTTTGCAACCGCCACGGCGCCTAAATTGCTGCCGCAAACGCCGAATTGCCTACAGTTGCGGGTGTTTTTGGGCTCAATGAGCTCCGTACGAAATTCCGAACTCGAGAAAAATTCTGAAACAGCGAAATCGGCGTCCGCGCTCATGAAGACTGAGCATTGAGTCAGGCTGATCACGCTCCTTAGAGGCACAAAGCGCCGACTTAAAGCATACTTTGAAACAGATACTTTGCGCAATACCGCGTACAGCCCCGTTGATTGAAAATATGTTGGAAACACAGATAAAGCAAAGCGTATAAATTGTATTCAACCCCGAGATGATAAAATAAGATTTGATCACTGATAAAATTTAATTTGAATTGAAGACCTTTTGCAGAAAAGTCGTCATTCCAAGCTCGCTTCCAACTGTACTTTACATTTAAATTCCAATGTTATAAAAATTGCAATTGGTCTGAAGTCTCGAGATGACCAGAAATAAATTTAAATCTGACTAGACCATTCTTACAGTACCCAAAAAATGCTGAATTTAAATTGAAAGTTAAAAATAATTGTAGAAATCAAAATGTCGTTAAAACTTACTCAAAGTGTATGCTGCAATATTGCTAAATGTCATCACACCTGTTGTGTTCCTGGAAGTGGCTCTTGCAAGCGTTAGAAGTCAAATAAATATCGTGTGGAATATAAAAAATAGTTTAAACGAATTCCTATTTTTTAAACTTTATTTTTGTCGTTGCTTGAAACAAAAACAATTTTACAGGTTATTCCGAACGACCGCAAACCTTACACAAACTTTATTGGATGTGCTGCAACCCTTCCAACAAAAATAGCAGCGAGTAGAAAATGAGAAGAGCAATTAAAAGAGCAATATCCAAAACTAAGAGGAGCAATAATTGATTCGAAAGTTTAAAGCATTAAAGCCAAAAGTTTGAAAAATCAATATTTAAGCTTAACAATGTTTGAATGGTCGACGCAGACGCATTTCAAAAATTTGAACCAAATATCTGGGCATGTAAATCATCGAGTACCACGAAAAGAAAAAGACAAAAAACCGTCGTTTCATTTTTTAAAATTCAAGTGTGGAACGAAGCGTTAAAATTATGTTTGAAGCAAAGCGTATCTCAAGAAAACGTCCTTAAAAATATGTCAAAACAAACCAAAGCTTATAAATTTTATTTAAATACGAACAAGATGATTAAAAACTTAAATTTAAATTGCATATTTAAGATTCACAGTGATGATATTTCTGCGCTTTTTTCGATTCCGAAAAAACCAGTTAATCTCTATGTCCACTCCTTTAAAAACAACCTCGTAGGTTTCTATTGTTCAGTGCTTAAAGCGATTACTGAGAAAAATTAAACTTAACAAAAATTTCAATAATTTAATGTTCATTAACGAAAATTTCATTTTGATAAGTTCGCAACCTTAATAGAAAAATCCACACCACCATAAACCAATTAATCTCTGTCCTTCCCCTTCTTCATCTCTGAAATCATTCTCAGCAATTTTTCGCAGCATGGCAAAAATAGAGGGAGCAAATATTTTTTGATTCGATGTATGTCGCAAGTCAGAAATTACAAAACAGCATATTTTTATTTGAGCTAAAAAGGTACAAGAGTTGCGAAAAGGCAATTTTGAACCGAAGAAGTTAACCCGAAATCTACTAGTAATGTTAACCAATTAACAATGCTTTACTGGTCATCGCTGACTCGTCTCAAAAAGTCATTACTGTTATAAGGTTGAGTGCCAAATGATAACGTATCAACATCAACCATCTCATGACAGCATATTTTAATGTTTGCATTGTAATAAAGTATTTCGTTTTTTCAAAGTGTCACGAGAGTTCAGAAAATCGCCCGATGTAACAGGAAAACGTCGCAATTGACCAACTAAAATTTATTCCCTCACCTCTAAAAAAATTTTCAGTTTTTCATTCTTGAGTATATTATTTCCAAATTAAAGAGTGAAAACGTCGAAAAACCACGTCGCAATTAAACAATTCATCTCTGCTCCCGTAGTTCTCCAAAACCTACCGTAAGATAAGAGTCTCCCGTTTCCCATTCTTAACGCTTAAAACATAATTCTTTTTTGGTATGACCACAACCAGCCCTTACAAAAATATGGCGAATCTCACAAAACGAAACTGCCGAATCCCAAAAAACTGAGTGGTTAAAAGTTTAAAATTAGAATTTTAGAAAGATTAAAAAAGTTTTGATATCTCAATGGCCAAGGAAGGAAGCGACAAAAAGATATTTTCAAGTGTTACAACCTTAGACGAAAACTCGGTGCCGCAATAAACCAACTAAGCTCTGCCCTTCCCAATATACCCTTAACTAATCATCGATCCATCTCTCGCCTTGCAATAATTTACATCAACAACGACACACAAAAGCATCTCGGCACGTCGAATCACTTAGGCAAAGACAGGTGAGAGTCATTCCGACCGCGGACACTCAATTAAACGCCGTCGAGGATCGCGTCGTTTAAGCGGTACAAAAACTGACCCCGACGAGTTGGCGATTTCCTATCGACCGCGGTAGCCACTAAGAGATCCTCGGAAAGAGGCTTCAATTAGGAGGGCGCCCGCCGCCTCACGGAACCGGTACAAGTGGCAGGTATTTGCGCGGTGGCGCGTGAGAGGTATCGCGCATATCCGTTCCAGGGGGTCCGCGCCTTTTTTACAAGATCAGTGGACCGAAAATAAATCTGAACAGGTTAAATTCCACTTTTAAAATGTAAAAATCAACTTTAAAAAAAATAAAAAAATTGAATTAAACTTCGAAAGTCTAAAATCAAAAAAATCAAGCAATTTTTGAGAATTTCCGGACGATAAACCCACACAAAATTGGAAAAATTTAATTTTCAAGGGTTTCAAAAATCTTTCAATTAATTTTTTTTAAAAACTGAAAAATTAGGGAAATTCCAAAAAACGCCAATCAATTAAAAATGTTCTTTATTGCTAAAAAAGTTGATTTTGTGGAAATAATTCCTAAATAAAAAGAATTATTCGTTACCGGTGGGTTTTGCAATCGCGACGGCGCCTAATTTGGTGCTGCCCGAATTTGGCAACAGTTGCGGGTGTTTGTGGGTTCAATCAGCTCTATACGAAATTACGAACCGAATAAAATGTGATTTGTACAATTTCGAAAAATATTTTGAAACAGCGAAATTGGCGTCCGCGCTCATGAAGACTGAGCGTCGAGTCAGGCTGATCACGCTCCTTAGAGGCACAAAGCGCCGACTTAAAGCATACTTTGAAACAGATACTTTGCGCGATAGCGCGTACAGCCCCGTTAATTGAAAATATGTTAGAAGCACAGATAAAGCAATATAAATTGTATTCAACTACGAGATGATAAAATAAGATTTGATCACTGATACAATTTAATTTGAATTGAAGACCTTTTGCAGAAAAGTCGTCATTCCAAGCTCGCTTCCAACTGTACTTTACATTTAAATTCCAACATTATAGAAAATGGAATTGGTCTGAAGTCTCGAGATGACCAGAAATAAATTTAAATCTGACTAGACGATAAAAAATAATTGTAGAAATCAAAATGTGATTAAAACCCACTCAAAGTGTATGCTGCAATATCGCTATATGTCGTCACACCTGTTGTGTTCCTGGAAGCGGCTTTTGCAAGCGAAAATAAGCCTTTTCCGAATAATATGTAATTTGAATTATTTTGAGAAATTGATGGTAAAAACGGCGCCTGCGCTCATAAAGACTAAACATCGAGTAAGGCTGACCTCCCCTCCTTGGAGGCGCGAAGCGCTAACTTAAAATGTACTTTCGAACAGAAACTTTGCGCAATAACGCTTACAGCCCCGTTGATCCCCTCTATTAAATAAAGGAGAACGATCCAGACGTGTCCGTTCGTCCGTGCGTACAGTCTCCGAAACGATGTCCCTGGCTGGGCGAACGCGGGTTACGGTTGCGGCGTCATTTGTGTTTGCACGCGTTTAGCCGTCGCCACGGACCGATCGGTTTTGCAACCGCGTCGGCGTCTAAATTGGTGGCGCAAACGCCGAACCCCAGTTTTTTGGACTCACACAAAGTTTGGAACCAAATAATATATAATTTGCAGTATTTCGAACGAAATTATGAAACTGCAAAATCGTTGCGCTCATGGCTTTCTGGAGTCGCGAAGCGCCGACTCATAACTTATTTTGAAACGGAAATCTTGCGCAATAGCGCGTACAGCCCCCTTTATTTGAAATATTCGAAATGTAAAACACCAATAAAAAATTCTTTCACAGATTAAAGCGATTTTCGAGTCAATATTTGATTCAAGAAATGTGCCACTTTATATATATATATCCTGTGCAATAGGAATTTTTAAGAATTTACAATAAACTCACGAAATCGTGAAACCTGAAATTTTAAAGATTTTAAAAATCTTTCAAAAATTTATTTTTAAGCGTTGATTCGAAAATGGATAATCAGACCAATCCCAAAAAAGCAAACCAATTAAAAAATGTTTTTTAAAGCCGATTTTACAAACAGAAAAATATAAATTTAAAATGTTTTAACGCCGACTGTTTTTTAATTAGAAAGGGAAAATTCTGAAAATCAAAACGCAAAAAACTTAGTGAATAATTTGGACATCAGGACGATTTGAACCTATGACCAGTTTGAACCTTCGGTCGATTTGAACCCCCGTAGCATTGCTTTTTTCAAACATTTTTGCTAGCACTGCTTTTGCCAGAATATAAGCTGACTTAGCTGCTGAAACGTACGTTTCACCGTTGTCCGGGAAGCACCACGAAGAGGTGCAGCCAAGCTTCCCATTTTTTTTCAAATAAACAACTCACTCACCTTTTATTCCTTAACTTACCTATACTGATTTGGGTCTTCATACTGACGAATTGTCTTCACTGAAATCAAGGTGGGCGGACGAGCTGTAGCCCAGAATAGCGCCTGCACGAGTCAAGTATTTAACGATACCTTCCCAATATGCCTCACTATCGTTACTATTTATTTTCAAACAAAATTCTAACGCTTCCCGCGCATCGTTAAGCTTACGATCATTTTCTATAGCTGTAGGATGTCTAGCGCGCGGGTCAATTCTATTTTGCATAACCGGAGGCTTAAATCGACCGGGGGTTCAAATCGACCGGGGGTTCAAATCCACCGGTTCAATGGGGTTCAAACTGGTAAAAGGTTCAAATCGACCGGAACCCAATAATTTGACCACGTTCAACTTAACTTTAATTTTATAAAAATGGAAGGGAAAATGAAGTCGTCATTCAAAGTTTGCCTTCATTTACGTTGAGTTTCAACGTTCTACTCCAAGAAAAAAAGACTAAAATTTCTAAAAATGCTGGTCAATTCGACAAAATGTTAAATGTTCAGAAGAAGCCGGTTTTATAAGTTAGCAAAAAGGGTTGCGACACACAAAAAAGCCAAAAAATTCACTAAAAATTAAATTTAAGTAAAATCTATTAAGCATTTAACATGTTCGAAATATCAAAACGCCGAAAAATTCTGTTGAACAAATTAAAGCGAATTGAAACTGGGATTCGGTTAGTTATCAAAGAGAATCTTCAAAATTTTTTGTTAATTTTACCAAAACATTAAAAAACTTTTCTATCCATGACTATGGCCCTGGATCTGGAGGAACTCCCAGGCAAGACACGAGCCGCAAACAATTAAAGATTAACGAAGACTCGCGGAAAAACGGAGAAGATCCATGCATGTGGACGCAGCCTGTTTACACCGTTGGAAAGATTAGATCTCGGCGTACGACAGGAAAAGATTAGCGGCGATTAGCGAGTCGATTCATTAGCTAAACGAGTTTTGTTTTAGTACAGCACCGTACGACGCATAATTTAAGAATTGAACTGTTTTTCTCAAAGTCAAACAAGATGGTTATTTTTAAAAGATGATTTTTACGTTTTACGTATTTTTACGTTTTTTTACCGACAAAAAATTACTTAGAGCTTACAATAAAGTTGTTAATAGAACGTTTTCGGCTTTTGACAGGTTTTTACAGGTTTGCATTGGTCGAATGGTCAACCTTACCCAAACATTCCACCTGATAGACCTGTTTAAAAAATTGAAAAGGTGCAATTTTGCTTAAAAATCAAAGTATAAAAAATAGACTTTCAAGCAGACATAATTTAGACATTACGCGGTCTGAATTTTAGACTTAAGTAGAGCTTATTTAAAAATCATTGCTGCAGTAATACCTTCAAAAATTAAGTAGTGCAATACAAATATTCTTTAAAGAACACAAAAAAGGTTTTTAATTTTAGTAGCATTTGTCAGGTACGAATTTTAGGCAATAAGACCAAACAGTTAATTAATTCCTGGAGTTCAAAAACTCAAAACGATCGTTGTGGGTTTGTCTTCTTACAAAAAAAATTTAATTTGCTTTCAACAAAATAACTAAAAACAAACTCACTTCTTAACTTCTTCTATGTTAAAAACCGCGTTCAAAAACACAATGACATTTCCACCACACACCAATTCCACGATGAAACACTCATTCAATCTCATAAAGCTCATCCAGTATTACCGGATAAATGGCCTTTCGATAAACCAAACGATAAACCGACAAGAAGGTAAACATTTACCAGGTCTGAATTTCAATACAAAAAATAAGATATTGATTTTACAAGCGTTCTTCAATTAAGCGATTATGGCAGTAATACCCAACAGTTAATTGAAGCTTCAAAAATTTAAAAAGATAAATTTGTTTCCGAAAATGTCTTTTAAGCATTAAATATGAATTTTATGACTATCGGAGCTGACAAATATCAAAGTTCAAAATGATTTTTGCAGTTTGACGGCGAAGACGAGCCCAAAAGTTAAAAAACCGCATTTAAAAACACTCTGACATCTCCATCAAACACCAATTCCACGATAAAACACGATAGTTCCCAGCTCATCCAGTATTACCGGATAAACGACCTCTCTGACCAACTTTCGACCACAAGTTCACGTGTCTGCGCAGAACTAAACGCATGTAATAATGTGTGAATGAACCCTTCGGCAGCCAGCCGCCGAACTGACGATCGATGTCAGAGACTCAGAGCGATGGGGAGATCGCCGCGCGGGACTACGAGTTGACCCGAAATCGCGCGTTTATCTCAGCTTGATTACATCTTTGTTGCATTTTTTGGGTGCAAAATGGAATTTTAGGCTAAACAGAAATGCCTGAAAATATAAAAAATTACGTACACATAAAATGATTCGGAAACAGCGAGAGGCTGCGTTTCACTGTGACTAATACGAAAAATGAAGGCGGGCGAAAAATGATTCGTTTGTTAGGATTTCTAGGAAATGTTAAGAAACCCTGTGTGACTCATAATAATATAGCAGCGAGAAATTAAAATTAGAAAGCACATGACGAGAATGAGGATAAGCAGAGAATGAGCATAAGCGAGAATGAGCAGCGATATTCACAGATAGTTGCAATGAATTTATAACGATTTAAAGAATGGCGAAATTGCAAAAGTCAAAAATTAAATACTGCGTGTTTTCGCACAAGTGAGGCATATAATTAAAACATTGAATGCTCAAATCAAACTTCAAAAACATAAAAAGTGTGGTATTTAAGACCCAGATTGACCCTGACACGCGGGTCACTTTCGCCCTAGTTTTAAAAATTGCAAATGCAGAATTTTTAAAATTTCTTTTTGAGTTTGATTCACGTTTTTATTGTTTTGATGTCTTTCTGTGCCAGAAGCAAACTTGTTTAGCCAATGAATCAATCCGCTAATCGTGTTCACTTTTATTTTCATGAAAAAATATAAGCGCTGTTTTGTGCGCAAACTGCACTGAAGTTCAAAAGCCGAAAAGTAAAATTTGAAGCGTATTGCAGATTTTTGCTTTTAGTGTCAGTTTTGAGACGTTTTTGCTAAAATTCCGACCGCTTCACATTTTTGGAAAAGTTGAAATTGACATTTTTGTCTGAAAGTGAGAATCTGTCTAACATCTAACTTCATTTTAACCAAAATTGAAGCAGTGTAGCGTTCGGTTTCAAAATTCCAACCGGTCCGCTAAGAGGCCATTGGTCAAAATCAAAAAACAGCGGACAGAGCAACACACCAACAGCACGATTTTATTACAGAAGGTGATTAAAAAAAGGACTGGCTAGCCGCTCACTGGCCAGACGATGCGGAGTCATTTCGAGCTCATTCGCGAGGAACGACCGGTCGGTTTCGCTAACGAATAACGTGAAACCGACCGGTCGTCTGCCCCGATTACCTCCAGAATGGGGCTCTTCTGTATGACCAGCGAGCGGCGAGCCGGTGTTGTCTAAACCATTTGCCTAAGGCCAAACCGTTTTTTCTGTTTCTTGACGGCTACTCTTCAAAAATTAATGTCTATATAAATGTCTAAATATTAATTAGCATTTTTGCACTTTTTCAAATTTCCCACTTTAGAGTTTTAGACATTACAAATAAATTTTGGAACTTTTGGTTCTTTTAAAATTTCAATTTTTACAATTTAAATTTTGTTTTTCTGAGCGTATGTTTAAATGCGCTTATTAATATAAAAAGGGAAAATTTTTGAATCGTGTTCTTTTGAACGTTAGACTGTAAAGAAAACATTTTAAACGTTTTTTGGCACACGATTCCGTCGATATTTTTAGGATAAATCCAACTTTATTTTTCATTTTATTTTAAAACATAAGACTTCAGTAGGTTGCCAATATTCAGGATTTGCTTTATTCAAAAAATGGTTCAATTTTTGGAGAAGTGGTCCGGATTTCAGTTTTCCATAGGTTATACATAAATTGAGACATTTTTGAAATCTTGCATGTCAAACATAAAATTCGCTTTGATTTTTGAAACGCAATATTTTTTGGGATCGCAAATTTTGAGCATTGGTTCATTGATTTTTATTTGAATTTGATCTTCTGTTAATTTTTTGGCTATTGGAAGCAGGGCTGTGCGATATTCGATAGTCAGTTTTCGATATCGATATTTCGATATTTCAAAGTACATTTACCAAAAGCAGGTCAAAAAGTCAATTCAGCGAATCGCTCCTGATGATGTAGTTTCAAGTGATTTCTCATTCCGGTTGTTTCCATGCTTTCTCTTAGCAGCCGCTTTGCACGTCCGACAACGAACGTCATTGTTTGACAACTCACCGGCAGTAAAAATGAAATACTTGGAGAACTTGTCGCTCATTTCTGTAAAAAGGTTCATACAGTCACAAGAACGATACGTAAAGAACAAAAAACGCGCTATGGAAAATGCAAAAACTTGACTCTGCCTTCCATCAACGGTTGAACGTTTGTTGTTACTCGGAAACCGACGCAACTTCGTTATCAATCAATCACGCCGTAGTGGACCAAACCTGACGTTGATTTCTGACGTTTGTCTTCTGCGAATTCAATATCGGTAATTGATATCACACAGCACTGATCGGAACCCTTTTTCCTTATTTAAAAATCCGGCTTCTTCTGAACATTTAACTTTTCTTTGAATTAATCAGCATTTTTAGGAAACCTCAGTCCTTTTTTCTTGGAGTTACGCGTTAAAAATTAATGTAAACACGGCAAACTTTGAATGACGACCTCATTTTCACATCAACTTTTATGAATTTGAATGTTTCAAATATTAATTTTGAGCCAAACGCGGTCAAATCTTTTACTAAATTTTTGGTTCCCTGACGTCGACTCTCTAAATTAAAAAATCAAATTGACAGCGCTTGGTAGCAATTTCAGTTTTCCACCTCAGCAAACAACTTAAATTTTGAAAGAAATTGGAACCGTATTTTTGGGAATGTGCAAAAAGCAAGAATTTCAGTTATGTTGCTTACCACCATCTTGTTTACATCAACCGGGCAACTGAGGCGTAAGGTAAATTCATCGCGTTAATTTTGTATTTTAAATATTGGAAAGAGCTCACAATTTTTACGTTTCAAGGATTCCAGTAGAGAACCGTGGATATACTAAGAAAACAGCATAGGCCGATATAGGCCGTTCCATCTCTGAAGTCCTTCTTATCCAGCCTGCGTGCCTCTTTGTGGCCACCTTCTATGTCGGGAATCTTAACATTTTCGAACTCTCTTTTACGAGCGTCGATCAAAGCGGAGCCTGTGATTCCATCGGCTTGCTTCTTTTGACAACAACGACTGCAACACAATTTTCCTTGTCAGCCACTGTTTTCCGGTTACCTCAAAAAAGCTAATTCTAAGCGCTGGAAACCTCTTCGCCGGATTCAACACCACTTTCCCGGAATGGAGGAGCGTGGTTTTCCTTTTCCTAGAATGGCACACAGTCAACGGTAAACTCTTAGGCACATTTGAAAGCTGAATTTTGTGATTGAGGAGCCTGTTCCAAAGCTGAAAACACTGGCAATGTGTATACTGACGGTGAAATCGAGTCGATTTTAGGAGACAGTTCCGAGTGTCCAGCTTGTATTCTACCACCAACTGATACAAACAAAGACAAAGCTTCAATTTGTCCCATTGTCCACTCCTGGACTGTTCATCTCAAGCATGATATTTGGGTATGTTAATTTGTAATATTTGGCTACGTTGATTTAATAGGCTCCGAAATCTATCTACATCTTTCACTGCACCGATCGCATCATCCACCTCCATTAAGTCTTCATCAAGCAGATCAACTTATAATACATCTCCGACCCTGGGTATGAAGCTTCTAAAATGAATACCAGTAATTTTGCAATCCACTCCTAGTTTTTCAGTCATGTCATCTTCACCCTAAGCCTCCACAAAGACGCCTTGTAATTTTGTCACCAACTGTTAAAAAATATTTTTATCTTAATTTTAGCAAATACAAGAGCTACCCTCAGAACCACTGGTCGGTTTACAACGAGTGCTACAGAAAGTATTGCTACAAAGACAACTACTCCATGGGACCCCTTTGCAATAAGTAAGAAAGCTTAATTTTGGATTACAGATAATAATTTTGTGCATTTCGCGGATACAGCCAACCGAAAACACGTCGCAGCAGTTCTCTTCTAGGAGTGAGAGTCCATCTGAAACTGTGATACAAATGCTACTTTAATTATTTGATAAATCAAATCACGTCAAAAACCCAACACAGCAGCTACATAATACGAAGTTTCTTTAGCGCTGAACGGACCACCCACAGATACGATCGTTGTGACCCTCAACAGTTCCAAGCCATTTGCTGCCACACAGTTTTCAGATGGACTATCAAACACAAAAACTGCAGCTAAAGAGAACTTCTGAAGTTCTAGCAGTTTTTTTAAGGATTTCTGGGCTGTGTTTGAGTCCACACTGGTGAAGAGAATGCCTGAGGTCTTCACAGATCTGTAATTAGCTGTGTAGGTTTGAATTTTAAGAAAGATGACTTACAATGCTTCTAAGATCTTATCTCTGTTTTTAAATTGTCCGCTTTTAGTAAAATTCCGTCTTCGGTTCACCAAACCGAGCACTCTCTTGTAGGTGAAGACAAAGTTGTTCTCGGGTTTCAAAGCTTCCAGGGGTCCAAAGCTGTAGGACACAAGCGTGCAATTAGGCCTCGTAAGAATGACTCCATATTTCTCACTGCAACTCTCATATTATTCTCATTTAGAGCTCAAAAGCTAACCTGGGATCACTGTAATTAGCAATCCTCATGAATTCCACTTGCCTCTCAAACTCATTTAGGTTTGGATTAACATTGGTTTTTTCCATATTGCGGATGATCTCCATGGTAGCATTTGCGAGTCCACCCAGCACATTCTATAAAAAGGGCGTAAAAACTTGAGTCAAAAACCGTTTACTTCGTAATGCTCTTTCCTCAGTATATCCACGGTTCTCTGCACTCTACTGGAATCCTTGAAAACACGAAAATCGTGAGTTCTACGGTTATCCCAGCATACAAAGTCGACTGCTTTGAACGTGTAACCCTAAAAATCCAATAGTTAAAATACAAAATCAAGGCGATAAATTTATTGGCTCTATTCCAATTTGGTGGATGCGGTGCCCCTAGTGTGGACGCGAAAAATTAAGCTCGGTTGCAAAGAGTTGTGTGGACCGATTAGACGTAAACTCTTTTTGTTGGTTTTCGGTCTCTTTGGCTGTCTTGCTTGTTTAGCAGTTTGTTAGCACATGTCTCTTGCTGAAATGTATTTAGATGGAGTGGGAAGCGCGGAAAATGAGAGCTAGGAGGAGAACGACGACAACTTGATTGAATTGGCCCTTGTTGAAATACTGGTTGACTTATAGAAGCTAGCTCACAAACAAATTGCTAAGCCTAAAACTCCCATCCACACTAACAAGGATGTCTGACTTACTTTTCGGAGAGGATGTGTATGTGTGTGTAATATTAAAAGTGCATTTCAGGAATGATTTTTGCAAAAGCAGCCGATGAAATTTATGAGCGTCAAAAACTCTCCTGGTGTGCCAACTTTCATCAAAATCTGCAGGTACCACTTTGGAAGGTTCCCGTGTAAGTGTCATTGTGCTGATTGCGTTCACACTTCATCTATTGCGTCCATACTAGCATCGCATCCACAAAATTGGAATAGAGTCAATTTATCTTACCAGGATCGCCTCAGTTGCTAGGTTGATGTGAACAAGATGGTCGTAAGCAACATAACTGAAATTCTTGCTTTTTGCGCATTCCCAAAAATAGGGATATTCATGGGAAAAATCCTGAATCGTGAAAAACTACGTTTATAAATATAGTCTTACCATGCTAAGATGCAACGGATATCGATTTGTTAGAGGAAGCTGTGTTTCCATAGAATAGTGGTCCTTAAATTCCTTCACGTTCACTGGATTTGCGCAGTCCGAATATAGTTTACTGAATTTTTGACCCCAATTTGCAGTGTACAGAATGAGCTTTGAAATGAAATACGTCTGGGGAACACGACTCATTGTATTCGTCTCCACATCGCAGCCGACTTTTTCCCAGCGATCCAACAGTTCTTCGGCCACAGATGCAAACAGTGCGCTCAGGTTGGCCGTTAACTCATGTGAACAGGCCTAAAATATTGGTTTTTAGAAGACCAGAAGGTTAACCTTACATAGCTCTGGAACGAGGCAGATCTGTTGTGAACGTAAATAATAGGAACGGCCAATTCAGAGTAATTCTTGAAGCGGTAGTTTCCGTCGTACCGTCTCAGATCGGTGAGATCTGCCACTGCTGTTTGAAGGCTGTTGTTGTACCTTAGGGTGGAAAATTCATCTGAAAATTCTAAGTTTTAAAAGTAGGATATTAAGAGCAGTTAACCTGTTTGGGCCCAAACAGTGAATGCCCACATTGCAAGTAAGATAGGAGTAAAGCCCATTGGAACATAAACAGCAAAGATTAGTCAACAGCAAACGTTGAATTACAAGCGAGCGCTGGAAGTTTAGAGCTGTGTAATGCTGTTTAAAACGCCGATAATGTGTCCTCATCAATCTTGGAAAAATTGCCAGATGTTTGACAAGTCAATAAACGAAAAATGCTGAATTTATTCTTACGAGAGTCAAAACCCAATACTAGCATAAACGGTATATCGGTTTTCCACCAACTGTCTTGTGCTTCTATCCATTTGACGAATATCGCTTTCAAAATGAATTGTCTCAAGTCCGTTGGTCAGGAAACATTCCGCGTATTCAACTGGCTTAAGTCGGTTAAAGGGGCGCTTCTTGATGATCACCAAGATCAGAGGAAAGTCGTGGAGTTTTCTTATGGCCGAGATCATGCTCTTCGGTGTTGTCTCATCTGGCGTACTTTTGAACTTGCGTCTGTAAGTAGATTTTCATATACTATGATCTGGGCAAGACTTACAATGTACTCATGATTGAAGCTTTCTTTTCATCAAACGCGGCTCGGTGATTCTGAGACTTGTCGTAGTTGCGAGTGTACCTATGCGCGATAACGTGAACGTCGCTTTGAGAGAACTGGACCGTTTCGGATACGTTTCGGCGAACGATATCGGTAGATGCCGGTTCGGAATTTGGATCCGCGTACACAGAGTGGAAGATGCTATTGCAGGAGTCCGAGGATAAGGTGGAGTAGATGACTGCTCCGAATTTCTCCCTAAATTTATGTCATTTGTTAAGGTCAAAAGCGGAAATTGCTACCAAGAGCTGTCATAACCCTCCACGACCTTCCCTAGATGACTGTTCACATAAGCGAGTGAATCGACAACTTTGGATGACTTCGTTGACGCACTGTGCGAGTCTGTGATCAAAACATTGATAGCATCGGTGAAGCCTATTTTTAGGACATCCTAAAAATTGCGATTTCAACATAAAGCTTTCAAATACGCGCACGTTGAAATATTGCCTCTGCAAGTCATCTAAAGCTGTCCAGACACCGTCAAAACGAGCCTTGATTTTGTCGAAGTTTTTGTCGCCTTTCAGGTCTTTGCATGTAGTTTCAAACGTAACCTAAGAGCAGACATTTAACTCATGTAGTTGACATCTAATTTCTTACCAAAGCCCAAGTGACAAACCGCAGCTCAATCACGATGGACTCAAACTCCTTGTAAGAGTAATGAGACGATTTGGTACATTTCAAAGGAAAGCTGTCTTGTTTTTTTACCAGTTCTCTTAGTTTCTGAAGAATTATTAAAATGGCTCTCAGAAAGTAACTTACAAAAAGATCGTTGGACAAGGGAGATCTTTTGTGGCACTGGCAGGTTTCATTGATGAGCGGTTCCATAAGCTCCCGTCTCGCTTCGTTGTAGAACAGCATTTGGTTTTCAAAGTGGGTCAACGCCTCTGCTCGAAACTGAAATACATTTCTAAGATATCCGAATGATAAGAATTTCTTATGCTTCGGCCACGTATACGTGCGGCTGCGGCCGAGGCATTACCCTTATAAAGTTTTGCTTTTTGATAGAACATTGTATGGCCATATCAGCTTCGTAGAGAATATTTCGAAGATCAGCAAACCCAGTCCGGATTTCGTTCACAAGCTTCTTGAAGAGATCCTAAAAAAGTTGACTAATTTTTAGGATTCGTGATTTTTTTGCCAGTACTTCTTCCGGTAGAACCAAATTCGTAAACAACTTGATGGGAGCGGCTATCATCTGGATTTGCGGAATACCGGTATTGAGTCCCACTTGGGAGACATCTCTCAAGATAGACAGAAACCCATAGACCGACTTTGTGGCGTTGCCGTTCGGAGGTTCTTCTAAATAAATGTTAGTATCAGTCTAGGTGGTCTTTTATACCTTCCTGAAAGGGATTCTCAAAACAATCGCTAGAGGATAGGGCGAACCCTCCTAAGTTGACAACGGCAATTACGCAGAGGATCCTCCAAATGCTTGGCATGCTTAACAAACACTTCTGGACGAGCGACGATTGAAGCAAGTAGTGAAGGCTTTTGTGTTCAATTTTTTCCACGTTGACGGATAAGCATCCCATAAAAATTTTGTGAAATGTGTTTGGACAGTTTTGACACCTGCGCCACCTGTGCAGAAAGAAATCGTAATTGGAAGACGATCGGGAGAATTGTCAGGAGCGCACCGTATATGCAGGGTGGCCCAAAAAAAGTTCAACAATGTGTGGCCAAATGCCTGAAAAATTAGTTAAGGAAATTTGGTCAATTTTCGGAGACTCGTATCTCGACACTGAAATTTCCAATTTGACCGTTTTTGGGTACAATCGATAGAGGTAAGCAAGGATAACTTTTCAAGTTTAACAAGTTAACAAATCAACAAAACTAGCTTTGATTTTCCAGCGATTGCTTGACTATAGTTGTCAGTTCTTGCTTTCGATCCAATTCGATGTAATCAACATTTATGGATAGAACGATGAATCTCAGCTAGTGCAAAGCAATAAAACCACAAGAATAATGATGAATTTGAAATACGGACGACAGCATTTAACACGGCTACGCGAGACATGAAAGCAGATAGTTGTCGTCAACGCGATGAATCGGATCTTAATCGTCTTTTCATCTTTCCTGCTTTTCGCCGGAAGTGTTATGAGTCTTAGTAAAATTCAATTCTTTGCATATCAAGATCTCCAGATCTTATTTTCAGGTTCTTTTCAACCGACGTGTGCACTCTCACAGCAGCATTTCGAACAGACATCTTTGTCGCGTATGACCCTGACTACGTTTCTTGATTCCCTTTACAAAATTTAGCTATGACCAAAAAGGAAACGGACGAGTTTGAGGATAAACTGGAAAACATCAAGGGACTCGTGGACAAAACTTTCGACTCGCTTTCGGATTTTGAACTTTTCTCCAATTGCCAGAAGCTAGCAGCTCCGTTCAAAATGCTTTTTGACAAAGTCGTTCCAGAAGACGTAAGTGGTCTCGAGTTTTCATGAATTAAACGCGATCTTCGTAGATGAAAGTGCAGAAATTGATAGACGTTGTCAAGCACGAGTTTGAGAAAGTGAACAACCTTGTTGAGAATATTCAGCTCAATGCTCAGTGCAGCGCGGAAAAAACCACTTTTGAGGACGTATGCAATAAAAGTGTAAATGCTGACATTTATTTAAACCATTTAGTATCACCTGATTGCATCCAGAATCGCCGAACTGCACTATGACTTTTATAACAACTCAGGAAGCCAGGGTGCGTTGAACAATATCAAGAAAAGTTGCCATTGCGAATGGATAAATAATCTTAATGTAGGCAAAATTACAAAGCAGAAAAGTAGAATTTGATTTTTAGAGCGTCTACTCAGTTCTCCACGAAAAGCACAACTTTGCCATGACGTGTCTCAAGCTGAAAAATTTCGAATCTCCTATTTTTCAAGATCTTGAAGACTCTCTGAAATGGGCAACATTTGTCTTCGTGAGAATCCCTTTTTTTACTTGTTAAATAAGTTTTAGACTGTTCACACGGAAATCTGCTACAATCTGCGCAACATCACTTTCCAGCATGATCTGATGAAGGAACGTTTCAACAGGACATTTCAGCGGATCAAGGATTTTAGGTCTTACTACTACGAGGTACATTTGTGTTTCTATAAGTATCTTAGATATCTACCATAGAACGTCATTGAAAACGGCCTGAAAAAACGAATCGAAGAGATCATCCTGATGGGCGAATCCGAGAACACCACAGAGGGAATCCACTCGAAACTCTTCTACTTGAATGCAAATTTGAAGAAAATCTTCGAGGAAGATTATAATGACAGAAGGTACACGAAAAAATTCAAACTGAAAGAGGATGAAAAATGAACTGAGCGCGCCGTTTTTTTCCGCACCGAACATAGAGCGCCGAATTGAGCGCGCCAAGGAATTTAGCGCGCGGCAAAGTTAGCGCGCCGTTTTTTGAAATATTTGAAGGACACTAATGAGCAATTGAAAGAGCGCACAAATCCGTTAACTCCAGTTTCCGCTAAATTGACTGACTTGATCGAAAAAGTCAAGCTAAGCCTGTTTAAAGCTGATAGCTGATGGCAGCCTCTGCCTACTATTTCCGCTATTGGAAAGAGGCATCCTTGAACCTGTAAACCCCAGGCGACTTTAAAAACCCCACATTGAGAAGTCCCAAGCCTCAACTGCTCCAGTATGGCATCTTAAATGGCACACACAGCTGTTTAAAAAGATACCTCCCAAAACTCACTTCATTACAGCACCATCGGCCCTGATTAAACTAAACTCCTTGGCGCGCTATCTGAGGTCTCTCGAAACGTTTTTAGAACGCGTCGAGAAACTTTTGAAAGCAGAGAGCAATCAAATCAATATATAACCGTGAAATCAATGGCTTCACGCACTCTTTTCTGTGCGCTCTTTCAATTGCAGTTCTTCCCATTCTCGCGTTCAATAACTGCGCGCTAAACTCCTTGGCACGCTAAATTCGTGCAACAAAACTTATTTTAGAGAACAGTACTCAGGCGTCTTTTGGATAGACACGGAAGGATCATTGACTCGGCCTAACCTCTTGCGCTCCATCAAAATGACAGTCGATCACTACAAGAAAGACGGAGTGTCCTTTATTCTTAGGCGCCACAACAGGCATAATACTAATGTGGTCAAAAACGAGAAAGTTCTAACATCCAAAAAAATGGAAATTAAGAAAATCTTGTTGGTGGTTTGCGTTAATCTTTTGAAGTCATTTTGAGAAACTTTAGGAATGTTACTTTGTCTGAATACTATGATGTCAGCAAGGAGGAAGCTACCCATATTATGGCCGAGCTAAAAAGTATCCACGAGTTCCCAGCGGCTGTCATTGGGATTCACTCCATTCCGAAGAAAATCAAGTGCGCTATCGCTTCGCCCGAAAACCAGATGATCGAGAAAGAGGTTGCCCTAAAGGATGGTCAACTCAGGGAATATAGCAGAAATGATCGGTCACACTGGTTCAGAATTTTTGTGTTTGTTGGTCTTTAAAACGGACGGCTGATGGACAATAAGAATTTATTTATTTGTTTCCCTTTTAAGGCACAACACTAGAACCCGATTTTCTCCTGAACGCCACACTGGTGATTCAAATACTCGTTTTCAAAGTTATTTTTTGGAGAACAGTTCGGTTTTGTTTCTAAACTTTAGTTCTCATGTTACACGTGGCTCAAGAACCAGCACGGCGAACAAATAATAAAGCTTGATTTTGGCGCCAAATATTCCTACATAAACGTTTTGTGTGATTTTGAGCATATCTCATGCACTGGCTGCAACATAGGCTTCAGATGGGTCCAGGAAGATGAGATTTCATGGCAGATTGAGGATCGAGGTTTTCACTGATAGTTCTCACTGATATAAAATTGCTGTTATAGTTTGATTTTTAACACACTACGACTTACAATGCTTCCGAAACCCACGTCATCTAAGGGACCACTTCCGGAATGACCCTTTTTATGGTTGATCAAACTCAGCAATCCTTTGCGGACAAAGGCAGCGTTTTGTTTAGGTTTCAGAGCTTTCCGAGGTTCAATACACAAGGAGAACAGCGAACGATTCCATCTGGCAAAAATACACTGGATAACTAAATCACCAGCAAATTTTAGAGCTGGATGTGTAAAGTCGTTTAAACTGATGATCTGTCCTTATCAATCCTCAAAAAAAGGCCGCCAGATCTTGCATATGTGACAAAAGACACAAAATGAGGCTTTCCAATAAGGTTAATCTTTATTACACCTATCAATGCACAGCACTAGAACCCACTCCCCTCCTAAACGTCACACTCGCGACCCAAGCACTCCTCGTCAGAGTCATCTCCTCTTGATGATTAATCGACGAAACCACCGTCGAATTCCGGCTCTTCCATCTCTTCTTAATCCCATTCTGAATCCTCGAATTGAACAAGAACAGGACTATAGGATTGATCGACGTGTTAAGAATCCCACACACATTCGTGGCCATAACTCCATACGCCGTCGTTCCAAAGACTCTCGGGACCATGTAGAAGAAAAAAGCAGAAAACCATTGAAAAAGGCAGATTACGGTAAACTGGAAGGCCAATCTACAGTCTCCAGCATAGGACGTTAAGGTCGATCTCTTCCTATTTAAGAACACCTTAAGGAAGATGATCCCGTAGGCTGTGAGCATAATAGCTGGGAGAGACTGGCCTAGGATGAACAGGCCATTTGAGAGTTCTTTGATGCCTACATTGCACTCTGAGCAGAAAAATGTGTATTGAAAGGTGTGCCGATTAAACCTAAAAACCTCAAAACCACCGTAGTTCGAATGAAGAACCCCCCTACCTCTTAAAACACCCCACAGCTACCGTAAACCCTAACATAGCCACCCCAGCTGACCAATTCAGAGCTGTCAGTATCCAGATGTACTTAGAAATCAAAAAATGTATAGTTTTACAGAAAAATAAGGCGAAACGTTCCATCGTAATGATGAATGTGGCCATTAGAGATGCGTAATACCCAGCTGTGTTGAATGCAGCGAAAACGATAATTACATTGTCGCTGTAGACCTCACAAGCAAAAGCTGTGCAAGGGATCATTACAATATAGTTAGGAACTAGGTACATTAGAGAAGAACAGCATAAGGAAACCTAAAAAGCTATTTTAGGGGTCTTAAACAGATTTAAGGCTTACCACAAGACAGTAAAAATTAGATTCATTGAGCCGCTTCCACTCGACCTTGATGACCACCAAAAGCAGGACATTTAAGACGCTTCCAAACAAGGTCAGGATACTGTAGATAGCAGCGTGGGTATATCTAAGGTCGTCGGTAGCGTTGAGGGAAGATTGGAGTAAACAGTCGTCAACCTGAGTACCGGAAAGCATGGGCAAATCTGTAACGAAAAGAAGCCAATAAATACATATACTTAACTCAGAGATCTGTAGGGGCGTGATTCTTGGTCTAAACCGCTTAAAAATGTTAAGATTTTGTTAAAATTGTTGTCATAAATTTTCAATTCGAGCTTCAAAAACTTTGACCTACGAACCGAGTGATTCACCGATAAGACTTGATAATTAAATAATACATCAACGAGTCGAGGAAAATATTAGCTCAATAATGATCGTTGCGCCACCCAAGGAAACCATGTGACCATCGTAAATTCGTAAATTCGTAAATTCGTAAATTCGAAAGTCGGGCACGTAGAATTGTTGGAAACGATTAAGGATCCTTGCGTCAGGGAGGAACAAGGAAATGGACCAATATGGAACGAGATTTAAACGCTCAACATATTATTGATTTGAAAGTACTTGAAACTGGACAAGGACAACTTTTAAGATGCTTCTTACTATTTCCAGCTGAAATTTGAGCCGTGCTTTACGATCACTTTTGCCCTTAAACTCACAAACAAGCCTAAAAACAACAATGCTCAAATTTATTTTTCAAACGTTTGGATTTTGATGACGGGTACTCATTGTAACGTTTTTAGTACTCTTAGAACGCAATTTTCAACTATTCCTACCCAAGTAACAATTCTCTACATCAGTTTAATTTTATCAACCTAAGTTGCCTTTCGGCGCTTAAGCCGAAACTGGACCTATGGATCTTTTGTACGTCGCACAATCACATGTCGCACATAACTCATTTTACGGCATACACATAAGTGTTTACCAAAACATGTTGTTTTCAACTTAACATAAGACTTATTAGTAGCTAAGATTTATGAGCTTTTGATCATATGAAATTCGTGTCCAAAACAGCCCTAAGCAGCAAAAGCACATCAAGAATAACCAACGACTAAGAACCACCACCTGAAATCCAATATCCTTGTTTACCAATTCCCATGTGTATTTATGAGAAGTTCAGTGATACACAGAAACCGGTTTTCGTTCGCGAAACCCACGTGTTTCCTAGAAATCGTGGATTGAATTCAAGCTGCAGAATAATGAGTGAGTGATCACTGCAGACCGAAAAAAGACCGTTCCTACAATACAATCGTAAAAGTATCCTTATTTTGGGCAAGTGAAGCAGAAGAAATCGATGTCTTAGGAATCTCAGAGACTGCTGCTTCAAATTCAGCAAGTACATAGCTTAAGCACACAGCACTTTAGAAAAATGACTGTCGTCAGCCTGAAAATTCTAAAAACAGTAAACGCGAAACTGAAAACGCTAAAACCCAATTAACCTCTCTTGAAGATCTTTCGAAACCTGTAAAAACGTTTTATCGCGTTCAACTCACCTGAAAATTCTAAGAATCAACTTTCCACCTTTAAAGTCGTTTAAATCTAGGTTTTCCAGAAATCAAAAAGACTCACAAATGAGTCAAAAAATTCTCCACGCGGCTTCTAATAAGCTCTAAATTGAATTGCCGTATGATTCAATACCATATCGTTAAATTAATCTTTTTGCTGGACCTAAACAACTAGATCCAAAACAACACCACTGATCACAACGTTATTTTATAGGACATAACCTAATTTTTAAAACTTCTTGCAAAACTCTTTAGAAATTAACTTATGCTTCAGTAGACATCCCGCAGGTGAAACCACCCCTTTCTGCCCAAGAAGTCCAGACATTAAGGTAACCGACAGAAAGGGAACAGAAAGAAAAGTAACAGGTCAGCGGAGAATATAATCGCGATCAGACATTTGGGTAACACACATTTGAGTAACCGGACATTTGGGTAACAGGGTCCCAAAAACCATAATGAAAATGTCCAAGCCTAAGCCTAAAATGCTCCAGGAGGTCAGCCCCAGCCTACTATCCCCACTGTTTGAAAGAGGCCGCTTTGGGCCTACTATCCCCGATGTTTAAAAATGTTCGATTGCGCAATGTTCGCGCAATTCTGTTACCCAAATGTCTGATCGCGATTACATCCTCCGCTGACCTGTTACCTTTTAGTCTGTTACCTTTTAGTCTGTTCCCTTTCTGTCTGTTACCTTTATTTTTGTTACCTTTTTAAAAGTTACCATTTTGTCTGGTCACGCTGCCCAACGCCCACATCTGACAAAAACGTAAAAATCTTAATTAGCTGACCGCTTAAAACTTTAAAGGCAGCGATCCATAAATTCCTTTTTGTTTGTAAGAGCACGTACAGAGAGGTCTCCTGCATGGACATAAGGTCTAAGCAAAGAACATCTACAGTACAAAAGTACGTAAGGAAGCGCGCGAAATCCTATTACAGCGTCACGTAGCCAGAGATCCGTGTTGGTAAACAACTGTTTTTGTAGGCATAATTACCAATTTTGTAGCTATTTTTGTTGGCGAACGTGAGCATTAGTGTCTTGAAATACTACTTGACCACAGATGCCAAGAAACCATCCCTTTTAGATGTTAAGGATACGGTAATTGATGTTTACAAGCTGGCCTAAACATAGCGCTAGGATAAGTAACGTTGAGCTGCTTTACCTCACATTCAAATCCACAAAATCAGGCTTCAGAGGAAAATTCACTCCTCGGGCTCCTCACATTCGAGCTCCTTGGGACACTGATCGTAGAAGGCGATTAATTTGTTGAAGCTTTCAAACTTTTTCGGTTTCTTGCCCTCCATCTGGACCTTCCACGTGGCCTTCGCGTCTTCGTCCGTTTGCTTCTCCACCACGTAGTGCCTGGAAACCCAAAAATTAATCCAAAAACAGCTTCTAAATTGCCTCACCTAAACTGGCCTTGCTCATTCTTGTAAACGAGATTCAGGAGGAGCGTCGAGGGGACCGTGTTGTAGATGAAGCGGATCGTCTTGCGTGGCACCGAGATGCAGTGGTAGAAGCGGAAGCTGTTGCGGTCGGAACAGAGCTTCTCGGCTTCGAGGGGCTCGATTGCGCCGAGGTAGTACTTGCCGCCGGTGGATTTGGCCTCGCTTGGGCTAAACGACGGGATTTGGATTGGGTAAGCAACGGGAACAGTACCTCTTTGAGGGTTTCGACTCCAAGCGGTATTGGTTCTTGTGAGGCGTGAGAAACTCGTCCTTCGGGAGCTTCTTTCCATGTTGCTCTAGAACAGCATTGTTATTTTTAGGTCGGACAGGGCGGAATGTACCTCGGATTCGCTTCTTCTTGTGGTCCTTGCCACGCTTCAGGCCTGAAATGGGAGGAGAACGTCATGAAACAGGTACATGTCATGCATAATCCCGAAAGGGCACACGAAATGACCATTACTTTACCCAAAAGAAGTCAAATACACCCAAAACGATCTCCAAAAGTTTAATAACAAATTTAAGTGCGCTGACCCAGGAAACTTACCTTTGGACCAATACTGATACAAGATAAGGCGCTTCTTGCGCTTCTCCGAACCTTCAATCTTCACGCATATTTCTTCCATTTTGGCTTCAATTAGGAGAGCTTCAGCTAGCCCATTTTCGGTCCTCCAAAATGGGCTAGCCGACTTGATGTTTCTTAACATAGGCCTAAGCTTTCGATGAAATGAAGGCCATTTTCCGTTTCACAATTGAGCGGCATTTCTGTTCCTTTCTGAACATTTAATGGACCGTTTTGGCGTCCTCATTGACCTAGTTTAGCCCTAAAGTTCAGTAAACAAATGAACCAAAAACTGAAATTCGGGTTCAAAAAATACAGAAATTTTTTGTCCATTCGCACACTTGAAATATCAAAACGAGGTCCGAATCCTTACGTTTGCGAGCATCTCTTTTACAACCATCTCAATACTCACAGATGCAAACAATCCCAAAGAAACTCACTTTCTTCCTCATCTTCGGAAACGCCTTCCGCCATCGACTTCCGCTCCTCCTGATCCGAGGCGAAGTAGCTGGAGCGGCTGCAGTCGTTCAGTGACCACAGCGAGCGCTTCTCCGGCTCCTTGCGCGCGTAGAGCGCCGAATCCGGCTCCACGGAGGACTCGCTTCCCGGCTGCCGCGGCGTCTTCTTCTGGCTCTCCAGTTTCTGTAAATCCCGACATAAGACGGCCTCTCTGGGCTTCCTCCACTCACCATCCCAATTTCACAACGGCGTCCATGGCGGCAACAGATCCGCTCGGTGTAGTTCATCGCGGCTTCCGACGGGGGGCGATTCGCTGGATTCCGACCGCTTCGCAGGTGACTCGATCGCAAGAATGAGGCTGGAGGGAGGGCCGAGCGAGAGGAGGAGTTGTGTCTAGACATTAAGCGATTCAGGTCTAGACTCCGTCGATTTTGAGAGCCGACGGCCAGAAACCCATTTCAATCATTTGACGACTGATGATCAGTTGGGTCACCTCTGCGCTGTCACCTCCTCAAGGCCGTGCATCCGCTGCTCCGCTCCCCGACTCCGTACTCCTTGGCTGCTTCTCTCTCCAGCTACGATTCGACTTCGAACGACTGTAGTTGCTCCAGCTTTCAGAATACACGGTCGAGTGAGTACTTCTCGTTCCTGGGTGACCTCTACCTGTGCAAACATGTCCCTCGCCAGTGCGAAGATTACCTCCAAAACGCTAATGTCAACGACGTTCCTCTCGTCAAGAATATTCGCCTCTTAAGTCGCTACAAGATGGACAAGTTCTTGATGGGCGATTGAGAAGGTTCCGGCGGATGAGCTCAGAGCTCTGCTCAAGCACGGGTTTTCCATGTTCGCTTTCTAGCGTAGTGTGTGCTAGATCGTTGTCGGCTCTCCACTTTCTACAAATTCTAGCATAGAACGAATCGAATTTGGACCGAAAATTTTGGAAAGCAATAAATAAATGCAGCAAACGTGAAACATGAAATGTTTAAAACTCATGCAGAAGCTTCAGACCGGGAGGCCGCGATTAAGAGTGTAACTATGAATGTGTCCTCATCAATCTTTCGAAATCACGTAGTTTGCAGCAAACTACAGCAAACATTCGATCAAAAAATGGAGTCAATTTTTAACACTGAGACAAGGCCTCGGACTGCAAGTCTGAGTCATCAAAACAAATAATCAAAATTAAGGAAAAAATGGTTGAATGTTGTTTGACAAGACAATGGACACAAGAAACCTCTTTATTACACTCTGTTACACCCAAGAACCGACTCCTCTCGTAAACGCCACACTCTTCGTCTCCCACTAATGATGAATCGACGAAACCACCGTCGAATTCCGGCTCTTCCACCTCTTCTTAATCCCATTCTGAATCCTCGAATTGAACAAGAACAGGACTATAGGATTGATCGACGTGTTAAGAATCCCACACACATTCGTGGCCATAACTCCATACGCCGTCGTTCCAAAGACTCTCGGGACCATGTAGAAGAAAAAAGCAGAAAACCATTGAAAAAGGCAGATTACGGTAAACTGGAAGGCTAATCTACAGTCTCCAGCATAGGACGTTAAGGTTGATCTCATCCTATTTAAGAACACCTTAAGGAAGATGATCCCGTAGGCTGTGAGCATAATAGCTGGGAGAGACTGGCCTAGGATGAACAGGCCATTTGAGAGTTCCTTGATGCCTACATTGCACTCTGAGCAGAAAAATGTGTATTGAAAGGTGTGCCGATTAAATCTAAAAACCTTAAAATCACCGTAGTTCGAATGAAGAACCCCCTTACCTCTTAAAACACCCCACAGCTACCGTAAACCCTAACATAGCCACCCCAGCTGACCAATTCAGAGCTGTCAGTATCCAGATGTACTTAGAAATCAAAAAATGTATAGTTTTACAGAAAAATAAGGCGAAACGTTCCATCGTAATGATGAATGTGGCCATTAGAGATGCGTAATACCCAGCTGTGTTGAATGCAGCAAAAACGATAATTACATTGTCGCTGTAGACCTCACAAGCAAAAGCTGTGCAAGGGATCATTACAATATAGTTTGGGACTAGTTGCATTAGAGAAGAACAGCATAAGGAAACCTGAAAAGCTATTTTAGGGGTCTTAAACAGATTTAAGGCTTACCACAAGACAGTAAAAATTAGATTCATTGAGCCGCTTCCACTCGACCTTGATGACCACCAAAAGCAGGACATTTAAGACGCTTCCAAACAGGGTCAGGATACTGTAGATAGCAGCGTGGGTATATCTAAGGTCGTCGGTAGCGTTGAGAGAAGATTGGAGTAAACAGTCGTCAACCTGAGTACCGGAAAGCATGGGCAAATCTGTAACGAAAAGAAGCCAATAAATACATATACTTAACTCAGAGATCTGTAGGGGCGTGATTCTTGGTCTAAACCGCTTAAAAATGTTAAGATTTTGTTAAAATTGTTGTCATAAATTTTCAATTCGAGCTTCAAAAACTTTGACCTACGAACCGAGTGATTCACCGATAAGACTTGATAATTAAATAATACATCAACGAGTCGAGGAAAATATTAGCTCAATAATGATCGTTGCGCCACCCAAGGAAACCATGTGACGACTTTTGCCCGTTTCGAACCGATTCGATTAACGCGGTTTTCGCAACAAAGACCGTCCGAAAACGTTTAACATTGCAATCTCCGCTTTTTTCGAAACAACTCACATGCCCTTTTAGGAACTTTAGATCTCGCATCGGCCGACAAAACCCATATTTCTCGGAATCAGCGCGTCGAGATCTGTCCACTCACCACTTTTCAGCTTGATTTGAGATTGACACGTGGGAATGTTCCCTTGTCAGTCACGGGCAGCGACGGGCGGTGCGTGCAAAGTGCAGGGACATAATCAACGCGAGTTAATGACTTGCACTTACTAGGAATTCTTCGTTTAAGTGAAATGATAGCAATTCACTACTCCAAGCACGAAAAGTTTTCAAAGGATTACCAACTCCTCTCGAAAGTGGAAACGTACTCGCTGATGTTTTCAGTGTAGTGCGTGTGCAGTCCCGAACAACCCGAACATATTTAAGGGCATCACAGATCTGTTATGGCTCTTAGCAATTTTAAGAAATCTTTGGGGTGCAAAATACAACTTTTAGGATAAATGTTAAAATGCATTTGAAACATATTTCAAGTACGCAGTCACACATATGAGAACGCTAGGAAACCTCCCGCGCACTTTTTTGAACCTTTGCGTATGAGAACGTTAGGAAGTCTCTCACACACTTTTGTGAAACTTTGCGTATGAGAACGTTAGGCACGCAACAACGGACCGATCGGAATAAATTTCGGATCGATTTCACTGTATTTTTGACAATTTTCGCAATTAAATATAACTTTTACTAAAATCAACATTAAACACGGTTGAAATATTGCTGTATTTGACGTTAGCGTTTTGAAGGTAATCTTCGCACTGGCGAAGGACATGTTTGCACAGGTAGAGGTCACCCAGGAACGAGAAGTACTCACTCGACCGTGTATTCTGAAAGCTGAAGCAACTACAGTCGTTCGAAGTCGAATCGTAGCTGGAGAGAGAAGCAGCCAAGGAGTACGGAGTCGGGGAGCGGAGCAGCGGATGCACGGCCTTGAGGAGGTGACAGCGCAGAGGTGACCCAACTGATCATCAGTCGTCAAATGATTGAAATGGGTCTCTGGCTGTCGGCTCCCAAAATCGACGGAGTCTAGACCTGAATCGCTTAATGTCTAGACACAACTCCTCCTCTCACTTGGCCCTCCCTACAGCCTCATTCTTGCGGTCGAGTCACCTGCGAAGCGGTCGGAATACAGCGAATCGCCCTCCGTCGGAAGCCGCGATGAACTACACCGAGCGGATCTGTTGCCGCCATGGACGCCGTTGTGAAATTGGGATGGTGAGTGGAGGAAGCCCAGAGAGGCCGTCTTATGTCGGGATTTACAGAAACTGGAGAGCCAGAAGAAGACGCCGCGGCAGCCGGGAAGCGAGTCCTCCGTGGAGCCGGATTCGGCGCTCTACGCGCGCAAGGAGCCGGAGAAGCGTTCGCTGTGGTCACTGAACGACTGCAGCCGCTCCAGCTACTTCGCGTCGGATCAGGAGGAGCAGAAGTCGAAGGCCGAAGCCGTTTCCGAAGATAAGGAATGCCGCGAGAGTGAGTTTCTTTTCGAATATTTGGAGCTGTGAGTATTGAGATGGTTCCGGATTAAGCAAGGTGCTCGAAGTGCGAAAGTATGAACCTTGTTTTAGCAATTTAAGGACAAGAATCAGCATCAAATTTCTAATGCTTTGTGAAAAAAACTGGGTCGTTTGTTTAGTGAACTTTAAGAGCTAAAATAAGGTCGATTGTTACGCCAAAATGGTCTATTGAATGCCGAAAAATGAGGTATAGTTGCAATCAATTTTAAGATGGCGAATGACCCTGAGTTTTCCACATTTTTGGGCATTTTTCGGAAAGCCATATTTGTTGAAGCTTGGTTTCAGATTTCGTACGACCGAAAATGGGCTCGCTGAAGCATTCCCAATTGAAGCAAAAATGGGGGAAAACTTGTGCCAAAATTGAAAGATTTAAGCTACGCAAGAATGCTTCCCTTTCGGATCAGTAAAGGCAAAAGCTTAGCTGGGTTTTATGACGTCCTTTGGCTAGTCGAAATTGTTATTATAGGTCGAAAGTTTGGAGATAATTTTGAATGTTTTTGGCCGTAAATCAGGACAGAAATGTGTCCATTTCTTGTACCTTTTCGGGTATTGCGTGGCCTATACCTATTTTATAACGTTCTGCTTTCATTTAAGGTCTGAAGCGTGACAAAGACCTCAAGAAGAAGAAATATCGAGGTATATACCATGCCACCTTTCCTGACCAAAAAATGACAATGCCGTTTTAGAAAAACATGGAAAGAGGCTCCCGAAGGACGCGTCTTTCACGTCTCAGAAGAACCGATTCCGCTCGAAGTCCCTTAAGAGGTACTGTTCCCGTTGCTTACCCTATCCAAATCCCGTCTTTCAGCTCCCGCGAGGCCAAATCCACCGGAGGCAAATACTACCTCGGTGCAATCGAGCCCCTCGAAGCCGAGAAGCTCTGTTCCGGCCGCAACAGCTTCCGCTTCTACCACTGCATCTCGGTGCCACGCAAGACGATCCGCTTCATCTACAACACGGTCCCCTCGACGCTCCTCCTGAATCTCGTTTACAAGAATGAGCAAGGCCAGTTTAGGTGAGGCAATTTAGAGGCTGTTTTTGGATTAATTTTTGGGTTTCCAGGCACTACGTGGTGGAGAAGCAAACGGACGAAGACGCGAAGGCCACGTGGAAGGTCCAGATGGAGGGCAAGAAACCGAAAAAGTTTGAAAGCTTCAACAAATTAATCGCCTTCTACGATCAGTGTCCCAAGGAGCTCGAATGTGAGGAGCCCGAGGAGTGAATTTTCCTCTGAAGCCTGATTTTGTGGATTTGAATGGGAGGTAAAGCAGCTCAACGTTACTTATCCTAGCGCTATGTTTAGGCCAGCTTGTAATCATCAATTACCGTATCCTTAACATCTAAAAGGGATGGTTTCTTGGCATCTGTGATCAAGTAGTATTTCAAGACACCAATGCTCACGTTCGCCAATAAAAGGCCTGATTTTGTGGATTTGAATGTGAAGTAAAGTGGAAAGTTCACCATTCTGTCGACACACCTGAAATTGTGACTTCGAATTCCCGTTTTCTTTCACGCGACCACAAATTCGTCACAGGTCACTTGTTCTCTTATCGCGACGTTGTATGTTGTATGATGTGGGTGTCTTTGGCTCCCTGCACACAAACCCAGCCGCCGCAATCGATAGCTCTCCTCTCGCTCACGTCACATGGAAACAGCTTCTATTCTTCCTGCGAACTCTTTCCTCCCCGACGACGTTCTTATCCGAATCGTCCAATTCCTCGACTTTCGGTCATGCCTCTCCTTACGAATCGCTTCAAAGCGTTTCCTAGCGCTTTGTGGCAAATACGGCCAAAAGGAGTTGCTCGTTTTGGATCACTCGAAAGGCGAGGATCTCCGTGATCCCACAGCCCCTCGACGCGTTATTCTAAGCTTTGAGGATGGATCTGAGTTTGACAGAGTACTCGAAGGAGACCAGTTTGGGAAAGCTGCTAAGGTAAGCCAATTTTACAGCTTTTAATCTATTTTTAGCCATGTAGAATTATGAAGACCTCGACAAGCTTCTCTCTAAGATGCCTAGAGACCTATTTCGGATCACCGAGGTCACGACGTCCTTATCCGTAATTCTACGTCTCCAGAAACGTTTCTTGCTTCGAGACTTCACTCTGGATCAGCTTTGCCAGCTTGGATCTAAGCATAAACACCTCTTCGACGTCAGAAGGATCTGCATCGACAATGGCGATCTTACTGTAGGTCTTATCTACCGTAATCTGTAGTACATCATGATTTTCAGGACGACCACCAATTCCAAAAGTTCCAGCAGCTTATCTCCGTCTTTGCGAATCCAGGAACTGATCTTAGGTTGTTCCTCAGCGTTGGGAATCGCCTAAAAGAGGTTTTCGACGTCATGAAAGCCAAGAAGCTCAGTTCTAAGCTGCTTCTCCTAAACGCCGAGACCGTGGAAGACGTGAAGCTCATTCAGGCGCTTCTACTAAGCGAAACTAGTGTAATCCTCTCGGATTTCCTCCATCTTCAAATGAACATCGTAGAACAAGTCGAAAAAGTCACTTTTGTGGAATTTATGGACAATTTTGTCAAGGTAAGAGCTACCGTTTCCTAATCCTTAATAGCCTAAGATTCCTAGAAATTCTGCAAAGAAGGAAAACTGCTCATCGACTCACTTTCCGTGGATTTCCCAGCTCGGGAAGATTCAATTTTCGTTGAGCAAAGTGTCAGCGTTAGGTACCATCCCACCAAGAATTGTCTTTACGTGGGATATCAAACGCTGATCGACCATCGAGCTTACAAGATGAGCCTTGTGCAAACGATTCCTGCTGTTACAGTACCCCTGGACAAGATTAAAGGATTCTATTTGGACAATAACTTCCTTGAGGTGAGGGAGAAGACCTTAAAAGCCTTGATTGCCATGATCCTATCTTAGATTACAGCGAAAAAAGGCCTCATGATCCACGCCGAAGTCAGTCCCATAGGCAGGAACTTCTCCAGGCCTTGTGACGTCCTGGAACCCAAATCCGTGGTTAAATATCAAATCCGGGCCAGCGATACCCACGTCGTAAGTTCTAAAATTCTTAAATTGACCTTAAAATCCTTATTTTAGTCCTTCTGGTTCATCAAAACTCCAAACCAAGTCCCACTGGCAGCGTTTCACTACCGTAACTTTGAAGAGCCAAAGGAGTACCTTAAAGTGCAACCAGAATGGCCTTTCGAGCTAAGAATCATCTGAATACATTCCTGACACATAAAAGTCAAAACACGAGGTCAGTGCCGTAGAGGACTGCGGTGAATACGGCCAACAATGCGAGAGAGAAGATGTAGGCGAGCACGAGCAGGAAAAGGTCTCCGAAAATCGCTGACCTGAAAAATCCTTAGAATTTATTCTAAAGTGGCCCGAACAAAACTTACTTATACCAAGTCCAGAAGTTGAGAGGCAACGCCGCCCTCTGCTCTCTTCCGGTGAGCTGGTTTAGGAGTTCTTCATCCTTGGCGCTGGCTTGAGTGCTGCAGACGTCCACGGCGTCCTTCTTGGACTTGTAGGACTTCTTGGCGACCTTCGCGTTGGCTTCCACGGGGTCCACGACGATCGCCGACTCGTATTTCTGCTTATTGACGCAGTCGGTGGAGGGGAGGTTTAGATTCGAGAGGAGATGGGGGTTCCTAACGCCATTTTTGCCTTTGGTGCCTCTGAAAAAGGGCGGAAATGGGTGTATAGAAACAAGGGAAGCCATAGCGTAGACCTTCAGGCTCATCCTAGCATCCAGAAACAATTCCTAAATCGCCTTCCATTCGAGTTTAAGTATGATTTCGGATGGAAGGCCGGCTCTAATGTGAGCTGATAAAAGCTTAAATAAACCTTTAAAGACGTACCCTTGAGGTGTTCCCTGGCAAAGAACAGCCGCAGATTCGTATTTTCGCTGGTTGACCTCTTCGGTCGGCGGCAGGTTGAGGTTGGAGAGAAGATGCGGGTTCTTGAGCTCCTCTTTGCTCCTCGGCTTCCCGAGATTCTTCTCGCGATGATTTGCTTCAAGTGAGATGCTGAAAAAGGTGATTTTAGAAGTGCGAAATAACGTCAAAAACGCTCAAACTCAAGCCGAAAAATGGTCAAGATACAAGCCTACGATAAAGCTGGCAATGGCTCAATTTAGTGACACAAAAGCGCCCCAGGAAAACGACAAAAATCGCCTGGAAGCCGAAATTGTGTAGCGACTAATGGCACGCAATATATTGCTATAAGCGTCCAAAATTAGCAGCTTTAATGATCCTAAAGATGGTCTTGAAACGCTGCAAGCGCTCTGCTGTAAGTGAACGTCAAAGTAAGCTACGTGAGACCCAAAAAATGCACCCAAGATTAGTACCACTTGGACCCTATAGAAGCTTGGTTGACGCATTCGGCGTAACGTTCAAAACACCCAAAATCAGCACTAAAAATGGTCAACACTGAAGCTTCAAAATCACTTAAATCAGCGGTCCAGAGGCGACCAAAGAAAGTATGAAAAATCGCATCGAAGCGGAAAGCCCATGCAAACGGTCCCAAAAATAGCCTTGAAACTTTTCAAAAAGGACTTCAATCGGCTAAATGAGCGTCAAACGAGCCACATCAGAGCCTCGAAAATTCCGAAAAATGCACTGCACCGGCACCATCTTGGCCCTAATGCTGCCCTAAACCGACCATTCAATGTTCTCACCTAAATTTTTCGCGAATTTTAGCCATTGCTGGACAAATTCAACCCCAAAACTTACCCCTCCTCCCGATTGACGAACACGTTCGGCGTGGGCGGCAGCGGATCATTCTTCTTCGTCCGCTCCAAGAATGCGACCTTCTTCGCCTGCTTCGAAGCCCGCGACTCCGAGTTGCTCAGGCCGCTCGCGGTCTTCGAAAACGAGGGCCTAAAGCAAGATTTTCGAGGTAAATGGCTTAAACGAGAACACAAACTTACATGAACTTCTCCACATCCCTGTACTCGTTCTCCGTGCCGGTGGCCTTCGAGTATTCTTCGGCGGTCTCGCTGTTCGTCGGAACTTCGGGTCGTTGACAAACGGATTGTTGCTGGCTTTCCTCGAATTTCCTTTCGGAGGCATTTTCGGACGATCGGACGACCGCTTGCGGCGCTGACAGAAACTAAAATGGCGGGCGAGACGCAATTTCAGCTCTCCCTCGTTAACAGACTTTGAGCGCAGTCTACAGACTGAAGGGCGTCTGCCCCATTCAAGCCTGCTCTTGGTCTTACGCCCTAGAGCGAGAGAACCTCAAAAGTGTTCTGCGAGTAACTGTAATCAAATGATTTTTTTTACATTTCGCTGCGTGCCTTTTTGTACGCAAAGTCGCATCGTAAATCTTGATCCGACTCAATAAATGCTCCTCCTCCACCCAGCTATCCTGCATTCGCTCCCGAAATGTATCAAACCCCGTTCACGTTCTTGGAAGACCTGATCAGCAACTGTGCTGCTTTCAGGTCAATGACATGGAAAACCAACAAAAAGAGTTCACGTCCACAATAAATTAATCGCGCCCACACAACTCAAACTTTGCAACCGAGCTTAATTTTTTGCGTGCACACAACATCGCGTCCACTTCATCCATCGCGTCCACACTAAGCAACTAGGGCCAACGCGAAGGTCGCCAAGAAGTCCTACAAGTCGAAGAAGGTCGCCTTGGACGTCTGCAGCACTCAAGCCAGCGCCTTCTCTCTCGCATTGTTGGCCGTATTCACCGCAGTCCTCTACGGCACTGACCTCGTGTTTTGACTTTTATGTGTCAGGAATGTATTCAGATGATTCTTAGCTCGAAAGGCCATTCTGGTTGCACTTTAAGGTATTCCTTTGGCTCTTCAAAGTTACGGTAGTGAAACGCTGCCAGTGGGACTTGGTTTGGAGTTTTGATGAACCAGAAGGACTAAAATAAGGATTTTAAGGTCAATTTAAGAATTTTAGAACTTACGACGTGGGTATCGCTGGCCCGGATTTGATATTTAACCACGGATTTGGGTTCCAGGACGTCACAAGGCCTGGAGAAGTTCCTGCCTATGGGACTGACTTCGGCGTGGATCATGAGGCCTTTTTTCGCTGTAATCTAAGATAGGATCATGGCAATCAAGGCTTTTAAGGTCTTCTCCCTTACCTCAAGGAAGTTATTGTCCAAATAGAATCCTTTAATCTTGTCCAGGGGTACTGTAACAGCAGGAATCGTTTGCACAAGGCTCATCTTGTAAGCTCGATGGTCGATCAGCGTTTGATATCCCACGTAAAGACAATTCTTGGTGGGATGGTACCTAACGCTGACACTTTGCTCAACGAAAATTGAATCTTCCCGAGCTGGGAAATCCACGGAAAGTGAGTCGATGAGCAGTTTTCCTTCTTTGCAGAATTGCTAAGAATTTTAGGCTATTAAGGATTAGAATACGGTAGCTCTTACCTTGACAAAATTGTCCATAAATTCCACAAAAGTGACTTTTTCGACTTGTTCTACGATGTTCATTTGAAGATGGAGGAAATCCGAGAGGATTACACTAGTTTCGCTTAGTAGAAGCGCCTGAATGAGCTTCACGTCTTCCACGGTCTCGGCGTTTAGGAGAAGCAGCTTAGAACTGAGCTTCTTGGCTTTCATGACGTCGAAAACCTCTTTTAGGCGATTCCCAACGCTTAGGAACAACCTAAGATCAGTTCCTGGATTCGCAAAGACGGAAATAAGCTGCTGGAACTTCTGGAATTGGTGGTCGTCCTGAAAATCATGATGTACTACAGATTACGGTAGATAAGACCTACAGTAAGATCGCCATTGTCGATGCAGATCCTTCTGACGTCGAAGAGGTGTTTATGCTTAGATCCAAGCTGGCAAAGCTGATCCAGAGTGAAGTCTCGAAGCAAGAAACGTTTCTGGAGACGTAGAATTACGGATAAGGACGTCGTGACCTCGGTGATCCGAAATAGGTCTCTAGGCATCTTAGAGAGAAGCTTGTCGAGGTCTTCATAATTCTACATGGCTAAAAATAGATTAAAAGCTGTAAAATTGGCTTACCTTAGCAGCTTTCCCAAACTGGTCTCCTTCGAGTACTCTGTCAAACTCAGATCCATCCTCAAAGCTTAGAATAACGCGTCGAGGGGCTGTGGGATCACGGAGATGCTCGCCTTTCGAGTGATCCAAAACGAGCAACTCCTTTTGGCCGTATTTGCCACAAAGCGCTAGGAAACGCTTTGAAGCGATTCGTAAGGAGAGGCATGACCGAAAGTCGAGGAATTGGACGATTCGGATAAGAACGTCGTCGGGGAGGAAAGAGTTCGCAGGAAGAATAGAAGCTGTTTCCATGTGACGTGAGCGAGAGGAGAGCTATCGATTGCGGCTAAAATCGAGGCACAGTACGGAATGCTCGCCAACGTTCAGTTACACGATCTGAACGGCCACGCGGTATGTATTCCCGACAACAAACACGTTCAACAAAGAAAAGGGACACAAATTCGTCACTAGGACGAACAACGCGAATAAGAACAAGCGGCGACACGACGGCTGGATGTGGTCGCCCAAAACCGGGCTCTCGCCACGAAAAGCTCGCGACTGTGGGTGATGCAAGGTTTGTCAATGGATCCGCAAAGTTCATTTTCCCACAGGTTCGGTTTGGATCCACGCGAGCGATTTTGGATCCACGATCGCATGGATCCGCAAAGTTCAGACGCGCGCAGGTTTGGTCTTGGATCCAGTTGTAGCTTACACAGATTGCTTGAGGAAATTCTGAGGGCATGCGTAGAAAACCATTGTGTATCAACAACACAAAACTGCGGACGTAGTTAAATCTGTAATTCTTTAGTTAAATTTGGAGCAAAACAGTTAGCCCTTTCGTATCAAAACGTAGTCAGCTTTCGTCCATATCTTCGGAGCTAACCACAGATCGAAATTCGATGGAATATAAGACAAGTGGCTGGACTCGAAGAGCACTTGTTTTCCAAAAGAAACAGAAACAGTTTCAGTTTTACGTGTGCTGATAATTTCTTATAAAAAGACCACTTACCTTGCGTCGAAGAAATTTGCCAATTGTGGCATGGCTCACGCGGTGACCGACAATGGGACTGAGCAGTTTGGCAGCATCGCGGTGACTCAATTTCTCTGAGCGGGCTTCGTTGATGATCTTCTTGACGCCGGCGTTCTCCCGATTCGGTCTGGCATCGTTAGAAAGGCCGGAAAGGCTTGGAATTCCTGAAATCATTTAGAGATTGGTCGCAACCCTTATCAAAACCGAAACGGAACACGCCAAACAGCCAAATTCAGAAAAGCCACTGAAAACCCTATCCGAAAGACGCTCATGCGTGTTTGCCACTGATTTCGACCGAACCAGTTCCACACGAGTAGGACGTTTACGTGTCCAAGAATTAGAAAATGGATACACACGTCCGAACTTTGCGGATCCAAGGTCCCGAGCGGATTCCGATGGTCGTTAAAAGTTCATCCTCTCACAGGTTCGGTTTTGTATGCTAAAGGCTTTAATGTAGCCGTTCTCTTGCAGTCGTTCGGCACATAATCCAAACGTTCCTGAGAGGTCGGTAAACGACCTCGGCAATTTGAAAACAGAGCCGACCTGCAGCACGTCTTCGGTTTAGCGGTTGGGCTCATATCCATGGTAATCGTAGGTATATTGATTGAGATGTTGATGTTTGGATGGTGCTTAAACGTTTTCCTAGCATGCCTTATGTCGCATCGCAAACCTGCTTCACACGCACAACGTCCAAGCCTGTATTTATCACCCTTGACTAAAAGTCATGTTCCCGTTCGTTCCCAGTTACTGTGTTTGTCAGCGGTTTTACCTTGAATTTTTAAAGTTGTGTTGGGCTATCCCGCAACGCTAGGTCGAATTGTAGCCTTTTCATGTCAATGCGTCGCTTTACACCTTCGTCATCTACGTCAAGTGCCATCGCAATAGATGTTTTTGATATACGTATAAGAGGAAAATTCGTATATTTTGCAAATCGAAAATTTCAGCGAAATGGAGCAGCTTCCCTACGACTTTCTTCTGCATAAGGAGAACAACTCTGACCTCGGCAATCTTGAGAAGACTCCGCTTCATGGGCGACTGTCATTAAGGAAACTTTTAAACGTCTTCTGGAACTGATTCTTCGTTTCAATCCTGCTTCTCAAGAAGTGGTCTTCAGTATAGACCAACCCATGAATAGTTTTGCTTTCCTAAATGTAGATTGGAATGCAATTAATAACGACGTCTGCCTCTTATATGGAGCTGCTGAACAATGAAAATGCAGGCTTGCTTGGTCGCATTTTAAAACCTTCTGCACACCCTGTGGAGGTATTCTTTTGGTGTAAGACTCAAACGATTCCAGCGGCTATTTCTGCGCTTTTAAATAATGTCCCTCGAGTCGAGATTGTGAGATTGAGATTGTAAATTTCATGTTCAAAGAAACCAAAATATCGTTTTTTTCTCGTCTGTCGTTTTGTCGGTTGCATCGATATTCACATAGATAACCTCGACGAGTTCATTCCAAATCTTACCGTTTTATCGCAAAACTTTTCTTCCATGAATCCTTGAAAGACTCATCGTGAAGCTTCACTCCGTGAAGTCTCCAAGTAATGGTTTTGCCACCAAAGTTTTGTCTGCTCGAAAGCTTCATTCTAAAATCGTTCCTGGGCTTCGCGATTCCAAAATACGAGAATCAACATCTTGAACTGTTCCTGAAACAGGAACTTAGAAAATAGGTCAATGTCTTGTACTTCTTGTAAATCGGACGAAATGATCAATTTCGAGTTGTTTTTGCTGGAGAAAGTTTTGGAGAAGTCGTATGGAGTCATTGAAGAAAGCGCGAACTACAAAACTCCGCAACTCTGTCCCAAGACAAAAAAAGTTCGATCCATTTTTCATGGATTTTTGAGCTTAAAAGTTTCAAATTCAGCAGACCACGTTCCGATAAAAAATTTGTCGAGTTGGGTCTTTAGCTTTGCATCCATAACTGGAACCTTATTGTCGTAAACGTGACAAATGACGTAATTTTGAAGCCTGTATTTTGCTTTGAATTGTTATCCTTGTTATCCGATGGACGAGTATATTCCCAAGTCGTAGTAGTCCACAAATTCTGTAAAATTATTTGCTTGTTTTCGCCAGTGCGGAAATATCGTTTTGAGGCCAAATTCAGATTCACAAATCGACTAGCAAACCGTTTCTGACACTCAGCAATCATAATAGAACCCCTCTTTTCTTTTAACTACCTGTCATTGGCATTTCGAATAACATGAATTTATCGATAAAACAATCCAAATGCATGCTTTAAGACTCAATGTCATGAAGTGCCTCCTCTCCAGCAGTTCTGAACAGCATTACAGCGACGGAATTCACATAGAAATAAGCAAAATCTTCCTCGAAATGCGAAACGAAGCATCCGAACTGCTTCCCGACGACGCAGTGCCACTGTCCTTGGAACTTGCTGTCGAATTCCTAAAGCATTCCAGTTTAAGTCCTAGAATTAGGATTAGGATAGAAGTTCACCTCTTTGATAAACCTAGCAGCGTTCTTCTCAACCGTAAACTGACGGAGAGCCTTAATAGCGGTCACGACAGCGTATTTCTCCATCGCTTCCGACATCGTCGACTTTTTGATGGAGGTGATGAGCTTGTTCTTCATGGCCATGTAGATTCGGATTAGGAGGATTACTGTAATAGGAAAGTTGAGCTATTAATCTCCTAAGCGCTTCTAATACACACCTCTCCTAAGCAGTTCACCAAAACAGAGAAGCGAAGTGAGCCCCAAAATAAAGAGCACCAATAGAATAATTTTCCTCGCTTAGAATCGCCAAAGGCCGACGACCACTGGCGTTGGGCTGCTGAGTAATGCCTGACAACGCCACGCGGCGCCATTTAAATGTTTGAAGACGTCCGGACGCATTGTAAAATCGATTTATTACGATTAACAAACAAAACAAGGGAAAGGCAAATAGCTGAAGAGGTATATGATCTGGGCGAGTCTTCGCACCAAGACGAAATTTGGATTTTTGATGGGCGGAAAGGGCGAAAATGGGGGTTGTAAAAAAGTGACTCAAGAGGGAAAATGGGGTTTTTAGGGTGTTAAAGTACAAATAGGTGAGAGATGAGAATTGAGAGCTATAAGTTGAAGCTCAAATTTCGTTGAGATCTGGACCGACTTTATTTTGACAACCATCCGGATCTGATCTTAACACAAAAGGAAACGATCTTTGCAGAGATGTATTTCTCCAATCTCTCTGCTCCATCTTTCCACGATGTCAAAATAATCCAGGCTGACTTTAAAAATTGCAACTTGTCCTCTCGCCCATGAAACAATTTTACAAGATCCCCCGATTTCGGAGGAACGCTGTTTTCCAAGCGGCTTTTTGCGAGAACCGCGAGAATTTACGGTCTCATTCATCAACCCCGAAGGAATGTTTCTTCTCCTTTTTGCGCACGATGGCAACTCAATTTTTTGTGACATCTTTGTTAACTCGACGTCGTCGTCCGATTTTAGGGGCGCGCAAACCCCGTCCGGCGGACCCGTTAGGAGCGGACGCGCGCGAGGGGCGCGGCTACCGGGCGGGGAGATCGGTATCACCGAGAGGAACCCGTTTCGAACCTGAGTTTTCGGGGATGTTTCCTATAAATGCGAAAGGAAATCAGCGCTATCACATCATTCTTTAGGGATGCTCATCTTTGGAATGCGTTTTTGGCTGCTAAAATTAGGATTTTTAGTATTTTCAGATGGACGTCGAAGGAAGAATCAAGGCTTACCGCTTCGTGGCCTATTCGGCCGTTACCTTTTCGGTCGTGGCCGTCCTCTCGGTCTGCGTCACCCTCCCCATGGTGTACAACTACGTCCACCACGTCAAGAGGCAGATGCACAACGAGATCACCTTCTGCAAGGTACGGCAGTCGTAGGAAGCTTGATTGCTGATAGAGATAGTTTTAGGGATCCGCCAAGGACATCTGGACCGAGGTGAACACCCTCAAGAACATCCCAGTCGCTGGAAACCGTACCTCCCGTCAGGCTGGCTACGATCAGGGAGTCAACGGAGGATCTTCGAGCCAGGGAAGCTGCGATAGTTGCTGTCTGCCTGGACCTCCCGGACCCGCCGGATCTCCCGGAAAACCCGGACGTCCTGGAAAGCCCGGAGCTCCCGGACTCCCAGGAAACCCAGGAAAGCCCCCAGTTCAGCCTTGCGAGCCCGTCACTCCTCCTCCCTGCAAGCCTTGTCCTCAAGGACCCGCCGGACCTCCTGGACCTCCTGGGGCTCCCGGAGATGCTGGAGCTCCTGGCCAGAACGGAAACCCCGGAACCGACGGAGCTCCCGGAGAACCTGGACCCAAGGGACCTCCCGGACCTCAGGGAGACGCTGGAGCTCCTGGACCCAACGGAGAGCCTGGAGCCCCTGCTCAGAGCGAGCCTCTCGTTCCTGGAGAGCCTGGACCTGCTGGAGAACCCGGACCAGCTGGACCTCCCGGTGCCCCTGGACAGCCCGGTCAAGACGGTGCTCCTGGACCCGCTGGACCCAAGGGACCCAACGGTCCCGATGGAGCCCCTGGAAACGACGGACAGCCCGGAGCTCCCGGACCTCAGGGACCTCCTGGCACCCAGGGAGAGAAGGGAATCTGCCCCAAGTACTGTGCCATCGACGGAGGAGTCTTCTTCGAGGACGGAACTCGCCGTTAAATCTTTATCCTCTGAATGCTCCTGTGCAGTTTTGTTCTCTTGTGTACACCCTCAAAACTGCAGTAAAGTTGCTCACAAACAAAAAGCGTTGCTACTAGCTCTCAGGGTCGTTTTTTTACCACTGAAGGTCATTTCTTGTTTAGCGTCATTAGCAAAACAGGTTCGGTCATTACGCGTAAACAAGAGCTTTACATCAACACCACAAAAATAGCACCCATAAGCATTGAGATCCGACTGATGAACGGTCCGAACATCTGCTCCACAGAACCCGTAAATGGCTTCATATCCTAAAACTTTTAAAATTACCTTGACACCTTACATTCTTATCACGTACCGTATTCTCAAGGCAGTAAAAGTATCTAGGAAAGTCCGGAAACTCGATTGAACACAGCTGCGCGTTTCTATAGATCCCTTCGAACTTCTCAGGCTTCCAAAGCACAGAGTTGTACTTCAGGTACTTCTCAAACATAGCTTCATTAGTCTTCATAGCTTCCAGGACCTTATTCATGCTTGCTACGTCCACATTTCCCTGAATACCGTAATCCTTTTTGAAGGAGTACTCAAGCTGCCACGCAGAAGACGAATTTTGGTTGAGCTTGTCAAGATCGATGTAGTAAGTTCTGCAATTAGCAAAAATTAGGAAAAACGAAGCAGGGTTGTTTGTGTGGGTGTTTGGGGAACAGGTTTAGAAGACCTTGAGCCCCGAAAAGCCTTGGGTTGGGGAAGGAAGACAGATGTGCGTCAAGGTAAAATGTGCGAAAAGCGAAAGCTACGGTTTAATGAGGTCAGAGACCCTAAATTCCAACTTACAGCACATCTTTCATAGCCCAGGACTCCGTGTCATACACAAAAACCCTGAAGGCCGGGTTGTTAGACCCAGCGTGGTCCAGATTGCTAAACCAAGGCGTCACAGCCGGAGCCATCAGCATCATTTGCACCGGATTCATCTTATCGTCTTTGACAATGTGGAACGTGTCCGTGTGGTGATGTCCGAAAATCATCCACTTGATAGTGGACGCGTATTTGACAGTTATGTCCAAGAAACGTTGGTTGTATTCAGGCGTCATCCAAGTGAATTTTGGCGTTCGATCGAACACGCCAGGAGGTATATGCGCGATAACGTGGACAATTTTGTTTGCTTTTTCAGCGGCTTCAAGGTTCTCTTCTAAGAAGGCGAATTGTCCTCCAGGGTCCGTTTTGTCCGTCAAGTTGGCGTTGTTGTATTGGTAGTAGAGGTTCGTGTTGGGAACGAGGAAGATCTCGCCATTCTTGCCTGTTAGCTTATAGTAGCCTGCTTTTAGGAATGTGTCCTGAAATTGAAAGTTTCAGTTAGATTTTAGTCTGCGATAGGGGTCACCTTAGCCTCAGCACCGATCCAGTGCTTCCAGAGCTCATAAGTCTCCTTATAGAGCACGCTTCCCTGGTCAGGGAAGGCGTTAGCGGGAGCGTAGTCGTGGTTTCCAAAGGTAGGAATCACTTGGATTTTTTTGAAGTAGGTGTTAATCCAAGTTGTGGTGGAGTTGATGGATTTCACAACGTCTAAAAAGGACTCCCAGTCAGTAAAAAAGCGTAAAGCCACTAAAAATTTAAATGCCGAATGAGGGATTCGAACCCGCGTCGATAGTGCGAGAGCGCGGTCTCTTAAACGATCAGCCACACAAAACTAATTGAAAACCGTTTTACCCCACTAGACGTCTAATTTGAAACGCTATTCTGACCAGGTCGTTTTTGAGGGAATGATCCGAGTTAAAATAACGTCTAAACAGACAACCGCTCGTGTTCAGACAGAAAACCTTTTTTTCAAGTCGTCAAAACTTTCGAATCGGTTGGTTTTCAGAGTTGTGGGACATTTCCGAACATCTGAAGCGTTAAAACGCACAAGACATGGTGTAATTCTCGATATGCGGGACATTATCGCCAGTCCAGAACAGGTAATCCGGGTTTGGAAGCACATCATGAGCATTCTTGATTGCGTGGACTACCAATTTCTGAAGCACATTGTTATCTTTTCGTTCTTAAACACCTCATAACTCACCTCAGGCGCATCACAACAATAATCTCCAAAAACGCCTCTTTTAGTCCCATTTTCCCAGGTCGGCGCGTAGTTCATGTCATAATGGAAGTCTGTCAGTTGCAGAATTTTCGACGTTTTAGCATTTGAACCATGGCTAAAGGCTAATATGAAACCAAGCCCAAGCCACATTATGGCAGCACCTGAAATGGGAACAGATCAATAGAAGGATAAAGCCAAAGATGTTAAAAATCGATCGCTTTTCGCGCTGACAAAAGTGAAAACAAATCGATTTCTGTTTTCACTTTTGCGACGTTTGTTATTGCAGAGGAGAGGCGCGACTTCCACACAAAGAGGAACCCGGGCGCACTGTTGTCGGACGATTAATCACGCTGCGTCCGAAAAAGAGGAAGACTCGGACTTTGCGGCGTCGGGAGGAAGGAAGTGCTTCTGCCGAACGCCGCGTTATCACGCGTTATCTAATTGATCGACTTGTAATCCTTTTGTCAAATTGTATAGCAAGATGGTTTATTTTCGAAGATGGAAGTTTGGCGGCAAAATTGAAAGTTAGCACTTTGTTTGCGGCATTAAAAACGTGGGAATTTCAAACTTTAACTGCAACTTTGATTTTCCCGCATCGCATTTTCGTGAAAACTCACACAGCAAATCTCAACCCAACTGTCCATAAATGCTCCACAGCCTAGTCCTCCTGCATTCTCTCCAAAATAGATCACATACCAGCTACGTTCCTAGAAGACGTGCTCATGAACTGTGCTGCATTCAGAGAACTGACCTGTTTCAGTATTTTTCGGAGCTGCTGCTCAACGCTCAGAGGACGAAAGATACTTAAGGGCTGTGTCCATTGACGACGGTGTTATCTCAGGCATCAAATACCAAGACAGACGTGGAGTCATCTCATCAAATATGAACTTGAAAGCATAATATAGGCTCAAGAATCGCCCGCAAGCAATTTTTGGCTGACGCTTTAGAAAACAGAGAAGCCTTACGAGGCAACCAGTTCTTTGGTACTGCGATGATGTGAAGTTTTATGACGGGTCCTTTAAAGAAAAGCAAATTTGCAAAGAAGCGGTAGAATACCGGAATTATGTCTTTAAGGTTTTGTTCGATGCGACCAATGAAATGACAAACAAAGAGACTGTGAAAAATGCGTCACCCATAGCAGTAACGTTTTTGTAAGGTTGAACCATTAGTAGCTTTGTACAGATAAATATTTGATGGATAAGATTTGGTAAGAAGAACACCTTATTTTTCAAGGGGACAGCCAAAGGTGTCCCGCGAGTTAGAATCTGAAATTTGGCAAGCGGGTTGGCCAAGAACTGAAAACAGAATTTTCAATTTTTTTCGCTAATTCGCCAAAAATCCTAAGGAAACGCACGCGCAAAGTTGCTCCTAATCACAACCGCTCCCGCGGGATTTAGCTCCAACGAATGACCGCAAAAGACTTGACATTTCTGTCCAGACATTCGGGCTACAGATCCAGACATGAGCGAATTCAGACATGCGCGGATCTAGACGTGAGCGGACCCAGACACGTCGATGATTGCAGGTCACTCGGACCGTTCACTTCGAACAGGAACGAGTTTGTCGAGTCAATAACCGGAACATCTTTGCCGTGACCACCATAATCCACGTAATTTTGATGACATTCTCCAGACATGTCTGGTTCGGTCAAGGTAAGACGGGACCAAGGCAAAATTTTGTGATTTTTAACAATTTTTGTTTTTTCTGAGGTTTTTGCGAAAAATTGTTTTCGATTTCCTCTATCGATCGCACCTAAAAACGGTCAAATTGGACAGATCAGCGTCGAAATACGAGCCTCCAAAAATCAACCAAATTTTCCAGACATTTGGCTATGAGTGCACATCGTTAGACCCGACAGGAACGTGCTATAGCTCATCCGACGCGAAATTGCCAGTTGCAAATTTCATCTTCACATTGTTTGCTTCAAAAATGCAACGGCGCGCTGTTTTTTTTCGCGCCACCCTGTATGACTTCAAATCCTTCCAAGGGAATGTTACACTTCAGGAACAACAGCTTTTCGAGATTCTCCGGCGACATACAGGGTGTCCGAGCGTAGAAGTTCCTTGTTTTTGTAGTTGATAATAAGCGATTGGCTACGGTAACAAAAAACAAACGCACTCTTTCAAAAAACCTCGCGAAATTCTTCCTCAACTGTAAAAATTTAAAAGTTCGTCAGTTTCGCTTTGAAACCGAGTATTGCAAAAATGCCGCGATATTGCGATATGCGATACGCGATACAGCCCGGATAATAAGGTTGGAACTGATGATATACAAAGAAAGTAGACCTAGTTCCAAAAAATACTTGTCGAGTTGGTTCTTCAGATGTGGATCCACAGCTGGAACTTTATTGCCATCAGCGTAATAATCCACGTATTTTTAACCCTGTATTTCGCCTTCAAATTCTTATTTTTGACACCCGATAAACGAATATTTTTTTCTTGGAAGTCGTAGTGGCGGAAACATTCAAAAGCTCTGTTCGTGATGACAAAACCCTTCTGGTGTCCTTCTTTGACGTTCTAAACATTGTGCAGCAGATCCGAAGAAACCTGAAAAAGGTTTGAGCCAAGCCATAGACCTGGATGCAGCACAGTTGAAGAGCATGTCTTCCAAAAGCAGCACGGGCTGGGTTAGGTCCATTGTGGAAGGGATTTCAAGATAGCTTGGTGGAGGAACTCATATAAAAAGTTAGATTTTGGTTTGCGATGCAACAAAATATTTTGAAATTTTCAATGCACGTCACAATGCCTTTCCGTCACAGCAACACTTCTCCAGTTTTTGCCTCCACACTCTCTACTCAAAATGACCACAGGAACGGGTTTCCTAAACACATTAGAGCTCAAACAATGTAGCCTGTAGTGTTGCATTGGTTTCAAATACCCACTCACACCATAATTCTTCTCAAAATGCAGTTCCTAATCGGTCTTCTCCTCTTCGGCGCTGCCATCTACTACCCTCTCAGGTACCTCTGGGAGCTGCTTCTCGTTTCCGACCTCCACAAAAAGGCCGTTTTCATCTCAGGGTGTGATTCTGGATTTGGTCGTATGCTGGCGCTTAAATGCGTCAAGAACGGAATTCCAGTTTTTGCAGGGTGCTACACGGATGAGGTGATGAAAATTAAGGATTTTGGTGATATTTGGGTTTAGGGTGCTGAGAGATTGAAAGAGGAGGCTGCTGGCTGTAAAGGAAACCTCGAGACGGTTCCCTTGGATGTCATGAACGAAGAATCGGTGGAAAAGGCGGCCAATATGGTTAAGGAAAAATTGACAGGCGGTTTGGGTAAATTAAGGGTATTTTAAGGTTTCTCAAAATTGGCTTTTAGAGCTTTTCGCTTTGGTTAACAACGCAGGAGTCTTTTCTGTTTATGGCCCTGACGAGTGGATTTCTATTGAAGAGTACAAGCGTTCATTTGACGTCAACTGCTTAGGAATGATTAGATTGGTCCACGTAGGTCCATTCTACCCTAAAGTTTCCCTAAATTAAGTTTTTTAGGCCTTCGTTTTTTTCTTAAAACAGTCCAAAGGTCGAATCATCAGCGTCACCAGCATCAGTGGAAGGGTCTCCACTCGCTTCACGGCTCCTTATTCTGTAGCCAAATTTGGGGCCGAGTGTTACATGGATGCTGTTAGGCAAGAACTTCGCCCCTTTGGGATTACTTGCTCAATTGTTGAACCAGGAATCTTCAAGACTCCAATTTTGGACAAAGAAGCTCATCTTAAGAGGGTCGACGAGGTGTGGGAGAAGCTCAGCAATGAGGTGAAAGCAGAGTATGGAGAGGACTACAAGACTAACTGTAGGCCTCAAGATCTTTCAAGTATTTTAAAGCCAAATTTAGTCGCCAAAGGCTTTAACTCTCGAATGCAGCACCTGGGAAGCTCGAGAGTCGACTACGTCGTGGACAGCTACTACCATGCAATCACGGCCCAGTTCCCAAGACTGAGATACAGATGTGGCTGGGACGCGTTGATTTATTATATACCTATAAGCTTTTTGCCTACTGAAGTGCTGGATTGGGTGTTGTGTAGGAATAGTGCTTTGTTGCCTGGGTCGCTAAAGGGCAAGGCTAAGGGTTATTGAGAAATTATTGTTGGAATTTGTGTTATATGCGGATAACTTTGCAGGGAAACCGTTATTGGGCGCGGAATCCTGTTCTTCCTCGTTTAGTAAACTAACATACGCTGTTTCAGTCATGAATTTTCTTTTTGACAAAGATTCTCGCAATTCGTGGAGCCAAGAAGCTTAAGAACGACAGCCCCGCAGGAAAATACAGCGTATAGAAGACCATTACTTTGAAACAGCGCTGTTCAGGGGCGATTTCGATTTTCTGCTAGCCAAGTTGACTGGGCTTCAGTTGACTGGGCTGAGCCTCGCGTCTCGTACTGTTCGAAGCGCGGCGCTATCTCCTAAACAAAAACTGCTGTTAACTGTAAAAATTTTGTGGTTGTAAGTGTTGGATTTCAACAAACAATTTTAAATGATTGAATTGGTCCCTAACAACTCCCAAGTCACGAGAGATGACGAAAAATTCGAATAGTTTCAGTTCTGGGTCGAAACTCCCAAATGTTTTATTCCACGGATCTTCGAAATGCTCTTCTGGCAAAAATGCTAAGATGCTCTTCTGGCAAACAAATCGACCCTTTTTCCGATAAATCACGCTTCTAAACAACTTCGCATTTGCTGCTTTATTGTCTTTATCGTTATGTTATCATTTCCTCTTCTCCGTTCTCCGTTCCATCCGTTCCATTGTACTTTGCACTTCATTGTTGTTTAGCCCCACTAGAAGATCCCATTTACCTAAACCAAAAAACAAAAATATTCAAACAGCATTGCTTTGTATATAAACTCGCATCACAAACCGTGATCCAACTGTTCATTAATGCCCCTCCGCGCAGCTATTCTGCTTTCCGTCCCATAATGGATCAAACTTCGCGCACTTTCTTAGAAGAAGTGCTTAGCAACTGCGTTGCTTTCAGGTGCCTGGATTGGTTTACACCTTTTTCGGAATTTTTGGAAGCTGCTGCCAAGCGCTTAGAACACAAAGGATACTTCAAAGAGTTTTGCATACAAAACGGTGCTTTTGAGTGTCTTCACAACTACGACTTCCACGAGAAATACATTTGTCCGTCGGATATCAAAAATAAGACTGAATGCAAAATACAGGGTCAAAAAATACGTGGATTATTACGTTGATGGCAATGAGGTACCGGCTGTGGATACTAAGCTGAAGAATCAACTCGACACATACTTCTCGGAGCCCGGCCTGCTGGGTTTGTACCTTGCCAGCTCAAAAATCGACGAAAAATGGATTAAACTTTTTTCCTCTTGGGTGGGGTTACGGGATTTAGTAATCGGAATTTCCATCAGTGAATCTATAGTGCAGCTTCTCCAGAATTTGCTTAACCAAAAGCAACTTTCCAGATTAGCCATCTTTTCAGTCTTCCAAGAAAAAGAGAAAATAGGCCTGATCTCTAAATTCCTGTTCCAAGAACAATTTAATGAGTTGACTCTATTTTCGAAGAACCTCAATGCGCAAGAGAAATTTTTGGCTGATGCTACAGAAAATCAAGACAAATTCCGTGGCAAAACGGTTGTTTGGAGATGTGACGATGTAAAGATTCATGACGAGTCTTTTAAGGAAGAACGGCTCACCAAAAACATGGTACGATTCCGGCATAAACTTTTAGTGGTTGACTACAAAAAAGTCGATGAAAAACGGGATTTGTACAATAGTTAGGTTTTTGTAAAGTTGAATTGTGAGCGATTTTGTAAAAACAAATTTTTGATTTGTAGCTATGTGTTGGCTGATAAAGGTACAGTAGTAATTGGATATTTAGGGCTGATTTAAGACTGCAGACTGAAGACTGTGAGCGGGAAAAAGAGAATGTTTCGCTGCGAAGGAGATACAATGTGATTTCTGAGCCTGTATTTAGCTTTTAAGTTCTTCATTCTGACAGCCGATGAAAAATCCTTTTCCTGGAAGTTGTTGTAGTCGAAACATTCAAAAGCTCCCATTTGAATGCGGAAGCCTTTGTGATGACCTTCGGCTTCTAAGCGTTGGGCAGAAGCTCCCACAAATCCGGAAAATGGTTTGAACCAGTTCATGTTCCTGGATGCAGCACAGTTGCTGCGCACTTCTTAGCTTTGCTGCTACTTTTGGTCCTCTAGCCTTGTTTAAGCCACTTTCAGGATTTAGCCCAACGCTTGAAAGACGAAGGGCACTTCATGCAAAAAATTTTGAGGCATTTCTTGCATGGCATTTGCGTCTTAACTCGCATCGCTAATAAAATCCAACGCTCTATAAAAACTCCTTTCCTCAGTTATCTTACATTCCCTCTCACAATGAACAAAACCCCACGCGCGTTTCTAGAAGAAGTGCTCAGCAACTGTGCTGCATCCAGGAACAAGAACTGGTTCAAATTTTTTTCCGGATTTTTGGGAGCTTCTGCCCAACGCTTAGAAGCCGAAGGTCATCACAAAGGATTCCGCATTCAAATGGGAGCTTTTGAATGTTTCGACTACTACAACTTCCAGGAAAAGGATTTTTCATCGGCTGTCAGAATTAAGAACTTAAAAGCTAAATACAGGCTCAGAAATTTTGTAGACTATGAAGTCAATGAAAATGAAATTCCGGCTATTGACTCAAAGCTGAAAGGTCAACTCGACAAATTTCTCCGGGAGCCGGGTCTGTTGACTTTGGGCCTATTCAGCTCGAAAATGGACGACAAATGGATAGAACTTTTCTCCTCATTTGACCGCTTGCATGTCTTGCAGGTCAACGTGCCCATCAATGACTCAATAGTGCAACTTCTTCAAAATATGCTTAATCAAAAACAACTCCTCGGATTGGACATATCTTCTAACCTCCAAGAAGAAGAAATTGACCTAGTTTCTAAGTTTCTGTTTCAAGAGCAATTCCAAAGGCTGGTTTTGTTATCTAGAAACCACAATGCACAGGAGAGATTTTTGGCTGATGCTATAGAACATAGAGAGGAGTTCCGCGGCAAATCAATTCTTTGGAGTTGTGCAGATGTGAAGCTTCACGACGAGTCTTTTAAGGGAAAGCGACTTAGCGAAGAAGTGGTCGAATATCGGAATAACGTCTTTAAGGTTTGTTATGAAATGGAAAAAGCGACCAGTGAAACGAAAATTGAGGAGATTGTGCGCTCTGCGTCAATTACAGTAATGACGCTTTTGTAAAGTTGAATTGGGGAAAGTTTGGGAGGATAAATAGTTGATTGGTCAAAACACAAAACACACTTTGTTTTCATATCATCCAAGTAAATGTTGCTTCAAAAAACCCTCATTTTTCAATCTTGCTTGGCTCTCATATCCACCGGAGGCATAGTCACGCTATCCGTCTTCTGAATCCAAGTCAGCGCCTTTGTTGCAAAATCGCTTCTTTGGATCCAATCCAGAATTTCCGTCGGCAGATAGGAGATTGGAACGAACCAGAGCAGAGAATCCCACCCGCATCTGTACCTACATCTCGGGTACTTAGCCGTGATCGCGTGGTAGTAGTTGTCCACTACGTAGTCAGTTCTCGCTGAGCCAATCTTCTTTATCAGGTCGAGACGGCCTTCCACAACTAGATTCACTATTTTGAAGGAGTAGTTAATTTATAGCTCACAGTTATTCTTATACTCCTCTCCATACTCAGCTTTCTGCTCTTCTGTCAATCTATTCCAGACCTGTTCCACACGCTGGCGATGAGCGTCAGTGTTGAACAGCGTAGTTTTGAAGGTTCCGGGCTCTAGAATCGATACCGTAACCCCAAAAGGCCGGAGTTCTTGACGGACAATGTCCAAGTAGGCTTCAGCTGCAAATTTAGCGGTGCAGTAGGGTCCGTGGGCTGAGAAGGCTACGCGTCCGGCCACGCTTGTAACTCCGATTATGCGGCCCTTGGATTTTTTGATTAGGGGTTTGAAAGCCTAAAATTTGAGGTCAAATGTCAAGGTTAAGGAGATCGAGGTTCTCTCACATGAGTGACCCTAATGTAACCTAAGCAGTTAGCGTCAAAGGAAAGCTTGTATTCGTCCAGAGAGGTCCAATCATCAGGGCCATAAACCGAAAACAGCCCTGCGTTGTTGACCACAGCCCAGAGCTCTAGAAAGCCAATTTTGAGAAACCTTAAAATACCCTTAATTTACCCAAACCGCCTGTCAATTTTTCCTTAACCATATTGGCCGCCTTTTCCACCGATTCTTCGTTCATGACATCCAAGGGAACCGTTTCCAGCTTTCCTTTGTAGCCAGCAGCCTCCTCTTTCAATCTCTCAGCACCCTAAACCCAAATATAATCAAAATCCTTAATTTCCATCACCTCATCCGTGTAGCACCCTGCGAAAACTGGAATTCCGTTCTTGACGCATTTAAGCGCCAGCATACGTCCAAATCCAGAATCACATCCCGAAATGAATACGGCTTTTTTATGGAGGTCGGAGACGAGAAGAAGCTCCCAGAGGTACCTGAGAGGGTAGTAGATGGCAGCGCCGAAGAGGAAAAGACCGAACAGGAATAGCATTTAGGTGTGTTATGGCAAGTGGGTGTCACTAAAGCGGTCTTTCTACCATAAACATGTCAGCGCAAACTGCTGAAAACAAGAAAAAAGTCATAAATTATCTTGCATATTTGTGTAAACAGAAAGCGCAGCGCTGTCCTTTAGGAATTCTTGAGACCGAATAGGCGAACAAAAGTCGTTCTTTGTTCTATAGCCGTACTTGCGTAAACTATGAGTTATTGTTTTTTACCGTTTTGTTATGGTCGTCATGTGGTCTTTTACCAAACGTCACGTGTGTTGACATTGTGTTATATCATTATCAATCAAAAGTTCATCTGCACAAGACTGATCGCAGTTTCCCGTCTTCTATCTGTCATTAAAATTTTGGGATTGGATTCAGAAAAGCGAATTTGCAACAAAATTTCCATTCAGAAGTAGGGCAGAATGACTACACGACTTAAAATGACTTATCTCAAGAAATTGCTTACACTCCAACTTTATAAAAACCTCACTACCGTTAGAGATACATTCTTCACCACCTCCTCATCGGTTGCTTCATTGTTCACATCGTTATATTGATAGCTGACAGCGAAGAGTTCATTACAGAATTCAACTGTGCTTTTACTGAGTCGTTCCTCTAAAAAGGACTCGTCATAATGGTTCACATTATCACAACACCAAACAATCGTTTTGCTGCGGAATAATTCTTCATTTTCTATGGCGTCAGCCACAAATCGCTAATGGGCTTTGTGGTTCCACAAATACGAAACCAACATCTTTAATGGTTGCTGAAACAGGAATTTAGAATTAAGGTCAATATCTTGTGCTTCTCGGAGGTCGGAATAAATTTGCAAAGTCAGGATTCGCTTCTTGTTGAGCAAATTCTGGAGCAGCTGTGCTATGGAACCGTTGATAGAAATCCGGACTACTAAAACCTGTAACCCTTTTCAAGATGACAAAAGGTTGATCCATTTATAGGTCAATATCTGCAAAGTTCCAAAAAAACAGGCTGGGTTCCCAAAGAAATTGGTTCACTTGACTTTTCGGCTTTTCATCCACAGCTTCTCAACGTTTGAATATCCGAAGAATTCTGGACAAGGATTGAACTAGGTCAGAACGCTGAAAGCAGCGGAGTTGCTGAGAACGCCTTCCAGAGAGGAGGGTAGCGTTCGATCTATTTTGAGAGGGAATGCAGTTGGATGGAAGAGCATATATGGAGATTGGGACAGCGATGCTATATAATTCTTTTGTGCTTTCATCGCCATTCGTTTCACAAAATTTCAAGCTTGCGACAAGACAAAAATGATGCTAAAAACTCGCCTAAAACCCTGAAATTCAAAATTCTAATCACACTGGGGATCAAAATGAATCACATCCCAAAGATTTTCGTTAAAGATGTCCTTTATACTTCCACCATCGATAGAAGAATGACCTAGTTTATAAAGCTATCCGGAAAGTTTATCTTATGCGTCAAACATTTGCAAGAGAACGGCCACGTAAAAGCCTTCTCCATACAAGACGGTGTTTTCGATGCAAACTTCAATTAGAGAGATTGATCTTCTAGCTTGCACAACTCTGCTTGGCCCTCTTCACCTCAAAACTGGATGACAAATGGATTAAATTTTTCTCCTTTTGGGGCAGCTTGCAAACTGCAGAAGTCCATATAACCATGAACGACCCAATTTTCCAGCTTCTCCGAAAGTTGCTTAAGAAAATAAGCAATTTAGTTTTCTGCAATTCTGACTACGTAGATCAAGAAATTGAGATAAGCAATTCTTTAAGCAAGACCAATTTTTGGTATTGGTCTTGTATTTTGCAAGCGACGTTGCTAAGAGTCAGTTTTTAGAAGATGCTAATAAAAATAGGGAACGGTAAGCAGGTAAAAGCGTTCGTTGGGGCTGTAACCTAAAGCTCCAAGACAACTCTTTTGAATGTCTAGAAGGCGTCTCTGGTAATGTGCTTCAATTTAAGAAATAAGGCGTTGTTGTGGAGTATTTGAACGATAAAGAGACCAAGAGAATGACAGATGAAAATTTTATAGAGATCGCTGAGTATTCGAAATTGAAGTTTGTGTAGATTTTGTTGGTTTACATACATGAGAAACGTTTTGAACGTGATTTTTGCGTCCAGTTTTTATCGATTGTAATGATCCAAAGTCGTCTTTGAGATTAACAACTCCTCGCAGTCATGTTTCGTTTCTTAACCTTATTTGCTTTGGCTTCTGTTGCTCTCGCTTCATATATTTCGGTTGTAACGCCGGATACTAGCTGCCAGGTACTTTTTACTAAATCTACTAAGCGCCTAATATCTTTAGGTCATATGGAACAAACGAATATCCGAAGAACTCACCTCAGCTGGCCACAATGTGCCGATGTTGATCATCACCGTTAGCCGTTTTCCTAAGCATCAAATATCGATCGATCCAGTTCGCTTTTTGTATTTTAAAATGGCTTTTTTAGCAATTTCATCTGATGCCTCGGACGAGATGAGCTTTACCCAGCGATTTAAGAACAAATTGGTCATTTTTTGTTTCCTATGCTCTACTCAAGGCTCCCCCTCCGCGATCCAGAAACGGAGATCTTCGGGAATTCGGGTCGATCCTGAGTTCCCTGACCTGAAAGAGCTCGGAAAATTGTGAAAATGAGGATCTGAGTTTAGGAATTCCAAGCAGCCGTGAACAAAGCTGGGAAGGTCTTTCTTCTTTTCTTTAACTCCATTTCTAACATGCCTGACAAGTAGTAAAAGGACACGTTTCTGTGCTCTTTTGCGCAATTTCCTGAGTTCCACTTCATTATCTGTTATGACAGGACTGATCTGAATACTCGCGCACCCAATAACGTGCTCTTCTCCCCGTGGATCCTCCAAACAGACCACCTCCAGCATCCGAAAACCGCTGCGATGATCACCCACGGCGAGATAAACAGCCTCCAAGAAGCGATCCGTTCAGAAATGCTAGAATCGCAGAGAAACATAGGATCGGCTATTAAATACCTTAGGAAAGACGAGATTTCGGAGATCTCGGTGACGGTGGCGCTGGAGGCGGTGCTCTCTCCGTCGAAATTCGCGGCGGCTGCCGAAGCTTCCACAGGGCACGACGCTGACAGAAAGGTATGGGAAGCCTCAAAGGTATTACTGTATAACTCATTCCAGGAATGCAATGAAGAAGACCCGTTTTTTCGAATGAGACTGACAAAATGTTGCAATGAGCCTCAACAAATAGTATATCCCAAAGGAAGAGCTCAGAACGATCGACCGCTCACAGCTCAGAAGCTTCTCAAAAATGAAAACTCTTAGACGAAAAGCTCAGTCTGACACTAGCAATTTGCGAAATCGCCTCTCGTGCACACCTTCCCTCACAGAAATTTACGCTGAATCCATCGCCCCAAAACCGAAATTGGTCTGTTTGTTCTTCCCGATCGATCCCAGCAACCCCGACCGCTCCATAACGGAGGCAAACGGTCCGAATGACTCCCGTGCGCCAAACCAGACACGTCGTCTCTGTCTCCCTGACTCATCTCTTGCGAGCCGCCTTATTTTCGTTTTCTGAATTTCAGGGAATCGGTTGCTGCTGAAGAAGCAAACCGAAGCCTTAAAATGGCCTCCTCTGTGCAGCCGAGCAAAACTGGGTCAACGCAGTCTCAGATGGAAAAAAAGAAGAAAAATAGACCGAAAGGTAAATGGAAGAGCTCAATTTCCCCCAGTTTTTTCTTATTTCTAGACTCCCTCCTTCGCCAACAACGACTCCCAGCATGGCAGCCAATCCTCAGCGCCCGCACGATAATCTCCATGATGTTCCTCGTCGGAATCGCCTTCATCCCGATCGGCGTCGTCCTCTATTTGGCCAGCGCTGGAGGTCAGTTCTCCTCCCTCCAATTCTCATTAAACTCACCCATTTTAGTCGGCGAGTTTGACCTCAATTATGGAAAGGACCACGTTGAGACCAATCATTCCATGTTTCAGAATCGCGCTCAGCCTAACATGCACAGAGTGTCCTTCAATCTTGATGACAAATTCCAGGTTTTTGAATGATTCTAAGTCATTCATAACCAAAATTTTCAGACTGGCAACGACATCTACTTCTATTACCGTCTGGATAACTACTTCCAGAACCTCAGGACTTACATGAAGAGCCGAGATGATGAGCAGTTGCTTGGAAAGGTGGTCATCTTGGATAAGAAAGAGACTGCCTGCAAAAAACCTTATCTGAAAGCGTCGCTTAAAGGAAAAAAGGCTTTCATTGCTCCATGTGGCGCCATCGCCAATTCCATGTTTAACGGTATGATCTGAGGCTTCTTTACGTTTTTAAGGCTGTAAAGGTTCAGATACGTTTGAGCTGTATTACTTTGGAGAGAAAGTCCCCTTCACGTACAAAGGTGTGGCCTGGGAAGTGGACAAAACCGTGAAATTCAAGAATCCGACAGGGAAACTGTGGGAGGAATTGAAACAGGTCCGGTAATGTCTCAAAAGCTAGGCTAATTTTGGGTTTTTCAGAAAACAGCGAAGCCCACAAATTGGCTGAAGCACGTTACAGAGCTGGACCTCGAAGACCCGGACAACAACGGTTACCAAAACGTGGATTTCATTGTGTGGATGCGCACAGCCGCGTTGCCCAATTTCCGGAAGCTCTACCGTATCCTGGACCGCAGCAAGAGTCCCACGTTCGCCCGGGGGCTCCCGCCTGGGAGGTACGATCTCGTGATCTTCGACAACTACCCAGTTTCGAGGTTCCACGCTAAGAAGCACTTCATCATCAGCTCGACAAGCTGGGTCGGAGGAAAGAACAGCTTTCTTGGAATCATCTACATGGTCGTTGGGTCTCTCTGTATAGTTGTGGGCTGCATCTTCCTAGTAATCCACCTCAATTTTGGAAATTCGTGAGTGTGGGCTTTTCCTGCAACTAAGATCTATGGATATACATATGTTAGGTGCTCAAGCTGACACTAATGAATCATTAGATCTAAACTCACAATCTCTTACTTGTTAGGGATAAAGTTGGTTGGTCTGGAAACTGCTTAGATTAAATTCTTATCCTTCTGTTTCACCTCAAATCTCTTCCTCTCAATATTAGCCCTTAATCTCTTTTCCTTAAAGCCTTTATTCCCCACTTAGCTGGCAACATTCTGATCCTAATATTGTTGCACCGATGTGCTGAGTTTGTGTCGACCACACGAGCACATAAAATGTTGATAACACGCGAGGGGTAACCTAATAAAAGCAATGGACCAGAAACTCCCTTCTATTAAAATTCACCCCAACGTCACGGGTAACCAGGCTCTTTTAACTCTAATTCCTAATTTTTACACTTTTCAGTTTGGAAAATAAGCTCAGTCGTAGAAACCGAAACCACCGTTGTAGAAACCAGAGTCCTTACCGCCACACACTCCGCCGTAGTCTCTCTTCTGCTTAGCAGTGATGTGGGGAAATAAGTCTAATCTGAGTGGTCGGGGAACTGTCATGAAACGTGTGTGTCTTGTCGCTTTCCATGTCCTCGAAAATAGTAAGGAGCGATAAGGATCCACCTGATGCCGATCAATTGAGAGACGACTTCTATCTGTCATCATAAGACTGATCAAAGTTAAAACTAAGAAGACTCACGTACTGAGAATGATGCAACTGAGGTTTTTGGAGATCTGATATATGTTGTCTCAGCTAAATCTGATACATTCTTAGATCTAAACTCTTAGGTAGGCATATGGTCCTTATCTGAAAACTGCTTGTCCTTCTCTTCCGCTAATAATTTAGTGGAAGAGAAGGACAAGCAGTTTTCCGCTAAATTTAACATGAATGTTTTTTTTCCTAAAGCCGCTTAATCCTTACCCTAATGACAACATTCTGAGCCCAATCTTTCACCCCGATGTGCCCGCTTTGTGTCAACAACACAAGGTCCACATTGAAATGCTGATAACACGCGAGTAGTATCTCAATCACTATAAAGAGACGTGCGTTCTGTCTCGCTTCCCACAGACCTGTTTTCCTTTCCCCAGTGATGCATTTTCTGTCAATTTGGGTTTCACTTATCGCTGCTACTTCAGCGCTTAAGGTTGCTGTATTTTCGTCTGAGCAAGCTAATAGCCAGGTTAGTGTTTTTAATTTAAAGTCATAGCCATTTGGTTATGGAGATACTCTTTCAACCAACTAATATTTTTCATTGATTCTTGAGGTCATCTGGAACAAGCGCGTCTCGGAAGAGCTGCTGAAAGATGGCCACGACGTGACCCTGATCCTAATAAAAGCAATGGACCAGAAACTCCCTCCTATCAAAATCCACCCCAATGTCACGGGTAACCTGACTCTTTCAACTCCAAAATTCCTAATTTTGACACTTTTTAGTTTGGAAAATAAACGCAGTCGTAGAAACCACCGCCAATATCAAAGAAACCATCAAGCACATGACCTTTGCCGACGTTCCTATGTGGGATAAGCGTATTCGGAACTCGTTCAATCTTATGGCAGATGTGTTTGTCCGTAGCTGTGAGAGTAGGCTCTATTCTTCTTATTTTCGACCTAATTTTGAGTTTTCAGAGCTAGTCCAAGACAAGGCCTTCCTGAAGCAAGTCGTTGACGCCAAATTTGACATCGCCTTTGCCCACATGTACGAATACTGTCCTATAGGGTTGATCCACTATGCGAAGATCCCAACCTGGATTTGGCTCAACAGCGGCACCTTGATCGACATGGTGGCCCACGATATCGGAGTGGAGTCTCCCCCTAGCTATGTTCCTCGTAAGTGTTTAAGCTTAAAAGTATTAGAATTTTTTGTTTTAGCTGTGATGTCCGACTCTTCCGACGAGATGGACTTTACCCAGCGCTTCAAGAGCCAAATCGGTCAATTTATATTCCCCCTGATCTACCCAAGGCTCATCACGAACCCCGAAACTGAAGTCTTCAGGAAGCATATCGATCCTAACTTCCCTAGCCTGAGAGAGCTCGGGAAACAGTGTCCACTGGTGATGGTGAATAGCAATGAACTCTACGATCTTCCTCGACCAATCCTGCACAAGATTGTCTTTATTGGAGGCTTGGGAATGAAGAAAGCCGATGCAAAGGCGCTTGAAGGGGTAAGATGGTGATATAAAGAATTAAGATAGTAATTTGGAGATTTACGTTTAGGACTTCAAGGCAGCCGTGGACAAGGCTGGAAAAGTTGTTTTGATGTCCTTTGGAAGCGTCGCCAACGCTACGGACATGCCTGAGGATTGGAAGGACGCCCTGATGAACGCTTTTGCAAAATTCCCGAAGGTCCTATTCGTCATGCGTTACGATGGGACTGATCTGAAGACTCGCGCGCCCAAGAACGTGCTCCTCTCTCCGTGGATCCCTCAAACGGATCTCCTCCAGCATCCGAAAACCGCGGCGATGATCTCACACGGCGGCTACAACACTCTCCAAGAGGTGATCAACGCCGGGAAGCCGGTGATCATGATTCCCCTCTTCGGCGACCAGCCGAGGAACGCCAGGATCGCGGAGAAGCACGGGATGGGCTACCGTATCCCGAAAGGAGAAGTTTCGGAGTTCTCGGTGACGGCGGCGCTGGAGGCAGTGCTCGCTTCGTCGAAATTCGCGGCGGCCGCGCAGCGACTGCGCGCGATGGTGGAGCGGAAGCCGATCGCACCCGAGACGCTCCTCCGCCGCTGGACCGCGTTCCTCGGCGAATTCCAAACGCTCGACAACCTCGTCCCCCACGGCACCAAGCTCGGATTCGTCCAATACCACAATCTCGACGTTCTTTTTGTCATGTTCGCTGTTTCTGCTCTTATTTTGGTTGTGCTGTTTAAGATCCTTATTGTCTTTTTAAGGCTCGGATATTGGGTGTACTCTCGATCTACTAAGGTCAAAACTCTGTAACGCGGTATAGCTGTGAATAAACCTAACTGTTATTTACTGGGGACTCTCTTTTGGCGCCGGGCCTTAGGTTTACTAAACCCTGAATTGGAGAATGTGATGCGAGTTGTGTTAGGGGAACGCCGTGCTGAAAAACGGTATTTAAACAACTCTCAAATTCAAATTTCAATTCCTGAGACTTTTAGGCCGCGCAGGCTGCCAATGTGGCCAGAAATAGGGACAGAAAACGTAGCATTTTGATGAAGCAAAAAATCCACGCCAATAAACGGTTCTTATATACATTGCTACCGAGAATTCTCTCCTTACGGTGCAGTTTACATATTATGTGATTCGCCGCTCTCTGTGAGCAAACATCGATCGATCGATCGATCGATCGATCGATCAAGCGAGCGAGCGTCGACACAGCGTTTGAGCAGCAATCTATGATGTCAGAAATGGTATTTACCTATCTAAAATTCTTAAAACAACCTTAGAAGCAAAGTTTCTTCAGGATTCCTTGATACTGCCCATCTCTCGTAACCTGAAATCACAATTCTTAGCTGTGATATGTTCAAGAAAAGTCCACACTTACGAATTTCCGAAATTAAGGTGGATTACTAGGAAGATGCAGCCCAAAACTATACAGAGAGACCCGACGACCATGTAGGTAATTCCAAGGAAGCTGTTCTTTCCTCCGACCCAGCTTGTCGAGCTGATGATGAAGTGCTTCTTAGCGTGGAACCTTGAAACTGGGTAGTTGTCGAAGATCACGAGCTCGTATCTCCCAGGCGGGAGTCCCCGGGCGAACGTGGCGCTCTTGTTGCGGTCCAGGATACGGTAGAGCTTTCGGAAATCGGGCAACGCGGCTGTGCGCATCCACACAATGAAATCCACGTTTTGGTAACCGTTGTTGTCCGGGTCTTCGAGGTCCAGCTCTGTAACGTGCTTCAGCCAATTTGTAGGCTTCGCTGTTTTCTGAAAAACACAAAATTAGCCTAGCTTTTGAGACATTACCGGACCTGTTTCAATTCCTCCCACAGTTTCCCTGTCGGATTCTTGAATTTCACGGTTTTGTCCACTTCCCAGGCCACACCTTTGTATGTTAAAGGAACTCTCTCTCCGTAGTAATACAGCTCGAATGAATCTGAAACCTTAAAGATCTTAAAGGAGCTGAGAAGCCCTAGTACAAACCGTTAAACATGGAATTAGCGATGGCTCCACACGGCGCAATAGAAACGTTCGATCCATCGGAAAGAATAGCACTCCGATAAGGTTCCCGGCATAAAGTCCTCTCCCCAAGGTTACGAACTTGCCAAACAATTGGTCGTCATCGCGACTCTCCACGTAGCTTCGATAGTTCTGCAAATAGTTCTCCAGGCGGTAGTAGAAGTAAATGTCCTTGTCATTCTGGAAATTTCAGTTAAAAATAGGTCTGCAACACTCAAAAACCTGGAATTTGTCATCAAGATCGAAGGTCACGTTGTCCCTGTTAGGGTGTGCTGTGGCATTGACATTCTTGAGCACGGTATGGTCGGTGACAATGTGTGGGTCAGGTCTCCCATAAGTGAGGTCAAATTCGCCGACTGAAATGGGTTGATTTTAGGGATTAAGGAGAGAGGAAAACTGACCTCCAGCGTTGGCCAAGTAGAGGACGACGCCGATCGGGATGAAGGCGATTCCGATGAGGAACATGATGGGGATGACCGCGGAGGCGTTGATGATTGGTTGCCATGCTGGGACGCGTTGTTGCCATACTCGGGAATCGGGAAAGCAGTGGAGTAAGAGGGTAAAATGAGACCAAAAAAGAATGAAGCAGCAATTCTAGCGCTTCTACAGAGCTTCGAAATGAAGCCCTAAAATTATACATAAATCGTCGAAAAAAGCTTTTGAAATTCCTCATTTAAATGGTCCAATTTTGCTGAAGTTCGATGACCATAAATTGGCTCAAAAATGGCTTAAATTCTTCTTCTGTCGTGTAGCCTTTTTTGAACCTAGATTATGCGTGTTGACTCTTGTTCAAACGCTCATTTTCCAACCGAAAAGCGGCGCAAGATTTGTCAAAACATGAGCCAAAACGAGCACTAGAAAATTGCAAATTTTGAACGTATTGCGACAGCCGAAATCGTCCCAAAAATGCTAGAATTGTTCTCTTCCAAGGCACCCCGCAAAATCGCTTTTTTAAAGCTCCAATTGCCCGCTTGAGCCCACATAAAGCCCTGATTTACGAATCAAACAGCAGAACCTTTTAAAAGCTCAAAAACCATTGAAATCTACTTCTAAAAGCCCTCAAAACCACTCACCTTTGGGTCGATGCGACTTTTTCGGCTTGTTGGACTTGGAGGCCACCGTTTTCTGCCTCCTCGCGGGCGTAAAAGCGTCACCGACGCTCGGGGCATCAGGATGGAAGAATTTCAGGATTCGCGTTGCAGGATTTGAAGCTTTACGCGCGATCGGTCGCTCAGAACGTGACATTTTTCGGCTTCGCTTGGGTTCTTCAGGAGCAACCAATTCTCTGAAATCCAGGAAATGCAAATAAGGCAATTGTGGGGAGGTGAGTAACGGGAACAGACACGACGTGTCTGAATTGGTTGCCATGCTGGGAGTCGTTGTTGGCGAAGGAGGGAGTCTAGAAATAAGAAAAAACTGGGGGAAATTGAGCTCTTCCTTTTACCTTTCGGTCTATTTTTCTTCTTTTTTTCCATCTGAGACTGCGTTGACCCAGCTTTGCTCGGCTGCACAGAGGAGGCCATTTTGAGGCTTCGGTTTGCTTCTTCAGCAGCAACCGATTCTTTGAAATTCAGAACACGAAAATGAGGTGCCTCGCTAGAGATGAGTCAGGGAGACAAACACCGCGTGTGGTTTGGCGCATGGGAGTCTTTCGGACCGTCTGCCTTCGTCATGGAGGAGCGGTCGAGGCTGCTAGGATCGACCTGGAAGAACAAACAGGCCGATTAGGGTTTTAGGGACTGCGGGGTAGCAATGGATTTAAGGGTAATTTCTGTGAGGGAAGGTGCGCGCGAGAGGCGCGCAGCGTGCAAAAGCCAGAAAAAGAGCCGTATTCCAGGCTGATAAAAGGGCAAATCGGTCTCTTAGACCAAGAGGGTCTGTTTGGGCTTTTTGGCTGGAAATTTTTTATTTCTGGGAAGACTGTCAACAGTGAGCGGTAGTCGGTCGTTCTTTGCCATTCCTTAAGGATGAGTTTCAGGCGCTTTTGTTGCACTTTAAGCCTTTATTCTAACTCACTATAACCAAAATCACGTGAACAACACATGCAACATCCCATCAGCCTCCTTCCAAAACCGGGCTTCCTTCATCGCTTCTCTGGGATGAGTCATGTAGTGGTACCTCTGCATCTTCCTCTCTGTCAGCGTCGTCCCCTGCGGGAGCTTTCGGATGAATTCGAAATCGGCCAGATTCGACTTGAAGCTTACAGCCAGCTCGCGGCGCTTGAGAGGAGCGAATCTCTGCCACCAACGGACGAGGCGATCCATAAAGGTGACCTCTTCGGAAATCGCTCCCTGCACCTGCACGAAGATCTCCTCCCAACGGTTCTGCTCGATCAGCTTCAGAAGTACCGTATCCAAGCACTGGATGGCGCCATTAAGCTCGCCGATGAAATTCAGGTAGATTACGCCTCCAAAGCTGATAACGCGGTCCACATAGCGGATGAGGATGTCCGACATCTTGCAGAGCGTGGCGACGCTTACATGGGTAAAATTGACCGGAAAATTGCCAAGAAAGAGGCTAGAATCGGTGTCATCATCCAGGATCGAGATCTCCAGGCTCTTGGCTTGATGGGCAATCTTACGAAGCCCAGGAAGGCAGTCGAAGTTAATGTCGGAATGGACGTTGTGGACGTATCCATGTTCAGCCGATTTCTGCCCGTTGATTCGCACGCATTTTGGCTTCAATCCGACCAGTTGACGCTGTTGGGAGCACGCGACGATGTTGTTTCGTTCGTCGACGTGCTCGACGCCGATGCAGCCGTTGACGAGGAAGACGTCGAGGTAGTTCAACTCCACAGAACGAGTCAGCAGGTCCACTTGATTAGAAATTGCAGTGGCAAACTTGGAAAAAAGGTTCAGGGGAGAGTCGGAGAGCTTAGGGTTCTCCTGAAGTAAATCACTTTTCACGTCGTCCATCGCAGAAACATATGAATAGGGAATATTCAGCCGTTGTGGTCTTTTGTGCAGCTACAGGCAACAGAGCGATGCCAAAATATATGCGTCATTGCATACAAAAACAGTGTAAAGTGACGCCAAAAAGTCTCGCTAATGGCAAAAGGTCATTGGAGGTGCGGGGGATTGAACCCCGGACTTCTCGCATGCGAAACGAGCATTCCACCACTGAGCTACACCCGCAGTGCGGCTTCGGCACACTTAGGGTCAATGTTGATGAGGGTCAGTGGCACACAAAACGACCTGACGCGTGCTGAGAGTAAACGATCTTGTGTCATATGTCTCACATTGGGGGTATAGCTCAGTGGTAGAGCGCTCGCTTTGCATGCGAGAAGTCAGGGGTTCAAACCCCCTTACCTCCATACTTTTTCACGCAATGCTGATATTTTTTAGCGTCGCTTTTTGTTACGTTTTTTGCTTTTTAGCCACATGCAAATTAGCTTTCTCTTAACAAAATGTCGTCGCAAAGAACGCCTAAGAAAACAATTCTCACGGAGGTAATTTCTCGGCTTCCAGGAACGCTGCCTTTGAATCTGCTTTCAAAGCTTGGAGGCATCATTGGCCATTATGCTAAAATGGAAAAACGTCGAAGGAAGGCTAAAACCATTTTTGCCACTATCTTCAAAGGTCAGGAAGAACGTGTACGCGTCCAGTATCAAGACAACAGTTCGACTGACAATTTTAGAAGTCTCCACGAGCTTCGTCGAACTCATCCTGAAAAGTTTTGTCTCTCTGGATCTGCTTCTCATGACCAAAATGAAGCCTATTTTGGTCCTGAAATCCAGAATTCTTTACATAGGCTTGCTTTACAGGCTTCAGAGATCTGTCTAGCGTCTTTAGAAAGGACAGAAATGGTCTTGGATTTAGTGAGAAATCTAAAAGGCAGCTACAGATCTGTGGAAATACGTGATATGAACATTTCTGAAATCTTAGAAGCTTTTATAGCCAAGCTTGAAGCTTCAGAGCGGGTCGAAAATTTGACTATAGCTTTGTCTGACGTACCGAAAAGTATTCTATCCATCCTGACCCAGTCTAGCTGGCGAAATATTGACCTAAAGTTTGAATCCACCTGCACAGCCTTTCTAGAATCATTGCTCCAATGGTGGGATGAATCTGAGCCTTCTAAGGTCCATCGTAGGCTCATGATTAAGGTCATGATAAGCCGGAAAGCTGTCCTAATGCTGAAAAAGTACATGACCTTAAAAAAATACAAAAAATGGGCAGATTTGTGCTATGGAGATGGGTCAAGTATGGATGAGGACGACGGTGACATGACTTTCCAGGATGTGAGTTTCAGAAATGACAACGAGATAAGTAAAATCGAGCAGGAGGAGCCTGTTTTTGAACTGAATCATCCTAACGGCAAGTGCGCTCGTGTCAGACGTCAAGGAAAGTATTTGGAGCTTCATTTTTGTTAAGAATTTGTGTTGAAATAAAGAAAGTTTTTGAAAAAAATGACGAAATTGCGACACGCGATCGGCAAATCTAGTTGGTCCCGGACGGAAATCTCAAGAGCCAATGCAGGCAGCAGAGCAGTCCCAATGCACCGCGACCGTTCTACCGCCGCTTTTGCTGTTTAACCGTTTGAGTTACCTGCCGCCGACGCGCTACTACCGTGGCTTCGATCTCTTTCTTATCGATTCGTTCGCTGTATCGCTTTTTATGTGAAGCCTTTTTTCAAGGTCAAAGAGTGTGTTTCAGAGCCTCAGCTCAGGAGCGCCGTAAAGATGGATCAAAGAGGAGACGCTCGAAGGCAGGAGCTGGAGCGGAAGAAGCAGAAGTTGGCCGAGATTAGAAGGCTCAAGCAGCAGCAGGAGCTTCAACAGTTGGCGCCAGTTGGAGCCAATGCGCGAGGTAGGATTTCATTAGATCAGATCGGTTGCAGTGCTTTAAACCAGTGTCAAATTTTTGGGTTTGAATAAATTTAGAGCTTCAAATTGGCGTCTCAAAATTGCAGTACTTAATTTTTGCTTTTTGAAGTTTTGAGAATGAATCAACTGCTTTCAATCAAAATTACCGCTTTGAAAATCAGAAATGGGACAATTCCGCGTAATATAGCTTGAAAGTGGTATCTAATTCAAATCACAAATGCTTGAAATTTAGTACCGTTTTGGAAAACTGGTTCTTTGGCTTTTTGAAAATGAACATGCGGATTTAACGTCATAAATTTTAAGAATATTTCATAACGAGTTGAAGCCAAAAAAATGTTAACCGAAATTTTACAATCTTAGTTCAAATTTATCGGCACATTTAGATCTTTTTGGCTGTAAGATCACATCCAAAAATCATATAACAGACGTGATGAGTCATCCTTTCGCAGAGCGCCTACGTATTACATATTTTGCCAATTTCACGTGTAGACATAATTTTCTGACGTTGCTGTAAAAAGCTGTAAAAAGTGGCAAGATCGTAAATTGCTATTAGCATGCACATTTGCAAAAAAAGACGTCAAGTATGAATTTAGAATTTTTTACAATGCTTAAAAACACGTTTAACAAACATTTTCGGTAATTGATAATAAGCGTGAAATTAGCTACATCTGGCTCACCTGTCAAAAGATGAGACAAGTCAATTTCAGACAAGCTCAAATTTATTCAGCTTTTGGGTGATTGCTAATTAGCTCATAAACGAGACATTGCGCTGCTGTTATTTAAGAAATGCAACTGTCTAGAGCTCTAAACCATATTCAGACAGATTAGAATTACTTGAAAGATCTCTCTATAAAACGACCGGTCGTTTCAATGCTTGATACATGAACGATCAATTCTAGACAGCTGCAAAGGCGAGTGAGTCATCAGCCCATTTCGGTGTGATCTGTCTAGGTGTCTAAATACTGTTTTGACAGATAGGAACCTTTTTCAAGGTCTCTCTAAGAACCGACGGGTCGTATTTCTCGTTTCCTTCAGGATTGGTTATTTTTAGACATCTTATACGACCAGATGAGACATTCAGAGCAGATCTACACATTGAATTTTTAGGCAGATACACGTATATTCTATCTGATTTTAGCTGATTTTAGTCATCTTGAGGCCCATCGCACGCGACAGATATTTGCTTTCGGCTACAAACTTTTACATGTAAGACATTTAATTTTGTCCATTTCCAGCCGCCCCCGCCCAAGACATCGATGTGGACCAAGTGCTTCAAGAAGCCGGCGTGGACCCAGGAGCGCCTCCTCTCCTCGCACGCGAACCTTCTCCAGCTGTCCAAGTCGTCGCTGTCGCAGCCGCCGCGAGGCCTATGTCCATCTCCACCCAAAACTTGGAGATCACTCAAACTCAGCAGATTGCTATTCAAACTAAGGAAATTGTAAGCTTATCTTGATTTTTTTTCTAACAAGCCTGATTTGATCGTATTTCAGACCAGCTACTCAAAAACGACTCAAACCGACGACGAGCCACGTTACTCTGGATGCGAATTTAGCGAAGGATCTCAAGAATTCGCTTTTGACGACTACTCGATCGGAGAACGACATGAGATTGACTTCGACGAATCGCCAACTCGTGAAATTGCCAACATTTTGCCGCATTTCACGTTGAGGAAACCCGGTGATGAGCCTATTGAGGAGGAGCGCAGCGTGGATCAGAGGGTTCCTGAGCTCAGCGAGGAGGAGAAGAAGCGAATCGCTTTGAACCCTCATTTCACCCAATTTATACAACAGGGAACACGTATTTTTGAGAGAATTATCGCTGAGGAGAGCGAGAGAGATGTCATGATCGACTATGCGCATGACGCAGCTATCGACGACCACCACGACAATGGCCAGAAGCTCACAAAGGTCCGCGAATTCGTGGATAAGGATTGGAGCGAGGGTCGCTACGTAACGGCCATGGATTACTCAGATTCTCACCCAGAACTTATCGTTGTTGCTTATTCTGCCAACAAGGACAAGCCGCTTGATCCTGAAGGAGTTGTGCAGGTGTGGAATACTCGGTTCAAGAAGGACACTCCTGAGTGAGTCAATATCTCACATAACTCCCGAAATTCTGAGCTTTAATTTTAGGTACACCTTCTCCTCTCCTCCAAGATCGTAAGCGTGTGCTTCGCTCGATTCCACTCCTATCTAATCCTCGGAGGCTGCTACTCTGGCCAAATTTGCATGTGGGACATGCGTAATGCGGCTACAAAAAAGACTCCAGCGAACAAGAGTCCCCTCTCTCAGCCATGCCACACTCATCCTGTGTATTGCCTAAAGGTCATTGGAAGCCAAAACGCCCATAATCTCATCTCGATTAGTACGGATGGTCGTCTTTGCTCCTGGAGCATCGAAAATTTGACCGCTCCTTTCAGTTATAACGATATCCTCCAGAAGCAAAAAGCGGTAAGAATTTAGCCTAAAACTGAGATTATGAAATAAGCGTTTAGGTCAACGTAATGTCCATGTCGTTTGCTCCTAGCGAGGTGAATTCGTTTGTCGTGGGCAGTGAAGAAGGAGTCGTGTACCCCTGTTCTCGTCACGGCCAAGGTCAGCAAGGAGGCGTCATCGACACTTTCGAGGGCCTCCACAACGCTCCGGTCAGCGCTGTGGACGTTTACCGCGTCTCCAGTCAGGCTTCAGGCGACTATTCGCATCTTTTCCTTAGCTGCTCCATCGATTGGACCGTGAAATTATGGAGTTTGAAGGACGAGAAGAAGCCGATGCTTCGAAGCTTCGATAAGCACACGGATTATGTTATGGACGTCGCTTGGCATCCTACGCATCCTGCTGTTTTTGCTTCTATTGATGCTGCTGGAAATGTAGGTTTATTTCACACTATTCTGTATTAAGATTATGTGACTTTAGCTCTTCTTGTGGAACATGAATGACGATCTGGAGTCTCCTATTGTTCAGCTTAAGCTGCCTGAGCCGGATGTAGCGCTTAGGAAGCTGATGTGGACCGAGAACGGTAAGTTTTGTTTAAAAAAAACTGTCTAGACTTGTGTCTAGACAGGATCTCCATGGTTTAATTTATTAAGCTGACGCCTAAGCGGACCGGTTGTGTGTCTAAACTGAAAAGTTCAAAAAACTCTGCTGGGTTCATTTTCAGCTTGAATGCAAATGTGGACTGGACGGGTTTAGTCTGACCGACCGGTCTGCTATCTGAACTCACCCAAAATGCCCTATTTCCTAGACCGCTGTAAAGTTACATCATCGTTTTTTTAATTGTCTGAATGGGCAAATCGGCAAAGCGTTTGCCTCTCGCCAGTGCTGGGCAACCACGTTCTGGCTTGGGTCCGAGAAGCGGAAGTCTATCGTATACCTCCCCTGATAAGTCAGGGATTTCTAGCTTCCGAGTAAATTGACTCTCCAGATATCTGACGCTTACAAGAGGACTGCCAAAAGTGTCCCACGAGTAAGAATCTGAAATTTGGAAGGTGGGTTGGCCTAGGACTAGGAAGACGACTAACACAATATTTTCTGCCAACTCGCCAAAAATTCTAGCAAAATCGCATTTTTAGACCGTTAATTAGCCCCAGTATGGGACTTGCTGCACATCAGTTTTGAAGATATATGTTGCGCACAGAAGCGAACAACAGTTAATTTTTCTTGCCTTGCCGAGACAAGACAAGTGAAATGAGCTATAGCAAGCAATTGCAAGTTTCAAAACAATTAGGTAACTGTAAATCTGGATTTTTAAAGTTTTTCGAATTTCGTTGCAATAGTCGTAAGAAGTCGGAAAAGTTGTCTTAGATGCAAAAAAACTATTCCCATTTGAAAGGGTCCCATCCCGCATTTGTACGCGCTGTCCTGGCCTAGTTTGCACAATTTTTCATTTTTGCAACAATTATTTTTTGGAACCCAAAATTGGGAGGTACCTATCGGAAAGGCGTCGGAACGACCTGCACTGCCTCTTACACTCAAAATACGGTTTCGATTCCGCCGCTTCACATTTTTCACAGATTTTCTAATAAATATTCTTGGTTTTGTGCATTTTTTGCAGGCAAGCAACTAGCGATCGGAGACGGCAAAGGCCGCGTCCACCTCTACGACATTCACGACAGCATCGGCAACGTGAAACCGGAAGAATACACGCGTTTCGGCCGCACCATAAAAGAAATTTACCGAGCAGCGGCCGAAGCCGACGAGGTACAAAACGAGGAGTTCCTTCCGAACATGCATCGAGTCGCATCGGGTGTAGGAGCCGCGATGGGCAACGGAATCGCATCGAACACCGCCGCCCCTGCTGCCAACGTATCTCCAAGACAAAATTATTAAGAGATGAGAACCTGAGCTTAAATAATTTATGCATAACGTATCTTCTATCGCTTAATCTCTCTTACGTGTTGGATTGTTCTGTAATTTACAGCCAGCGTTGGAAAAATGGTGCCCGTTTTTTGTTCTACTAATTTAAGTGTCGCCTGTTCTAATAAATCTTTAACAAGTAGGATGGATGCTCGTGATTTATTGTAGACCTTGAAACAAATACAAAAGAGACAGAGAAGGGTGGAAGAAAGATGCTTAGCGGCGAGTTCCATCTTCGAAAAAGACTCCTCCGTCGATGGCGCAGTACTTGGGACAGATTCCGCGTTCTCCGGCTCCTCCGGGCTGTCCGGGGGCTCCGGGAGCTCCGGGCTGACCGTCATGTCCGGGCGCTCCGTCGGGGCCATTGGGTCCCTTGGGTCCGGCGGCTCCAGGCTGTCCGTCTTGGCCGGGCTGTCCGGGTTGTCCGGGAGCTCCCTGGGGTCCGGGCTCTCCGGCAGGTCCGGGTTCTCCGGGAACGACTCCCTCGCTCTGCGCGGGAGATCCGGGCTGTCCGTTGGCTCCAGGGCGTCCAGCCTCTCCCTGAGGTCCGGGGGGTCCCTTGGGTCCAGGCTGTCCTGGGGCTCCAGCTCCGCCTCCTTGGCCGTTCTGTCCGGGAGCTCCGGCGTCTCCGGGAGGTCCGGGGGGTCCGGCGGGTCCGGGAAGACCTCCGGGGCAAGGCTTGCAGGGAGGAGGGGTGATGGGCTCGCAGGGTTGCACGGGAGGTCTTCCTGGGTTTCCGGGGAGTCCGGGAGCTCCGGGCTTCCCAGGGCGTCCGGGCTTTCCGGCGGCTCCAGCGGGTCCGGGAGGTCCGGGCAGGCAACAGCTATCGCAGCTTCCTCCTCCAACGCTACGGGCGGTACGGTTTCCGGCCACAGGCATGTTTTTCAGCTGATTCACCTCGGTCCAGATGTCCTTGGCGGATCCCTTGCAAAAGGTGATCTCGTTGTGCATCTGGCGGCGCACGGCGTGGACGTAGTTGTACACCATGGGGAGGGTGACGCAGACCGAAATAACGGCCACGACCGAGAAGGTGACGGCCGAGTAGGCCACGAAGCGGTAAGCCTTGATTCTTCCTTCTAGATCCATCTTGAGCTGTGAACTGACTTTGCACCTGCTTGAGTTCCTCTTATACACCTAACGCAACCCTTAAAAAAAGTTTTGAAAACCCGTTTTCCACTATGTCACCGACATCTTTTTTCTGAGTTCCGCTATTACGCGCTTTCATCTACAAAATGCGTTTTTATATTTGCAGTTCCACCGCATTATTAGATAGCTTGAAAAATCTAAAAAGGGTTTCTTACGCCATTTCACGGTTTTGTTGGCTTCACTGAATGGGAGTGGTTCGTGGAACGGCACGGTATGTGTAACAATGTTGGTGGTTAACTGAATCTGTCAGTTCACTTTGAGTTTTGTTTGCTAATGTTAAGGGCTTATTTATTAGGCTACAATCCATAAAGTTACGAAAACATGCTTTAATTAGGGCTACTATCGGTTTTTAAAATGGAAATGAAATACACTAAACCAAGGAAAATAGCCAACTACAGATAGGACACCTAAAAGACACTAAAAACAAAGCAATATTTAGGTCGAAGCAAAAAGCAGCTAAGTGTTGAAAAAACAAATCAAATCTGTAACCACATAAAAATACGGTAGATCTCGTCCGTTGTCCAGTGAAGTTCTTTGAAGAAGGCTCTTCTGCGTTCCAGTTCACCTAAGTTTTCTTGCCTTTTCTCTTTTCCATGGCTTTTACAAGCTCTCGAACAAAGTAATTCTCGTGTTTGAGATAGCACAATTTACATCAATTGAACAACTCGATTTGTTGAAAATTCCATGATCCGTTTGAAACTCTTTGTCAATATTCAGGACACGTGCACCCTGAATTGCATTCAAAATATTGTTAAAGACATTCAGGAATTCTTGAAAATATCTTGGGAATCATAAATTGACACCCACGCAAGGTAAGATTTTAGCCGTTTAAGAATCCTTAGGACGACGTTGATATTCAAGGGAATGTATTAGCTTCGAAATGTTCTGTTACAAATGTAGAAATTTTCAATTTCGTGGAATCGTGTGTCGAAGGGCAAAATGTGGAACTCCCACTTTAGTAGAATATCCCTTTTTAAGTGATGTTAAAGTGGACTGCTACTTTTCGGTTTTTAAGCCGTTTTCCTGGGAAGTGAGACCACGTTGAAAACGTTTTAACCAGCTGATAAACTTTATTGCCGGAAATTCTAAACTAGTTGGACACGTCTTTGACAAACTGAAGAGAAAAGACATTCATGGATGTAGAGAGTTAGCTTTCCTATACAGCTTTCCTATGTAGTTGAAGAAAAAAATCACGTTATTCAAATTTAGAATTGGTTAGGTGAGCAGTCTTAGTTCTTTTCGGGAATAATGCGAATGAGTTGAATGCTCCTGATTTATTCGGCACCTTAAAACAAATACAAAAGAGACAGAGAAGGGTGGAAGAAAGATGCTTAGCGGCGAGTTCCATCTTCGAAAAAGACTCCTCCGTCGATGGCGCAGTACTTGGGGCATATCCCGCGTTCTCCGGCTCCTCCGGGTTGTCCGGGGGCTCCGGGAGCTCCGGGCTGGCCGTCATGTCCGGGCGCTCCGTCGGGGCCATTGGGTCCCTTGGGTCCGGCGGCTCCAGGCTGTCCGTCTTGGCCGGGCTGTCCGGGTTGTCCTGGAGCTCCCTGGGGTCCGGGCTCTCCGGCAGGTCCGGGTTCTCCGGGAACGACTCCCTCGCTCTGCGCGGGAGTTCCGGGCTGTCCGTTGGCTCCAGGGCGTCCAGCCTCTCCCTGAGGTCCGGGGGGTCCCTTGGGTCCAGGCTGTCCGGGGGCTCCAGCTCCGCCTCCTTGGCCGTTTTGTCCGGGAGCTCCGGCGTCTCCGGGAGGTCCGGGGGGTCCGGCGGGTCCGGGAAGACCTCCGGGGCAAGGCTTGCAGGGAGGAGAGGTGATGGGCTCGCAGGGCTGCACAGGTGGCCTTCCTGGGTTTCCTGGGAGTCCGGGAGCTCCGGGCTTTCCAGGGCGTCCGGGCTTTCCGGCGGCTCCAGCAGGTCCGGGAGGTCCGGGCAAGCAACAGCTATCGCAGCTTCCTCCTCCAACGCTACGGGCGGTACGGTTTCCGGCCACAGGCATGTTCTTCAGCTGATTCACCTCGGTCCAGATGTCCTTGGCGGATCCCTTGCAGAAGGTGATCTCGTTGTGCATCTGGCGGCGCACGTGGTGGACGTAGTTGTACACCATGGGGAGGGTGACGCAGACCGAGAGGACGGCCACGACCGAAAAGGTAACGGCCGAGTAGGCCACGAAACGGTAAGCCTTGATTCTTCCTTCTAGATCCATCTAGTTGATGAAGTGATGGTGATGCTGTGAACAAGGCTTTTATATCGCTTTCATATCGCTATTTGCTCATATTACAACCTACGAAAACCCGTCTCAATTACGCTAACATTTTTTCCGTTCCAGCATTTTGTGCTTCTCTATGCAAATTTAGAAAAAAGAGTTCCACCCGTTGCCGCCGAAGAACCGTCATTATGTATGCGGTAGGCGCGTTGTTTCGTGTGGTTGGTGAGTTTCTGTTGGTGGCTCTTGAATGTATATCTTGGACCCATTTATTGCTTGAGCGATAAATTGAGTCTTTTAGCAAATGTCTTTTGAAGGAAGCATACGTGTCCTAAATTTCTTAATGTGTCTTGTATAAGTCGAAGCTAGACGAACCTGTAGAATTGATCGTTTTGGCAGAAATCGTCTGGTCAGACGTCTGCTCCATTTCGACCAAAATTAAAGCGGTCGGTTTTGTAACCTCAACTGGTTAGAATGATGCTTCAGACCGGACATCTGGCAGGGCATAGGACTGCCAAATAAGTCTGTCAAATACGCTACTGTGACTGATCGGTAAAGGTGCCCCGCATCCTCATGGCTAGATTCTAGGTCGCTTCCGGACAAAAAATTATAACTTTCGGAAGAGAGCGTCTCTCGGTGAAAGATGAAGGACGTTTCATGCTTCGACGCGGTTTTTGAATTTTTGACGAACATTTTACAGCATTGCATTTTTTGCGCGTTTGAGTCTTAATTCGTTGTTAAACCCACGTCATTCACCCGAGCGACGACCGCTGGGGGCCAAGCGCCTTAAAGAAAAAACGTTGAGGCTTAATTGGCAAGCTCTGGAATTGTTCAAATAAGGTATTACCCACTTTGATCCTTTGGAAATAAGGGCTTTTTGTGGTTGTGGGTTAAACGAACGATTAGTGTGGTTCAGAGATTTTACTTGATCGAAATTGAGCAAAAGAGAACAACGAGAAGGATGGGAAGATTTTTAACGGCGAGTTCCGTCCTCGAAGAAGACTCCTCCGTCGATGGCACAGTACTTTGGGCAGATTCCCTTCTCTCCAGGTCCTCCGGGAGGTCCCTGAGGTCCGGGAGCTCCGGGCTCTCCGTCGTTTCCGGGGGCTCCGTCCTGTCCGTTGGGTCCCTTGGGTCCAGCGAGTCCGGGGGCGCCGTCCTGTCCGGGCTGTCCAGGTGCTCCAGAGGGTCCCTGAGGTCCGGGCTCGCCAGCGGGTCCAGGCTCTCCAGGGACGAGAGGCTCGCTTTGGGCAGGGGCTCCAGGGGCTCCGGGAGCTCCAGGAGCTCCAGCATCTCCAGAAGGTCCGGGGGGTCCCTTGGGTCCGGGCTGGCCAGGAGCTCCGTCGGTTCCGGGGTTTCCGTTCTGTCCAGGAGCTCCGGCGTCTCCGGGAGGTCCGGGGGGTCCAGCGGGTCCGGGCTTTCCGGCGGGACAAGGCTTGCAGGGAGGAGGAGTGATGGGCTCGCAGGGCTGCACGGGAGGTCTTCCTGGGTTTCCGGGGAGTCCGGGAGCTCCGGGCTTTCCAGGGCGTCCGGGTTTTCCAGGAGATCCGGCGGGTCCGGGCGGTCCGGGCAGGCAGCAGCTGTCGCAGCTCCCCCCGGTGTTGTAAGCGCTACGGGCGGTACGGTTTCCGGCAACGGGGATGTTTTTGAGCTGGTTCACTTCGCTCCAGATGTCCTTGGCGGATCCCTAAATTTATCAGTTAGCAAGCAAGCTTCCTAGGATTTCGGTACCTTGCAGAAAGTGATCTCGTTGTGCATCTGGCGGCGCACGGCGTGGACGTAGTTGTACACCATGGGGAGGGTGACGCAGACCGAAAGGACGGCCACGACCGAAAAGGTAACGGCCGAGTAGGCCACGAAGCGGTAAGCCTTGATTCTTCCTTCGAGATCCATCTCGACCTGGTGAACTGATCTCAGCTTTGTTCCGACTTCCTTTTATACGAAGGTTAAGTACGAAGAGTCAACTGAGAAACCTGATTTTTGGAGAGTGTTTTTTGTTGACTTCTTTCGAGTGCGTTCCAGCATTCGGCGACATTATGGCTTGGAAACCTGCAGTTTCAAACGTTCCACCTCGGTGTTAATCAAGTTTTTGCACGCCAAATGCCGAGAAGAGAAACCGTTAATTTTATGTGGAATGTGGGTTTTTGTTTACGTAATCTACCTAATCTGCCTTCTTTACTAATTCCAACTTTTCGTAGGTTCATTTTGCCGTTTTTGTCCTCTGACGTAACCAAACTCAAAATGCAATTTTTGAGGTCATTCGATTTCCGGCAATCAATCACTCACTTTCGAAGACGGCGCAAAATCAATCAGAACGTTTGCAAGTGCGTAGAGGACTGAAGAGAATTTCACAATTTCCTTGCTTTTTGGGTTTGAGCTGAGAACAAAAAGAGGATCTCATTAATTTACAGAAGGCGACTTTACACACCTCAAGGTCAGTGAAAGATTTTGTCATGAGGCCGGTTTGGGTGTGGTTCGCAACACCTTGGAGAATCTATTTTTAGGTCTTTGCTTTAGCCCGGTTCTCACAACGTTGAAGCATATTTTGCGTAAATGTAAGACGTGCTTTGAACATCAATTTTTGAGCAGTTTAAGTAGAGAACCAAATGACGATAAACTAAACATATTTAAAGTTTACTTAGCCAAGATTGTATCGAATTTCCTTCAAGTGTGTTTCAATCTAAGAAAGGAGATATGCGTAATTCCCGTCACAGCGATTAAGTCCAAATCCGTGTCGATCAGCTGCTCTAAAAACCATCTCTTTGTTTCAATTTTCGTTAATCTCGTTTGTGTAATAAATCAGCTCCGTTTACGATGCGTTATCGTAGAATTAGAGCACTCAAATTGTCGTAAATTTCAATCTCGCTTTTTAGTTTTAGGTGTGTTTAAGAAGTCGGACTTGGAGTGCTACTTATGTATGTCTGAATTTCAATTGCAGCAGTACGCTTTTGAGACACAAATGTGACGAAAGAGGACATGCTTATAATGAGGCCGGAATGTGCTTATACTGAGAATGTTTACAAATTGAGGTTTGCTCAAGGGTAGCAGAGTGAAGAGAAGATCCATGAAATGCAGTAGATTTATTTTTTGTGTAATAGAGCCAAACACAACAATGATAAGACTGGGAAGATATTTAACGGCGAGTTCCGTCCTCGAAGAAGACTCCTCCGTCGATGGCGCAGTACTTGGGACAGATTCCCTTCTCTCCCGGCCCTCCGGGAGGTCCAGGAGGACCAGGCTGGCCGGGCTGTCCGTCGTTTCCGGGGGCTCCGTCCTGTCCGTTGGGTCCCTTGGGTCCAGCGGGTCCGGGAGCGCCGTCCTGTCCGGGCTGTCCAGGTGCTCCAGTGGGTCCCTGAGGTCCAGGCTCGCCAGCGGGTCCAGGCTCTCCAGGAACGAGAGGCTCGCTTTGGGCAGGAGCTCCAGGGGCTCCGGGAGCTCCAGGAGCTCCAGCATCTCCAGAAGGTCCTGGGGGTCCCTTGGGTCCGGGCTGGCCAGGGGCTCCGTCGGTTCCGGGGTTTCCGTTCTGTCCAGGAGCTCCGGCGTCTCCGGGAGGTCCGGGGGGTCCAGCGGGTCCGGGCTTTCCGGCGGGGCAAGGCTTGCAGGGAGGAGGGGTGATGGGCTCGCAGGGCTGCACGGGAGGTCTTCCTGGGTTTCCGGGGAGTCCGGGAGCTCCAGGCTTTCCAGGGCGTCCGGGTTTTCCGGGAGATCCGGCAGGTCCAGGGGGTCCGGGCAGGCAGCAGCTATCGCAGCTTCCTCCAGTGTTGTAAGCGCTACGGGCGGTACGGTTTCCGGCAACGGGGATGTTTTTGAGCTGGTTCACTTCGCTCCAGATGTCCTTGGCGGATCCCTAAATTTATCAGTTAGCAAGCAAGCTTCCTAGGATTTCGGTACCTTGCAGAAAGTGATCTCGTTGTGCATCTGGCGGCGCACGGCGTGGACGTAGTTGTACACCATGGGGAGGGTGACGCAGACCGAGAGGACGGCCACGACCGAAAAGGTGACGGCCGAGTAGGCCACGAAGCGGTAGGCCTTGATTCTTCCTTCAAGATCCATCGCTGATGAACTGACGATTGGAGCGCCGGACGGCCGTTTTATACCGGTGAGATTAGTTCTCAAAAAACCGTCTCAAACCTGATTCATCAAATTCTGTCTGTGCATATGGTTTTTCTGGCGTATTTCCGAGCCGATCACTTACGACGGCGTTTAATCATTCCAGCGGTGGTGAGTTTAAAGAAGCTGTTCCACTTCTGTGTCGATCAGCAACGGGCTTAAAAGCGAAATCTGCAGACTTTCTCGATTTAGTGTTTCCTGGCCATTTCATCCTTTATTTGATCTTCTGCTTTAGCTTCTGAACGCAAAATTCTGTTTTTTGATCACTTTTAGATTGTGACACTAGCTTCTCAAGGCTAGTGTCATCAACAATCAGTTCTGTGAGCTGTGTGGTTATTTCCTTGGCAAATGACCTTCAGTGGTGCTAACAAACAAGTTCCCCGCGTCTATTCTCTCCACATTAATCGCAACTTCTTCATTTTTTAACTCCCTGTTTGCTCGTAATGGAAACTACAAAAACCTGACTGAATTCATTGCGCTTTATTCTTCTGATTTGCTGTGCATTCTACGAGAAAGGAAAAACAAAACAAAGTGGCAGTTTTGAAAAAGAGAGAAGATTGAGGGTAGTTGCTTAGCGACGAGTTCCGTCCTCAAAGAAGACTCCTCCGTCGATGGCGCAGTACTTGGGGCAGATTCCCTTCTCTCCCTGGCCACCGGGAGGTCCCTGAGGTCCAGGAGCGCCGGGCTGTCCGTCGTTTCCGGGGGCTCCATCTTGTCCGTTGGGTCCCTTGGGTCCAGCGGGTCCGGGAGCGCCGTCCTGTCCGGGCTGTCCAGGGGCACCGGGAGGTCCCTGAGGTCCGGCTTCTCCAGCGGGTCCAGGCTCTCCAGGAACGAGGGGCTCGCTCTGGGCAGGGGCTCCAGGCTCTCCGTTGGGTCCGGGTGTTCCAGCATCTCCCTGAGGTCCGGGAGGTCCCTTGGGTCCAGGTTCTCCTGGTGCTCCGTCGGTTCCGGCGTTTCCGTTCTGGCCAGGGGCTCCAGCATCTCCGGGGGCTCCAGCGGGTCCAGGAGGACCGGGAGGTCCAGCAGGGCAAGGCTTGCAGGGAGGAGGCGTGACGGGCTCACAAGGCTGAACGGGTGGCTTTCCTGGGTTTCCGGGAAGTCCAGGAGCTCCGGGCTTTCCTGGGCGTCCGGGTTTTCCGGGAGATCCGGCGGGTCCTGGAGGTCCGGGCAGGCAGCAGCTGTCGCAGCTTCCTCCTTGGCTTCCGATTCCAGCGCTGGCGACTCCGGCATCGTATCCGGCCTGACGGGCGGTGCGGTTTCCGGCGACGGGGATGTTCTTGAGAGAGTTCACCTCGGTCCAGATGTCCTTGGCGGATCCCTAAAACAGTTTCTATTAGCAGCTGAATTCCTAGAGTTACCGTACCTTGCAGAAGTTGATCTCGTTGTGCATCTGCCTCTTGACGTGGTGGACGTAGTTGTACACCATGGGAAGGGTGACGCAGACCGAGAGGACGGCCACGACCGAGAAGGTAACGGCCGAGTAGGCCACGAAGCGATAAGCCTTGATCCTACCCTCGAGATCCATCTCTGAAACAAGCAAAGCGACGTTAGAAGATCATCCTGAAGCCTCGAAGCAGTCCTGACGTTCTGAGAAGCCTTGACGACCCAAGGCGTCACGAAAGAAAGTAAGCTCGGGAGGTAAAACGCTCAGTTTTTGTGCTGCTTTTTCAAGGCTAAATTAATTACACTCGGCGACCGGTTTGTAACCTTCTCCACCTTCACCGAAAGCGGCACTGTATCATATTGATGAGATTGAGCGTCCGAACGGCCTTGAAAAGCCGAAGCGGACGCTTTTAAAACAAAAAGACGCACGTAAGAAGCGATCCAGGCGTGAGCGGCACTGCCTAATGAGTCCCTCTTCTCAGGGTCTTTTGAATCGAGTCCATCTCCGACTCATCCCCTTCTTATCTCCCCGATCTCGCCTTCGTTTTTTCTTTTCTCACGCGTCCTAAAATCGTTCCTTCCATAGGCTCACGCGAGGCGAACCGGTTCTCGAGTTTCATTGCAAACCTTCCAAAAATGAAGAATTTGTTACACAAGAAATCGCCCGCGCGATCGGAAATGTTTACGTTGATGCTGCTTGGGTGATGACGTTGTTGATCGAGTTGAGAAGACGCCGACGGTGCACGAATACCACCGCGTAGCCTCAGGTTCTCTTGGGTGCGGTGGGTAAAGGGCGCGAAAACCTGTTCAGGTCACGGTTTCCTGACCGCTTGGGTTGAGAGAAAAGTCCGTTCGGTGATCAAAAGTTGCGCATTTTGCGGAATTCGAGTTGTTGTGGAGGTGTTGATAGAGGAGAAGGTGTAAACAGAATAAAAATGAAGGCAGAGGAGGGCATTCTGGTAGAGCTCTTGGCATTAATGTGGAGAAGAAGAACGAGAAGACTGAAAAGTAAAAGTTGAAATACAAAACAGATCGAAAATGGAATTAAGAAATCAGAAATTCGACAGTTAAGCAAAAGGAAAATGCGAGGAGTAGCACATTACCACAGTAATCACATTCTGAAAAACTTGACAAAAAAATTTAAAAAACTAACCAAAAAGAGAGTTTGAGAAACGTTTCACAGCTTCAAACGCCATTTTGCTTTATAAACGACAATTTGTGAAACGTTTCACAAGATTCGTCCTCTCTGTTTTATTAGGCTACGCTTTGTGAAACGTGACACGGCTGTAATCGCCGTTAGGAAACGTTTCACAACTGTGGTTTCACTTTTCGGTTCACGATACACCTGTGAAAGGTCGTTTCACATTTAAAAACCACATATCCTCTTAGGCAACTGCGGTTTGTGAAACGTTTCTCAGTCGTTATTTCGCATTTTATAGCTTCGAATTCCACGTTGAGTTTCAGCTAAGTTTTTGTTTGAACATAAAATCTCGGTCGCCACTTAAGGATCACATGTAGCTGACCTTAATTTCGAGATGTTACGGATTTAAGCTTTTTTACCTGATGGATCAAAACCGTGTTTGAAACGTGCGTTTCACGGTTCTTGATGAAATTTCTAGTGAGGGGTTTTCAAGCAAGGGTGTTTTATCAAGGCGGAATGCATCAAACACCAAATTTAAACGATTGACAGGTGCGCAGTGATTGTTGCAAGAGATTAGAAGTGCTCTCGTGGTCAGAGTTGTTACGGTAAGAATCGAAAAATCCATAGTTTTCGGCTATTTTTGGATAATGAGTTTTTAAGAGATCTCAAGATCGAGATTAGGATTACTCATCGAATTCTTTGTCCTTCCGTCATGCGAAAAAACGATAAAATCTTGAATGTGCCGACAGATGGTCGGTTTCGTAATTTGTGGATAATATGTGTGTTGAGGATGGAAAGGAATTGTTGACCAAAAGTTTACTTTTGATTTTTGCAAACCACAAAAAAGAGAAGAAAGGAAAGGTGTTTAACGGCGAGTTCCGTCCTCGAAGAAGACTCCTCCGTCGATGGCGCAGTACTTGGGGCAGATTCCCTTCTCTCCCTGGCTGCCAGGAGGTCCCTGAGGTCCGGGAGCTCCGGGCTGTCCGTCGTTTCCAGGGGCTCCGTCGGGACCGTTGGGTCCCTTGGGTCCTGCAGGTCCAGGAGCACCGTCTTGACCGGGCTGTCCAGGGGCACCGGGAGGTCCAGCTGGTCCGGGTTCTCCAGCAGGTCCAGGCTCTCCAGGAACGAGAGGCTCGCTCTGAGCAGGGGCTCCAGGCTCTCCGTTGGGTCCAGGAGCTCCAGCGTCTCCCTGAGGTCCGGGAGGTCCCTTGGGTCCAGGTTCTCCGGGAGCTCCGTCGGTTCCGGGGTTTCCGTTCTGGCCAGGAGCTCCAGCATCTCCGGGAGCCCCAGGAGGTCCAGGAGGTCCGGCGGGTCCTTGAGGACAAGGCTTGCAGGGAGGAGGAGTGATGGGCTCGCAAGGCTGAACTGGGGGCTTTCCTGGGTTTCCTGGGAGTCCGGGAGCTCCGGGCTTTCCCGGACGTCCGGGTTTTCCGGGAGATCCGGCGGGTCCGGGGGTCCAGGCAGGCAGCAGCTGTCGCAGCTTCCCTGGCTCGAAGATCCTCCGTTGACTCCTTGGTCGTAGCCAGCCTGACGGGCGGTACGGTTTCCAGCGACTGGGATGTTCTTGAGGGTGTTCACCTCGGTCCAGATGTCCTTGGCGGATCCCTAAACTGTCTCTATCAACAATCAACCTTTCTAAAATTACCGTACCTTGCAGAAAGTGATCTCGTTGTGCATCTGCTTCTTGACGTGGTGGACGTAGTTGTACACCATGGGGAGGGTGACGCAGACCGAAAGGACGGCCACGATCGAGAAGGTGACTGCCGAGTAGGCCACGAAGCGGTAAGCCTTGATTCTTCCGTCAAGATCCATTACTGAAACAACGCAAAATCAGCACCCAACCGAAGGAAGAGCCGCGAGAAATCGTCGTTAGCGCGCACTGCTCTGATTTCCGTCGGCCTTCGGTGGGTTAAATACACGGCCGAAGGGTTCGAAAAAAGTTGCATGAAACCCGCCCCGATCGCGCTCGTTGTCAACAGCCCGAATCGGGGGAGGATGAAACCTACATTCTTCAGGTAGGCACACAATAGGATATCCTCTTCTTGCGCGCTATTTACAACATCTGATTGATCAATAGGAGATGGGAAAAAAGCTGGCAATATCTCGGGAAAAATGACACAATTAAAAATGGGTCTCGTTGATGTGAACAGCTGGCTGTCGTAACCTGTTTGGGTAATTTATACGTTGATCTGATCTCAGATGGCCGAAAAACAGGGTCCAATGGGTCCATTTCAAACACAACCACTCCTCAGTGACCCAACAACCTTAAAATGAAGCCCTTACAATCTAAAAACTGTTACAGACATTGTCTACAGGGTGATCCAAAAAAAATCCTTCCGCCAGACACCCACGCCCGGACCCGTCTGGAGCACGATTCATTGTCTGAAACGGATCATTCGAGCGACCGGTCGGTTTCGCGTTATTTGTTAGCGAAACCGACCGGTCGTTCGCGACGAGTGAGCTAGAAATGACTCCGATAGGTCTCGTCATACCGGGTGTCTGGGGGAAGGATTTTGGGGCCACCCTAGACGAGTTCAAACATGAGGCAGGAAGCGTTGAAAAAAGTCATCAGTTGAAACCCCGCGAAGGAGTCGGTCGGTTGACCATGGACACAAGCATTTCGCTGGAGCCAGGCACAAATGTAAGCCTCTCCCGTGCTCATAATGACCCTTAACCCCCAGTTTCAGATTACATTCAAGCCAACGGCCCAGAAGCAAAGCGCAATGCTCGAGCTACGCAATGAATGGAACAAGGAAATCATCTTCAAGCTGAGGACGACCAGCGTGGAACGCTATAAGATGCGGCCGATTTATGGACGTCTTAGGCCTGGTTCTACCGTAAGTTTACTCCTTTTGATCCAATATAAACCCTCCTTCAGATCCCGATCAAGCTCGTCTTCCTGGGCTTCAAACGAGGCCAGGAAATTAAGCGTCAAGTGGACAGAATGAGCATCCTGATGCTTCGAGCGCCGAACTTCATCTACGACGCTCAAAAAGCGTGGAAAGAAGCGAACGAAAGCGAAGCGTCGAGGAAAGTCGTCCATATTCGCTTCGAAGACACTTCGGAAGGCAAGAAGAAGAGCCAAGATTTGTCCCAAACGCCGCCCAGTTTGCCGAACAATGACGAAGTTTATCCTCCGGTGAAGGCTCCGACGGTGACCACGATGAGCCCCACGACGACCCATTCGACGTCGCCCTGCAATGTGAAGCGGAAGTTGGAGATTCAGAAGAGTAAGTTGCGGTTTTAGGGCTTATAAGGGGTATTTGCAAATTCTGGTGCATCATTGTTCCCTAAGCTCTCGACGTTTTCGAGATGATTTTTGGTCTTAAATTTCAGCATTTGCGAGGCATTTTTCCGGTGTGTTTATATCTATTTGGAACTCACAAAATTCTTTAGTTTTACCGTTCTATGGTGAAATTTTTGACTTCAATTGCTCAAGCTTTACAGCACCAATTTGCACCTATTTTTGCGCTTAATTTGAGCCCTTTCGTGCAAATCATGGTACTTTAGGAACGCTCAGCGATCCTCTTCTTTTGCTGTGTCAGGATTTATTTTTGATTTCAAATTTGGTCTTTTTTGGGGAGGATATCGGGCTGATTTGATGAGGCAAACTTGATGATAATCTCGACCTTATTTTCAGCCCCATCGCCACCTCTCCCCACTCCAACGCCTCCAACTCCCAAGCAAGCACTCGCGAGCCCAGCAGAACCCAAAATCCGTCATCCCAATGACGTCACCAGCATCCTACCTCCTCCTGGGTACACCACAACGACCACCACCACGATCACCACGGTGTGTGCCACTTCTCCTTCTCCTGGCAACGGTTCCCGCACGCTCACCACTCCTGCGAAGGTCGTTTCTGAGCCCAAGAAGATGCCGACTCCTGTTACCAAGCCTAAACCTGTGCTCAAAACTTGCGATAAGTGCTGCTCTTCGGCGTCGACGTCGTCTTCGGAATCTCCTAATTCTTCCGGCAGCAGCGAATCGGAGGAAACAGAAACCGAGTCCGAGCGCAAGAGGAGGATGAAAAGGAAGCAGAAGAGGAAGGAGCGGAAGAAGAGGTCCAAGAAGAAGAAGACCAAGAAGCGGAGGTGCTCTAAGAAATGAGCTCGTGTGATTGTGATAAAGGTTCAGTTTGCGACCGCTCCTTTAGCTCTGATCTTCTCACAGTGGAGTTTTGAGGCTGTTTTCGACTCTCTGTCTCTGCAAGGACAGACAGACGTCTGCAAAACCTCGACCCTTTCGAGGAGCGCTCATTTGACTCCCGCTCACATCGGAGAAGTGGTCGGTTGGCTGAACAACGAATCGGGTTCTGCAGAAGCGCGTCCATCGCTGGTCGTTAGTGAACAATGCCGCCGAAGAAGAAAAATGCCAAGACGACCAAGAAGACCGCTATTGTCGTCAACACCAGTATTGAAGATCAAGTAAGAAGGGTTTTTTGGTGCTTCGAAGTTGCACGCTCTAGTTCGATTGGAACGAAATTCGAAAAAGTCAGAGATTTGATTGGAAAAGACCGTAAATCATTATCTCAAAATTAGAAATTTACGTTTTGTATTTAGGGCTTGCGTTAAAAGCTGTTTTTAGGCCTTTTAGGACCACTTATGGTGGGGCGAAATTCAAAAATCGGGTTCAAAGTGGGCTTAAAACACGAAAGTCAGTGATTCGGCTGAAAAATGCCGAAAATCATGAACTCAAACTTGGACTTTTTTGGACTTTTGGACAACATTTTCGGACTCAAAATTCCAGTTTGTGACATGCGTAGTGCGAAATCAATGGCTGCTTTAAATTTGAGGTCCCTCAGGAACGGTTTTAATAAGAATTCGAGCCGACAAATCGGTTCAAAAATGAGAAAAATTGTAATTTTTTTTAATCTTCGATTTGGAGGGGTATAATCATTGGTATAATCAATGGCGTTGGCGTTCGTTTTGGCGTTGGCGTTGGCGTTCCAAAAGTTATAATCAATGGCGTTGGCGTTGGCGCTGTAAAGGTATAATCACTGACGATGGCGTCGGTTGGTAAAAATATAATTTTCGGCTCTTTCACGTCAAACTGGGATTGTTCGATTAGTTTGGAACAAAGCCGTTTTATAGTGTAGCTCATACACACAATTTACTACACAACAAAACTGTCACACTCATTATTTTGTGTGTCCGCAAAGTAGTAGAGATGGGACAAAATACCGTGCAGGTTCTGGTTCACCGGTGATACCTTCGCGTACGGCATCCCGTTGTATGCGAAAGTTTCACAACCCATAAAAAACAGCTGTAAAGTGTCCAGAAAAGTTTTCATTGCTGCCGTTAGGGTAGGAAGCCGTCACCAACACAAATTTGCGTCCAAACAACTAAAAAGAAATAAAGTAATAATTACCAAAAATTAAACTGACCGTCATGTGTTTTGGAATATTAAGAGTAGCTGATGGTGACAAAAAAGCAAGCTGATATCAATAGGCACGAAGCAAGGATGTGCTTGCTGGAAATTGCTCTCACCAATTGGATGGGCTGATTTACAGAAGTCGCAAGGAACTGTCGAGCGAAAGACGCATTCCAGTATGGCCAAGCGGTCCCAAGCGGAATTACTTGCGTGGCTGAACGGTGCAACGGTCGCCGCCGAACGTCGCTCACAGCCGTTCGATTGCGTGCGCTCAAAAAAGGGGAAGAAGATTTTGAAAAATGGAAGTGCATTTGAAACTTAACGACGATTTTCCTTGCCGGTCCTTTTGACGTTTCTTAAATGTCGTCGATCAAATTCGTGTCCTTTTCCAGAAATACTACCACGGTCTTCTGCCGCGCGAAGATGTACTCAACTTCCTGCATGAAGATGGCGACTTCATTGTCCGCAAATCCCAAGTGGCCCCCGGTCAACCCGAGCAATACATCATCTCCGTCATGGGCGACCAAGAGAAGAAAGAGGAAGGCGTAAGTGCACTCTTTATCCTCAGCCAATTCGTAAACCTCAATTCCAGATCAAGCACCTCACGATCGCCGAAGAAGACGGCAAATTCATCGCTCCCATCGACGGCGAGCAAAAAACGTTCAAAAACGTCGTTGAGCTCGTAAAATATCTCTTCGACGGTAATTTGCCTGTTTCTGGGACCGTAGTCCTCAAGAAGCCCATCCCAAAAGCCGCTTGGGAGCTCTCACGTGACAAGGTCAAAGTGGGCAAAAAGCTCGGCGAAGGAGCCTTCGGCGACGTGTGCAAGGGAGAGCTGACTGTAGGCAAGAAGAAGACCATCGAAGTGGCCATCAAGCAGGCCAAAATTGTCGCCAACACGAACGACAAGGACAAGCTTAAGGAGGTCATGAGAGAAGCCCGTACGATGAGGAATTTCGACCATCCCAACGTGGTGAAAATGTACGGAGTGGTCCTTGAAGACCAGCCGCTGCTTATCGTCATGGAATTCGTAGGTCTTTTTATAGAATTCTTTAAGGTTGAACGGCTCAATTCCAGATCAACGGGACCTCTCTGGACAAGTACCTGAAAGACAACGACACGATCCCCTCGGAAAAGGCGTTTCTATGCCTTGACTGCGCGCGTGGGATCGCCTACCTGCACACGCAATCCTGCATGCATCGAGACATCGCCGCTCGAAATTGCCTTTATGATAAGAAGAGCAAAGTGGTAAAGATTAGCGATTTCGGATTGTCGCATTTCGGAAGCCAGTACGTGATGAAGCAAGCCCGCAGACTTCCGATCAAGTGGATGGCGCCGGAAACCCTCGAAACCGGGGAATACGTCCTTAAGAGTGACGTCTTCAGCTTCGCTATTCTCGTCGTGGAGATCTACACGAATGGCGAGGAGCCGTACAAGGGAATGGGCAACAACGAGGTCATGCAAATGGTAAGCCTTAACTTTCTTAACCCTTACCGTAACCAAATTTTGCTCCAATTTCTGACCGTTAAGGAATGTTTTTGTCTCAAAACAACGGCTAAAAATTGTACTCAGTTAGGAGAAAGCCTCTAGGTGATATGCAACAAAGCGTGAACTGGCAAATTCAATGTTCAAGCTGAACATTTGATTCTTTGGGCTTGCTCACAGATGCACTTTAGAGCATCGATCGTGGTCCACTTCGAAGCCTGTTAGGAACGTTTTAGAGATAGAAAAAAAGCTAAAAATCGAGCTTAAAAATTCCGAAAATCGAATTTTTCGGAATCATTGATTTTTGAGCTCAAATTAGCTATTTTTAGATAAGACTTTTGCTGCGAGCCTGAAATCGCATTAAAAAGATTTATTTTGGACCGTTTAGAAATATTTTCGACCCGAAAAAACGACCGAAAATTGAGCTCGAAACAGCTCAAAACCGACTGTATCTTAGATTCTGAACTCAAATTTCCAATTTGGTAATATACCAGCAGGCCCCCCCCCCTCCCGAGGACCCCTCTCCCCATTCATTCCGTCGCTCCCGCCGCGCCGACCGGTCGCTGTCTGCTTCGAATCTGTTCCAAACCTGGAGCGACCACGGTCATTTTGGGGAGCGCTCTCGCGTTTGATCGGTTGGTTTTGCAAGTACCTCCAATTTTTATGTAATTTAGGACACCGTTGCTTTTCCTTGAATCCTAAAATACAAAAATCCGGATTTCTCCTGTTCGTCACCTTAAAATTCGCAATTTCGGTTCTTTTTGGCACAAAAATAGCAAATTTAAGGTCAAATTTGAATTGCTATTCATCCTCAAATTTTGCTTCGTACCACTTTCACATCTTTTCAGGCTTTCTCAAGACAACGTTTCGGCCCCTAAATCTCTATATATCCTAAACACAAACAACTTTTTTTTCTTTTTTCTAAATTGTTTTTTCTGACTTTGAAATTTCCATTTTTAATCCTTTGTACAGTGATTCCTAACGAGGCCTTTTCAGATCAATGCGGAGCAACGCATGGAACTGCCCCCAGAGCTGGACAAGGACATCGTGGAGGTGATCACCAACTGCTGGACCCAGAAACACATCGACCGCTGGGACATGGAAACCGCCCAGGCCACCTTGGAGAAGATCTGCGGCGTAAAGCCCCAACCGCAAAAGTCGAAGAAGCCAAAAAAGGGCGACAAATCGCAAGAATCGGTGGACCTGTCGGTCGAGGAAGGCGGCAAAGCGAAAACTCCTAAGCGGAAGAAGGGCGCGACGACGAGCACAACGAGCTACGATGAGGACGAGAAGGACGCGAAACCATCGACGAAGACGAAGAAGGGCGGCAAGAAGGGCGAAAGCAAGATTTCCATGATGAAAGGGGTGACCGGAAAGATGTCCCGCGAGAAGGCACCCAAAAAACTGTCCAAGGAAGTCGGAAAGTCGAAGAATATCGGCAATTCCAAGGAGTCAAAGGACGACTATTCGAAGGAGTCCAGGGATCTCAAGGGGAAGAGCGCGATCGTGGTCAAGGCATCGAAGACAAAGCGAGGCATAAGCGCCCAGAAGAAGTCGGTGAACCTGAAGGAGAAGGGAGGCACGCAGAAGAACGACGACATGTTCATGACGATCGCGGATATGAAGAAGAAGTGCGGAAACGACGACGGCGGAGAGACCGAAGACCAGGAGTGAGCCACGCTTATATGTGTATGTATGTATGTATGTATTTAGGTGAAATCTAGTGTACAATTGAAATATGACAAAATACATGGAAAGGTTTTAGAAAAGACCGTCAATAATCTCGGTTTCAGGGTCGATATCCATGTCGAAGTAGCAAGGACGAGTTCCAAGGCCAGGCATCGTCATGATATCACCAGCGAGGGGGTAGATGAAGCCAGCGCCCACGGAAGCCCAAACGTCGCGGATCGGAAGCTTGAATCCAGTAGGAGCGCCCTTGAGCTTTGCGTCGTGGGACAGCGAATACTGCGTTTTGGCCATGCAGATTGGGAGATGCCCGAAGCCCTGTTTCGTGTAGATCTCGATCTTCTTCTTGGCCATATCCGACAATTCGATGCCGTCGCCACCGTAGATCTCCTTGCAGATTTTCTCCATCTTTGTGACGAGGTCGTCGGATTCCGAGTACAGGAATTTGAAGTTTGCGGGCTTCTCACACGTCTCGATGACGGCCTTGGCGAGGTCCATGGCGCCTTTGCCCCCTGAAGCCCAGTGGTCGGACATCACTCCAACGGCGCCGTATTCCTTCGCCTTCGCTTTAACGACTTCGATTTCGGCGTCAGTGTCGCTGGAGAAGCGGTTCACGCACACGACCACCGGAACGCCGAATTTCGTCGCGTTTTCAATCTGAAAAAAAGTCAAAATGAACTTCAGATTCTTAGCATTTTGGTAGCTACCTGCTTCTTCATATTGGTCTCACAGCCTTTGGTGACGAGGCCGACATTCTCGTTGAGGTATTCGTGGGCCAAAGGAGCTCCAGGCGAGACGTTCGGGCCGCCGCCGTGCATCTTCAGAGCGCGGATCGTGGCGACAAGGACGACGGCGGAGGGCTTCAGCCCGGAATAGCGGCATTTGATATTGAAGAACTTCTCCATTCCGATGTCGGCGCCGAATCCCGCTTCCGTGACGACGTAGCCGTGCTCGCCGACTAGTTTGAGAGCAATTTTATCGGCGATAATGGAGCTTGCGCCGGTGGCGATGTTTGCGAAGGGACCTGGAAGAGGTGGCGTTACGGTAAGTGAATGACGAGACGCTTGAGGTCTGAGAAAAACAGCAGGAATGATTGTTTATTTTTGGTTTTTGACCGGTTAGGCGGAAACATGTCTAGAAGTCAGTCTAGACAATCTTCGTCTGAAATTCAAAAATGTGATGTCTAGGCACAATTTGAGGCATCTGGCGAACAGTCTGAAAATACAGCTCTTGCTTTCCCAAATTCTGAGAAGCTTAAGTAGTCTAGACGTTTAGAAATGAATCGTCTAACTCATCTAGACAATACCGGGGACCAAGTCTATATAAAGGTCTAGGTATCTCTCTAGACGTCATTTTGGGACCAAACTAGATATGGATGGTCTCGAAGAGACGTTCTACAGTCCAGACGTCTACGAACGCGGGATCTGACCTGTCTAGACATTCCCACAGTCTAGTCAACGTCCAAATCCGAATTCAACGTCTACAGGGAGGCACAGAGAAAACGTCCGTCCGGATTCGGGTGGAAAACGAAGGAAAATCATGCGAAGTTCAGCGCTTTTTTTCCTGATTCCTTCCGCAACCAATTTTGCCTCTAAAATGTGTGGAAATAGGGCATAAACAGACCAAAAAATCGTCAAGAAAAGCGCAAAATTTTGCCAAAAGCGGAAGAAATGAGTCGAGTAGGGGTTGCGGGAAGAATCACGAAAAAAACGCTGAATTTCGCATGATTTTCCTCCGTTTTCCACCCGAATCCGGACGGAATTCCGACAGGTTCGCTTTCAGCGCCCGTGCTCCGAATGAGTCGCACCAGACACCCTGGCACCCGCTCATTCCGGACCCTTTTTTTCTGGGCCACCCTGTAGACCACCAACTCCCCATTTTAGGCTCTAAAAACCAGCTAACCGGTCGGATTTAGACACCAATCTTACTCTTGTCTAAGTAAGTCTATTACACCTTTAAAACACTCACCAGCATGGACGAAAACAGGAGTTCCTTCAAGCGTCTGCATTAGATTCGGCCTCACCGTGTCTTTCATCAGCACGGTCAGCGCTCCTGTGACTCCGACATCATCCGCCGTCACCGGGTTTCCCTTCTTGTCGTTGGCAATGACAATCTTCCCAATTCGGTCATGCATGTCCTTGAGGTTCATGCAGAGTCCCAGGATCGCCATGAGCTCACTTCCGACAGAGATCACGAATTGCGTGTCTCGGACGTGGCCCTTCTCGGTAGCCGCTTGTCCAATGGTGATCTTCCTCAGAAAACGATCGTTGGTATCGATAACGCGGTTCCAGACAATCGTCTCGGGGTCGATGTCTAGGCGCGCAAACCGAGCGCGGTCTTCAGGCGAGAGGTCATTCGCGTCCTCGGGCACCTTGATGCCCAGTCGGCCTAAACGACGCTGCTGGATCGCAGACAGACGACGCTTGCCAGACTTGTCTTTCGGGACGAGACGGTTGAAGAGGGCATCGTCTGCTTGGGTGCCTTCGTGGAACATTCGCGCGTCGATCGCGGCTGCGAGGAGGTTGTTCGCCGCGGTGATCGCGTGGATGTCGCCGGTTAGGTGCAGGTTGAACTCTTCCATTGGAATCACTTGCGCGTAGCCGCCACCCGCGGCGCCTCCTTTGATGCCGAAGATCGGGCCTTGCGACGGTTGGCGGACGCAGGCGAACGTATTTTTGCCGAGGTGGCCGCAGAGCGCTTGCGCGAGACCCATCGTCGTGGTGCTCTTGCCTTCGCCGAGGGGTGTCGGGGTGATGGCTGAAATAGCGAATGGGTTATAAGCTGTTTTTGAGACAGGAAAAGAGTAAAATTAAGCTTAAAAATGGAGAACGTCAAATTTTCGTGGGTCTTCCATTGTTTGGTATCAATGTTTGGACTTTTCGGCTCAGGGGATGGGTTAGAAGTAGTTTTTTGGACTGTTTTGAAGGTTTTTGGATAGGAAAAGCTCCTAAATTCCGGCAGAAACAGGAATTTTGAGTTTTCGGAATGAATACTTGGACTTTTTGGCGCACTTAAAGTGAAATTTAGAACCAGACGTTTTAGGTAGGCATAAGAGCCTAACAGTAGAATGAAAATTTCAATTTTTGAGCTACAAATGCGACTTTTTGGGTTCGCTCAAAGGGTGAAAATTAAAGCGTGAATTAAGGCCCATTTTGAAGCTTCTTAGAAACGTTAAGCCGAAAAAAGCCAAAATCTATCTAAAAAAAGAAATCAACGTTTCTGTGGTTAGGACTTTCAAATCAAAATTGGCGGTAATCGAAATTAGCGCTTAGCGACCGTTTCGAAACGTTTTTGACCCGGAAGCGACGTTTCCTGAATCTTCAATCTTCGAGCTCAAAATTTTACTTTTTTGGCTCCTTTCTCTGTCATTAAACCCCAAAACGTCCAAAATCCTCTTTTTCGTCCCTTCAAAATTCGCAATTTCGGCTTGTTTTTTGGTCCAGAAACAGGAAATTCAACCTCAAATTTCGCCTCCTAAAGACCACTTTCCTAGAACCCCTCAGAACTCACCAGTGACAACGATGTATTTTCCGTCCTTCTGTCCCTGAAGACGCTTCAGCACATCCAGCGTAATCTTCGCCTTCTTCTGTCCATACAGCTCCAATTCCTCTTCGTGGATTCCGATCTCCTTCGCAAGTTCTTGGATGCGCTTGGGCTTCTGCGAGCGCGAGATTTGAATATCCGAGGGAACGGGACGCTGCAGCTTCGGTTCCAGGATCTTGATATTCCAGGATTCGGGCATAATTAGGGCTTTTCTGAAAAATACCGGAAATAAGGAGGTGAGAAGCTCGGGAATCAGGGAGAGATGAGGTCGAACCTGGCGCGCTTAAGAAGCATTTGGAAGCGGAAAATCGAGTCGACAACTATACAGGAGGGTGGTGCGATCGCTCCGCACCAAAAAGCATCCAAAATTGGTGTTTAAACCGCGCTACCCATCACCACGTGCTCAGTGATACATTTAAAACGAAAACCTCTCCAATATGGCGCTGTGATAAAGAACGAAGAGCGGAGAGGAGCGCGGCGGCACGCAGGCCTTGCAAGCAACGATAGAGATCAATCGATTATTTAGATGCAAGGAGGAGGTGATTGCTGCGTGCCCAAAACAGCAAAGTGCGCACGTATGCAGAAGCAAAAGGTCAAAACATTGAGGCTCGTTTCGCCTATTTTGCTGTTTTGAAAAGGGCGTGTTGGAGCCGAAATAGATCGAAATCAAAAATGCTTTTTAAAAATTGTTGAACCTTTAAAACTGCCGGAGCAAAAAAGCGCACTTTTAAAATGGCCTAAAGCGCCAATTTCGGACCTCTTTTAGGCAGTTTTCGTATGGACAAAAACGCCGAAGAACCCATCTAAAAACGTGCGAGATTTCGGTACTTTTTGGAACGGCCAAATTTAAGCGATTTTGGGATTTTCTGAAGCTTCCAAAATGACGTTTTTCAGCGTTTCATTTGGGCTAAAAAGGTTCGAATTAAAAAGAAAATTTTGGTCATTTTAAGCCTATTCTTAGGCTTCAAAAAACAGTAAAATTTGAAACTACAAACCGCTTTTAGGATGGCCTGAAGCGTCAATCTCGGGCCATTTTCAGAAATTTTTATGATTAATTGAGAAACCGAAAAGTCCCGGATATTTTGGCATCTTTTTGGAGTCAGCTCGAACCGAAAACGGCATTTTTAGGAATGCTGTTAGGATGCGCAAAGAAAACGTCCATGTTAGGACTCAATTTTGAGCTAAAATGTTCAAACTTTGAACGAAATTTCTGCTCCTTCAAAACTCGATTTAGGAGCAGTGCAGGCTTTAAACATTGATGAAATTTGAACCAAAACTTTTTAGCAGAGCTAAAATCGACTTTTGTCCAACCACATTACACCCAAAAACCCGTAAAACACAACCGCAACCGTCCAAAATCTGTCCAAATACCAAACTTCCACCGGCAAAACAAGGCACCTCGACTGCAAAACAACACGTAGCAGTGCCGGTTTTCCGTATCTGCCACCACAACTCCCGAGCTCGGGAGCTGTAGGCAGAGAGCCTGCTGCAAAACACCTCCTCTCTCCTAATAAGCCGCGTTCGATGAAAACAATCCAGGAGTCGGCTTCTTATATGTTGTTGCCGGGAAACCTGTTTACAGCAGCAGTGCAGGAAAATGACATCAGCGCGTTCTCGATCGGCAACAAAGCGACCGCGATTTCGCGTTTGTGCTGAGCAGAGAACGCGCAGAGAAGCATGAAAATGACAAGTGCTCTTTATAGACGTCATTTGGAGGCCGAAATTTGGGTTTGGTGTAAATAGTCGCCGTAAAAAGGCCTTCAGAAAACGGTCAGATAAGCTTCTAAAGACCAGAAATTAGCCAAAACGGTCTTAGAATCGCTAAGAACAACCCACCGCTTCACTACCTTCACACAGCATGAAATGACTGCCTTTTAAACAACCTTCACCCTATTTGAGAGTGTTTTGGTTCTATTACAGACAACAACACTCGCTCATTTTGTTTTGATGAGCATTTGATGTGCGGTTGACTTCGAGATCAGTGAGCGATTGAGATAACGTCCGCCTCGGACAATTTCAGGTGCAGTCTGGGGACACGTGATGCGTTAAAGGCTTTATTTGGAGTTGATTAGATCTGGAGTTCGATCATTTACTTAGGTGCAAGAAAAACAAAAATGTTTGTTTGAAAGTACTTTTGATAAAAGAAAGAAAAACAAATGAGAAAACTGGTCTTGAGAATTTTAGCAAAGTAATTGATAGACTGACAGAAACAGAAGGGGCTATTTGTGTCTATAAATTTAGGTCTGGAATGGAATAGGCCAAATTCGACCCGACAACATTATGTCTGAAGCTAGCCTTGTGTCTAAAAAGGTGTCTGGATTCGTGTCTGGTCTGAGATTGGAAGTCATGTCTAGAATAGAGCAAGCAATATCGTGTCCACTTTAAAACTAGACACGGACAGTCTGGCTTTAAAAAAGCTATGCTTTTGTGATCCACATTCAACATTGAAAAGCGATGCAGCTAAAGCATTAGAATTTGTCCATTTAAAGCCAATCTTTCCACCTAATCTACAGCTTACTCATTTTAGAGCTTCCCAACCTCCTTCAAAATGACCGTCTCCGCCTCAAAGCCCCGACACGAGTGGTTCCAAACCAACTCCACCGTCACCCTTACCATCTTCAAGCGAGGCCTCTCGTCCGAGTCCGATGTGACCGCTTCCTACGAGGACAACTTCCTGACAGTCTCCTCTCCTGACGGCGAAATCTTTGCAGGACAACTGGCTCATCCCGTGGACAAGGCGCACTTCTCCCTGCACGTGACTCCCCGGAAAGTGGAACTTCAGATGCCAAAACTGGCGGGAGATCACTGGGACCGTCTTCTCCAGGACGAAACTGCTCCAAAAGTGCGTCTAGGACCAATGACCGACGTGGCCAAGTGGGACAAGATGGAAAAAGAGGTGCTCGAGGAGGAGAAGAATGAAAAGGACGACGGCGACACGGGGATGACAAAGGCGATGCAGGCGCTGTACGCGTCCTGCGACGCGGACGCGCAGCGGGCGATGATGAAGTCCTACGTGGAGTCCGGAGGCACCGTTTTGAACATGAACTGGGAGGAGGTGTCCAAGAAGAAGGTAGAGGTGTCGCCACCCGACGGGATGGAGTTCAAGAAGTATAGCCGTTAGGAGGAGATGTTGTGATGCTTGATTCTGTGTTCATTTGTGGTGAATAAATGTGGTGGTAAAAAACTCTTGACTGTATTATGCTTGCCCATACTTAACCATCGCTATGCACATGACCGACCGATCCGTACTCCTCAGCCTACTCTAAACCACCCATTTCGTCAAAACTTCAAAAACACCTTTTTCATTTGCAGGGACTGAAACGTCTAAGCGCCTACCTGACCGTCAGCTTCTCAGAATAACGCTACCTTGAACCTCTTTCAAGCAATTCAAAAGTGGGATATTTAGAGAATGAGCCAAAATGAAGACCGGTTAATCAATGCACTTCCCTATCCCAAAAGCACGCCCTAAATCCTAAATTTATACATGTAAATGCAATCCTCACTTCGCGTTCATCTCGGCCACATTCTCGAGCGTGTCCTCCTTGGCGAAGCCCTTCGTCTCGGACTCCTTGTCGCTCGCAGCGGACTCGGCGGACTCGTCGATGTCGCGGTAGGTGTCCGTGTCCTCCATCTTGTCGATCTCGGCCTTCTCGTCCTTGTCGGCGACCCGCTCGGCCGAACTCTTTCGGTCCTCCTTCATCGCGTCCCATTCGAACGGATCCGTCAGCTTCACCTTTGTCTCCTTCAAATCGCGCCTGAAGCTGTCCTTCACCTGGTCGTAGTTGGGCGTGTCAGCGTAGGTCAGCTTCTTGAGCGTTTGGTTGAGCTCGGCGAACGAGGCAGGACATTTCTGGAACCAAAAAATGCACATTTTGAAGTGAAATTGAGACTTACCGCGGTGAGGGTGGAGTCAGCGACGGAAGCCTTGATTTGACCACTTTCACGGCGCGCGAGGCCCTTCCAGGGAAGCGTTCCGGTGATCAGCTCGATGAGCATGTACAGGAGGCTCCAAAGGTCGTCGTGGCGGCCCTGTTCTTTGTATTCGTGCACGTTGATCGAGCAATAGCGGACCGTGCCGCGGAAGGATACCTAGAACCCTCAATTTAGAGACGAAATTTGTTTAAAAATCTCACCTTATTACGCGCCTCACGGAGCTTCATTTTGCCGTCCTTCTCGGGCACCAAAATCTGCCTCGCCAAGCCAAAATCGAAGATGTAGATCATGCTCTTGTGCTGGGCGCCGGCGCAGAAATTCGTCGGCTTCACGTCGCGATGCACGAAGCCGACCAGGTGCATGTCTTGGATCGCCTGAAATCTTGCATTTTAGGCTATTTTTAGGGTCAAAAAACGGGCCCACCTGGCACGCCTGAATGCCGATCTTCAAGCCACTCGCAACGGATATCTTGCGGTCGGGGAGACGCCGGCGAATGTCGCTCAACTCTTTTCCCAACAGCGACATGACGAGGAAGCTGAAGTTGTTCATCTTCCCGGCCATCAGCAGCCGGCACACGTGCTTCGACTTCTGCATCTTCTTCAGCACGAAAACTTCCATTTTCAGAATCTCGTCGTCCTTGCACTTCATGAAAGGTTCGACTTTCATCGCCGCACGGATCTGAAATCCAGGAATCCGTTTAAAATCTAAGAATTCGAGTGAAATTCGCTTACCTTGGGTTCCTTCAGCGTTTGGACGAGGAAAACAGTGCCGCATGATCCTTCGCCGAGCTTCTTCCTGACGATGAACTGGTCTTTTACCTTGTCGCCAAGGGCCAATTTGAGAGGCGCAACCGGAGTGCCCATGTTTGAGGAACCGAGCAACTGAGGTGACGCTCCGCGAAGAGAAGACGACCGACCAGCCTGACCGGAATGGGGTTAGTGAATGAGGCCGATGGGGAGGGGAGCCGGGCCAGGCGTGTCTGGTCTGGGACGGAATGAGGTTGTAACTACTCATTTTGAGGAGAGAGGAGAGAGTGGAGCGGTCGGTCCAAAAACTGAGGTCGTCTGAGACATTCTGTCTGAAAAGAGTCATTTACGGAAATCTGAGGAGGGAAGTGAGCGGTCGGTCCTTCGGTAGACTGAAAGCGAGTAATTTGAGACAAGTCCGTCTGTAAACAGTCATTAAGAGAAAACTGTGAAAAGTGAACCAGTCGGTCATGGTCATCCTCTAACGTAAATACAGTCCTTTTTCTCGATGTGGAGTACGACCGTATGCGCGACGGGTCGGAAAATTCAATCAGGATTTTCGTGGCGGGACCGAGCCAGCGTCGATTTGGTGTTTCTCCTCGGATTTTCAGCACTTTGCGGTTATTTTCGACGCGGCGAAGCCGCCAACAAGGGGACAGCCAAAAGTGTCCCACAAGTTAGAATCTGAAATTTGGCAAGCGGGTTGGCCAAGAACTGAAAACAGAATTTTCAATTTTTTTCGCTAATTCGCCAAAAATCCTAAGGAAACGCACGCGCAAAGTTGCTTCTGATCACAACCGCTCGCGCGGGTTTTAGCTCCAACGAATGACCGCAAAAGACTTGACATTTCTGTCCAGACATTCGGGCTACAGATCCAAACATGAGCGAATTCAGACATGCGCGGATCCAGACGTGAGCGGACCCAGACACGCCGATGATTGTGGGTCATTCGACCCGTTCACTTCGAACAGGAGTGGTCGGAAATGTCGATGAACTTGCAATGTGTTTCGAACGGGTCCAGATGGGTCGTTAAGTACCTTCCCTTGAGCCAGCAGAACTTGATCATTGCGCGGAACTTTCCGGCAGAGATCTGTCGCGTCGTGACGTTGAGGAGGCAAGCCAGGTTGGAGCGCATACCTTTTATGACCTCAAAGACTACTTCAGCTAACATGACGTTGTTCGTTCTTGAATTGAAATCAATGGGGAATTCCGAAAGGAGAGGAGCAAACACATTGCTCAAATTTATCGACATTTCCGACCGCTTCCATTCGAAGTGAACGGGTCGAATAATCATCGGCGTGTGTGAATCCACTCACGTCTGGATTCGCTCATGTCTGGATCTGCAGCCCGAGTGTCTGGACAGAAATGTCAAGTTTGTCTGTGTTTCCTTAGGATTTTTGACAAATTAGAAAAAAATTGAAAGTTCTAATTTTAGCCCTTGGCCAACCCGCTTGTTAAATTTCAGATTCTAACTTGTGGGACACTTTTGGCAATCCCCTTGAAACATAAGGTGCTCTTCTAACCAAATCTTATCCATCAAATCCTGATCGAGTTCTCCGGTTTGCCGCGCGATCGAGTTCTCCGGTTTGCCGGTCGCATTCCACATCGGAAATAAAAACAGACTAGCAAAGTGAAAACAAGAATTTTTACCACCACATTTATTCACCACAAATGAACACAGAATCAAGCATCACAACATCTCCTCCTAACGGCCATACTTCTTGAACTCCATCCCGTCGGGTGGCGATACCTCGACCTTCTTCTTGGACACCTCCTCCCAGTTCATGTTCAAAACGGTGCCTCCGGACTCCACGTAGGACTTCATCATCGCCCGCTGCGCGTCCGCGTCGCAGGACGCGTACAGCGCCTGCATCGCCTTTGTCATCCCCGTGTCGCCGTCGTCCTTTTCATTCTTCTCCTCCTCGAGCACCTCTTTTTCCATCTTGTCCCATTTGGCCACGTCGGTCATTGGTCCTAGACGCACTTTTGGAGCAGTTTCGTCCTGGAGAAGACGGTCCCAGTGATCTCCCGCCAGTTTTGGCATCTGAAGTTCCACTTTCCGGGGAGTCACGTGCAGGGAGAAGTGCGCCTTGTCCACGGGATGAGCCAGTTGTCCTGCAAAGATTTCGCCGTCAGGAGAGGAGACTGTCAGGAAGTTGTCCTCGTAGGAAGCGGTCACATCGGACTCGGACGAGAGGCCTCGCTTGAAGATGGTAAGGGTGACGGTGGAGTTGGTTTGGAACCACTCGTGTCGGGGCTTTGAGGCAGAGACGGTCATTTTGAAGGAGGTTGGGAAGCTCTAAAATGAGTAAGCTGTAGATTAGATGGAAAGATTGGCTTTAAATGGACGAATTCTAATGCTTTAGCTGCATCGCTTTTCAATGTGGATCAAGCATGGCTTTTTGCAAAGCTAGACAACTGTCTGTGTCTGATATGGCTGAGAGAGGCTGCAGCTACTCATTTCGGAGAACAGGGAGCAGGTGAGCGGTCGGCCACACTTCGGCATAGGAAAGAATGTCTATTTGAGACAAGTTTGTCTGAAATGGGTCATTTTTAGTACCCTGACGCTTGAAAAACGGTTGGTCCTGTATATCATGGAAGCCAATTTCCGAGTTTGAAGGTAATTTTAAAGCGTAAAATAAATAAATTTTATTGTTGCAAACACAACAACCTCAATAACACTATACAAACACACAAAATTAATCATTTGAACACATAAAGGCACCTCTGCATCATCCTTCAGTTTTCTTTTTCTTCGTCTTTTAATTCTTTTGGTACCCGCGAGAATTTCCACCAGCCGAGGGACTGCGCTGATTCGCGTGCTGCGCGAAGCGACTGCGATATCCGCCTTGGCCAAAGGAGGGCGGTGCAGGCCGGGCTGTCACCTGTTGTTGTCGAGAGGGCGAAGAATTCTGCTGTTCTTCAAGGAATTTCTGGATTGCGTCAAAAGTGGAATTCAAGCGATCCAAACGGTTGGAAATCGTTTCCGGACCCGAGGGTGAAACTGGGTCTACGGCCCTCTTCAGGAGGTTCTCCACCGAGTTTGAGAGACCTTGGTTGGAGCATCTAGACACAAAATGCAGGATTAGGGGAACGGTAGGCGTCTAGACAGCTTACCGAATGAGTTGAATACTTTTATTGCACTTCACAGTAAGTTCGTCAACTGCTTTTTCGACATTTTGCAAATTCTAAACGAGAATTACCGTAATCTACAGTATTCTACAGTAATCCTTACTTGGATACTGTCGTCTTTCGACTGGAATCGCGAATTCACAAGTTCTCTAGTGTGCGCGTCGTGGTGTGACTGAAAATGAAGAATTTTATGACTAAAGTAACTCAAAAACTAAAACTCACGTTAGCACCACTGTAGCTCGGCGTAGATCCGTGATGAAACGAGATCGATCGACTGCTGGTGAAGTTGTCGCTTCTAAAAAGCGCAAAATTATGCGGGATACTTTGGACATGTCCATCGAGCATTAGACACTGATCTCATGCAGGTTTCAATACCAAAGCGGATACTGTAGCAGCGTGCAATGTAGACTGCAACTCACTCGTTATGCCGTTTCCCTTCGGCTAGGTCTAGGAGGCTAGAGAAGAGAGAAAAAGAGAAAGTGTTAGTGGATTAGAGAGTCGAGGAGAAGAGAATTACGACAGGTGCAAGAGCTTACCGGGCTTTGAGTTGTTGCATCTTGTTTTTGCCTTCCGCGGCAGCTTTCATGGGGTTATACTCCTTGCGACGAAGCCAGCCTTGCATGACGGCGCTGTCCTTGGGACCTTGTGGGGTGGTGGTCTGGAAATGAAAAGTCTAGGCATAAAAAAAACCAAAAAACAATTTTTTAAGATTTGAAGTTTAGCTTAGACAGTGCAATGTTAGGCAGCATTTTGAACTGTTTAGGCACAAAAAAGTTGCCTAGAATTGTCTAAAATTGATAAATGGTAGCTGTCTAAACGAGATTTTCGTTTTTAAGACAAAAAATTTGGCATAGACAGGTTTTTGAATTTTTATATAATAAAGTTATCTGTCTAGACACAAAAAATTTGTTTAGACTTGCCTGATGACATAAAAATACAACATAAAAAACTTCAAATTTGTCTAAGCTGAGTAGGTTGGTTGCCTAAGTTGCTTCTAAACCATCTTCAGTTTGTGTCTGTGTAGCAGACCTGATTAGAACCTTGTCTCACATACCCACCATCGCGGGTTCGACTCCACATTAAAATCGTTAATTTTTGAACATTTAGTTTTAGTTTTTCAGTGTTTTTCACTTTTTCAGCTTCTCAAATCTGAGCTAAAATCCTTACCTGAGGCCTTAAAGGAGTTCCAGTCTTAAACGGCGGCCTCATTGGTCCCGCATTCGGACTAATATTTCCTTGCGTCTTCTTCCCAAGCGACATAGAAAATCTGCCACCATCGCCTCGCCTAAACAAGAATTACTGTTAGTTAACTGTAGTACACTGTAGCCAGCCGATTATACTGGAAAGAAAGACCACACACTCATTCACGAACACAAGAAAGGGAATGCGAGCTCATGCTAACGGCCATTGTTTTCATGCGAAGGAGAGAATGAGTAAAACGAGAAAACGACGAGAGAAAAAAAACACAGAAAATGAGACATAAGATGTCTCAGACCACCCTGATTTGAGACTGTGTGTGGAAATATGATTAAGAAAGTGAATGGCTCACGTTTCACTGTGGCATCGACACTGCCTGTAAGAAAGAAAAGATCACGCGTGTGCGAAAAACGCTCGAAAACTTAAAAATCTTACCTGAAGTTGGAGTTCTGAGGAGGACCTTGTTGAGCAGGTCTAGGAGCCGATGATACGGTAGGTCTGGGAGGAGGGAGATTCTCAGAACGTCTCGAAGGACGATTCGCGTTGATGACTCGAGCGTCACCTCCTATGGTCCTTCGAGGAGGCGCCAAATCGGTTGTCGAGGTACAGGGAAGGAAAATTCCTTGAGGGGGACGTTGTTTGGAGGACGAAGAGTCTGAGGCCGAGGATACGGTAGTCGCGGTGTCGTCGTCAGAGTCCAACTGCTTCATTGGCAGTTTTAAGTGGAACGCGTCTTTCTCGTCGACCACGTAGGTGCCCGCGTCGCTGAGCGCGTCAACATCGCGTTTTTGGGTCGACATTGAGTCGCCGGCTACCGTAATCAGCTCTAAAAATTAAGAAATCCTTAAAATCACCCTTGAATTCTAATTTTCCTTACCAGATCCAGATCCATTTCCTTGAAGCATCTTAGACAGCAAATACCGCTTAGGATCATCATGATCAGCGACGGAATTTTCAGGAATTACAGCCTCCTTAGGCTGAGCTACACGTCTAAGCATCTGACGACTTTTGGTGCTCTGCCGGGCTGCGTCCTGAAGCGACTTTGGTGGCGTCGTCTTCTTAGGCGCTTCTTCGTCGAATGATACGGTAAAAGCGGTAGAATTCGAGACTCGAGGAGCTTTGGGCTCGTTTTGCTGTTTCAGTTCGGGCGTCACAGGGCGGTTGAAGTCGATGTCCATGCGGACGGGCTTGAGACGCGTGGGAGGGGGCGATTCATTGTGGGAGTCGTGGGACTCTTTTGGAGAAGGAGAGGACTGGGTGAGAACGTGGCGCGGAGATTTGCGGTGGTGTCTAAAATCAGTGACATTAGCGCTGATTTTTTAGCGACAATTCACTGAAAGCCGATTCATTTAGCGCCGTTTTACCGTTCAAAAATGACCGTCATTTTAACTGACCAAAGTTATCAAAACTCGCAGAAACACTGTCGCTCACAGCCTACAAACCCCGCTTCCAGGCGCCTTTGGCGTTTAAAACGGAAATATGCAACTTACAATTGCGCGTCGAATGAGTTATAGCACGCATTTGCAAGATCTAACAATGTTCACTTGTAGCCGAATGCCGGGAAAGTTTGTTAAGGAAATTTGGTCGATTTTCGGAAAGTCGTATCTCGACACGGAAATGTCCAATTTGACCGTTTTTGGGTGCAATCGATAGAGGAAAACAAGGAAAAAAGGTTCGAAAAAAATTCAAAAGAAACAAATAATTGCGACGTCCACTTGGAGGTGAATTGGTGTACGTCTGATTCGGACAGAAATGTTTAGTCCCGACCAAAGCCGAACAATTCAACAATTCAAACGTAAGGGGGCAAAGGATTGAGCGAGCGCGCGTTACTGTAGCGGCGGCGCTTGCGTTTGTACGCTTTTCGTCGTCCCCTTGAGTTTCGTGGTTTCGCGCGCCGTGTCGAGCGGCGGTGGAAGAGCAAAGGTAAAAATTGTAAAGCATCAAATGGGTTTTTGATGGAATTCGAAGCGTCGAGATGTTCTTTAGCCGAGAAATCGCTCAAACGAGGCGCGTAGCGCCGAGGCTGTTGCAAAATATAAATCTGCGAGGCGCGAAGCGCCGAACAATGCCGATTTAAAGAATACGGTCGCGCAATCGCGCGCGGCGCCGTTAATAAATTAAATAAACAAAAATTCCGAAATTTTGAAATTTTAAACTAGAAAAATTCTAATGTAACTCGCGTTTTGATTCATAAATTAAGTTAGGGAGCAAGAGACCTTATAAAACATGTCCTGTTTCTCATCTAATCCTCACCATGTAATACACTCCTTGCTCTTCACTCAACATTCTAAAATTTCCTATTTAAAAAACCAAAAATGTGTTGAAAATCAAATGTAAAAATGGCCCAATTTCTGAATATTCAACTAGAATAATTCCAATGCTGCCTAGTTTCTTGACTTGAAACATTATTTCAAGGTCCAAAAAACTTCAAAAGTTTTCTGCGTTTTATCTAAACCTTACCCATATAATACATTCCTTGCTCTTCTTCAGTTAGCCAGATTGTACAAGCTTAATGAATTTATTGCCAAAAACGCTTTAAAATTGCAATTGTTAAAAGTAATTGACCTAAACAAATTCAAAAAATGAAAATATTTCAGAAACAAAATTTTTTTTATTATAGCGAAAAGCTTCAAAATATCACTTTAGGAAACCAGATTGTCTGGCTTTTATAAAGCGTCAAATTTGCAGTTGACATTTTGCTTCTTAATTTCGACTATTGTTTGAAAGCCTAAAACGCATTTAAACTCGATAAAACTTTCAAAATATGAATTTTTAAGACGGCAAAAAAACCGCCAAGTTATGGCTCAAACTTAATATCAATTGTTGATGTTTGTGAGCCAAAAAGCCATGTAATAAATTAACATTTTTAATTGAAAAGGCGCGGTTTTCAAACTTAATTCAAAGATCGACATGGTCAAATTTTTCCAAAATTTTGCTGATATAAATTTGAAAAGTGTTTTTAAATGGCAAACTCACTCTTGATCGAGCCGTTCCTCACTTTCCGACTGACCCCACCATGAGGGCTGCGTACCGTACATCGGAGTCGGCTGAAACTTCTTAGTAGGCGACTGCGGAGTCGATCCCTGATTTAGGGTAGCAAAGCTAGTCGTCGTAGGAGTGTGAATATTAGAATTGAGCGAAATGGACGAAGGCGATGGCGGCGATTGGCGGCTTTTTTGCCTCGCAAGAAGCACCGCTTCGGCGCTTTTGCTCGATTCCGTGGAAATTCGAGAATCGTGGCCTCGAGTGAAATATCCGCTGTCAGGTTCGCTCTTCTCATCTTGTTGAACCTCATTGCTAGAGGTGGAATTCCGTTGGCGGAGGAGTTGCTCGTTAAAGGAGGCACCGAAATTGGTGACCGAGGAGGGAGCAGGCGAGGGGGCCATGACGAAGGTCGGGGCGGAGGAGCGGGAAGTGGTAACCAAGAAGGGGCCGGGAGGAGCGGCGGCTGCCTGGTAGTAGATAGGAGCGGCATGGGGAGACGGGTTTAGGTAGACGGGTTGGTAGATGTATTGGGGCTGGGAGGGGACTATGTAGTGTTGGCCTGTTGAGGGGTCCAGAAGCATTTGGTTGGGCACGTGGTGGAAGCCTGAAAGGGCGTTAATTAAAATCAAGCACCTGTTGGTATTATATCAAGCTCTATTTTAGATCATTTTAAAACAGAAATTCTAAGAGTCCATCGGTCATTCAACGGGTTTCCATTAGAATAGGCTTGCCTATAAATACTGAACAAATAAATTTAAAAATAACTAAAAAATGTGCCGCATTCGGACTAACAATTTATTGCTCCTTCTTACCAAACGACCTAGAAAATCTGCCATCATCACCTAGCCTAAACAAAAATCACTATTAGTCAACTGTAGCGTAAAAGCCGAAGATTTAAAAAATCAACTAAAATTCGAAAAACTAATGTTTAAAAAATATGAAATTCCATAAGAATCAACTCTCAACATCTCAAAAAACATCTCAGAACATCTCAAAATTTAATGTTTCATCAAATCTTATCCTCACCCATATACTTCTTGCTCTCCCCATGACCTACGACTTTGAAACTCCCATTTTAACAAGCAAAAAAGCTTCAAAAATTAAAAGGTGTTAAAAAGTCAGACTAAAAAACCAAAAAATTCAGATATTTAATATATTTCCAGGCTTTTATAAATTTATCTAGATTGCTTAGAATGGGTTCCAAATACTACTAATCAAAAAATGCAAAAAATTGAAAATTTAAGAATTTTTTATAAGGCAAATTCAAAATTCAAATTTAAGAAAAATTGTTAATTTGAAATAGCCAAAAAAATATCAAATCCCCTTTATTAAATAAAGCAGAACGATCGAGACGTGTCCGTCCGTTCGTCTGTCACGAAACTTCCAGACGCGAGTTGCGAGATTGAGCGAGCGCGGGTTACAATAGCGGCGGCGCTTGCGTTTGTACGCTTTTCGTCGTCCCCTTGAGTTTTGTGGTTTCGCGCGCCGTGTCGACCGGCGGTGGAAGAGCAAAGGTAAAAATTGTAAAGCATCAAATGGATTTTTGGTGGAATTCGAAGCGCCGAGGTGTCCTTTAGCCGAGAAATCGCTCAAACGAGGCGCGTAGCGCCGAGGCTGTTGCAAAATATAAATCTGCGAGGCGCGAAGCGCCGAACAATGCCGATTTAAAGAATACGGTCGCGCAATCGCGCGCGGCGCCGTTAATAAATTAAATAAACAAAAATTCCGAAATTTTGAAATTTTAAACTAGAAAAATTCTAATGTAACTCGCGTTTTGATTCATAAATTAAGTTAGGGAGCAAGAGACCTTATAAAACATGTCCTGTTTCTCATCTAATCCTCACCATGTAATACACTCCTTGCTCTTCACTCAATATTCCAAAATTTCCTATTTAAAAAACCAAAAATGTGTTGAAAATGAAATGTAAAAATGGCCCGATTTCTGAATATTCAAACTAGAATAATTCCAATGCTGCCTAGTTTCTTGACTTGAAACATTATTTCAGGGTCTAAAAAACGTCAAAAATGTTCTGCTTTTCATCTAAACATTACCCATATAATACACAACCTTTTAAAGGAGCAAAAGGGAGCAAGAGACCGTTTAAAAAATCTTCCGTTTCTCTTTTTTTGTTTCTCTCTAAAAAATCTAATCCTCACCCATGTAATACACTCCTTGCTCTTCACTCATCACTCTAAAACTTCCATTTTAAGCCGAAAAACTCAGAATAGCGCTACTCAACACTGCGTCTCCTACTTAAAATGCATCCCTAAACCTTGGACGTTCCTCTTTAATGCATGAATACGTGTGGCCCTGGGATGATCAGTTAAATTAGTGAATTAATGGAATGGCTAATTAAGAGCCGAGGAACAAGAGAATGCCAAAAAGAGAAAAATAAGACCTAAAACCCAAAATTTTAAAAGGCATTTTTAAGATACAAGGAAGTAAAGCAAGGGCAAAGTAACCAATGACAGGAGTAACCTACATAAACTCTTGGGAGGCGCTATCTTTAACATGACGAAAACGTTCGACTCGCTCTCCCATCGCCAGGATTAGCGTTTTATCGCGTCTATCAGCTCATTATGCATATCCCTCTGAGGTCAGCGATTTACCGTATCTTATTCAAATTTATGCGTGAAAAACACGACCTACCGTGTCCCATGGACGGGGGCGGCGGACCCATCTGGAGCATTGTGTTGAGTTGATCGGCTCGACGAACGCTCGATGGCGACGAGATACTCGACGAGTTGACGGAAGAACCGCCTCGGGGGTGTCCATGTCACAGGCGCCCTGTTGTTGGAGGATAGCGTCGTGGGAGCTCAGAGGCCCCGACGCGCCTGGAGAACGCGAGTGTTGCGAAACGGAGTCGCCGTTCAGGGAGTCCGACGAGTTCATCGTCGTCTGTGAGGTAAGTCGCGTGCGCAGCGAAGGCGTCGAGGTTACTGGTGGCGGCGGCGGAGCGGCCGATGTGGGAGCTGGAAACTGGTAGGTTAATAATATATTAAAACGTTTAAAACCCGTTATCGCGTGGGAGTCAAGCATTCAAAAATCCGAAATATGAACAAAAGTGCATTTAACAGATGGCGCTCTCTGGTCTTGAGATGCTCAAAAGACTAAATTTGGAATGATCAATTTAAATCGTAGTGTACGTAAGAACGAAAAATTCGAAATTAACAAACTGTTCGCTGTACGGATACGCCAAAAATTTGCATTACGTTAAACTCTAAATTTAAGATCAGCTTTAACATGAAAACGGAGATGAACTCGACTCTCAAAAAAATCTTGCAAAGAATAAGGCTTATATTTAAATTAACATGATTCAGCAGCATTTATCACAAAAAATATGATTTAGAAAATGTTGTGTGGTTGTTTCAAATACGTTATCGTGTGGGAGTCAAACGAAAATCCATCAGAAAATTTTTAAACGAAAGTGCGTTTAACAAATGACGCATTCTGGTCTTGAGATGCTCAAAATTTAATTTTGAAGTACTCAATTTTAGATGTAGATTGCAGTTTACCTTAAAAAAATATTTTAAGACCTATGAAGATTTTTGATGGAGTAGAGTGTCAAGTGACCGAGTGTCCAAGTGCCAAAAAATAAAATCTCTCAAATCTAAAATTAAGCTTGTTGAGGAAGAATCTGGAAACAACAAAAAATTTAATGTTAGAAACTTTGAAAAATGCACTTAAATGTGAAAACCTTGCAAATGTTCAATAACACCCAGTGTTTGACAGCTAAACGGAGAATGTGACAATCATGACGATCATAGTTCACAAAGTTCACAGCGGTAAATTGCGTTTTCCCAAAAAACTCTTTCGTTGATGACAAAACCAAAAAAGCCATTGTAAAACGTACTAAATTGAAAGACCTCAATTTCCATTCATTCTATGTAAAAACGTAAATTGTGATTGTTCTCAAATATGTCGATAAAATGAAGAAAGTATATCAATTCAATTCAGGTCGACCCAAAAAAGCAAGTAAGAAAATTGGTCCAGAATTCAGAACGATTAAACTGAAAACTGAATTAATAGCGTCCAAGTATCCAAATTTCTTCAGTTTCACTTCAAAAGGTTGAAATTTTGATGAGCGCTTCTTGTTTCAATGTAAAAATGCATAAATTAATTCATTTCTTCTGAAATCAAGAATTTTAAAGATAACTTATTGACATGGTGGGAACAGAAATGCAACCACGAATATCAGGCAAAAATATTTAATTTTAAAAACTGGTTTTCTTTTACTGTAAAATCAAGGACTTGAATTTGGAAACGAAACTTAAACGAAAGTGCATTTAACAGATGACGCTATCTGGTCTTGAGATGTTCAGCAAAGTTAGTTTTGAAGTAGTTAATTTTAGATGTACATTCTCCTATACGCGTGCGCGAAAAAATCTAAAAATGATATAATTTACAAAATCAAGAGTTAGGTTGGCAGTGCACAAATTCGAAAAATAATTTTTAGTGATTAATTGGTAAGTATCTCTAGTCTCAAAGCGCTCAAAAATGAATTTTAGTAATAGTATGCACATTGAAACAAAAGAAATTAAAATTAACGAAACGATTGCTGTAACGATGTGCAAAAATTTGCGCTACATTAAGCTCGAAATCGGAGATGAGCTCTAACATTAAAACGGAGATGAACTCGACTCTCAAAAATAATCTTACAAAGAATATGGCTTATATTTAAATCAACATGATTTAGCATTATTTATCACAAAAACGTGCTTTAAAAAATAAAAATGAAAATAAATGTAAATCAAAAGTGGTTAAAGTTCATACCAATGGGTCCGCAATAGCTGGAAACTGGTAGGTTAATAATATATTTAAACGTTTAAAATCCGTTATCGCGTGGGAGTCAAGCATGCAAAAATCCGAAATATGAACAAAAGTGCATTTAACAGATGGCGCTCTCTGGTCTTGAGATGTTCAAAAGACTAAATTTGGAATGATCAATTTAAATCGTAGTGTACGTAAGAACGAAAAATTCGAAATTAACAAACTGTTCGCTGTACGGATACGCCAAAAATTTGCATTACGTTAAACTCTAAATTTAAGATCAGCTTTAACATGAAAACGGAGATGAACTCGACTCTCAAAAAAATCTTTATTTATGTTGCGTTAAAATGGATTAAAAAATTAAGAGTTAAGTTTAAGTTAAGGGAGCAGTGGACAAACTCGAAAAATAATTTTTCAGTGATCAATTTGTAATGATGTCTTCTCTTAAAGCGCTCAAAAATGAATTTTAGTAATAGTATGCACAATGAAACAAAAGAAATTGAAATTAACGAAACGATTGCTGTAAAGTTCAAATTCAAAAGATAATTCTTAAGTGATCAATTTTTAAATAGAAGTGGACAAAAGCTTCAAAAACCAGAAGACAGATGGAGCGACAAGTTTTTTACTATCCGAATAAAGATTTGATACAGTTCAGATGTATTTGGAATTAGCGAAAACGAATTCATCGCCGTGACGCCCCTCCGTTGAACGCTAAACGTATTGAAACGTTTAGAAATTATTATCGCTTGTGAGGTTTACAAGCAATTTGATTAAATCTGCTGTATCAAATTAAGGAGAACGATCCAGACGTGTCCGTTCGTACGTGTGACGCCTCCGAAACAATGTCCCTGATTGGGCAAACGCGGGTTACGGTAGCAGCGCCATTTGCGTTTGCACGCGTTTCTCCGTCGCCGCGGACCGGTCGGTTTTGCAACCTCGTTGGCGCCTAAATTGGTGTCCCAAACGCCGAACTGGCCACAGTTAGCGGTGTTTTTGAGCTCAATGGAACACGCACAAAATTTGGAACAGAATAATATATAATTGGGAGTATAAATTTATGAAACTGAAATCGGTGCGTTGATATGTTTTTGAAGGCGCGAAGCGCCGATTCAAAACTTATTTCGAAACTGAAACCTAACGCAATAGCGCGCGTAGCTCCGTTAATCAGCAAGAGGGCATTTGCTTAACTTTGATTAAGCCCATAACCAAAAATGAAACGTCAGAGCATTAAAAATATTTTAAAAAAACGAAAAATGTTTTCAAAATGAAAAACGCAAAAAAGTAATTGAAAAATTTGCCGGAACTCAAAAATATTAACGTGAAACTGACGAGGTACCAAAAAGTACCAAGTATCAAAAATTTAAAAAGTACTAGAAGGTCGAAATTGTGATGAACACATCTTGTTTCATTGTTTAAAAAATTTATGAGATGATTTCTCCTCGAACAAAAGAAATGTTAACCATAACTGATTGGCAATTACGAAATAAATCCCAACTGCGGTCAACCAAAATGTTGTCAAGAATGTAATAAGGAAAATTTAGTTGTTTTGTAAGCTAGTGTACATAACTTCCCCCGCAATTGACGAGGTTCAAAAATTCCAAATAAGCTAAAAGATTATTCCGTCCACAGACGTCACCAACTCCCCCATAAAATTGAATCAGTTCTCCTCCGTTTCACCGGATCAATAACGTTTGTTCTTTACTGCCCACAACTTAAAACTCGATTCGCTCCGTCACGCCCTCGCGCGGGAATAACAACTCCGCCATCTTTTTGACCTAGAAAATTGAACGAGGTATACACCACGTGGAATATACCATCTTGTGTGACGCTGCTATGCAGAATAATTTAAAAATAGATGATCTGATTTTATCAAATGAGAAAAGATACGTTCCTATCTATTAAAAAACTTCGAAATTTTGAAATTGATAATTTAAGAAATTATACAACGTTCAACAAGACGAAAGGAAAGGAAGGCGAAGATAAGTTTCTAGTTAGACGTATCAAAAATACGCAGTTTAGTTAAGGCTACTAAAAATTCAATCTCCGAAAATCGCAATAATTAACAATTTTAAATTTTAAAAAAACAAGGAACTTAGGCTTCATTAAGATAGCACAAAAATGATGCTTAATAAAAATGATTTAAATAGACTTAAACTTTATTTGCCACAAACCCTAAAATTTAAGTTTAAGAACAAATTTTGCAAGTACTATAAAATACTAGATCTACAACTCTGATATCTACAACTTCATCGCCGTTAAGACTCAAACTGCACGACCGCTCAATGGTCGAAAAAATGCAAAATGACTACTATCTTACAACCAGTCACCACTTGCAAGTCTAGACTCGCGTCGCAAATCAAGGTCCGGTGTGCCTAATGGACCTCCCTGAATCCTTCCTCATCGCTGCAGCCTGTAACCTCGTTTCTCAAGCGATTATCGGTCGTTCGCACGAAAACGATGAGGCAACGCCGCACAGCTAGTCTTCAAGACAAGACGCCCGAAAAGAAGTAGAATAGCGCGGGCTAAGAACCAAACCGGTTCTTCGCTTTTTTACGCGCATCAGCGGAGATGTACAGAACGAAGCGGCCCCATTGCGCGTCTTGTCTTGTCATTAGTGGCGGCGGCGGAGGATAGCACAAAAGAATCTGCCAGCGGTGATGGTGCTGGTGGTAATAAGGAAGAGTGGCGAAATCAAACTATAAAGGGAACGCGGAATCGGGGAAAGTGTGAGGGCTCGCTGTAATTGCCCTCTTATCGTGATTTCTGTTTTTGGAGAAAAGAATAATTTATGTGCGAGGGGAACAGAAAGGGAATAATGGGTTCAGATGGTATAATCGGAAAGTGGTTTGGAATTGATGAGCAGCCTAAAAAACGCAAACGACATGAGCAGTAAAATTAAGAAAGATCTCGCTAACAGCTCAAAACTCGCACAAAAAATTTGTTGAAAGCCTGTAAATTACCCCGCAGCAAGAAATAATGAAGATTTAATATAAGGAATGATTAGATAGGAAACGGGAGTGAAGCAGAACACACAAAAAAGCCAAAATGTCAATTTAAAACTAAAAATCAATAAAGTACTTTTTTGTGTGCGGCTCCGGAAGCCAAAAATAAAACCCTTGCTCCTCAAATAAGGTTTTAATACCAGTCTAAACTAAAGAATTTATTCAAATTTCACTTTTTCTAAACGCGGAAAATGGTATGCAACTGATGAAAACCTAAAAAACGCAAACGCCATAACATGTAAAATTAAGATATTGCAATTTGCTAAGAGCGTTAATTGATAAGAAATGGTTTGATGCACTCATCCATATCTAAAATTTAAAACAGCCAAAATTTAAATTTGGTAAAATTTAAAAATCCATAAATCTCTCAAAATCTCGTAAGACGCGTACCTAAAACCTAAAAAATTCAATTGAAAAAAACGTCAAAAACTGAATACCGTTTTAAGAGCCATGAGACTTTATACTGGTTCTATACGCGCAAACTTATGCTTAAAAATGGGCATCACTTTCAAAACATTTATTTTAAGTATATCAGCTAAGATCTGAAATTCGATTTAAGCTACCCATAACATCAAAATAGAAACTTGAATTTTCGTTACAGATCTGTTAAAAATTGAATAGCATTAGATATTACGAAAGCTCTCAAAACCAAAAATACAAATTTACCTGTTTTGCACTATTACACGCGGAAAATGGTTTGTAATTGATAAAAGGTCTAAAAACGCAAACGACATGACATGCCAAATAATAATAGCATGAAGAATTAATTAAGAACGGTTAGATGAGAAAAGAAACAAATCCAAAAGTTCATTTTGAAAAATTAACTAAAAACGGCGCATTATCTAAATTTAGAGTGATGTCCTGGTCTTCAAAAAAATGAACTTGAAGCAAATGCTTGCGAATTTCGTTGAACTACTTCTAACATTGGAATTCAAAGTTTCCTTTCCATGTTAAAACAATTTTTTTCAAATTGACCCAGTAAAAAAATTTGACAAGCCCAAAACTCGCAAAAAAAACGTTTACAGTATTTTTAAGTCTTTGAAAATTAAAAGCATTGAAATTTAGTAATTAAACCTTCGATAAAAAATATTTGGTAAAACAATAATCGAATGCGGGAGCTTACACTGTTGTTGAAAACTTATATCTTAATCGTGAAAAGGACGCCAACAAAAATAAGTTCAAAAACCGAAATTTTGAACCTAAATTAATTAAAAATAGAAGCGAAAAATACCTTTTTACACGTTATCACCATCAAAAATAGCAAAACGTTTACTTCCCGACGAAACAACACTTCCATACACCTCAAAAACGTCCCCCCAGACAGGCATGTGTAATCTAAGTACGCATTGAAAAATCAATATTTGCCTCATGCCTCATCCAATCGTAACGACAACCCCCGCCGGTCCGAACTAGAACTGTTACGAAACATCTCTCCAAGGCGCCTTAGCGCGCTACCAATCAATACCCGAGCGGACTTCCCGCGGAGGAAAAAACGGCGATTTAATCCCGAATTATATTCAAATTTCAGGCTCGAAAAAGCGACTCACAGCGACTTGGCGACGAAGTGGTGACGAGTGATCGAGTGGTTGATTCCAATTTCGCGCCGGGATCATTGATCGACACGTTGGAACGAGAGATCTGAAAAGAAGGATCGGTTAAGGGATGGTGTGCAGGCAGATAACGCAAGTGGACAATGTCCGTTTGGGTATAAAAGGGAGCGAAGATTGGGCGATGCAGGCAAAAAGCGGCTGGTGGTTGAGCAAACAGAAGACGCGGAGAGGCATTTTTGTGCGGTGACGCGGGGACGCCCACGCTGGTGATACGTATTGATTAGGAGCGGACTTTCAGGCGAAAATGTACTTTATGGTAAACTTGAGTGTGACCTCTTGTGCCAAAAAATTTAAAATGCGTTTAGCGCTTAAAATGAAATTCAAAGAAGACATTCTCAAATTCAATAAGCACGGAGCCAAGCAGGACAAAAATTTCTGTCTTAAAATTTACGTTTCATGATACCGCGATAGGAAAACGCCGACTTCTCCAGCATCCAGAAAGCCGCTTTACTAGTTGGAAAACACTAAAAATCGATTTACGTCATAGAAAACGTCGTTAAACATAACCCTGCAGTAACATATGTTATGCTGGTTTCAATTATGTCAAAAGTAAAAACAAGTTTGCCCGAGAGAAATACGTCTAAAACACTGAGTACACCCACCGCAGTCAAAAATGTATTTTGAGTGTAACAAATAATTGCTTTTAATTGAATATTCAAGCAAGCTTAAAACGCGGCTTCTGCCAAAAATTAAATAAATATGTAGGCAAGATAATTTAATTTAAACAACCAGCGTTCTTAAATGCTTTCACTCATTCTGGTTCTTCAATCAATTCATGTTGCAAAATGTGATTTGGAAAGCTTATTTGAAAAACTGTACTTGGTCCTTTTAAGCTTCAACCTTTCAAGCTCTTCCGCTTGATTTTTGATTTTGCAAAAATTCAGTTTTAAAAAACTGGCTCACGTGGCCGTCAAATCGTCAGATTCTTGAAATCGTCTGATTTTCCCCGTTCTCCAAAAAAAAATTCAAAAATTCAGAGTTTATTGACAAAATGTGGAAAAACACAATTTAAGCTAAAGTCGCAGCAATCTACGATCAAAAATGTAATCTTAAAAATCAAACGCGACTTAGACGGCCAAAAATGTTAATTGCAATGCTTCTTTAAAGCTAAGCCGTCTTTCTGAATACGCTGACCTTCTATTATCTCCTGCATAAATTTCAACTCGCAAAAAACGAATTCAAGAAAAGAACCGAAAACAGCGTTGCACCGACGAACAAAATATATGAAAAATTTTATTTTATGCGCCTACGCCAACAACAAATGTGAATAAATGAACACAGCTTTATCACAAAATAGCTGATGTTGACATCCAAAACCAAGAAGCCAGTCCAAGCTACCAAAATTACAACCTTGTGAACTGTCGAAATCCCATTGAGGACATGTACTCATACTCCTGTTTTGTTATATAGTAAACAGGAACTTCACAATGGACAAAACTAAGTTAAACCCTGGTTGTGAGATTAGCTCAATACACAATGGATCGTTGTTTGGGAAACCAAAAAATGCGGTGATTTAAATAGTATGCAAGAGGTGACTTTTCAGAAAATGTGCAATCCAACTCTCGTCTCGCTGTCAGTAATAACCACGATGAAACAAAAATAACATCGCGATTAAGCCTTAACTATATATACAACCAGTCAAATTTGAAACCTTTTAGCTAAAACCATGAGAGTACACAACGGACGAAAAATAATGAAAACCTGACTATTGGAATTTGTCACAAAAAATGATAAAATGCACAGAAAAATGTGGTGGAAAATTAGGATCTCGGTGCTCTTGTTTGCCTCCAAATATATGTATTCATGTGGGATAAATGTCGAAAGATCTTTCAAAAATAAATAAACTTTAAAGCTTCAAATAAATATCTAAAATTCTCTGTTTCTGCAACAACCACGTTCGTCTCATAAAATTCAAATGACACGCAACTGGTCTTTCCAATCCCGTCTCGCTTCCAATAATGACCACGAAAAAACAAAAATGGCATCGCGACTGACCCCTAACTATATATAACCAGTCCAGTTGTCTCTCGGCTGGTCTTTCTTCTCCCAGCATCGAAGAGGACAACTGTCCAGCACGCCACGGTCGATCTCTCTTGCATCGTCCTGGTTGGAAATAACGCTTCTGAGACTGCGGCGGCGGCCGCCGATTGACCTCCAGCGACCGGCGACGCGGCTGGTTCTCCGTTGCCACTGCTGCGTCGTTAGGCGCGGTGAACGACGACGATCGATCGCCGCGACGCCGTTGAAGCAGCGGCTACGTTGTTTGTCGCCCGCAGAGGACGAACGGACCCCAGAATGCATCGCTTTATGTATGCAAGCAGCGATGAATTGATAATTGAAGCAAGAAAAAAGAAGACAAAAGAAGCGAAGACGAATTGGAGGAGCGGCCGAGGCGATTGAGTTATACGGATATGAATTAGTGCGAAGCGCGGGGAGAGGGAAAGTGTTTGGTGGGGTTAGGACGATGAAGACGCTCGGATGTGACTAATCGAGTGCGTAATTATGGCATTTGCAAGATTAAATTGGGCGACTTGTAAAAAGATAGTAACAATTGAGCAAATTGTGGTTGATGGGCTCATCTGATTAGAGTAAATTTGCACTCAAAATACGTGTAGGCCCATGATTTGGTTCGATTTGATTTGGAACACCAAAATTAATTTTCAAATTACATAAAATTGAAAGGCTTCGCAAAGCATAAAAAATAGAGCCTGATGCTTAGTGCCAAAAAATGCAAATTAATAAAAAAGTGACTTTAAAATATTTAGATAAAATAGCGATTTGAAAAGAGTGAAGCAATTAAGTAAATGATAAGCTGATAGATAGTAAGTAATCCAAGTGCTCATAGAAACCAGTTTGAGTAAATCTACCTGAACCACTAAAAATTGGTGTAGCGTTACAATTCAAAGCTGCGAACTATTGTACAATCAAATATTATTGAATATGGAACGCATGCCGAATGACAAAACCGGAGACAAGGAGGGGAAAAGTGTTAGGAATTATCATTTCGGGAGTACGATCCTAAAAATCAATTAAAGCAAATTTAGCAAAAGTATTTAAAATTGGTGTGGGTGCTTTGAAGCTTTAAAGCACAAGATCAATTTGAAAAGTACGTAAAAATTGAAACGCTGTCGAAAGCAGTGAAAATTGACAGCTTCCTGGTGACAAAAAACGCGGAATCAAAAACAATTGGATGAATAAAAAAGGGACTAGAACGCTTTACCAAAACAGCTTAGTCACAAGGTGTTGTGGATGAAATAGTAGTTGCCCAAAAATTGATAATTAAAATAGACGCTGATCTGCAATGTAAAAAAATGTAAAATTGAAATTAAATATGTTTGAAGCTTGGCTTAAAAACATTGAAATGAAACTGACGCCGGATTACAAAAAACGTAAAATTAAGAGCTAGTTAAAATAAGATAGAACGATTGCAGTGTTAAAATTGACTTGTTTGAAGCTTTTATGAGCATTAAAAATAAACGGAAATTCCGAATTGCAAAAATACGTAGAAAGAAGACAAAATTGGATAATCTTGAAAAAGAATTTTACCACAATGGATTAAACGTTTGAAAAATGACAAGAACGATTTTCTAGAACGATTTGCCAAGGCGTTTTCTAGCATTCAAAAATATTCAATATTGGGAATTGACTCCGCAACCAAATTTAAAAGCGGGCATCAACTGCACGACCGAAAAATACCGTTTTCAATTGATTTTTTTAATCTGATAGACGAGAAAAAGAAAGCTGATTTGACGAAAGAAATGTCACAAAAAATAAATTCAATAAGAACTCCGAGAATTTGTGACAACCCGATGTTCGGTGAACCAAAAATTTACTGTACAATATTGTTTAAAGTTTTATTGAGATCATGAAAAAATTACAGCTTACAGAACTGTTCCCGGAAAATGATTTGTTCAATGGATTCTTATAAAGCGTTCAAAGGAATGCCAGTTTTCCGATTCAAAAATGATTAAGATAAGTTTATAATGCGAAAATCGCCGAAAACACTGAAAATCGTGGACAATGCTTGCATTTCAAAATGCCACAAGAAATTAAACTTATCTAAAAAATGTTTAAATGATTTTACGAACCTCAAAAAATCTCTCTCTGTAGGAGCGAAGATTATCCCTCTAATGACCGTTTCGAGTGGTCGTGCGACCCTCTCGCAAAGGATAATTGATGATGATCATTGAGGGGGTGAAACCCGACGCGGCCAGCTTTGGGTAGGCGAACGGACACCACATTTGCTAGCTTTGAAGGGCATAAACCGACATTTGTCGGTCTTCCTAGCGATCAATTAAGAGTGAACAGGAGGTCGATTGAGCTGTTTACAAACAGTCGCAGCTTCGACGATCGCTTTCAACAACAAAGAAGCAAAAATAGTAAAAACCGAAAGAAGTCCCGTGAGCGCAAAAAATGGATCAAGTAACTTAAAAATGTGGCTTAGAAATCAGAAAACGATGGAGCATAAAGCATCTCTTAGGTGCTAAAAATATCATTTGAAGTGTTTTTTAAGTGTAATTTAAAATGGCTTGACTTGGAAGTCGGCATAAAGTCTACATTTTCACGTATGATGTTTCAAAAATAGGCATTCTATCAAAATCAAAACCTCAAAAATTACAAACAACCCTTCCATCGGCGGAATCAAAAAAACAACTGATTTTAAAATTTTCAACTGTAAATTGAAGCTATCTACTCCTAAGATATGCATAACCGTGCAAAAAAGCATCGAAAATTAAATTAGAATGTGATGGAACAGAGATTAAAGACAAAAAAATAGACTGTTACATGTTTAAAAAAGCTTATCATTAAAATCAAAGACCCGATTCCATTAAAACTGCACTTCCCTTTTTCCTTTATTCGCCAAACAGCTCTTCGCTTCCCTTTTTTCCAGTTTAAGAAACGTGACACAAACAAATTGTCCCTTGACAGATCACCAAACAACCTAGATTAATGTGTTTGTGTTCATGCTACATGACATCACACGTCTTAAGTTTTTCTAACGTCTACATACATGTGCGCCTCCCCACCGAAACGAAGTGTGTGCGGATGGACTTTTTCAATTTACCTAAGGAGCAAATAGGACGACAGTGATGGAGTGGGTGCTCGATTGCGGACGGGTTACTGCCTAAGAGCAGAAAAACTGCATTCCGGTTTCTGTGAACTAATAATTTATGACGGTCGGTGTTCTTTGCCTAAGGTGAACGGGGAAGATCTGACGATTTCACACTTTGAGATGATCGCGTGATGGTCCACTTTTGGTGGTTTTTGGTCGGTCGTTGGGCGATCATATGTGAAAAATAGGAGACTTCTCGGCTTTGATGGCCACGTAGGAAGGCCAGTTTTTTAAACTCAATTTTTACAAAAGCAAAAATCAAGCGGAAGAGCTTGAAAGGTTAAAGCTTAAAAGGATCAAGTACACAAATTAATGAATAAATTTGAGTACTAATAAAGTCAGAAAAGCTCTCATAACCAGAATACCTAGCACTGACCAACTGACTATATTTCAAAACTAAAATTACAGCATTAGACCTATTATGAAATTTCGCTTTCAAGTGAAGAATGGAGATGCAAAAAGCAAAAATTTAGCTCATTTAACCATGATTTGGTTCGATTTGATTTGGAACACCAAAATTAATTTTCAAATTACATAAAAATTGAAAGGCTTCGCAAAGCATAAAAAATAGAGCCTGATGCTTAGTGCCAAAAAATGCAAATTAATAAAAAAGTGACTTTAAAATATTTAGATAAAATAGCGATTTGAAAAGAGTGAAGCAATTAAGTAAATGATAAGCTGATAGATAGTAAGTAATCCAAGTGCTCATAGAAACCAGTTTGAGTAAATCTACCTGAACCACTAAAAATTGGTGTAGCGTTACAATTCAAAGCTGCGAACTATTGTACAATCAAATATTATTGAATATGGAACGCATGCCGAATGACAAAACCGGAGACAAGGAGGGGAAAAGTGTTAGGAATTATCATTTCGGGAGTACGATCCTAAAAATCAATTAAAGCAAATTTAGCAAAAGTATTTAAAATTGGTGTGGGTGCTTTGAAGCTTTAAAGCACAAGATCAATTTGAAAAGTACGTAAAAATTGAAACGCTGTCGAAAGCAGTGAAAATTGACAGCTTCCTGGTGACAAAAAACGCGGAATCAAAAACAATTGGATGAATAAAAAAGGGACTAGAACGCTTTACCAAAACAGCTTAGTCACAAGGTGTTGTGGATGATGTGGTTGCCCAAAAATTAAATGCAAAAATTTATTAAGTTTCTAATTCAAATCTCAATTGTCCACGCTTATTAGGCCTCAACTAACACGATCAACAAAATAACGCTAAATTGAAAAAGCCAAAAAAATACAAAAAACTCAACTTATTGACTCTACTGTAATTTCTGACAGATACTCTTGACCGATTCTTCAACTATCTCATTTTCCAAAGTTTTGTGAAATTCTAAAATCACAAAAATTTTAAATTTACGGTTTCCAAATTCAAAAAGAACTCATTTCCTGCTGTCCATTGTTCAAGCACAACTACTCAATCAAAGATCCCATTACAGTATCTTCAAGGACCAAAAACCACTTTTCCTACTGCAATCAAAAAGCCATAAACCGCGCCATTAAGCGAATTTCCCATTTGCCTCCTTCTAACCAAGAGAAATCAATTTTGTTGATCTCCTGCTCTTCTCCCTGCACCTGACCCAAGATCACCCTTTTTCAATTCAATTAAATTAACCCACCGAAAGTCGCTTTCTCGCCTCGGACCAGTACATCATCGACGACGGAGCCAATTTCGGCGCAAACGAACACATTGAGCGCAACGGGACGATCGGCCGATCAAAAGACATTTCGGAAAACTCGAATGCGCCGCCGAAGCGAGGTCCTTTTCGTGCGCGGAGATAGAAGGAACAAGGGCTCGAAACAGGAGAGAACCGGTCGATGTGCGTCTTTCGACCGCCCCTTTTCAGGCGTTTTTTGAAAAAACTTTCTGAGAACGGTGTAAGAGCGCGACTAATTGCTTTATTAAAATTAGCAGTCGTTGGGATTGAAACGTTTGAAATAAATCCAATTTTTAAAAGCCAAAATTAGAAAAAAAGTCACCAAAAAATCGGATAAGGATGAAAAAAGGTCGCCGATCGCGTTACCAAAAATACTTGAAGTTTAAAAAATTTAGTCGCACTGAGAGAATTTTTGTCTAATAGGGATGTCCCCCTTCTACATCTATCGTGGCAGAGTTAATGAAAAACCACTCCAAATTCAAGTAAAAATAGAAGGACCTGCTGTGTTGATTGTGTGCCTGATCAAAAAAGTAAAATTACAAAAAAATTTTAAAAAATTTAAAATTAACTTGGAAAAAAACTGATAATTCCATTCGACGTTAGGATTTGAAACGTTGGAGTTAGAGAAAACCCTCAAAATTAAAAATTTAAATATATTAATTACCGAAAATAAGCCAAAATTTGATAAGGCTTGCGCTTATCCTGGGTAAAAATCTGAAATCTGATTAAAATTAAATCTGAAAATTGACCAAAAATGATTTCTTAACCAGTTAAACAAATTGAAACTTACCCGGAATTTCTTTCTTAATTAAAGCTTCTTTAATTGCACTTAAAACTAAGAAAAACACTGGAAAACAAAGTATAACTCAAATGTCTCAATAACAGAAACCAACCAATGCGCGACTAGAACCAGTGCACAAAAAATCTCAAAATTTAAACAGTTGATGGGTTAATTCAAGAAGCAAAAAATGCGATTAGATAAATTGAATTAAAAAGCAGTTGACATAAATTTTTGACGAGTTCAAAGAGTTATCCAAAAAAACATTTAAAAGAAGATACCCGAAGCGAAAGAATTACATGCGAACAAATCCATTCAGTTCGAAGCAAAATTTCAGTCAAGGAGTGCATCAAGAAAATCAAGGAATCTATCTCAAAACCGAAACTTTGCACAACTAAAAAAATTTCGAAGTGTTAAAATTAAATTAGCTCAGCTCAAACACACAATTTGCGTGATAATTTGATAATTTGCAAATGAGCAAATAATTAGTTCTCAAATTAAAGCTTCAAAATGTTGAACCAAATTAACAAAATTTGAAGTTTAAAAATTTAAGCACCTCAAAAACAAAGCAAAAAACTGCATTTGTTCAATTTGAAATCTCTTCTCTCACAAACAGAAAAAATCTTAGTTTAAAAAATATTTTTTACCTCAACCAAGTCGAAAAATTAAAGACCTACCCTTTTCTTCTTATCAGGCAATCCCAGAACAGCCGTGTTGGGAACCACAGAGGAAGAAGGGCGATTATTGGCAAACAGATATCTCCTAACAGAAGACGAAATACCAAAAGAAGGTGCAGTTAGATTAGAAGAGGACAGCTTTGATCCCGAAGGTGTCCGTTTTAGTGAGTTTCCGTTGTGAGCTGAGTCGGGAGAGAGGAGATCGTGGTCGCTGTGGTTCTGAAAATAGGCTGTGATTTGCATCTTAGTCACTTGTTCAAAAATGTACTTTAAAATTACCCCAAAATTAAAACTGATGCCCACCCTAACCGTCCAATCCTAAGATCCAAAAGAAGCGAAACCAGTTTCAAGCAGTCAAAGTCAGAATTCCAATTTGTTTTGATCGATTAAGACAGCCATGCTGATTGATTACGGTAATCGGATGCAGTCAAATCATAACAGAATCGGATTTGAAGCAACGCGCCCACGGTGGACTCGCTTTGGCAAGCGACGTGACCGCGACGGGTGTTTTAGGCGGAGAGCAGCTGCCGCGCAGGGACCGTGAATTAATTGGACGGCGGAGATTTGAGTGAAGCCAGATTTGGGATGGCAATTACGGGAGCAGAGGGTGGCCAAGCGAGAAATTGGATTTACCTGTTGACGTCAAAGAATGGTTAGACTTAGTGCTCAAAAATGACTATTAAATATGAAGCCGACTCACAGCAACTAAAAGTCTATTTCTAGCACGTGAATTCGCCTATAATCTAATAAACTTCAATGACCAAACGAAAATAAATAAAAATCAGAATAATTCAAATTCCAAGAACTGGTCCGAAGACCATGCCTCCAAAAACTGACTAAAAACATGATTTTACAATGTTCACATAAAATAATTTTTGAAAATGTTGAAGCATCTTGCAAACACCAAAAAATCTAATCTACAATAAAAACAATTTTAGTGTCAAAAATATAGATGTTTTAAATGTCAACGCTAAATATAGATTAAACCTCATTTGACGGTTGACCGTAGCATAAGAATAACCGTTCTCCTTATAACCATTTGCTCTCGTTTTGTGATATTCATCCTCATCCTCACACAATCCCGCTTATTCTCATCATAAAAACACGTTTAAAACCCTTCTACAAATAATGCTGACAAAGAATCTGACAAACAGACAAAAGGCAAAATGTTTTTGTCTCAACTTAAAATTGATAATTTGCAAAGAAGAGCAAGAATTTTAAGAAATTGAGTTAGAGACGTAGACAAGACCTCAAAAATTCAAATCTACTACTATAACTCAAAGTTGTCAAAAGTCGCTAATTTGTAACAAATCGCCGCCCTCATCTCATGTACCATGGAAAATTCGAATCTATTATTGTTAAAAGTTGCTGATTTCTAGCGATTTCTAAGAGACATTCTTAACAAAAGAAGAGATTTGCCTAGAAGAACAAGAATTCTAAGAAACTGAGTTAGAGACGTGGTTCTAAAATCAAAAATTCAAATCTACTACTATAACTCAAAGTTGTCAAAAGTCGCTAATTCTTAGCACCCACAAAAATTGTTTAAATTAGCAAAAGTTGTTTAATAAATTTTTAGAAGAATGTAGAAGAATTCAAAACAAAGAACTGATTTTACTGTCAAAATAAGGTTTTTGATGACGCAAAGAGCAAAAACTGATATTGAGTCCCGTATTCCCAACGATCAAAAAAGTAGCTAGCTAATTCTGAACAAATCGCCCTTGTCGTATCCTCTTCTTCATTACTTCTGAAAGTTTCAACTTCAAAAATGAAGCGTTTATTAAAAAATAGAACAAACGAAACACGCAAAAAACGAAATTTATTGCTAGTAAAGGTCATCCTGACACTGTTCACCTTGTTTTTATTATGCTAAACATGGATAAACAGGCAAAAATACTCGAAAGCACTACGTTTCTTTTGTTGAAAGGCACAGAAAAGGACGGCAATGGTCAAATTTCGATTAACTTCATATGTATTATTTCCAAAACATTGCTGATTCCTAACAAATCGCCCCTGTCATATTCTCTTCTCCTCTACCCTAAAAACCCTTGATTAACGGCTACATCGACACTTATCTCTGCTGCAAGTCTTATGATCGCGGACATCTGCTCTCAATTCTCCTTTTTTTCGCTATTTACACTCCATCTTCCTTCCCCAAACTTCCTCATTTCCTTCTGGCCACTTCTTTCCCAAAGGATAAATCGGCAAACACAAACGTTAAGGTGTCTTAATTGTCTCAATAGGCGCACTTTTCGACAGCTCTTTAACTCATGCAATAATGATTGTCAGGAACTGATCTCTGTACATCCCAATCCCACGTGCGTATGTCTTCTTGACTCCTACGTTACCCCTCAATCGCAGACGTCATCAGCAGAGAGGTAAACTTTTAAAAAGAAACAAATGACAACATGGGGATAACGATTCCTGTGTAACTCATCAATTATCAAACATCATGGCAAAGGAGCAAGGCTGTTGAGTGGATTGGCCAGTGTTGAACTCTCAGAGGCTTTAGGCGAGGTGTGAAAGACCAAAAAGTTATTTATAGATCGGAATACGGGCTAAGGAATGTGGCTATCAATTTGAGGGTGAGGGTGAAGAGGGTCAAAAAGCTCAATTTTAGTCTATGGTCGATCTATTAATTCAAAGCCTTATTTACTGGAAAACTTTTCAGCACATGTGTTCTGTTTTCTACCCAAGTCTAAAAAATAGGCGGATCATTCATCTTCGTGAAACAGACGAAAAGATCTTTGAAGAAAGAGTTGTTGACAGTAGAACAAAAACGAATTTGAGGTCATAATTTGCTTTTTTGTTAATGGCAGTCAGATGACACTGGAAGGGTGAAAACAGCCCAATTCAAATCTTGATTAAAGGGCCACAAAAGCAGGTCAAAAGCTTAAAATAAGGATTTGACACCAAACGCGTGAACCCAATATGTGATAAGCGTCAAGCAGCAAAAAGGAAAACGGAGCCAGTCGTTCGGGGTTTTGAGTGACGTTTCAAGGTGATTTGTGACAGGTCGTTTCCATTATGACTTTTGGAACGATTTTTTTGACACGGCGCATGGATCAAATGGAATAAAAAAATAAGACTTAGGAGTCCTCTTCAAAGTGTCAAAAATTCACTTTAAGGTTTAAAATTTGAATAAACAAATGCTTCAATCAATTTCAAAAAATGCGATAAATTTCGAGCCTCAAAATAAAGTTGAGGTGTTCATATCTGGCTGCCAAAAAACGTAATTTTCGAATGACAATTGATTGATTCCACGACCCAACAATTAAATTTTAGTTTATTAAATTGAATCTTCGAATTTTAAATCAATTAACCAGTACCGACCTCTGTTTATGAACCAAAGGTAAGCCAAAAAATTAGGTTAAGCACCTACATTCAATTGTTAAAACATGTCATTTTTGGATGCTCTCATCAACAAAAATCAAAAATAAAAAATGTTTTATTTAATTTTTAAAAAATGCGAAAATTAAGCTTTAGCTTTAGACCAAAAATAAGGCTAGGAGTCTACTCCAAATAGCCAAAAAATTTCAACTTTGTGAGTTGTTTTTGACACCAGAATGGCGTCACTGCTAGACTACAAAAATAAAATAAGTGTGATAAATTAAATTTCTAAATTTAGACTCAAAGCTGAATCTTCCAATTGACAAAAATGCTATTTTTAAATGCGCTTCGCATTTTGATGATGAACATTTGCCTTGGCAAAAATGAAGAACTTAACTTAAAAACTGAAAAATTGAAAATGCATCAATTTATTTTTAACAATTAACGGGGCCGAGCGCGCCACAGCGCGAGATTACAGTTTCAAAATGTATTCTGAGTCGTCGCTTCGCGCCTCCAAAGACCATTCATTTCGCATTTTCATGAATTTTCTCGAAATAGCGCAAATTATTGCACTCAATTGGTCCGCAACTGAGTGGATTTGGACTGGTCCCAGTACATCATTTGGTTTCAATTTTTGTGCATAGTCGATTGAGCCGAAAAACGACCGCAACGGTGGCCGATTTGGCGTTTGCGGCACCGATTTCGGCACTGTCGCGGTTGTAAAGCCGACCGGTCTACGGCGATGGCGAACGCCTGCAAACCAAATGGCTCCGCTACCGTCACCATCCGCGTTTGCCCAATCAGGGACATCGTTTCGGAGGCGTGACACACGGACGAACGGACACGTCTGGATCGTTCTCTTTATTTAATAGAGGGGATTAAACAAAAAATTGCGCTTTCGGCTTTAAATTATGAGCGGAAGGATAAGTCTCAGTGCCCCACTTAAACTTGTTCACAATAGCGATTTTCAGTTATTTGTGACATCAGATTGTCCTTTCATCCGGTATACAAAAATGAAATTTTGAGACCAGGCTTTATCAAACCTTATCTCTGTTTAAGAATCAAAGTTAAACCAAAACATAAGGTTTTGGCACCCGTTTCCCTTTCCAAAAAAGACTTTTTAGCGTTCGTTTCCCTTGAAAAAGTTTAATGCTCTCTCCAAAAAATGTGACTGAAAAATTTAAATGAAGCTCAGCGTCGAAACCAAGTTGGCTTACGTTGACTTGGTGTTATGACGTATAGGGAAGTTCACGTGCGGTTTGTTGATAATGCGAATTTCCTTTGACTAGGGATCCAAAGAGGGTGCTAGACCCTTACGCATTGTTGACTTTTCGTACGCGTTATTGTTTTAACATTTTTGAAAACTAGAAAAATTAAGCTTTGCATTACAAGCCAGAATATACAGATTACATCATACCACTCCGATTGTCAGAAAACGCAATGTTGTTTGTTACACCAAAACAGCGTCACTCAGATTACAAAAATTAAATTTCTAGTTTTTTCAAGTTTCACCTTTGTTGAAGACTGGAACAGTTTAAACCCGTAAACTATCCTTAATTCGTAGCGACTTACATGATTTTTCACAGGCGACGCTGAGGCCCTCCTTGGTGGAAGACTAAAGGGCATTTTCATCGAGATCCTCAACCAATCCTCAAACCACTTCAGTCCTAAGTTCTTATCCTATCGTAGTCGAGAGAGAACACTGAACACTCGTCTCTTGCCTGAAAACGTCTCTGTGCTCGCACACAAAAAAACACGGCGTCACGACAGCAAGAATCGATGTGAAGCCGAAGGCACGATCGACGGCCAACGCGAACACGACCAATAAATCGCCGACTTTTGTTTTCCGTCATCAGCAGTGGCGGAGAAGAAGAACTGATTGCATTTCGGAGCAGATGCCGAAGAGGGAGGATGGGATGGAAGAGCAGTTGTCACAATTGTCACGAAAAACATTTTTTGTCTAGTGCAGCCGGACATTTGGACGCTTCACAATAGGTGCGAAAGGTAGTTTGAAGAGATCTTTGATAAGGTTCCGAGGTTTGAAAGCTTATCAATCAAAGGCTAGGAATAGAAGCTGGAAAGGTCAAATACACACTTAAAAATCAGTTAAAAAAAGGCTTTACAGGAAGTAAATTTTTTAACCGTGTTATTCAATGAAACTTCAACTCTGTTGTTCATTTTTGAGGCTTGAGATCATGAAACGTCAACGTTGAATAAATGAAACAATTTTTTAAAAGATGATTTTTGATAGGAAATTTTATGAAGTTCAACTTTGAAATTGGAAAATAGCTACTTTTTTCCTTGACGCAACGCTGCAAACATTTTTCCGCTGCTAATTTAGTTAAGTTAATGAATCCTTTCATGTAAAATATGAAGCCAAAAAATGTTCCCGTCTCCCACAGTCAACAAATCAAACACACGCTTAAAAATATCGAACGAAACGTCGAAACACATCAGCGAACGCCTAACAACTGATACCTGAAAATTAACTTCCTGTCACTCAATTCCATTCGCTATTCGCCGCCCTCTTCCGCCAGCACGTATCCTCGTTGAGCGGAGGTTGAGTTTGGGACACCTGGCCACCGCCCTCTGACAGCCCTCTGGGCATCCTTTAGCCACGTTTCCGATTGTTTACGTTTCTTTTACGATCCTCCTCGTGACAAATCGTTTTGCGTTGCCCATACGGTCGTTAGAGGCGTTAGGGGATATTTAAAGGTGTGAACTTGTCAGAGTAGATAAATTTTTATAAAGCTATGAAATCCACTGAGATCGCGAATCTAACGAACACGCCTAGCCAAAGAGAGGGACAAAAATTTCCACTTCCATTTTGTATTTCTTCACAATGTCGTCTAAGAGCTTCAGCGTAGATTGGGCCTTGGCTACCTTGTCCATGTCTTCATTCCTCCATCCATCCTAAAACATTATTTTTAGACCCAAAAATGGCTCGTAAATTCTTACGTTCTCCATCATACGACAAAACCGGCTAAGGCTGTAAGCCCTGTCATTGGCCTTCTCGTCAGTGTCAGAAAATTCCACTTGGTTAAGCATTTTTTGGCTAAAAAGGAAATTTAAAGATAAAGAGAGAAAGGTTTGGCTCACTGGCTTTTAGGTAGATCTTCAAAAGGTGTATGTTGGAGCTCTGAGGCAGAAAAGGTGGGAGCAAGCCAGCCAGGGCTAAAGTTGGAGGTAGGAAAAGGCTCTTCTTGGCTTTGAGGTGGCTTACGCTTAGAAGCCTGGTAATTCCAGTCTTCATCGTTGTCTTCCCACTCGTCCTCAGGCATAGGAAGCTCGGCTTGGCTTGACTCAGGCTTTAGGACAGGATTTTGAGGTTCTTCATTTACCCATTCATCGTCAGGATTAGGAACTTGGAGCTCAAAACTGGCCTCAGGCTCCTCATCTTTAGAAGTGTCCATAAACCACTCTTTACCCGGATAGATAGGACTTCCAGCCTTATCATATTGTAGCTCCACCTCAAACGCAGGTTTAGGAGTCTTCTTGGACTTCTGGAACTTGTTTCCGATGCCTTTAGAAAAAGATCTGCGATTGGGAGGCCTCTTGTAGGAGCTTCCTTCGCCGGCTTCTTGAGACCTGTAGCCATTACCAGGTTCTAGAGGCTTCTCAGGGCACTCTAGACCCCAGTTTTCCTCTACGCCTTGATCCTTATTGCCACTAGGTCCCTGAAACACGTAGCCATAATTTTTACTTGATTCTGGACTAGCATTGGAGCCATTATGGTCGTTCTGGTCGTCTTCGGGAGCCTGATTCTGGTCTTGATTTACATAAGGCTTTAAATACTTTGATGTTCCATAGTAGATCTCTCCACGGAACAATCTAGGGTTCTGAGGCTTAGGAATCGCCATAACGGGAGGTGGAAGCATGACGGGAGGTGGTAGATATGCCGGAACTGGCAGATAGACAGGCAGCATCATAGGAACAAAGACAGGAGCGATTGGGTTTAAGCGGTGGTGCGCGTAGTTGACGTTGTAGTGGATCTGTTCACACTTCTTCTTAATCGCAAGCTTATGAAGCTGTCCAGGTTTTTGAAGCTTTAAAGTGGTCTCCACGTTGTGATACAGCTTGAACATGCTAGCAAGCTCCTTTCCTTTAGGAGTTCCAAGGCGTAGATACTTGCTTTTGAAAAGGATCATGTGGTAGGGTTTTAGCTCGCCAGGTCTGAACAAAATTCCTAAAATTGATCAGAATTGGAGAAAAGCACACCTGTTGAAAATGCCGTGTTCTTCACATAGCTCTTGAGTCTCCTGTTGTAAATTTCCGCAATTATCAGAGATCCAAGATTTGGAGCCACCGATTTCTAAAATCGTTTTTCGGTCGAAGACGAATTTTCGGTCAACATTTGGTGGCTTCAAAGGAAGCTCGACGTTGTGATAGAACTTAAACATGCTAGCAAACTCATCTCCTTTAGGAGTTCCACGGCTTAGGTACTGGTTTGTAAGGATGATCATCTGGTAGGGTTTTAGGTCTCCAGGCCTAAAATTAACTTTGATTTTTTAGTCTAAATTGTGAGCCTTACCTGTTGAAAATTCCATCTTCCTCGCAGAGGTCTTGAGTGTCCTTAGGGAGAATACCGATCCAGGATTCTGCGACACCGACTTCTAGAATCGTTTTTCGGTCAAAGACAGTGGGCCTCTCGTCGAAGTCTTGGAACAAATAGTCGCATTGTAAGGGTGTCGCTTCAGCGAAGATCTCTTTTGGGTTCGGAGCTTCAGGTTCCAGCTCATATTCAGCCTCTGACACGCCATCTTTCAAAGCCAAAACTTCATCTTCCTGTTTACCGAAAACGGCTTCATCTTGAAGCTTTCTAGCCTTGACAGGACTCTCAATACAACACGACTGCTGGAATCTATCAATCCAGCTGATAAGTTCGAAATCCATGCTATTGTCAGTTTCTGAAACCGCTTAAAGTTAATAGAATTTTACGATTTCAAAGAACCTTGTTCCTTATTTTCAGGTATCACATCGCCGATTTCTGAGGTGTTAGCATCCAAGGCCAAAACGTCGTCAGGATCACTGTCAAGCATTTGAGTCAGTTTCATGCTGGGGCTTGTCATGTCATTGGTCACCTTTGGAATGTCGCCGAAGGAACCTGAAACCGTCAATCAATCAAAAAGTGCCAGAAGCATCACGTAAACACGATTTATGCAATGGCCGACCTAATCACAGCAAAGTGAGTACTGAACTTTAACATATCGTGCAAATACTACTCTCATTTGACAAAAGAAGCGAAGAAAGCACAAAGAATGTTTCTAGAGAGAACTAACTGCCAGGAATGCTTGCAAAATCGATAGATAGCGTGTAGCAGAACACGAAAAGACCAACCATTTATAAGATGTTGTTAGTAAACTTGGTGTATTCACTGAGAGGCTAAGACTCATCACTCCCTTTAAAAATTTGGTAGTGACCCGTATTCCGCGTTGCAAACGTTAGGAACGTAGGAGTCATAACATCTCGAAACCTCCGATGTTCAGTCTGCACGGAAGCATCGAAATCAAGCACGTATCTGCAAAACGTACAAAAACAAGAAAATGCAAACTGCGAGCAAACAAATATTAACGCAGACGGGTCAGCATAGCGGGTCAGCATAACCAGTTCCACAGCCAATAAATGTTTCTCTACCGCCAATTTATTAATTTGCTAGTCACTACACTGTCCGATAATGGAAGCAGTAGCCTTGTGACCGTCTCTGAAAATGCCTCCCAACAGTCAACATGACTTTAATGCAAGTCAAAGGAGAAGATAACTTCACACCTTCAGCACCAAAAATAGCTTCATTGGACTGTTCTGCGTTTAATCCTTTTACCATTAAAAACGTTTTCTTAAGAAAAGCGATTAAAACCGCTTTTAAACGCTGAATAGGACGTGCTTATGGCTTAAGTCATGTAACCTTTAAGACAGTTTTAATGCATCAAAAACGAAAATTCGCCGTTTCAAAAACACTTAAATTCTAAGCTGTCTTATTCTATTCCTTAGCTACAGTAAGCCCTCTTTTGACTATTTCAAGCAAAATTGATCAAAAACGCTTATAACAACGGAGACTGACAGGCTTAGTCTTAGCCATGTGACCGGTCGACCTTTCGGCATACAGCAAAAAAGACAGAAAAACAAAATTCTACTAATTTTTATAAATCCTATAGTTCAACGATCTGATTGCTGCTGGATCTCCGCGGCACCTTAAGCAACACTAGAGCAAAATTTACATCGTTCATAATCGATACGCTCCTCTTCATATGCCATCAAAAGCAACTCCCCTTTCGGACTTCAGTTATGCAACCATACGCGCACCCAACGCTCCTTATTCTCTAACAAAATATATTCTCACAGCCATAAAAATGCTGCGTGACCACAACGCGGCACACAAAAGAAACGATGAGACAGTCCTCCTCTCCACCAACACCCGCTTTCTCCGGTGCAAACGGCAGCCGCACCTACCGCGCCACCTAAACAAAACATTTCGGCGTGCTCTGAAACGTATTCACGAAGAGCCAAACGCGTTCTTTCGACGGTCAATCAAAAATCGCGCTCTTTCTAGCTAGCAACAATGCAACAATGCTTTTCTGAAGATGACCAGCGATAGGCGGAGGTGACCTGCAGCTGGGCAGAGAGAAAACGCGATCGAGGAGAGTGTTAGAAAGCACAATGGCAGGTGAGGCAATGCTGCACATAAGAACGATTGATAAGGAGCAGAATGCGGTGCGGTTGCAGCTGGTCTGCACCGTGTACACGACTCGCTAGAAACACTTCACCGGATGGACGAGTCGTGGCTTAGTGCGTGTAACCTAAGCAACGACCCGTGTGCTCTGTATCTCTGTGAGACACGCGATTCAGATTATGGCTCATAAAACAGAGGGAATGGACTTTCTGGGCAGGTGCGAAGACAATTTCAGGTTTCAATTTCATAAAAACTAAACAAAAATTTAACAAAATTTCTGGAGGTATGGGGAAGCGAACCCCAGCCCTCTCGCATGCTAAGCGAGCGCTCTACCCTGAGCTATACCCCACACTAAAACAACAGATCACAAGTGGCATAACTATCTGGCCCGAATTTATCTTATTTTTTTGACATTGTTCTACGTCGCATCTGAATTCGGTTTTAGCGCAACACCGACCTTCACACCAGACAAGTCAAACTCCACAACGCACAAACAGCAGCAGGATGTCATAGTAATTATCCTCACTATATGTCGACCTTGCCACTAATAACGCACACAGCGGTCACTATGAGCTGCGGCACCTGAAAATTGCCTAAAATTGCCTTTCAAATGGCCACAAATTGTAATTAGCATACTACGTCGCGGTTACATGCTGAGTTCCTCTTGGAGGCTCAAGAGACGATCGATGGGAAGGATAAGTACAACAGACAATATGGCTCTTTTGAAGCACTTTACGAAGACGGCGTCAATCCGTATAAATGTAAAACGTGAATAACGCATGAGCTAAGGGAGAAAATAGATTTTGTGACTAACACGTAAGCATGAGCCACATTTTTAAAAGCACGTGACCACTTTTCCATGCGCGATTCAAGCAATTTTTGGCTTTTAGTGCTCGAAGCATAAACGTAAAAAACAAAAATAAGCAAAAAAATTAACTCAAAAATTTCTGGAGGTATGGGGAATCGAACCCCAGCCCTCTCGCATGCTAAGCGAGCGCTCTACCCCTGAGCTATACCCCACATCAACCCGCCTGCCACTAATCCTTTATAGCGTCGTCCCTCCTAAAACCAAATTTGTTTAGATAACCAAGATAGTTCTAAGATCTAATCTTTAAAACGAATCTTACAAAAATAGCCTCCGAATACTCTAGAAGTAAAATCAATAAACTTGGAAAACGAAGTAAAGTAGCCAATGAAGGCAAATGCAATGTAAGCCAATAATTTTTTATAATTCTCAAGTGTGCTCCTTTTGAAGCTTGAACCAACAGGAGCCAGTAAAAACCCTGAAATAGACCTAAAATTAGTACAAACGTCGAAAAATGTAGGCTTACATGTTGAGCAGTGCCATAAGGATAACGGCGAAAAACAGATAACTAAACAGAAAATCATGCATTCAACACTGACGACCTAAAACTCACCCATCTTGTACCTGTATTCCATTTTGCTTCGTCAGAGTTTCGAGCTTCCTTGCGTAGATGGATTTCAATACTTCTCTGGCAACATTCTGGTCACCCTAAATCAGGAAATCGTCAGGCAAAGTCCAACAATGACCTGACGTTACCAATAAGAATGAGGTTCTGCAGGAGGGGTTGTTGGTGACAAGCCTGACATTGAAAGAGATCAGCTGAGAACGGGATACTATAGAGGTCGTGGTTTTCTGGAATGTGGTCGTAGTGGCCTCTTCTCCCGGATCATCCTCTGCATCAAACTCGAATTGGAACATCATGCTGCTGGAAGCCTTTCGACTGGTGTTGATTCGGATATCCTTCTAAAAATAGCGCTTTAAACCTCGCACAACATTCAAAAGACTTACCCGAAAGTGGACATTTATATGGACCGATTTCTCCGAATGTGTGTCGTGCAAAGAATTGGATTTGATGAGGAGATGCTCAGAGTCGGAGCGCTTAAAGAGGCACAAGTGGAACGTATCAGCAGGGCAGAGGTTGGAGTGCTGAACTCTTCTTTTGAGCCGGCGCTCGTTGATCACGTTTGACATGCAGAGACAGACCCTGAAATAGAGATGCTATCTAGGTTTTTATCCATAAACTCAACACAAAAAGCGGTCAAAATGCAGAGGAAAATGGACTAGCAATAAGGGATCAGAAGAAGATTGGAAAAAGGAATCTAAAAGACCCTAGAATTGCCCCAAACCTTGCTCAAATTTGTAACCCAAAAAGCGCAGAAATCGGCCGAGAGAAGCTGAGAAAATGATCCGAAAATGTTCGAAAATGGAGAGCTGACAAGCATGCAGAAGCAGTTTAGAAATGACCAAAAACTGGCTTCAAACTTGCCCTGAAGCACCTTCCCAAACAAGCAAAATTGGCCACAAAACAACCCTAACGGTCATTCCTAAAATTCCGACAATGATCAGAAATAGACCGCTATTTGATCCCAGTTCATAGTCTTGTCAAAAACTTCCAAAGCAGCCAAAAAAATAGCCAGAAAGTTGACTTTGAATTTGGCCCAAAATACGGCTTCAAAAAGAGTAAACATGGACTACAACACATTCTAAAAGCTCAGCTTTTGGTTTTCCAAATTGATCCAATGCAGCAATTTTCGGCTTCACTCGAGTCCATAAAATCAAAAATCCCACAGGCTTTCACCTACAAAACTCAAAGATTTCGGCTTCTGAAACTGCCCCAAAATGGTTTGAATTAACGTTCACGAACGGGATCCAAGAAGGCTAGACTGCTCACAAACTGGACCTCAAAAGCCCCAGAATCAGCTGCTTAAACTCACATTGTCTGATCCTCCAAACACGCCTCCGAAAAGTTGTAAAACAGTCCAACGAGCTCCAGAACAGTAGCTTCTTTCCATTCCAACGCATTCTTCGTCACGTTCTTCGGTTCTTGTAGCTTGAATTGAATCTGCTTCGATGCGATGTTGGCATCTTCGACGTCCTGGCTGTGGAACCTGAAAAGAGCCACGCCTCAACTATGCTGCCTTAAAATGAAGGAAAACTCACGGTTCGAACACGTTCGCTGAAGAACAAAACAGAGCCAAAGTGAAGATCAACAACACGACCGATAGGTGCATCGCCGAGAGGGAGAAGTGAAGCCAGGACGTAGGAACCTGCAAGGGTAGGTCTCGTCTTGGAAATGCCTAAAACTGGATAGTTCATTTGCCCTAAAATGACCTTTTCTGTCTATCTGTCTAGAACTCCGTTCACCCCTTAACACTCATTTTACCTTGGAGTCGATCTCGCGAGCGGTCGGACCTCAAATCCGCTCTGCTTCATGGCGCTCTGGTCGCGAATGTTCTCCGAGGCGATATCCAGAACGCTGCGTCGAAATGTTCCTTATGAATTTCCGAAAATTGTGGAATATAGCACTGTTATCAGGTGAGTCACGCCTTCTTCAACCCAATTTTAAGCTTTTTCAGGCTCCACGAAAGGAAGGAACGCCGGACTTTGTTCGCCTACACCGTCCCGGACCATGGAATTGTGGACAAGCGATCTGCGAAGCATTTTGTGGCAAATCTAATGCCTCATGAGCGGACTCTGCTCTATGAGGTGCTTAGGAAAAACGTGAGTTGGTTTTAGCCTCCATTTAAAAGTTTGAACCGCTATGTTTTAGGAGTTGACCAATACTACAGCCAAGAACAGAACGAGACCGCGGAAGTGACCCACGATGACCTCGTAGCCATCTGGTGGATCAACCACATCCCCTTCGTGGCCTATGGATTCCTCGACAACCTGGTCATGATCGTCGCAGGAGGAGTATTCGACAAGTGAGTCTATCCTCTCCTGTAGGCTTGAAAATAGCCTTTCCAGGGCCATCGGTCTCTACATGGGAATCTCCATCATGGCCGCCGCTGGCGTGGGAAACATCGTCTCCAACATCATGGGACTCGGAATGTTCCACTACGTCGAAACCGCCGTCAGCTATTTTGGGATCAAGTAAGCCAGTGAAACTAGAATTTTGAGGTAAATTGCAGCTTTTAGGCCACCACGTTTGAACGCGAAGCAGATGAACAACAAGTCCGTCCGTGTCTTCACGAACCTCGCCCGATATCTGGGCCTCTTCGTTGGCTGCTTCCTCGGAATGACGCCTCTCCTCTTCATCGACTCTCCAGAGCGTTCGATTCCGGTGGACTACAACGCTGCTGACGACGAGGACCAGGAGATGGAGATGCGGGAGATTGCGACCACGACCTCCACCATGCGCTACGACCTCGACGACATCGGCAAGCGGAAAGACGAAGAAATGGCGAGGAAGAGAAGCGAATTCATGCGGGCTGAATACGCGCGATTCCACGCGGAGTGGAAGCGGCTGACAAGCAAAGAAGACGCTGAAGATATCGGCATGTTTATGCATTTGTCCGATATGAGCGACGATTCGTCTTGAGGTGAAAATTGTGAGAAAAATCTCGGAAGCAGTTTTCTCCATACATACAGGGTGATTCAAAAAAAGGAATGGTCAGACAGCTCCGGCTCACCGCTCGCTGGTCAACAGAAAAGCGTCAATCCCGAGGTGCGCGGGACAGACGACCGGTTTGTTGCAGTTTGTCACGGTTACACGTTATTTGTTAGCAAAACCGACCGGTCGTTCCTCGCGACTGAGCTCGAAATGACTCCGCTCCTCTGGCCAGTGATCGGCGAGCAGATGGACGGAAATGGACGGTATATGGAAATGGGCGAGACACGGTCTGTCAAACGTGTCAAGATTGCGGTCGGCGAATCGCAATCGCCGCCTCTATTTCGCTCCAGGATGCATCGAAACGGAAAACGATTTCATCGAAATGGCGACGTGATTCCTAAATGAAGCCTGAATCACGGCCAGACGGCAATTATGAGCCATTACGTTTGTTGCAGAAGCACCGCGGCTCTTGGAAAGCCAGAATGGTAGCCATGTTTGGAAGTTTTCGTCCAAATCGGCCGATTATTGGAATTTGAAATTCGGCCTGACATGACTACCTTGTTCTCAATTATCCTCGACCAGGATAGCACAGATTAGCCTGTTCTTGGGTTCGCCTGAACCGCGATGAGCAGATCTACAAAGTTGTCAGAGGAATTTTCGCTTAATTCCGTCTTGTCCAAGAAATCTGTGATTGCATCTAAAAACCACCATTTTTCCACCAAAACAGGCCAACTTCGAATGAATTGTTCTGGGCGGGGCTCGCACCAATCGTGGCCATCTTTGGATTGACAGGAACTTTCGAGATTTTCATGTTGCGCTGAAATATCGGACCAAATAGGCCAAAAACAGGGTCCAAAAAGTTCATTTCCACCGATTCGCATGAATCAGGTATCAATCGACAGCCTTCGGCTTCAAATAGCGTAATATGTTGGAATTTTCGAGATCCGTGCGCTCCTGGCCGAGAAAACAGCCAAAATATGGCAAAAAACGTGCGAAATGGTGCGACACTTTTTGACACAGCTTGTTTGCGGCTGACAGACCGTGGAGATGATCAGCGAGACGAACGTACGACTTTCGATATTTGAATTTGAATTGTCTCGAACGGAATTTGACCGTCGTTGTTCGTCTATCTGATTTCGAATTTCACCTGCGTTTGCGCGACTCCGAATCCTACGTCTGCCCCCGTTTCTCCGCCGAATCTCTTCCTCGTTTCGCTATTTTAAGCCTATGATGGCTGTCTGGAACCGGTTGCCGCATCTGTTGTCTGTCTAAAGGGCGATTTCGGACACTTGAGCGTTTGTGCTCGTTTTATCGCTGATTTGGTGCTTCATTTTGCTGTGTAAACCCTATTTTCGCTGTTTTGCGTCTGGACTTGCCGCCGCCATGGTCTCCATTTTCCTACAGCTGAGTGTCCGTGTCATTTCTATGCCATTTCAACTATTTTCGCCGCGATTCTTACGGTTTTTTTGTCTGAACACGTTCTAATTAGCTCTCTATTTCCAGATGGGCTTCTCTCACGACAACCAAGTCGTCAACAGCGTCACCACGGCGATGTCCAAGGTCCAGATCAGCGGTAAGCACGATGATTCTCCGTTCCAGACTCTAATCACCCTCATTTCCAGAGCCGCAGACAAAGACCGACTGCGTGTACAGCCGCATGGAGGTCGCGAAGATGGGCCGTCGCCTGGGCAAGACTCAAGAGATGCCGCAGATCCTCAAGTGCGCCATCCGATTGAACGAGGTCGGATTCATGTAAGTCGTTTTTTCTGGGTTTCTTCTGGTTTTAAGGATGGTGTTTTTACAGCCCCTCGGACACTTACGACGCCTGGGGCCGCTGGGTCGAGAGGCAGGCGCTGTGCAAGCCCGGTTACCCTGTTCCTGGGACGCCTTGGGGCCCGCCGCTGCCTCAGGCGAAGCCGCAGAACGGCTTTGGAAGCTCCAGCCGGAGCAGCAGCTACGCGAGCTCATCGTCGCGTCCTAAGATCAACGGTTCTGGGCACTTTGGGCAAGGCGACGTCCTTGAAGTACCCGTCGTCCAGGATCCTGTTGCCCATCAGGCTTCTGTCATCGCCATGGATCCAGCTCCAATCGTCCACGTCGCGCCTCCTCACGTCGTCCACCAGGCTCCTGTGGTCCACGAGGCTCCGGCGCCTCCTCCTGTGGCTCAGGGTCCCGTCATCCACCTGGTTCCGACTCCCAACGTCGCCCGGAACCTATCATCGAAGCTCCCAAGCCCGTCATCAACTACGTGCCTCGTAACCAGCTGCCTGAATGCGAGTAAGCCTTTCAACCCTCTCTTTTCTTCATCTGACCTCTCTCCTATTGCAGCCAGGCGCGACTCAACGATGTGGAGTTCGCGGAAACCGATCCTGAAGCCCTGGCCAGGGCCAACAACCTCTACGACTGGTGGAAGATCGAAGAAACGGTAAGATGAGCTCTCCTTTTAAACGTTATGACTAACCTGCAGCGTCTCCAGAGCGCGGAAATGCTGCAAGACGCGAAAAAGATCAAGCGTGTCGCCAGCTGCCTTCACCATCTGGAAGAGATGGCGAAGTTCTACAAGATGCCCGTGAAGTTCCAAGTCAGCGTTTAGCGACGAGGGCGGAAGAGCCCCGATTTGAAGACACATTAACGTTGTATATTACCATGCTAGCACAATAAAATCTTGTTTTCATATGTTTCTTCTCGTTGTCAGGGGGTTTGGAAGCCATTATGTCTGGGATTGGACGTGTTTCGGTGTTCATTGGAGCGTTGTTGGTTTTGGTGAAGTCTGGATATCAGGCTATCTTCACCACCGTTTGGGTCTGACTAGAACTGGAAAATGACCATTTGAATGCTGTCTACGTTGGAATGAAGTCAGGGACAATTGATGTATAGTCGGTGTCAGGCATGATTCTTGCCCAAAGTGTCGGTGTTTCAACCGTTAGCTGTCTATGAGACAAGCATCATTCTGTCGGACTTGATTCCTGTCTGAAACGACTTGTCTGGAAGGCATTTTTGCCTTCATTTCACTTGAATGTCTCAGAGACAACCGTTTGCTGTCTAGGTCTGATTCGTCTCATTTTGGTCTACTCCTGTGTGAGTCTAGACGCGTAACAGTCGTCTGACCGATTCATCTAACGTCTTAGACCCGAAATCCACGATTTTGAGTGGGTGACATAATGAGTGACATAGCCATAACGCCCCTTCCGCGCTCTCCTGAGCATCGCGCTGCCTTTGGCTGACTCTTGTAATAGGGCGTCACGTCATAAACCTGCAAAACACCAAAGATCAACGAACATGCGTTTCGCCCGACGCTCGACAATAGTCTTTGCTCCATTTCTGTCCCTGTTCGTTCGATTTCGCTTGGTCGTATGCCGTTTCGGCTTTGAGAATGGGTCATGATGGAAGTCACCCGCATGATTAACGCGGAATAACGCTTGCTGTTGACTTCCAAAACAAAGGCGCTGTGATTTATCAAGAATCTCAGCTTATATTCTTTTGATTCGGTGTCTCTTGCAATAAATTTCCTGTTGAAAATTGTCTTTCTGGTCAGTTCTGACGGCGAGGCAATGATTTAACGTAAGTGAGCCGACGCATTTGATGCTCCATCTCGACACATGATTCGTGGCAGGGTGTGCCACCAATAGCTGCAGCATGACGCATCTGGGCGACGCAGCGGGGCGACGCCGACGCATCACCGAAATCCATTTTGTCTTCCGCAATGACGATCCTGTCGCCTCCTAATTCATGTCGTTCCGTGTCTAGACCGTGCTTGTGTTCCGACTTCCATCAGCCTCCAAAACGCCTACAAAAGCTGCAAAATTGGCGCCGCGCCGCTTGCAACCCTGGGTTTTCAGACAGCGACCGAACGAACGTCAAATATTTGTTCAAATCGCGCCGGTCTCGACGCGAAATCGACGTCTTTCGCCGACTGACTTCTGCAGACGTCTGAAGCGAGCGACGGTGAATATCGAAAGTCCCATTTTTAGGTCGTGTCTCGAAATCGCCACGTTGCGCGCGTGCATCTCATTTTGGGCCGCTGTCTATTTATTGTCGAATGCCAGGCGAAATGGACGGATTGCGGCGAAAGCGATGCTAACGCCGGATCGGTGTTTTTGGAGTACTCGTTCAGCCCGGATAAACGTGGATTACTCCGTCGTGCTGGCGTGTTTCTGAGCACGTTTGGGCTCAGTGTGATCGGGAGCTCATTCCGCGTCGAATGCGCCCAAGATTGCCGAAATCTGTAAGATGTTGGGGAAGTTTGCCGCGTGTCGCTGGTTGGGTACCCATTCAGGCAGAATCAGTTTTTCCCGCTTTTTTCGCCAAATACAGCGGTACTTTAATTTTTGATCGTTAACATTTGTGGCAAATTGGATTCTGCGTCGAATGAGCCCAAAATATCAAAAATCGGAATGATCCCCGAAGAGTTGAAGCTTTTTGAAAGTATTGCTACCCAAATGTGAGTCTGTTTTGGACATGTTTAGGGAATAATGCTACAGTAAGGGCTGCGATGGATCTGATCCACTGTTTCCTCGATGAGCAGTTTTCCTACTTCATCGATCTGGTCCACCACCCGATCTTTAAATGAATTTGGGGAAGCGGTTTAGCAGGGAGGGAGCTTGTAGGCTAGAGTGCCTTCTTCGACGGACGTGACACTTAAGTGAATGTCGGTTTCTTGTTCATAAGTGCGCAAAGTCTGTCGTTTGATTCCAGTCACAGAAGAGGTCCACTCTACAGCGTTTTGTCCGCAATTGGCCCTAGCGAACTGCAGAACCCTACACACGATAACTTTTGATTTGTCGCATAGGGTTTGCCCTTTTCCTAGACGAGCGAGGGTTGGGAGCTCTAAAGAATGCCCACGTTGTTCGGCTCTTTCAAGGGCTGAGCGCAGTTCCATCTGCAAGACCTTCTGCTCTTCTAATTGAGCTCGAAGTTGGCGGTTTTCCTCGGTGAGAGCGTCCAAGATCTGGTGATCGGCCTCAATTCGCTTGTTGGTTATGGAAATCCGCCCTTTTTCGGAGTTTTCGGTCATAGCCGACCTTCTCTTGGATGGGAAAGGCATTTCGATGACGGTTAATAGCCATCAGTGTCAAAAAACCACCTTATATAACATAAAACCAATGCCAAAGCCATGCCTCGGTCTAGACAAGCTTCACTGTTCTTAGTTTTACTTTCAAAAAGCTTCAACTCTTCGGGATCATTCCGATTTTTGATATTTTGGGCTCATTCGACGCAGAATCCAATTTGCCACAAATGTTAACGATCAAAATTAAAGTACCGCTGTATTTGGCGAAAAAAGCGGGAAAAACTGATTCTGCTTGAATGGGTACCCAACCAGCGACACGCGGCAAACTTCCCCAACATCTTACAGATTTCGGCAATCTTGGGCGCATTCGACGCGGAATGAGCTCCCGATCACACTGAGCCCAAACGTGCTCAGAAACACGCCAGCACGACGGAGTAATCCACGTTTATCCGGGCTGAACGAGTACTCCAAAAACACCGATCCGGCGTTAGCATCGCTTTCGCCGCAATCCGTCCATTTCGCCTGGCATTCGACAATACGTCATTGATTTCCATTTTGCGCCCTCAAAATAGCCAATAGATCGTGTCGTCTAGTCGCGTTTCGTATCTCCAATTCGCTTCTTAATTGTTTTGTCTCATTTCTAGAATGCTTTTCAAAGCAGCGGTCTTCTTCCTGCTGCTCTCGGTCAGCATCGCGGCTGAAGAGACGTCTGCCGGGAACGTCTCCGACTCTAGGAAGGTGTACTGCTTCCGGACCTGCTTCGCGAACCTGGTGCTGACGTCGCCGTTCACCGAAGGGAACCTCGTCGAGCCGATGTGTCCAGTGTTCGCCTTCCTCCCGGCCTGCCTCTACAAGTGCGACCGGAGACTGATGCAAGACTTCACCATCAGCAACCTGGACGCCCGCTGCAAGCTCCGCGAGTCCCGCATCAGACTTCATCGGCCCTGCATGGATCGTCTTCTACCGGACATCTTCAAAAGTGAGCCCTTTCTTATTTGTCGATTTGAGACTGATGTCTGGGTTTCAGGCTGCTCCAAGTCCTGTCAGCAAGAGACCGAGAAGTCTGACAGCATCTACGAGGAGATAAACGCCCACTGCCGGAAGATCAACTGCCGGTTGCCCTGCGTCGTCACGGAGCTCAACAAGCGCTGCAAGGTCGCAGGCAACCATGTCTATGTATGTTCATGTCTAGGTTGGGGTGGGAATAGGTGTCTCAGGAGGTGTCTAGAGGGCGAAGACCCAAGGGAAGCAGTAGTCATTTGCATCTTGCGTGTCTGGTTTTAGAGGCAGCCAGACGTGTTTATACCACGTGTCTAAGTTATACGGCTATGTTTAGACGTTCAAAATAAGATGACTAGTCTGAGGTGATGTTTTGCCGTTTAACCTTCATGTCTGCATGGTGTATCGATACCTAGACTTTGTGTAGGTGCTCGGTGATCGTCTGGGAAGGGTCTAGGTTGGACACCCAGGCTCGAAATCAAACGGTCATGTCCAGAAAACAGGCAGTTTATAGGCATGTGTTTATCAGACATCTAGTCTGGGATAGTGTTTCTATGTCTGCATGTTGTCTCGATGTCTAGACTTCATGTAGACCATCAATGATCATTTGGAAATAGAAGGCTGCCTCTTTTACAGATAGTCAACCATGACCGACAGATCGGTTTACGCTTGAAATGACCCTCGATACGACTAACGGTGTCATGAATTTGTTTCATTTCGAACAGTTGTAGACTGTCTAACCCTTCTCTCCTACTTAAGGGCACTTACGCAGTCCCGTTCTTGTCGATGATGACGGCGATGGAGCAGAATGCGAACATGCGACAGGCGTTGATCGGCCTCCCGAAACACTGCGGTCCCCTGTTCAACGTCGACTCGTCCGGAGAAGACTTGGCCGCGATGAAGATCGACTGGGAGGACTGGAAGAAGCCGAGGAATTTCCAAGAAGTAGCGCCGAGGGACACGACCACGGTGCCGATCCCGACGAGCACCAAGAAGCCCAAGGAACGCGACGAAGAGGACTTCGAACAGGACGAAGAGCTCGAAGACATCCTCTCCGAGTTTGAGCCCGATGAGTGACATCGTTGTGACAACGTTTTCTGTGTATATTTTTTGTGTCGTTTTAAGCTGTTTTCAGGTGTATAAATTTGTCTACTTGTGTCATTTGTGGGTCTACCAGGTAGGTCAGCACAATCGTTCTCTTCGTTTCGGTTGTTTTCAGGCAGGTCTGCTCGCGATCATCCATGTGAAATGACCTTTTGCTGGACTTGTGTTGTTTCCTTGGGTTTTAGTTGGTCTACGAAGTTAACCATGGCTAGACTTTGGCATCCGTCCCTTGTCAGCTTCATTTCCAGACATGAAAGCATCACCGACCGGTCGGTTTCAATTTCGACTGGTCTGTTCCTCCGACTCCAAATGGTCCTTTCCTCTTTGGCTAGACATGCCTATCTTCTAGACGCAGACAGCCTCTCCTTCCTCGCTTCTCCCTCTCCGCGATGCATCTAGCGGTCGTGTTTTTGACCCTCGCTTTGGCTCCCTTTTGTTCTTCAGCGAACTTGTTCGAACCGTGAGTTTTCCTTTATTTTGAGGCTTGTAAAACGTTTTTTAAAACGTAAAAACTCTTTTAGACTATACTCCCAAGATATCAGCGACGTTCACGTGGAATGGAAACAGATCGAATTTGAGACGAGAGGATACGAGCTGAAGATCGATGGGAAATTCGCGATTTTGACTAATTCGTGTTTGGAGGACGATTCGAGGTAAGTTTCGGTGTTGTCAACGGCGTTTTAAGGCTCTTATTTGTTTTCCTAAATCCTCTTCTGGTAAACGTTTCAGGTCTGTTGTCGTTTTTTTTGTGGGCGCTCTGAACGACTAACGATGGTTATGTAGCCGTTTAAGCTGTTTGAGTTTCTAGACCAGTTTTGGATCACAAGAGCCGTTTTAACGCCATTTGTTGCTACTTTCCTAGCCCTTCTTTTTTGAAATAGTTTCAGACCAATTGTGGGCTGTTTTCGATGCTTTGACGGCTCGGGAAGGTCAGAGCAGTGTCGTTGGAGACCTGTTTTAGTTGTTTTCGATGAAAAGCTCGATTTCAGGCTCTGCCTCTGCATTCAAAACGTCCTCGCCGACAAGAACCGCCTCCACCACCTCTGCCCACCTGGGACACTCCACATCTGCCTCACCAAGCGACCTAAAAATGAAGCCTACGTCGTCAACCCTGCAGACGAAGGTTTTGCCGTCGTCAACTTCAATTCGCTGAACGGGAATCTCAAAAGAAAGAATGAAATAAAGATTGAATTTGTAGTTAGGTGCATCTTTATGCTTTTTGTGGCTCTAAAGTGGCAATTTCAGGACGGCTATCCGACTTCTAGCGAGGAGAACGTTTTCGGCGAAAGGTCCTTTTGGTTCGAGTATCGTTCTACGGATGAGGAAGGAGTGGGCAATCAATTCAGGCAGGTGAAACTTTCACCTTTTAGGCGACGAAATGGAAAAGCGCAAGGAAGAGGGTTTGAGAGGGGTAGAAGCTACGACTACAGATGCCTCAACCACAACCTCGAATCCTGCTCTTGAGACCATGAGGTACAAATTTGTGACCAACAATCGCGCATGCAGAGCCATGTTCCTCTTGGTAAGTCCATCGTACCTCGTTCGCCCTAAATCACTTCATTCCAGGGAGACCAAAGCGAAATCGCTGTCAAGGAAGACCTGAAACGGATCTACTCGCACAAATTCGAGCAGCTCATAAGGCCGGAAGCTGCTCCTCATCAAGCCAGGCAAGGGTGAGCTTCCACCCTTCTTAGCACCTTTAGTAACCCTATTTTCAGGCTCATTCTGCTCGTAAACCTGAGCCACCTGACGTTGATGGAAATGAACCTTATCGTCTACTTCTGGTATAAGATCGAAATAGAGCACGACTAGAATCTAAGGATAAAATTTATATAAAACGGTAAATAGGTCTAGAAGAATGCGCTACGCTCCAAAATAGTCAGATTCGTCCGCCCTCGAAGCCGTCTCTTATCCTGGGCAGAGAGGGTAGGGTTCGCCGTTCTTGTGTGCCACACGTAAACCTTCGAACCCTGGTTTGCCCTGGGTTCCAAGTCCACTTTCTTAAGCTTCAGCGAAACGAGGAAACTCGACTCCTAAATGTAGAAATTGAGTCAGGTATGAGTTAAGAATGCTTGCCATATCTCCGGGGAATGCAGTATAGTTGAATTTCGCTTGAGGGTGAGCGTGGAGCAGTGAAATGTTGACAGCGAAAGCAGCCATGTCGATGGGGAACGGCCGCTTGGGGCGCCATTTCGCGTCGAAGCCGATGAGAATTCCTAAAATAGGGAAATTAAGCGAGAAATTCCTAAATTTAACCTACCATTTTCGGCCACAATCGGGCCTTCGACCACCTGTCCTCCGACGGTCCCAACAGGCCAAACTCCTACCTTGTTGATCTTGCGCATCTCGTCGAAAAGGCGCCAATCGTAGGTGTTGTCGTCGTCGCCAAAGTAGATTACTCCGCGCTTCAAATCGGCAAAATTCTTGCGAATCCAAGCGAGCGCGTGGTTCCTCTGCCACGCTCCTTTGCCGTGAACTTCGGAGCCGTTGTACTTCTTCTCCTTCGGTGTGGATTTCAAGAGATGCCCGTATTGAAGGCCGCTGGAGATGAGGATGCTGGAAACGGAGTCCGAAAACTCCAAAGCGTCTTCGACGATGACCCAAACAAGGTTTGGAACGGCGTGGAGCGTTTGGGCAAGCCGTGTGAGGTCCGCCTTCTGCGTGGCGCGGAAATATGTCGGTGTGATGAAGAAGATCGGTGGCAGGAGGCTCGATTTCAGGAACGCTTCAGAGGGGATTCTGCTTTTTAATCTTAAAATCGAATTTCAGGCTTCTGTAAAGCGAAGAAAACGACATACAAGATTTCCATCCGCTTCACGGCCACATCCAGGCGATATTTCTCGCTTTGAAGGTCCAAAATCTTCGTCCGCAGCTCATCTTTGCGTCGTTCCAATCCGTCGATAGCCGCCTGCAGCGTCGCGTTCCTCTCGCTGATGAAGTTTTCCACGTCCGGGAGGATTAGGAGCATCTGTGAGAAGGAGAAGACAACGACGATCGTGGCGTAGAGCTTCAGCAACATTTTCCGAGAGTTTGAGGGCAGCGGATGAGGCACAGAGGACGAATACGGATAACTTCGTTGTGATACGGTATATACCTTGGAATTCAGGGGAATCGTTGTGGGAACTCACCACTCGCAGCTGTGAGGAGGCGCTGAAATGAGTCGAAAGTCAACATGACAAATCTCAGGTGTCTAGGTTGTTGGCTGTCTAGGAGACAAACCGGCCAGCTCAAAGGGCATCAATTGTTTGGCCCACCCTGTAGCCTTGCTTAAAGCCTCGTTTCCGATATCAGGTCACTCAGTGAGAGGTTGGGCGCTTTTTGTCCTCTCCCTCCACTTCGCCCATAAAAACTACACCGAAAAATCTGTAGACGCTCATGACAACTTATGCCTACCTATCCTTTCCTTATCTGTCCTAGAAATGCCTAGCAGCCTGGTCCCCTTGCACCGTGACGTGCCTGGACGAGTCAAATGGCGGCATCTTCGCCAAGAAGTGGAGATTGAATTGCTGCTCAGGAAAAAATGTGCCTTCATGGAGTGCAAAAAGTCCAAAATCGCTTGCATGTCTACGTCTTCGTCATGTGCTCGTGGAGCAAGGCCGCTGCAAATGACTTTTCCAGACAGGGACTCCTCCTGTCTGGTCTAGCTCCATTTTTTCGGACCACCCTGCTCAGGGAGGCCGAAAAACCCTTTTTCCAGACACCGCGCCGGCCAGACACGCGCGCCAGATTTACTGTCTGAAATCAGTCATTTGCAGCGGTCGCGCAGCGAGCGACCGGTCGGATTTCGTTTCCAAACAGCCGCTAAAACAACGGAATTTTATGCAAATTGAACAGGCAATCATACACGGTTGAAGAATTATTGAATTTGTAGGCCTTATTGTGCCTTGAGCACGCGCGTGTATCAAAATTCCGTTGTTTTAGCGGCTGTTTGGAAACGAAATCCGACCGGTCGTTCGCTGCGCGACCGCTGCAAATGACTGATTTCAGACAGTAAATCTGGCGCGCGTGTCTGGCCGGGGTTTTTTTTCGCCTCCCTGTAGTGCCGAAATTTGACCGGAACAGATACAGACGCGTTTTCTATTTCAGAATCGAGATGAGCATCGGGGATAGAGAGACTGAAGTCGGAAATCGTCGATTTAATTACTAGTGATCAGCCGATTTTATGGAATTTTCGGCTTCCGGCCTACGCGATCACGGACAAAGCGCCAATCTGGGAGCATGCCAAGGAAGCGCTTCAGCAAGCAGACTTCATGTTTGTCACAGGTATTTTTCAAGTTATTGGCTAACTTAGACATTTATGCTTGTAGTTGATCGTGATGAAGCTATGAAGAATCTGAAGGACTACTACAAGCAAATCAAGCCCAAGTGACAGACAGGGGCCAGCACTGAAAGTGCCAAGACGCCTCGTTGGATTCACTTCGAGTCGATGCGTTTTATGGATTCGACGGATCCGAGCCTCGGATTCCGTTAGTTTTGTAGCGCTTTTGTGCGTTTTAATTCGGCGCTTTTAGGCGCTTGTCCTCGCACACGTTCACGATGAAGGAATTGGTGTAGTTCCGGGAGCCAGCCAGTCTTACGAAGACGCGGCCGCCGACAAGGAGCTCGTCCTCTGATTCCATTTCTATATGTCTGAAAGCTAAAAAAATGGGATGAAACCCAGACATGGGCAGGGGCGTGCTAATCTGACGACAGAATTTGGCCGGGTGGAATGCCTCGGCCAAAAAAAATTAAAAACTTTGTTTTCGTGTCGAGACCCGCAATAAACCCCGGAAGTTCAAAATTTTGCTACCCCAAATCGCACTTCTGACCCTGATCTCCTTAAAAAGCTATTATTCTCAGAAGCTTGGGGGGTGCCCAATGAGCATTCCTCTGTTTGGGGGTGCTCTGAAACCCCAGAAAAGCTTTTAAACGAGCACCCCCCGGCAATAAACGTGACTTTCAGGGGGTTCAAAATTCGGCTACCCCAAATCGCACTTCTGACCCTGATCTCCTTAAAAAGCTATTATTCTCAGAAGCTTGGGGGGTGCCCAATGAGCATTCCTCTGTTTGGGGGGTGCTCTGAAACCCCAGAAAAGCTTTTAAACGAGCACCCCCCGGCAATAAACGTGACTTTTAGGGGATATTTATTGCGTCTCACAAGGGAGGTGTCAAAGGTGACACATTCAGATCGAGCTGAAAATTTGCATACTGGTAGAGTTTGAGGCGCTGATCAACGTGGACCCCCATACTTGCGGTGCAAAATGAGCAAAAAAGGCCTAAAACGGCCGTTTTTGGTTTTTTGTCAAGCAGATATAACGATACTGAACAACAAAGTACATTGCCTGTCTGGCCGAGTGGTTATGCGTCCCGGCTGCCACTTTTTGCTCTCGGGTTCGAATCCTCCTCGGAGCCATTCTTTTTAGAATGTTTTCAACTCCATTTTTTCATTCACTTAAAATGACAACGAAAACAGTTATACAGTATGCCACATAATGATATGGACACATTTTTAAAACGTCTTTTTTTGTTTGTTTCTGGACGTTTAGCAATGTGTTATCTTTTGAAAACGAGTTTCTCACGTAAAATTGACCTAAAGACGTTGTGAGCCCACAGAAAAAAAAGGTTTTTAAAGGCAATTTCTGAAATTTTGTGAATTTCAAGCGCTTAAATTCGAAACTGAGCAATTTGTACGTTTTTTTTTTGTCGTTTTCAATCTTTCCTGCAGTTCGCAAACATTGGAGAATCACATATACGCAAGTCTTAAGTTTCAAAACAAATGAAAAATCCCAAAAGGAGCTTTACCATCATCTGGTGAAGCTTGGAATTTTGGGACCCAGACTCTAAAACCCTTTCAAAACAACTGTGAAAAATTTTTCACGCTTTTTCAAACGTTGTTTAGTCTTGTAGAGCGTAGTAAAAAACGTAGAACATAGTTTCTAACAGACATCTGCTTACAGCAGCTCCAAAAAAGTAGATAATTGAAACGAATGCTGAAAACTCTCCATTTCCATAAAAAAGTGGATTTTTTCTCTGAATTTTCGAAAACACTAACTGCAAAGGAGTAGCCCTGTTCCCCACTATCACGTCTTCGTTCTTGCAAGTTTGAGTCTTTCCGGCGTTAACGCAACAAACGAATCTGGCGTTTGTGAGACGGCTTAAGTAAGGATGGCTCACCGGATCTGCCATAAAACTATCCAGATTGGACAACAGCTTATTGCGTACAGACCGACGAAGTCGCTTTTTGATAGGACAACGACTGCTTGTTGACAATTGCCAAAACGTCAGCAAACAGCAGCAGATTCGTGTACGCGTAGTGTTTGTAGTAGTTGATTTCGCTGGATGTTGATGGCTTCAGAGCGGACTTCTTAGGCTTTACGGCTAGGCTCAGCCTGTGAGCAAGACACCAACTGCTGATCAGATCGTGGAAAGTTCGAAGCGCCTGTGTCAGTGTCCTTGAGATGGACCATGTCGTTCATAAGTTTGTAGAGTCCGGCGTGCCGCCTAGTCCAAGGTCCGTCGAACACAACAACAACAACTCAATAACATGAAGACTTCTGTTTGCTGCAAATTTATTCTAAACAACAACGAAGACAGCAGCGCTAGACCTCAAAAGCGATTTTTTTTCAAATTTGGAAAAAAGGGGGGAGCTCGACCAAATTGGGTCTCAGGGGGTGCCCCAAGGGTCCAAACCAAAAAATTTTCTGACCTTCGGTCAGAAGCTGCCCATGTATGATGAAACCCGCTTTATTCCATGCCGCTTTTTCGCCAAAAAGCCACAAACTCGAAAAAATGAACTCATGAAGTTTCCCAATAAATTCGATTTCCCGCGCGAAAAAATACCCACCAGTATCGCCCGGCTTTTGCTGGAAATCGCACGCGCGGCAAATCGCAAGCGTACTGTGAATCCAGCTTTTCCCGTCCTTCGTAAACATCTCACGTTCGGATTTAGCTCCAATTTTGCTTTTCGAAATTTGCTTTCTGATTTTCCTGTTTCCCGCTGTCTGCGCTCGCTTCCTCCTTTCCTCGGCTCCAAAACCTCGATTTCCAAATGGCCGGCAGCGATTCCGATGACGATTACATGTCCGAAGCGCTCCTGACTTCAATGAATGACGTCAAACCCGGTAAGCTCTTTTCAAAGCCATTTTAGAGGCTACATTTCCTCTTTTCAGGCGTCTCGAAGAGCAGAGAACAACGCCGCCAGCTGACGATTCATGCGAATCGCGAAGTCGCGAGAAGCCAGAAACCGATGAAGAAAACGGAGCTCGAAAAAGCGAAGCGCGACGAAGTTCTTGCGAAGCCGATCAGCGCAGAGTCGAAAGGATTCGCGCTGCTCGCGAAGATGGGATACAAGCCCGGAATGAGGCTTGGAGTCCAAAAAGGTGAGCCAGAAGCTTTTCTAAGCTTACAAGAAAATGACTCCAAGTGTCCGCCTCCGATCGGAATGTGGCAAATTTAGACTTATATGAGACTAGACTAGAAAAACCGCAAATTATTAGCTGCTTTAACGCGAAGTGCAAAGTTATGACCAGTTGAAATTGCAGGCGGAGTTGGAAGCGGGCTGAGCTGACGGTCTGAAGGTCAAGGGTTCGATGCCGGAAGAGCGTCTTTGTGTTTTTTTGTGGCGTCTGTATTTGGTAGTAAAAGTCGTCCGCCAAACTTGTTTTTTCGGCGCGTGCTCGGATCTTTCGAACATGATTTTCGCGTGCGCTTTTGGGACCGTTTTTGGAGGTTTCGCGTGTGATTTTTAGGGTTTTTTGTACTGAAATGGCCTCTGTGAACGGCAGCAATGTTAATATGCGCATGCTTTCGCTGGTTTTTCCGCTTTCGAACGCATCAGAAACAGTTCTGCTGAGGAAATCCAACTTTTCGAGAGTATAAAACGTCAAATGTATGACGCAAATGAAGGAAGGGAAGGGAAAGCGTTCAAAATTGTACTTGCGCGCGGTTGCGTTGGGTTTTAAGTGCTCCCAGACTTTGAATTCGCAGTAGAAAAGTGACGCACGTAGTGACAAAAAACACAACCGACTCCGCCAGACAGACATGTCTGTAGAAGGTTCTATCCTGGCTATACCCTGATTGTCCCGAAATGTGCAATTTCAAATGGCCATAACTTTCCACTGTTCACGTTAGGGCAGCTAATAATTTGGGGTTTTTCTAATCGCATATAGGTCTACATTTGTGCCAAATTTTCGCCCGATCGGAGGCGGACACTTGGAGTCATTCCCTTGTTAATAAAATCGACGTTTTCAGAGGGACAAACGAACGGATTGGACGAGCCGCTGCCGATCGAACTGAAAACGGGACGAACTGGATTAGGACACGAGGCCGAGGCCAAAAAGCAGCAGAAGGAGCGCTGCGAAGCGCATATGAAGCAGATGAAGGAACGCGCTGCGATGCACAACGTTTTGGTGGGCGATTTCCGGAAGAGGAAGCGGAACCAAGGCGAGCAGAAGATCGTAATTGGCGATATTATGAAGAGTCGCAAGGCTTGCCATGAGCTGGACACGAGGTGAGCCGTTTTTGTCCTAATTTAGCTCGAAATCATCGTCAAAACGATCATCTAAATGTCGTCTTGAGAAGCTTAGGTTTGGGCACGCGATTTGGACCCAAAAAGTGCTCAGAACGCCATCGAAATGGTGCTTCTTTGGAAGCCTTTGCGTTTTGGGCTTAATTCTGCATGGTTTGTTGTTCCGAACCGTTTCCAAGACGTGCCCAAGGGCCTATCCTGACCTTCAGTAGGATTGGTGCTTTATTTTCCGCAAAATTCGAGCAACAATTTGGTTTTAGAAGCTCACGGTTTTGGTAAAATTGCCATCGAATTTCTTTTCATAAATGGAATCAAATTTTCGGAAATTTTGGCCAAAAAACATTTTTAAAACGCGTCAAAAATGGCCACTAGGTTTGCCCAACGTTTTGCTGTTATTTGAAGTTCAATATGGACAAATACTACCGAAAACTTGGTCCTAAAAGCCGTATGTTACGCTGCGCTTAAAAGTCGATCTTTTAAATCATATTTCTACCGGAAAAACCTCAAATTTCGGTCGAAAAGCTTGTCCAAAACGGCTAGAACGCTGGCCAATGCCTTGCCCTTGGTTTTTTCCACAATTTTTGACCTATTTCTGGTCACAAAAATCCGAATTTTCATTCATTCCTAAGCCCTCTAAAACCTACTCCTTACCTTCCTAATTCCAGAAACGACCTCGAACTTCCAGTAGAACAGTGGCATTGGCCCATCTATCGCGAACGCAAGGCCGCTGAAGACCCGCTTGCTTCCACTTTCCGTCCCACGCCTCAATTCCCTAAGCGAAAGGACCTGCCGTTCAGCGACGAAGACGAGGACCACGCCGACGAGGACGACGCCACGTACGTCTACGCGAACGGAAAGCCGGCGCCTAGGGAAGAACGTCTCAGGGAACTCACAGCGGATGAGCTGGACGAGAGGCTCAGAAGCATCACAGAGCACCTGAGGAACACGCATTTGTATTGTGTTTGGTGTGGCCATCAGTATGAGACTGATTTGGATTTGACGGATCAGTGCCCGGGCGTAACTCGTGGCGATCATGAATAAATTCGAAGATTTTTAGTTTTGTCCTAAGCAGGCCTAGGAGAGGAAGTCTGACCGTTTATCACATGCCACAAGCGCTCAAATGACCAAAATTGGAAACTTCAAGGCAGTCTAGGCTTGCGCAAGGCTCAGAAATCCCGTTTCAGAAATTTTGACTCATTCGAAAGGTGGTGCGGTCGTGCCTCTCGTGGAGCACTCGGACCCTATTTTGACCGCTCCTCGTCACCGCTCCTCCATCCCCGAATGTCTGAACCCTGCAGATCAAGACAAATGGAACATTCTGGAAGTTCCACGTGTCCTGCAAACCAGTTTTAGACAGCCTGTCTAGAAGTGGCTTAAAAAGGAGCACCTCCGAGCAGAAATGGTGAGTTTGCTCCCTTATTACACCGAGTGAGGTCGACTGCCAGTTTCGCTGCCGCAAAATGGCCCCCAGCAATCGTCCGAACTTTGAACCGAAGACCGTGGAGGAGATGATTCAGTGGCGCCGAGATCACTACGAAGCGATGAAGAATGACCGAAGGTAAGTTCTGCTTTGCTTTACGCCTTGCTGACCCTTTTTGTTACCTCGCTGGAATTTCTGAATCCATTAGGAGACGTTTTTCAATGCGATAAAGCCGGAAATTGAACAAAAACCAAGAGCAAGAGCGTTGCAGCCGTTTTGGACACGTTGTTTTACCTAAAATCAAGGGTTTTGGGGCAGGAATTCGGGTTTTTGAAGTCAAACGGTTTTGGGCTAAATTTGATCAAAATCAGGCCGAAAATTGGGCTAAACCGAAGAGTAAGTTCGTTACCAGTCTTGGTAATTACTTGGAAGACGTTTAGGACACGTTTTTCGGCCAAAATCCTTGCTCGTTTTCCAAAATTACGTTTTTCGATGGGATATAGGCGAGTAGCCGTTCTGGACACGTTTTCCGAGATTTTGGGAGGGATGCTCGCGTTTCAAGGCCAATTTTACCCTTTTTACATTTTAGAGAACGTCACTTGGAAGCGCTGGCAACGGAGAAGCGCGTCCTCGACCACCTGAAGGCGAAATTCGGGATCGCATGCGCTGCCACAGAAGCGATCGTCATCGGCTACATCACGAAACTAGTCGCCGAGATCAACGAATTCAATGCGACCGCGAAGGACAACAAGGCGCTCCTGGTGGCGGACAGCGGGTCCCCGCTGAAGAAGAACAGCCCTCCGAGGAAACTCAGCGGCGGAGGCGTTATCAGCGTTGATCGGAAGCCCCAAAGCGCCCCTGGGAACGGCGCGCAGGACAAGAACGCGAACTTCATTGAGATCGACCCGACCCGTCTCCGATTCCCACGCTTCTCCAACTCGCCGAAGTCGTCCGATGAAGACTGCAAATCCTTCTAATCCATAGTTTGTTCCCCTCTGATCTTATCATCATGAATTTTTCCTTTATTAGACTTATCACAGTTTCACTTCTTCTTTGCATAGGGTTAGGAGGGGACCCGCAGGGGTGGATTAGGCCGATTGCAACAACAACATAATGTACATAGCGCGAACAAATAGGGGATTTCGGGGTTAGTCCGTGAAGATCTCTCTCCACTTCCACTTCTGCTTGTCGTCCTGATCGTCACACGTGAGCAGCTTTAGCGTCGAGGAGGACATCGATTCGTCGGCGGTAAGACAAGTGTTATCAGCCGTGTTGATGATCTGTTGTGTGCCCTAAAGTTCGCCTTTTAGATCGAGAATCATGCGCTCCAAGACTCACCTTATCATACTTGAAGTTCCCATCGACGGTTCCCTTCTGGCAGTGGTTAGAACGTAGCCTGTTTCCGTAGGCAGTGAGGCACCACTCGCCCTGGGTAAGTTGACCCTTCTTGTTGAGGCGCATGAGCTGATTGCCTCCGTAACCGTGGCAAGGCGTCGCTCCAACTGTTCCCGGAATTGGCTGTCCCATCGTGTCCAGACACTTGCTGGTGTGAAGGTTCTTGGCCTCGCCCCAAACGTCGTTTTCGGGCAGTTTCGGATAGGACAGTTCCACATCGTAGGCGACGTTCTTCATGAACCAATTGAACGACTTGCATTGGAGCTTCTCCCTAAGCGCCAGCTGCTTGCTGATATCTCCTGGACTGCGATGCTGAGCTGAGGGCTCGCGGATGTAGTAGTACTTGCCGTACTCGTCCATCCAGGTCTTCACCACTCTTACCATGTTCTAAAAATGACCTTAATTTAGGTATTTTCAGGGCTAGACCTACGGTAGAGATGACAGGCTTTCCACTCAGCTTTCCGAAGCCATACGGCATGTGGGACCTGTAGACGTGGCCTACGTGGGAGCAAGGCACGAAGAGAATTCCTCCTCCGCATTGCCAGATCTTGAAACTGAGCTCATATTGCTCCCCGCCCCAGATTTGGAGTCCGTCGTCGTAGTAGCCGAGTTCCTCGAACCATTTTCGGTCTATGGCGAAGAGGCCGCCTGCGTGTGTCGGCGAGCGGAACGGCTCGCTGTTGTGCTTCCTACGGCTGCGTTCTTGGTCCGAGATCGTGGTTTCCTTGTAGAGGAGACCCCACTCGAAGATGCCGCGGAAGTGGCTTTCCGCGCTGCCGTAAACTCGGCGGTACGCCCACGTGTTCATGTCGATGCCGTCGATCACTGGGACTGTCATTACGCGTCTAAAAATTGAGGGTTTCACAAAATTAGTGGTTTGGGAGATGCTCAAAGTCATGTTTAAGCGTCTAGAGAGCCGTCTGACATGTCTGATAGTTTCAGACAGGCACAAGTCGGATGAAAAATGACTGGTCGAATGGTCGGAGATTGCAAAATGATGTCTAAAACGACATGTTTGGGTCGGCAAAAAATCCAATGTCTACAAGACAGTTGAGCTAAGTTTAACGAGGCCGGCATTAAAAAAAAATTGGTTGCGGGAAAAATCACGAAGAAACGCGCTGAATTTCACTGGATTTTCCTTCAACTTCCACCCAAATTCGGACGGAATTCCCACCGGTTCGCTTTCAGCGCTCGCACTCCGAATGATTCGCTCCAGACATTCCGGTACTCGCTCATTCCAGACCCTTTTTTTGAATCACCCTGTACAGGGTGATTAAAAAAGGGCTGGTCAGACAGAGGGACGGTGCCATGTCTGGAATTCGCGGAGCGGAGTCATTTCCAACACAGTCGCAAGGAACGGAACGACCGGTTGGTTTTGCTAACAAATAACGCGAAACCGACCGGTCGTTCCGCGATTTCCAGACATGGCTCCATCCCCCTGTCTGGCCAGCCCTTTTCTTGAATCACACTGTAGACCTTGGATCGGTCGTAAAGGGCTTCATTTTGAGCCAAAACCGACCGGTCAGCTGGTCGGTTATCATCAAAAAATGATTTCTAGAGTCATCGCTGGGAAAACCTAGACTAATAACGTCTACTAGACATGCTAACCCAACGTAACAGGGTCTCCTGGACAAATATGCCTTCCAGACACTTTTTGTCCGCAAAACTTCATTTTCAACAACATGCTAATAACCGGTCGGTTTTGGCTTGTTCCAACCGGTCTCCACTTCGCCTCATGCTTCAAAATGAAAATCGACGCCCTAGAAACCTTACTGCGTCTACCAGACGCTTTAAATGACCCGATGAGACAAATTGCATACCTGTTATACTTGATAGGAGCCAACAGCGGAGGCAACCAGTTCGCATTGACCTCACAATGCGCGTCCAAGAAGATGACCACATCGCCAGTGGCCGCGTGGGCTCCGTTGCTCCTCGTGCGGATGAGACCTTCGCGTTCCGAATTCCGAATCAGCTTAACTTTGCCGTTGAACTGCTTGATGTACTCGTCGAGTTTTCCTTTGAGATGAGCTGAAAACCGATCTTTAAGTTTCTGATTCTAAGATCAAGATGCCTACGTTTGTCACTGTAGTCATCCACAAGGATGATCTCCTTGATGAGCTGAGGCGGACTGCGAAGGAGAACCGAGTGAACGGTGCGGAGGAGAGGTGACCAGCCTTCGTTGTGGAACACGATGACCACACTGGCGGTCGGGAGCTCTTCGGGGTAGTGCCAGTACTTGCACTCCTCCATGCGGACGTCAGGGACCGTACGGTTCATAGAAATCATGTCACTGACGTGGGTGTTAAAGCCGAATTGCTGCATAGCGCGCTTCACTTCTGCGGTGTCGTCCACGTGGACCGCTTTGCCAAGGGATCCTGGAATAAGGAGACTTTAGGTATGTGTTTAGACGCCGTATGTCTATGATGACAGTTTAAGATTAGATTAGAGGCTTCATTTCCAGCCAGCCGACCGGTCTTCGTCTTCTGATCGATAACTTTTAGAGACTTCAAAACATGACTTGAAGTCTGAAAGCCTTAAAACCTGTCTGACAAATAGTTTTTATCGTGAGTCAATTGAGCGACCGGTCTTTTGAGCGAGTTTTCCATGAAATCACGTGTTTACAGGGTGGCCAAAGAACCCTTTTTCCAGCCACGCGCGCCGGATCAACTGTCTGAAATCGGTCATTTTTGCCAAGAGTCATTTCAGCGACCGGTCGGTTTGTCTCGAAAATGTCGTTTTTGCCTCAAAACCGACCGGTCTTCATCTGTTCTTCATCCCAGAACGGCTCTTTCAGACACTGTTGCGTGTCTCTGTGGTCTATCAGACACGATTTCAGGCTTCAGACACTCGAAATCTGTCTGAAAAGGTCATTTCTGTCCTGAACCCATTAAGCGACCAGTCGGTTTTGTTAAACGTCATTTTCGTCTTCAAACAGCCCATCGACCGTGTTTCGACTTCAAAAAAGGCTTCATTCAGACATATTTTGTCTCGCCTCGTCCCCAACTAATCCCATCTTCATACCTGGAGTTCCATCATCGACTTCAGGCTTAGGCTCGTAGTTTCCTAGAACGCCGTCCTTCAGAATCGTGTTCGGGTCCGAATCGCCAGCGAGAGGCTGTCTGTCGTCGTCGAAATCTCTTCTCCCGGGTGCCGGTGCTTCAGCAGCCGATCCAGCGGCTGACTTAAACGGGTTTCGGATTCCGATGTCCTTGGCGTGTTGGAAATGTTCGTGACCTCGTTCCTACAATGAATTTCAGTTTACTTCACGGTAAGTATCCCAAATTGTATCCAAATTGACCCTTTGTGTCACCAAAACCACCCAAATGAGACATGACAGAAAAACAGCTAAAAACCGACTTACCAGATCATTATCAGCGGAATAAGCGACGGAGAAGACGAAGACAAGCAGAAGGACGCAGAAGAGGACGAAAAGGACCGATTTGTGACGCAGAAACCGGCGAAACTCGAACCACTGTCGCTTAAGCGAAGTGGCCATGCTGGCAGCTTCCCGGTTGACTACCCTGAAAGAGATGAAGAAGTCAAAATGAGCGAGAAAAACCACGCGCGGGGAACGGGAACCCCAATTTGGAATTTCGATTGTGGCAGGCGCGAGGAGAACCGCGCTGGCGGTGTTCCGACGTGGCACGACGACGAGTGTTTGTCTTCGCGCAAGCGAAGCGACGTCGTGGTGGGACCCGTCGGAGATCGCAGACAAGAGGAGCGAGTCGTGGCTATCTGAAATGGGTCATCCGAACACGTGGATTCAAGACAGTTAAATGTCGTTTATTTAGCTTCGAGCTCTTTTGGGGGATCGGTCGGAACGCACCGACAGACAGGTGGGAGCTTTAGACATATTGGGATGGGCAGCTGTCTAGCTTTTCGCACTTTTATGGAATCGGTCGAAACAGAAAGGTCAGAGGGCTTCAAACAAACTTTTCGGACAGGCCGAGAAGGTTGGTTGTCTGGAAATAGCTCGTCTGTCAGACACGTGCATCAAGAGGCTGTCTAGGAACCTTCATTTCGTTTTCAGCTTTTTTGGGGTCGGAAAGCGGAGACAGATATGGTGGAACTTCAGACAGGTTGAGATGGCTGGCTGTCTAGATATGGGTCTTTTGTGTCATTGATCAGAAAACGATATATTTTTCACACATAAAATTGCGACCCATTTCTTTATAACAGGGAGATCAATCCATTTTTCCTACACCTCATTGCTCCACTCTCCCTCCACCGAGCTCTCGTCGTCCTCCAACGCGTCAACAGTCAATCTATCCTCCATTTGTCCAAATCTGAGACAAATCAAGCCAAGACCCCTTCTTATCTTTACAGTAACTCTTTCCATGCCCAGATATCCATTTACACCAACAAGACGAAAGTTAGGTTCTGGAGAAAAAGACCTCGTTGACCTACAGTTCAAACCAAAAAGAATTCTCGCAGCTGTTCTGGCACGTAGCATCCACCGGATTCCGGTTTTTAAGCCATATAAGCGTTAAAATAATTTTCTGTTCTTCAGATGAAAAGCTTGAAAACAATGTCAAAGATGTCCAAGTTTTAGCTAAATTTCCATTGGTTTTTCTTTTGAACTTAACGCAGGGAACATATACTCCGATTGTCTGGAATTCCCGAGTTTTCTGGTGGAATGGGTTAAGTGCCTCCACCTGGACTCGTTTCACTTGTTTTCGCGTTGCCTTCCGCCAAATTATTCTCCTTTAGGGAATTTCCGATCTGATACTAAACGCCGAAAAAGACCCGGATTGGCCTTTGAAATACTTTTGTGTGGATACACGGATGAATGAACATTCTGGGAGAATAGAGCGATTAGGGTTCAATCACCAGAAATGCAAAGTCGAAAAGGTAAAAACGAGTTGGATACCTTGTGAATGCATTGAACGCCGTGGAAAAGAACGATGTATGAGTTTGTATGGAATGGAATGTATTTTGCGTTGGTTGGTTGGTGCATTCATTTACTTTGTCTCCTTATATCTTTACGCAAATAATTTTTTACGTTGGTGAAAATTTTTTTGTATTTGTGCATGACTGTTGGGTAAATGAGAGGTAAAATCAGAAGTGATGCCGATGCTCTCCGGACCCGCCGGAGAGCCCGGACCCCGGGGAGTCCCCGGACAGCCTGGACAGCCCGGCCAAGACGGACAGCCTGGAGCCGCCGGACCCAAGGGTCCCAACAGCCCCGAAGGAGCCCATGGACAGGCCGGAGGAGCCGGAGAACGCGGAATCTGTCCCAAGTACTGCGCTATCGAGTTCCGTCTTCGAAGAAGACGGCTGTCCGGGGACTCCCCGGGGTCCGGGCTCTCCGGCGGGTCCGGGTTCTCCGGGAACGACTCCCTCGCTCTGCGCGGGGGCTCCGGGCTGTCCGTTGGCTCCAGGGCGTCCAAGAGGTCCGGGCAGGCAAGAGCTGTCGCAGCTTTCTCCTGCGCCTTAAATTGAAAGCCTTAATTTAGGATTAAACAAGGCTACCTTACCTGAACATTCGTGTCACAAAACTCGATTCTTATGAGCCGATTAAAGTACTCCGGCTTCTTCAGCTGAACCGCTAACTGCAGCGCCGTTTCATCGAGATTGTTCCGCTGGTTTACCACCCGGGCTAAACGGGCCAAGAGCTTTTCGAGGATCTCGAATCGATCGCTCATGACGGCCATATGGAAGACACCATTCCCTTGGGTCCAATGCATGCATAAAAACCGTTTTCATCGAAGGTCCAAAGACGAGGCGATCCACGGCCTGGAAATCCGTTTTTGGGATAGGCAGTTCGCGAAGAACGCCTTCAAGTTTTCGGCCTGAAATGAGGAAAAAAGTTAGCCTTAACAGCCTGCCTAAAAAGCGTTCTTACCGTTGTAAATAGGCAAGATCACATCCGTCGGAAACGTGTCCCTATTGAACGGAAACCTCTTCTTCGTAACCACCATCTGGTAGATTTCTTGCTTCACATTGACGACCTCCACCGAAGCCATCACAGGACGCGCAGTATTCTGCAGAAATGCCCTCAAAACGAGCCAAAATATAGCCACTTACGTGTCCCTTGATCCAAGCGACCTTATCCCCAGTACAAGTGTGGAACGTCCTCAGCATTCTCAACGCTTGGGAGTTCCATTTGCACACGACGCGGAACAAAACGCTTTCCTGACGGCTTGGAAGACCGTTCAAAGGCGGCGCAAAAATGTAGAACGACACGTCGGCGATGGAAGCGTCGCTGCTGACCTTCTCCACCATTCCAATCCTTCCAGAGCACTGAAATCAGGAAAATTATGGGTTTCTATAGATAAAACAGTTTACATTTTTCATGGTCTCCGTCAGGTCGAGTCCACACGCCTTCTGAATCCTCTCCATAAGGCTAATGTCGCCATAGATCACGTAAACGCGATCTCCGACCTGGAATTCGGACCGCTTGGCTTTCTGCGGATCTTCGGCCGCTTCTCCGCCGCCTCCGTCGGCGATTTGCACTTCTTTCCCGTTGACTTCCCTGTCGTTCCTTCGTTGACGTGCTATTTTGTAATGCTGAAGATGCGGCCAGACTTCTGCCGACCATCTAAGGCCCAATACGAAGCGATTCAAGGCGCAGAATTGCCGTATTACAAGGCAGCGCGTTTAAATCGAGGTTCCAGAGAACCAACTGAAAGGAGATACACAACCATAAGTTCCTGAAACCGTTTCCCAAGACAAAACACAAACACTGAAACAAAATTTTTTTTCACAACAATAACGTATTAATAACAGCATAAACAACTATAGTATCCATGCGTCCCAAGGACGCCCCCCTCCGGCTTTCGGTCTTCTGGAGTCCCCTTTTTTCTTCTCAGGGCTTCTTGGATTTCATGGAGAACTTGAGGACGTAAACGCCGTCATTCTCAAGCTTAGAGTCGTCCATCTTCGTCTTCTCGATGTGCTGATCCCGGGTGAGCTTCTCGACGCGGCGGAGATAAAGATTTGGTAGGTCCTCCTCGTCGATGTATGCTGCAGTCGCCCTGAAGTACCGGTTGATGAGGTCCGGGTGGAAGAGCGCCAGCGGATTCTGGATGTTGAAGCAGACCATGTCAATGGTGAGCAGCTGCTTCCGGTGGTAGAGCAGGAACATCGCCCTGCCCTTGGTTCGCGGGCTATCGGCCTGGAATTTGGGAATTTTAGGGTTTGAAGAGAGGAATAGAGATAATCCTACCCAAGCGTGGTTATGAGCCACGATCAACTCTCCTTCGAGGCTCTTTTGTTTGCGCAGGCGGACGATGGCGCCGCAGGCGTTGTGGATGCAGTGGGCGCGCTTGGTGTCCGACGAAAAAGCGAAGAGCGTGAAGTCCTCCTTCGAAAGGTAGAAAGCGCTCAGCTTCTTGAATGGCGTTGAGCGTCGTTTGGGCTTCGCGATGATCATCTGAGATATGAGAGGTATATGAAGCATAGGCGAACGTCTGCAAAGAAAATTCACGCACTACAAAAGAGCAACAACCGACGTTTACATGTCTAAACAGGAGCGAAATGGTTCAGACACGTGTCTGCATGGCCTATACACCAGCGACATGGACAGCACCGTCTGCAATTTCTCCCCAGAGTCCAAAAGCAACTTCATGACATATTCCGTGCTTCATCATGTTTAGACACTCCGTTTTCTATCTAGACAGTCTCGTCGCCCTATATATTCGTCGTCTGTCTGGACATCAGAGTCAATCGGTTCCAAGCGACAAACGCTGGCTTGACAAATCTAAAATGCAAATGAAGCAAAAACATGTCTAGACACCGTCTAAATCGCCATTTTAGACACAGACGCGCAGCAAGCATCGAATCGTCCAAATTCACATCGAAATCGCGACCATACAGCCGCAGCAAACAATCGCTGTCTTGTTTCACGGAATCAGCTTCAATGTCCCGGCAGGTTTCAGCGCAGACACGTGTCCAGACAGCTTCGGCTTCCTTCCATTTTCGGCTTCAATCCTCGTGTGGTCGCGGCTACAAAAACGGCTTCGCGTCGTCTGAACATCGCCAAATCGCTCCGCTCGTTTGCAAGGCCATCGCAGCGGCCGAACCTGCGTCAGATCCAGCTTTGCAGATTCGAAATTTTAGAATTTCGTTTCGAGACCAGCAGTGGCCTCGTCGACGTCTGAATTGCGGTGTCTAGTGCGTGTTGCGGTGTTGAGGTGCTGGATTTCAGACACAAACGCGTCTGTTTCAGATGGCAACTTCATTTCAAACTGGAAATGTGATTGTGACCGCTCTTGTATGAATTTGCGCTCTGACGTCCGTAAAACGCGTGCTTCATTTCAAGCTCTTTGCGTGGTTGCGAGCGGTTGTGTTTGGATTCTTCGTGTGTCGCGTGAATTTCCGTGTTTTGACCCTCAAACCAGTGTTTAATGACTTTTATTCGGTTCAGGTATTACAATGTCGTCGTACCAGTCAAAAATGCTCGCGATGGTAGACGACAACGAGCGCCTCCTGGCCGAGCTTGAGAAGCAACTCGCCGCAAACTACGAGGAGCTGGGTAGGCTCATTTCTTTTCTGGTTCCGTTCCTAATATCGATTTTTCTCGTAGAAGGTGCCTTGGAGAAGCGCTTTGAGTCGCAGCGCAAGATCTTCGAGCTGAACGAGAGGAAGGTCCGCGCCGCCGTTTTCGTGGACCAGCTGGCAGCCACCGCGAAGAAGCAAGAAGAGGAACACGAAGAGCTGCAGCGTCGGATCGCCGAAGAGGAGCAGATTGCCAAGCAGCTGATGATGGCGCATACTGCCATCGTCACGAAACAGTCATGCTCGGCTGTCGCGATCGCCGCCCAGTGCATCGAAGAGCTGAAAACCAACAGCTACAGCAACGTCAGCGGCGACCAGCTCCGCGAAGTCGGCAAGGAATGTGAGTTTGTCTTATTCTTTCGACCTCTGACTCCGCCTAATCTTCAGTGCTGATGATGAAGGCCATGAAGGAGCGATTTGTCGAGCGCGGAATCGACGTGAACGGGAAGAAGACCCGCGAAGCCAGCGTCGTGCCGCGGCTCAACGACGAGAAGGCCACGAAGATCACGTTCCTGCTCAACGAAGGCAATACCCTGATGAAGAAGCGGATGCTCCAGAAGAGGGGCAAGGCGATGCCCAAATATTGGAGCTAATATTTTATTGTATAAAAATAACTTGTTTATAAATGTCTAACTGAAGTACCTAATAGTATGGATTGTAGATTTCGTGTTTCAGCTATGCTTACCTTTTACCAAACGACGATGATGGATGTAGCGAAGCGAGTGTCCTCCTTTCTCAATCAGCTGCTGATCAGTCGGTGAAACCGACCGCTCACCTGCTTTCTCATCCTCCCAAACAACGCAGAGCTGCTGACCGGACTGACCGCTCAGCACCTAACTTGAGGGCGCAACTGTCCCAATATCCTAACCTTCGTGTCTGTGTCTGACTATACCGCGATTTCAGACGAAACCCGTCACATACTGACCACGTGTCCTCATGATCAGACGCGAAAGTGCAGACGCCAGCCCTATAAGGTCCCCCCGGGGTTGGCCGCCCTTAGATCAGCAGCGACCTTCTGGAGATCGGCCGACCGTATCTTCGGACTCGCAAAATAGTACGTCAACGAAGGAACGACATGGAAGTCAACGGGAAAGAAGTGCAAATCGCCGACGGAGGCGGCGGAGAAGCGGCCGAAGATCCGCAGAAAGCCAAGCGGTCCGAATTCCAGGTCGGAGATCGCGTTTACGTGATCTATGGCGACATTAGCCTTATGGAGAGGATTCAGAAGGCGTGTGGACTCGACCTGACGGAGACCATGAAAAATGTAAACTGTTTTATCTATAGAAACCCATAATTTTCCTGATTTCAGTGCTCTGGAAGGATTGGAATGGTGGAGAAGGTCAGCAGCGACGCTTCCATCGCCGACGTGTCGTTCTACATCTTTGCGCCGCCTTTGAACGGTCTTCCAAGCCGTCAGGAAAGCGTTTTGTCCCGCGTCGTGTGCAAATGGAACTCCCAAGCGTTGAGAATGCTGAGGACGTTCCACACTTGTACTGGGGATAAGGTCGCTTGGATCAAGGGACACGTAAGTGGCTATATTTTGGCTCGTTTTGAGGGCATTTCTGCAGAATACTGCGCGTCCTGTGATGGCTTCGGTGGAGGTCGTCAATGTGAAGCAAGAAATCTACCAGATGGTGGTTACGAAGAAGAGGTTTCCGTTCAATAGGGACACGTTTCCGACGGATGTGATCTTGCCTATTTACAACGGTAAGAACGCTTTTTAGGCAGGCTGTTAAGGCTAACTTTTTTCCTCATTTCAGGCCGAAAACTTGATGGCGTTCTTCGCGAACTGCCTATCCCAAAAACGGATTTCCAGGCCGTGGATCGCCTCGTCTTTGGACCTTCGATGAAAACGGTTTTTATGCACGCATTGGACCCAAGCGCTGGGGAGGAAGCGATGAGCCTCTTTCGCGCTCTTGTGTGCAAATACCAAGAATTTGTGGGTTTTTCTCGACTCCTAAATGACTTTTATCCTGTGGTTTTAGAGGAACAAACCAGCGCCTCTGGTTCTGGCCATAAAGGAAGGAAATTGGCGCGTAGCCGATGTCCTTTTAGCAGCAGGAGCACTGAAGAATTCTCGTGATGAAGACGGAAACGGCGTTTTCCATATGGCTGTCATGAGCGATCGATTCGGGATCCTAGAGAAGCTCCTAGCTCGCGTAGCCCGGGAGGTCAACCAGCGGAACAATCTGGGTCAAACGGCGCTGCAGTTAGCCGTTCAGTTAAAGAAGCCGGAGTATTTTTATCGGCTCATAGGAACAGAGTTTTGTGACACGAATGTTCAGGTAATCAATCTTTTGAGGCTCAAATTAAGGCCTGTTTTCAGGATAGAGATGGCAACTCGCTATTCCACATGATCGTAAGAATCGCGGAAGATGGGATCCGTATTCCTATGCTGAATCGCCTCCTCTCGAACCTCAATTTCAACGCGCAAGTGAGGAACAAGGACGGCTTAACTGCCATGGACCTGGCGGTTATCATTGGAGCTGAAAGGTATGTCTCTATTCTAAAATGTCAGCCATAACCTACGATTTTCAGCGTAGTGGACCTGATCTGCCGCACTAGGCCTCAGTTCATGCAAGCGGCGAATCCAAGAGGCGTTTTGCCTTTTCACCTCGCGGCTGAATTCGGGAAATCTAGGATCCTGGAACTGATCTTAGTTGTAAGTGGAATCTCAGGAGATTTTGGCTTTAAAAAACTATTTAGAACGATCGATGCGACGTGGGGAGGATGACGAACGATGGCCGAACTGCACTTCATTTTGCCGTTTCTCGCTGGGGAGCCGATGTGAAGTCAGATGCGGATAGGATGATCTCTGTTCAACTCCTCGTGTGCCACAACATCAACGTGAACCTGAAATGTAAGATTACCGGCGACACAGCGGCTCACTTGGTCCTCCGAGAAGTCATGAAAAAGGGCCCAATTGCGAAAAGCGTCGCCAGAGCGATCATGAACTCGGCTAACATGAATCACGTAAGCTTCAGCCATTGTAGCCTATTCAGGATTTCTTAAGCGTCTTGACAAGATCGCTCAGTTGTTCCGCCCTAACTGGCCTCTGGCCACGTTGTGCTACCTCTGCCTCAAGGGAGCCGACCTGACGCTGGAGAATAAGGAGGGCGAAACGCTCCTTACGATGTGGGACAACCCGGATGTGGTCAACATCTGTCAGGAGATGTCCAAGCATCGGGCGAGGTAAGGAACAGCTTTTAAGGGCATTTCTAAGGCTGTTTCTTAGGGGCTTCTTCCAAATGAACTTTGTGAAGAGCGCGGTAGCATTCGACACGTCGCTCTTGGCCATGTGCACCTTCAACTGCGACAACAGCACCGCGGACGTGAGGTTCATCCCCTGTGGCCACAAGATCATCTGCTCTAAGTGCGTAGAAACGGGATGCTTCATTCCTTACCAGTGCTCGATATGTCACCAGAACATCATGCGTCTTAGGAGCGATAGTAAGTGATCCTATAGCAGAAGCATTATACTTATCTGGCCTTTTTTAGATGGCGACACCTGGGATTGCGAATTCCTCAGAGACAATTTCCTAGCGGTAGCAGCAAAGGCGGACGAAGAGAGCGACGAACGTAATCCAGCAGAGGAGGAAGCGGACCCCGAAGCGCCTCTGAAACGCCAGGATTTGGGAGCGGAGGAGGAGTCGAGCACCGAGAACATGGGTGGGAAGATATTGAAGGGATGAGGCTGAGAATCGCATGTTTAAGGACGAGAAATCCAACAGATGGAAGCGGAGATTGTAGAACTTGAGGAACTACTGACGTGTCCGATCTGCGTGGACGAGCAGAGCACAGTGATCTTCTGCTGCGGCCACTCGTGCTGCGCCAGCTGCAGCGGGATGAAAATGATGAAGTATCTGTGCCCGATGTGTCGTCAGCCGATCGCGAAGCGGTACAATTTCCAGCTCGCGAGGAAACACAATTTTCAGGCGTTTTAAAGGGCGTTGTTGAGATTTTAATGAAGTTAATGTTAAGGTTGCAGTGTTTAAACGTCTAGTTTGAATCAGAGGTTTGGATTGAGACGTCTAGTCCAGAAAGAAAAAAGAACCTACTACCGTAACCCTCGTGAGGCGGAATCGCCTCTTTGAAGGCTGCGAGGCCAAGTTTGCCTCTCCGAGGCCTGCTAAAACTACCGTAACCCTACCCTAGGGAAATCCTAACTGAAAATTATTGGGGATTAGTTTATTTTGATAGACAGGAATCGATAATTCGGAATTTGATTTAGGCTGATAGTAGCGGGTTCTTTTTGACGATGAATTGGTATTTCACCTTGTCGCCGAGAGCCAATTTGAGAGGCGCGACCGGAGTGCTCAACTTGTGAGGTGACGCTCCAAGAAGAGAATATGACCGGCCAGTCTGATCGGGGCAGCGTTAAGGGGATGGTATAGTTCGTGACTCGGGGCGATTTTGAAGCACGCGCGCCACGGCCACCCACGACGACGCGCATGGGGTGGTATAGTCGCAAAAGGGTGGTGTAGTTGAAATTGAAGCTCGCATGAAGCGCGCTTCCTTGTCTGAAATTGGCTATTTGAACGAAGCTGAGAGGTGTGTTGAGCGGTCGGTCACTCGGTAGATCGAGACAAAAAAACTGTCATTTACTGAACTGAAAGAGGGCTGGTTATTCGAGACAAGTCTTTCAGTAAACAGTCATTAAGGGAAAGCTGTGAAAAACGAACCGGTCTGTCATGGCCATCATCGAACCTAGCAAAGTGAAAACAAGAATTTTTACCACCACATTTATTCACCACAAATGAACACAGAATCAAGCATCACAACATCTCCTCCTAACGGCCATACTTCTTGAACTCCATCCCGTCGGGTGGCGATACCTCTACCTTCTTCTTGGACACCTCCTCCCAGTTCATGTTCAAAACGGTGCCTCCGGACTCCACGTAGGACTTCATCATCGCCCGCTGCGCGTCCGCGTCGCAGGACGCGTACAGCGCCTGCATCGCCTTTGTCATCCCCGTGTCGCCGTCGTCCTTTTCATTCTTCTCCTCCTCGAGCACCTCTTTTTCCATCTTGTCCCACTTGGCCACGTCAGTTATCGGTCCTAGGCGCACTTTTGGAGCAGTTTCGTCCTGGAGAAGACGGTCCCAGTGATCTCCCGCCAGTTTTGGCATCTGAAGTTCCACTTTCCGGGGAGTCACGTGCAGGGAGAAGTGCGCCTTGTCCACGGGATGAGCCAGTTGTCCTGCGAAGATTTCGCCGTCAGGAGAGGAGACTGTCAGGAAGTTGTCCTCGTAGGAAGCGGTCACATCGGACTCGGACGAGAGGCCTCGCTTGAAGATGGTAAGGGTGACGGTGGAGTTGGTTTGGAACCACTCGTGTCGGGGCTTTGAGGCGGAGACGGTCATTTTGAAGGGAGTTGGGAAGCTCTAAAATGAGTAAGCTGTAGATTAGATGGAAAGATTGGCTTTAAATGGACAAATTCTAATGCTTTAACTGCATCGCTTTTCAGTGCGAATTACTAACGATGCCATGGACGTGTGAAACTTTTGCATCCTACGCATCTCTAAATAAACCTCCCACTCCAAACGAGCAGAAACACGTTCATTATCCAGTGTCGAAATTTTTTTTGCCAATCCAGCCAGATGTGTAAGAATAAAGATGGACGGTTCTTACGATGAAGCGTCTGTTACTTCCCAAAAGAGAACCTCCGTATTTTTGGTCTATCCGAGGAGCCTCATCGCTACCAGAAATCCTTTGAGATTCACGGAATCCAATGAAGCCTTCCAATAAATGATGAATCTAGGGACTTATGCTGTTCATCGATCGCCTATGTTTACCGATCAGGAGCAACAGGAAGCCATACAAGAAATGAGCAACACTTTTGCTCCGATGTGACGACGGTGGAAATTTTGAAATTCGTGAGTGTATCACTTCTTGAACTCCCGGTGGCAGTTTCGACAGCCTCTTCTCCCCCCTCAATTCTTAAAAATCTCACCGACTACAGAGCTTCAAAGCTTGTTTTCTGAGATGTTCTGCCAGCCTTAAATGATATCGCTATCCTTACGATCACGCAACCTGGGACCGAAACAGCTTTAGCAAAACGCTAATTTTGAATTGGTTAAATCTCACTGATAATGTTGTGGAAGACTCGAAAGGGGTGTCGATCGCAGGACCTCCGCCGTAGCGTATTATAGATGAATTGGGATTATGTCGAATGAAAAATAGTGAGTGGCGTACTTATGAGTCCCTCAAGAACACCGAACTTTCACGCTTTTTTTCAAGGTGCTTCAAGATTGTACCCAGCATCGAAAACACGCGAGCTGCATTTGGTCGTTTTCAGAAGAAAATCGTTTTGGGATGGGTTCGGATTCTTTACGGATCAATGCTTTGTCGACGGAGGGTCGTATTTTGTGTTGAATTTCTTTGATTAGATGTGTAACGGAGTTTTTGATGTCTTTCGAGTATTAATTGACGTTCCTGTTTTTTTTGTCCTGAACCAGTTAAGCAATAAAGCGATCTCAAGTCACGGAAACGATCTTTGCCATGTGTGTGCGACAGCTGTGACTCTCCCAAAAGATAAAGAGAAGTGCTCCGGGATGCCCACTTTAAGAGCGCGCTTATCAGTGCTTTCAACCACTTTCGCTTGTCATTGCAATCGAGTGCGCGCTTGTGTGTTAAAATTTGAACGTTTTGTTTCAGATTTAGAAATGTTTGTGGCGGAAGAAGAGAAGAAAGAGTTTCCTAAGGGATTCATTTGGTCGGTGGCTACTTCGGCTTTTCAGATCGAGGGAGCGGCGAGAGAGGATGGTGAGATGGGTTAAACTTGACTTTTGGAAATTCAATATTTTGAAGACAGTAATGTTAATTGCTGTTTCAGAACACCTGACCGTGGGTAATCCCTGACCTAAATAAGATTGCATTCTTATCAAGGATGCCCTTTTGTTTTTTGCTGCATCTGTGAAGGGAAATTTATGACTTGATAAAGTGTGTGCGAGAATCTATTCATGGGGAATAAGGGTCTGAAGTTTGCATGCTAGAGACTACAATATCTCTGTCACAATGACACGTTTCCGATAGTGCAAATCTGAAGCTGACGCTTAAAAACCCAAACACATGGAGACTAAAACTTACGGACCATGTGGCGTCAGCTTTGCGAAGGTATCTTGTCTAAATGCTCTTCTTCTGATATTTCGGTAGGTGGAAGGTCAGCGATCAATTTTTCCTAACCTTTGAAAAAATCAGTCGCCTTTGAACAGTGTGTACTTTACGGGGCAGTTTATGACTTAATGTAGTGTTTACGAGACTATATTGCGGCATAGTGGGGATTATAGGTCTAAAGTTCGCATTCTAGGAACTACAATATCTGTGCCACAGTGACCACATCTTTGCTATCGTGCTAAATAGTTTCATTTTGAAGGTGCAGAACTCTAGCCAGTTTGCTAGGTACTGAAGCCGCGTGACGTTAGCTTTGCGACGTTTTGTACACCACTGAATTTAATTCGACTTCAAATTCGATTTCAAAAGATCGCGACGGTCCCGTTTTCCTTCCTGACTTTGATCATTGAAATCATACTAAGCACTAGGACCTTACTTAGCGGAAACAGTTCTCGGAGACGTTTGGTTAGATATTTTAACAGATGGCTCATACAGGTTTCAATCGTAAACACATCAAAGTTAACCTCCTCTCAGGGCGTGGCTTTGGACCAGATGTGATTTGGTGCATTTGAGTCAAATGGATTAAAACCCATTTGGAGTTGTTCTCAGACTGATAAGTGTAGCAAAAAGGGAGTACCAAACCACGTCAGCTACTGATCACTGAGATAAGGAATCGCGGCGTGGCTTGCTAAACGAGGATATATGGTTTCTAAACCCTAAAATCATTTTAACCTGAATAAAATTCCAGGAAAAGGCCTAAGCATCTGGGATGCGTTCACCCACCGCGAGGGGAACATCGCCGATGGCGCCAAAGCTGACGTCGCCTGTGACAGCTACCACAAGATCGATGAAGATGTGAAAATGCTTAAGGAGCTCAGGGTCCAGCAGTATCGCTTCTCACTCTCTTGGCCTCGTCTCCTCCCTGATGGAACACCTAGCCACGTCAATCCTAAGGGCGTTGAGTACTATTCTAACCTCATCGACGCTCTCTTGGAAGCCGGAATCGAGCCTCTTGTGACCATGTACCACTGGGATCTCCCCTTAGCTCTTAACGACCGTGGAGGCTGGCTGACGTCGGAATCTGCAACGTGGTTTGAAGATTACGCTAGGTTCTGCTACCAGACTTTTGGTCATAAGGTCAGCTTTATGATTATTCTTAAAAAACGTTTAAAATACAATTTAGGTTCAAAAATGGGTAACCTTAAACGAGCCCTGGACTCAGGTGTCTTGCGGCTACAATGGCGACCTGTGGACCCACGCGCCTGGCTGTTTTAAGGAATTCAACGACTGGGTTCCTTATCTTGCTGCTCATAACATGCTTCGAGCTCATGCTAAGGCTTATCGCGTCTATGACAACGACTTTCGGAGGACTCAAAAAGGTAAGCAAGCAAAATGAGGTGTTTGTTTAGCACACTTGTGAATTGTGTTTGAGGACAGCAGCGTGGCGCAGTGGAAGCGTGCTGGGCCCATAACCCAGAGGTCGGTGGATCGAAACCACTCGCTGCTAATAATTATTTTCTGGTTTAAGCAAGTAAGGAAAATCATTTTTTTGGCTTTTCTTTTGTCCTAATAACAGCACAATTTTTTAAAAGCACGAAAACATGTTAAAACTGTTAAAATAACGAGAAACAAGGATCAAAGTGGATGTGAGACGTCAATAGGTTAGAGCGTCTGTGGTCTAATGGTCAGCATGGTTGCCTTCCAAGCAATCGACAGGGGTTCGATTCACCTCAGACGCAAACGTTTTTTGCATTTCTTGTATTTGCTTTTTATGTTTGTAAAGAATTTTTTATCCTTTAGGAGAGGTCGGTCTGGTCAATATTGGTCTGTGGTACGAGCCTCTAAACCCTGACAGCAAGAGCGACAAAGCCGCAGCTAACAGATCCATCCAAATGCAGCTGGGCTGGTTCTTGAATCCTATTTACCATCCTGAGGGTGACTATCCCAAGGTTATGAAGGACCGCCTCCTGGAGCTGTCTTTGAAAGAAGGCCGATGCAAGTCGCGACTTCCAGAATTCACTCAAGAAGAGATCGAAGAACTCAAAGGGTCGTCGGACTTCCTAGGACTCAACTACTACATCACCTATCTGACTCGATTCAGGACTGAAGAGGAATTTAAGGAAAAGGGTGTCAGACGTCGTTTGTTGGATGCTGGGACTGTGGAATCTGTGGATCCTGAGTGGAAACAGTAATCTTCAATTTTAGATTAAATTTGGATATTTTGCAAAATTTTAGCTTTGGTCCTGACTACTCGCCCTTCCGAAGCATTCCGTGGGGTCTTCGCCATCTTCTACGCTGGTTAAAGGAAGAATACGGTAATCCTACTGTAATGATCACGGAAAATGGCGTCCCACAAAAGCAAGAACAGGCGGATTATGACGAGATAAGGATGGAGGTGCTCAGGGATCATATCGAAGCTGTCCGACAAGGTAAGCCTCATTTCAGCCTCATAATTTTAAAACCCATTTTAGCCATAGCTCTCGATGACTGCAACGTTATCGGCTACACCGTCTGGTCGCTTATGGACAACTACGAGTGGGCTGGCGGCTATGAGCTTCTCTTTGGTTTATATGCGGTCGATTTTAAGGATGAAAACAGGCCTAGAAAACCCAGAGCCTCAGCTAGATGGTATAGAGACGTGGTTAAGGCCAACGCTGTTCTGCCGATCTTAGGACAGGAGTGCATGGAGGAGGATATGTAATTTATCGTAAACAATAACATAATCGTCAATTCTGGATCATAACGGCTTTGAACTAAAAGTAAACAGATTTTAGTCAAATAGAGCTTAAGATTCACTCACCCCTTGGACAGCATTCCCCTCAGCGTAGTTAAGAGTCCTAGGAGGACAAATGCAGTATTGAGCGTCAGGACCAGGCTCTCCAGGCTCGCCAGAAATTCCAGGATTTCCAGAAATCCCGTCGAGGCCATCTGGGCCAGGAAATCCAGGAGGTCCAGGCGGTCCGATCAGGTTAGGAAGATAGCCAGGCTTTCCATTGATGCCAGGAAGACCGATAGGTCCGGGAGGACCTCTAAGACCTGCTTTACCTACACCACTGACAGTATCATAGCCATGAGGACCTTGAGGGCCAGGACGTCCGTTTATGCCTGGAGGACCAGGGCCTCCGCGCGGACCTAAGACGGTAATAATGCTGCCAGGCTGGCCGTTAGGCCCAGGACGACCTGGATAGCCTTTAGGACCAACAGCGCCACGGAGACCTTGAAGACCAGGCTTCCCAGGAGGTCCCTGAGGGCAGATTTGGCATTCTTCTTGATCTTGGTAGTCGTCTCCAGGGAAGCCCTCTTCACCATCAATTCCATCGAAGCCAGGATCTCCTGGAGGACCAACACAGCACACATCAGTGGCAAAAGAAGTCTCGACTACGGTATTGGGATAAGGGGGAGGGCTGACGACTTCTTCCACAATAGTGTCGTCGATTGAGCTGCCTGGGACTTCAATGAGTTGTTCTTCGTCTTGATGCGATTTCCAGACGTTGAAGCCTGGTGGGAGCGGGTTTACAGTGTAGCCTTGAAAATGCAAAATTTTGAATTTGAAGAAATTTTTGTTCAAATTGAAGGAAGCTTTAAATAAATCTGGTTTTTGACAGGGTCCAGCTTGACCAATTTTCAGCGCAAGGCATGTTTGAGTAAAATTTCTTGTTGGTATTTACATCAATAGTAATATTCATTTTTTGCATTCTTCGCGTTCAATCCTATTCAACGTGAAAAAATTAATTCGATTTCAATATTTTGTTTGTAAGGGATGCCATCCATTATGCACCTGTTTTTCAAAGAATTGAATTTTGTCTTGAATCTGCTGTTTAAATTATTTCGCAAGTAGAACCAAATGAATTTAGCGATTTTTTTGCTTGTGGCTAGAAGACGTTAATTAAAAAATAGCTAACTATTACTTTACAAGAAAGGTATTTCAATTGAAAGTATAGAGAGGTGGCGGGTGTTTCTTTGAGCGGCCCGTACGCGCCAAGCAAACCGAATCTCGGAAAACCGTTATATAGATTTTTTTGTAAGACTTTTTGTGTACACAATAGTATTTTTTGGAGAATTCACTGGACGTTGTGTTTTCAATTTTCTAAAGAAGCTAAAGAAGAATTTTCGATGACCACGGCTGTAAGACATAGTCATCAGTGGTCAATGGATCCGCTAGTTCTTAGTTGATTAGGGATGAATTGAGGGATTAGAAGTCGCTCAATTAATAAACTTCTTGTTTTAAACCTTTTTTGTCTCGGCGAACATAAGACATTCAAAGTCAGATATACGCAGTTTGAAATTTAGAATGGCTTCACTGTCATCTACGCTTCAATTCTTATGAATGAAAGGTTTTTTGGAAGCTTATGAAACACGTTCAATCTACAGGGTGGGCCAAAAAAAAAACATCGACCCTATCTCAACGCTGTTGTGTTTTCGAAGGTTGCAATGTTAAGAAAAGTTGTTCTGCTTGTGATTCCGCATCGAATGAGCTAAAGATCACCACTCACACCTTCAGGGATGTGCACTTTTAGCCAAAAGTCTGGAAAATTTGTTAAGGAAATTGTACCGATTTTCAGATGGCCATAACTTTTCACTGGTCTGTCCGATTTCGACAGTTTTTTGTGATTTCGGTAGCGGAAAACAAAAACAATATTGTGCAAACCAAAAAAAAAAAAATTTTTTTGGCAAAATTTTTTAATTTTTGCCTTGGTCCCCCCTTACCTCTGAAAAGGGACTGGTCCAGACGTCTGAGAGGCTTGTCTGAAACATGGGTCAGAAACATGGAAAAGAAGCATGGAAGAGACATGGGTCGTCTGGCTCATCCATGTCTGGAATTCAGCTGTCTACACCGGATTTCACGGAGTTTTAACCCATTTTCTGGGCGTTCTTATCCGTTTTTTATCATTTTTTGCATTAATTTCTGGTTTGCACAATATTGTTTTTGTTTTCCGCTACCGAAATCACCAAAAACTGTCGAAATAGGACAGACCAGTGAAAAGTTATGGCCATCTGAAAATCGGTACAATTTCCTTAACAAATTTTCCAGACTTTTGGCTAAAAGTGCACATCCCTGAAGGTGTGAGTGGTGATCTTTAGCTCATTCGATGCGGAATCACAAGCAGAACAACTTTTCTTAACATTGCAACCTTCGAAAACACAACAGCGTTGAGATAGGGTCGATGTTTTTTTTTTTGGCCCACCCTGTAGCAAGTGTGTTTTTGATTACAATAGGCATTGGCTGAATTGAAAATTGAGTAATTTTTCGACTGCGGCTACGTTTCAACAATTTTAAAGTAAATGTAAAAAGGTGAAGTATTTTTTGGATGTCGAAAACGCGACCTGCACCTTTTTCAATTTCAAATTCTTAGAATTTGCATTTTTCATTCGTTCGATTGCTGTTCAGGGTCTTCTACAAAACTCGAAAATTCGAAATTGTGATTTTTAAATTTTTTGATCGTTTTCTTGGACGCCATAAATTACCTTATTATCTGAACTTTGATTTTTTGGGGAACCACATGAGGATCTTTTGAATGTAAAAAATTTAGTCAGAAGAATTTAATTAATCTAATTCACTTCAACTTGAATTTAAGAAATCTTTAAACAGCAGTTTTTGTGACAGCAATGAACGGACGGAACGGCCGGACCGACGAACGGCCGGACACGTTTGGATCGTTCTTTCTTATTTCATAAAGGATTAATTCTTAATGAACGCAACGTACGTCTCGGAGGCGTAATATTCGATCTCTTAGTCCTTAGCTGCTTCTGAATGAACTGAAGGTCGTCCCAAAGCAGCTCCGATTGTCTCTGAATATATTTTTCGAGTCTTTCATTTTCGACCCACATACATTAAAATCCCTTGCTTCAGTTTCAATATTTTTCTTAACACTTGACATCCATTTTGTGCTAAAGGGCACCAAAATCAAGGTTAGAAGAAGCCCAATCATGCACAGAGCTATGAGGCCAAAGGTGATTAATTGTGCGAAAGCATCTAAAATTATTCTATTGGCAAAAATGAGGCTATTGAGATATGCTTCTTACATAAATCCCATCTTTTTTGATGGCTCTGGAATCTTCCAGCAGCGATTCTATTTCTGTGAACAGCAAGAGAATAGGGTTGGAACGGGGACGTCATGTGGTCGTGAATGACGAGAGGATGACAATAAGGCAGAAGGAGTCAAAAACAGGGTGCGCTTGAAGGAAAGTCGAATTGGGGTCAAGTTAAGAATTGGGGTTTGGAGGGTTGTTGTGGAAGAGGTGTCACTTGACGATTACACAACAATGCGAAAATTATGTACGAAAGCAACATGCTTAGCTGAGGTGTTAATTGACGTTTTTAGAATGATTGATTTTTTGTGGGAAGGACAACAGGACATAACAGCGAAGTATGCGAAGTACGGAATATTCCGGGGCTGTTAACGATTATTTGCTTAAATAAACGTTTTATCAAGACAGGCCCAATGTTTAGTTGTTTGTTGATGTTGCAAAATGAGATCATGTTAGCAATTGGAGTTTGCAAGCTGTTTTCGTAGATAATTTAATTTGACACTAATTTATTTTTCATTTTAATCTTAAAAATTTTAGCTTTTCGAAAGTTCAAATTTAACTTTTGCCGAGTGACATATCAACCATATTATGCTTAAAATTATTTTTTGCCACTGACATTCAGCCATCAAGCAATGGCATATTGAGATTATATATTTGAGAGGGTTTAAAATTATTTTCAAAGCAAAAATAAATCTAGTTTTAATCACTTTTTGCGCCTGCGACGATGCGCTCTGTGCTTGAAAGGACTTCCATTAGGACTATTTAATGCTCAATTTTGCAAACTTGGTAAGGCGGTTTGTTTATTAATGCATATCTCGATTCAGCTAGCTGCCGCTCCGCCTCTGTTTTTCGATTGCACAGGGAGGAGGGGGTGACGTTTGGAAGTGCTTTGTGCTTTTGTGAATTCTGGTGGATTTCATTAATTTTTCAAATAATCATTATTTTTGGATGGACGCACTGAGACGAATTCAATGCAAGGATCGGCAATTTCTGATCTGAATATCAGTTTTTAAGTAGGTAAACTTCAAATTGTTTTTTTGGAGCTTGCCGCGTCTTCCTCTTTATTAAAAAGAGAAATTTCTAATTGAATTTTTAAATTATTTTTGGCTTCACCGTGGTTTTTCAAATGATTTTAGAATCTTTGCATTCAAATATATAGTTAGCGATTTTGATAGTTCTGAAAATTTACTCTTTCCAAAAAGGTATTTTCAGTGTTTCCCAATTCGCGAAATAATCGCGAAATTCTAGCTTTTCCAGTTAACAATTTTCGCAATTTTCCAATGCTACTTTTTGCTGGCTTGGAGATTAATCTACTTGTTGTTGACGCATGTAATATTTTAATTTTCGAGATTTGCAGTAGTCTTTCTTTGCAAATCGTTGTATCTTATTTTAATCGTTCTAATTAAATTGTTCAATTTGGAAGACGTGGTTTTACGCGGAATGCTCGGTGCATGTTTATTAATTTGTTACTACATAAAATGTTTTTCGAATTTTCACATTTTTCCATGTTGACAAAATTTAAATTAATTATCCCCTGTATTAAATAAAGGAGAACGATCCAAGCATGTCCGTCCTTCCGTCCCGAAATCATGTCGTTCCATGATTGGTGAAGGGCTGTGTACGGTAGTTTTTTGACTGTTGTTTGTCGCACTTTTGCACGCGGTGAGCAAGCGCCAGTGAATGAGCAACGCAGAGAATTTTAAGACAGCAAACGCGGATTCACGGAAGCGCTTGAGTTGAAATGGCTTTGCAACCAAAAAATTACGTCAGCGAGGCGCGTAGCGCCGAGAATGTCGCAAAATACGCAAAGCACCCAGCTGTTTCGAATTAAAAAATGAATTCTCGCGCAATAGCGCGTACGGCCCCGTGCTGAGCGGCGGTGGAAGAGTAACGGCGAAAATTGTGATTCGAAGCGCCGAGATGACCTTTTGACGAGCAATCGCTCAAAGGCGCGAGGCTGTTGCGGAATATAAATCTGTGAGGCGCGAAACGTCGAATAATGCTGATTTAAAGAAAATACTGTCGGCCCCGTTAATAGTCATGATAATTGAATAAGTATTTTAACAGCATCATCGTTTTTTAATACTTTGCTTTTTTAACGTTAGAAGTTGTATTTTCGAGCGGATTGAATGAATCACTGAATCTCACGTTTAATAAAAGAATTTTCAATTTTTCTGTTGTTTTTTTCTTAAATTACAAATTTCAATTTTTGGTGTGTGAAAGGACTTCCTATTTTTTACTTGCTTCTTAATGATTTTGTTCTCAAACGAAGAGAACGATCTCATTAATTTTCATATATTTAAATTTTTGTTTCTTGTAACCCAATTTTTGTGACCCAACAAGTTCCAATTTTTGATCTTCTGAACACACGAATCACGCGATGTCCGTAATCTTTTCCGCTTTTACTTAGAGGTTTCTTCTATTAACGTCATATCCTGTCATCCTATCCTTCAAAAAATGATTTGGTCTTGCGTTGCCCATAGCGATGAATGTCAGCTAATGCAGGGAGAGTGGCTTAGAAGCGTTCTGCCACACTGGATTGCGTGTTTTAAAATGCGAACCATGTTTTGCGTTTTGTAGGGTTTTAAAGGGATATGAAGAGGATCCATTATTGTGTGGAACGCTCACTTAAAAATCACAGAAATAAACATTGTTTGGCTTATTTAATTACTTGTCTATATTGAATTCATTTGATAGGTTTTTTGACGTTTTAAGGAGTTGAGCGAAGCTTCAGTTGAAGCCTTTTTTGAATCTTTTAAAATAAAAAATTACGTCAGTGCAAAATTATAAAATTAATCCACATTCATTGAAATTGTTTTGCATTTTCAAGTAATTCTACAATTTCAAGTTTTTCGGAGTTTTTTTGGGATTGTGAGTTTGTTTCTTTTCATCAATTTCACTTTGCTTGAATATTTTCACAGTTCTTGTTTCCTTTGTATCAAAACTGAATTTTAAAATTGTGGTTTCAACTTCCATAATTTTGTTTTTTGACCGGAGAAATTCTTTACATCACTTAATAACAGTGGTCTTATTTTTAATACCTCCAATTTTGATCACGTTCGAACTGATTCAAGCAATGATTTAAATCTTGTTTTTGGCTCAAGTCCAGGCTGACGCCACTTTGCTTAAAGCTAGAGTTATTAAATATATTAATAAGCTTTACATTTTGAGTTTCAATTTTACGCAGAGACGAATTAACTTTCGACGTACTGAGAGGAATTCAATGCAAGCAAGGATTGATATTGTTTGGTGCGCGTATTTTAATAGCGTTCTTAAATATGTAAAGTGCAATTTGAATTTTTGGTGCGTGAAGCGTCTTCCATGACGACGTGACGACAAGAAATTGTATTTAAAACAAAATATTTTTGGCGATTTCAGGATTTTTGGGTTTTTTCTCAATTTTCTAATGCTACTTTTTGCTGACTTGGATAATCTCCAAGCCAGCCAAATTAGCATTATCTAATTTATTTTTGTCACAATTTAATATTTTTATCATTGAGAAGTGCAGTAGTCTTTCTTCGCAACTCGCTCCATGTTATCTTGAGTTTTCTATTTAAATCATTATTATTTTTTTTGGTGTGCGACGCTCTGTGCTTATTTAATAACCAACCTTGCGCGATATTGCGCGAGAATTCGTTCTTTAAATCATAACTGATACTCATTTTGTAATGGTCTTGACGCCGCGCGCCTCGATGACGCGATTTTTCGGCGAAAGGAACACTCGGCGCGTCTTGATTTCAAAAATAATACTACTGTACACCGCCCCTCACCGAACGGACATGTCTGGGTTGTTCCGAACGGACATCTCTGGATCATTCTCCTTTATTTAAAAGAGGGATTTTTTGCATTAATTGTTTTTTATCCAAATTCTTATCACAACACTCCAAATTTCTCCCCCACAATCGCCCTCATCTGCTCATTCAGCTGCCCCATTTTCTCGGTCATGGTGTAGGCGATCGGCTCTGGCAAAGCTCGACCGCTGGATAAAACCAGGACAAACGGAGATGTGATGCTCAAAGGCTTCTTGCTGTTGCTGGTGGCGTTCTAAAAATACCTCATTGATCTAGAATTGTAAGGATTCTCTCACCATTTCTTCTAAGAACTCCTCCGTGGGCAGGCACTGTTCCACCACAATCCTTCCTAGCACTGATCCCAGAGGCAGATCTTCAACCTGGAGGCTCATTTTTAGGTTGTAGAGATTCAAAATTATCTCGATTTGCTTGAGCTTAGGAATTCTAGTTCCAGCTGCGATGTAAGCGGGGCCTCTGAAGCTCGTTTCCTCGGTCCATGGCACGTAGGTGATATTGTTAGAGAGGGTCAACGTAGCGAAGGGTTGATCAAAGCTTAGACAGAAGCCCTTTTTCTCGATTTCTTGGAATCGGGCCTGTTCGTTCGCCTGGGCAAAAAGGACTTCTTCCTTTAGCAGAGAGCGGTTCTGTTCATTAACGGTTTGGTCATATTTGGGTCCTATCGATGGGTCGTACTAAAAATTGAAATATAATTTTTAGATAAGATTTTAGCTTATGTAAGGAACGAAATCAGCGTTTACTCCAGCATCGACTCTTTGCTGAGCCCGGGCATTAGAATCGTCTCTGTTCCTCTGCACAGAAGCCTCCAAAATAGCGTTTATGACAGGATCCTGCTCATGGCGGATAGGATCGAGCTTCTTGGTCTCTACTTCACCTTGCGCGCTGAAGCTTAGCATGACTTGTCTTTGGCGGATTTTGTCCAGTTCTACAAGCTCTTCCTTGCGCTTAACTATGGCCTCTCGTTCCTAAAAATTATAATTAGCCTTAAGCAATTTTTTGCAGCCTACCGCAGCAGTCAAATAAGTGCTTTGCTCCAAATTATGATAGTCCAGATCCAAGTCATTGACTCTCCTCTGGAGATCCGCGTCAGCGTCGGCTCTAAGCAGATTATCACGGAATTCCTGGGCGCGTTGAAATCCGTCTCCGGCTGTGGACAGGGAAACCAGTTCAGCCTTTCCAGTGAGAGCTGTTAGAAGCTTTTTACGTTGGGTGTTGGACCCATTTTCGAGGATCGCTCGCTCCTCATTGCTGACCACGAGCTCCCCACAGAACATGCAAGGTCCGCTTCCTTCTTGAGTACAAACGACCCTGCCACAGCTGAGGCAGTTGTGGACCAATTCGTGAATTCGAGCTTGACATTCACATTTGTGACGACCTATAACCACATTTTTACATAACTAATAAATTGGAAAAGTTGCCTTTTTCAAGCTTAGGAGCAGTCTCGGGATTGGCCACAGCAGCGGCGGTTTTACGCTGGTTTTTGCCCATGACTAGAGGGGACCAATTGAATAGCGAAGGAAAAATTGAGAAGAGGCGAGCAATTGCACAACGTTGTTATATGTGAAACGAACGATAGAATTTTCCGATGCGACGAGGAGTCGTCGCATCGCTTTCTGTTCACGATCTAAGGGGGCGGGGCTAAATGGTTCTAAAATCCAAGTTTTTGAGTACGGATTTATGGAAATTGGTTCAAAATTATAGCAAATCTATGAATCTTATTTTTTCAATCGTCGCACCAAGTCCACATTTATGTATTAATTGAAACGCTTGCTGCTACTTGTTAATTAAATTGTTTGATGTGTTTTAGAAATTTCATTTTTAAACGAGTTTTTTGACGTTCAGTGGACGTTTCATTTTCACGTTTAATGACCAATACTTCATCTTGTATTTTTCAGTTTTCGATTTTCTGGGTAAAAGTTTTTTGCTTGAAGCTTCATTTTTTCAAAATTACCAAAAATCGTTTGTCAAGTTTATTGAGAGGCGTGATGATTTTCGTTTGTAGAGGAGATCGGTTCACAGTTTTTCAAGCATGTATTTGCACGTTCTTAACTTATTAATATTAAATGATGGCTGAGAATTATGAAATATTTTAAGAAAACAACGTTAAGAATTTTTTTGGATCCCATTGAAGTGAAAGCACTCTTCTAATATTTTTAGTAGAACTGTTAGATTTTTTCACGTGTTTTTTTCACCATTGAAGCTCGCATAATGATACTTTTTTTGCAGCAGGAACGCTTCGGCTTGTGTGTAACTCTGTTTATTTTTTGGGCAAGATTCTTCTGGACATTTTTTGAACATTGGTTATGTAGCAGTTGGTTAAAAATCAAGCTTTTTTGAAGATTGCAACATCGTCTCTTATTATCGGAAAATAGCAGATCTGAATTATCTGAGTGCTAAGCATTAATCGCTGCTTCATGCAAAGTCACTGTTCAAAATTGCTGAATTTCGTCCGCCGGCGTTTTTGTATGTTTACAAATTTTTAATATATGACGCTTGACGAACAAAAATAACGTATGATTCTTTCAACCTTTGAAGCATCGATTACTGATTTTTCGATTTTTTGGCTTTAGAGTCCTTCAATCGTTGTTTAAACTTTTTAGACTTTTTTGTGGAAGAATTTGTTGACGTCAACTGTCACAACGTGAATTTACTTGTCTTCCGCTTAACCACAATAAAATAAGCCATGTACTCTAAGTGCAAACAATTTATAAATTATTGGACATGAGGCATTTACAGCTCTTTTTCAACACGTCTCTAGTTTACACAAATAATTTGAAGCGCGCATTGAACTTTTATCTCGAGTTGTCACAGCACGTTATTTGAATATTTTAGATTTGTTAAAAATCTAGGTTTTGTTTTTTGCGGACAAAACGTCGTGTTTACACAGTGGAAACGATCGAAATGATCCAAGCAATATGTGACGGGGAGTCGTCGCCTTGCTTTTTATTGGCGACTTGAAGGGGCATGGTTAGCTGGCAATGGTCTGAGATCAATATTCTACATTCTGAAAAGGAATTCTTAAATATTAGTCAATTTTCCGTTTTTTGTAAATACCTTGGAATTGAATGTCGATAAATGGCTTCATTATTTGGCTGTTGCAGTAGAATTCTACGTTGAAGTAGTATGGAAAATACTCGCTTTCTTGTTAATCCAATTTTAATGTTTTCTAATTTTTTTGGCGAGAGAAAGTCACATCAAAACTTGCTGAAGTTGTGACCAATGCCAAATCTTTTGATTTTTTGCTTTTTGAACCAAGTCGAATGAACTTTTTGATTTCTGGTAACCGTTTTTTAGGTTTTTTAATACACTTTAATTACACGCAATTGCAAAAAAAATTTGAAAGCTGGAACTTATCGAAGTTGTTTTTTGTAAATAAGAGATGTCGTCATGAATATTTAGAGCCTTGACGGTTCCTTCGGGGACCAGAGCTCATGACGACTTTTATTTGGAGAATTGCAAAATTTTCAGGCAATAGATGCAATTTGCTAGAGCTCTATGCTTTGAAATTTTCAGGTTTAGAGTATTTTCTTGGTGAGAAGATCGATTCACGGTTTTTCTAGCATGTCTTTGCACGTTCGTAACGGCTGATAAATATACATAATTTAAAAAAACAACTTTAGTAATTTTTTGAAATTGGTTGAAGTGAGGTTAGTCTTCAAAAATTTTCAGTAGAGTTTGTTCACGTGTTTTCTTTTTCCACCTTTGGAACATCGATCGCCGTAGGTATTTTCAGTTATTTTTTGGGTAAATGGACCTCTTCGCTTAAATCATTTGTTTTTTGGTAAGGTTTGTGTGAGTCACAAATAGAACTATGTAAATTTATTTGTCTGCCGGGTAAGCAAAATTAATACGCTATGTATAAACGAAGGAAATTGATAAATTTTTGGGACTTGATTTCAGGGACCACGGCTCTTTTTCCAACGACAATTTTTTTATTTCAGGGGAGCACTAACCTTTTATACTTACCGCACCCCAAATTTGTCACATTTTGCGGGTGTGATCCCGCCGCGAAAAAACGCCCACGAAATCTGTCACCGCTCGTTCGTCGCCCCATTTTCATGGGGGAGAACGGCTTAGACTCATTTTAAGATGCCTCAACTCTTTTCCATGAGTGGTTGCGGAAAAGGGACCTTTTAGCGAACTCCGCCGTGTTCTGACAAACATTTTGAGCCCTTAACTGCTCGATTTTGTTAAATAGGGAATCACCACTTAATTACGCCTCGAATATCTTGCGAAATGGAGCGGGTCCCGCCGGAAACAATCGCCCGCGAAATCCGTTGCCACTCGTTCGACGCCCCATTTTGCATTGGGGAGGACGGCTTAGACTCATTTTAGGATGCCCCAACGCTTTTTTTTGCGGAAAAATGAACTTTTCACAAACTTCGACGGGTCCTGACAAACATTTGACGCCCTCAACGGCTTAATTTTGTTAAATGCGGGAAAGTTCCTTTATTTTTGCGACGCATATCCAATGAAATCGAGCGATCTATGGCTTAAATTGTTTCCCAGCGTAAGGCGCAGGTCGCAACAGTCTTGGTTTCACAATTGCACGCCCACTGATTTGCTACAACAGTGTAGAATGTGGCCACATCGCTTTTAACCATACAAAAATGGGGCAACGGACGAGCGACGGCCATATTTTGCCGCGGGTCCTCACCCGCGCAATGTGGCAAATTTTATTGCGGTCGCTATACGTCAAGATACTATACGCTATACGTTAATTTTCAGATGAACAGCTGGTTTTTTAGTTTTTTAGAGCGGGAATAATTTTGCCTTAATATCGGAAAATGGCAGATTTCAACCTATATGAGTGCTTAGCGTGTATTTTAGCGTAGTGTTTTACTCAAGGTCGCTTCTCAAAATTGTTAAATCAAATTCGCTACATGACTGAAATGAGCGTTTACTCATTTCGATTCATTTTACTCATTTTTTACTCATAAAACAATTTAAAGCGCTAACCATCTTTTGTTTTCCGGCGTCATGACCAAGTTCGAGTACCAAATACATATCTGATGTCTTAAATGCTTGAGAAATTTTTTGGAGCTTTTACTTTTGCTTCTTCCTACCGGAAATTGACGACTGTGAATACATGTCGACTCTATTTGAATGCAGGATTCAATTTTTAGTGCTAAGTGCACATCCAAGTGTGAACTAAACAATTTTTTAAATTTAAAATTTTGGACAATTTTTGGAGTCTTTTTTAGGTGCCTTTGGCTCAACGACATTCGGTCTTCCGGCGTTGTATTCAGTTTTGAGTGCTAAACGTACAACTCTTTATATAAATTTTTCACGTTTGAACCTTTGCGTGTTATTCTCGGAAATTGACAAAATTGAATTCATGTAAGTGCTTAGTATAAATTAAGCCATGCTGTTTATCTCTTTTTTAACCATTTTTAACCATCTTCAATTTTGAATAGATTCATTTGGAATTTTTTGACGTGTCTTCCTTTACTTTTGGAACATCGATCACCGTAGATATTACTAAACTGAAATTCTTTCAAAAAAGCATTTTAATCCTCGTTTAAGCTAACATTTTTTGGCGAGCACTGCGTAGATCACAAATACAACTATGCGAATTCATTTGCGTTCCGGGTAAGCGAAATTAATGCGCTAAGCAATTTATGTATTTGTTGGACATCAGTTCTTATAACGAAGGCTATTTTTTCAACGAAAGAAGTTTACATTTACGAGGTTTTTAGGTTTTACGGTTGCATTTTAAAGTAACACACTTAGCTTTGTGACATTTCTTGTCAAGAGACGTGTTTTAAGTCATTTAATTAGTTTTTTAGGGCGGAAATCATGTGTTTTATCTTTGAAAATTGGCAGATCTGAATTTCCACGATTGCGTGGCATGAATTTTACCATACTGTATTACCCAACAGCGCTTCTCAAAATTGTTGATTCAAATGCGCTATATAAATTAAATTTTTTGAGGACTTGGTCGCGTTCCTCTTGTGGATTCACGCCCAAAAAAGAAAAACTTAATTTTCAAAGTCAATTTATGTTTCGTAATAAAAGCGATGCTCCGGTAGGGTTGCTTGTCAGCGAACAAGAACGAACAGTAACTCTGAATTCGACGCGGCGTTTGTTCACCACCGTTGCCTATGCCTCGGGCTCCCGACGCGACTGTCGTGTCCGCGCCGCATTTGAATTGTCGTCGCCGCTTCCGCTCTCGGAGTCCGACTCCGAGCGAGCTCTTGCTTCCGCTGTCGGACGACCTGGATGAATCTTTTTCCACAAGAAGATTTTTTGTGTTTTTCACGTGGCTTTGGTGCAACAATTTTTGTCGTCCTCAACTTTGAGTGTTTCATACACACCTTGATTATATACATTTTTAACACTTGTACCTTTGCGTATTGTTCTCGGAAATTGACAAAATTGAATTCATCTAAGTGCTTAGCATAAATTTTACAATCCTGTTTATCCGTCGGCACCTCCCAACGTCATCCCATCACATCACCGCCAATTGACTCTTCAGCCTCATCTAAGCGTACTTTCAACCGTCATTTCTTTCAACCTTCGTTTCGTCCTCGCCCATCGATTCAGGAGCTTCTCAAAACATCAAAATTCTATGCTTAATCCTCATTTTATTGCCCTGTTAACATATCGCTCCACGTCTCGCTTCTCTTAAACACTCCTTACACGGCCGCGCGTTCCATGTGTTCCATTCTCTTCTCTTCTTCGACGTGCCCTCCTCCTTCGACGACTCCTGCTTCTCCTAACTGCGCTCGGAGTCAAAGAGCCAAAGATGATTAGTCTTCTTTTCCTCGGGCTCATGACACGCTACGCGGCGGGTCAGGCAAAGCGTGAAGTAGGGCGGAAAGCGGAATTTGTTCTAGGAAACCAAAACAACTCGCGCGATGGATGGTTCGAAAATGGCGCCGAACTCTCTCTAGCCATGCCTGCACATCCCTGCGGGGATACGAACAGCGAAAAAACAAGATTTTTTATTTTTGGCATTCGCCGCACTTTTTCGCACGTTCGATAAAACGTGAGCGGTTTGGTCATGTTGCGTGCGTGGAACCTCTTTTTGGTTTTGTAATAGGCAAACATTGACTTTTAAAACGTTCTAATTTTTTAGGGGTTTCAGCTTAAACAAACAATTTTAAATTGAAGTTTTTGAGCGCCTCGAAAAATTAAGTTTTTTAATAATTCCAAGAATATTTGAACGGCGTTTAGTTGAAAAATTCAATTTTTTGTAATTCTCCGCTTGAGCCGCTTCAACCGTTTGACGTCAAACGGCGAAAACTGATCGATTTAAGGTAAAATTGAGTTTTGAAGTAATTTTTGTTTAACTGCCTGATTTCAGTTTTTTTTAAGTTAAATAAGCTACATTTGTTAACTTTTTTTGAATTCTATTTCTCACACCCTGAACGTAAGCACATAAGGAATTGCTGGTATCTTTGAAGCTGGTTAATCTAAAACTTGGAAACCTGTTTTGATGCCTAAAAAGCAATTTCATCAAGTTTGATCATCTTTTAATTTTTGGAATACATTGAAAGAGTTCCATCGTCAGCAACTTTTTAAGTCCGTCTTTTTGACAAGCTGGTTGCTGTTCCATCTAAATTCTGGCAAAAATGGGCATTTAAAATTCTTTAATTTTGTGGGTTTGTACACGAAGGAAAATTATTAATCTCAATTTTTTGGCATTAATCGGATTTCTCTGAACTTTTTTAACGTTTTGATGAGCCTTGTAACCATCGCTTACCAGTGAAAAATGGAGTTTTTTTGCGTAGAACGCGTCGTCCGTTTTGGCGCTGTTTGATCGATTAGATAAAGATTTCCATTTTAATTGTCGTCTGCATCTCCTGCCGCTTTCTTATATGTTTATTAAACTACCACGTCATTTCACTATTTTATTTTGGTCTTCCATTTTTCAATCCCTTAACGTAAGCGCATAAACTGTTGCGGGTTTTTGTCAGACTATTTTTTGAAGAGTTTTTAAAATTGTTTTTGAAAGCCGCAATTTTTTTGTCTATCTTATCAAAAAAACTTAAAGGGACACAGAAATTGCGATCTGTGATGGTAAGAAAAAACGGTGACCGTGTCCCTTTAATTGCTTAGTTAACTTTGACGGCTTTTCTACGTTTTTGATTCACTGTTCACTATTGTGTTCCTTTGAACTTTCAAAATTTCAATTGTTTTTTAAGGGGGGTTTTTTAGGAGGTTTAAAGGGGGTTCGTGTCGCGAGCGACTTGCGATTTTTCAGAGCGCGCGACTGTCGCGCCGACACCAAAAATCGCGACTAGCCATAAATCGCGCCTGCACAGTTTGAATCGCCAGCGACACACGTTGACAGGCTCCTGCTTCACGACCTGTGTTTCCTGGTAGAACTTTTTGCCGAAAACAGTGAAAATGAGCTGCTACGTCTTTAGAAGACCAGAACATGTCCGTTCTTTCCCAAAACTTTAAAACAACAGCAAATTTGTGGCTGTATTTGCTCATTTTTGATCAAATCTCGTCGGCGATTCTTGAAAATGGATTTATGACAAATTCTAGGCCTGGACACACCCGAAACCCCACCAGAAACCTGTCACTCACGAAAAATCGCGTGTACACCCGGTGTTGCAGCCGGTCCGAGGCGGCTGCAAAATTTTCCGTCGTAGCAACACTTTCGCCCTTCCGGAAAAAAACCTCGGCAAGGTCGCGTCGCGACATTACACGCGACAAAGCCGACTAGGATGCACTATAGAACCCCCTTGCGATTTGTCGTGGTGGTCTTTTCTGCGCGCGGCAAAATCTCCAAATTTGTATGGCGTTAGCTTTGAGTCGCGCGCCCGACACGAACTATAGAACCCCTTTAAGTATTTTCAATGTTTTAAATTGTCTTTTCCCACAAATGCTGGAAACTGTATAATTCTTCAAAAACAGCTGATTACATACAAAGGAAGAAATTAGTTTTGCTTCGTTCTGCCAAGTTTGTATTAATTTTCGAGTTCAGAGATTTATCGCTTTTTTGAAACATCGGGCGTGGTCTCAAATTCTTCAATTCCACAAACGGTGTCTAACTGAATAACTTTTATTGGATTCGCATATTTTTACCGCTATTTACTTAGTTTAATTACACAGGTCAAGTTCATTATTCTGCGCCTTTTGATCGTTCTTTTTTACGCGTTTTGACCAAATATTTATTTTTTTAGAGATAACGTCAAACTGGAATATTTCAACGAACAATTGTCGCCGAGCAGCAGCATGTTGGGCCGAAGTCGAAGCGTTCGAATCCGCGTCAATGAAGACCGCACTGTAACATCGCCAAGAGTGAGTCATTTTACTAGCTTTCAATCTCCTTAAAAATCTGACTTTTGGCTTTTTCAACGGCTTGTTTACAACTTCCTACAAAACTGCACCCAAGTGCCTCATCTCGAACGCATGTGCCAGAATGAACACCGTGCTTACCCGAAGACGGATGGTGTTTAGGGTGCGCATTACTCTTCCAAGATCGCGCTGCTCTAGCAGATCGCTTAGCTCGAATAAATCTTCTTGTTTGAGACTCAGAGGCTCCCGGGTCGCACTTTTCAGGAAGTTGCTAATGTTTTCCGTTGCCGCGAATTTCGACTTGTTGATGTTGTGTGCGAGGATTCCGGGGAAGACTGAGTCAAGAGCTCTGAAAATGGAAAATTCAGTATTTAAAATATTAAATAATTTTTTTCGTTGTACATCTTCATCTGTAATTAGCTCTTTATCTATTGGAAAGCTCCAAAAACATCTAAAAATAACGCGTTATCCAGTATGGAAAGACCTTTTTAATGTGTTCTAATGCTAATGTTTTAATGTTTTCTGCTGCCGCGAATTTCGACACACTGATTTCGTGTGCCAGGATTCCGGGAAAGACTAATTCAAAAATTCAAAATTACATTTTTAAATTGCAGAATTAAGTTTTTGAAACGTAAAGTAATTTTTGACCGTCTAATGCAACGACTATATCAGTTTAAAATTTGAAACACGTTTTTTGTACTTTGGAAAACACACCCACATTCAAAAATGCCTAATTTTAATTTTTCAATTATGCCTAAAAATGCCTAAAAGCTTTGCCTAATTTTATGATTTCATTTAATGGATTTCTGAACAATCTGGAGTGATTTAGGAATTGTAGTGACTGTAAAGTGGTGTCGAATTTTCGCAGACAGTTTTCACATGGTTTGCAATAACAGGTCCGTTTTTAAAGTGTTTATGGCTGAGACTTGTTGAATAAAATATGTTTATGAGGAAAAGAAAAATTGATTAGAGAATTTGTGCGTTGTTGCTATTTTAGTGCCCTTCCATGTAATTCTGACGGCTGATGACGATTTTTTTACGTTTCGACTTTATTCCGACAATTAATCCTTTAGTAGAGAAGAACGATCGAGACATGTCCGTCCGTCACTAAATTTTCAGATGCGAGTTGCCAGATTGAGCGATCGCGGGTTACAGTAGTGGCGCTATTTGCGTTCGCACGCTTACCGCCGTCGGCTTAATTTTCGTGGTTTCGCGTGCCGTGTCGAGCGGCGGTCGAAGAGCAACGGTAAAAATTTGGGGCTTCAAGCGCGCTTTTGGTGGAATTCAAAGCGTCAAAGTCGCCTTTAGGCGAGAAATCGCTCAAATGGAGCGCGTAGCGCCGAAGCTGTTGCCAAATGTGTATCTGTAAGGCGCGAAGCGCCGAACAATGCTTATTTGCTGTTGCGCGATAGCGGTCCGTTAATCCTAAATAAGTTTTAAGCGATGGTGTTCTTGTTAATCTCAATTTTAAGCTTATTTTAGTCCTATTTTTTTCTTTACAATTTGGTTGTCATTGACAAATGATTACCACATAAGCTCTAAAGCCCTTCCCCGATTTCATTATCAAATGGAACAAATTCTCTCAATTAAAATTCGATCTTTTTTCAATTTTTTCGATATTCTTTATTTGAATCTTTTGTTAGCTTTTTGTTCGCTTGCTTTGAGTGCTGAAAATTTGTTTGATTTGGTATGAGTGGCATAATTGACCTGTTGAAACGTTGAAAACTATTTTTTAATGCTAAAGAAATACCTTCATTTTTAAAATTCAACTAGGGACCTCTAATTGCCGAAAAATTGGCTTATGTATGTGAAAATTTTTAACGGTACACAAATTTTTTTACGTCATGCTTGTGGACCCTTTCAACCTCATAATAATGGCCATCTTATCTGTGTTTTCCATTTTTTGAAGTTTCAATTTTTACCTGCAAATAATTACTCCACTCTGAAGCCATTCGCCGATTTCATCATCAGCGGGAGCGAATTCTCTCGTGACGTCCTCGATCCAGCTAATCACGGCTTTCTCCATTTCAGTGTCACTTTTTCCTTGGATCTGCAAATCAATCAATTTGTGACTTTACGAAATGTGAACACTCACCCACTTGAGCCGAAAGCTCCTGTTAGTCTTGACTCCATAGCAAAACTGCGAATTGTCAGTATTGTGACTTAGTTCAGGGTACTGAGAACGCCCGGTGAATCTGTGCCAACCGGCAGCCATTGTGAAAAGCGCTAGAACTGAACCGGCAGACTTCGGGGAATTAAGAAACCAGAAAGTGGCGGTTAAGCCGCTCTGGACGACGCTTCTTGTGGTAAAACAAACAGGGGAGGTAGTGATGCAGTGGGCGTCGAGCGGAACTGCGCAGTCATCGCTAAGGCAAACAGCCGTCGGAGATGTTATTGAGGCTTGTTCGGACAAAAGTGGGTTAGAGGGAAAGTGTTGTGAGTCAGATGAGGGAGAACGACGTTCTCGAGTGGAGGGTGAAGGGTCTTGGTCAAGTCTGAGGGTGCTGACAGAGATCAGGCGGAGGGTTTTAGCAAAAAAACTGGTAAAGATTTATAAAGATTTCAACTTGTTCTCAGAGGCTTAACTGTAAAAACTAATTTGCATACAAGACGCATTCTTTACATCTCACTTGTCGTTTCATCGTTAGCACCATTGATCAGATATTTAACCCTTATTTAACCCTTTCATTTATCCCACTTTTCAACTTTTCAACAAAAATCAACCATTTTCAAGGATTTTTGAGCTCTATTTTGGTTTCGCAGAGTCCATATAATTTTTTACGAGCTGTTGTCTCACTGTTGAACTTCTTGGAAATTGTCCCAGGTCACCCTTCCCCACATACGGACTTTGAAAGTACTATTCAACACATAATCAGATTTTCAATTAATAAATAATTTTCTCTTTCGAAACTTTCGAAACAATTCAACAATTTCGAATTCGTGTGTTTTTATCATTATCAGTTTCACCATTACCAGTTTTCTTCCGGAGGCATAACCAGTCGAATTTTCAAACGCGTTAAAAATTCATATTTTATTTATTTTCAAAATCTTTATTTCTCAAATTGCTGTTAAACGACTTATGAAGTTTACGAAATGACTTTGCTTATTTTTAAAATTCTAATATAAGGTTGCCTTTTTATAGATAATTAAATACCAAATCCAAAAAGTTTATGAAAAGGTAATAAATTTTTGGTGTCCGCGGCGACGCGGCGAGAGCTTTTTTATAGCTTTTAACTTTATTTTTTAATTATTCAAAACTGACTTTTTTCCACCGTGTTTATTGAAAATTCGCCTTCTAAACTTCATCAGTCTTTTTATTTTTGAATTTTTCCGTAATGTTCCATTTTTTTATATCAACGGGGCCGCGCTCGCTATTGCGCGACAGTATTTTCTTTATATCAGCATTGTTCTGCGCTTCGCGCCTTACAGATTCATATTTTGCAACGGGTTCGGCGCTACTCGCCTCGTTTGAACCTTGACTTCCCAGCTATAGGCGACCTTGGAGCTTCGAATTTTACCAAAAGCGCGCTTAAAGAATCAAAATTTTCACCGTTGCTCTTCGACCGCCGCTCGACACGGCGCGCGAAACCACGAAAATCAAGGCAACAGCGAAAAGCATGCAAATGGCGCCGAACGGACGGACACTCTGGATCGTTCTCCTTTATTTAATAGAGGGGATTAGCTGAACCAAATAATGAATTCTAAAAGTTTATTAAGAAATTTGCTTTTTTCCCCTCCGCGTTTCGTTTATAACGTTTGTTAACGACAAACACATTTTCCTACAACTACAAGCACCCTTTTCTGTCCCAAAGAGATCTCCGTTCTACTTTTCGTCCCCTGCTCTCTTCCCAGCACAGGCAAGCTCAAGAATTAATCCACTTAGTGCTCAAAGCTTCGCTCCGGGAAAGGTCATCAACGCACCCGGCGCGTTCTTAAAGCCCTAAAGATCTGTTTGCGCTCGTTCGCCCTTTTCGCTCCCTAATTAACTTAACATCAAATATTCCTTTTTCGTTTTTGTTTTCTCTCTGTCGCTCTCCTCTGGGTGGGTAGCGAACCTTGTTGGCGCCGACGTCGTCGACGGCGACGTTTTAAAGTTAATTTGTCGCGCTTGTCGCGGCTTCCTCGCCCGTCTCAGGTCTCGAACGAGGAAAGGAAGAGGAGGAACGCGAGAAGAGGGGAAACGTTCTGAGCCCAGAAGAGGGCTTATTATGTGTGCACACGCATGTATCCCTTCTATTTCCGCGCTTTTTGCCTATTCGATTGGCCTGGCCATCGTCGTCGGTGGCTGTCAGTAACTGCGACGGTTGCTGGAAGAGGGAGGCGAGAGTATATAATTGAGTATGTATGAGGGGGAGCACCCACCTACAAGTCAAAAAATGTTCGATGAATTATTGTGGAACCGGACGTGACATGAGTTCCAAGGAGAGGTTCCGCTGCTTCTTGTGGAATATTCGATACTAAGAGTCGCTTGCAGCAACGTTGTACTTCCGTTTTAGGATCAGCGTTTGTTTTAGTGACAGAAGAGCTCAAGAGCGCAGAAAACGGGGAGGTTTTAAGTGCAGAGGGATTAGAATTCGAGATTTTTGGGCGTGTTCGAGGATTGCGGAGTTCAAGATTTATAGATAGTGTTTAATAATTTTTTGGTCCTCTTCCGTTTCGTTCTTTTGCCGTAATTTTGCTGGTTGAAGAGTTTACAAACGGGTAGAAAACGTTTACTAATTAATTGTTGTTAACATTAAGTCAAAAAATTTGTCCAAAACTCAAAAATATGCTTTTTTAAATTATATCTTAATCAATTTTTTGTTTTGAGTATCCCATGTCGTGATAAAGAATAGAATTTTCAGCTGCAGAACTAAAGATTTTGGACGTGTACATACAGAGTTTATTTATATTTGATGGTTCAAGAACTAATAAACAACTCCTAATGTTTTTGTTGAGTACACAATTTTTAATTGCAACTCCGACTTTGTTCCTTTGTTTTCAAATTTTACAAGCAGGTTTTAGAGTTTAAGGATCTAAGATGGATGTGCTTCTAAGCTATATTAATTAATTAACAGGGCCGCTCGCGCTATTGCGCGACAGTATTTTCTTTAAAACAGCTTTAAATCATATTTTGCACCAGCCTCGGCGCTACGCGCCTTGTTTGAACGATTTCTCGGCAAAAGATGACCTTGGCGCTTCGAATTCCACCAAAAGCGCGCTTGTAGACTCAAAATTTTCACTGTTGCTTTTCCCCCGCCGCTCGAAAATCGAGCCGCTCTAAGTAGTATTTCTAAGTAGTATTAGCTCTAAGTATTTTGTGCCGTGAAAAAGACTGCTCAGAACAATGTACAGGTCGCGTTGAATCATGCAGTGTTTGCGGTCCTATAGAACAGTCATAAGTGGGAATTAGGAAAAGAGCACTACATTCGTTTAGTAAGCACTACAGCTTACAATATCGGAAAAAGTAATTTTTCATAGTAGTCATTTAAGTGCAGAGATTAGACTAGAGCCTTTGGGAGTGTAAAGGAATTTGGGGGTACGAGAACTGATATACGGCAAACTGTTCTGTGGTTTCTGCTAAGTGGACAATTTTTCGCAATTCCAAAATGAATGCCTTTTTCCAAATACTGCATTTTTTGTCTTCTGCCGCGAATCTCATCTATTTTGCACATTTTGCTTGCTTTGTGAACGCTTTTTGCCTTTCTTTTTTCAGTTGACTGAAAATGGCAACGCTGTATTTCAAATATATACTTTCGTATCTTGATATAATCGTGTTATCAGAAAATGATTTAATTGTACATTTTTAGTAGTTTGTCAATTTGTTGAGGCATCTTTCAAGCTTAAACTGTAAAAATTGTAATCTTTTCAATTTTTTAAAAACGTTGATTTTTTAATAATAATTTCTGTCGTTTGGCGCCATCTTTTTAATCAACAATAGGAGATATTGCTAATTGAGAAACGTAGTAGTAAGAAACGCGCGTGTGCATTCAAAATTTTCCTTCATTTTTCAATTTGAATTTTTTATTTTGAATTTTATCATTTTATCCAGAATTTCACTTTTGACGACACGAAACCCTATAACCACCATTATTTTTTGTGGCATCATCTAAAATTTGAGATCGGAAGTTATTTGTATCTGTAAAAACATTTTTGTCGAGTGGAAGTAATTTCCCTTTTTTTAAACGTGAGCTACTTCTAAGAAATTGGATTAAGCTTTTCATTCGACAATTTTTGATTGGATAAAGATGCCATCCTTTAAATGCTCAGCTAGTGCTAAAAATTCTTAACTATTAAATTTTTGCCGATGAGACCACCGATCAGACTTTGACCACCTTGACTTTGACGCACAACTTTCTTTAAATAATGTTTTTTGTAATTTCAACATGACTTCATCTGCGGCCACCGATCCGCTGTAGCGACAAAACCGAAACGCAAGTTTTATTTAACCCCTCTTTCGCAATGCACCCACATTCAATTGCGTAATTACAAGGCGTTCCACGGACTGCTTGCGTGTCCTAATTTGCGTGTGCTAGCTCGGAATTCTACGCAAAATCCGTTGTGGAACAGGCTCGAACACCAAATGCCAAAGCCATTAAATCCATTGCTCTCCATACGTTAGCTTCTCTCGGCACTTATCGCTTTCGAATCTTCTGCTAGAGGATAGAAACTCGCGCTATAAACTTCCTTCTCTGCGATTTGCCGAGCCGAGGTGTAATTTGCCGTAAATTGGATTCGAAGTGAGCGTGCGCTGCGTGTGTTATAGCACTTTGATTGCCGGGAGCGCGGCTGCGCTTCGCTATGTTTCTGTTGAAATGTGCGAGCGAAACTCTGGCACGCGAGCGTCCTGAGAAGCCCATAAAACGATCACAGGCCGACGAGTCAAATATTTATGATCGCCTATGGCGACGCTCCAAATCCCGTTTAGAACGCGGCAGCGTTTGTTTGCGGCGCATTGCGAAATGTTGTCTTTGCAAAACGTCTGCGAGCGATTTTCGGCCTCCGGAGAGTCTTAGAGAGACTTAGGAAGTGGTGCAGGACGTCTTTAGGATGTTTTATTCAGCAGACAGCAGAAGTGCACTTTATTTATAGCAGATGGAAATTTGCATTGCATTAGGGGAGGAAGATGGGTATGTAAGGTTTGGTAAGTGGGGGGAGAAGGAAGGTTAAGAGCTCTCGAAACGCGTTTTTTTGTTAGTTAAGTGTATTGATCAATTTTGCACAATTTTTCTTTCTTGAATTTCTAAAATCTCAAGTTCAATCTCTGTTTAAAATTGTGCCTCAATTAAAATTGCTTGTTTTTTGGGTTCCCATGTATTTTCTTAATTTCTAGTCGTGTCAAATTTAAGGTTTTAAAGAATTAGCCATCTGAAACTTAAAACTTCAATACTTGTTTATTTATTTCTTGGCGTTGTCAAAGGACTTTGCACGTTGCACTTGCACGAAAAATTTAAACTTATCTTAAACTTTTAGGAATTCTTTTTGGAGAGCTGTGTAAATTGTCGAACATTTGAAAGGTATATTTTTGGGTTTTTTACTGATTTACAAATATTTATTTTTTGGAAATCGCATGGCACTTTTACAGGAAATTTGCGATATCTCGACGAAGAATTTCACGGGCTTTCAATGCCAAATTTCTCTGCTGACACAATTTTACATTAACAACTGCACTTTAATTGTAAACTGAAAATCGCTTAATTTTTGGGTTTCTCAGTTGGTTTCTTAATTTCGGATTGTTTCAATTTCAGATTTTAAAGAGTGACTTTTAAAGAGTGACGTCAAAAGTGACGTCATTTCAGATTTTAAAAAGTGACTTTTAAAGAGTGACGTCAAACTTGATTATTCAATAAAATTCATTTTCAATTTTTCGACGTTTTTCGACGAGAAATCCCCACATCCTTCCGATTTCTAACTGTGTCGAGTTTAAGATTGTAAGGAATTGGCCAACAGTTTGTTCGTTTAAATACAATTTTTGAATTTTTGACGTTTTTTGACTAATTGACCTTTTTACATCTGCCTCGGGTCTTTTCCCAACCAACCAACTACTTGGCATTAACCCAGATTTTCCGAAACTCTCGCTCTCAATCTCCGATCTTCCAGATAACATCGATTTTTGCTTCGATCGCCCCTCCCGGTCACGGCCTTCCCGCGTTCGTCCATTCTCCAAAACTTTTTTTTCGACCCAGGGCTGTGAAAGTTTCGAAAGGGTTTTTCGAGGGTTTTTAGGGTTTTCAAATATCGACTTTTCCTCGAAACTCAACTTGAAACTGGGTCCCACAGCAAACAACCTGATGACTTAAAATTTTCGCGTTGGAAGAATGCGGCGAGGAATTCTTTAGTTTTTGCACGCGGTTTTGCGCTGTTTTCGCGTTTCGCTGCCCTCATTTCGCAATGGGGTTCTCAATTTACGACGAATTCTACACCTTGACGGTGAAAGACAAGGCGACTTGCAAGAAATGTTATTATTAATAGCTGCGAGTTTCGAGAAAAGAACGCTCCGCTTTAGGCTTGTTTACGGAATCGCCGCCGATTTATCGTTTTTTTTTCGAGTACCAAACTCTCGAATTTTTAATAGCACATATAATCTTTTCCCCTTTACATTGAAATTCGCTAAATTTTCAGGTTTCCCTCTAACGGACGTCTATGTCAACCGTTTGAAATTTAAGATGTCTGGTCATTTGTAACTTGAATTATAAATTTCATTCAAGTTTAGTTTCTGCCATAATGACATGCCGAACAAGCCCACGCTAAGGCCTTCAACCTGCATATTTATTTTGACGATCCCATTGCACGTGAAGAGCTGGTTATTATCCTTGGTCCCTGCTTCTTTGCTGGTCATAGTAACTGCCGCGTGCCAATGCTTCAACGGAAAGACGGAGATTCCCGTTTAAATGATGATTTCGTTATTGCAAATGCGCGAGACTGCAAGAATGTAAGAATTGACTCGAGGGATATCACCATCTCTGCAAATCTCAAGTTTTTGAAATATTTGAAGCCTATCAAAACTGGCGAAATTGACGAAATTGGAATTGAGAACTTGAATTTTCACGCTGAAACCAAACCAGAAACCATATCTGAAAATGAAGATACCGTAATTAAGAACATGTTTACTGCTGCCTTCGCTTTGAATCAGGTTCTTAGGATGGAGATTAATTTAAACTCAGAATTTCAAGTTAAATATTCTAGTTCACTTTTTGTCGCTTTTCAACGTGGACAAACCTCTATTTTGATCAAAAAAATTGACTTCAATTAGACAGAAAATTATGAAGTGATCTTAAGCTTTCTAGGAATTCTTTTAGTTTTTAGCCGCGTTTCTTTTGTGGTTTTCTGGACAAATTGTCTGTGGCCAGCCACCGAAAAGGTAGCAAACAGATTTTGTTTTAAAACAAGGTTCCAGTTTGGTCTTTGGCATTTCCTCGTCAATCATTGATCATTAAATTTAATCAATTTTTAATTTTTGAAAATTGTATGGCAATATTAGAGCAAAGTTTCAAAATCTCGACGGAGAATTTCCTGGACTTTCAATGACAAATTTTAAATAAAGTTAAATTAAAATATTTTTTTGAAGACATGACGACTTTTACACTTGAGGGTTAGACTAAAATAAGATTTGTATGTAGCAGAATTTGTTTAAATAATCTCTCTTTAAAGTCGAATTCCCATTTGTGTCACTTTCAAAGAGTACGCCAAATTATTTGTCATTCTATTTATCACCTTAAAAACTAAAATTCTTTGTTATACTAACCCTCACACTTCAGCAACTCCCATTCTCCTTATCCAATCGATCGGCCTCGCGTCAAATATTAATGATTCTCCATAGCGACTTTTCTCAAAATCGCATTTGGCCCTGAAAGACCCATTTGACCCTCGTCTCCTCCCTCTTCCGAACATTACGAACGCCTTCGTCTCAGGCTCGTGGCTGCTGTTTGTAATAATTTCTGAACCTTTTTTGCGCTCAAAAATTTCATTTTTGTGTTTTCTGGCGGCTGAAGTGGATTTCCCAATGTCTAACTCTGGGTGGCCTAATGCAATCCCGCTGCTCCCGCGGGAGATGATCTGTCTGCAGCCGTCTGCACACTCGTCCAACTTTGATGATTATTCCACTTTTTTGCTTTCAAAACTGCAAATCATTTGTGCGGCAGGCACAGGCTTTCCCCGTTTCCTTGAGGCAATTTCGGAAAATTAGGCTAGTGTGTAGAGGTAGCTATTTTCAGGACAGGAGCGTTTAAATACCACTCTTGATTTTTTATCTGAAAATTCCTTTTTTTGACTGTTTAGCCGCTCAAAAACCTCCCTCAGCTCGACTCCACCGCCCTGCACAACGTCGCCAATAACAAAACTGGTCTCGACTAGTTTCCCAGACTTGTAACTTTGTAGACACCCGCAATAATTAGTTTTGTTTTGTCTGCTCTCCGTGAACACTCGTTTATCGCAGACACGTTTCAATTACTGCCTCTTGACTGCTTTTCATTATGCACGCATTCAGCTCTGAAAGGATTCTATCTTTGTTTTCGCGGTTTTAATGTTTGTTTATGATGTAGCTCTTGTGTGAGGATCACGTTTCATAGGAGGGGGGCGAATTGACGTATCGGTAACGCTTTTATTGAGAGAAAACGGTTAATTTTTCGGGATACGGTCGATCGCGCGAATTGAATTGTTTTTTTTTATTTTCACACTGATTAAAATTGAAAACTTAGTGCGTGTTTTTGGCTACAGCTGCATAGACCCTCTGCTAAAAATTGCTGAATTATAAATTTATTAACGTAATTGAAGGATCAGTTTTTTTGAGCTGGAATCGATCTAATGGAATGGCTGGAATCGATCGAGATCTAATTAATTTGGTTTTTTTCATTTTTTAATATTTAAAAGTTAAAACTTAATTTTTTTTGACGACGATGCAGTAACTCAGAACTTTAACCAAGTATATTTGGACCTTATTTTTAGGTTAGTTTTAAGTTACATTATATATAATTTTGGACACTTTAACCACGCTTAAAACTGTAAACGAAACAACTCTTGAGATTATTTTTTGACAGCTCGTTTCTTGATTTTTAAAATGAATTTCGCCTACTCGATTTTCCGTACGCGATTTCTGAGGGGTTTTCAGGTGAAGAACAAGCTTAGTTAAATTCAATAAAATTCAACTTGTCCATCTCACGCTCTTCTACACAGTTTTTTTTAAGAGTTCATTTTTAAGCTTTCAGCGTTGTTCCAAACCTAATAAATTGTAACTTTTTCGAGAAAAATTGCAGATTATTTTTTTGTAATGGACACCACGTCCGGTTTTCAAATATTCAATAAACGAGAAAAAAAGAGAAATTTTCGGATACATAGCGTATAAGTGGAAAACGGGTGAGGCACTGGCTGTATTAACGTTTCCTACAATTTCTGTTTTGAAGCATTTATCATTAAAGTTCAACCTACAATTTTTTGAAAATATTGAAGTTGTTCCAGTCTCGCTGACCACTTGTTAGTCTGACTAGATTCATTGAATAATTTTGTCTGTACGTGTACAAATATAATTTTGAATTCGTAGCAGCTTCACGCAGTTTTTTGGATGCACTCGTAATCTCGCACATTCGTTGTTGACCTCCTGATGCAGTTATTTATGTAATTTCAATATTTCACATTTCAAAAATATCACTTTCGCACTCTCACCAATGACTAGCGTCAGCGAATCCCCGAATCCCAACAATTAAGCAACTAAAGTGGCATTAAAAAGCAATTAACCAAGTGTGCGCGTGTCGTACACAACGCGTGACACGGACGCGTGGTCGTCCATTCGGGCTCCAGAACGCAAAACAAATCCGCTTTTTGGCGTGTGTGACTGAGTCTTGTCCTCTTGACACGACTGACGTCTCCGCCCTGAGACGAACTTTTTCTCATCCTTCTGTTGTCGGTTTTCTTTTAAGCTGGTGATTTCAAGGCCATCGACTCTTCTGGCCACCACTCGCTAATCCGGCAAACGTGTTTTTCGCTTCTTTTAAGCGTTCCAAGAGATCCTTGTTTTTTGGTGCTTAGGTTTCGGATCGGCGTAAATTTTTGACAGGATTCCGTTATTACGCTAATATAGGTTTTGGCTGCCTTTGAAGTGGTTAGTCGTTTTCAGGTATGGGAATTTCAAAACCATCTTATCTTTGACAGGTTTTCGTTGTTAAGCTAAGAAAGCAGTTTAAGATTGCTTTAGCAAATGAAGAGAGTGATAGTTTTTTGTCGCCGAGCTCTTTCTGTACTTCCTTTAATTGAAAGAAGTTTTTTGGTTTGAGGTTAGAGCCAAGAATATATTTGTACTGTGCCGAACACATTTTTTGTTTACGTCTTCCCAAAACGCGGAAAGTGGCTTTTGGCGTCACAAAGATGGATTAGCTCGCTAAGATTGTTGACCAGTGACCGCGTGAGCGACGTCTGCTTTGAAATGACAGATTTTCAACTTTGAATAAAGTGGTGGAATCCTACTTATTTAAATACGGACGATTGTGTATTTTTGAATCCTTGCGAATCGTCCTGCATACGTCGCATGAACCCTTAAAAGTTCTTTATAAAGCGGTTTGATTATGTAGTTAAATATCGTCATGTATTTTTTAACGTCTGAAGTACACTTATTTTTCTGCTCTCCATTTTAAATCCTTCATTTTTGCCGAGCTGAATTTTTGAAACGTTTCAACATGCGCGCCTTTTTTTAAACGCCAAAATTACACTACTTTCACTGTAACGCGACACCACTGTATTTTTGACATTTGGCTAGTCTATTTTTGATTTTACACCATGAACACACCGACATTAAAAATGTCATTTATAACAGAGTTTCTAGTCTTCGAAAATTTGAAATTCACTACAATTTTCAGTTAATTTTTAGTCAATTCAAGTCGCTTGAGACATTACGGAAGACATTTCAATGTGGCTAAAATTTATATTACTATTCCGATGATTTTTTAAAATTCATATCGTGTTCGTTTCATTTTGAAGAGAGAACAAATTTCAACATTTAAATGACTAATTTTTCTCCGTCGAATTTGTGTCTTCAATTTTTTTCGTTTTAAGATTTCCCTAATTTTTAAAAGCATTTTTGAATGAAAATGTTCTTGATTTAACGCTCAACATTTTTTGATCCTGTCCGCATCATTCTAGATTTTAAATTTTTGACTATGCGCTCATGTTCAATTTTCGAGTTACACTTGTTTAAAAATGTCGGCAAACAAGCTTTTTATGAGGTGCTGAGTACCACCTGCTTTTCACTGACCGTATTTGCGTTGCATTTTGATAAAGTCCTTTAAATATCAAATTCCTTATCTTTACTTGGTTATGATTCCCAAATTTCATCAAATTTTATTTTTTCAATTCCAATATATGTGTATTTCCTTAAGATCCTTAGATTTATTCTTACTTCCAGACGTTCCGTGACATTTGTGACTTGGTTATACACGCTCACTCAAATTTTGATACTTACAGAATTAAATTTTTTGGCCAGTTTTTGCATTTTATCGGCCGAAAATCCGACTTTGTGAATTTTCAATTCACCTTTTTCACTCTGTATGTTTTTGTGCCTTTGAAGTCATATCTGTTTTAATTGTCAGTAAACTTTTTGGGTTTCAATTTTTACGTTTTAAGCAGCTTTATTTCCCTATTTCTACTCAGCTAAGATTCTATTGTTTATGCCCACTTCCAGACATTTCGTGACATTTGTAGCTCGGTTGCACACGCTCACCCACAAGCACCAAACCCAATTACCTCCTCATGTTAAATCGTATTTGCTAACATTCGCTCTCCCATTCCAGCTTTGTTCGATCCACTCGGCGCTCTCCCGCTCGAAGTCAGGTTCCGAAGCAATTATGCAGATGACCGGAGTCGGCGCCGCTGCCGCCGCAGCCAGCAGCACCATGGGATCGCTGGCCGTGGGCTCTTCGATGGGACAGTTCCTGACGCCTACCAGTCTCGCAGAGGACGACTTGTCAGTCAGGTTGGTGTTGTTTGGAGTTAGAAGACGCGGAACCAATGGTGGGAGAAGGTTTACCAGGGGATTTAATCGAATTCCGACAACTTCCGCCTAGATGCGGGTGAGGGGTTGAGGGAGCGTGAAAATGAAACAAAGGCTACTCGTGGAAGAAGAAGTTGTCGGTGTTGGGAATCAAAGCTTTTGATGAAGTGGACAAATATACGATTTCACAATGTAAATCACGCTTTAAAAAAGTGCTATTGAAAGACAATAACGCTGCTCGAGATTTAAAGTGCACAAATTTTATAGGTTCAAGAAGCGAGTTATTTTGGTCGAAGGCCTTGTCATCAATATAACTTTAAATTAATTTTTTGGAAGGTGATTTTCGCCGAGCTTATTTTTAATTTATATTCAAATCAGATTTCACCAATTTTATTTGAAAGTTTTTGCAAATTACTATTGAATTATGCATGTCAGTTTTGAAGTGTACTATACGTGATACTATAGCGATACTATACGAATTAAATGAGAACAATCCAAACGTGTCGGTCTGCCTGTCACGCCTCCGAAGCAATGTCCCTAATTGGGCGAGTGCAGTAGCGGCGCCTTTTGCGTCTGCACGCGTTTTGCCGTCGCCGCGTACCGGTCGGTTTTGCAACCGCGATGGCGCTAAATTGGCGCCGCAAACGCCGAATTGGCAACAGTTGCGGGTGTTTTTGGTTTCGAATATGCACAAAATTCCGAACGGAAAAATGTGAGATTTAAACAATTTTGAGAACAATTATGCGAAAACGACGCCTGCGCTCATGAAGATTGAGCATCAAGACTGACCACGCTCCGCTTGGAGGCACGCAGCGCCTACTTGAAACGTATGTTGAAACAGATACTTCAAGCAATTGCGCGCTCGGCCCTGTTGATTCTTAAATATACTAGGCTCACACAACATGCCTTCTTTAAGCAATTCAGTTCAATTTTTTTCCAGTGTAGCGGTAACGCTGAAACCATTTTTGACACTTCAGTTTCACACAACAAACCTCAAACTCAAACCTCAGATTAGAGTCTTAATTTTTGTAAATTTCGTTTGACAAAGAGCTTCCGTTGCTTCCGTTACTTCCTATTTTTGCGTACGTGTAAATTCAGTTTTTGATGTAAATTTTGCAGGAGCTCCTCACAATGAAATGAGAGAACAATGTGTCTTTTAAAAATTCGTTAAACTGATATTTTTAAAATATACTTTTTGCATCTTCTTCCAGTTTTTCACGTCCAATAAAGGATAAATTATTTGCTTCCTGCTTCCCATTTTTTTATTAAACGGTTTTGTGCAGTGACATCGTTTCAACCATCAATTTCGAAACAATTTTTGTGGCCGATATCGTTCTGAAAATTTAGACTTTTAAATCATCGTTTTTTCAAAACGGTTTTCACAATTTTTGGGTCAAAATTCTGTAGGCGGCAATCCGGTCTGCAAACCGAATAAATGAGTTTAAACGTGTAGTCATCATCATCATCTTCAAACTAATTAAATTGTGTCCTTGGGTTTTTTTACTTTAAGAGAGTTTCTGTTTCACTGTTTGTAAAAGCTTCATAATACACAATTTGTTCAACGTGTTTTTGCCCGTTATCTCCAATCACATTTCTTAAATTCATTAAAAATTTTTTACCCGTTTGAAAAGCTTAGATTTTCTATTTTTTCTTAACGGTTTCAAGTTCCATCCATCACCTCCCCCCGAAACCGAATCCTCCGACCACGTGTCCTGTGATGTTTTGTTTGAAAACAACTCGTCTTCGATTAACGACCGACAAAGACGTTCTTCTTGTTTCCGCTCCTCATCGCCACCGCAATTTCCCAAACTTTGGCCCATGATCGAAATGCTCTGGCCTCCTATTCTTCTCCTCCTATTCGCGTTTGCTGCTGAGGAACGCGCCGACGTGCGACTCGAATCGAATGAGAGCGCCGGGAAACACGAGGAGAGAAGAAAAAGCGCTCGGATTACATTCCAATCTCCGGGGCATTCGTTTTGCTCTGCTTTGCTCCACCGCGGTGTTTGGGGTACCCGAAAGCTGGCCGGAGGGCCAACGGCGACCAACGCCATATCTTGTTAGTGCCGCTGGTGCGCTGAAGCGCAAAACTTTTGAGTGCCCTTCTCCTCTTTCGGTCGCGCTCTAAAGCGTTTTCCGCCCGTCGCCGAGCGTTTCCTATGTGTCCTCCTCCGCCGTATTGATTTGGACATCGTCGTCGCCTCACGTGCGTCCTGAGTGTAATTAGCCGTTGAATTATGCAAATTTCAGGCCTGAAGCCCCTTTTCTTCGATCTGCTCCAATGAGTTTTAGGGTCGCTTTGATGGTCAGTTCAGGCTAGAATAATGAATTTTTTGAATAAATGTTTTTAAGATACAACGTAATTTCGAAATAAGAATTTTTTGTTGTTGCGACCTTTTTTACTTTTACTGCCTCAGTCATTTCTAAGTTTCAAATTGATCTTTTTGCTGGGACGTTAATGTATGTGTTGATTTTTCTCTTTTTTCTTTTGTCCTAGAAGCTGAAAAAATGTAATTTCAAAGTGGAGCGCCATTAACTAAAATATTAATGCTGCCTCATTTTTTTCATAACCACTTCAAATTGGTCTGCCAGAAGCATCAAGCTATGAGCAAGAAATTCTTCAAGAATGTATTGGATTTGAATTATTTATGCTTCATTGAACGCAGCACGCGTTCTCTAGGTTTCAAGACATGTTAGAACTAAGGCTTTTTTGCGAGCTGTTCGTGATCCTTTTTTGTTTTAACCTACGACTTGTTAGCTCTTGTTTCCGAACGCCAAAACGACCAAATGTGGTTTTTGCTTAGCAACCATTTGTAGCTAATGGCGACAACTTCCGAAGAGAATCGAATTGGCTTGTCGCGGTTTGGTTAAAGGGATCTAGCTGGTGAAAGTGTTTTTGGTGTTCAGAGAAACATTCACCGGACTGTTTGGTTCGAAATTTCGACGTTTTGAACTTCAAAGTTTTTTGGGGGCACACAAGTAAAAATAAAAATTCGAACATGACAATAATTCAAATTTAAAAATGTATCCATCGTCCACTTTTACCCAGAAGACAATTTTTGCAGGAAGAAGCTTTTTGAAGCAACTGAAGAAGCATTCATTTTCGATTCAGAGCTTTTCAATCGTTCAATACATGTAACGTTCAATTTTTGGATTGTAAACTCAAACTCAATTTTGTACTCTTGATTTTGTGTTCTCTTTGAACAAACCGTCCGCCCTGATTTCTTAGACCCCATAAGCAATAAAAGATCCATAAAACGGAATCGAATGTTATGGCCCGGCAAGTGTGGCACCTTGTCCCATTCGTTCAAAGCGCCAATCGGCACCCCAAGACAATTGGCACCCCACTTGTTTTCCTCAAATTCCGACTTAAAAATCCGCGCGTCGGTGATCAAAAAACTAGCGAGGTTAATGGAAACCTTGACACAACTGTTTATCGCTTTGGCGGGCTTTGTTTATTCCTTCAGTAATGACTTTTCGGCTTTGTGAAGAAAGCCACTGGGTCGTGTGGTGAGTGATTGTTATTTTGTTTTGGGTTAGAGGTCTTGTGGGAATTGAAAGGACTCATTGTCAGGTCTCTAAGATGGGTTCTTTACGAATTGAATTAAATCTGAAGCGGTTTTTGTCTAGACTAGCATTGTTTCTGGTTTTTAAGATGCTTAAAGCTCTCATTGAAGCAGGCACCCCGTAAAAATCCATTTCCGCCCTTTCATTACGAGCCAATGACCCCGTATCATCAGATTCGCGTTCTACGTGCCGTGGAGATGCCATAAATCTTAATTCAATCCTTAGCCATCCAACAGAATCTCGAAATGAACATTGTTTGGAGCGCCATCCGTCGTCTTAATCTCGAGAGAACCGCTCGAGATCAGTACTCCTTCGAGCTGTTGAAGAGCACTTCGGCCCAAGAGTTCGCCGCTGGATCGTCTGGCTCGTCCACACACAGTGGTGGCGTCCGAGGCAGACGCCGTAATTTACCCAGATTTTATAGTCAGCACGAAGGCATTGTGAGGGCTGCGCCGAGTGAGGCTAGGAGAACGGTAATTTTTTTTGAGCATTTGACTTTTGAACAGTTTTTTTCAATCGATTTTTTCGATTTAACGGTTGACTTAACCAGTGATTTTATGGAAGATTATAACTTGTTTCTAGTTTTTTTGCATCTTCAATTTGTCGCTTTTGGACTGATAACAAGCTGTTGCTCCACTTTTTAAGATCAACTATTTCGGCCATTCGATTTCCTAATTTTCGATTTTTACATTGTGATATATTGTCCATCAACATTTTTTATCGTTTATGCATATTGTCTACAATTTGTTCTCCAATGTCTACTAATTTCACAAGCTGCATGGAATAATTTTTGCGACTAAACGGAGCAAACAATTTCTACTTTTCAACTAAAATTTTTTTTGGTTTTCGGTTTTCTGTATGCTAACAGTAGTCGAAACATGCCGCCGTATAAATTTGTTAAAGGTACCATCCAGCTAGCTTGAAGTGTCGATATTTTCATTTCTCTTTTTTCGTTTGAATTGTATTTTTGAATAATATCGAAATGTGCCAAAATATAGTCAAATACTAAAATTAGCACAAATCCGAACTAATTTTTGTCACTTGCACAACCGCGTTTTACTTTAACAAGCGAATTCTTAGCCAGCTCAAGGGTAAAACGACGAAATGGTGATTTAGGAAAAGTATAAAAATTGTGCGGTTCTTCGTCTGCCTGTTCTACCAAATTGTGCTGCTAATTTTTAGCTTTTTTCGCACTTTTTGTCAATTTTGGTGAGTAGGCGGACGGTTTGAACTGGAATAATTTGATGATTTCTGGTGTCAGAATGACTTTTGAAACGACTCTGACTTTTTGTACGCTTTTTTAGCGACCACGTTTCCCTTAATTAATTTTGTTGGTCGGCTGAATCACCCATCGACTATTTATGAAAGGCACAATGAATTTTTTGTTTGTTTTTAGCTTTTTTGCATTCGAAAAGGGTTTTCGTTTGGTCTGCTAGCCAGATCTCTTGGTTTCTTCGTTTATAAGATAATTTTGCAGTTTTACATTTTTTACAGTATGATCCATTGTTCATAAACATTTTCTATCGTTTACTCATAAATTGGTCTCCAACACTGGAGAATTCTGAAAGCTGAACGGAATAATCTTTAAGCTAAATTTTTTTAACATAGAAGCAAGCAATTCTACTTCTCAACTTATATATTTTTGGAACATTTCAAGGGTGTCCGGAAAGGGCAACTGTATGAATTTAGTCGTTTAAACAGATGAGAAATGAAACTTGGGCAAATAAGTTGCACGTGTCACTCTGTCGCTTTCAGCTGTTAAGAAGTAGTTTAGTCAAATTTTGTGTAATTTTGTACTGCTGAATTTTGAAATACACACAGATGTCCAGATTCTTTTCGATCATATTTAACCCTCAAAAGTTTTAATATTATTTTTTGCGTTGAGCGATTGCGACCCGTTTTGGCTTCTAAGTGGCTCAACCTTGCATAACAAGCATGTTTAGCAATTTTGCTAAAATTTGAGCCTGGTACTTCTTTCAAACTTACAGCGATGTCACTTTTTTCTTAGCCAAACGTCATAGAACAGTAAACTTTCAAAACCTGTTTCAGCGTGATTATGATTCACGAGTCCGTTCGCATTCTCTTAAAGCCGAACCTCGTGAATAATTAATAAACTTGGCGTGTGCCCGGAAGAATGTCGAATTATTCATGATATCATACTTCTTACATGGGTCAAAGAGGCGTTCCCTTGTACGCACAAAAAATGACGAGGTTAGCGCCCAATGATGCGGTGCAGATATGTTAACGAGGATTTGTGCGTCATTGGGTGCTTTAGACCTTCGTGGTTTTGGGACGTTTTATGGGTGACACGCTACTGTGTCTTTAAATCATGGGGGTACTATGGAAGCGTAGATTTTTATGATAGGCGGCTTCCGTGGAAACGTGAAACGGGGCTTTTTCGAGATGGGTCGGCGTTCTGCGTTCTTCTTAAAATTTTTGATAGTTTAAAAATTCTAATTTTCTTGATTTTTTATATTTTGGGTAAGCGGTCATATGTATATGGCCATTGAACTGGCGATCGACCTTTTGAGCATTACCCCGCGCGCTGTTGCGCAAGAATTCGTTCCTTAAACCAAAACTCATTTTGCAGCGCCGACACGCCTTGCTGACACGATGTTTCGCATACAGGAACACTCGGTTGAACGATTTAATTCAACTCGTAAAGAACCCTTCAGATTTAATTCAATTTTCAGCGGTTTTGATTGTCATTAACTGCTTCAACTTCAACTTTTTCCTGCGTTTAACTTGGAAAATTCAATCTAATTTGGAGTTTTTTATAAACGGATGATTTTGATATGAACAAAAAAAGTCTGTATAACAAGAAAAAATAACGCTTTTTGAACGCATCGTTTGTCTTGTTAGCACAAAAATAGTACGCTAGTTTTAGTTTTTTTTAAATTCACAATTTTGTGTTAAAAATCAAAATTTTTAATTTGCTTTTTTGTAGGTTCTGGATGTTCAACGAGGTTTTTTCAAAGGTGACATACTTGTTATTCTTGAAATTTGGCATTCTTTACAATATTTTGCATGGACAACTTGACCACCAAATTTTGGTCCAAATCCACATAATTTTTTTAATCGATTTGTTCCACTATGCATAGCCGGCTAGAATTACTTTGCTTAATTCAAGATTTCAAGGTCTGTTCCCTGCGTTAAACTTCAAAAATTCAATTTGTAGTTGTCCATAAAAATAAATTTGTGCATTTGATTTTAGCAAAAATGGTCTGTTTAACAAGCGAATTAACGTTACGAAAATACATTTTTTGGATCCGTTCTCTTTGTCTAGTCTTTTTCAGTGCTGCTATAGATTTTTCGACTACATGGTGTGGCTCCTTTTTCCACAGATTTCTCCTATAGATTTTTTGCAAGAATAGTATCCCATAATTAAATTGTTTTATCCCCAATTTTTGTATTCTTTGAATTTTTGCACACGCTTGCTGTTCTAAATTACTAAATTCTCTTAAAAGTGGCATTTTATTCTTAAATTCTTAAATTTTTCATTTTTTTGCAAAGACTGGGCTTCTCAGACCTTTGCGCTCTTGAGACGTTCAATGGGTGAAACGAGACTGTCTCCTCAAATTACGGGGAGACCATGAAAGCGTGGATTTTTATGATAGGCGGCTTCCGTGGTGACGTGAAACGTGGCCTTTTCGAGATGGGTCGGCGTTGTTCTAAAATTTTCCGATGGTTTCAAATTAAATTTTCGTACAATTTTCTTTTTTTGCGTTTTTGGCGATGGTGCTTTAAAACGAAATTTGATTTTGCGATCAAATTTTTGTGCACTTTTTTCCTGGACTGTTAAATTGACCGAACTTAAATTTAACATTGTTTTCTTGATCAAACCAGCACGCTTCGCGTACTGGATCGGGCAGTGCGGGCATCAGTGCTAAAGTTTTTGAAATTTAGTTAGGTATATAGGTATATATCGATTGTTAAGTGGATGAAAAAAGTGCGTAGGTGGAAGATTGGTAGAGCCTTAGAGTGTCGCGCTGGAGGCCAAGGGTTCGATTCCGCCCGATGTCTTTTGTTCGTGAAGAAAGCTTCGCTTTGGACTGTTTCTAGCCCTTTTTGCCCCAAAACAGCGGCTTGGCAATTTAAAGTATCTGGGCGCCTTCGGCGCCCAAAAGAGGTTTGCCAAAACGGGCTCGGCCCTCCGGGCCTCGTTATCGGCGGCTTCGCCGCTCTGCAAACCCGTTCTTGGCGGCTTCGCCGCCACGCAAATCAACTCTCGGTGGCTTCGCCACCTCACTTTCATTCTAAGTCTCGGGTTGAAAGAGGCGCTTCGCGCCCATTCTCGGTGGCTACGCCACCTCACAATTCGCATGACAGGCTCGGCCCTACGGGCCTCGCTCTTGCTCTCCAAAAACGGAAGGCGCTGAGCGCCTTCTTTCCACTTCGGCGGCTTCGCCGCCTCAAGATCGGGAAGACAGGCTCGGCCCTCCGGGCCTCGCATCTCTCAACATTCTCGGCGGCTTCGCCGCCTGGTGGTTGACCGACAGACTCGCCGCTACGCGGCTCGCCGCCTAGCAGCTACGCAAGACAGGTTCGGCCACAGGTTCGGCCCTTCGGGCCTCGCTCCTGCTCTTCGCAAAATTTCTACTTTGGCGGCGTCGCCTCCACGCAAATCAGCATTTGGTGGCTTCGCCACCTCACATTTCGCAAAACAGGCTCGGCCACTGGACGGCCTCGTCATTGGCGGCTTCGCCGCCTCAAGATCGGAAGACAGTCTCGGCCTCTGGGCCTCGCTCCTGCTCTTCAAAAACTTTCTATTTTGGCGGCTTCGCGCCACGCAAATCAGCATTCGGTGGCTTCGCCACCTCACTTTCATTCTAAGTCTCGGGTTGAAAGAGGCGCTTCGCACCCCTCCCAGCGTAGCTTCGCCACTCACAATTCGCATAACAGGCGCTCGGCCCCTCGTCGTTGGCGGCTTCGCCGCCTCAAGATCGGAAAGACAGGCTCGGCCCTCCGGGCCTCGCATCTCTCAACATTCTCGGCGGCTTCGCCGCCTCACAATTCGCATGACAGGCTCGGCCCTCCGGGCCTCGTCGTTGGCGGCTTCGCCGCCTAGCAGCTACGCAAAACGGGCTCCACTTTCGGCGGCTTCGCCCTCGTCGTTGGCGGCTTCGCCGCCTCAAGATCGGAAAGACAGGCTCGGCCCTCCGGGCCTCGCATCTCTCAACATTTTCGGCGGCTTCGCCTGTTGACCGAACAGACTCGCCGCTACGCGGCTCGCTTCCAAGCACTCACAGAGTGAAGCCTGACGCACAGAAATGGCAAATAATCCCGAAAAACCGAAAATCCCCAAATTCCTTGACAATTCAGGGAGATCGTGGCGGGAGCCTGAACCCAAATTCTTGCCTGCACGGGCTTCATTGCTTAGAAATTGGAAAGATTTGGCGTCGGAAAACCCATGTTTGCGAGTTTGACGATTGGCCACACCGGCCTGCACCGGCCTGCACCGGGTCGTGAAGCCTGAAATTTGGGAAAAGTAGCGTAAAAAGTAGCTGGGAATGGAAGAAAAAGGGGTAGAAACGCAGAAGTCGGAGGAACAAAAATGTTTGCTTGATGACGAATCGAACCTGCAAACTCGCTTGGCGCGACTTGATTCGCGAGATCTGAATTTCAGTGAAATGGGCCTATTTTTGGTTTGGCTATTTTTGAAAAAGACTTAAAATTTTGAAATTTTTGTCGCATCCGCTGATGCACAGACGTACGTAGCGGTTTTCCAAAACTCGGCTTGCTTGGCGCGTACGGCCCGAAAACAGAAACCCCCCGTCACCACCCCCACGACATTTTAACCGAGATAGCTTTCTTGTAAAGTAATGCACAATTTCCTTTTTTATAAAACTACTTCTGAGGTATTTTTGATGGATGTGCCTCAAAACGGATTTTAAATTTGCGATTGAATTATTTTTTGTGCACGGTTGCCGTCGACCGTCCAAGTCACCGTTAGAAGTGATTTTTAGAATATTTGATATGTTGATACATTTTTGTTTGAGCAGTTAAAATTGTTTTATTTTGAATGTTGACGTATTTTCAATTTCAAATTGTTCATTTCTAGATGAAGAAATCGAAACAAGTATCGTTGACAATCATGCATGAAACAGTCCTTAACAATCGCTTTGAAATTAGGTCATTTTTTGGCACTTGGGGCGTGGTTCTCTTTCGAATGCTGAAAACATTCTAGTTTGTTTGGTTAATATTTTTAAATTGAACAGTTTTCTGGATCTGGAAGCATCGCGCGAAAAGTTACAATAACGACACATAAAGAGACGTTTTAAAAAGCGCCATGTAACTTTTCAATGATGCGCTCATCAAGCAAATATATCAACAAGAGATATTGTCAGCCAGCGCCTATTCTTAAGATTTTTATTCATTATATTGTTTGGTTGAGTGTCTGAAATATTTTAAGGCAGGCAAGCGTGTTTGCGTTAGGTAATGTGTTTAAAAAATATTAATCTTTTAAAAGCAAGTATAGCAACTAAGAATTTGCTTAGGACCGTAATTTTTTAAGCTCAAAGTTGAAGCTCAAACGAGTCGAAAATTTTATGAATTTTTGTTAAGCTATTTGAATTTTATTTTTGACCTCTTCATCCGCGCTCAATATTTTAAATAATGTGCAAGAATTTCAATTTTCAGGGGAATGTGTTTAACTAAATGAAGCTGCTTGTCTTTGAGTTCAATTTAAATATTGATGCTGCGGAATCCAAATCTGGATGCTTCCTTTGCAAAAGTTTTTTTTTTAAATCCGATAATTTAAATTTTTGTTCAAATATTAGATTAGAGTCTCTTCATGGTGAGCCTACGATTGGAGTGATTCAAAATTGGACATCCAATTTCTTTGTTTTATTTTTGGCATAGTGTTCGCAACCGAATTTGTCACGCGGGTACGGTCCCGCCGCGAAAATTCGCCCGCGATTTTCGCGCCGTCTTTTCCATAAATGGTTGTGGAAAAGGGACCATTTCGCAAACTCCGCCGTGTTCTGACAAACATTTTAAGCCCTCAACTGCTTGATTTCGTTAAATAGGAGAACATCAGTTGATTACGCGTCGAGTATCCTGCGAAATCGAGCGATCTATGACTTAAATTAATCTCCAGCGTGAGGTGCAGGTCCTCCAAATTTCGGTTTCACGTTTAAACGCCCACAGGTTCCATAAAACAGCGTGCAATATGACCACATCGCTTTCCGCCATACAAAAGGGAAACGGGCCTGACCCGCAAAATGTTACAAAGTTGGTGATCTTATACAATCGATTTCTTGAATCTACGGTTTTCCTGCTTTTTCATTTTTTTCGAGTCAAGTTATATATTTCAATTTGCACATTCTTGATGTTCATTAAAATAACGAAATCATCTTAAAGGTGGCATACGTTAATTTTGAGTTTTTCAAGTTTTTACCTTTCAAATTTTCTGCATGGACAACTTCACGCACGTTTTCGACGTTTCCATAACCAAAAAGCTGCTTAAATTTCACGTAAATTTTTCACTTGATTTTCCCTGATTTTCAAATCGGGCTAGAATGACTTAATCCTCTTAAAAGTGGCCTGTTGGCCCAAAAAACGATGACGTCGCTTCCTCCTCTCACTTCCGCCTTACGCCAATTATCACTTTTCCCATTACTCATTTTAAATATCTTCCAAACCTCTGGTCTCCACTGGCCAGATGACTTCTATTTTCGTAAATAGCCCATATCGAGATCAATCTGTTTGGCATTTAAACGCATAATCTACCGTAACGAGCCAAAGATTATTTTTTCCGCTCCGCTCAGTCAACAGCTCCACTTCATCGCACGTAATTCGAGCTTCGAAATTCTAGGATTACGGTTGACTTCGTCAGAACCTCCCATACTTTTCTCAAGCTGATTTTTCTGACTTCTTCGACTCTTGGGTGCTGTTTACCCTTTTCGGTTTTCCAGTTTGGGTTTTGAATTGTGCGGAAATCGATGGCGCCCGTTTTGTGTTGCTCTGTTTATAGCAAAGGGGGAGGGGGAGGAAGAGGAATGGGGAAAAGGCGAATCCGGGTGTTGAGGGGGTCGTCGACGCCGACTCCCGGAGGCCGCATTGTGAATCCGAGGGTGTGGGAAGGTTCGCACGAACCAGTCGCCGGCGGTTTATTTATTTGTTCTTGTCCCCTTAGGGAGGAGGACGATGTTACGCTGTTTGCCGCTCACAACAGCTTCTTCTCGCTTTTCCTTTGTTTTTGTGCGAGTCATTTTTGAGAGGAGCAAATGGGTGAATCGATTTGGGAAATCATGTTTATCTGGAAGTGAGAATACTGACGAGAGTGCGTTCAGGCCAGCGAGGAAGTCATTGAGGTGTTCAACGAAGAAACCACGCAGATGTCGTCGGATCAGTCGGTCCTCCTAGGCTTCATCCACAATTCTTCCGAGACCTACGATGCTGATCAGCCTTGTGCGGCTTATGGGTACGTTTTTAGCTTTTAAACTCAGATCGCCCAGGACCCTATTTTCTTTTTTGCGTCACAGTCAACATTTCTATTTTGACGAATTTTCTTATGTGCACGTATCTACATGTATGTACGTGTATGTACATACATGTCGGTGTCCACAACACGTAACAAAGCGAACTGAAAACGAAGGCCAAAAATAGCTTCAAAAAGCACATTCAAAAGGTCAGCGATCCTCATACAGCGTTATATCTAAGATTCACATGCTTGCCGTTGGATGACATCCTCGGTAAGGTGGATAAAGGAATTGTTGAGTTTTGCGAAACCGGAAAAACACAGATTTCCGGGAATCCCCGGAAAGGTCAAAAGACTCCTAATGTGTCGAAAAACAAGATAATCACGACTTTGATGTTTAAATGTAAGCAAGGGCAGGAAGAAGTTTAGTCGACTATACATGCACATAAAAATTGATTTTGAGAGGATTTGGATTATTGACTTGTTTTCTAGGGAGATAAGGAAACTCTGCGGCAATTAATCAATCAGACATGGGTTGCCAGACAAGTTTTAGTCAAACCAACAATAAAAGAGGATAATAACTAGAAAATTTGATTTTTAGGAACCTGTTAGCTTAAGAAATGCAGCAATCAAGGATAGAGGGGATCAAAGTCGTGATTGGAACTTTAGCGCTTCAATTTTTACAGAGCGAAATTGGAAATTTTGAACTAGGCAAAACAAGAAAATCACGACTTTGATCCCCTCTATCCTTTATCCTTTAATAAATAAAGGAGAACGATCCAGACGTGTCCGTCCGTCCGTCCGTCCGTCCGTCCGTCCGTCCGTCCTCCGTCCGTGTGTCACGAAAATTTCCAGACGCGAGTTGCCTGATTGAGCGACTGAGGGTTACGGTAGCGGAGCTATTTGCGTTTGCGCGCGTTTCGTTGTCGCCGTGAACCGGTCGGTTTCGCAACCGCGTAAGCGCCTAAATTAGTGCCGCAAACGCCAAATTGGCCACAGTTGCGGGTGTTTTTGGGCTCAATCGAATATGCGCAAAAATTTAGAACCGAATAATGTATAATTTGCAGTATTTCGAAAAGATTTATGAAACTGCGAAATCGGTGCGCTCACGGGAGGCGCGAAGCGCCGACTCAGAACCTATTTTGAAACTGAAACCTCGCGCAATAGCGCGCGCGGCCCCGTTGATTGAATAAACGAGAACGATCCAGACGTGTCCGTCCGTCCGTGTGTCACGAAATTTCTACACGCGAGTTGCCTGATTGAGCGAGCGCGGATTACGGTAGCGGCGCAATTTGCGTTTACGCGTTTCGCCGTCGTCGCGGACCGGTCGGTTTTGCAACCGCGTCGGCGCCTAAATTGGTGCCGCAAACGCCAAATCGGCCAGAGTTGTTTTTGGACTCACAAGGGAATGACACGATGTGCCCCCCACCGATCGGGCTGGCAGCCCAGCCGGCTACCGACTGCGCCAGGCAGTCATGTCTGTAAAAGGTTCGAAGTTGCCTTTACGCTCATTGTTCTCAAATTCACAATTTCAAACGGCCATAACTTTGCATTGTTTGCGTTAGGGCAGCTAATATTTTGGGGTTTTCCTAGTCTCATATAGATGTACGCGTGTGCCAAATTTCAGCCCGAGGGGGGGCATATCGTGTCATTCCCTTGTCAGTCGAACACGCACAAAATTTGGAACCGAATAATATATAATTTGCAAAATTTTGAAAAAATGTATGATACAGAGAAAACAGCGTCTGTGCTCATGGCTCTTTGAAGGCGCGAAGCTACTTAAAACGCAACTTAAAACAACATATTTTGAAACTGAAATAACCAAAATTTTACCTTTTAGTTTCAGCTTCCAAAGCGACGACGTCTCCTTGGACAAAGCGATCTCCGAATGCCACTCAATCCGTGCTCATCCCCAATGCTCAGAAGGTGTACTGCTGAAGTGTATGGACCCCAATCGTAAGCTTCACCACTCTCACCTCTCCCCTAACTATCCCATTCCAGCCATGTTCCCCTTCCTCCACTACGCGATTTTCAAAGATGGAACTGAAGAAGAACGCATCGACGAGATCACCACTGTCGTTCGACATTTGAACGTTCGTCCGAAGTCGTACTATGGAGCCTACGACGAGGTCTCCTGGATCCTGAAATCGGCCTCAAGCGTCCCAACAGGCCTCCCAGCTCATCGCCACTCTGGCTATATCGTCATCAGTTTTAAACTGCTTGACGACCAATGCAAGCAAGAGAATCTCGAAAAGTCGTGGCTCAGCTGGTCAGGCGCGCGAGAGGTGTACAAATACTCGCCACGGAACTGGAATCTCAGGAAAATCACACTTCACCGTTACCCGTTTGCCACGAATGGAGGCCCGCGGCCGTTCGTTTATGTGCTCATGTGCGAATTCGGCAACATTTTGCATCCTTCAAACACGATCCAAGCTTTGGATATGTGTCAGAGACTCAGAGTCCGGAACTGCGGGCATATTGCGCTCTATCAGGTACCATAACTCATCTAAAAACAGCCTAAACTCTTGAATGTTAGATCCAGTACAACTACAGCAACCTTACGCCTCTGCAGCCGTCTCCGGTTCCCAGCCGCAAGACCTCCTCGCACCAACTCCACCCAAACCAAACCCTTAGCCCTCGTCGAGTCGTGGGCACCCAAAAACGCACACCTATGGTCCGAGGCTTTTCCCAAGAGGTCGAATCCAGTGAGGCTTCACTTCGCCGTAACAACAAACTCCGCTTAGATCGTTCTCGCGAGCGTCTTGGTGCATTCGACGAGGGTCAACGCTTCAACAGCTACCACCACTTTGACGAGTTCGCCTAGCCGTCCCCTCCTTATGCCCTTCTGATGAGGCCCTTCTCCCCTTTTCTAATAACATTTTGTGATCATTTCTTACAGCGGGTTATTTCAGAATCGAAAGAATAACGACCGTTTTATTTCTGTTGTACTCCCAATGTGCATGATTTGTAGATATATCGGATCTTATTTAACGTTGAACAAAAATGGATTTCAGCACAACAGGAGTGTGCACATAAAACCCTAAAAATGAATTTTGAATTGTTGTTATTTAATTTGAAAACAAAAAAAATAAATGAGGTATATTTTAAGCACGAAAGGAAGGGTAAAAATCCCAAAACGGCACAGCAAAAACACGAAAAGAGGTCCAATCCACCACAACGAAGAGCATCTAAAGGCCCGGCCGCTCAGGGAAAGTTTCGAAGCCTTAATTGACGTTAACTAGACATTAAACATGCACGTCAAAGCACGTGATAAGATGAAAACTCCAAGAAAGCACAGGAAAAGCATGAAAAAAGGTCAAATTTACCCTAAGAAGAGCAGCTAGAGGACCGACAGCTCAGGACAAGTTTTGGAGCCTCAAATGACGCTAAGCAGACGCCAAAGGTCAACGTCTGACCTCTGGTGTCTGCTTAGCCCTTCCATGTCTGCCAAGACCCAAGAACACCCATCCCTGACTTCCACTGTCTTACAGACGTGCCCTAACCGCTCTAGCCCGTCTGGCCAGCCTTTCCAGACCCAACCCGCTTCTCGTCATTCAGCAGCGAATCTTCCACCCGTGCGGTTGTGTTCCTGAGTTCTCCGATCATGACTTCTTCCACCAACAACGCCCTTCACGACGCCGACGAGTTTATCTTCATCTGCTTCCTCCTCGGCATCGTCCTTATCACCGTCTTCGTAGTCCTGTGCTACGTTTATGGCCAGCGATATGCGCGCCGAAACCGTGGTCGTCGTGCTGTTCCTGTTCATCGACAGCCCGAAGAGCGCCGTATGGAGGGACAGGCGCTTCTGGATGTCTTCGATGATGGTGAGTTGTTTTGGGATTCAATGCTTTCCAGGGGTTTTTGGTAAGGGTCTTGGACCGAAAATTGATTTCAGAATTGTGGGTTTTTCTTTGTTTTGTCGAAGCGCAAGGAAAGCATCTAACTTCGGCTTCTTCGTGTAGTTCCGGCGCTTCACGGATTTCCAGATCGTGTTTTAGGCCGAAATTAAAAGCCAATTTTATTTAAGGTCCAAATTGAGGGAATTGTGAGCATTTATGGAGCTGCAAGAGCAGCTGTTTTGGACGCATGGAGAGGTTGCTTCATATGCTAATTTAACGCCACGATTTCGACCTGGTTTTCGGATTTTTCGTGCCGCTTTGAGCACGGTTTTGGACTGAATTTTGATTCCATTTTAAGCTGTGAATTGAACCTTAATTTGTGCGCGTTCTTCATGCACGTGAGGCGTGTTCAGGCGCATTTTCGACCGGAAATTGAAGACTGAATTAAGGGTTTTTTCATGTTTTGTAGAAGCATGACGGAAGCCATTTTCACACGCTGTCGGAACCTCTAATTTCGGGCTTTTTATGCATCCTTGAGTGCTATTTTGGACGTAGAGTTCAGGTGTTTCAGGAATATTTAACTCACATTTTTTACCTAAACTTTTAGCCAAGTTGAGGGTCGAAATTGAAGGAATTTCGATCAGTTGTTGAACCAATGAAGCCAAATTAGACCATAGTCAAGCCGCAGTTTATCTTCACGTTTGATAACTGTTCAGTACTAGGTGGCTCGTCAAAAAGTCTATATATTCAAATTCAGCAAGTTTCGGCCTGCTATTGAATCTCCAAAGATCAAAATTTTGGCCACCGTTTTTGGCGAGATTCGCCAGGCGAGCTGAAGCAAGTTTGCTTCAGTATTTTCGGCAAGACTCACCAGTTTGCTTCAATTTTGCTCATTTTGGGAGCGATGTTTGCTCAACCCAAAATCATCTGTTTTGTTGAGATTTCACCCCTATTTCGTCCGCAAAGTTTCACATTCCAAGTCCAAAGTTGTGTCGATGTTTTGGGATCGCCGGGGCGTGCCTTCCACCATATTTTCGTGCATTAACCACTTTCATCGTCCCTGGATTTCCGCCTTGATGATTTCGCTCCCTTTACAGCCCACATCTCTAGCGCCTCAAGCAACACCTACAACCCCGATGCGCGCCGCTACATGGTGCCTCTCAACCGCGGCGCCATGTACCCAGCAAACGTTAACATCGTAGAGCAGAGAACGGCCTTCTCCGCTCCTTCTACCTACTCTGTAAGCTCCTTATTTTATCCTTCGGTTTATATTCCTTATTTTGCAGCTGGACAGCACCCAAAACATGAGCGCCGCTAGCTCTTTCGGCTCTTACACCGGAATTCAAGGTTCCCAGGATTCCCAGTGGCCTGTTTTCAAGATGCCGGTTTCTCCAGTGCCCTACCAGGTCGTTCTTCCGCCATTACCGGAACCTCGTAAGAAGTCGCAGTTCCAAATGTACAAGAACATGGTAACTTTCAACTTCCCTAAGATTCACTCCTAATTTTCGCTTTTCAGACCAACCAGAAGTCAAGCCTTGCTGTCCAAAGCACCCAGCAGAAGTCGAGCCTCGCCGTTGAGAGCACTCAGCAGAAGTCAAGCCTCGCTGTCCACAGCACCCAGCCTCCATCCAGCTTTAACGTGGCCTCCCCCGTCATCTCCACGAGGCCTCTTCAGCAGCAGTCCAGCCTCAACATGGCCTCCCTGGGTCCCATCTACTCGCTACCATCGCTTCCCTCTCGCGGCGAATCCTTCCACGCTCAACCGAAGATCCCAGAAGAATCAAGCGAAGCCCCCAGCATCTGCGCCTACTCGATCCCTAGCGAAGACGTCTCCGAAGCGTCCACGATCACATCAAGCAGTTGTTATCAGTAACAGTTAACAATTTTACGGAGTAACAGCAACCGAGTCGAACACGGAGATCTCGGACTCACGACTCTGGCTCTTCTTCCGACGTCCAGGGCCACGCTTCCCGAGTGGCTTCCATTCTTTGGTTTGTATCTTCGCCTTCTCCTGGTTTTTTGGTCGGCGCGGTCGCTATCTCCCCCAAATCGTAACTTCCCTGAAAATTCTATTTACCTCCGAAGGGTGGAGTTCCCCAGTTTCGTTTGTCCGGGTACCTCTCCCAACCTCCGTTTTTATGAGAGTCACCGAAGTGAACTCTACCCAAAAATTTCGAGCTTTCACCAGGGTTACCCGGTTACTTCTCGTGCTTTCCTTCCCCTCCTCCACAAGATAAGCTCTTGAAGCTGGTCTCAAAACCAATGCATTTCAAGAAGATTTTATTAACTTCAAAAGGCTCCGTACCTCATTCCAACGTCACGGGCTCGGTGGTCGCTGGGAGCTTCTCAATGGGTGCCTGGGTCGGGGAAAAGCTTGACGCGGCCACTGGATGATCCTTGACCATCGCGATGACGGCGTAAGAGGGCAGGGTCGCCGACGCAGGGAGGGCTCGGCGCATCGCATCCAAGGAGTCGGCCATCTTCCGCAAGGCGGCATTCTGCTGCTCCAGCGCCGCCGCTTGCTGCTCCACTTGCTCTCGGAGTGACCGTTTCTTTCTTCGCCTTCGGAGGGCCGGACCCTTCACGGTCGACGGCCTTACTGCTCTCCTCCTGGGCGTGGCGCTTCAGAGCGACTCCTCGTGGGTGCTGGGGCTCCGGTCCTCCGTGGGCGCTCGGGCCCCTGGAGTTTCTCCTACGGCGCCCTCCTCGGCGGCTGCCGCGATTTCCGTGGGCGTGATGGGCGGGTCCGGCTCCGGCGTACACGACTACGTTCGGGTGATTCATATTTCCACCGACCGCATCGCGGTTCGCGCTTATATAGCCTGTGAGCCTTCCGTTATTGGCTTCTCTACTTACTGATCTCGGCGAGCTGCCCATTGCTCCCAACCAAGCGATTTCGGCCGTTTCCACGGGACTTTTTGCGAGCTTTTGGCTCCGCAACACCGACTTGAGCGCGTGGACTATCGGGGGCCTTAGCCCGCTCCGATCTAACAGCGTGCTCCTTCAAATCACCTTCATTTACCTTCGCAGGGGTCCGCCACTGCTCCTCTCCTCCGACTTGGGCCCACTGGAACATCAATCTTGTCCCTTTTGGTGGAACGCTCTGACCGAGCGTGGTCGGTGGAGTCCTCCGGCGTCGCTGGAGTCATTCCGATCGGAGCCGCTCTCGGCGTCGAATCCTTCGGCATCGTGCTCCGGAGCAGGGTGGAGTGGTGGCGGAATCCTCGCAGAGTCGTCGAATCGCTGATCGCCACTGTTGAGTCGTGGCACACTAGCAGATCACGGAAAGTACGATTTATTGAACGGAAAGTACAATTTATTGACGCAACCGAACACGTCCCGTAGGGATCGGCAAATGACACCCGTGGTGGCCTTATATGGAGCCCGGTCGACCTTCCTCAGACATCCGTGGTGTCTCGTAGACGCTGCTGGCGGCCTTCTCCCGTAGGCTTCATTCTCTGCAGCCCGGATCGGTCGGCGCGGTCGCTTCCTAACCGAAGGGGGACTTCTTTGGTATGGGCGGCGGCCTTCTTCTTCTTGTACGGGCCTCGCTTGCGACGCTTGGGACGACCCTGGGACGATCCGGAGACGAGACCATCGCGCGCGGCGCAGAAGTTGCAGTACCAAGGTTCTTCACCGGACGGCTCCACGGTGAGCCCCACGCACTCGTAGTGGAACCAGTCGTACGGGCACTTGGCCGCCTCGCACTGGATCATCTTCCCGTAAGACTGCTGAAACGAGAAACTCTTTAGAGCTAATCTACCTACTTTCCGGTTGCCTTATGGCACTTGCAGAACTTGGGCGCGTGGTTGTCGTTCACCTGCGCCATTGTGGGGATGATGTGCCGGTCATCGAGGCGCAGCTGCTTTATCACCTCTTGGATCTGCGGCAATTCTGAATTCTAACGTAAGAAGCGACCAAGAATCCACGGAACTCACCTTCCTTGTGGCTTTGAAGCCAGTTGCTCTTGTGGCGATCGGCAGCGTTTGTGCTCCGGCGCCCATATGAGATCGTGATTTGCTCGGCCTCCTTCTCTCGTTTCAGGTCTAAAGTATGGCGAACTTAGAGTTGAAAAGGTTCGAACGACACTTACGGGCGTCGAGGATCTCTCGGTAGTGCTTCACGTCCTTCAGGATCATGTGGCAGTACTTCTTGTACTCGGCGCTGAGGTTCGCGATCCCGGTTTCGATTAAGTCCTCCAATTCACTCGTGATCTTCAGTTTTTGGTCCGAGAGCTCAGAGGCGCGGTGGTAGAGTCGCTGAAGCGCTTAGAGAGGTTTAGATAACTTGGAAACCCGAATATTTCAATAATTTTTGGAGAAATCGTGTCAATTTCGGTCCGAATTTCAGGACGCTTAAGCCAAAGATAGTACGAAATTCGGCTAGAATTAGCACATTAACGGGCTGAATTTGGATTCCAAATTGGCCACGGATTGATATGGACCTTGAACGATTTTGGACGCACTGGAATAGCCTGAAATCGAGGGAAATTTGCGCTTGAATGGCTAGGATCTATGCGATTTTTTGATCACACGATTATGGTCCTGATGTGGAGGCGGCGACGTCCCAAAACCATCTAAAACTCACTCCCAAGCGACATCAGGTCAGATCTTTTTTTTCTGAAGATAGCGCTCAGAAGGATAGGATTTCGAGCAATTCCGGGATGGATTGTGGACAAAAATTAGAAGCTTAAAACAAGAAAAACGAGCGCTAAATCGATCGGATTTTGGATCAATATTTAGCACGATTTCCAACTCGCTGACCTGGAAAAATCCTCGCTAAGGAGATCCGAAATCTATCTACGATTGAGCGGGCTTCCGGGCGCGATTTCGGTTCTAAAGACGGCGGCTTCCCAAAACAATTTAAATTTCGGTCCTAAGCTATCCCAATCAAGCCTTTTTTATGCCAAAATTAAAAGCTGAAAATGGTTTACCGTGACCTCCGCGACCTCCTTGTCAGTCGGACGTTTGGGGAGATTCTTGTAGACCTCCTCGGATCGGCTGTCAGCTTCCTCCACGAGCTTGTTCGCCTCGATGTCGAGCTTCTGCAACGCGAACAGCTTCTCCACGAACTTTGGCGGGATGACGTCCATCACCTCGCGAATCTTCTCCATTCTGAAGCACTACTAGGGGAATTAGCAATAAGCAATAGCAAGCAAGGACACGCGTGAAGCACGAGAGAAACACGAAAAAATCATGAAAATCGAATCTAAAGCAGCAGAAAAGGAAATTTCGAAATTCAAGGAGAGTCTTACGGTAGAATCCGTTTTAAGCAGGGTTATCGTGGTGGGAGCAATGTAAAAGTATATAGTTGGGGTGTGGCGTGCAGACAAGTGGACGTGAGACTGAAACACCCATTTCAGCAGTCAAAAAAGAGTGGAAGCGGTCGAAAAATTATGCGTAGTTCCGACCGGTCTACCGGTTGTGAACTGTCTGAAATGAAATATTTCTGGCAAATCAATAGAAAAACCGTCCATTTTCAGACAACAGCATGAATCCCAGACAGTTACTGTCTGATTGAGGCGTCAAATGACTTACGAGACACATGGATCGATGCGGACCAGTCTACTGTCTATGTACGGCCAAAAATGAAGGTAGATGTCGAGAAACGGCTGAATCCTGAAACGGCTATTTTAAGGCGCCAGAAAACTCCGCTACACAAAGTCCTCATTTTCAACAATCTTACGTTCCGCACGCAATTCGAAAATATAATCGAATCGTTAAAAAACGCAATTCAAGGAACGCTTTGCTTGCGGATATCCTGCACTTCTTCGAACCGTAGAATAGAAAATTCTAGGATTAGCATTTGCGAATTTCCTAAAGAGTGTAACGTGTGTGGGGTATGAGGCCAATCACTCGATACCGCGCACACTTCCGCTACGATCAAACACGTAGGGGTAATTCCTGCCCACGCGGGTCTTAAATAAACACGGACTTTATTATGTCCTAATAAAACAACAAAAGGGGATCACTGGGGTCGAAGACACGCGGTCTACGACTTCTTCTCGGTCGCTTGTCGACCAAAGTGCTGCTCACGGGGAGAACAGCCTGCTCACAAGAATCGTACTTCTATCCGGAGGCGTCGCGCGGTTTTCGTTTCTCGCGTCGTGGCGGGAGCCGACGATTTCGAATTCTGCAACTCTGCAGATGGAGAGACTTCGCACGTTCTGTCGGTCACCGAACGTTTGCAGCGTCTGCAGCGATTGCAGCTTCCGTGGCGGATGCAATCGCTCGTGGCGATGCCATCATCGCTCGAAGGATGCGTATCCTCGGCTTCAAGTAAGCGACGGCTGAAGTATGTCGCGGCCGCGGCAATAGAAGGCGCGTGGCCTTGTAACAAACAAAGCCCAGAGGGCCGTACAACAAAAAGGCCAAAGCCTTGGGACAATCAACGGGTTCCTTTAGACTCGAGGCCTCGGATTCTGCTCGGTTATGTCCCGATCACTGGTGAGCGGGTCGGGGACTCTGGAGTACACGACATTCCCCCCACACAACGTCCCGTCGCTCGGTGAAGAGTCCGTCGTCTCGCTCGTGGCGACTTAACCTCCAGAACGCGGCGGCTCGAGGTCCTCAAATCCATCCATCTCAGTCGTTTGTTTCTACTGCTCCTCGTCCGTGACGGTCAGTACAGCTTCCGTGAAGCCCGTGATCCTTCCAATTACATAATGAAGACGAAAATGTGCCAATTAGTGGCGAAACATAATACAAAACGTCACTCGTGGTGATTTCGGCCTGTCAGTTTGGGTGTTAGTAGTCCTTCTTCTCGTCCTCGCTACCCGGGGTAGCGCTTGGACGGACCCATCCTTGGCCTCAGGTGGTAGCGGGAGTTCGTCCTAATCTGCTGTTCCGGTCGTGCCGGATCCTGCGCTCCTGAGTCTCTATTCTCTGCGTCCTTTGAACTAGACGTTTGGGCCTCGTGGACCGTTTCCTTTCGTTTCTGGCAACTCGTGGATGTCGTCTTCCAGTTCCAAGGGTACGACCAAATTTACGCTTCGGCGAATGAGATCGCCTCCCTTTATCTTCAGCTTCAGTTCGCATGGGTCTCCTCTGGCGTTTGGAACGATCGTGTCGATCCTTGCCAACTTCCAGTGATGCCTAGGGAGGATCTCGTCCGTGACGAGCACCAACTGTCCTACGCGTGGAACGATGTTCTTTGTGCGGCCTTGTTCTAGGAGCATCTTGTGCCTCTCGCGGAGACTTGTCCAATATTCCCTCTGGAATCGATGCCACAGCTTTTCTGAGGTTTCGAGAGTTGCCTTCAAGGCTGCGGTGGCCTGCCTTTTGGTGTTGAGGGCTACGGCTTCTTTTGGCATGGCGGAATAGTTGAAGATTCCGTTTTCGCCGTCGCATTGGCTCGCGGCCATAGGGTAGCTGAGGATGACTCCTTCTTGGAGGAAGTCGGCGGGTCTGATGACCTTCTCCATGTCGAATTCCGCTCCCACGTGGGTCAGCGGTCTTGAGTTGAGTACTGCCTCGGTTTCCAGCAACACTGTCCTCAGGTCGTCCCAGTTGAGGCGTGATTCGCGTTTGTTGCTTTGTGGAAGGTGCGCTTTACGTCCTGGATAAGGCGTTCGTAGAACCCTCCTTGCCATGGACTGTACGGTGTTATGAAGCGCCATTCGATCTGCTGGTCCGCAAGGAATCGTGAAACTTCCTCTTCTTGGAACGTGTCCATGAAGTGCTTAAGGATGTCGCTTGCGCGACGAAGGTCGGTGCGTTGTCGCAGGTGATGGACTTGGGCACTCCTGAGCGGGCAAAGAGATTTCGCATTGCCCTTAGGAAGTCTTCCGTGCTAGTGACTTGACGGGTTCAATGCGTACTGCTCTCGTCACGGTGCAGACCATAATAAGCCCTTGGGCCTTCGTGAGGCAACCGTTGTTCTTGAATTCAAGGGGTCCAAAGAAGTCGATGCCGCTATTCTCGAACGGCCTGGCAATTCTTGCCGCTCGTGGCGGAACGTCGGCTAGTTTTGGGTACGGTAGAGGCGCATTGGTGTAGCGCTGGCAGTCGATGCATTTGCCGACCACCTCGCGGGTGGCTTTTTCTTAACGTCGGAATCCAATAGGTCTCGCGGACCGCTGCTATAGCCGATCTGATCGACCGATGAAGGGGCAGTTTGCCAACCGTCAGATGCATCTCGTGGATGATCAACTTTGCCAAAGGTGATGAGGCTTCAATGTAGATGGGGAACTTGGTGTGCACGGGCAACTCAAAATTGTTGTACCTCCCGGCACACCTCCAGATTCCTTCCTGGTCCTTGAAAAGGTTGAGGTGCTTCAGTTCCCTCGAGCGGTTCGCGACCGCTGACTCTGTCTGACTTGCCTTGATCAGGATCGTCGTCGTGTCCTTGATCTCCGTAGGTGACAAGTGGGGCCTCGGCTGGCTCTTTAGCGTTCCACTTTCTGCTTCAGTGTCCCTGGGGTTTCTCGCATGTTCTTGAGGAATCTTAAACAGTACGCGTGGTAACGCACGATAGTTCTAAGTCTATTCGACGCCTTCCAGTTGATGACTGATGATGGAGAAGGGTCTGCGTTGCTAACGACCAGCATTGTTTCGCCGTTGGCTTCTGGCGCAATGTCCTCCGGTTTTGACTCGACCGGCCATTGGTCTTCGGATTCCACGAGGAAGTCCGGTCCGTTCCACCAGATGTGGTCTTGGAACTGCTCCTTGTCGAGGCCTCTTGTGGCACGTCCGCTGGGTTGAGGTTGGTGTTGACGTACGCAATCCTCGGAGTCACGTGGAACTCCTCAATAATCTCGTCGAAGAGCTTTCGCGAAGCTCGCCATCTGTTCTCGACGTACTGGCCTTGTCCTGTCGGCAGCGTCGTCGACTGAATCCAACTAATCGTGACTTGAGAGTCTGAAAAGAGCACGAGGCTCTTGACTTTGATGCGCTTCCTTAGCTCCGTCATGACGGTGTTCACGAGGCACACTCCTATCTTGAACGCATTCAATTCCATCTTGGGAATTGTCATGACAGTCTTCAGCTGTCTCTGCTTCGATTTGGACATCATGAGGTGGGCTCGTCCGCCGTGGATGACATAGAGGCACGCGGCCATCGTGTCCTGGTTTGCGTCTGAGAACATCGCGATGTTCACCTCCTGGTCTAACGGCGTGACGCATCTGGGAATCAGTTTCTTGAAGTCGGCCACGCGTGCCACTATTGCCTTCCATTCGGCTTCCTTTTCCGACTTTAGAATCGTGTCCCAGTCGTAGTCGTTCCACAGCTGTTGCAAGAACAGTTTTGCTTCAACGAGGAGAGGTGCCAGGTAGCCCGTTGGGTCGTAGATCTGGGCAATGGCTCCTGAGATCGTTCTCTTCGTCCACTTCTTGGGCTCGTTGATGCTGGCGTGCAGCTCCATCTGGTCGGTTTCGGAGTTCCACTTCGTTCCGAGAACTTTGGGTGAGTGCTCGAGGCACCTATCCTTTTCTAGCAACGCTTCCATAACTGATGCGTTGTTGCATAAGAACTCTCGCAGGTTCATGTTCATTCCTGCGAACAATGACTTGCACCGCTTCGCAAGCTCTAGCGCTTCTTCTGGTTGGTCGACTGTCAAGACGACGTTGTCGACGTAGGTGTTGTCAATGACCTCGCAGCGAACTCTGGATCATTGGTGGTCTTCTTGAGGTGATTTGCTATGGTCGCGCTAAGCAAAAATGGTGATGCGGTTATGCCAAACGGGACGCATGTATAACGATACGTGATCGTGTTCTCTGTCGACGGTGGCTTCTTTGGATCCTTAAGCCAGAAGAACCGGAGTGCGTCACGTTCTGACTCGAAGACTTTGATCATCAGAAAGGCCTTCTCGACGTCGCTCAACAGGAGGATTAGGCCGAGCCTCATCCTTAGGTTGATCCCCATGATTAGTGGAATCAACGACGGCCCTTGGTGCATGCTGTCGTTCAACGATGGACATCCCCGAAAGTGAGCTGCAGCGTCGAGTACTGTGCGAACCTTCGTAGTTGCCTTGTCCGGTCGCACTACTGCTTGGTGAGGCAGGTAGTGGATCCTCTCAGGTGGCTGCGACTGGAGGTTCGCGACCTCGATCATGCCTCTTCGGAGCTGCTCCATGAAGTTTCCATGGTACACCTCGAGGATGTCTGGGGTCTTGTTCAACTGGTCCCAGAGGTTGCCTAAGCGTCGTTTTGCGATTGCCATATTGGAAGGCACGTCGCCTGGAGGTCCCTTGTAGGGAAACCTAACATAGTAGCCGTCGTCGCGCTTCTCCGTTGTCCTTTCGAAGTCAGCAATAAGTTTGGCGTTGGTGCGCTTCGTGAGCGACTTGCAGCTTTCGGCTTCGGTGATGTCTGGATCGGGCGACCACTCTTCGGTAATCTCGTTGATCGTCTGCTGTTCAGTCATTGGGTCGTGCCCATCCGTAACCGCTAAACACGGGCTGCTCGTGTTAGCCTCGGGTGGGTCCTGTTGATATGGCATGCACCCGGATATCATGCATCCTAACATCGATGGAACCCCATACAGTCCCGACTTCAATTGGAAAGACTCGTACCCTTCCGTTAGACGTAGCGTTAGGTCAACACCAAGCAGGATCTCAGGCATTCGAGTCGGCTTGTAACGCCTTTGACTTTCCGACAACACAAGTCTGCGGTCCTTGATGTCTTCAATGTCCTCCTTGCTCAGCTTCGCCCTCTTAATGGGCTTATCCAGGACGATTGGCACGGCGTGTAGCCAGACCTTCAACTGCTTACCCTCCTTCGTAAGGATTATAAGTTCCACCACCGGCGAATTCTTCACAGTTCGTGACTGACTGGAACCAAATACGGAGTACGTGAAGTCCGCCTTCCAAACGATCGGAAGCTTCATTCTGCTAGCTGCCGTTGCGTTGATGACCGACCTTCCGGATCCTGTATCAAGGATCATCAACGCGCTTTCGTAGCTGCGTGAGCTAGCGTTGTACACACCCCCTTCTCCGGCCAAAATGATTCCCTCTCCTGGTGGGTTTGCGACCGACGGTGATGGTTCTGGAAACTGACTTGGCGCTCGTGGTTTTGTTACGTCGATAGCCAGTAGCGGAGCTGAGGCAGCTCTGTTGCTGCTTTGGAACTGATTTCCAATGCCTCTTGGAGCTGACACTGGAGGCTGTGGTCCAGGCTGGTGTGGGGGAAGCTGCGGTGGAAGCAGTCTAACCTGTGGTTCGACTCTTAGTCGACCTCTGCATATGGCTACGTGATGTCGGCCTCCGCAGCAGCTGCACTGGCTCGTGGCCCTGCAGTCTCTTGACCTGTGCGTCCTGCTGAGGCATACGAAGCATAGTCGTTTCTTCTCTGCTTGACGGTTCCTATCGTCTGTGGTCGCATACACAAAGCAATGCGCAGGTTCGTGACCTGGCGTGTCGCAAAGCTGGCATGTCTTCAGTTGGCTGGAGTTGCCAAACGTTGGCCTTGAAGATGGTTTGAAGTTGCCCGTGGCAAATCCATGTCGGCCATCTCTATTCCCATATTTCGCGATGCCTTGGCCGTGCGTGACGGATGCATTAACGACGCGTCCTTCTTGGATCTCTAGTCCTCGCTGTATCACCTTCTCGAGGCCTTCAATGAGCGTGTTGACGTCGGCCTTGTTGATCGACTCGAGGCCAAGCACTTTGTCTTGGGTTCCACCGGGTACTTCGACTGGATCAAGTTCCAATTAGCCCGGTTGTTTTCCTTTGGGTCGAGACGGACCATTTGTGTGATTTGCGCTGTCTGGGCGTCCAGCAGTTGTTGCTGATGTTCCCAGGAGTCTGATCTTCGGGACAGCTGCGTGAGCTGCTCCTCGTGAGCCTTCAAGACGTCGTGCGTCTGTCCGTAGCGTCGCTCCAGGTGCTTCTTGAACTCTTCAATTCCGGCTTCTGTGGCGCCTCATATCGATGTAGAAGTTGCAAGGGCGCGCCTCGCAGATATGTTTCTAGGTAGCCATACGTGATGGCTGGCGACAAGTTCTGTTTGATGACGTACTCTTCAATGAGCGTCCACGTCCTTGCATACTTGCTTTTATCACCGTCGAACGGTGCGCAATCTGGACCGGCGGCAGCCTCGTGGACTGCGTGACTGACGTCGTCGATGACGTCGACTCGACATTGCTGCATGGAGTGTTGGACCCGCTCGTGGCGGTCCCTTCAAGCGCCACCGCTCTCATAAGGACGACTTGCAGGGCGTTTCTGGCCTCAGTTAGCTCACAGCTGACGTCCATGTAGTCGTTCTTCAGGTCTTGTTGCTCGGTCGTGCCAAGCCTCTCAAACTTCTTTTCTAGCTCGTCACCCAGCTGATGAAGCTCCAGTGAGAGATTTCAATCCGGCGACTTGCTTCGATACACTGTCGTCCGGCATCGCACCGATCGGTCGGTCTGCTGTCGTGCGCCCTTGACGCGAACGGCGGCGTTCTTCGCGGCGATTTCAAACGAAATTGACGACATTTTCGTGTAAAAAATTTTAGTCGTCGTGGGTGGTCCTCGACTACGTAAATCTGAGGAGTTTCTTGCTGGATCCACGATTACGTGAATTCGATTCTTCTTCTTATCGGGGGACTTTTCCCGGCCGATGCACCAGTTTTGGGGTATGAGGCCAATACTCGATACCGGCGCACACTTCCGCTACGATCAACACGTAGGGGTAATTCCTGCCACGCGGGTCTTAAAATAAACACGGACTTTATTATGTCCTAATAAAACAACAAAAGGGGAATCACTGGGGTCGAAGAACGCGGTCTACGACTTCTTCTCGGTCGCTTGTCGACCAAAGTGCTGCTCACGGGGAGAACAGCTGCTCACAAGAATCGTACTTCTATCCGGAGGCGTCGCCGCGGTTTTCCGTTTCTCGCGTCGTGGCGGGAGCCGACGATTTCGAATTCTGCAACTCTGCAGATGGAGAGACTTCGCAACGTTCTGTCGGTCACCGAACGTTTGCAGCGTCTGCAGCGATTGCAGCTTCCGTGGCGGATGCAATCGCTCGTGGCGATGCATCATCGCTCGAAGCGATGCGTATCCTCGGCTTCAGAGTAAGCGACGGCTGAAGTATGTGCGCGGCCGCGGCAATAGAAGGCGCGTGGCCTTGTAACAAACAAAGCCCAGAGGGCCGTACAACAACAGGCCAAAGCCTTGGGACAATCAACGGGTTCCTTTCCTGACTCGAGGCCTCGGATTCTGCTCGGTTATGTCCCGATCACTGGTGAGCGGGTCGGGGACTCTGGAGTACACGACAACGTGATCGATAATTTGCCGTCTGAAATCCTGACATTGATTAGTTCTGGTCATTCGGTTCAAATCGGTCTGACATTTCCAGCCTTTTGGAATTATGAATATTTGCTTCAATGCTTTGTGCGCGCAACAGTCCGAAAAGAGGTAAACAGGAAGAGTTGAGTTGTGAGAAACTGTTAAATGGTGGACCATGGATATGGACTAACGAAAGAGTCATCAATGATAATAGCGCTTCCATCCATTGTGCTTCCATCGTTCTCTCTTAATTTTGTGTTCACTTTAAAGTGTAGAATAAATCACGCACTTTAAAGTCGTCCGCTCATCACAAAAACGAATTATTCCGAACGTACCATCCTTATCTTAGCACTTGTTCTCTTCATATTTACCCACACGCCTGCACAAATAGCCTATTTTCGTCATTTTTGATCCAAATACCAAAAATATCCACTTGTGAAAGCATCTTGTTTGCTCAGGCTCTACCTATCGACCCCATAAAACCTAGAAACCCCAAAGCTTGACCACATTCCCAAAATGTTCATTGTATTTTGCTTCTTAATCTTCATTTCCTTATGCCTTTCCCAAAATCTACCCTATTGTGTATACGATGGCAGTCGTCTAGTATGCCCTAAAGGCTTTACCTGCGTGTTCTCCAGATGTCTTTTCAATCCTGAGCATGAAAGCCGTCAAGCCAAAGAACTTATGTGCGTGCGTCAGGGCAATTCCCTGGTATGTCCCGAAGGCTACGCCTGCGTGGATTCGAGGTGCCTTCTCAAGACTGTCACCACGTCTCCAATACATCAAAGCCGTCTTCTGTTGAAGCGTCAAGCTGGTTTTGCACCTTCTGTAGCTGAAGACCTGATCTGCCTGCAAAACGGCAATTCCCTGGAATGCCCAGACGGCTACACCTGCGTGAATTCGGAGTGCCTCCTCAACTCTGCCAGCGGTCAACCCATAATCGTCACCCTGGCTCCCGTACATCAAAGCCGTCTTGTGTTCAAGCGTCAGGCAGGTGTTAGACCTCTAAAGAATTCCGATTGTAAGGACAAAACGCCGATGGTCGTCTTATCTCCGACTGTCCTCGTCTTGCGTATCTCTGCAATGACCTTCTTTACGATGCGGTCATGAAAGACCAGTGTCCTCTCACTTGTGGATACTGTAAGCTATAAGATCGATCTGTTTGTGATGTAACTGAAGCATCAAAATACAGCAACGTCAAACCAGTTCCGGCTGTCCTACAAGTGTGGTTAAGTAATTTGGAACGTTTGTGTCAATTGCTATCCATATTGTCTTCTTCATTTCACAGACAACGATATTGTTGAATTCAGCCAAACTTTGCTTTTTGTGTTTATTTCCTCTGTTTATCTTTTTTGCGCATTCACAGGCAGCTCAGCTACGAATTCTTGAAGTAAACAAAGAGCTGCTTTTATAACTACTTCAGGGATATAAGGAGATAAGAAGTACATCTGATTGAGATAAGAATCACTTTCAGAACTTCAATTTTCAAAGGATTTCTTTACTTGAGCAGTAAATAGTGCCTTATCAATTTAGTGCAAGAAGACTTAAGGCAACAAAACAGTACAAAACGCAAAGATGATGGCACATTTGCACTTTTGTTGACTTTATCCTCTATAAACCACTGAATTTTAGTGCCACTATCTCTGCAAGTCTCTGTTGTCCCAAATTTGAGAGTCTTCCACATTTCTGGGATTAAACAAGCTTACAACTGTCGCAGACCAAAGCACATTCCTTCCTGAACGCATCTCCCCTCCTCCAAAACCCAGAAAACCCGTTTTCGTTTTCTCATTTCGGCACCACTTTAGCCTCCGCTGTCCGCCACTTCAACTCCCGTCAGATCCATCTTATTCTTCTTCTCCCCAAGAACAAACTACAAAGGTCCCTCCGCGCCTCTCCCCAGCCATCATCCACATGTCGCCTCGTTCTCTGCTCACATGAACCCCCCTGCCGCAACCGCCACCGCTGACAGGCGAAGCGAGTGAGAGCACCTAAACCCTGCGGCGGGGAGAGTGCAGGCAGGATTGTCTGCTTTCGCCACTGCTGCCCAAATCGCACCATTTTTGGCTCTTTTTTGCGTCGTCTTCGTTCGTCGCTGCTATCAGCAACGCGCATGAGAAGGAGGACCTCTGAAGAAGACGGTCTAGACTTCTTCGGCGCGTCTTAGAGCGCTCTCAACTCCCCCGCCACTTCTTCGTCTCGTTTTTCGCCTTCGACGGTCGGTTTAAACCGTGCCTGAAATGAGCGTCTGGATCGCGGTCGTTGTCGCCACCGTCGTATTCGGATTCCCCGTCTGTCTGTGGCTCTACACGAAGACCTCCGCTCGAGTAAGTCTGCTTTTCCACTTTTTCTGTCTGAGTTTGCCTCGTTTTCCACTCGAGACGCATGTTATGTTGATTGCATTTGTGCAGACAGAGCGATAGAAAGATCGATTGAGTCGTCGTGCCGCTGCTGCGTTTTTTTTGGATGAAAATGGAGTGTTTTTCGAGATTTTTGCTGGTTTTCGGTGACGCCAACGTTCAGATGATTTGCATGTGATTAGGGAGTCGGAGAATTGTTTGATTTAATCGCATTTTGCATGCGTAAATAACCGTCGCGATGTCATTTTTTTCACGCTGCTGGATGTGAAAAATTTCGATTTATGAAAAGAATTTTTAATTTCAAGAATTTCGCATTTTTTGACCTGCAGACACCCAATTTTGGATCCAAAACGGCATTGATTTTGTTTAAAAAAAAAACAAATGAAAAATGTTTTTAAACTTGCACAGCCCTAATGCTAATGTCTGCACGTCAATTCTGAAAATAGTCATTTTTGGGATCAGGAAAAAATCTACCGGTCGTCCGAATAGCCATTTTTTGACAACTGTTGACGTCGGGATTCGCAGAAATTTACTTTTAGACAGTCTGAACATGACGTCTGAAAATGGTTATTTACGTGTGCAGGCAAAAACCGACCGGTCATAATCTATGGCTATTCGAAATGACCACTTTTAGTCAGCCCATACGTGTTTGATCGCAATTGCGGACAAACATCGACCGGTCGATTATAGTTTCGCGTTACAAATGGCGTTCGGAAAACGCTTCTTCTAGTTCAACCAGGTCTAGACTAACATAAACCTTATCACAACTTGGGTTTAGACAGAAGGTTAATTAATGGCCCTGAAAAGGCCGTTTTTTTGACTGTTTGCGTAGCTTATTCCTGTTATAGATTTAAAATTTTCGTGTGTGGTCCACAAATTTGTATGGCGTTAGCTTGCGTCTGTCGCATGCGTCTCGAACTATATAGAGGCCTTTAGACCAAATCGACCTCGAAATCGCAACATAATCCTAACCATCCTCTGCTGTTTGTTCACGTGAACACTGACCACATTTGCTGATCACTGTTCGCGCGCGTCACAAGGTCGTTTTTAGCAAAATCTCGTTTTCCTCCTTTTGCATCGTCTGTCCACCATCCTGTCAGATCGAATTCTTTTTGCAATTGAAAGGTGGTGGTTTGATGATCTTACGACTCTCTTATCACCCTTGAGAGCTATATAGGGTTGCCTGGGGGGCGCTATAACTATGTCATAGCTGTGGGGTTTATGTGATTTGTGCGACCAGTGATTCTTATCAGCAAGCGCTTATTGACGTCTTATTACGATCGGATTATTGGGGTCAAAAGACCTTCAAAGTCAATAATCTGTTGCGATTGCAGAAACCAAGGATATATGGCAAGCACGGATCGAAATTCTACAGGGCAGTTTTGGAGCGATGCCCTACGTTGCATAAGGTGTACATGCCCACTTGGTGGTGCCCTTCAGGTAAGCTGTTTGAGGGTTACGGTAGCTCTGAAATCTCGTTTCAGGCTTCCTTCAGACCGCTGTGAGGCAGATCTTCAGGTCCTGTCCTTCGCTGCCCTTTGAGAGGGAACTTGTAACCTTTGAAGACGGAGGACAGCTCGGAATCGACTGGCTCCACTCGGACGACGTCACAGAAACCTCTCCTATTGTGGTTCTCCTTCCAGGAATCACGGGATCGACTCACGACTGCTCCTACATCCTCCATGTGGTCCTCGAATGCCAGCGATTCGGTTACCGTGCCCTGGTGGTCAACCCAAGAGGCTTGGGAGGCGTTCCTCTGAAGACCCCGAGGACCTACAACGCTGCTGTCACAGAAGACCTCGAAGTCGTCATTAAGATGGTCAGCGAAAGGTTTCCCAAGGCCAAGAAGATGGGATGTGGATTCTCTATGGGAGGGTGAGCTTTAAATTCAATTTTCGAAGCCTAAAAACCTTAAATCTCTAGAATGATCCTCTGGAACTACATGGCCAAGTGCGAATCTGCGGCATCGACGGGCCTCGACGCGTCGATCATCATTTCAAGCCCCTTCGACCCTATGGATGCGACCTTCACCATTGAGGAACCCATTCCGAAGCTGTTCTTCAACTCGCATTTGGCGAATAACCTCAAGGATATTGTCAGGCCGTGAGCCAGAAATCAGGCTTCAAGATTTAAAAGGCCGTATTTCAGGTACAAAGAGTTGTTTAAGGATCGCTGCGACTGGGACGCTGTGATGTCCGTGAAGACCGTTAGGGACTTCGACAAGGCTTTCGTTGTGGACGTCTTTGGATACCGGGATTGGCCCGAATATTACCACGATGCGGCGCTTTACTATAAGGTAAGGTTGGGTTAAGGTAGCGTTATTTGGGACTGAGGAGACGTCTAGGAGGCTGAAACGGAAAGACAAATGAGTCATTCTAAGCAAGAGGAAGGAAAGGATCGGTCGGAATGACCTGAAGCGTGCAAATACCGACCAGTCGTCAACTTTTGGAGGGCGAAAATAAGGATTTTTCCGTCTGAAAGAGCGTGTGGTCGTGCAGACAATAAGCATGTCTGACCGGACCAGTCATTTCCGGCAGATGAAAAGTAGAGACCGATCGGAATGACCTGTCTAGATATGCAGTCTGTAAATGAGTCATTCAGATATGACTAGATTCAGCAGAAGCGAATCATTTTTGGACGCTTCTGGATGGGGATGGATGGTTTCTTCTGGATGGCGGTCCTATTTTAGGAAAACTGAAAGTCGGCAACGTTTTGAAATTGAAAATAAGGTTTTTGGCAGCTAAAAGAGCGTCTGGACACTTAGACAAGGCGTCATGCATGTCTCGTCCCATTCACGTCCATTTCCAGCCTCAATTCCCCCTTCGAACCGATCATGATTTCCTCATTTCAGGTCCACCAAATCAAGATTCCCACGCTGTGCCTGAACGCCGCCGACGACTGCTTCAGCCCTCTGAAATGTAAGCTTTCCTATCTGCCAAGCCCTATCATAAGCGCCCAATTTCAGCGATTCCCTTCGACCAAATCTCGGTCTCGGACAACGTCATCTCGGTCGTCACGCAGCACGGAGGCCACACCGCCTTTATGAAGCACTTCAATCCCTCCACAAATGGCCTCATTGAAGATCTCTTTGACGAATACACGAAATTAGCGTTCGGAGATAAGTTATGATAGTGATTATTTTAGATAAAAGTAACATGCTTGCTTTATTTTGGTGTTTCAGTTACAGGAGAAATGGCTTACAGTATCTACAAGTCAACGGACACTGACTGGTCTTCCATTGATAGGTAGAGTCTGAGCAAACAAGATGCTTCCACGTGTGGAAATTTTTGGTATTTGAATCAAAAATGACGAAAATTATTGAGTTGTGTTTGTTCAGGCGTGTAGAGGAGAACAAGTGATAAGCTTTGAATGGTGTATTTGGAATTGCTTGTTTTTGTGATAAGTGGACGAATTGAATGCTCGTGATTTATTTTACACTTTAAAGTAAATACAAAAGAAAGAGAGAAAGACGGAAGGAAGATGCCTAGCGGCGAGTACCGTCTTCGAAGAAGACTCCTCCGTCGATAGCGCAGTACTTGGGGCAGATTCCGCGTTCTCCGGCTCCTCCGGGCTGTCCGGGGGCTCCGGGGGCTCCGGGCTGACCGTCGTGTCCGGGGGCTCCGTCAGGGCCGTTGGGTCCCTTGGGTCCGGCGGCTCCAGGCTGTCCGTCTTGGCCGGGCTGTCCAGGCTGTCCGGGAGCTCCCTGGGGTCCGGGCTCTCCGGCTGGTCCGGGTTCTCCGGGAACGACTCCCTCGCTCTGCGCGGGGGCTCCGGGCTGTCCGTTGGCTCCAGGGCGTCCAGCCTCTCCCTGAGGTCCGGGGGGTCCCTTGGATCCAGGCTGTCCGGGGGCTCCAGCTCCGCCTCCTTGGCCATTCTGTCCGGGAGCTCCGGCGTCTCCGGGAGGTCCGGGGGGTCCAGCGGGTCCGGGAAGACCTCCGGGGCAAGGCTTGCAGGGAGGAGCGGTGATGGGCTCGCAGGGCTGCACGGGAGGTCTTCCTGGGTTTCCGGGGAGTCCAGGAGCTCCGGGCTTTCCAGGGCGTCCGGGCTTTCCGGCGGCTCCAGCGGGTCCGGGGGGTCCCGGCAGGCAGCAGCTATCGCAGCTTCCTCCTCCAACGCGCGGTACGGTTTCCGGCCACAGGCATGTTCTTCAGCTGATTCACCTCGGTCCAGATGTCCTTGGCGGATCCCTTGCAAAACGTGATCTCGTTCTGCATCTGGCGGCGCACGTGGTGGACGTAGTTGTACACCATGGGAAGGGTAACGCATACCGAGAGGACGGCCACGACTGAGAAGGTGACGGCCGAGTAGGCCACGAAGCGGTAAGCCTTGATTCTTCCTTCGAGATCCATCTCGAGCTGTGAACTGACTTTCCACCTGCCCGATCTCCTCTTATACACCTACCGCAAGCAGCTAAAAACCCGTTTTCACCCGTGTTACTTGTTATTTTTGACGTTCCAGCGCTATGTCGCTTACATAATTTTTCTTCGACGTTCCACTGCATTATTAGGCGGGTCGCTAAATTCTAAATTTGCTACCAAGAAATGCGGCAAAGGATGTGTGACGTCAATTTTAAAACATAAGATTTATCACAAAACTTTCAAGCTTGATGTAAGAACACAAAATGAGTTTGACACGTGCGCATGGAATATTCAAAATGGAACTCGTTCTTCTTCGGGACTATCCCATTCGCTGCAGCTTTCTTTGTCGCTTCTTCGTAGTCTCAGTCTCAAAACATAATAGATTTTCCTTCCAGCGACCTTAGGATATGGAATCTTAAAGATGACCTTCTTGGCGTGTATATGGAAGCGCCCGTAACGGTCGTCATAATACGAATACACAGTATTCATATTATGATTAGAAACGTTCCACACAATAAAGCAGTAGCTGCGAAACTTTTCAGAACACTTACAAGCTTATTTGCCACATTTCAATCCTGAATTAAGGTTCAAAATTGGGCAAAAATTGAGTGACGGCGTGACGCAAAGCAAGCAAAAAACAGAGCGACGGACAAACAAATAGAGATGCAATGCAAGTGCAGCGGCGTTTTTGCACCGATCGCTTTTTATCGATTCACCGCAGCTCTTTCAGCCGCGCCGCGTTTGCAACACCATCACAAACCTTCAAACTGCCTTTGTGTGTCACCAAAACAATATATCGTTTACTCATCACAAAAAGATCTTTAGAATGCTAACAAAACTGCTCAATCGAAGAACACAAAATGCGTCTCGCACTCATGCGAAGCAAAGTTGTAGTCGATGTCAAAGTTCGGGTTTTGCTTCTTCATGCGGCGGAATTTTTCCATCGCTTCTTGGTAGATTCCAAAAACGACGTACAGCTTTCTGCCACGGACCTTGGGATGAGGAAGCATGAAGGTGACTTTCTCTGCGTGGAGGTGGAACAGAGGATATCGCTCGTCGGCCAAATACTGCTTAAGGTGTAGAGGCGTGTTTTCAATCTTCACCCAGCTCTTGGGATTTGGCGCATGGATATGACGGAAATTACCTCCGGAAGCCATGTATTTGCCGTATACGGGATTGTTAACATTGTACCACTCCATGAACAACATGACCATTTCCCAGTGGAAGGCGCGAGAAGAGGACTGACCATCTTGGATGTAGATCTTCATATCGCGTCGGTGCAACAGAGCTTCAATAAACGAAGCTGTGTCCTCGTTGCCACAGTGGTAGTTGAGCTCTAACTGATTTCCAGAGGCAAAAGCGGACACCATAAGATGCTTCAAGGGCAGGTAGAGGTTCACAGGCTGAAGCAAGTGAGCATAATAGCGCAGAATCTCCCTAACAAGGGATTCTTCCGGGAACGGCAGGTCGCAACCTCCAAAAATGGTGCAGCCGCCCCATTCTTCCTTAAAGTCGCATGGCTGCTTCTTGTGGATCGATTCGGTGACCACCTGGGCGAAAGGTTCCTTGAGCAGCTTTTTGAGATACGGGAAAAAGCCCGGCTTCACGACAAGACGGAACTGATCTCTCTCGTGGATCGTGATCCTAATATCACGGAAATAGGTCCAATTGTCCATGATACAGTCCGGGAACTTCTTGGCATTTGCTGATTCATCGACCTTCACCGTCTTCTTCTCGCAAACGCACATTTTGCTGCGCTGGTCACGGTAGCAAGGGAGCAGGCTGATGCGGAAGGTCTTCTTGGGACATAGATCCACGTAGAGAGAAAAGCTGCGGTCGTGGAAGAGCTGTCCAGGGTTGTTTTCAAAGTTTTCGATGTTCTTGAAAGAGCAGATCGTGGAGAAGGGCTGCTTCTTGAAGGTCTCCTCCCAGTGAGTGATGGGGATTCCGTCCATGGTTCTGAAAGTAATCGAGCTTAGTTTAAGACAATTCGAGATTTAATGGAGTAATCACAAAAGAAAGCGATGCGCAAACAAACACACACACACAAGACACACGCTGCGGACAAACAAAGAGAGATACGAGGCAGCCTTGCTGCATCCTTATTTTTTTTTCACCGATCGCTTTTTATCGATTCCCCGCAACCCCAAATGCCCTCTCTGCCGCGTTGCGTTCAAAACACCACCGCAAACATTCAAACCGCATCCGTTTAAGACCAAAACAAGCGTTAGATCGATATCGATTTGCCAACCTTTCTCTTTGTACTTTCAACCACATTTTATTAGATACGAACGCGAACATCCACATTCAAATTACACAGAAATGCTGTACTAACATATTCACAACACCGAAAATGAACTCTTATCACTCGAAGAACACAAACCAGGTCTGAGTGTGGCGCATAACGTATTCGAGCGGCATTTTCGAAGGATAATAGCGTCGGGCTCTGTCCCTCAAGCAGTCGAACTTCTTCCTCGCTTCGATGTAGATGCCCATGTAGAGATAGCACGCACGCTCCTGATTTTTAGGATGAACCATCTTGAAAACGTGCTTCTCGGCATCTCGGTTGAAGATAGGATAGCGGCTGTCTTTGGTGATCGGCAGAAGATGCTTAGGAAGGTTATCGACGCGTTCCCATTCTTCATCTGGGTTTCTGAAGCTTCGGTACAACTGTCCCAACGGTTCGCACGTGCAGAACGACTTGTGTTTGATAGGATCGTCGCTGTTGACCCATTTCTTGAAGATCTTCATCAGAGCTTCGTTCAGCATGACGTCGAAAGTGCCATCTTGGATGAAGATACGGTATTTGGATTCTTTGAAAAGCTCATAGGCGATGTGAACGTCGGACCATGGAGCCTTGAAGGACGTGTTCTTAAGGCGGTAGTGGATCTCGTTGACATGACCCATGGCCAAAGCCGAGGAAATGAGGTTTCTGTAGGCATTGTAAGCCCCCATACGCTTCAGCGTGTACATCGCCTGGATAAAGAGGCGATCGACCAATTTTTCGTACTTTTTGCGTTCTTCCAGCGGAGCCAGGGTTACGGTAGGCTCCTGGTTGAGCTTCTTCAGGTACGCGAAGAACGAGGGCTTGATGTAAATGCGGCACTCGTCTTCAGGACTGTAGACGACGCGGATATCGTGGAGATACTTGAAGTTGTGCTCAACGCAATCTGGATAACGCTTCTGTATCGCGGATTCGTCGACATTGGTGGCACGTTTCTCGCAAACGCAGCTTCGGGAGACGTCGTCGCGGTAGAGGGGAATCAGGCGGAGATTGAAACATTTGTGCTCGGTCGGGTAGACAAAGAGCGAGAAAGAGCGCTTGTGGAAGTGCCTGGCGATGGATCCAGCAAGGTTTGGGAGCGCTTGGGCCTCGCAGGTGGTCGAAAAAGGAGAGTTGCTGTAGAGCTCGTCGTAGAAGAGGGCCGGCATATTGTCGGTTAAGCCATCGTGGAGGGCCATTCTGAAAATATTCCCTAGAGTGGAGGAAAGAAGGCAAAAACCCGAACTTCTGATGGCAAACGTTCAACGACGAACTTAAAAAGCAGACCGGAACGCTGGGTGGGTCTTCTCAATTGTCACGAAGATGACCTTGGATTGGGAGAGTCTTAAACTGGTTGGCGCATAAACGAACGAAACCTTTTGAGTTTTTCCGAAGGGCGGCTGCTCATTTTTGCGGACGGAAATAGTCAAAAAATGCTTTAGACAGAGTGAAGAAACGTTTCACAGCTGACGGTTCAGCCTGAGAAGCGCTTTACATCAGTAACTTCTTGCTGTAAAACGTTTCACAGATTATGGTTTACCATGCACCGCTTCGCAGCTGATACGTCTATTTGGGAAACGTTTCACAATACTCAGCTGCTCGAAAACGTTTTACAGTTGTGCAACACAAGCGTCATGTCGTTTCTTTTCGCAATTCACAGTTGTTGTCAATTCAAAAAAGCAAACCGCTGGCTATTTTATGGGTTTGCGATCTATTCATATTCCGTTTTTCTGCTATGTCTAGGTCGTCAATTTAGGCTCTTGCAAAAAACTGTAGTTTGTGCTTTACTTGCACTTTCACTCAGCCTCTCATCCTAAAACTCTTAGTCACAAATCTTCAGATCTCATCTATCAAAATGCGCACCTCCCTCGCACCTCCAAACACCACAGATCATGAAATAACACGTCGACTTACGCGACCCGACGTTTGCGACTATCGATTAGCCGCCAACCAGACTGATGGCGAGTCGGTCGTCGTGTCTAGTCATGAGTTGCGGTCGCATTTGTCCATTTTTCAGCTTGCCTACTGTCCATTTTAGGGATCAAAGGTGTCTAAAAAGTGCTTTTTTCAGGCTCACGGTAATGGCGAAAACGGGTTCCACGGAATGGCTTGTGGAGGTGCTTAGAAATGGCGATTCTAAGCTGGGAAAATTGCTCAACGAGTACGAATTGGTTAAGGTAAGCGCAATTTAAAATTTTGGATCAAAATTGATCACTTCAAAATGAGACTTCTTAGAATTTAGCGCTTAAAATCCGGTTTTAGACAAATTGATGTAACGGGTTTTGCCTGATATAGTTTGAAAATCTATTTTATGGCATTATCGCTATGTAAATCCAACGCTGTACAGTAAAAAAAACGCGAAAAAACGAGCCTCCAGCACCTTCCAAACAACAAAACCGAACATGCGATATTTGTACCTCAGCATCAAAATTGACCATAAACAATGTTGACGTGTTTATGGTCAATTTTTCACCGTTTGACTTCAAAAGCAGCACTAAAACGACGCTGTTCAGAATGGAGAGAAGTACTAATTGATCGAAAACGTTTCACAGTCGCTATTTAACGCTTTGAAACGTTTTCAGTCCATTTTTAACTCTCTAAAAGTTACACGTTAAGTTGCCACTGGAACGTTTCGCAATTTTCGTTTCACGCTTTGAGACGTTTCTAATCAGTCAACAAAGTTCAGAAACGTTTCACAACTGTCAGAAAAACGACAAATTACCATACCAAAACGCGCGCATTAACGTCATTGATTAGTCCAACAAGCCTAAGATGAGCAGCACGTCTTCCAGCCCAGAGAGCTAAAATCTGGCGAGAAAAAGCGTCCTTCAAAAATCGCGTAAGGCATCAGACAGAGTGGGTGTCACTCGGTAAAGGTGAATGGAAGGAGGAGCGCGGAAGGAGGCGTGGAAAAGGTGTTGAGGCGTGCGTTGGCCCTATTCGCAACAGGGAATCCATGCCGAAAATTCAAAAATCATGATTTTAATTGCCACTCGGACACCTGTTTACGTAAACAACTCGCATATGACCAAATTTGTCATTCACAAGATAGGATTAGCACGGAGCGAGCTTTAGGATTTAGCTAATCCAGGCATGTGAGCTTCAGATATCCGCACGGCTGATCATAGATTCTAAAAATAACGGAAAAAGGGCCATAAACGAAAAGGTTGACGTAACCTCACGTTTTATGATCATGGGAACACGTAAACAGATCTGTGCAGGCGTCGACATTAAATTTATGGGTTTTTGAGAGCAACGGCAGATTTTGCTTGGTTCCACGCCTTAGAATGAGACGACCCGAAAAAGCAACGGACTGATCTGCCTTGTTCGGGAAATGCGGCTGGAATTTCGCAATGACCTTAGCTATGTTGAAAAGCTACTCGGAGGTGAAAGAGTCAGAAACAGTTCCGACTGCTGTCCTCCCAACGAGGCTTTCCATGACGACCACGGGGTCACGATTTTCCAGTTTGCTGTTGTTTAAGGACTAAAAGTGTTTTTTTTGGAAACGTTTCACGTCACTTAAAGATAGCTTTGAGACGTTCTTTGCTAAATTTCCCATGTTTAGGATGACACAACCCAAATCGGCGCTGGCCAAGGGATGCTCTCCAAGGTCTTTAACCACGTTCTACAGCTCTCAAACGGAGAAACCCATTCTGTCATCGTAAAAATCCCTGGAGGCTATTTTGAAGAAAATCAGGATGATGCTAATGAGGTAAAAATCACTCCTTGAAATTCTGAAATTGAGTTAAAACTTTAAAGCACAAGAAGCCTCTTCCCTATCGAGCCCACAACCGTGAATGCAAATTTTTCAACGATTTTCCTCATCTTAATGAGTACATCCAGGCTCCTTACGTGTACCTGGCTGTTCCTTACGACGATCCGAAACGTGACCCCGTGGTCGTTATGGAAAGCCTCGTTGGGAGGACAAAAGTCGGAAGTGTTTCTGACTCTTTCACCTCCGAGCAGCTTTTCAACATAGCTAAGGACATTGCGAAATTCCAGTCGTATTTCCTGACCATGGCAGATCAGTCTTACGTGGACAAGTATCCTATGGATATCGTCGACGAGGTCGACGACATAAAGTTCTTTAAAGAACACTTTGACCAGATAGGCGATTATGGCGATGGATCACTAAAACCCCTGGTGTCAGAACTGTCTCCTATCCTTTTCAACCTAAAAGTGTGGCATTACACGACCCACAAAGCCTACAAATCCTTAGGATTGCCTCCGGTCATGTGTAATGACGACACTTGGGTCAACAACATCCTATGGAACTTGAATGAGGACGGATCTATCTCAAATCACGTCGGAGGCTACATAGATTGGCAATTCGCCCATGCTGGCTGTTTGCCTATCGACTTGGTGTGCAGTTTGGTCCTCTGCGTGAAGCCTTCCCTGCAAAGAGAGATCCAGTACAAGGTCCTCCAGGTCTACTATGATACGTTGAAGAAGGAAGTTGAGAAGAAGGGCGGCAAGATCGATTTTAACCTGGACCAGGCTAGTCTTCCTAAAACTTCATTCCGTAAACTTATGCAATTTTAGGTCAAAAAATGCTACCAAGCCAATTTCTGTGGAATCGTTGCCAGAGACCTCGGCTTTCAACCTCTCTCCTTAAAACAAGGAAGCTCCAAATTTGACGACTGGACAATGAAAGCCAAGCAAGAAGAGATGTTCATAAAATGCAAATTGATGCTCGAACAAACCGCTGAATTTGTTAAAACTCTGCCTAAGAAACTCTTGGAATAGGAAACCCTATTAAATGCTAATTAAACTGTTGACAAGATTACGGTAGACCTGTCGGGTCATGTTCCCACGTATCTGTTTGCGCGAGTGCATTTTTGGGTCATAATCGAATTATGCAATTCGTAAACTCTCAGTCAGTCATTTTCGCCGTCATGGATGTGACATCGTTTTTGAGGATGTCAAAAAGAAACTCAGGTGCGATGGACCAAAGTTTTAATTGTAATGATCAGTGATCACAGCGACCCATCTGAAAACAACACAGACGTTCAAAGCGAGCACAATGGAGGAGAGATCGATTCCCGCAGCCAGACTGAAGCGGCTGCCGCTTTCAGTCATGAGACACGCGGCTGAGATCACTGAACGCGTTTTTCCGTATTTTCGAATATGGGTAAAACTGGGTAGTGAGGCTTCGAGCGCTTGAAAACGACTTTGATCATTTGATTACTTTGAGGCTAGCGGTCAAAAATTGATGCTGTTGTTAGTAATTTAGCTAATTTCTATTTGCGAGTTTGAGGTAAACGCGCCACTAAATTACAGATTCCAAAAATAGGGAAAATTGTCAGTATTAGATAGGGGGTCGTTGACGTAACGTCACGTTTTACGACCATGGGAGCCCGTTTACAGATCGGTAAGCGTATTTGTGCAGGGGTAAATATTGAATTTATGAGTTTGTGTGGCAATTAACGATTTGATTGAGATTTGCCTCCTTAGAATGAACAGTTCTAAAGCTTTGAAAAGCCATTCCGGCATCGTAAAACTGACCATAAAATTCTTAAATTTTATAAATTGTACTTTTAGATCCAAAACGCGAGCAGATCTCCTGAGCGTTAGATGACTATGGGCAAAAAGTGGATTTTCGCTTTGAGCATATCGAACTCTTCATCTCACAAGGTTTTCAACAAATGCCGAAGCTCCGAATTCAAACCATGGTAACTAGAAAAACGGCTAGTATTTGCCAAAATACTGTTCAAAAATTGATCGAATAAAAGCTTCCTTAAAACTGTGCACGAGTCAAATGTAATTCACATGCCCACTTATCTATAATTTGTTTACGCGCACCTTTCCAGATCTGTTCATGCCTCTAATTCCAGAGTCCCACGGCTAATATGGCCGACGAGGTCGTGGCAAAAACGGGTTCCAAGGAGTGGCTTGTGGTGGTGCTGAAAAAGAGCGAATCGAGGCTTGGGGAAAGACTGTGGACCAGTGAGGTCGTTAAGGTACGCTATACTAATACTAAAAATCTCAATGTTAAAAATGGCATTTTTGACTTTAGGACGAGGTGACAGAAATCGGTACAGGCAAGGGTTTGGCGTCGAGGGTCTATAACCACGTTCTACACTTCAATAATGGCCGAACCCATTCTATTGTGGTAAAAATTCCACGTGGGCCTGAAGATCAATTAGGAGCTGAAAAGGGCGACCAGGAGGTCGAAAGCGTAAGCCTCAAAACCGCAATTTTCAAAATAAGATGACCTTTCAGAGCAAAGAATCCTGCTTTGACCGTTTCCAGAACAGCGAATGCAAATTTTTCACTGATTTTCCACGTCTTCACACCGTTCTTCCCACTCCTAACGTGTATCTAGCCATTCCTTACGGAGACCCTGACCGAGATCCCGTAATAGTCATGGATAGCCTCGTAGGAAGAGCGGCCGTGGGATGCATAAGCGACTACTACAACTCGCATCAAGTCTTCAATATGGCTAAGGATACTGCCAAATTCCAGGCCCATTTTATGACCTTGGGATCTCAGTCCTGGGTTCAAAACTATCCTATGGACATTATCGACGACAAATATGACTTGGAATTCTTCAAAAGCTATTTTGTGGATGCTATTGGAAACTTTGGGGATGGTTCCCTCAAACCTCTTGTCACAAGCCTCGCTCCTATCATCTTCAACCCCAAAGTGTGGATGTACACGCTCCACACCTCGTACAAATCTTTAGGATTGCCTGTGGTCATGTGCCACAACGACACCTGGGTCAACAACATCCTTCTGAAGCTGAATGAAGACGGATCGCTCGGAAATCAAGTCGCAGCATACATCGATTGGCAATTTGTCCATGCTGGCTGTTTGGCTATAGATCTGGCCTGCATTTTGGCTTTCTGCGTTAGGCCTAGTTTCCAGAGACAGTTTCAGTACCAGGTTTTCGAGTGCTACTATGACACATTGAAAAAGGAGGTCGAGGATAAGAACGGTAGAGTTGATTTTAGCCTGGACCAGGTAAGGTAACATTATTAAGCGCTTCAACTTCAAGATGTTCCTTAAGGTGATCTTGTGCTACAAGGCTAATTTTATTGGAATTGTGGCTCGTGACCTGGCAATGCAAATTCTCTCGTTAGAGCAGCTTAGCGTTGACGTGGATGAATGGACGAGAGAGGCCAGAAATGAAGAGATGTTCACAAAACTGAAACTGATGTTGAAACAAACCGCCGAGTTTGTCAAGGTTTTGCCCAAGGAATTGATGGAATGAATCAGGACTGTTCATTAATCGCCCTATTTATTGCATAAACTGATTGCAACGTTTTTAAGACCTTTTTTTGAGCTATGAACATTTTGTCTCTTAGGGCGAGGGGAGGGTGTTCGGTCAATTAGTAACCAAGGTTTTCTCGTAAATACGTCGTTTTAGTTATGGGTCCGAACCTCTATTCTCAATAGTTAGTGCCACTTTTAACTATTTTCGTTGGATATGTACTTCATCGCTATCTGTTTCCTTGTTTTTAAGGCTCGTTATTTCAGATTTATAAAATCTAAATGTAGATTTTAGGATTTAAACGCCATTAAAATGATGGTCAAAAAGAGCAACATGACTCTTGAGGGCTACCCGGAACAGCAATATACCGTATCCAATGTGAAAGAATGCGTAAAAATGCATAAAAGCAGGGTACCATGGGCGATTAGATATGATAAAGCTTCAAAAACGTGTACTTCACTTTCAAACGTGAGCGCTAAGGTGAGCGTAATCTGAAACTTTCTACACTTCAGATCCGAAAAATGGCTACTGAAAACACGAAAACTGGCGAATCCTACTTCCTCATGCCCGAAAATGCGAACTGTTGTTTTAAAACGGACCTAGAAAACTGTCAAGCCATTAAAGAAGCCTTTCGATGTCCAGATGGGTTTCAAGAGCAGGCCACTTATGATTCAAGCGACACTAAGAACTGTTTTGGAGTCTTTGACTATGTTAGTATAAGCTTAAATCCATTTTCAGAGTCGAATTTAGAGGGAATCGTGTCCCGGAGACAGTTTTCTTGCCATCATCACTATCGATAACAGAGCGGAGAACACATTTGTGGGTTTGTTTTCGATTTTTGTAAGCTTGAAAAATTCAATTTTAAGATGAGCTGATCCAGAAATACGACGATGAACGATTCAGAATTGGTCTTGAGCTAGCACCGCCAGATAAAGCTACAACGTCGATGAAGTGGAGTTGGATTGACGGATCCAAGCTGTTGGATGGGCCTTTTTATGTGTTCAGAAATAAGGCCAATCCAGCTGAAAATACAGAAGTGTACATAGACAAGACCAAATATGGACGGTATGTTTGAAAGCGTTGGAACAAATACCTCAAGTAAACCTTTAGATGGGTCCTGGGGCCAAAGACGTCAACGGCTACGAAACAGATCTGCCAGCTAAAAGTTCATTGTGGCACTGACTGATTTCAGCGCTAATTTAGGACTAGAAAAGATTACATTACTGGGGTTGCAAGAAGTGAGAAATTCAATGTATTCTTTGTGTTAATTTTCGGGTTATGATTTCGGACGCTGACGCTTAACGCCAGCGTGTGCATCAGCTCTAAAGTGTATTTAAAACGTGTGCGAAACCCTTGTTACCGATTAAATATTTACTATCGCAATTTGGTTCACAATCAACTTTAGTAAAACGTTATCATTGTGAGAGACGCATTCTTCACAACGTCCTCATTGGTCGTTTCATTGGTAGCATTGTTATAGTGGTAGCTGACCGCAAAGAATTTCTTCCGAAAGTCAACGGTGCTTTTGCTAAGCCATTCGTCCTTAATGGATTCATTGTGAAGATTCACATTTCTGCAATAACAGTGAATTGATTTGCTGCAGAGAGCTTCCTTATTTTCTATTAAGCGCTTTTGCACGAGTTCACAGTTTTAAAATGTGTTCTGAGTCGGCGCTTCGCGCCTCCAAGAGGCCATGTACATTATATTCGTTTCCCATTTTTGTGCTTAGTCAATTGAGCGCAAAAAGGTTTGCAAGTGCGGTTAATTCCGCGTTTGCGGCATCAATTCCGGTGCTGTCGCGGTTGCAAAACCAACCGTTTTGCTGCGGCGGTGACGGGCTGGACTTTCCAGATTAGAAAACCAATCTCTGGAATTGTTCCTGGAATAGGAATTCAAGAATGAGGTCGATTTCATTGTTTTCTAGGAGGTTGGTAGATCTGAGGAGTTGTTTCAGATTAAGAAAGTTCGGAGAATCTGTAGTATGGACTCATTGATGGCACTCCGACTCCAAGAATCGCAACCTTTTCTAAAAGGAGAACAGTTCAATCGATTGGCCATAGATTTTTGAGCTAAATGGGTTCACAGTGAGCAGATCTGGCTTTGAGAGGAATTCATCGAGTCCGTGAACGGGACCTGATTGTCATAAACATCGAAATCCACAGAATTCTTGAACTTGTATTTAGTTTTTAGGGTCCTATCTTTGACACCCGATGAAATAGCGTCCCCGTTGAAATTACAGTAGTTGAGACACTCCGATTTGCGATGCGATTTCACATACGAAATCCATACTACAAAATTTTAGCCAAGCCAATGTTCCAGTTAAAAATCACATGTGTTCATTGTTTTTGCTTTTGTGCATTAACTAGTTAGAACAAAGTACCCGTCTACCATGGTCAATTAGTAACCAAGGTGCTCGTCTTTACTACGTCGTTACAATTATGGGATTTCACTTCGACGTTTTGAATGTCTGGAGCCACATTTAGTTGTCTGTTTGCAAATGGCTCTGGTTGCCGTTTTCGTCTTCCTTGTCTTAGCTGTGGTAAAAATCTGAAACTAATATTTTTAAAATTCACGCTTTTAGGAAACGCAAGCTGCCAAGATAAACGTCAAGGAGAGCAAAATGACTCTTGTGGGTTTTCCAGAACTCAACACTACAGTTAAAAATTTGAACGAGTGCATCAAGAAGGAGAACACAGTTCCTTGGGTGGTGAGGTTCGAAGAGAGCACAAACAATTGTGTCACGTTTCAGAATGTAAATTTACAACGCTAAGCTGTTCTATGTCCATTTTAGATCCAAAAAATGGTTGAAGACAACGCCACTGCTGCGAAATCCTACTTTCTCATGCCGGAAAACGCGAATGCTTGTTCAAAAACAGATCTCGAAAACTGTCAAGCCATCATAGCAGCTTTTAAATGCCCAGAGGGGTTCGAGAGACAAGTCTCTGATTCTAAAAATGTCCATAACTGCCTAGGAATCGTCCCTTACGTAAGTTTGCCGTTTACATCAGTAACTTTTAAAATGCGTTTTAGGGTGAAGATTGTCCCGGACACAGCTTCTTGGCTATCCTAAGAGACGAGACGTTGAACAGCTTTGCCGGTACGTCATAATTCTACTTTTCAAAACACCACTTTCCAGAGCAGCTCATAGGAAAAGACTCTGACAATTTTTTCAAAATCGGACTCAAAAAGGCGGATCGATTTCATTTGATCGCAGGCATTTGGTCCTGGATTGACGGAAGCGCCGAAAATATAGATAAGAACAAATTTATTAACGGCGTTGATTGGTCCGATGCCGAAGTCTACATCGATAAAAACGCTGGTAAATTGTTCAGTTAAGAATTTAAAAGCACTGGATAAGTTTAGGGAGCAAGTGGGTCACCGGACCTAAGAAAAACACGGCTACAAAGCAGATATGCCAAGTGAAGGTGAACTGCGGCAAGGAATGAACGTAAGGGAAAATAAGCTTTGATCATGAAAGGAAACGACTTGATTCCACTCGGTATTTGGTCAATCAATAAAAATGTTTAAAATGTTGAAAACTGTGCAGACTCCATTCCATGACTGCCAGCGAGGTCACCGAACCTTGTTCGGCAGATCATCTGTCTGCCTCTTTTCATGGTGGTGAATTTGGCTTTGAGGTTTCTTAGCAACTCAAATTTTTTTACTTTCAAACAAGCTAATATGAAATATACTAACGTCATTGAAGCCAATCGCGTGGATGTGACTGAGAATGAGAATAGCGAAGAAGAACCGTGCAATGATAAAGAGCAATATTGCTGAAGCCTTCCAAACATTCAAAAGACCAAAAGCTTAAAGGAACACGGACATCGCGTTTTTTGTCGATTTTTGGGTTCTTCAATCGCGCTCATTTTTACTGAAGAGGGGTTTTCAATGACAGAAAAGACGCTTCTGTGATCGGAATCTCAAAAGGCGGCGTCAGACGTCACAAAAATTGAGATAAAAAGTAGTTTCACCAGTTTTTATGTGGTCGTGACGTGATCACCCTTCACAAATCACAGTCGATTACGGTGAAATATGGCTTTCGATGGAATTTTTTGTGTTCATTGCGTTGTGGGGGTATGCTGAAGCAGAAATACACCCAAAGTCTTGCAAGAAACTCCACAATCGCTAAGAAAAACGACAATTTTGACCACCGCAAAAATGCAAACGCGATTTTATCGTAGCCAATCGCGAGGGGGGGGGGGGAGTAGCGTCATGACCGCTGAGAGACTGGCGAAATTCTACTTATTCCCTTATCTAAACTTTGTCAAAGTGAGCAGTCCCAAAGTCGTTTCTCGCCATTCGGACGACGGAATCGTGATAAGCGCCTCATCCGCCAAAAATGAGCGCGATCCGAGATGGTGCGAAAAAACGGTGACCGTGTCCGTTTAACGCCGCTGATAAGACAGCCAGGAATTGTGCCCACGAGCAAATGAGAACCCTTCCCAAACAGAAAAATGCACAAACATGCTTATAAGTCCGGCGACCGTAGCGTGTTCTTTGGTTTCTGACATGAAGACTGCAAACAGTCAGTATTTAAGCTGTCAACTGTACTGTTTAATGTCACTGATAAGACAAAAGAAAAACGCCCACAAGCGAAACAGTGCTTTGCGCTTCCCACACCCTCTTATCACATGCATCAGCAAGGTGAGTGATCCGGTTTTTCAGAGCCTTAAAAGGACCCTAGATTGATCAGAAGTCAGCAGCTACTCGCTGCGCCATGAAGATCGTCGTGCTTCTGGCCCTTTTGGGCATTACCTCCGCCGTTTACCAGATCGAATTCTCCCGCGTGGAATCTGGCCGCGAACGCATGATCCGTGAAGGTCGGTCCCACTATTTATAGCTAAGAGATAACAAAAGTGTTCCAGGAAACTATGCTCAGTACCTTAAGAACAAGCAACGCTTCCGTGTGCTGTCTTCGCAGCTTGCCAAGGTCGGCCAGATCGTCAACGACTACCAGGACAACATCTACGTCGGAAACATCACCATCGGAAGCTCCGGACAAACTTTTGCCGTCGTTCTGGACACCGGAAGCGCCAACCTCTGGGTTCCTGACACCACCTGTGGCAACAGAAGGGCTGTAGAAGCATCTGAAGTGGGATGCCCTGATTACTGCAGTAATCCTAGTAAGTCTTATCAGCTGCTTTTTAAAGTTAAGATTGAGAGTTGTAGCCTTCTGCCAGATTATCTGTGATCCGTCGTGCTGTAGCAGCCCCAAGAAGGCCGCTCTCACCAGCACCTGCGCTAGCAAGCACAAGTTCGACTCGTCCAAGTCGACGACTTACCAGAAGAACGGCCAGCAGTGGAGCATTTCCTACGGAACCGGATCCGCTGATGGATTCCTTGGAGTGGACACCGTTTGCTTCGGAGATCACAACACCAATCAGCTCTGCGTGCCCAAGACCACCTTCGGACAAGCCACCTCCATCGCCCCGTTCTTTGCTGGTACCCCCCTTGACGGCATCTTGGGTCTCGGCTTCCAGAGCCTCGCTGTTGACTACGTCGTCCCTCCCCTCATCAACGCCATCAACCAAGGACTCCTTGACGAGCCCATCTTTACCGTGTGGATGGAGGAGAAGGGAGACGTTGCCAACACTCGCGGAGGTCTCTACACCTACGGAGGCTTCGATGACGCCCACTGCAGCTCCAAGGACCTGAAATACGTGCCGCTCACCTCGGCCACCTACTGGCAGTTCCGCATGGACGCCACCTCCGCCGGAAGTTACTCCAGCAGCCAGGGATGGGACGTGATCTCCGATACAGGCACCTCGTTCATCATCGGACCTAGCGACGTCATCGACGAAATCGCCAACGCCATTGGAGCCACATTCGACGGATTCGGCGGCTACAGTATTTCCTGCACGGGAGGCGCTGACGTCGTTTTCACCATCGGAGGCAACAAGTTCGCCATCAAGGCTCACAATTATGTCGTGTCGAATGGTAACAACCAATGCCAGCTTGGCATGTCCGGACAGGACAGCGGGGGATTCGGACCTTCCTGGATCCTTGGAGACCCCTGGATTCGTCAGTTCTGTAACGTTTACGACATCGGACAGAAGCGCATCGGTTTCGCTACTGCCAACCCTTGAGCTGTCTCCCAAACGTTCCTTTATCTGTTTCATTGTGTTACATAAAGATTTTGTAATCTGCAAATTCTCTAAAACAAGGCAATCTCAACAACGCTTTTGAAATGAACAAAGTCAGAAATGATCTCAATTATGACCCATCTTTGGCACAACAAGACGACTTAGAATACGGCAAAACGGCTTCACGAATTTGCGTGTGATCCTTCCGCAGGGGCCATGCTAATCTTTTCTGTATTGTTCCAATTTTAGTGTATGTTCATGGAATGAACGAAAGTGATGGGTTGAAACCGCTTTTAATGAACGGGGCGCTTCGCACTGGTGTGAGGAGAGTCGGAAGACGAGAAGAACACGATGCAGCGCGGGTCCTTTTTATCGCTCTTTTAGATATTCATAAATAGGCGAGTCAACTGCCGAACTAAAGGCCGCATTGTGTGTCCCTACTTTATAACCTAGTTGATAGGGTTATGAAGTGCAAGTTGATGCAAGTAGTGCAACTTGACAAACTTAAAATTGGAGAACTGTGATATCAAAAAATGAACCAGTTCACAACCGCTGTTTTGTTTTGAAGTGTCCGCTTTTAAATTTTTTTGATTTAATTCTTGAATTTATAGGGACACCGATACACCCCATAAACTGCATTAGAGACCATGGTGATTTGTGAAAAGGCAACACCTCCTCTAATGTAAAGTCACCACTTTGCTGAGAAGAGATACGCTGAAAATGGAGCTTCTGGTTGTGGCTCTCCTTTCTCTTCAAATGGTAAGCTGATTTTCAGTAAAACAAACAGTAAGCTAAATTTTGATGTCAACGATCAGGTCAACTGTGCTGTGATGGTGAAGCAGTCTAAAGAATGTATATTTGGTCAGCTCTCAGAAGAGTCCTCCGCTGAGACCATTAAAGAATGCATCCACAAACACAAGGACAAAGCTCCTACGGCTGTTAAATACGACACAGAACAAAAAACCTGCTCGTTCTATGAAGCAGTAAAAAAACGCTGAAAATTCTACTAAGAATCTCTAAGAGAATTTGCAGATCAAAAGCTTATCAAGCGAAAAACAGCCAGAGAAAGTATTTTACTTTCTCATGCCCGAAAACGCGAATGCTTGTTCAAAAACGGATCTCGAAAACTGTCAAACCATCATAGCAGCTTTTAAATGCCCAGAGGGGTTCGAGAGACAAGTCTCTGATGCTAAAAATGTCCATAACTGCCTAGGAATTGTCCCTTACGTAAGTTTGCCGTTTACATCAGTAACTTTTAAAATGCGTTTTAGGGTGAAGATTGTCCTGGACACAGCTTCTTGGCTATCCTAAGAGACGAGACGTTGAACAGCTTTGCCGGTATGTCATAATTCTACTTTTCAAAACACCACTTTCCAGAGCAGCTCATAGGGAAAGACTCTGACAATTTTTTCAAAATCGGACTCAAAAAGGCGGATCGATTTCATTTGATCACAGGCACTTGGTCCTGGATTGACGGAAGCGTCGAAAATATAGATAAGAACAAATTTATTCGCGGCGTTGATTGGTCCGAGGCACAGGGAATGCCGAAGTCTACATCGATAAAAACGCTGGTAAATTGTTCAGTTAAGAATTTAAAAGCACTGGATAAGTTTAGGGAACAAGTGGGTCACCGGACCTAAGAAAAACACGGCTACAAAGCAGATCTGCCAAGTGAAGGTGAACTGCGGCAAGGAATGAACGTAAGGGAAAATAAGCTTTGGTATGTTAACAGTGAATAATATGGAAACTGCTGAAAATTGTTTAGACTTAACAAATCGTTCCTTAATCAAACAGTCGTAGTCATAAATGAGCAATACTACTTTACATCCTTGCATAGATTTGCGTCATGAAGAAACTGTTGTTTCTTCTATTGCTTTATTTTCCTAACGTATCAGCAAATATATAACCATGCTTCGACCTAATATTAAATTTTTAAATGCCCAGAGGGGTTCGAGAGACAAGTCTCTGATTCTAAAAATGTCAAGAACTGCCTAGGAATCGTTGTAAGCTTCCGTCCAATATGTATTTAATTTTTCCAGTTTTTTAGAAACATTTATTTATTTAAAATTCGATTTTTTTCTACGCTAAAAATCCAAATTTAATTTCGTCACATGTAACTGAATTTTTTAAATGGAACTCAAACACTTTTTAGGTTTTATTTACCAATTTCTTAAAAGTGTGTGACTCATAAATGCTCTGATTCGAGGCACATTCCTTTCCAAACCTTGAAAAATTAGTTAAAAAGCCATGCCGACAGCGAGGCATGCATCGCTCTTTGGCACGTGTGTACGTGCCTTAAAATAGATAAACCAGCAGTTAGCAAACGCTCTGGCAATGAATCTACACCTACTTTGGAATCCACATCAAGGTAAAGTTTCTTTATAAATTTGCTAGCAGTAATTTCCACCCTATTAGAAGTATGGTCAAGGTCTGTGCGCGCTCAGCATCAGTTGTGATATTGTTGCGTTACTGACGAAGATCATGGTTAAGAATTTCCTTCAAATTTTCCAGTCCGCCGGGTTTCTGTGGCCGTGCCTCATCTTTGTTTGGCTCCTCGGTGCCTTTTCTTGCCTGGAAATTTGCGGAAAACAGCACTTCTTACTGCCAGCCATAAGCACTTTGTAAGCTTCCGTCAGAAAATGTGAATTTATAAAAAGTCTTATTTTAGGTTATCCGTGACATTGGTTTAACTGCTTTTTTAATTGTTATAGTAGGCACGATTTTGACAGAAAGAGCTCCAGGAAATCTAAACATCGACAAAAACGGAGTTTTCAGTTTTATTTTTTTATTTTTGCAGGTTTCGTTGTTTCAATCGTAGAGGGTACGATGTAAGCAAAGTTTGATGTGTTGAGGAAGTGCGACCTCTTTTTAAAAGCAAGGAGGAAGCGACTTTGCAGGTTTACCAGCCTCTCTAGTTATCTAGCCGCTAATTTTAATCTGGCAATCTGTTTTTGCCCTGATTTAATGAAGTAGGTTTCATTTTTGACCGAGAAATGCATATACGAATTTTGAGAGGTGTTTCAGCAAGTGAGTTTCGCAATAGAATTTTTGTTTGATGTTACGGTAATTTTTCAATTCAAACTTGAAGAAAATTACTTTTTGTGCGTTGATTGTGCAATTACGTAATTTTCTATATCAGAACTTGATTTTTTGCATTTCGCGTCGTTCTTTTGCCCAACTATAATTTTGCAGCCTGCGGCAAAGGTTTAAATATGTTTTTTTTGTTTTCTACGATCTTGCCATTTAAAAAATTTTAAACACGCGATTTTCTATCGTTCAACTTAAAAAGTTCGTATTTCCGAAAAATTGTAATTTTACAGTATCATTAAAATTAACGAAGCCGCACGCACTATTGCGCAACAGTATTTTCCTTGAATTAGCATTGTGGCTAATTATAAATAGCTAATTTTCGTTGATCCAACTTCCCTGCTCAAGTCATTTTGTCATGAGCACTCCTCAATTTACGGTTATTTAAGTTAACTAACTTAGAGGATTAAAACTGCTTTTATTCTCGTCATAACTCTCTTTTAAATTGAGCATTTCTCCAAAGTTTTCAATATTTTTGGGCTTTCAACTGGCGTTCATTCTTCGTTCATTGACATCTTAATTTCAATTTCTTATGGTTCTAATTTTCGAACTTGAAATTTAATATTTTTTGCGTTTCGGTCATCCGCACAACACAGTAGTGTTCATAATTTGAGGCTGCTCAAGATTCAATTTACGGTTGTTTGCTTACATTTCAATTTTTTTGGAAGAACAGATGCCTTCCAACACAACAGGTTTATAATCTTTAAATTGAGCATTTTCCCAAAGTTTTCAATATTTTTGAACATCTGATTGGTGGCCATTGTTTGTACCTTCTTAATTACTATGTTTGAAATTTTTTTTGCGCACAATACTTCGGTTATGCGCACAACATAAATCTACAGTATTCAGAACAATAAAAAGTTCGTATTTCCGAAAAATTGTAATTTTACATTATCATTAAAATTAAGATTAACAAAGCCGCGCGCTATTGCGCAACAGTATTTTCCTTAAATCAGCATTGTTCGGCGCTTTGCGTCTCACACATTCATATTTTGCAACAGCTTCGACAATACGCGACTCGTTTGAACGATTTCTTGGTTAAAAGCAACCTTGGCGCTTTGAATTCCACCAAAAGCGCTCTTGAAGTCTCAAAATTTTTATCGTTGCTCTTTGTCCGCCGCTTGACGCGGCGTACGAAACAGAGCTGTGCGATATTCGATATCGATATTTCGATATTCGCTATCGCACAGCCCTGGTGCAAAACCACGAAAATCAAGGCGACGGCGAAAAGCGTTCAAACGCAAGCGACGCTGCTACCGTAACCCGCGCTTGCTCAATTAGGAACACTGCGTCTGGAAATTTCGTGACGCACGAGCGCACGCACACGTCTGGATCGTTCTCCTTTATTTTAGAAAGGATTCTGTTTAATTCGCAACAATTTTCACAATTCCCAATTTTTGTTTTTCAGTGGGTCAATATTACACAGCGATAATTTTCCGTCCTCTTTCGTTAGCTTCGTTTTAGATTCAATTCATTTACTTCAATTTTTTGTTTGCAGTCATTAATCCTACTGTTTAAATAGATTTTTTGAAGCGTTCTGAAGCGTCGCGTTCTCCATTAAATTATTTTTGGTTTTTAAATACTTTGGCCGTTTCCAAAAAAATCGTTGTTTTAACATCTAGCCTCGTATTTTTACGTTGTTGGGAACACATGGGTTTGACTCCGCTGCTTTAAATTTCCAGTGATTGTTTTGATCTTATGACATCAACCTTTTTTTGATGCAGTATATAATGCCCATTTTAATTGTCCTTCTTTGGCTGTGTACGTATCTTTCAATTCATCAGCGTTCAGCGTCCCGCAAAAATTTCAATTTTACTAATTTTTAAAATCTACTTTTCAAACAAGTTAAACTTTAATTTAATTAAACCTTCTTGAAAAACACATTTTTGTGAACGTCATCGCGTCCCATCCCACCCCCCTAAAAATATATCAAACGTTTTGTATGTGAGCAGTGGTTTTAAATGCTCTATTTATTTTCTTTCGGTAAATTTTTTGAAAAGAACTCTTCTGCTCTTTGGACCGTAACGTTTTCTGAATTTTAACTTGCACTTATTTTTATTTAAAGTACGGTGACTCCGTTTTAAGACGAGATCACGACTCGGTTCTTTTACTAAACAGCATAGTGATTTTTTGAGTTAAATTTTTGCTGCTCAAGTCACTTTGTCATGAGCACCCATGAGCACAAACATATGAACGGAGGAAGCTGCCGCCGACGCGAGTTCTACTCTCCCTTTTGTGGCGTCCAAACTCTAAAGACGTTATTTCGCATTTTTCAATGGGCGACGGTGGCTACGGGAGAGCGAGATTGACGAACCAGGCGATCTGCCGAAGCTTATAATGTTTTTATGGGTTCGTTGTAAAGGAAGTGGGTGTGATGAGTGCGGAACGTTTGTTGTCACGTTCTAGTTTAAAATTTTAATTTTTAATTTAGCAAGTTTTCCGGTATTTTTTGTCCTGTTTTGGTTGGAACCCTTATGAGGCATTAGATTCTTTGTGAAACAGCATTCCAAACATTTTACATTTTTTTGCGCCGATCTAGTCTTCTCCAATGTCCATTGCTTAACAGTTCTTAATTTCAGATACATAATTTTTCTGAACTTTTTGGACAGAGATATGCGACATTCAATTCTCAGGTGCTCATAAGAACCATTTGCTGTGCATTGGTTTTTTGGTCATTGGATCACAGACCAAAACTGATCTGACTGAACTGCGTTAAAATGGGCTGTTAACGCGATCGAATAAAATAGAATCATGTGTTCAATTCGAAAATTCGCGTATTGGGTCAGAAAGAGTAAATTTGTCATCTAATGCGTCAACTTCATTGTACAACGGTGTTTCCTATTTTATTCTCTTGGTGCTGTTTGACGTACCCCGTCAAATGTCCATTGTTGTTAACTTTTCCATTCGATATAAATAATTGTTTGCTATTTTTTTATTAATTTCATGTGGCTAATTATAAACAGTTAATTTTCGTTGATCCAACTTCCCTGCTCAAGTCATTTTGTCATGAGCACCACTCAATTTACGGTTAGTTAAATTGACTAAATTAGAGGATTAAATTTTATTCTCGTCATAACTCTCTTTTAAATTGAGCATTTCTCCAAAGTTTTCAATATTTTTGGGCTTTCAACTGGCGTTCATTCTTCGTTCATTGACATCTTAATTTCAATTTTTTTGGGATTTTAATTTTCGATCTTGAAATTTAATATTTTTTGCGTTTCGGTCATCCGCACAACACAGTAGTGTTCATAATTTGAGGCTGCGCAAAATTCAATTTAAGTTTGTTACTCTCCATTCACGGTTTTGTGGATTGCATGCAAGGGCTCCGATGCAGCATCTCGATGAATGCTCAGGGCGTGTTGGAGCTCAATTAATTTTGTGTTTTACACCTGAGCCGAAGCTTTTCCGTGTGGTGCGTGGTTGGAATGTTCAGAGGAAAGCTTGGATTCAGGATCGACTCAGGACAAAATTCTGAATTCATCGGTGCTCGTTTCAGCAACATTTATCACCACGTTCCTCGACCCAAAGGGACCTTGACACGAGAGCTCTGACTACGTTTATCTACTGCTCAAAAAATTAATTTGTCAAAATAAAATTTTGAAAATGGCAAAGGCAAAATTAGAAATATGAATTTAGCTGCTCTCCATTCCCGGTTTGGCGGAAGGCACGCAAATGCTCCTATACAGTATCTTTGCAGCTAAATTCATATTTCTAATTTTGCCATTTTCAAAATTTTATTTTGACAAATTAATTTTTTGAGCAGTAGATAAACGTAGTCAGAGCTCTCGTGTCAAGGTCCCTTTGGGTCGAGGAACGTGGTGATAAATGTTGCTGAAACGAGCACCGATGAATTCAGAATTTTGTCCTGAGTCGATCCTGAATCCAAGCTTTCCTCTGAACATTCCAACCACGCACCACACGGAAAAGCTTCGGCTCAGGTTTCACATTTTTGCAAATTGATTGAACGTTCATGTTCCCCAAATTGAATTTGAGTCAGTTAAGAATATTTCTTGAAGTACCGTGACTTTTCAAATTTTTGAGGTGCTGGTTTTTTACAAAATGATTTTTTGAGACGCATTTTTTAACTTTCTTAAAATTTCGTTAGATATCTTTGCCAATCAACCAACATTTATTCTCTCATCAACTTTTTGACTTCCTTCTACCGGTATTTCCTGAATCACCCGATCACTTTCGACATAAATCACCCAATCAGCAATTAGGCTTTCGCTTTCTCTCCTCCCCAACAGGTTTAACTTCTCAAATCTCCTTGCGTAATCACGTTCGTTTTTCGGGTCACAAGACGCGCTTAGCGCTTCTAAGCTATTTGTTCCCCGATTTCGCTTATCTTGCAACTCGTTCCACACGTGAGAACACCGGTGCATTGGTTGAAATCTGCTTTACCGTCTCAGAGATCTTATCGTGACCGGTTTCCTCTTCTAACATTTGCATATGCGTCGTGTTCATCCGGGTGCCCCTCTCGCGTCCTTCAAAATTACCTCCGTCTTCTTCAATGGCGATCCTGTTAGGCGAAAGGAAACGATGATCGATTTGACGCGCGCTGTAAAAATCACGCTTTTAAGCAAAAAATTCCGAGGAAAACAGATTGTGTAATACCGTCCCCAATCAGCAAAAAGCAAACACAAAGCGTTCTTGGTTCCAGTTGGACCTTTTCAGCGTTTCTTTATGTTAGCGCACGGGTTTCATTCTATTAGGCAGTGTGTGTAGCAAGCGAAGAGAATGAGGAGAACCGGTTCAGAGTCCGGTGACGTAGGTGAACGCGAAGGGTTAACGGAGGAAGCTGCCGCCGACGCGAGTTCTACTCTCCCTTTTGTGGCGTCCAAACTCTAAGGACGTTATTTCGCATGTTTCAATGGGCGACAGTGGCGACGGGAGAGCGAGATTGACGAACTAGGCGATCTGCCGAAGCTTATAATATGGGTTCGTTGTAAAGGAAGTGGGTGTGATGAGTGCGGAACGTTTGTTGTCACGTTCTAGTTTAAAATTTTAATTTATAATTCAGCATGTTTTCCGGTATTTTTTGGCCTGTTTTGGTTGGAACCCTTATGAGGCATTAGATTCTTTGTGAAACAGCATTCCAAAAATTTTACATGTTTTTTTGCGCCGATCTAGTCTTCTCCAATGTCTATTGCTTAACAGTTCTTAATTTCAGATACATAATTTTTTTGAATTTTTTGGACAGAGATATCCGACATTCGATTCAGGTGCTCATGAGAACCATTTGCTGTTCTTACCTTAGTTTCAATTAGAAATTTCGGTTTACTTAGTTGTCTTTTATGGGTTCGTTCTAACGGAAGTGGATGTGGTGGGTGGGCGCTAAAGAGTTAACATTCGGGTTTAAAATTTTTATGAAACATTTAGCTATTTTGGTTAATACATATAAGCCTCAGGATGACTTAAACATGTCTCTAGCTTTTTTGTTTAAAATTTCTAAACATATTAAGCGTTTTTTACGAAACTCGGTAAAAGTAAAGTTTAACGATTGATTTAATTGCGTAATTTTGCTAAGTAATCGTTGTCTACGTCTCAAATGCTCGAACTTTACGTTTGAAACTTGATAGAGCATAGAGCATTGTCCTGTTTCGGTTGGAACCCTTATGAGGCATTAGATTCTTTGTGAAACAGCATTCCAAACATTTTACCTGTTTTTTTTGCGCCGATCTAGTCTTCTCCAATGTCCATTGCTTAACAGTTCTTAATTTCAGATACATAATTTTTCTGATTTCTGAACTTTTTGGACAGAGATATGCGACATTCGATTCTCAGGTGCTCATAAGAACCATTTGCTGTGCATAGGTTTTTTTGGTCATTGGATCACAGACCAAAACTGATCCGACTGAATTGCGTTAAAATGGGCTGTTAACGCGATCGAATAAAATATCATGTGTTCAATTCGAAAATTCGCGTATTGGGTCAGAAAGAGTAAATTTGTCATCTAATGCGTCAACTTCATTGTAAAACGGTGTTTCCTAATTTATTCTCTTGGTGCTGTTTGACGTACCCCGTCAAATGTCCATTGTTCTTGATGACATTTCAATTCGATATAAATAATTGTTTGCTAATTTTTTATTAATTTCATGTGGCTAATTATAAACAGTTAATTTTTGTTGATCCAACTTTCCTGCTCAAGTCATTTTGTCATGAGCACCCCTCAATTTACGGTTAGTTAAATTGACTAACTTAGATTAAAACTGCGTTTTATTCTCGTCATAACTCTCTTTTAAATTGAGCATTTCTCCAAAGTTTTCAATATTTTTGGGCCTTCAACTGACGTTCATTCTTCGTTCATTGACATCCTACATCCTAATTTTATGATTCTAATTTTCAATCTTGAAATTTAATATTTTTTGCGTTTCGGTCATCCGCACAACACAGTAGTGTTCATAATTTGAGGCTGCTCAAAATTCAATTTACGGTTTTACGGTTTTTAGCTAAATTTACATTTCAAAATTAAACTTACAAAATTTTTTTTTTGGAAGAACAGATGCCTTCCAACACAGCAGGTTTATAACATGGTTATATTTATTTATATTCTTTAATGAATTGTTCTCTATTTATTGTTTTAAGTACGGTGACACCGTTTTAAGACCCTGGTGTATTCACAAAAAGCATTTTGAAAAGCTCCAAAAGTGATTTTTGTAGTACATCTGAACCTTTTCTAATTTTTGCTCGTACAGCATAAAATTGTGGGTTGTTCATATAATTGTGTATCAAATTCGAAACATAAATTTGCCAATAAAGGTGGTAGCTAATTATCTTTTACAGCAGGTTATTTTCCAGTTTTCAAATTTTTAGTCGTAACTGGCCTCCATTGTGTGAGATCTTAATTTTTACCTTTAGGAGAATTTTTTTTGTGACTCCATCATCACAACATAACTGCACTGTTCATATAAGGCTTTCAAGATTAATTTACGGTTGTAATTTTGGCATTTATCAATTTTTTTTTGGTGACGGGAACACATTCCTGTTGTAATCTGGTTATAACAAATACTAATAGGCAAATAAGACTATTCACAAAGTAAGACTTTTTTGCCAGCTACAAGTAACCGCTTTGAAATTTAGATTTTTAATATTTTGCATCTTTGTTGCAAATTGATTTGAAACGCAGTTGATCGTTTCTTAAATTAAATTTGAGTTGGTCAGTTTTTTAGTGCATCTCCTCAACTCAACTCGTTCAATTTTGTTAATTATGATATGAATTTTTTGGAGGGTAAATCAGTGAACCAATTTTACACCACTGTTGGCATTAAACAAAAACAGGTTCAAGCCAGTTTACGCCTTCAAAACATCTCTAAATCGAACTTTGATTGATAGTTAGTTACACTAACAACCGGTCAAACCTAGTTTCTACACCCTTGAGGCACGTCAACAGGGCTCCGTAACCACACAGATACTTTCACTTGTGATATAATCTCGCGCGCCGGTTTCTGTTTTCCTGGTTCTCCCTTCTCCTCCTCCGCACAATAAACCAACAATAAACAACACCGCCGACTTACGCAATCGGCGTTGCAATCGCATGTTTGGCGTTGTTGTCAACAACAATTCTTCGGCTGCGAGTCCTCCGGTCTCCTCCCTTTAAGGGAGTGAGCGATGAGGAGGAGAACGAGGAGAAGTGCGCGTTCGCTTTTTAATCGCTTCTAATTACTTTTCGCTGGGTCCGACGTTCGCTTGTTCGAACATGGGAAAGAGAGCCTCTTGACTCTGTTTGAGGAGATCGGTGGCTTTCGGGCAAATGCGGTTATTCTTTGACATTTTTGAGATTTCTTTGACATTAAAGAATTTTAAAGGTTTACAGCGTTGAAATTTTTTGGCGAGCTACTGTAGCATTTAATTTGTGAAACTACTGTAGCATTGAACTTCCGTATCCAACTGTTTCTTACACTTAATTTGATAATCAACTTTTTCCCAACGTTCTCAAGGGAAATTTCAGATTAACGTTGTTTAGATCTTTTTTGACGCGGTACGTTTGTTACATGGTACTAAAAAATTAACAAATCATGCGTATTAATTCAGTTTTTTTACACTCAATTTGATGTATTTTAGTAGATTTTTTGCTCCTGTTATCGTCTCTTTTAATACGGATCAGATTACCTTTGGTGTCGAATACGTATCTGAATTGGAAACAGCGTTTTTGAAAATTTCTTTAATTATTTCAAGTATTTTTTTTGAAACTTAGGTATGGATCCATTTCACGCCTTTGCCTTTTTAAGCGTTTACGGTAATTTTTAATGAATCCAGTAAAAATAAAAGTTTTTTGCGTCAAATCAAAGCAAGTGCAGAGTGTAGACAAAAATTCCAAATCTCTAAATTGTTTTTTATATTATTTGTATTAAATTTGTAGCTTGAGATCAGATAACCTTATGCTGTTAAATTGGTATTTTTGAATCCACAATTTCAAGCTTTTTCTTATGGTATAGTTTCTGAATTTGTCCGCTTTCTTTCTGCCATTATTCTATTTTTTAAATTTTTGAGTGCGCATTCACAGACTATTTATATAAAATTATTTTCAACTTTCGGTTTTAAATTTACGATAATTTTCACGCATTTTTGAAGTCGAATATTCGGCATTTTGGAAACTACGATTTTAAAATTCAAAGTCAATAATTTTATTTTTTTGCGTTTTATCGCCTCTGTCGCTTACGCAGATGCAGACATAACGAACGCAATATTACCGTACTCCCGCAATTCAGGCTTATCATGGTGCGAACACGTCATCGTATTTCAACATTTTCGTCTAAAATTAACGGGGCCGCGCGCGCTGTTGCGCGAGGTTTCAGTTTCAAAATATGTTCTGAGTCGGCGCTTTGCGCCTTCAAAGAGCCATGAGCACAGGCGCCGTTTTCGCTGTATCATAAATTTTTTTTAAATTTTGCAAGTTATTATTATTCGGTTCCAAATTTTGTGCGTGTTCGATTGAGCCCAAAAACAACTGTGGCCAATTCGGAGTTTGCGGCACCAATTTAAGCGTCGACGCGGTTGCAAAACTGACCGGTTCGCGGCGACGGCGAAACGCGTGCAAACACAAATGGCGCCGCTACCGTAACACACGTTTGCCCAATAAGGGACATCGTTTCGGAGGCGTAACACACGGACGGATGGACACATCTGGATCAGGGCCGTGCATCTTTCGACTTTCGACTTTTCCTCGAAAGTCAACTCAAAAGTGAGTCCCGGAGCGATCAGCCTGCGAATTCAAAATTCTGCGATGGGAGAAGGCGGCGAAGAATTCTTTCGCTTTCGCATGCATTTCCCGTCATCTTTGCTTCCTTCCGCCCTCATTGTGCAATGGGATTTTAATATACGACGACTTATTCGATTTGACTGTAATTTGACTTTTCACTTTCGACTTTCGTTTCGATAATTTTGGCTTTGAAGCATTTTACGGTAATTTTAATTAACAATTCTGTCAAAAAACCTTTTTTAGTTCTATAACAAACGCAATTGCATGGTGTTAAATTAGTTTTAAATGACTAAAAATTCGAGTTTTTATTATTTAAACTTTAAAAAATAGTTTTTTCAAATAAATTCTGTAAATTTCTTCGAAATGTTTGTTTTGAAGTTTTTTAAGCGTAGAAATTTGTACAGTTACAATTTTTTTGCTTTAAAAAAGAAGGAACCTTATGCTGTTAAATTGGTATTTTCGAATCCAAAATTGCTCGTCCGCGCTTGCTTTTACCAATTATTTTTGAGGTGTGGATTGAGGATCTATTTATTCAAAATTGTTTCCAACGTTTTCGGTTTTTTTTTTACTTTAAAGCATTGATTAATTAAAAGCATTTTGAGGGTGATTCTGCGACTCTGCGGTTTCAGAATTTCAGTTTTTAAAAAAGCGCAAATGCGAACTTGCGAAAAGTAACGAACGCAATATTACTGTTCACTGTGCTACCCTTACAGTCAGATCGTGAGACCACTCCATTGACTTTTAATTTTGTTTACTAAATCGTGAATTTCTTTGCCAGAGTCCGATGCGACTTCTTCTCTTAGTCACTGCTTTATTCGGCGCTTCTTTCGCATGGCCTGATGGAGCCCCTTGCGTGCGCGCCGCCTACGAAAGCATGAACCCTCTTGAGGCAGTCGAGCACCAAGGAGGTCTTCAATTGACCGTTCCACCCTACACCATCGAATTGGAACAGAAGTGCTATTGGAAGAATCAACCCATCGGAGGTAGACTCTTTCTAAGGCTTCTTAAAGTTTTGATTTTGGTTTTAGTGGTCTTGAGGGGTAATTCAACCAAGGACAAGTTCAAGGGCTTTGTCATCCAGCCTCTTGTGTATCAAGGAAGCCGTGCTGGAGGAAGGTAATAGGGTCACGCCAAAAATCTTTCAAATTTTTGAATTTAATTTTAAGAATCGGTCAATTCCTTCGATTAGACGACAACGGCTCGTGGCAACAGCAATGCTTCCGCCTGAAAGACTCCGTCACCCACTCGCATCAAGAGAACAAAAAGAAGATTCGCCTCTGGTGGAAGAACGACGACGATGACTCGGTGTTCGTCCAATTCGTGTAAGTGCAACAAAGCGAAAGCTACTTAGTCACCCGCAGCCACTCAACAAGGGTATGGTCGAAGGTCGGCAAAACTGGTTTGTGACATAACGGTCGGAGACCGGCGTCCGAAGTAATCGCATTTGTTCCACCGAGGGGATTCCAGGGGTGTGCAAAAACTGGTGTGCAAAATTACATGGAACAAATTTGTAAATTTTTAGATTTTTGAGCTTATGAAAACGCATCTAATCTGATTTATGAAGGCCTCAAAAATAAGGCACTTGAGGAGTGAAGGTCAAACGGATTAGCTTAAAAAATAAAAGAATGTGTAACTAACCACTACACCACAGTCATTGGCAACCGTGCTTATGTTTGCTATACCATGACTGAGTTCAGCTTTTTGGCACTCGTTAACATGAGCTCTGTCACACAATGTAAGCAACAAACACTAGGCAAAAGTCACACCAAAGTTTTAGAAATTTAGCATGCGCACAGTAACGCGCGAGAGCGTTAATTGGTTAAAAATTGAGGTATTCCATGGATTTCAGATATTATCATGCCAAAAACTGTTAAAAGTTGAATCGTTTTTTGATGTTAATTGAATTGCTCGAAAAGTCTGAAAAATCCTGTTATTTATTATTTGGATCTAAACGTTGATTCGAATGTGCAGACTTTCTAATCAGCGATGACAAAAAAATACTACTTTAAACAATTCAAATCCATAATTTGAAAATGCATTGTGATCAATATTAATCGTGGCTCAAAAAAATACAAAGTGTCATCTAACACGAATTTCAAACTCACCGGCGACAGCGACGGCGACAGCAATAAAATTGTCAGTTGTCAAAGAATTGTCAAAAATTGTCTAAGAAGTCAATAAAACTAACCAGAACTGGAAAGGTGTCGCCGAGGGGTGTTAAAACTCAAATTTTGCCTTGTCGCTGTTGCTGTCGCGCATTAACAAAAACGCATTGTTACTCGTTCTTCGAAATGATTTTGTAGCAAACGCGCTCAACTCAAAATTCCAATCCTTTGGAAAAACTGTTTCACACTGAAGAATTTTAGTGCTACCGTCGTCAAAGCTCAAAAAGTGTTCTGGGTCAAGTCCGTCATGTCCGAGCCTCTACCTCCTTGCCGCGTCCAGCGCAAGATGGACGGCTTCGTGGCTTCCCAGATCACCCCTCCTCCGGCCGTGAAACAGTTCAAGATGGACACGTGGCGTCAATTCAACCTTCAAATGGCGAAGACCGCAAGATCTATCAATGGATTTGCTCCTGACAACATCGACGACGGTAACGTTCAAGATCCGCAGTTCGCGATGAAGCCCGTTCCTACCACTGCCGCTCCCGTGCCTCCCCCTACCGTTTCTATCATTGCGAGACCCGAGCCTGTTGCTCACAGCCTCTAGCTCCTCAGCATCACACAACGGTTGCTCCTTCTGTACAACGACAGAAGCTGACTAGAATCATTCCTGTGCCCCATATGATCTCGAACAAACGTGAGTTGATTACTTGTGTTTAAAAAATGCCAATTGAAATTTCAACAAATGAACATTAACAATCAATATGTTTAAAGTCAGATGGTTGCATCTGGAAATTGTACGAACTTACACTTCTGTATAGCCTGATAATTGAACTGTGGTTTTCAAAATAACAACGTATTAAAACCAATTTAAACAATTGCTTTAATTTGATAACAACGAAATTGCCAGAAAAACGTCCAGGCCAGCAGTGCCAGTGCCGAATAGGATAGTAGAGCCAAAACTACAAGGCACACATTGATTACAAAATGCTTCCAATTAAAATAATGCAAAAAATTAAAAAATTCGAGAATTTGAGATGCAGGGAAGGTGAAATCGATGTCTTTGGCATTAGCGCTGTAAAAGTATGATCACTGGCGTTGGCGTCGGTCAGTACAAATATTACTTTTGGCTCTTTCACGTCAAACTGGGATTGTTTGATTAGTTTGGAACAAAGTCCTTTTATAGTGTAGCTCATACACACAATTTACACAACAAAACTGTCACACTCATTATTTACTGCGTATCCAAGACAGCCAATTTTTTAGATGCACGTGTAGCATGACCATAGCCGCTTGCCATGTGGGACGCCACAATGTAGCTAAAACAGGCTTTAAAGGGAGACGGTCACCGTTTTTTCGCACCATCACAGATCGCGCTTATTTCTGGGGCAGGGGGGGTTTCAAAGTCGCTGATTACAATTTTAGCGTCAATTGCGAGAAACGGCTTCAGGCCTGCGCAATATCGCAAAGTTCGGATATGGGAAAAAGGAGAATTTTTCCAGTTTTTAAGTGTTGACGCTACTGCCCTGTACAATCGCGTCGGCCACAATGGAATAGGGTTTGCAATTTTTCGGCGGTCAAAATTCTCGTTTTTCTTTGCGATTGTGCAGTTTCTTGTAGGATTTTGAGAGGATTTCTGAATGAACATTTCCCCACAACGCGATGAACACAAAAAATTCGACCAAAGGCCACATTACTCCGTTTTCATCATAGCCGATTGTGGTTTGTGCAGAGTAATCGCGTTGGGACCGCTCAACGACTTGTAAAATTCTCTTTTTTGTCATATTTGAACTTTGCCATATTGCGCAGTCCTGAAGCCGTTTCGCGATTCTGACTCTAGAATCGTGATCAGCGCTTTTGAAAACACCTGTCCCAAAAAACGACGAAAAATGCCATGTCTCTGTCTCTTTAACGGTTCTTTAACGTCTTCAACTTAAACTTCAACGATTGTTGCTTCGTTTTTTCTTACATGGCATAAATTTATTTGTTGTGCTTGAAAAATCAAAAACACAATTTTCAGAGTGTGAGAAAACAAAAATCATCTAAAAAATTGCAAAATGGCGTCAGTTGTCACTAATAAGTCTAAGGGATCGGCAGTACCGAAACAAAAAAAAACAGAAAACATCAATTTTTTTCAAATGTTGTACAATTCGAACAGAAAAACAAAAACACAACAAATAATTCAAGTTCAAAATTAGAAAGCGCTAATTCAGTGTTTTGATTGTGGGAAGCTTACTCAAAAAATTATGTGTAAACCAATGTCCAACAAAATGGCGCGCGAAAAAATTCCGGAATTTAATTACTTTGTTTTCCCAAATTACATCGATTTTCGTATTTTTACCAGACCTAACGGTTTAAAGTTCCTCAAGATTCCTGCGCTACTGAAAAATTGTGGCAAAAAGACGAAAAAGTCAAAAAATATATGGTTCTTTAAAATTTTCAAACCCTTTTTCAAGCCCATCTCACTGCTCCGACGACTCCACAACCTACGCTTGAACAACAGGTCGTCATGTCCCGTCAATTCGTAAACCAGCCCAACCCATTCCAACAAGAGAGGACGCCTTTCTCTGCCACCAGGTTGGTCATGAGACCCGAAGTTAACCGTAAGGAAGTATGCACTTGATTCAAAAATTATGTTCAAATTTAGAATGCTTCGATCTGGAAGCCCCCAACAGCTGCCGCGGCTGGGCCCAATTCTGCGGCTTCAACCTCTACGTGCAGCAATTCTGCCGCAGAACGTGTCGGTTCTGCTAACCACCTAAAAACGTGTTAAAATGTTAAAACTCTTGGGTGAACATTTGGTTGTGAAGTTGTGAGATGTTGAAGACTTAAATAAATCGGTTAGTGTGAATGGATGAGGAGGGAGAAGACCGAAATTTGGTTTTAAAAGTTGCACTCACAAACTCCAAAGTTCGAAGTTGTCAAACTCAAAAAAACCAAATTTAATTTTGTTTTTTAAACGTTATATTCTCAAGACCGCCAGTATAGGTGGCTGCCTCGTAAACTGAGCACAAAAGTGATTTAAATATTTTGCAGTTTAACAATCAAGATCGCTCGAAAACCCCTCCGCAAGATATCACATTTCGTAACCCCGTTTTATGCGTGCAGTTAATTTTTTTCGGCGTTTTCGTGCAAGGTTTGACGTCGGAGATCGCCATCAAATTGAGCAGGTGGCGTTAAAGCAAATCGGCGATTTACAAGCAAGCCACATGTCGATGAGGAACGGACAAAAAATGTTTACAACGGAGAGATGATTGCTTGCAAGCAGGAAGTGGAGTAGAAAACCAAACCATTTTAATTTTCCATGGCGTCAGTCGAAAACCGTGCTTGAATTGGTTGAAAGTAGCTTTGTAACAGGTCCCACAATTTCAGAAACTACGCGGAGTCTAACGCGTTTTACGGAGACCGAGAGACGCGGGCTATGGCGTTGCTGACTGGTTAAATGGGAGTTGTGGGTTTTAAAATCTGAAAAAGTAGATTTACATTAAATATTGATTGACCGTAGACGGGGTTTTTTAGGTTGTGGACACGAAAGAGAAGACGAGCATGAATATTAGAAGAGCAGGATGCGGAAAATTGCGGAAAAAAATGAAAAAATGAAAAACGAATTAAATTATACAATGGATGAGTCGTTCCCCAAACGTTCCAAACTAGATCACGAAAATTCACTAGTCGCCAAAATCCCAAAAAAGCTTCTGAACCCTCGTTCACACTCTTCCGTACCGAACATAAGCGGCAAAAAATACCAAAAAGATAAGTCAAACGTTTGTGGCGAAATTCGTGTTTCTGAAAGTATCGATTAATCTTCGACCTTATTGACCTTCGCGTGCGATATTTTGGTGACTGTTGTTGAAATAATTATCACTTTGAAAATTAAAAAAAAGTAGGAGGCAAAAAATATTTTAAAAACTGACTGGCTTGACCACGAAAAATTCCTGAATACGTTGTAAAAATGAAAATATATTTAGCTCTCTGAATCTCAGCTCTGCCGATGAGTTCTCCGAGCTTTTAAATTTAAAATTTTATATAATTTAATTTAAAAAGTTGTGAGTTTTGAAATCTGAAATCTGAATTTGGACGCTTGAAAACATCTTATCTTATATTTTCGACAATTCAATTCCTTTTTCAATTTTTCAGTTTTATGACAACTAAATTTCGTTCTTTTCGCAATTGATTAAATCAAATATCACCAAAAATTTTGAATCAAAAAATAAATTATTAATTATAATTCTTAAATAATTCGGTAAAATTTGCTTCGAGAGTCCTTCCGCTGCTTCGCAAAGAGAGTATTCGTCGACCATTCAACGGTAACAAATCTAACTAAAAATTTTACCCATGAACCTTGAAAAATAATCTGTTTAACTCAATTATTTTTTGTATTTGAATATTTTTGTTTTTGCAAAAATGACAAAAAAGCTTTCTTATTCTTTTATTCTTCTGTAACTACAGCTGTACAAGAATTCAAAGTTTAAAATGTTGAAGTCGCTGGCCGCCAAAAAATAGTCTCAAAAGGTTCCAAAAACAAGTGGTCGTTGTTGTCAAAAAAATTATTTTAAAACATCTTGATTTTAGTTTCTGCTTACGACCCATATCTCCATCTCGCCCAATCAACAAGTTTCTGAATTTGCGCATAATAAAAAGTTTTTATAAGCTTGGAGAGCTAGCTCAGTGTCATCGACGACAGATCGATAGTGTAATATCTCTTTCCCATCCCTTTCCTTTCTCAAACCGATTTCCAAACATAAAGTCAGTGTTTCCGCAGTCGCGTGAGCGCCAAAAAATAATAATTTACTGAAAACTACTCAAAAATAGCAGCCGATGGCGTAAAACCGTAAAACCAACGAGAAAGAACGTTTTATTTCTAAACTTAAAAAAAAAATCAAATTTTAGCTGCAATTAACAATTAAAATTTCAAATTAAGCTCTTCGAAATTGAAAGCGGGACGAAGTACAACTATGCAAAATATATTTAGAATTTTAATTGATTTTTGGGATGTTTTAAAATGAAATTTCTGTTGACAACCCTCAACTCCCAATGCACCCCATCAACAAGCCTCAATCACCACTTGAACATTCAGATTTCCTAATATTTATGCTCGTCTCCTCTCTCTCTCTCTGGTTTCAACAACCCAAACAACTCCGTCTCCGGTCAATTAATCCACCTCTCCAAGATCCAATCATCGAAGATTGATTATAAAGATCTGTTTTCACAACCTCTTAAGCGAATCTTTGTAGAGGTGATTCACCGGCTTCTCGAACGTTCCTTAGCTACCTTGATACTTTTTGTCCGAGCCGCCAGGGTGTGGTTCTCTGTTTGCGCAAGCCTCCGCTGCCTGATCGATCTCTTCAAACCTAATGAAATCGAGCGAATCAAGGCTCAACAAAACATGATGCTCTTGACAACACAAACTTCGCCGACCCGATCATCTGCACATATCAGCTGCTGTCAAGCGAACAAAAGAGCCAGAGCACCCAATGGCCGCACTTGATTTTTGTGACGTCAGATCGCATGTAAGAACGGTTTTTAGTCGTCTTTGTCTATTCAAAAGATGAGAGGATAACAGCGGCGCATCTTGTGGTAAGTGCGAATTGCGTCAAAAGCGGAATAAAAATGGTTTTTGTTTGCTTTCGGGAACGTTTGGGCTTTTGAGCTGGAGGGTTGTTGAAGAAGAATGGATACCTGAGAAGCTGGATCTTAAAAAATCTGGACTTAAGAGTTTACAGATCAGCAGTGTTAAGAAGTTACTTTGAAATTATTTTTCACTTTTAAGTGTTTTTATAAAAGCTCGAATGTTTTGGGTTGACGCTTAGCCTCTATTTCTACATACATTTGATTGATTTGTATTGAAAAACTCGAGAGCTTTCACTTTCAAGTACCAATCGAAATTTCGATACTTAATCGCACGTTTCTTGATGGCGTCACCTGGCGTATATAAGCGATCCGATCACCTAAAATTCGTCTTCCAAACCCATTTTTAGACGTTTTTACGAATGTAAACACCATCGTTTATTTTAGCTCTTTTCTCAAAAATAACCGTTGTTTTCATAATTTTGAGCGCGATATTACAACACACTCTAAAAAAGTTGAAACGATAGGAGCCAACAGATCATGTTAACACTCTTCTCGCGATCTAATAAATTGTGCAAATCCCGAAAATTTCGCACTAATTCGCACCAAAATCTTAGTCTTCACTCGCGTAAATTCGAGAAAAACGGAATTGAAAATTGGCAAAAGGAAAAAAAAGCGTCTGAGGGGAATCGAACCCCTGTCGATTGCTTGGAAGGCAACCATGCTGACCATTACACCACAGACGCACATGTCCGACCACATTTCATAGCAGTCATGTCAGGCAATCCTAGACCGGTTACGTAGGTGACACGTCTCTAACGTTTAGTTTATTCAAACTTAGGTTATTTTCCACAAAACAATGAATTACAATGTTTCACACGTTGTACGCCTAGCTGTCATATGAATTAAGACTTTTCGTGCGCTTTGACGCGTCTCCACCTCGACCTCCTCTCTGTTATGAACAAACGGCTGCTCCCTGTCGACATAATCGTGCATTAATTTAGCCAGTTTACATACGTGGTCACGTTTGTTTGAATACACTTTCATCCAAATCGCTTCGAAATTGCGACATTGGATCCAAAATTCGAATCCTGTGACCAACTCTTCGTTCAAGTCGATAGAGCACGTATACAATTCTTCTAAGGTAAACGTTTCTATCGCTTTAAGAATCACCTTATCCAAGTTTTGTGGGTATACTTGGTTACAATCAATCCTACTCAAGCGGTTCGCAGCTAGAAGCAGTTCTTCCACGTCCTTAGGGAGAACATCAAAGCTAGCGATTTCAAATCTCACACGACAAGAGCTCTTTCTTAAGACCATTTTCAGGGCTTTTAAGACTTCTTTTGTCAAGGGGTGACAAATTCTAGCTTCTTCACGAGAGCCGTGGCCAACATTTATAGATACGATCTCAAAATCGGCTTCTAGGACGTTAGGAAGAGAAAGGTCGCATCTAAAATAGAGGTCTCCCCTATCAGACGTTATGTGGAGAGCACAAATTCCATTCTTGAGCGATCTTCGAGCCATAGACCAACGAGAAGATAGCTTAGGCATTTGACAGTCCAGCTCCAAGGAGTCCAAGTAAGCCTTAACGTCTTCTACAAAGACTCTTGGCACTAAATCCATTGTAATCGATATATATCTCGGAATGAAAAGAAGCTTTTATGCGCTAGTTTCAAAAAACAATGCTAAAACTGATTTTCACACTTTTCCATTCAATCGTGACAACCCCAACTCAGAGCCCGATCGTATCGAATATCCTCCCTTCAATTCTTACACCGCCTTCCCACCAAGCGGACTGAAATATTAACCCCACCAGTCATCGACCATATGTTTCAGGGAGCGAAAAACGTCTCCATTGACCAACAAGTAGCCATTGGGAAAGTCGTTATTTCCCGCTCCGAAGCCGGCGTACTTTACACCGAGAAGAAAAACTTGCTTGCGTGTGACGAAGCGACGCGAGCGGACGGAGAGGAGTGGCTTACGGAGGGAGAAGCGAAGGAAGGATTGTTTGCCAGTAGTCTTGTTGGTTTGTTGGTGGGTTGTGAGTCGGTCGGCGGATCGAGAGGAGACGGAGATCCCTCGAGAGAGGGTCTGGCACGAGAGGTGGTCGCTGTCGAGAGCCTCTCCATTGTTTCTCTTCTCTGTAGGATGTTGGATTTTGAAGCAAGGAGAGATCGGTCTTGGGATCGATTTGGTATTTAGGATGCTCGTTTGAGTGGAAACTGCTTTTTTAAGTTTCGAAAGCTAAGGCAAAGAATTATATTGCTTAAAAACGTAGGAAAAAAGTGTAAACTTAAAAATCAAAAATATAAAAACTTCTGCGTCTGAGGGGAATCGAACCCCTGTCGATTGCTTGGAAGGCGACCATGCTGACCATTACACCACAAAAGCGTCTGTAGCAAACTATCCCGAATCGGTTATCACCTTCATGTTTCCAATTTTTGTTTGCATAATTTATTAACCTTTTTTATGCCCAGCACGCTTCCACTGCGCCCCTCTGCTGCCTATTGTATGCCTCTCCAAATGCATTATATCCTTCTCTGCTATTAACTCATATATTTACGTGGTTTCAGAGCTCATTTTCCTCAATTTTTTAACCACTTTAAGGCTTGTTGGCGCAGCTGCGACCCATCTGTTCTCACCTTCCCTTTTCTGGTGCTTATTTCACCAAAACCTGCTTCGTCTTGCGTCTTGGTCACACGTTAAGTTCGTCAAGCAACCTATCTGCGAAATGTCGGAACTGATTCAATTCCACAACGGACGTCGCGTTTTGGATCGCGATTTCTTCCATGAAGAGTTCTCCACCGCCGATTATCTCAAGGACTTCTACTCGCGTGTGGATGACCAAGCGATGCAATTTGTGCTCAACTTTTTGCCCACGCTGGTCGCCCGAGTGGGAAAAATAGATCGCGTTTTGGACTTTGGTGCTGGACCGACCATCCATGTCGCCGTCGCTTTCAGGAACACGGCCAAAGAGGTACGACCATCCTTTTTTAGCTTTTTAAGCCTTTTTTGTAGATTTACATAGCTGACTACCTGCCTCAGAACCGCAACGAGTTGCTCAAATGGCACAACAAGTCTAGCCACTTTGAGTGGGACGAAACTCTCAAGATTCTGGCCAAGGCCGAAGGAACCTCCTTCCCCGAACAGGTCACCATGGAACAGAGCGCTCGTGATAAGGTGCGTCCAATTAAACAACAATTGCGGAACATAAATCGAGTGTGAAGAAATCGTCTCGTTTCGCTTGTCCCCTCGCAAAAACAGATCTTGTTTTCGCGACGCCAATGGACGTCTCTGGCGTCGTTGGGAGACGGGCAGCTGATGCATGGATGTTAAACAAATTTTGAAAAAGATTTTTAAAATAAAAAAAAACACAAGAAACTAAAAATTAAAAACAAAAATTCACTGCGTCTGAGGGGAATCGAACCACTGTCGATTGCTTGGAAAGCGCTGACCATTACACCACAGAAGCGTCCATTTCACGACATCTCAAACCCGCTATACGCGTTTGAATTTTAGGTCAAGGGAATCTTCCACTGCGATTGCCTCAAATCTCCCTCTGTCGATGCTCCTCAGAACCTCGCTGGCCAGTTCAACGTAAGCTAATCCCAATTCTACTCATTTTAACCGTAATCCTAGGCCATTGTGACCATCTTCTGTATCGAATACTGCTGCAAAACGCAGGCCGAATACAAACAAAGCATCGCAAACGTGGCTGAGCAGATCGCTCCTGGAGGCCATTTCATCATGGGCGGTATTCTGGAAGAAACCTGGGCTTCTTTTGGAGGTCGCATCTTCTCGTGCCTCTACATCACCCAGGAAGTCATGTTCCAAACTCTCCGTGACGCAGGTCTGGAAGTCGACGACCCTAAAGAGTGCAAATACTACGAGGTCAACGGAATTTTCCTGATCTGTGCCAAGAAGAAGGAGAAGGAAGTGTAGAAAGTGACGGCATTTTTTGCTCAATTGTGTCAGCTTTTTATTTATTTGTAGACTGACGTAGTTTGCTCCTATGTCCTGTAGAGTGTAAATAGAGTAAAGGTTCTTAGCATTTAAACAAAACGTGTAAAACATAAGAAAACAACAAAAATGAAAAATACTGCGTCTTAGAGGAACGGAGCTCCTGTCAATTGCTTGGAAGGCAACCATGCAGACCATTATACCACGAACGCGTCCATTTTAGAACGTCTCAAAGTAGTTAGATAGCTGATAACTCGTCATACTTAGGAATACATTGCGTGTCCTAAGTTGTAATAGACGTATGAAACCCTTTTTCATTTCAGCGTGGTTTTTTGCAATTTCTGCCAATTTATGTCTTAGACCTTCCTTAGCATATCCTCTCATCGAAATGGCTTTCAAATTGCGACAATTGAACCAAAATTCCAATTTTGACACCAATTCTTCGGTCAAGTGTAAACGCTTCTATCGCTTTGTGAATGACTTTGTCCAAATTTATTGGGTATGTAGGAGCGCAATTAATCATATACAAGGGGTTGGTAGCTAGAAACAGGTTTTCGACGTCTTGAGGCAAGGCATTAAATCTATAAATTGCAAAGCTTGCACGACAAATACTCGTCCTTATCGCACTTTTTAAAGCTTTTCTAACCTCGTTTGTGAATAGATAGCTATCGTGGATTATATCTACACGTTTGACTTTTATCAGCTTAATTTTGATCTTTTAAATCTTTGTTTAGATCAACAGAGAACATATTCAGCTTGTTTCTATCGCTTTAAGAATGATCTCAACCAAATTTTTTTACGTACGCTTGCCTACATTAGATATTGCTTTAACGGATGACAGCTAAAAGCAGTTCCACCATTTTCCTAGGGAGAACATCAAAGCCTGAAATTTCAAATTTTACATGGCAAGAGCTCTTCATAAGAACCTTTTGTAGAGCTTTTAAAGCTTTCTTTGTTCAAGACGTGACATTGATCGGCTACCTTAGGACGCCCACAGTTGACAGTGATAAGATCAATGTCAAGATCGGCTTCTAGGACTTCAGAAATGGCGAGAGAGTCAGCGTTTCCCTCACAGTCAAAACACAGGTTACCATTCTGTAAAGAGCACAAACGCCATTTTTTGACGATTTTAGGGTCGCAGACCAGGGAGTGGATAACAGGGAAAAACAATATTGTAGGTGAGTCTTGATATCTTTTACAAAGAGTCGTGGGATCAAATCTTTGTTCATCGATATGAATCTAACGATGAAAGTGGGTTTTTATGCGGTAGTTTTAAAAATCGATTCTACGAAGTGTGATCAGGGTCCTAAGACGGCTTTCGCACAATCAGACCAACGCGAATAAACAAAAAACGGTTTTCAATTAACAACAAAAATCTTTGGAGGTATGGGGAATCGAACCCCAGCCCTCTCGCATGCTAAGCGAGCGCTCTACCACTTCCAACATCACTCTCTTCTCATAAGACCCGTAAGATTTCGTAAATTTCGATCTTACAGAAGACTTCCTTGACCCTATTCAACACAAAAACCCTACCTTTTTGCTCTCATCGATCACCTCTCTGATAAAGTCTCGGTTTTCAAACATAGCGCATCATCGCAATTTAGAACAACCATCGGCGGTGGGTATCATTACTGCATCTCACACACGGGCACGCGAAAATAAGAGCCTCTTGGGATGACCCACATCTCCGAGGCGCGCATCCTTCAAGGTCGGAAGGTCTCCTTAAGCGAATCAATTAATTTTGCGGTTCACTCCGCACTGTTTCAACTCGGTCAAACGCGATGGTGCAGGCTGACCACCATCACCCGAGGAGCCTCGCGGATCGAGTGTTTTATAGATTTGGGTATTTGGTGAGTTCAATGACCTGAGGAACTTTTATCCTTAAAATTTAGATCGGTTCTTATCCTGGCTACGTGATTCTGTTCTTCACTTTGCTTACCGCAATCTGCAGCCTGGGACTTTTGAATTTTGGAGAGCTTAATGACATTGAAGAGCAGTTTACGCCGCTGGACAGCCCTTCTTGGACTGAAAAAAACGTTTTTCAGGAATTCATTGGGTTGGCTCTAAGCTTGAACCCTAATTTGACCAATTTCGGTTTCAGACATGACGGAGAACCCTACGGAAGCAAGGTGTTTGTTCAGTCTAGAGATGGAGGCACCCTCCTACGCCCGAAAGAAGCTGAAGCCTTAGTTGAACTTATCGATTACCTAGAGAACAACGTTACGGTAGATAAGATGGGCTTCAGAGACCTATGCACAAAAGCTTGTGACACAAATGATCTTGTGACGTTCATTTTTACGGCTTTGACTCAGAATATCTCTACGCTTATTGATCCCAGGAAGCCTGATCCTAATCTGAGGCTCACTTATCCTACGATGAAGCTTTTGGATAAAGTTATCTATGTGGGTGACAAGTTCTTTGGCGTGGATACAACCAAATCTAAGGTAACACATTCGTTTATTTTTGAGCAGATTGAAATTATGGCTTTTTTAGTCCCGAAACGATCGCGGAGGAATCATAAACAGCGTGAAACTCGTGGAAATCGGCTTTCAAGTGTTTATGAAAAACGCATCCCACAAGGCTCTCATGGAACGCTGGGACACCGAGCTCTGGGGCGCTATCCAAGACATCAACCTTAACTCAGATCTCCTTGAAATTGTGTTTATCAATCAAGCAATGATAGCCAATGAGGTTCGCCGTACAGGCCTTAGCGCTACTCCTTTCCTCATCGCTTGCATGGTCATGTTTGCCACGTTTAGCTTGGTCACTACTTCTCAGTAAGCCTCTGCTCATTTTCATGTCCACTTTAAAGCTATTTCAGCCCAGAAGAAAACCACCCAGTAGCTGTTATCGTGGGTGTTCTGCTGCCAATTTTCGGAATTACGTCGTCCTTTGGCGTCTTGGTTGGAGCCTTTGGATTGGCCTATCAGCCAATCGTGACAGTGTCCATTTTTCTGGTTTTGACAGTTGGAATTGATGATTTGTACTTGATTATTGCTGCCTGGAGGTCTACCGATTCGAAATTGGCGATTAATGAGTAAGTGAGAATCACAAAAACGCAAAAAATTCCTAAAAAAAGAGATTAGCAGCAAGTGAATTGGATCCACCGACTTTTGGGTTATAGGCCCAGCACGCTTCCGCTGCGCCACGCTGCTGTTCAAAACAAACTTGTATAAATGCGCTATGTCCTCGCTTTTTTCAAGTTTTTGCTTAATTCTCACATTTTTAGCCGCCTTGGAGAAACACTCGTCGAAGCCGGCCCCTCCATTACCCTGACGACTCTAACCAATGTGCTGTCCTTTGGAGTTGGCGCGTTCACCTCAACTCCTGCCATCCAAGTATTCTCTATCTACACCACTGTAGCCATCGGAGTCGCCTTTTTCTATCAGGTGTTCCTTTTTGGCGCTCTCCTCACTATCGCTCCTAATCGCCTTGCCTGCAAGGGTCCTAAAGTGCTATATAGCATCCAAAAGTTCTACCATAATTTTGTAAGTTTTTTCACTTTTGAGCGAGAGTTTCATGAGGTCTTGTTTAAGATCAGGCGCTTATCCAGGGCTCTCGCTTCTCCCAATGCTCCTATCGCAGCTCTCCTCTTCTGGATCGTCTACTCAGGAGTCATCTACGTTGGATCTTCAAAAATGGAAGTGGAAATGAAAGCTGATAAAGTGTTCCTAGCTGACTCTCCTGTTCTTAAGTTTATCAATATGGAGAAAAAGTATCTGCAGAATGAGGCTGATAAGGTACACTAAGCGCATCCTTATGCATTATCTAAATTGCTCTTCAGGTCTTTCTAATTGTTCAAAACCCTGGAAATCTATCAGATTCCAACCGACGCAATGAATTCCTGCAGTTTGTGCATAAGCTGGAAATCTTAGACGATTCAAGCATAGGATTCCAATCCACTTCTTTATTCCTACGTCCCTATAAGCATTATCTAGAATACAATATGGTCGACAAAGCTGTAAGAATCACGCTAACCTAGTATTTCTAAAATTTTAGCTTTGTTTAGGTCACAGGATTTATGTCCTTTCACGAAGAGCCCTTCACCTACACGCTATTGACTCAGTTCTTAGACGAAAATCCTCACTGGCGTCCCGCTGTCCATCTAAATGCATCTGCCTGTGAAGTAGATCATCCCTCCTGCATTCAGGAATTCCTATTTACGACAGCTTTTCGAGGTTCTTCCAACATGAGCGCTCGTGCTGAAATTCTTGCCAAGTGGCGCTATCTAACTACCGAGTACTCTGACTTCAATATCACCGCCTACAATGGCAGAAATTACCTCTGTGACCAGTTGACTACAGTGGGATCAATAGCTATCGCTACCGTGCTCAGCACTCTTGTGTGCCTCGTCATAATCTGTATTGTCTTCATTGGGGAGACTGGCTCAATTCTATCAGCTTTGATTACAGTTCTATCCATTAATGCAGGCGTCTTTGCCATTATGCCTTTGTCAGGTAGCCTAACCTACAAGAAGCCTTAAAATCACATGTCCTTTTACTGGACGCAGTAGCCCTGTCAGGTCTCCTCATGGCCGTAGGCTTTAGTGTCGACTACACAGCGCACATCAGCTACCACTTCGCCAAATTCTCTAGCCACACCTACGCCGAGAGGATCCGCCTGACGCTCCTTTCGGTCGGGTGGCCCTCTGGGGAAGCTTGTCTGACCACTTCTATAGCAGCGCTCATCCTTATGGGCAATAACAGCCAGCTTATCGACACGTTTGCCAAAACTGTCCTTATAGTAATTCAGCTCGGATTCATTCACGCGATCTTCCTTTTGCCCGTTCTTCTGATCACTACAAACAGGTATTTTACATCACTTTTAGGCAATTTTTAAACACTATTTTTAGATTTATAATGCTGGTAAAACGCACATTTGAAACAACGAAAACGGTGCCAGTGATCGAGGAAAAGAAGACTCAAGAAGTGATCGCTTCTGGTGCTTAATATCATATTGTGTTAGTTTCTCGAAGCGGGTAATAAACGTACATTTGGTAATTCAATAGACGCAAAAAAATCGTAAAAGTGGAAGAGAAACGAAGATGAACTCAAAAACCAAAACACCTTTATAAAATAAAGGAGAACGATCCAGAAGTGTCCGTCCGTCTGGATACAACTGTGATCAATGGATAGAACTTTGATCACAAAATCTTTCGACGCGAGTTGCCTGATTGAGCGAACTGGGTTACGGTAGCGGCGCCATTTGTGTTTGCGAGCATTTCGTCGTCGCCGCTGCGATTTTCGTGGTTTCGCGCGCCGTGTCGAGCGGCGGTCGAAGAGCAGCGGTGAAAATTTTGAGGTTTCAATCGCGCTTTTGGTAGAATTCGAAGCGCCAAGGTCGCCTGTGACCGAGAAATCGTTCAAACAAGGCGTGTAGCGCCGAGGCTGTTGCAACATAGGAATCTGTGAGGTATAAAGTGGCAGAAGACAGCTTAAAGTGCTATCTTAAGTTAACGAATTACACGTATTGTGGATTATGACGAGGTGGAGATAAGGAAGAAGTGTAAGCATCAAAACGTAAGTTTTAAGCTTTGATTTGAAACCAATATGATTACGAGATCTGTTAAAAAATGGTAAAACCGGTTTACAAATGACAACCAAAAACAAAAAATGATTAGCAGCGAGTGGTTTCGATCCACCGACCTCTGGGTTATGGGGCCAGCACGCTTCCACTGCGCCACGCTGCTGTCTATCCCGATCGCTTACAACGGATACATATAGCTTCGCTAGACATGTCATTTTTAGACAGTTGCCAAGCCAAACACCAACTTTCATTTTTAACTTTTCGCAATTTTTCGACCGGTCGTTCGCTGTCATGTTTCATGTGACCTTCAGTGCCTCTTTCCTTAATATGACCATCGCTGATCTGATCGCCGATTTTATCTCAACATCTAAATTACTTTTAGCTGTCTTCAAATTCCAAAAGTGAATCCTGAGTCTATTAGGTTTTCTTCCATTGCAAGACACAAAGTATGCCTGCACCCACGAATACCTCCTTTCAAAAGCACTTTTAACGCATTGTACTTGATGAATGGCGACTATGGAAATCCCGTTAACTGGCTGAACACGTCTTCCGAAAGTCGGTTTGCGCGTGCGAGATCGGTCAATCGCCCCCGGCACTCTCCTGAGAACGCTTCTTCGTGATTCCAGAAACCTGTTTCAAAACCGCAAAAACCGTTTTATGGGAAGCTATAAGAGATTCAGCATAAACTACAAAACTGCTTTTCATTTTAAACCACCTATCTGGGTTCATTAGGTCATGTGCTTAAGGATCTCTTATTCATCACCCTAGAAAACCCTTTTCTCCTCCAGACGTGAACGACCAGTCCTATCCGGAAATCCACGATCATCGAGATGTCGGGAACCGCTATTGCGCTACGGAAAAAACGTTAATCGCGTTTTCATTTTTTGGAAAATTAGATTTATTGAAACCTGGAGCGATTTAAAATGGGAGAAGTTCGTTTGTGAAGTGTAAGTGCGGAGTTGCGGAATTCGGAATTAATTTGGTTTTTCGGGTTTAAGAGGGGTTTTATGAGACTGCGAAGGAAAGCAAAAACGTATTTAAGGATACAGGAGACACCTGAAACCGGAAAAAGTCAAAAGACATCTAATGACATTTAGAGGCAAGATTATGGTCTCTAAAACAAAACAAAAAATGCATCTCGTTTAAATCTTGCAATAAAGAGCCGTTAAAAAACTGAAAACGCGTCTAAAAGCGTTAAAACTACACAAGTGCCTTTTTGTGTTATTCTCCAATATTCCATCTTTCGGGTTAGAATTTCAAAAGCCAGGATTAGGCATCCAGATTAGAATTTAACCCAATTTGATCGTTTAGAATTAGTCATCTAAGCGCTGTTTTATGATATCAAAGCGATGTATGGTCACGAATTCATTTTGTTAGCCAGGATTTGAAGGTTCTACATAATACACGCACTCTCTCATTGATCTCCTGAGCTTCTCTTCCCAAATTGCACATCTCCTATTCCCAAAGCCGGATGCAAATCTCCATTAACAGGTTATCTGTCATCTCATAACCCCACAATAACCCTATAAGCAACACTCCTCCCCGGAAATTCGATCTTCTTCACCTTGCACTTGTCATCCTCCCCTCGTCAATTAATTCATTATTGGCTCCTAAAGCGAACTTTCACTGCCGCCTAACCGCGCTTCAGCCGCAACTGCATCTGCACATTCGCGTCTGACCCAAATCCGCGCCTTTCACTCTTGTGCGCCGCCGCGGTACTCTCGCCAGCGCCTATTGTTTCAATCCGCCGCGCGTGATGACTGCGGCTGCTTCCAAGGACGCTGGGAAGAAGAAGGGAAAGCTAGCGGATCGACTCTTCTACCAGACCGGTTTCTTGGCACGTTTTCACTTTCGATTTGCCTAAATTTACATGTTGCTTTCGCGTGTTTTTAGATTGGCTCTTATCCCGGATGGGTTCTTCTTGTTTTCACTCTGCTTACCGTTTTCTGCAGTCTTGGACTGCTCAATTTTGGAGAGCTTAATGACATTGAAGAGCAGTTTACGCCTTTGGATAGCCCTTCTTGGACCGAAAAAAACGTTTTTCAGAAGTTTGTTGGGTAAGCGGTTAACCTTGAATCCAATTTTGACAAATGTTGCATTTAGCCACGATGGAGAACCCTACAAGACCAAGGTCTTTGTCATAGCCCGAGATGGAGGAACCCTTTTAAGAACTGATCACGCTGAAGCCTTAGTAGATGTTATCCGCCATCTAGAACGCAACCTCACCGTAGATGGCCTTAACTATAGGGACATCTGCACAAGCGCTTGCGACACCAACGACTTGATCTCCTTTATCTTTACAGCGCTAACGAAGAACATCTCTTCTTTTATTGATCCCAGAAAGCCTGACCCCAATTTAAGGCTGACTTATCCGTCCATGAAGCTTTTGGATAAGGTTGTTTATGTGGGAGACAAGTTCTTTGGAGTTAATACGACTGTTTCTAAGGTAATCTTTTTTTTGAGGTAATGTTAGCTGATTCTAAGGTCCGCTTTAGTCCCGAAACGACCGAGGAGGCATCATGAATAGCGTGAAGCTCGTGGACGTCGAATTTCAGTCTTTTTTGCATAACGCTACCCACAAGGCCCAATTTATGAGCTGGAATGCGAAGCTGTGGAAAGCGATCGAAGACATTAACGACAGTCCAGGTCTCCTAGATATCGTTTCCATCAGTAAAGCGATGATCGACTTTGAAGTCAGTAGAACTGGCCTCAGCGCGGCTCCTTACCTTGTCGCTTGCATGGTCATGTTTATCGTTGTTTGCTTGCTGGTCACGTCACAGTAAGCGTTAATTTTTAGGTTTCTAAGCCATTAATAACACAAACTTTAGTCCAGAAGAGAACCACCCTCTAGCTGTAATCGTAGGCGTTATTTTGCCGATTTTCGGAATCATGGCTGCTTTTGGAACGCTGATAGGACCGTTTGGAATCCCGTATCAGCCGATCGTTACGGTTTCCGTGTTTCTCGTGTTGACGGTCGGCATCGATGATATGTTCCTGATCATGGCTGCGTGGAGATCGACCGATTCGCAGCTGGAACCCAACGTGTAAGCGGAACCGGGTCATGTTGACTGTGCTGGAATGAGATTAGGGAACTTCTCTGAGTGGAATTTTCGCGCTTTTCAGGAAGTGAATTTTGGCTATTTTTGGGTGATCGATAGAGGTGATTTTCTTCCTTTTTTGAAATTTTTAGCGGTAATTTTTGGCTAAAAATAGCAAACAAAACAGCCAAAAACGTGCAAAATCGTTAGCCCGAAAAACTATAGCAGCGAGTGGTTTCGATCCACCGACCTCTGGGTTATGGGCCCAGCACGCTTCCACTGCGCCACGCTGCTGTCCGCTACGTACATCCCCAAATGCATTATATCCTTCTTTGCTTTACAAGTGTTATGTAATGTAGTTTCCATGTGAGACGTCTGAGTTTACGATTTGATTGATTGCTTTCTGCTACCTTTAGTGTCTATTGAGAAAAGTGATTTTAGTATCTTGCCATACGTCTGCGTTTCAATTTGAATCTCCAGTTTAGGATTCTCTCGCGCCTTAAGGCAATGATATAGTTCAACGCGCGCGCTTCACGTATTCTTTGGTGTTTTGAAGCGCGCTTCATGTCTGGAGAGCGCGCGTGCCAACTTTAGCCAACTGAACGACGCGCGAGCTTCAACTTCAAAAAACGCAGCAGCAAATCAAGAGTTTTGGCGTTTTTTTGGTCAGAAGCGCATGGATTTTGAAAATAGGAGCGGATTCAACCGTTTGTTGGCGAGAGCTTTCGACTGATACCCGATTCATGCGAATCTGTAAAATTGACTCTTTTTTGGCCTATTTTGATCATTTCATTATTTGAAGATCTGCTTTCTCTGCTTCGAATAAACCTCAAAATAAGCAAATCTATGCTGTCCTGATCCAGGATAATTGAGAAGTAGCGATGCCCGGCGAAATTTCAGACATTTGAAAATCGGCCGTTTCGCAAGAAAGTCGCTGAGATTCTGGCTTTCAGGACATTCAGAATGCGAAACTGATACTGACTACTGTGAAAAAGAAGACAAAACGTAAATTTCGTGCAGAAATTTGCATGAAATTTGTCCATTCTGTGTCAAAATACAGCGGCAACCAATGAAAATGCACCACGCGCAGAATGCAGGCCTCAAACCCGCGAAAACCTTACCGAAAACCCCTTCATCCGGAAAAAACGCGCCTTCTCCAGGTGAAGAAGCCGGTCGAGGGTGAATTCAGAATTTAGTGAAGCGCGCGTTATTCGTCGTGTGTGGCAAATGAAGCGCCGATTCTGATTTCGAAGCGCGCTTCACGCGCGTGCCTGATGCAACTATACAACCCTTTTGCCACTATATTACCCCCTGCAAGTCGTCGTGGGTGGTCGTAGCGCGCGCGCTTCAAAAATTTTCCAAATCTATATGGCATTAGCTTGAAAACGTTGAACTATACCATTGCCTTTATTCAACCAAAAATCATAAATTTGTCTTGTTTTTAGCCGCCTTGGAGAAACCCTAATCGATGCAGGCCCTTCCATCTGCCTTTCCACCCTCACCAATGTCCTGTCCTTTGCTATTGGCGCCTTCACGACCACTCCTGCCATCCAAGTCTTCTCTATCTACACCACCGTGGCCATCGGAGTTGCGTTTTTCTATCAGGTCTTTCTCTTTGGCGCTCTGCTTACAATCGCTCCTAAACGGCTCTCCTGCAAAGGACCCCCTGTGCTCTACAAAGTCAAGAAATTCTATCATCAATTTGTAAGCTTTAAACTTTAATTTCAAGCATTCATTTCCTTAGATCGGAAAGCTATCGAAAGCTTTAGCCTCAGGCAAGGCTCCTTTTGCTGCCCTTCTGTTCTGGATTACTTACTGCGGTGTCATCTATGTTGGCTCCTCTCAAATGCAAATCGAAATGAAGCCTGACAAAGTCTTCCTCGTCGATTCTCCTGTGTTGAAGTTTTTCGACTTGGAGAAGAAATATCTGAAAAACGAGGCTGATAAGGTCTACGTGGTGGTCCAAAACCCAGGAAATTTCTCTGATGTCAGAAGGAGAGACGAATTCTTAGAATTCGTGCATGAAATGGAGAACCTGGATGAGTCAAGTATTGGATTCCAGTCCACTGCACTGGTATTGCTTCCTTATATGCAGTATTTGGAGTTGCATATGATCATGAGTGACGTAAGAAGCCAGAATCCACTCTAAAACTGACCAAAGGCTACTTTAGGTCTCTGGATTCAAAGACTACCGTAGCCGTCAGTTCAGCTACACCCTCTTCCCTCAATTTATCGACGAGAATCCTCACTGGAAGGCCGCTGTCCATCTTAACAACTCTGCTTGTGAGAAGAACCACCCATCTTGTCTGGAAGAATTTCTTTTTACCACAGCCTTTAAAGGAGGCAACAATATGACAGAACGTGCCAAACAACTCTCCAAGTGGCGTTTCCTAATGTCAGAATACGCCGACTTTAACATGACCACCTACAATGAGTACAACTACCTCTGCGATCAGCTAACCTCGGTCGGCAAGATTACGATAGCCACTGTTATTACCACCCTGGCCTGCATGACGCTTATTTGTGTCATGTTTATTGGAGAGGTTGGGTCGATTTTGTCAGCTCTGATCACAGTTTTGTCCATCAATGCTGGCGTTTTCTCTGTCATGGCTCTAAATGGTAGGTCTAAGATTCTTAAGACCTATTACTATGTGCCCTTTTAGGCATACTGGACGCAGTAGCCCTGTCAGGTCTCCTCATGGCCGTAGGCTTTAGTGTCGACTACACAGCGCACATCAGCTACCATTTCGCCAAATTCTCAAGCCACGCCTACGCCGAGAGGATCCGCCTGACGCTCCTTTCTGTCGGGTGGCCCTCTGGGGAAGCGTGTCTAACCACTTCCATAGCAGCCATAATCCTCATGGCAAATGACGCTCAACTCATCGTCACCTTCGCGGTAATCGTGTTCATCGTGGTGACAATAGGTTTTATCCATGCGATATTCCTTCTTCCTGTTCTCCTAATTGCGATGAACAGGTTTATCGATTTTGTCTTCGGAAGGAGAAGGGATCAAGTCACCAGTTGTGAAAAACCAAAGACGATAACAATTCATGACTAGGCTCAATGTACATAATAAATTATTTCATTTTTTATTTTTTTTATGTTTGAAAGTGTGGCACGGAACCATCGGCTGCATACAAATTAATGCGTGAAGCGCTGCATGAACGAAATCCATTAAGAAGCGACTGGGACGCTTGTTTGTTAGGGTCTGCAAAGCTTCATTTCTGTCAAAATGAAGCTGAAAAATCGGCAGCTGCTTTCCTTTGTGTTGCTCTTTTGGACGTTTATTTTTTGCTTCTCGTTGTTGCTATTCTCCAAAAGGGGTAATCTGCAAGACGATTCTTCTGGCTGTAACCGTTCTGATACCACTAAATCGATTATTGGGAACGGTTATCCGAAACGTCAAAATATGGGCTCTTGTCCGCCGCTTTTTGGCAAAGTGGGAGTATTTGTGATCTCGGATAAGGTGAACAGAGAATTGTAAAAAAGGCTTTTTGAGGTTAACACATTGAAAAAGTCTTTTAGGAAGTATAAAGTGGCAGAAGAAAGTGTAAGGTGCTATCTTAAGTCAACGAATTACACGTATTTCTTTGTGGATTATGACGAGGCGGCAATAAGGAACAAGTGTAAGCATCAAAACGTAAGTTTTAAGCTTTGATTTGAATGATTACATGATCTGTTAAAAAATGTTAAAATGGTAACCAAAAACAAAAAATGATTAGCAGCGAGTGGTTTCGATCCACCGACCTCTGGGTTATGGGCCCAGCACGCTTCCACTGCGCCACGGACTCATTACAATTCCTCTATACCTTCGTGCACCTTGTTTTGCTTTTTCTGTATTTGAGATTTTCACTTTTAGCTCTACTTCCTAAAGCACTGTGCAGCCGCCTTATACCTCCCTAAAGTGGACTGGCTCGTAGTATTAGACGCCGACACGTCGGTGGTCAATCCTAATCACTGCTTCGAAGAATGGATCGACGACAGAGTGGACCTTGTCTTCTATCAGAGATTTATGAATTGGGAGATTATGAGCGCTAATTATATTGTCAGAAATTCCGACTTTTCCATCAACTTTTTAAACGGTTGGGCTAATTACGAATTCCTCGTTAATGAAACTTTTAACCATGCTTATGACAATGGAGCTATTCACGTGAGGACCACTCCATTGCCGTCAACTTAAATTTTACGTTTTAAGCTTCACGTCCTAAGAGCAGTACTCCCTGACGCTCACGAAGAGATAGCCGCTTGTGAAGACATATACGCTCAATCTAAAAATTTTGAGGAATATTTTGGCTACGTTACCTGCGTCCATTCATTCCTAGGAGCGACTCGAATCTGGCCTCGAAAGCTGAGAATCCATCGAAGGGCTCATGGCTTCGCTAGGGATGGATTTCTCACAAATCATCGATTTTGTGATTACGATTTTCTGTTCCATGGCTACAAGGGGAACTACACTGACATGGATTATTTGCCCTTCAAGGTAAACTCTCGATTTCGGTCTAAAATTCATGTCTCTTCATTAAGAAATTCAACGTCTCCCAATGTGGCCAAGGCATGAGTGGCTGGAATTATCGAAAAGACAGCAAAACGAGTGTCGAAGAGATCCGACTAGATCTAGAAGCGTTTGAAAATGCTTCTGGCAAGGATTATCCAAAGCAGGCTAGGGTAAATCCTCATCTTGATCGTTCTGATGTAGGGCGTTGCTATCCCAACTGTGACAGGTTTACGGATATGAGATAAGCTCAATTTATTTTAAAACAGATTATAAAACCAGGCGAAGCTTGAAGACTCTTCCTTGACGCACTTGCCTTCCTTCAGTCCTTCCTCAATATGACACTTTTCTTTAGTTCCACAGTCGGTTTTGCTCATACACCCACGCTTCATAACGTGGCCAATCCCCAATGGATCTGGCAAGCAAATCTTATCCACACACATGGTATTCTGCAGTTCGCACTTGTCATTCTCGTCGCAGGGAATTGGCTGAAGGTTCTTTTCTGCCAAAACAATTCCGAGCACAGCGAAAAAGAGGAGAAGAGTATAGCGGAACATGTTGGACAGAGAATGTGGGATATGGTTTTGAACGTATATATACGAGTGGATTGCGGGAAACCTGAGCAAACAAGGAGAACGCGTGGATTAAGCTTTTGATCGCGATATTAAGGCTTAAAGCGTCAGACCGATGAGCAAACTATAGAGAAGGGAACAATAGAATATCCGTAAATTGGTTTTAGGAAACACTTTGTTGGGCGTTGTCCAGTAACACTTAAAGCGTTTCATAAGCTGATCAAATAAGACTAAATTGCGCTTTGTGAAGCTACGTGGAACGCTTAGCCCACACAAGCCATTCCAGAAACAAATGAAAACACCTAATTTATTGTCCTACAAAAATTCTAACATTTGCCACACGTGAATGGACACTGCTGAGCCATGAAGTTTGCATAGGCCGAATTGTGGCACCGATCTTTCTTCTGCTTACAGTCGGAGCTCTTGTCGACGCAGTTTTGGATTTGGATTCTAGGAATCGACACAAGTCTTGGGACATTGGATGGTCATCACGTTGTAGTAGAGCGTGTTTTCGCAGAGGTATTTCCTACGAGGACAGTCCGAAGCGCGGCCAGGAGCATGGAGGTCCACGCATGGGATGCAAATCTTTGTGGTCAAGTCACAAGTCATTGAATTGAAAGTTGCCGTTGACGCAGGCGATTCCACGGTTTTGGCCAGGAGCCGCAGGGGCACACATGTTGGTTAGCTTGTTACAAGTCATTGTAGAATCGAGACATTGGCCGGCGACGCAAGCGATTCCATGGTTACGGACGCATTGGTTGTTTTGGCAGGTGTAACCAAGGGGACAGGAACTTTCTTCATTGACGTTACAACCCGGAGTATTGTCTAACGATGGTCGAAAAGCTTTTTCACAGGTTCCAGTTTGACGGTTACAGATAAAGGATGTGTCGTCGTTTACTTGACAATCTCCGTCAGCTATGCAAACAGGACCTTCTTCACAGAAGCCAAGAGAAGCAAGAGCGAAGAGGGCGAAGAAGCTGAGGAGGACTTTGTTGAAGGCCATGGTTGAATGATGAGAACCGTATCTGACAAACAGCTTAAAAGGAAAAATGATCCAGCATCTGATCAAACGCGGTTTGTTGTTTTTTTCATTTTTCGGCCATCGACAAACAATGGGATGACCGATGCCGCGCTGGATAAGACATAAAAACTTTTTGAACAAACTTAAGGATTGTTTGAATAAACGCCTCTGGCTCAATAGCCTCTTCTATAAAGTACATCCATTCACGACTGTAGTCACCATTCAGCCATGGCCTCCTGAGTGCCTTCGCTTTCCTTGCTCTGGCTTTTTTTTGGTTTCACAACGAGTGTCGGCTACAACAGCCAAAACACCAAAACAACCAATGCGTCCGTAACCATGGAATCGCTTGCGTCGCCGGCCAATGTCTCGATTCTACAATGACTGTAACAAGCTAACCAACATGTGTGCCCCTGCGGCTCCTGGCCAAAACCGTGGAATCGCCTGCGTCAACGGCAACTGTCCCAATTCAATGACTTGTGACTTGACCACAAAGATTGTGCATCCCATGCGTGGACCTCCATGCTTCTGGCCGCGCTTCGGGCTGTCCGGAAATACCTCTGCGAAAACACGCTCTACTACAACGTGATGACCATCCAATGTCCCAAGACTTGTGGACGCTGTGGCAAGAACAGTTCGATTCCTAGAATCCAAATCCGAAACTGCGCGGACAAGAGCTCCGACTGCAATCAGAAGAAAGATCGGTGCCACAATTCGGCTTATGCAAACTTTATGGCTCAGCAGTGTCCATTTACGTGTGGCAAATCTTAGAATTTTTGTCGGACAATAAATTAGGTGTTTTTATTTGTCTTTGGAATGGCTTGTGTGGAAAGGGAAATGGATAGTTGGCTAATGTGTAACACAAAGCGTTCCTTGCAGCTGCAAAACAAGCAATAGACTGGCTAAAAATGGCTACTACAATCCAAAGCCAGCTATCTGCTTTTGTTTGATTAGCTTTTGAAACGTTTTTAGCTTGATGCACAATTTAATTAATGCAAAACATGATAGGTTTATAAACCGTTTTGGTGAGAATTGCTGTTCTGCAAGCCTCCTACTGTGTTACATATGGACAATGCGAATTTGGCGAATTCATAAAATCAGCTCTAGTACCCTGTGCTACACTGCACATTTCGGTTATTTGAATAAGTCCGCAACTCAAATACTTATCAATAGAACGTCCATCCTTGTTTGCTCAGGTTTCTGCAATCCGCGCGTATATAAACGTTCCCAATCTCATCCCACAATCATCCAACACAGCATGTTCAGCTTCAGTCCTCTCCTTCTCTTCGTCTTCCTGGGAATCGCTCTGGGACAAGATCCTCCAATGCCTTGTGGCCCAAGGGGCCAATGTCCCCCTGATACAACTTGTGAAAACAATTTTTGCATTCTCAAAGTGTTACCTCCTAATGAGAATCCTAATGAATCTAGTATCGGAGATGCTTGCGGACCTGCCCAACCTTGCTCCCCACCATTCTCCTGTATCAATGAAAAGTGTAATGTTCAACCTGACGGAACCGACGTACCTGGCGGCGATGACACAGACTTTGGACCTCAATGCGATCCGAACAATCCAAACGACGGCATCTGCAACGCTAACGAAAAGTGCATCGTTGCTCAAGGAGAAACAGTTGCGAAATGCGTCGCTTCAAATGACGCCAACGTCCCTGCGATTACTCCAGGCCCTAACCCCAACCCTAACCCAGGCCAAGGTACTTCTCAATGCGCCCATGATCTTGACTGTGGTGCAGGCTTCCGTTGCTCTTTGACTCAAGGAAAATGCGTCAGCAGTAAGTTGGATCGGAAAAATCGTGTATCCTAAAAATCCTGTTCCAGAAGGCACTCCCATTCGACCCGTGATTCCGGTCGACCAGTGGAACAACCGCAGATCGGGAGAATGCGTTGACAAGCACGCTCCAGGCCGCGCTTCTGACTGTCCTCAGAGGAAATATCTCTGCGAAGACCGTCTCTACTATGACCTCATGACTGTTCAATGTCCCTACACCTTTTTAGCCGTAATGATAACAACAATGGAGATGTGAACAATGGAAACTACGGTAGCAACGGCTTCAACGGCAACACTAACTATGGCAACAACGAAAACAACGACAATTTTGGAAACAGCGGCTTCAACAATGGCTTCAACAGAGGAAACATCCGTGGTTCCAATGCCAACTGCTTTGACTTGACCGCTCCTGGACGTGCTTCCGATTGCCCTCAACGTCGCCATCTCTGCAATGACTCTCGTTACCAGGCCGTTATGCAGACCCAGTGCCGCAAGACTTGTGGGTTATGCTAGAAATAACTTAGTTTGATTAGCTATTTTAAGTCTTGGGATGGTGAATAAAGGTATTGAAACAGATTTTGGAACGTACACAGAGCAAGTTAGAGTCTAAAACAGGATTTCAAGATTAACCTTGTTCTTGGAAACTACAAAACCAAACAATCGTCTAAATGAGTGAAGAAAGAGTAGATGTTGTATAAAATGACGATTTGAAGGATTTAAGATTTTTTAAGTATGTTTTATGAAGCCTCGAAATTGACGGAATTCGTAGTACAGTTTTGATATATTACTTAAGGTTTTCCTTTATTGTAATCTACTTTCTAATTAGGTTTTATCAAATGGAATTAGCCACAAAGTACAGCTGTTATCAACCGCACAGTTCATGAAATCTTCAATACATCTTAAAACTGATTTTTGGATTTCCTCATCTAAGGCGCATTTTGGATTGAGTAGTTTGAGCCATTGGACAATAGAACGTCCATCCTTGTTTGATCAGGCTTTACGCGATCCGCTCGTGAACGTTCCCAATCTCATCCCAGAATCAACCAACGTAATATGTTCCGCTACAGTCCTTTCCTTTTCTTTGTCTTCGTAGGAATCGTATTAGGAGCAGATAAAAAGAAGCATTGTGGCAATCCTGGTGATCACCTATGCCTCCTTTAAGGTACCACCTGCATAAATAATTTTTGCGAGGTGAACGGAGAAGCAGTAAACCCTTCACAGATTCCATGTAATCAAAAAGGCACCTGCACTGACAACACTTTCGAGTGTGTGAATGGCAATTGCATCTCGAAAGAAGTCCCTCAAGTTGATCCTGCTAACCCTATCTTTCTTACCGGTGATTCCCGCGTCAACAGCGTTTGCACCGTTGATCATGGAATTGGGGGAGGCCAATTCAAATGCTCGGCGAAACTCGGATGTCCCCCAGGCTACGCTTGCACCAATTGACTCTCTTGGGTCTGATTTTACAGTTATCTTATTTGGCGGACCGACCGTTCGCCTTCTCTCAACCTTCTCTCAAAATGATCCCTCTACTTACTGTCTAAAAAAGTGTCTCAAAGCCACTTTATATGTCTCGTTTTACCGTTGCCTCGTTCCACCCCGCATTTCCATAACTTTGCATTCCAGACCTTGCCTCCTGAAGCAAAATAATCACGAGCCACCTGTCTTTAACGTCCTGTTTTTTCACCTGTTGATGTTTATCCTCAACTTCTGCATCTTATCGCAGCAGAAAATTCACGATCACGATTTGAAGCTTAATGAATAAATGCCATTTGACCTTGGACCGACCGCTCATCTCATTTCTGCCTCAAATTGTGTCTGTTTTTTCAACCTTGTCTCATTTCATTTCCTTACCTCCTCTAAAATGATGCTTGTGACAGCATTCTAGATAAGTGTCTTAAAATCCCATTCCATGTCTGGTTTCTTCATTCTTCAAATTTCGAATTTCAGTGACCGGTCATGCCTCCTCGCGTCATGTTTATCCACCTGCTTTTGCTTATCCCAAACACCCTTCTGACCAAAACAAGCACAAAGCTTCAGTCTGGAATTCGTCGGTCAAAACAGCGTCTATTTGACCACCTTTTTGAGCCATTGGCTATAAAAGGCGATTCTTAATATCAGTTGTCACCCAAAACATGTTTTTCTTATTTGCCCTTTTATCCAACGCCTTGGCAGAAGACCCTTCAAAGCTTTCATGCTTCAGTATGGATGGGATAAGCTCTCTTTGTCCCAACGGGACGGTCTGCGACAAAGCCAGTGATACGTGCATTCCTAAGCTCGTTGCTAGCTTCATCCTAGCCGATGACTACGCCGATTCCGGATTTGAGTGTCTAACAGGTGGCCAATGCCCACCTGGATATACTTGTAACTTCGCTACAAATTTCTGTGAAAAAGGCAGTGGCTCAGGTATGCTAGATGAATCCTAAAACCCTAAATTGACCCTTTAGGATCGAATCAAAACTGCAAAGACAAGAAGCGCCTTGGAAGTCAAGTATCGGATTGTCCTAGCAGGCATTATCTTTGCAAAGACCCTCTCTACAAGGACGTGATGGTTGACCAGTGCCCCAAGACCTGTGATCTGTGTGGGAAAAGAGGCCGACCAAAGCCTGGATGCGTGGACAAGGCTGGAGCTGACTGTGCTGCCCTGAAGTACCTGTGCACAGAAGCTCACTACAAGGTTCTGATGGCAGAGCAATGTGCCATTACCTGTGAAAAGTGCTAAACCCAGAAACAAGCATAAAATATCCGAAGAATTTATTGTTGGGCTATCCGTGGGAGCTGAATTCTGTTCAGTGAGGCTTCAGAATTGAGTGTCTAAAAAAGGCGGAGATCGGGGTAGGACAGAGGGAAAGAGAGGCTTACAGGAAGACGGCTGCTGACTTGTATGAGGCTCGAAGGTCACGTTGGGGTGATGCGTTCCCTGAAGCTGCGCAGTGGGGAAGCCGAGAGGACGGCGCATCTGCTCCGCTGGACGCTGAGGCTGACGCTGGGCGTGTACGGGAGCCTGGGCCGCGTTGTAGTGGTCCGCGGCGGTGAAGGACTCGGCGGGCTTGCGGAGGATCGGCTTCGCGGGGAGCTCCTCGCCTTGCAAGCGGACGAAACGGGCTCCGGTGGGGTTCTTGGTGGACGTGCCGCTGGTGACCGCGGTTACGGTGATCGGTTCTCCGGAGAGGCGACTGCGGGTCATTTCTTCGTCGTGAGCCATCGTGATGACGATCGCCGAGTTGACTGGAGCTACCTGGACTGGGTGGCTGCTTCGTTGGCTGAAGAAGCGCTGGTGCCAACGGAGCTGCTCGTTAGCGGTGCGTTCGCGGCTCAGGGCTTCACGGCTGTGCTGAAAACGGAGAGATTTTCACAGACGAAAAGTGTAAATTCTGGTGCCCAAAAATGCCGGAAATTTGAACTTCTTGGGACAGTCAAATTCAACCACAAATTTGCCAAATTTTTGGTCCCAAACAGCTTCAATTTGCCGTCCAATTTGGTGCTTTTTGGTTCCGAAAACGGCGTCAAAATCAGTTGGAATTGCGGCGTAAAGTGCTAAAAGTTTAGGTTAATTTTGACGCCTGAAAGTGTGCAAATGATGGTCGAAAATCCCAAATTTACGTTCTTCAAAACTGCGCTTTTATATCCCAGAAACGGCTTCAAACTGTGCACAAAATGGGAAGAATTTTGCCTGTTGAAGCTCCCCGAAATACCAAAAAACTAGCTTACCTGAAGATTAACGGCGAGCTCGTCCCTTTCTTCCTGAAGCTGCATGCAGTAGGAGAATGCGCAGAGGACCAGGAGCAAGATGAGGACAATCACGCAGCTCCAGAAGGCGTACATCCACCATCCTTCGAGGCGTCCTCCCAGGGTCCAGATGACGTGAGGAGCGGAGGTGGTGCCGAGGTTCAAGGTGAGGTTCACATTGTCTCCGAGAAGCGGCAACGACGTTGACTCTTTTGCTGTGGTCGTGGAGCTGGCGGTGGAGATGCTCCTCGCTGCTCCGGTGGTGGAGTTGACAACGGGATCTGCGGCGGCGATGACGTTCGTCAGCGTGGCATTCAACGCGGCTTCCATGGGGTGAGCGGGTCAGTGGGCGGACCGCTCGGGTCGGAGGTCAGTCGGGGAATAAGGACCGACTGGTGCCGGCTGTTCTTTTGAAGGGTGTCCGTGTCTAAAACGCGTTTCGGACCCACTTCCGCAGGTTTTCGCGTCGGGACCCAAACCTCGTGTCTGAACGTGGCCGTTTTTTTCATTTTAGGCGATTTTGCTTGTGCGAACCGGTCATGTTTAGAGCCAGAACACGAAAAAAGCGTTACCCAAAGATTTATTCACTTAAGCGATAATATCGTAACCAGTAACCAAACCAACGATGCAAAGCACACCGACAATCAAGAACAAAACGATGAAAATGAACATAACGGCAATGATGATCTTCTGCTTCGCGCTCCACTTCTCGCAGCAGCCCTTCTCTTCAATTTCGTCCACTTCTTCGCTGTCATCGAAACGGCTTCGCATCGAACTCTTGTGGTCCTTCTCCTTCTTCAACGCTTCTTTCTCATTCTCGGTACATCCTGGGCTCCACGGATTACGTTGCTTTCCTTTGCCTCGACGGCGGTCCGTGGCAGCACTTTTTCGGCCTTTTTTTTCGGATCCCTCGGCGACTTTATGCGGACCTCTTGGAGGCGGACGAATAGGTGGATGGCCGGCTTTCAGAAAAGCTTCTGGAGGTGGAGGAGGAACTGGAGGTGGTGCAGGAGTGCCGGGAGCAGGGGGAAACGCAGGAAGAGCCTGATTTGTGAATGGAGGAGGCTCCATTCCAGGTGTGGTTCCAAGCGGCTCGTAGTTGTCCGTGGGAGGGGCCCTGCCACGGGAGCGGAGCCCAGCGGCTCGTAGGTGTCACCCATGTTTGGACTGATCTCGCGTTTGAACTGAAAATAGGAGTTAGAGAGGAACTCTTAGAAGAGAAGCAGCCTACTGGATTCTCGCCAACGCCGTTTAAGGAGCGACCGATCGATCGGTGGCTGTGAAAATGATGAAATGAGTTGGGGATCGGCAAAATGTGCCCGATTGAGTCTACAGGATGAAAAAAACCCTTTTTCCAGACACCGCGCCGGCCAGACACCGTCCAGGCAGAGCGGAGTCATTTCAAGCTCATTCGTCGTTTCCGGCGAGTGAGCTTGAAATGACTCCGCTCCGCGATTTCCAGACAAACCTCTGTCCCCTGTCTGGCCAGGGCATTTTTTTGAATCACCCTGTAGACCAACAAACGACTTGAGCGCTGGCCACAAATGATGCGTCGAGAGGCTGCGTCGACCGCAGCCAAAAACGCGCGTCGGGGGTTCGTCGTGCGTTCTGCATTGGGGTGGCCACGAATGATGCGTCAAGGGTAGCGGCGCTACATGAGTCATCCCCTCCATAAAAATCAACGATTTCAATTTTTTCAAGTACGCGCGTACGAGCCAATTGTCTTTTGAAGTTATTGATGTGTTCTGCTAAGATTACGATAGCCACCTGAAAACTGATCATTTGCGGTCGCTGTAGTTTTTCCTCCATTTCTGTCCCTCTTTGTTTGATTTCGTCCGATTTTGCTTCGTCGTATGCCGTTTCGGCTTTGAGAATGGGTCATGATGGAAGTCACCCGCATGATCTACTTCCAAAACAAAGGCGCATGAGTTATCAAGAATCTCAGCATATATTCTTTTGACTTGGTGTGTCTCGCGACTTGATTACTATATCATTCGTGGCCGGCGCTTTAGGCTTGTCCTAACATTAGAGGGTTTAGACGTCTCAAACAGGGTGTCTCTACAAAACAAGAGTTGGGCCAGACAGCTCCGGAGCGGAGTCATTTCAAGCTCAGTAACTTCTGGGAAGCGGTTGCTCCTCCTGCTGACTTCAACTGATTATGTGGCATCTGCAGCCTCTCCTTAGAACTTCAGTGCGCTCCAGGGCCTTTCATCGGACATACGCGAAGAATTCCGATCCAAAACTCAAGATTTACGACAAAAACTTTGTTCTGAAGCCCCATGATGACCCACACGCTCCTCTCGTAGCAGTTCTCGGCTTTGCTGGTTCAACGGATCGACATTTGGCCAAGTATTCCAAGGTTTATGAGGACAGGTTTGTATTTTTTTTTTTTTGTAAATTACGCCTTGATTTTGATTATTTTTAGGTGTACCGTTGTCCGCTGCACGGCCCCTTTGAGGCTGATTCCAAGCGCTCAAAAGTGCTTCCCGAGGGCTAACGACCTCTACGACAAGATTCTCCTCCCTGGCACTTATCCGAAGGTTATTTTCCATCTCCTCAGCGGCAACGGGTCGAATCTCTTCGTGGCCTTGTGGAAATTGTTGGCAACGGTCCCAGGAGGCGAGAAATGGAAGCGTAGAACAGCTGGAATCATCTATGACAGGTGAGAAGCGCTTTTTTGGTGGTTCTGATTCTTTTTCCTATAGTACCCCAAGCGATTTCATGCCGAGAAACGCCGCCATCGCGATGTCCACGGCCACGTTCCCCACGCACTTGCAGCCCAAGTTTCCGAACGTCTTCATCGCCTACCGCAACTCCATCTGGTTCTGCATCCACGTGAAGAGAGGCATCACTTGGGTGCAGTGGCTCTGGGATCGTCAGGCCTTCGAACGCATCATTGGATACCAAGCGCTGCTGAAAATCGAGGATTTGCCTGATCTTCATCTGTTCCTCTACTCGAAACTCGATAACGTAGGTTTAGAGCGCTTAAAATTGTGGTTTAAAGGGGTCAGGTCTAGATCACATCGTACAAGGACATCGAAACGCTGATGGACGTCCTCAGGAAGCGATGCCCGCAAGGAAAGGTCGAAGGAAGGCTGTTTGACAGTGGCCACGTCGACCATTTGAAGAAGTATCCCGACGAGTATATGCAGGTGTGTAAGCGATTCATGGAGGACTGCCTGGATGGTCATAGGATTAGAGAATAAATGGATTTACTAGCTTCATCTCAGGAAATACTGCTTATAGGCGAACCAGCCACATTCGGGAGGCCAAAAGCGTCCTTCTTCGTCCGGGAGAATCTCTTCGAATTCATTGTTTGAGTCCCTAAAAATACACTTTTAGCTGCTTTAAGAATCGCTCTTATTTACCTGTAGAAGAGGCTTCTCTCCTCTAGAATGATCTTTTCGGACATCTTCCGATCGAGTCTTCCATCCGCGTTTATCGGGATAATTCCAGGCTCAGTTTGCTCATCTCCCACAATTGTCACCTTCAGCTGCTTCCTCAATTTCAGGAAGTTGCTAAAAGCAACGCCAAAACCTCGAAAAACCATTCTGCTCCTCTCGATAAAGTTCTCCAGCGTCCGCTCCTCGTTGGGAATCCCAATTGCCTTCTGCCAATCCCACGCGTAGTCAGGAAGGTCCACACGAAGCGAGGAATCCTTGTAATACCGGCAGGAATACGTGAACATGTCGATCACGGCGATTTCGCGGCCTTTGCCTCGGAAGAACACGTCGTTGACATCGTGGCCCAAATCGATCTCGCGAAGCTTGGGGTAGACTTCATAGGTTGAGTCCATAAGGCGCTGAATGGTGTGACCGAGCGAATCGATTTAATCGCAGAACTGATCAATCGTTGTTTCACACCTAAGCGGTGAGGATAAAAGCATACGTTTCACAAGCGTGCAGGCCAGTGTGACCGTATGAGTCAGTTTATCAAAACCAAATAAAACACAAACGAAATCTGTCATAAGGCGCTTATGGGGTGCGCATACGGTCCATGGCGAAGCTTGTGTAGCTGCATTGGCTGTCGCACATCAGGTCGAACTTGTGGCACCACGTGGAAGCCATATCGCAGTAGACCGCTTGTCCCAGGTCGTCGGCTTGTGCGATCCAGTGCCCAACGCCGGTGAAGAGCGATTCGACAATGCGCAGAATAACGTGAAAGAACGGCCAAACCGAGGAGATCGCCATCTGCATCGCGGTGGCCGCGGAGAGTTCCAGGTAGAACGCGACCATGTACACCACGGCCAGGACCATGAAGATCGATGTGGGGGTCTGGAAAGAGAGATTAGGAGAGAGGGGAGGAATTTAGGCTTACCGGATAGCGGATCGTGTAGCGAACGAAGTCATAAGCGGTGAGGCAGGTTTCTTTAAAGATCAGCGCGCCGGCGTCCACGAATTTCGTGAAGTCCGCGGAGGTGTGGCGGCTGTAATAGGCAGAATTCAAGGTGGCACAAATAACCTACATTTTGGCTCCAAAGAGCATAAAATCCCACCATAAAAAGCCTCAAATGTGAGGTCAAAAATGTAGTTTGACAAGCACAGGACACCCTGGAATATCCAATATACCTTTTCGACCTTGAAAAACAGGGAAAGAGGAACACGGAACCCAAAATCAACCATTTCAGGTCGAGTAACAAGGATCATTATGGAGTTGTGTTTGGAACGTAAAATAAGCCATTTAAGCCTAATTTTAAAGACATTTTCGTGCTTGAAACAAAGGATTTTTCGCTTAAAAATTGAAATTCTCAGCTTTCAAATTTCGGGCCCAAAATGCCGATTTGTATTGAGCTATATTGAGCTATAATGAGTTATTCCAAAATCGGATTGATTCGGTGTAGGAAAGTTCGTTACAACTGCGCAATTTTGAGCCCAATTTCGCCTTAAAGATCCCTAAATTTGTCCAAATTGGACGGCCCAATTAAAGACCCGAAAATTGCCGAAATTCGTCGCCGGACAAGGCATTTCTTGCTCTTGTTGACCACTTAAATTCCGCGCCAATTTGTGCAAAATTAGAACTTCTTTGCAATCTCAATTTCGACCCACAAATTCCGGAATCCACCTACCGCTTGAGCTCAATCGGCCTCACACTGTTGACCCTCTCGGCAGGTGGGCAACTCGGAATATCGAGCGCCTTGTCAGAGGCCGAAGTCGTTCCACGGGTCTTCTGATCTTTCAGGCTCGGTTTGTCGTAATTCTCATCTGCTTCTTGGACCGCGCTCAGGTTGGTCCTAAAACGTAGCTTTGAATATCAGCAAAGAAGCCCAAAAACCTACGCAGATCGGACTCGGACGATAGGAAGACGGAGAGATTCGTTGGATCTAGAAGAAGCGTTTGAGAGCTCCGAGAGCTTCTCCGATAGGTTGCTGAGGCGGCTCGCGGCGGAGAAAATTTCCGCGATTTCCGAGTGCGATGAGGTGATATCGTCGTAGGGAGAGCTGAAAAGAGGGTCAGAGGGGACTAGAAGAGGAATAGAGGGACTTACATATGGCTTGGCTCCAAATTGGTCAGGTCGAGAAGGTTCTCAATGCTTTTGGCTTCGGGGATGTCGTCCTTGCGCGAGCGGCGTCTTCTAAAAAGCACATTCAGTAGAATTAGAGAAAAAGGGGGTTACTTTTCTTTAGAACTGGCAATTTTACGACGTTTCTTCGGTGCACCGCTCATCCTCTTCAAACCGAGCTCCCGAGAAGCGACCTCACCGCTCATTGAAAGTCAAAGCGACTGAAGTGAGCCGCTCACTCGCTAACGACGGCTATGCGTGGGCAGACGTGCCTGAAACTGCAAATTGGCTGAAAGGAGACATGTGCAGAGGCTCATTCTGAAGAGGTTCGGTTTTCACGACCGGTCGCTATTGGAGTCTGACGCGGCTATGTACATTTGAGACCACCCAAAAAGACATATGGCGTAGTGCAGGGGTAATGGGTTTCGCTGCCGTGCGGAAAATTGCGATGATTGCGGAACGGTCTTCTTGGGACACCATTTTTCTGGAATACAGGGGAACAATAGCAGTGAATAACAGCGTCAAGATCAAAATGACGCGAGGAACACGAATAAGCAAAAGTTGAAAAGTGCTCTAGATCGGGAAAATTGGTCTGTTCGGTTGCGTTACAGTATTTATGGATACCCCTGTAAATCCTGAAACGACTCCGTAAGAAACTTTAACAATAACGGAACTCTTGTGCTGAGTGACGGTCAGTTTATTGGATTGCAAAGCTCTTTTAAAATAAATAAGTTTTATTTCCTTTCCGTAATTTAACAAAATCCACAAGTCCTAGGACACTGAATCCGCATGACTTCTCTATAAAGCTCATAATGACACAGATATGAAAGCTCAGAGCATTGAGAAGCCTGTCCATTGCCTGGTAAAGCGTCTTGGCAGTAAGTATTGGATCCACTGCCATTTCCATTTTGTCCTGGACAGCGTCCACAAGTGTAGGGGCACTGCTCGGTCATAACCTTGTGGTAGATTCTGTTATTACAGAGATATTTCTTCTGAGGACAGTCGGACGCTCGGCCAGGAACGCTACGATCTACGCATCTTGGAGCTTCTGAGAATCCAACCTTTCGACTTGGGACCTCAGGGACGACAGAAACCTCAGGAATCTTATCAGCGGGTTGGTTCCTGTTGGTCTCATCTCTCTGGCACGTGAAAGTGGTCGTGTCACATTTGTAGCCTCCAGCACAGAAGCCTCCAATTTGGCCATAAGCACAACGTTGAGCTGGAGTGTAAGTGACACACCTCGCTTGTTCAGCATCACAAATTTCGCTTCCTTTACAAACAGGCCTAGCATCCTGAGGGTTACAGGCCAAGGCGTCAGCTGAGGCCGGAAGTGTGCAGACCATTCCTAGGCAAATGTGGCTCGAAGAGCAGTCATCATTATGGGAGCATTCCTGTGATCCTGAAAATTACTATGAAAGCATTTAAGTTAACCTTATAACTCACCTTTAGGAGTCTCTATATTGAAAAACTTGTAGCAAAATCCATTTGTGCAGCTTTGCGCAACCTCACAATCACCGTCGTTCCGGCACTCCTTAAGACATACTTCTACATTCGCTTTAGATGAAGGCTTCGTACAGGTGAGTCCATCATCGCACTTTTTTTTATCACAAAGGGTGAACTCCTTTTGCCCAAAGGCGCCTAGGAATAAGGCGAAGACGAGCACCTGGCGGAACATAGCTTCAACGTCGAAGCGTTGGAAGCGCAGGTTTAAATAGGGAAAAGCGACAAATGGCTGGGTAAATAGAGATCTAGTGCAATGGCTATTTCGGAAACGTCTGCGATTGATAGAATGAACGAATTGGAGTGGACAATGCGGAGGTTGGAATGTAAATGGAGGAGAGGCTGTGCAAACATAAGAGTTACATGGAACGGATCTGGAATGAGTGTTTGTATTGATGGCTAAAATTAGCATGTTGAACAACCAAATTTATTGAAGCGAGAACTTTACTACAATTTTACTGCAATACCTATTTTCCTATTTTAGCAAAATCCACAAGTCTTGGGACACTGGTGCTTCATAACGTTGAAGTAGAGACGATTGCTGCAGAGATACTTTCTCTGAGGACAGTCGGAAGGACGACCAGGAGCGTGAAGATCCATGCAGGTTTTAACCTCCGTTTGCACCATTTCCGTCGCTGTTTTGTCCTGGACAGCGTCCGCAAGTGAAAGGACACTGAACGGTCATGTCGTCAAAGTAAAGAGCGCTGTTGCAGAGATGCTTCCGCTGAGGACAGTCGGAAGGACGACCAGGAGCGTGGAGATCCACAAAGTTGGCTTCTGTTGAGTGGGAGGACGACCAGTGATTCGTGGGAAAGGCGGGTTGATAATTGGAGGCTGGGTGACAGGAGGAGCGGCTGGGAAGCATTTCTTGTCACCGACGCTACAACGAATCCTACAGGACAGTCTGTGTTCGCCTGGCAGGTGTGATCGAACATGGACACGCAGACTTTGTTGGCTGGGTCACAGAGTCCGAAAAAGCCGGCGCATTCGTTGGCTTTTGTGGGATCGCAGGGAGTACCGTTGTTTTCTTCCTCGGGGTCTAAAGTTGCTTTCAATATGTTTAAGCTTGAACTAGCTTTAGAAATAAGGCTGTTTCTTACCTAGCTTTTTGCATTGGCCGTAACCATTTTTGTCCTTTTCACTTAAATCACATTTAGCATCGGCATCGCAATCCTCATCGCTTTTACAAACTGGGCTCTCTGGATCTGTAACCGCTGGCGCAGGCGTTGTGGTTGCTGCTCCAGCTGTAATTGTCACTGCCTTAGGTGTTGTGGTCACTACCGTAGGTGTGGTTCCTGCCTTAGGCGTTGTTGTTGCTGCCTTAGCTGGGTCAAGTTCTAAAATATTTTCAAGAGACTTGACCTAACAAAACAAACTTACTATTGAGACTCATACATTCATTTCTTGTGCAGGTCCCCTCATCGCAGTCCTTATCCGTTGTACATGGTTGGAAACAAAAGGACGGATTTTCAAGATTGCACTCCAGTGGAGCGTCACAATCCGATGTTCTAGTCGCAAAGTCGTTTTCACATACTTCGCCCAGTTTTTTGCCGCATATCGACACCAGAAGAACGCTAGCAACGAGCAAACGGAACATGAGAGTAATTGGATGGTGATTTGCACTCTGGGGTGATAGCTTTATACTTGCCATATCCCATTTTTGCATTCATCTGTGCAAATAGGGAAGAACGAGAACAGTGGCTGTGTCCATTGTAATTAGGGATGCAGCGTTCGCGCTGTGGTGCTGACGCGTCGGTCTAGACAAAGAGATCAAAAAACTTGAAAATAAAAAACATGGCGGCAGTCCATTTGATGCAATCTGTGTCCTGGCACGGCTGGGAATGATACAAAAGTGCTATTTTGTGACGTTGAATTGTAAAGCTTAAACAGGACACGTTGCCCTATTTGGAATTTTAAATTGACGTTTATAGGGTCTTTATTTAAGCGAAGCCACACATTGCATTCAAGTGTTCTACTTGAATATTTCAATTCAATGAAACAAATAATATTCCGACAGGCTTTTGCTGCAAAACACAATCAGCTCTTTACACCTTCAATTCTCGTTTGCAGGTCACATGCTATCTGTCCAATTGAACATGATTCTAAAATTATAGGAAGAGGACCAAACGTTACACAGCAGACCATGCTCCGATATAAATTTGCCATCTATATTTACGAACTGTGCTCCTGGAATTGCATCTATAATCGAAATTTCCTTGAGATTGCAGACTTTTAAAAAGAATGTCTGACCACTTAACATCGAAAGCTTTGAAATGACACAGTGTCCGGAAAAATGGTATTGTCAGTGTTTTTAACCTGCAAGGTTGGTTTCGAGATCCCTTTCTGAATTCAATGATTAAAAAACTGTTTCAAACCGCATTTCCGACAAGCTAAGACGCTTTTGAATTGATGTCTTTGCAACGGTAGTGGATAAATGAGAACACTACGTTTGGATTCTTCTTCAATGTGGATTCTTCTCTCCGAAAGTAATTTTATAAAACTTTTTTATCGAAGCGAGAACATTACATCACTAACCCTAAGTACAAAACAACCAATATTTTCCTATTTTAGCAAAATCCACAAGTCTTGGGACACTGGTGCTTCATAACGTTGAAGTAGAGGCGATTGCTGCAGAGATACTTTCTCTGAGGACAGTCGGAAGGACGACCAGGAGCGTGGAGATCCATGCACGTTTTAAACCTCCGTTTGCACCATTTCCGTCGCTGTTTTGTCCTGGACAGCGTCCGCAAGTGAAAGGACACTGAACGGTCATGTCTTCAAAGTAAAGAGCGCTGTTGCAGAGATGCTTCCGTTGAGGGCAGTCGGAAGGACGACCAGGAGCGTGGAGATCCACGCAAAGTTGGCTTCTGTTGAGTGGGAGGACGACCAGTGATTCGTGGGAAAGGCGGGTTGATAATTGGAGGCTGGGTGACGGGAGGAGCGGCTGGGAAGCATTTCTTGTCACCGACGCTACAAACGAATCCTACAGGACAGTCTGTGTTCGCCTGGCATGGACACGCAGACTTTGTTGGCTGGGTCGCAGAGTCCGAAAAAGCCGGCGCATTCGTTAGCTTTTGTGGGATCGCAAGGAGTGCCGTTGTTTTCTTCCTCGGGGTCTAAAATTGGTTGCAATAAGTTTTAGGCTTGTTTAAAAAACGTTTTGGCTTAAACATACTAAAGATGGGATATGGGAGCTGTTAGCTGTTTCTTACCTGTAATGGTTCGCGCTTCCTTAACCGTTGCTGTTGTTGCCTTGGATGTTGTGGTTCCAGCTTCAGGTGTCGTCGTTGCTGCGTTAGACGTTTCTGTTGATACCGTTGTTGTGGTAGCTATCTTAAGTGGGACAGGATCTGCAGGAATTTGAAGATACTTTGCTATGCCGGAATAAAGTCACCTTTTTCTGTACAAACAGTACCACCTTCGCATCGCATTCCTTCATCGCAGTCCTTATCCTCTTTGCATTCTTTGGCACACTTAGTATCCATTGTGCACGAAAGTCCAGCATCACATACAAAGTCTGGACATTCCTCGCCCAGTTTCTGCCCATATGCGACTGCCAGAAGAACGCTAGCAAGGAGAAAACGAAACATGAGAGTTAGTTGATGGTGATGACAGGAGTTGGTGAATTGCACTCTGGGGTGGTAGCTTTATACTTGCCATATCCCATTTTTTGTGTTTATCTGTGCAAATAAAGAGCGAGAAGAGTGGAAGAGTCCATTGTAATTAAGAATGCCGCGTTCGTTCTGCGTTGCTGACACGTCGGCCTAGACAAAGGAGTAAAAAAACTTAGAGGAGAAAAACTTCATGATGGACCAGTCAGTGCAATTGTATGGGGTGTCGTGATACAACTGTGGAGCAGAAATGCTATTTTGTGACAATGACCAGTAAAGCTAAATATGTTGTACTGTTTCTTGCCTTGAAAATATATGTTACTAACGTAGTTTTTCGTTCGCTTAAAGGATGAAAGCTATAAAAACCAGACGACTACACAGAAATATCACCTTTGGCACAGGAGAGCTTTCCGTCAAAAGGTTTGTCGGCTTCTCAGTCAATTTCTGTTTCTTAATTGCCTGCTTTCTGATCCATGGCTTCTACAAGCATTTGAAAGAATGTGATTTTGTGTCTTGGCTTTAGAAACTTTATCAAGGAATGCTCAGATTTTATCTTCCCATTTACATGCGATTCCGATGCTTGAGGAAGCATTGCAACAATATCTCACTCAGCTGAGCTTAGTTTGAATCACATGCTATGTATCAAATTCTGAGTCAATTCTTAGACATCTTGATCTTGGAATCGCTTCCATCCATCATGCTTCTAACTTTTGACATTCGATAAATTCTTTTGTAATTGACAATCTAAACTTGATCAAAACGTGATTTCTGCAGTCGTAGAAATCTTAAAATGATCTTGAACGTAAGATTAGTGCAAGGCTACAGGTAAAAGCTTCGTTTCTGGGTAGTTTTGTGATGGTTAACATCTTGAATTTTCTTTTTTTGTATGTGTGAGCTTGTCACACAAATAAGAAAAAGGAACCTTACTTTTGAACGCGAAAACGACCAGCATCATCTCTGCGGTCTTAAAAATCATTATATGAATTCTTCAATTCTAAAAATCACTAATTGGTTTCGTTAAAATGCTTGACTATACAAATTCATTTCACATGAGCCCAGTGTTAAACCTTCTTGATGCTATTTATGGAACAAATGTTTGAGAAATGACCAAGAATTTTAAGTGACATTACATCTTGAGCAAAGTATGGAAGTGGTCCGCCTATCTATTTTCTGAAATAGAGACTTTTGTATTGTAGCTTAAGTGATTGGTGTTGTGCGATCTTGTACGTTTGCCATAACCAATCTTAAAATCTCTTTTTTAACTATTAGTATTTATAGATACAGGGTTATCCATAAACACTAATAGTTGAAAAAACTACTATAAGCTTACGCAGAACTAACAAAACACGCGTTCGTTACATCGTTCGAAAGCGTAGGAAATTTCTGTACAAGAAACAATCGAGAACATTCAAAATGAGCGTCTTGAACTTTGATACAGGCGTCCAATCGCTTCTGGAAATTCTTCAAAATGCACGCGACCATTTCTGCAGTAATTTTGTCCCATGCCTTCTTCAGAGCGCGTTTCAAGGATTCAATGGACTTGTGGTTTGTTGCGCAGGATTTCTGCTCCATGATGCGAAGTCGAGCGGGTTGAGATCTGGAGAATTCGAGAGCCAAATGTTCTTCGTCCAGAATCCCGGAAGGTTTGCCTCACACCATTCGATCGTCTTCTTGGCGCCGTGGGCAGGGGCCCAGCTGCTAAAGCCTCTAAAGGACCAGTCGGCCTGCGGCCGGCCCGTCCTTTAGAAGATGCTTGCTTAGATGCATGCCCAAATAAAAACTGTGTCTTGGGGACATTACAAGGAGTTTCGAATAGATCTAAGAATGAGCATAAACGAAATTACCAAGGACATGCTACAACGAGCCTCGGTATTGAAGTGCTCTCTTTGAAGTTATGTTTACGAAATCCAAGTTTTCATAGCACGTCCCTGGAGCCGAAGAATCCAAAGCAAGCATTCCAAAACGTCTTATAAACAAATGAAGTCTTTTGAAAGTCACAAAACCATTTACTGCATTTCCACTATACAATTCTGTATCCGTCCGTTAAAAAACTCAACGAAACGATACGCAACTCGCCTTCTTCCATGTTTGTTTAGCTGTTTCGAACACACCAAAACCACTAGAATAAAGCCTTTTCCATCACATGTTACTTTTTTGATTAAACAGGCAACCGCTTTTTCTCGTATAAAAAGCCACGCAAAAATCTTTCCAACAGTCAAAAAATGTTAGCCCCTGTTTTAGTCTTGTCTTTCCTGTGTGCCCATATCTATGCTCAAGATTTGGGTATTGGAATCGGCGACCTTTGCGATCCAGCTGGGGGCATGGGTTGTGACGTCGGCGTGTGCGACGAAGCCACGCAGACATGTGTGGAAGCCCGTAGGTTTTTCGACCTTTTGAAACGTTTTTGCTTTTCGCCTTTTTTAACTATTTTGTAGTACAGCGCTCATTGTTTCTCTTGTAACAGTGCTTCATATTCTAACCAAATTTCTCTTACTTTCCATTTACCTCTCACATTTCTTTTTCAGCTGGCCTTAGGCCTAAGGCCAAGCCTTCTTTTCTTCTTATTTTTTTGTTCGCGAAGTATTTTGTAAATCTTATGTTGCAGCGACCGATCCGCCAACCCTTCCACCTGTCGTTGTACCAAATCCTGATCCTTTCACCAATCCTCCTACTGACACGGGAAATGGCAATGGACCCGATACAAACCCCGTTGGTGTTCCTGACCCTGGAAATCGATTTCCCTCTGACGGTCGACGTGGCTCAAACCGTGGCAACTCGAATTGCGTGGACAGGATTTTCGACTGTCGCCAGAAGCGATATCTCTGCAGCAACAGCGTTTACTACGATTTTATGACCACTCAATGCCCAGCGACTTGTGGAAGGTGCTCGGGAACGAGAGGAGAAACTGGACGACGCAACAACGGAAATCGTGGAAATGGAAACCGTAGCAACCAAAACTGCGTTGATCTGCATGCTCCAGGACGTGCTTCTGACTGTCCTCAGCGCAAACACCTGTGCAACAATGACCTTTACAGAGACGTCATGAGCATTCAGTGCAGGAAAACTTGTGAACTCTGCTAAGGGACAAAATCGACCTTTGAAATTGTTTAGCATTATATCTTAGTAAATTAGAGTTTAGCTCGTGCTCTTACACAGTCACATTTTCCTACAAAGTTACCACCACGACATAAATTCCTCCCACAGGTGTTGTATCAAGGTCAGGCCTTTTCGAATCCTCAGACAAATATCGAAATTGCTGTCCAAGCTGCATTGAAAAATATTTCAAAACTCAAGTTATTGCAGCTCTTCTTAGCTGACTTCTGTCCCTCTTCCTGACCATTTTTCTAAGTTTTTTGGTTGGTAGCTTGTATACAATCTACAAAAATCTCCAAAGCTAAAGAGTCCATAAAAAATCTAAATCTAAATAAAAATTTTAAAGACGCGAGAAGAGGGCCTGGAAGATCGAAAAGAGCAAAGTGCGCAAGAATTGCGAGGCGTAGTCATGCGGCTTTTTAAAAAGCGTTTAGCCAGATAAAAACAGGTTGATCCAAATGTGCAATAGGCACTGCTAGAGAAGTGAATCACAAGACAGCGGATATGTAGCTGTAAGCATCATTCGACAAAACGATAAGACAAAAAATCCAAGAGGACATCTAGAAAACGTCAATCTAAACGTGTGACAGCTATGGCGAGACGTGCTTTGGTTGATGTTAGTTGTTATCAAAAGAAATCGTAAGGCAATGCTTAAAAATAGTGCCCAGATCCGTCAAAAATAGGACAGCAGGATTGCGACAACTTCAGAATCTCCGTATAATCAGCTTTAGTATTGTTGCTATTTTTCACACATTTTCTGTTTGTTCAGCCTTTGCTGAAAATCAGTAAAAAGAGAACTCAACAATTTCATTTACCATCATTATGAAACCATGTATAAGCTTTTATTGCTGCTGAATGTGGCTTGCTGCGGTAGAAAGCCAGTCAATTTGCTTGGGTGACTTGTGTGGAGACAATAAGAAATGCGATATTGACTTATGTGACAACATCATTGATGATAGTTGCTTAAAGGGCTGGTGCGAGCTAAAACTTGATATCGAGAACAAGTGTCAACCGCTTCCCCCGGGAACAGACCCTACACGTAAGCTTGTTCTGGACTTTTACTTATAGATAATTTTCTAAATCTGTATTCAGACACGTCTGCTGTCATTGTGCCAGATCCTGACCAAGCCGCCTTTGTGACACCTCTTCCAGATTCAGTTCCCAACCCTCCCCCTGAAGGTGGTAATCGACCTGACCCTCATGTTGTCGTACCAGATCCTGGCCCTATCACAGAGTCGCCTATTGAAATTCCTCTTCCCGATCCGAATCCTAATCCTTCTCTATACCTACATGCAAATCCTCAACCTGAAGCTGGTAATCGACCCAACCCTACCCTTTTGCTGTTGTTCCTAATCCTGGAAATCGAGTTCCCTCCTCAAATGGAAGAATCCCTTCTGATGGTCGGCGTGGCTGAAACCAAACTCAAACCGTTGCAACTCAAACTGCATTGACAAGGCGGCTCCTGGGTGACGATCTGACTGTGCTCCTAAGACGTTTAAAAATGCTTAGCTTTTGTAGCCTTAGTATATTAGAGTTGCTGTGTAGATTCAACCGTTTTACACTCAAATTTATTTACAGAATTACCAAAACCACAAAAACGACTTAAAAATATCCTTAATCAAGCTCAGGATCCTGGGACAAGTGCTCGATTTGATCATCGCTGTCCAGACTGTGAGAAGAGCCCAGAACTGAGGCTTCAGACGTGTTAGAACTCTTCTTGTCCTCTTGAGCTTTTTGGGTTTCAGATTCTTGACCACCTTGAGCCTCTTCTTCGGGACCCCAAGCGTATTCCGACTTCTTCTCGTTTTCCTGATTCTCCTTAGCGTCTGTCTTGGTAGCCTGCATCAGAGCTGCAAGGGCCACCATAGCGAGAGACTCGATGATCTGAGATCCAATGTTTTCGAACATCTTAAAGACGCTAGAATTGGGCCTGGAAACTCCAAGAGTGCGACGGCGGTAGGAACGAGTTTGGTGATTACGGGGATAGTTTCCGGAAGCTACAGGCTGATAGCGTTCAAGATAAGGACAGCCACAGTTGAAGACAGGGCAGCCCGCCAGGTAAGGGCAGGTAGATCCAGATGGGAAGTAGGGACAGCAGGAAGAGGTCGATCGAAACATGGGGCAGCCCTGGCCAGAAGATCCAGAATTGAACATAGGACAGCGGCTTTCAGAAGGCATCACAGGGCAGCGACCACCCAAAGAACCATGGTTAAAGGCGGGACAGCTTTCAGAAAAAGGCCTGAAAGGACATTTGCCTCCAAACATGGTCAAATTAGGGCACTGGTCATTGTTTTCAAAGAATTTTGAAAAGCTTTGGTTGAAGATAGGATAGCGGCTTCGAGAAGGCATTACACGACAACAGCTACCAGTATAGTGGCCAGATCCAAAAGAGCTGAAGGCAGGGCAGCCATATCCAGAAGACTTACAGTTGAACATAGGACAACGGTTTCCAGAAGGCAAAACAGGACAGCGGCCACTCGTAGAACCCTGGTTAAAGGCAGGACAGTTTCCAGCAAAATATCTGAAAGGACATTCGCCTCCAAATACGGCTAGATAAGGGCAGTTGTCGTGGTTTTGGAAGAACGGGCACTGACGTCCAAACGTTGATCCAGGCATTATAGGACAGCGGCTAGAAGCAGAATTTTCAGAATTGAAGACCGGACAACGCTGAGAAGACGGTTCCTGAGCTTGCAAAACGTGACACTGGCGAGGAGCTTGGGCTTCAAAGCGGGTAGCCTGGGTGGTTTGAGGAACGGCTTGTGCATGCTGAGGCTGCTCAACGGCTGCTAGAAGGGTGGTCAGGAGCGAGACAATATTGGGTTCAGCTTGAGGAGTAGGAGCGGCTGGTTGGGACTGGAAGAACGCGTGAGAATGTTGAGCATGAAGAGGAGGAACAGTCTGCTGAGACTGAGCCTGAGCGGCTTGGGCAGGCTGACCATGCTGGAACTGGCCCATTAGAGAGGAAAGCACAGAAGCCATGTCGAATTGAGGAGCAGGAGCAGCAGTAGGAACCGAAGTCGAAGCGGGGGCGGCAGCTTGAGGAGCGGTAGAACGAGGGCAGGAAGCAGGTTGATGCTGGGTAGCTTGAGCTCCCTGACAACGCTCCAAAGCAGTCTTCATCATGTTGGCGAAAGCCTCCATGGGATTCTGCTCGACAGGAGCGAAAGAATTAGATCCAGACGCTTGTGTAGCGGCAGGCTGCTGAGCGGCTCCTTGGCGGAACGGACTGGAGGCAGGACGAGAGGTGGAAGGACCTTGGGAGGGCTGAGCCTGACCCAAAGCCTGGTTAGTGGCCTGAGCGGCAGGGGCTTGAGTAGGAGGGACGGATGTCTTAGGACTCATAATTCGCTGCACGAAGACGTGATGATCTAAGAGGACGGATGATCTATAAATAGAAAAATGACCGTGTGAATAGCGTCGCTTCTGGTCTGTGAAATAGCAGTTTTGAGATGTAATAAGCGGCATATTGCGTCAGATTTGGGTTACGCATCGTAATTTTGGTGTACTCAAAGCGATGCTAAAGGATAAGCGTTTTGGGACCTGAGATAAGGTTTAAAGCAGTGATGGATGCCGGCTCGGCTCGCTTGGACCACGATCCGGCTCGATTTTCCGTACTAAATAACATCCATTGCACTTTTAGGCACGCAAAAAGCCTTATTTACGCCTTCCACCTTTGAAAGCGGGTTATTCGTCTACGGTACCCCTAAGCCCGCAAACACTGCGAGGCCAATCTGCATGTTGGATATCCCGTCTGTAAGACGGGCCAAGTCTACAGTGTAGCCTGTGCAAACGTGCAATACCGGCGAAATGAGGCGGTTTAGAGAGCGCTATTGTGACCTAAAAATTGTGATGCCTGATGCTAATTTAAAGTCTCAAATTGCACACTTCAACAGCGATGTTCTTTCATTCTAGCTCCAAATTAAGAACCAAAATTCAGTATCTTCGGACAATTTCAAATCAAATATCGACTTTACTTAAACTGGCCTGTAAATGCTTGACTGACCGCTCCACAATAGGTTAATGATCAAAATGGTCTCCAAACAATGCTGGAAGTAACTGAATATGGGACACACACAACTCCTAAAGAAATTTAATAGTGATTGTTAGTACTTCTCAGAGATGGCGGTTCGGTAAATGCTCAAAAATGTCGCAATTGTTCAAACGAGAAGCCATTTTCTTGTAAACCGTGCGATTCTCGCATCCGTAGAAAAATATAAAAAACAAAGGAAAACAAAGCAAAAACTTTTCGAAATTTAAAAATGTCGCTTGTTTGAAGGGAACCAAACCGAAAATTAAGAAGCCAAAAGTGTCCCGCGAGTCAGAAAATAAGGTTTCTGAAATATTGTTTTGCAAAAAATCCTAAGAAAACACACGCTTACACTCCTAAACACACTCCTAATCACAATCGCTCCCGGGGGTTTTAGCTCCAACGAATGACCGCGACAGACTTGATGTTTCTGTCCAAACACCCGAGCTGCAGATTCAGACATGAGCGAATTCAGACATGAGCGGATCCAGACGTGAGCTGATCCAGAGACACGCCGATGATTGCGGGTCATTCGGCCTGTTCACTTCGAACAGGAGCGTCGGAAATGTCGATGAATTGGAGCAATGTGTTTGCGTCTGGATTCGCTCATGTCTGGATATGCAGCCCGAGTGTATGGACAGAAACATCAAATCTGTGGCCCTGGGAGCGGTTGTGATTAGGAGCAACTTTGCGCGTGCGTTTCTTTAGGATTTTTGGCGAGTTCGCAAAAAATATTTTGGAAACCGTATTTTTAGCTCTAAACCAACCCGCCTGCCAAATTTCAGATTCTAACTCGTGGGAAACTTTTGGCAGTTTCTTTGTAAGTTAAAAGTAGTGCTGTTGACAAGGAGCTGCACGCGATCAAATTCCATTGTTGTCACAAAAAAGAAAAGCCGTTACGTTTAAACCCATTCTACAATATTTCAATAAACGCGTACTAGAACTTTTCAGTTTGTTTCATGCGACGAATCACATTTGAAAATTAATTCAACTAAAAGGATTTTATGTTTGCCCCAAGGATGGGCTGTGTGCATTCTAAAAAATTATCAAGAGGTGTGGAACATGATTTTCAGTGCTCATATCATCAACCTACATTTTGAAACTCTAAATTGACTTTTTCATTGCTTTAACAATAAACTTTTGCTAATTTCACGCTTGAAATTCCACCGTTAATTTTAGTTTTGAGTTTAGTTGTTAATCTATTTTTGAGCTTGACGGTAAGCTTCTGAAAGTCGATGACCTTACCGCTCTTAGTCAGCCCTTCCCACAAAGCTTGACACATTTTTTGTTGTTTGCTATCATCGTCGAGCTCACACTTTATCGCACTACACTATTGATGTCCACTCCACAGAATGACACTATCGGTACTCGAGTTGCGCTCTTCACGTGTGTTCCACACCTCTTTCCAACTCGACAGCGCTATATTTCCTGTTCTTATGTTGGAATTGTTTTTTAGAATTCTAATGTCTCTTCACGGTCTCCAAAAATCCCTCGGAGATGCTCTAAACGACCTCGACCGTCAGTATGGAATTATACGGCCCATGACTCCACCCTCTGCCAACAATAGTTCAAGCTATAATTTAGTCGGCGTGCCTGCATTTGTCGACTCTTGCGCCTTATCAGAACCCGTACGATTTGACTCCGTTGTGGCTAAAAATCCTTACGTAGACGAGATCTATGAAGAGCCATTGAGTCCTTTGGATTTGGGTGTATACCATCATTTTTCTGATACGTAAGAAAGGCTTTTTCGGACTTTATTAAGAGCTTAGATTTCAGGTTTCAGGCTACACCTGATGCAGATGTGGTTTTAAGGCTTTTTGAAATTCACAGTCCTAGTTTTGAAGCGTAGGTCATATTTTAAAAAGTCAATAAACTTTCGAATTTCAGAGCTGATTTCACTTCAGAAGAGAGTTCAACGCTTTCAGAGGACTTGGAAGAGCTCTCCACTGAGAACCAAAATCCTTCTATTCCTAACGTCTCAGAAGACTTGTGCTTCTCTACCGTAACCCAGCTGCTAAAGGACAAAGTCGAACACGTTGGAAAGGCTGCTAAAACCTTTCTAGGCCGCTTCTTCGCTCCTAAGATTCCCCAACCTCAAAAATACGTCTCCATCATCCTGTGGGATCAGGACCACTCAATCGACATTCCTCTGACCAAGGAAAACACTCTCCCTAAGGAGTTCATTGATCGTGTAGCCATTACTTATGGGACTGTTTACCTCTACTCTGACGCCTCAAACTCTGCTCGTCTTTTGCCTAAAGATTGCAAGGGAAATGTGTTGGCTCCGGAGGAGGGCTGGGACATGTTTCTGTTGTATGCCTAAACTCTGAATGCTTAAAATTGCTAATTTTGTGTCTTGAATAAACCTGCATCACTTCTTTAGCATTCCGTTCAAGCTAAGAGATCAAAACTATGATGCTTCTCAAAGCAATGCTTATCCTTATAAGCATCGCTTATCAGCGCATATAAGCCCTGCAAGGTGGCCCTGAGGGGGTATCACCTGCTAACCATGAATCAGCTGACCACGCTATCCTCCCCCTACTGGCCCTCCGGCCTAGACACTCCCGACTTCTCCAAGGCCATCTCTTCCACTCCTCTGCCCTCGCTTTCCAGATATAGCGACAGAAAGGATTTTCTGAGCCCTGACTACACTTCTACGTCTGCTGAAAGCGTTGAGGAGAAGCCTACGTTTAACCCTTTTGCTTTGATTGCTAAGCTACCGCCTGGGACTGATGTGGATCTCTTCAAAAGTGTTCCTGTGGTTCAGGAGCCTCAAGAGCTTAGGGATACCGAAGCTGTTGAAAAGCCTAAGGAGCCCGAGAAGCCTCAAGAGACCCAGTTTGAGGAGAGCTTAGCCGAGCTGTCGATTTGCGAAACCCCGACGAGGCCCATTCCGAAGGAGAGAAGAAGTCTTCTTTTCAAAAAGCTATTAGAGACCCCTCAAAGGATTTCAGAAGCAGAAGAGATCAACCCTGGCTATCTAGCCGACACGGAAGTTGAGATCAACCGACCAAGAAGGCGATTCCAAGGAAGACGTTCCATTAGGAATGTCTCCAAGAGATCTTCCTACAGGCTTCTTAAACGCAGGTCTATTGCCCCCAAGCAACAAAAGGCTCAAAAACCTGTTAAGCCTTCTAAGATTGAAGAGCCTGAAGTCTTTGAGGTGCCTAAGTACTTCAACGCTACGCAGAAGTTACCAGAAAGACCCTGCTCCCCTTCTAGCTTATCCACAACTTGTTCTAGGCCCTCTCTGCCTTCCAGGAACACCTTTGTCGCTAGCTTCAACCCAGTGATGTTACCTATTCTACCCATCAAGTCCCTAAGAAGAGCCCACACGTTCCCAGGGGGCAAAAAACCTGACCAGAAATCTTCCACCCTCAAGAAGACGACGTCAGCTCTCTACGTTATCAACGAACTTGGCGATATCACCCGTTCTCCTACTTTTAACCCGTACAAGGACATCTTCACGCTGACCCCAAAGCTTCAGAGATCCGTATCCCAGTGCCTAAGACCTGTTAGCATTAGCCCTCCTAAAGAAATGGCTCCTTCACCTCCAGGAAGCATCAAGGAGTTGCCAGAAGTCAAGGAGAAGAAGACTCCTATGAAGAAGATTAGGAAGTTCTTCACAAACATCCTGAAGAAGCCTAAGACTGATGTGGAGGATAACGTGGCGAAGAAGACACAGGACATGGCTTCTATTGAATCTACTAAGTATTTTTCAGCCACATCTCAGCCACATGGGAACCAAAAGAAGAAGATTCCAGTTGTCTTTGTAAGAGAATCGCTGATTTAATTATTTGTTGAATGGAGATAAACATATGTCTTGATTGTTTGGTTGCATTGCATCTTAACATATTGAAACCGTATAAATTTGGTCCCATCTAATGGACTGATTCATTCTATTCCTCATTTTCCAAATGCTCAATTTGTCTCACGTTTTCCCCCAGAGAAAATTTGCCGAATTTTACGCGACGGGCTTCAATCTTCGTTCTGGTTGGCAATCGCCACAACAAGTTTATCCTGCATCCGCGTTCTTTCTTTACGTTACACTTACCGGTTTGCAGTACTCATCCTGGAGATATGATGATAATTGCGATCATTATGATATCAGTTTGTTAGACCCTAAGCAAGACGAAATCGGTTGTTTCACCTTAAATGATACTCCAATAAAGCCTGCAACTCCGATAGAATTCCGAATTGTGCCGGATCAGTATATGGGAAAGCTAACCGATTCTAAACTGAATTACGATTCTTGTGACAGTCTCGTTCTTGTGTAAACAACTTCTGTGCTTCCAAAACTCGTCCTTGAGAACTATACAACGAAGCCATATGTACATAAACGCATTTATGAACGCGTTGTCAGCTGGAATTCGTAATTTTGACGTATAAGACGACTATTTTGCAGCAAAGCTATGCGTGATAAGGTCAGAATTTTCAATTTTTGCAGAGATGATATTGCCGCGCTTCTTATAGACTGAAATACTGGACAGAGTCAAAAAAGGCCAATTTGACTATGTCTCCTTTCGTGTAAGACTAGATAGGATGTCTTTCTGTAAAAATTTTTTGTCTCAGCGACTCTTCTACTGTCTGTCTCAGCGTCTTTCTCAGCGAAAATGACGACTCAGCGTCGTCGCCCCAAACCAGGTTCTCGCCACCACAAGATCGTGGCCACGCATTTGAATCTAGGGATTGTCGTCCGACACTGACGACGCGGAGCTGCTCGACGAGATAGTGCCGCAATTAAATTCCGACGTCAGGTACGATCCGGAGTCAGAAGACTTACCGGACTCGGCGATAATGGGATCTGGAATACTATACACTACAGGCAAGCAGTTTCTACAAAAGGTGTTAATAGGATAAGGCGATTTTCTAACTAAGCTCTGCACAAAGTTTTTTATCGGTCTTGCGTTTTCCTGGTGTCTTTTGCCTTTAGCTGTAAACTCGTAGCTTTTTCACACCTTGTCGCATCACGTTTTAGAACATTTAAAATATATAACGCATTATATGGACTGCGTTGTCCTAAAAATGGACAACCTGCCTTATGAATTTATCAGCAAGGTCCTACGAGCGTCACGATTATCAAGTATCATAAGAACTTATTCAACTCCCATCGCTCTGGGCGACTGTTGCTAAACATAGAAAAACAGAAAGCTGAGTGAAGTTGATGGTATTCGTCACGGAAGACGGTCTTCTCTACTCTTGCGTGCAAAAATCTAGTCGTTATGCATATTTTAATCTCGAGTTTGACCTAAAGTCACTCAATTTTAAACGCGACAAGCTAGAATTTTTCAACATCCAGGAAAAGACTTGGGAGCTTGAGCTGGTGGGAGGTGAGGAGCCGTTTACCGAATCTTGTGCCAAGCACATAATTGACTATCTCAACAACACTTACATACGTCCGTACAGCTTCGAGTGCGAAATTAATTCTACGACTCGGTGTACAAAAATTGTGGAAGACCTTGTCAACGCGTTGCCAATTGGTTTATGGAGGATTTCCGTGATTGAGGACTTTTTTACCGACTACGACATTCTCAATAAGGCTAGAAGGCTTTCGTAGTTTCGATTTTAACAAATGGTTGAAAGTCAAAATTACGGACAACATCAGGGATGGCAGACTAATTTTTTTGACTAAGCGACTGAAAATTGTAGTGGAAGCGATGACAGTTTTCGGAGGCATAGATTCAATAACCGTGCATGACAAATGTGAAGGATTTGTCGAAAATGAGAATTTATTTGACCAAGTGCGCTATGCAGGATATCACGAAAGTGCGGAAGGTGTTAAAAGGATAAAGCGATTTTCTAACTAAGCTCTGGACAAAGTTTTTATCGGTCTTGTCTTTTCCTTGTGAGCATTACGATAAGCTGGCGCAATTTTTGGAATTGAAAACGATTATTTCTTGTCTTTTAATAGCTCTACACTCTATTGAGAACAAGGCTCATCATAATTTTCATTCTACTATCTTTTTTATTTTGTTAAACTGACTCACAACGCTTCATTGTATTTTAACGTTAGCATGTGAAAAGATAACATAAAACTCGTTTCCGAAAATTTATATTTTCTGTTTTGATTAACGGTTTCGTCGAATCGCATTTTCGTGAGATTTTTTAATGCGTGGATTCTTAGTTTTGTCGGCGAACATGTTCTAAAGTGCGTCTAGTGTAAATAATTCAATTTTAAATAATACTAAATTTCGGCGGCCGAATTTTGCACGCTTAAATATTGATAGCGTTTTGCCTTAAATTTTTTGCCCCTCAGAATTGCGCCTTTTTCAACATTATGTACATGCTTTGCAAGAATGGTCTAAAGCAGTAATCTACATTTGTAATCTTTCTGCTGTGTGCCAGCAATAATTTTCCAGTTTCGTTTAATTGTTAAGTTGCGTTTTCAACAAGACCAACAAACAGTTTTTCGTGAGAATTCGCTCATCGGTTTGCAAAAAATTTCTGATCAATTTTTTCACCAGTGTTTTTGGAATTTTTATAATTAAGAGGCAGAGATGACGGTTTCCGTTCCGGTTAACCGAAAGTTCGGTTTCGGTTTGTGAAAATCAAACATGCGTGCTGTCCGCGCGCGCCCATGCGTCCACACACAAAGAAAACGCGCGAACAATTGCCGTTTTGAACACGTCGCTGACGCCACAATCGTCACTATCGTCACTATCGTCATGTAAACGGTAACCTACAAATTCACCCCATGCGAATCCCATCCACCGAATTCTCCGTTTGCTTGTTTTCGTTTCTCACAGCGTACAACGGCTTCTCGATCGAGCGTGTACGTTCATTTTGAGGAAACCGCATCTGGATCCGAAAACTGAAACCGAACTTTTGGTTAACCAAACCGAAAACTGGAAACCGCATCATTTTGAGGAAACCACACAAAGCAAATCCTGCGGTCGCGTACTGGTCAAACTAATAGACAAGTCGACCAGCTCTCTTCACAACCAGAGATGACGATTTTGGTTTTCGGTTTCGGTTAACCGAACACTTTCGCCGATGCACCATAAAAACGATGCTTCACTGGGTTGCTCGCTAACGTCGTATCTCCTAAATATGACGGCCACGCGGTGTTGAATCCCAAACGACGACACACGAAAACGATTGGTTTATTCGCGTTAATAACAAAAACATCACACCGACGCTCAACACAACAAATTAATTCGCGCAGCTTTCTTCGGCGACCGTCGCTTAGACCGCAGGGTCTCGGCGCGACTTCGGAACTGGCGACGAGTTCAAATCTTCGCCGTCGCTTCCGCTCCCGGAGTCCGACTCCGAGCTCTTGCTGCTAGACAAACTGGTCGAGTCACTGGACGAGGACTCGGTAGAAGAATCGTATTCGTGTGCGTCGGGCCCGGCCTGATCAACTCGCTTGGCAATAGTTTTTGCCATCTCTGTTGAGAGGTACACTTTTGCTTTCGTATCCTATATTTCGCATTTTCAGATTTAAGTCCTAACACGTAAAACCGCTTTTTCACAACTTTACAATTTTTAAATTTAATTTTTGTAAGCTTTACCAGTGCTAGGCCTTAATTACCATCATTGGCATTGGCGTGAATTAATTTAAGGAATATTTCTGTTTCAAATATGGCTGTTTTACTAATTAAAAATTACGAATTTTATCAATTATCAATTTTTTAAAACTGATAATTAAGCAGGTCATTTAATAGCAAAAATTGACGCAGAAATCGTGTGAATGTAACTGAAATTTAATCTGAAAATAGTTGTTTTAGGCTGATAGGCTGTTTTAGGCTGTTTTAGGCTTTTAGGCATGTTTTAGGCTGCTTTTCCATTTTAAGGTTGTTTTTTAAATAACTCAAAAAAATCAGTTACAGTTAAATTTTTTTTTGACTTTGTTAATGTAGTTTTTACTTCATATGTCCATATCCCTCTTCCAACGTTTTTTTGATTAACAGATAAGTTAAAGGGTGCTTCTGCCTTCATGTCCTTTATTTCGAAATTACAGACCTAAGTCCTAACACGTGAAATCGCTTTTTCACATCATTTTACACATATTTCAATTTTTTTAAATTGAATTTCTGTAAGCTTTGCGCTTCCCACTTTGTTTTATTAAGAGTTATCGCTATTGGCGTAAATTATTTTAAAAAATATCCCAGGTTTTTTACAAGTTAAAAATTAAGATTTTGTAAACTCTTTCAAAACTGGTAATTAGCCCTGTAATAGTTCATTACTAAATAACAGAAATCGAGTTTTTGTGGGGTGTTTTAATTAAGAAAAGAATTTTAACTAATTTTTAATTTTCAGTTTTCATAATGGGAAGCAACATTCTGTTGATGTTGCGGAAAGCAACTAAAATTTAATTAAACGTTTTTTTCTTTTTCAAGTTTGTTTAATAAATTCATTAACATTTTTTTGAATGCGCTAATGTTGTCCTTAATTAAATATCCCTTTTCCAGTGCCTTGTTAATTAACAGATAGATTATTTTTTTTCGCCTTGTTTTTTTGGCTCGCTGTTCTCAACATATTTAAATTGTTCTTTAAACACATTTGATAGCTTATTAAAGTTAAAAAAGCAAATTTTTAAGTAAATTCTGGACTTTGAGGAAAAAATTCCAAGGCCATGCGGATTTATTAATTTTTATGTCTTCTTTTTTTTAAATTTGATCTAACGTGTGAAGACTATCGCTCATCAATTTGCCGTATAGTGCTCACAACCAAATTTGCCACGCGGGTAAGCTTCCGCCGCAAAAATTCTTGCAAAAAAAAAATCAACGCTTTTTCATAAGTGGTTGCGGAAAAGGGACCCTTTAACAAACTCCGCCGTGTTCTGACAAACATTTTAAGCCCTCAACTGCTCGATTTTGTTACATAGGGAATCACTACGCGTCGAATATCTTGCGAAATCGAGCGGGGCAGGAAACAATCGCCCGCGAAATCCGTTGCCGCTCGGTCGTCACCCCATTTTGTATGGCGCAGGACAGCTTAAACTCATTTTAAAATGCCTCAAAGCTTTTTGGCAGAAAATTCAACTCCGACGGGTCAACATTTGAAGCCCTCAACGGCTTAATTTTGTTAAATGCGGAAAAGATCCTTTAATTTTGCGACGAATATCCAATGAAATCGAGCGATCTATGGCTTAAATTGTTCCCCAACGTGAGGCGCAGGTCGCAACAGTCTTGGTTTCACAACTGCACGCCCACCGGTTTCCTAAAACAGTGTAGAATGTGGCCTCATCGCTTTCCACCATACAAAATTGGGACGACGGACGAGCAATAAATTTTTCTCAGAATTTTTGTTAATGCAGTGCTTCGTTTTTGGCACGCCTTTTTCATTACCTAACTCAATGATGCGTCTTTTCTCACACCATCCACCGTACGCCACCCATAGTCAGCGGCCAGGAATGTCTCCATTCGCAGACAACAACTCTGCACTTTGCCTCGTGCTCTGCCTCAAAAATGTGCACTTTCCGAAAAACGGTTTTATCGTTCCAACTTCCATCAGTCTTTACAAATGTCCTTTTCAGTTCCGGCTTCCCGAGAACATTTTTCGTCGACATCCGCAATCACAATTTCCACGTCGTGTGGATATGCGCGCTCCGAAATTTCTTTTCTTCTTGTGCAAAGAACGGAATGTTTACTTCGCCAACTAACGGCAACGTGTTGATCCTGCCGTAGGCCGATTTTACGAAAACATTTTTTTACGATCGTCTTCAGTGAAACAAACAATTCTTTGCATATCGATGCTGTCGCGCAGCTGCAATGTTGTGCGATCGCGGAATGTGGACAGAAAGAGCTTTGAGAAGTTTCAAGCTTGATTTTGTTCACTGTTGTTTTTCGGGTTGCTAAACTTCTATTTTCCGGCATTCAATTCTTTATCATCTGAAAAAACGTTCGAATCTTAATAATTAATGTCAAAAAATTAATTTCTGTGGGCATTTTTTAAATGTTATTTTAAGAAAGCAGATTTTTAATTTTTGTGGCGACGACCATGCAATCTTAAAATTCTTAAAATTACTAATAATTATTATTAATCGCATTTCGCTTTTTAAAGTTTGAAAATGTTGACAAAAATTTTTTTGCAGTTTTGTTTTTCTTTTAAACTGTAAATCTTTTCAAATCTAACAGCTTTTTCATTTTTGCCATCAGCTCCAGACACCAGACGTCTTATAAATTGTTAAGTTTTTTTAATTTTTCAATATGCAATTCGGGTGCGGGGAAAGGATTTGCCTTTTTGCAACATTCCACCTTTTCGAAAACCTTCTTCTAAACACGTTTTGATTTTTGCTTGTGACAGAATTTTACATTGAAGAATTTCGAACGAAAAAAGCAAAAACTTTCAAAAATTAAAATTCTTGGAGAGCGAATTTTCGCTTATTTTCACTTCAATCAAACTTTTTTTAATTTTCTAAACCTTCTGAAAATTACGTTTGAAAAAACGTTTGAATCTTAAAAGGACTGCGCAATATGGAACGCGATGAACACAAATAATTTGACCAAAGGCCACATTACTCCGTTTGCATTATAGCCGATTGTGGTTTGTGCAGAGTAATCGCTTAGGGACCGCTCAACGACTTTTAAATTCTATTTTTTGCCATATCCGATCTCTGCCATATTACGCAGTCCTAAAGCCGTTTTGCGGTTCTGACTCTAAAATCGTGATCAGCGCTTTTAAAAACCTCCTTCCCCAGAAATGAGCGCGATCCGTGCACTTAAAAAACGACAAAAAATGCGATTTCTGAGTCCCTTTAATGATGAATCTGAATTGATTAATTTCTGTTGGCAATTTTTTCATTTGATTTTTAAAAAGCTGAGTTTTGAGCGTTGTCCTTGTAATTCTCAAAATTACTAATAATAATTTTCAATCTTGTTTTGCTTTTTGAAGTTTGACAATGCTTGCAAAAATTTTAATATTCTACATGCTGCGTCAATTTAAAATTGCTTAAAATAATCATGTTTATCTAGATTGTTTCAGAGTAACGACGTTGTGATCTTCATGGTAAATTGATTCCTTGAAAAAAATTTTATTCATATTTGAGACTTAGTTTAAATTTTCAAAGCGCGCATCCCGTGTTTTATTTACTTAAGTTGTTCCAGAGTAACGCTTGCAAAAATTTTAATATTCTACATGCTGCGTCAATCCCGTGTTTTATTATTACTTAAGAATTTGAATTTTCAAGCTCCTTCGGGCACCCACTCCAACAGATTATAATTTTTAGAGCAACTGATCAATTTCAAATTTTGTCAATTGAAAAAAGTGCAATCTTGGTTGCAGTGCAAATTTGTGCAAATTTCGTTGTTTCGAAATTTTAATTGCTTTTAAAACACTTTGGAATCTTTGATTTTCATTCATCTTTCACCATTCGCGGTTTTACTAAATATTGTTGAATTTTAATTCTTTCACGCCAGCTTTCATGAATTAATTTTGAGCTATAAGAACGAACGTTCTAATTTCAGTGCCAAATGATCAACTTTAAATTTGATACGTGGAAACTTGATTTTCAATTCTGGTACCTTGAAAGATCCGGCGTTTTTTCTGAAGGTCGGGCATCGCATTAGTTTAGTTTAAAACATGAAATTCATTGTAGGGTGCGCATTAAGCATTTCTGCGACTACAACAAATTTTGATTTATTAGAGTGCACATTTTTGATATTTTTTTCGTTCTCCATTTTTTTTAAATTCCTGATTACTTATCTTTAACCATTTGCGGCTCTCTTAATGTCATAAAAACATTTCTATTAATTTTGATTTTTTGATCTTATAGTGTGTAGGCCCAGTTTTCCTAACCATTTACGAGAAGTTGAATTTTTATTTCCAAATTCACCAGGTTTTTAACTGTCGTAATAATTTAAAAATGTTCAAAATGATCACGTTTTCTAGATTTTTCCATATCCATCAATCACCTCACTCTGCAATTTCCTCTTACCGTACCCACCCTCCCCCTCATCTCAGCCTCTTCCACAAACCCATAAATCCTTGCGTCATGTTCCCGGTCGCACCTTCCTCTGCTCCCAAACTCCACTCCATCACTATTCAAATTCAAATCCTGGCATCGGTTCGCGTTCAGCCGTTTTTTGACGCGCAAAAAGTTATAAATTCCGGCGACGTCGTGGATCGGGTGCGAGTGACAACGCAACAAAGTCTTTCTTCGTGCCAGTTCGAATTCTTCCGCTGCCCTTTACCCTCCTCCGCGCATCCGTCACCACCTAGCCACCGCTGTCCTCTAGCTCTTTCGTCTTCCTCTCCCTGTGGCCGTTTTTTCTCCGAGTCGTTCGTGGGAATCGCGCTGTCAAGGGATCCACGATCAGAAAATTCTTTTTTTCGTGTCCCTCGTTTTTTATGGGACTTCCTTTCCCAGGACGTCTTCGCCTGTTTCCCAAATTTGAATCCTCGACGACACGTCGTTTAATGGTTTTTAGCGCTGTTTTTGAAATTTATGGCTCTGCAAGGGAGCGACGGCCAGAAGTAGAGGCGAGAAGTTGTCGCACATAAAACTTTGTTTACGGGCGAAATTTTTAAAGTTGACGAGCGGTTTTATTGGGTTTGGAGGGTACGGTAAGAGGGTGAGTACAATGGCCTGACATGGATTCTTTGGGAATGTAATGGTCAGCTTAATCATGGCCACATTTTTTGTTTGCCACGTGTATTCAAGAAATAATGTAGAACTTATAATTTAAAATCACAGTTAAAATTTTTGTTGTCTGTAGAATCACCCTGAATTTAAGAATTTAATTATAGTCTGTAAAATGGAGTTTTCTGATGAACTTTAAGATTTTAAAATTTTTTAATTGAATATTTTTGCAACTTGATTGGAAGTTCGATTTCTATAAAAGTATAAAATTAATTTCTAGCGAGCGAAAACTTCGTTTAATTAATTTTTGTTCCTGGTTTTCATCCATTCTGAACCTGCTCTTTTAATGATTTTTTAATGTTCGACTTCTTAAATTGTTTTTTGGCACCTATATGCATTATCGTGTTTTGGTCGTTTCGAAATTTCCTTATGCTTCTTAGGATCAAATGGAGTTTCGTATTTCAATACTCTTCATTTGGCTATTTCTTGGCGATTTTTGGTCCTTCGATAGCAAAGGTAAATTTTAAACGAACCAATTATCAACGTTCACGCTAAGTTTTGATTGTTAGCACGAGGATCACTTTTCACTCACCATTTTTTGCTCAATATTTATCCATAATTTTTTGCGTTCGCCATGACTGTCAGGTGCTCTCATTCATTGCAATTATAATTTAATTTTTAATTAAAATTAACTTTCAATTTTTTTGTGCGCTGAAAAGGTGGTCTTTTGAAAAGTTTTAGGACAAGCGGAATTTTTAAATTTGGTTAAAATTTCAATTTTCGTCAAGGCCAAAAAATATTTTTGGAAGATTGAGAAATACTGTTTTTGCATTTTTTGTTTTGGACGTTTTCTCCTTTTTTCAATGGAGGATGAGACAGCATTTTGAATCACTGATTGGTCAATATCGCCCTCGATGACCTTTCCCAGAAAAACCACCAAATTCCTATCAGCAAGGGTTCCACAGAGTGGCACGTCTGAGGTTTAGAAACGGCTTAAGACGTGGAACCTGTTACATATTGATAAGAAGAGTAGACTTTTTCCACTATCGAGGGTTTGGTTGGAGAGATAACTACCTTATGGCGCTGTCTGACGTCTTAGTTTGAGAAGAGGTGAAGCGTTGTTCGGTTTTAGTTCTGTTCGTCATTTTTGATCCATTTTTTGACCCTTATTCTTTTGACCATCGCCCAGCGCGTTGCCGAATTCCCGGGCGGTGAGTGGTCAACAAGGCTGCGGCGTCGGTAGCCGAATCGCGATTCCCAAAACAGAGTTTGTTTGGCGGTGGCACCGACATCGCCGACTCTCCGAGTTGCTTCTTTCGGGAGCCACAACACACGACAGAAGAGGGCAGCGACCTTTTGAAAAAAGAGGATTCACCGATGACCCGACGCGCTTCTCTGCGGCAAATTTGCATAAATCGCGCGCCTATTCGCCGCCAATACTCGACCTTTCGAGAAAAGTGGAGAAGAATACGAACGAAAGCGGTGAATTTAGTATTCTTAAAGTGCAGGACAGAGAGTTTTGCGATGCGGAAGTTGTGACTTAAGCGGAAGAACTAGTATTTTTCTTCAATTTTTTTGAAGGTCCGCAAGACGTTACATTACCAGAATTTGATTCTAATGTAAAACCAATTTAAGTGTTTTCTAAAGTAGCAAAAGTAAAGGACCTCTTACAGTGCAGAAAAGGAAGTTTAGAACTAAGAAATTTGATACATTCTGAGAGAGGCTTCAACACAAGAATTATTGTTTCCAATGTAATTTTTGTAAAAAATCCGTCGATCTTCAATGGCGGAAAACCCAATTTTGTAATCTTCTCTTGATTGTTGAAACCCAGTCTTGATTGCAATGTGAATTCAATTTGTAGAACGTTTTTATTTTCTTAAAGAGCAGGATTTAAAAATGATGCTTTTGAGCTTCATAACACATTTTCTGGACCAATGCAGTCTGTTAAACGGATCCAGTTCTCCTAACAGCAAATCACTCTGTGATAGCCACCGACAAAAACTCCATTAGCAGTTGATTAGAATTCGACACCGTGATTTGTCGCTTTTTTCGAAATGTCGTTTTATCTGATTTCCTGTCACACAAACATGAATTGTGGAGCGCACGGATTCTGATGGAATTTTAACAAGAACGAATTTGTGTAGCCGAACTTGACATTTTTTCAAGCCTTTCGAGTTTTTAGATAAGCATGTACATTACATGTACTAATATGAATTTCTTAATCAAATTTTTGACTTCAGGGTAGATGTCACATGAGTTGATGTCACTGACTTCAGATGTTACAATTTTAGAAAATCAATTTTTGGTTATTGTTGTGAATTTATCTCGGACTTAATTGCTTTCTTTGGCTTAACATCCCGCTCTTTCAAGATTTGAAGGCTTTTCTGTACATTTGAAAAATCCAGCTGTAATCTGAATTTTGAATAAGCTTAGATAAGCATGTCACAATTTTTTGTAATTGGTCGCTTCTCTCAATTTTTTTAATTTAAAGGGTTTCGCAGTTTATTTCAGCTGTATCAATTCTTAGAGTGCTAATTTTTGGTGGTCGAATTCGTGCGCTAAATTTTTTGCTCCTGCTAAATCTACTTTCAAATCCATTCCCTTCTTTCTCAAACCAGTCTTTTCCTTTTTCCAAACATCAAATTTATGGGCTCGTCATCATTGTTCTAATTTTTCTAGAATCACTTCAAAACCCATTCCCTTCTTTCTAAAACGTCTTAACTAAACCTTGTTTTGCTCGTGGCACCTTCTTGCAAAACGGGCTTTTCTCTGCTCACATGACCCACGCCATAAAACGCGTCCTGGGTTCGTTTTTGTTTACAAGCAACGCCGCTTTGAACCATCGAAACTCTTCAGAATTCTCGTTTTTCCATCCTTCCACAACACGCTTGTTTTCGTCCCATCCTGAACTGTTTCAGCGCAACCTGTTGTGCTCGTTCCCCTGATTTTGGGAACGCGCGAGAGGCGCAAAGTTAGAATTAGGTTGGAATGGAGTGTAACAGCGTTAAGGGAATACGGTAGCGTCTGGCTTTAAACTTTGAAACCTGTTCTGCGAGACTGTTTTCGCTTGTTTTCGGTTGCAGAAGGGAAAGTCAAAGACGATAGGTCAGTTCCGAAGACGAGTAGACTCACAACGGCGCTTTTTTCGTTTAAGAAAAATCAGGAATCGTGTGCAGGTTGGGTGAGAGTGGGACGATTACAGTTTTCGTGCTTATGCAATATTTTAATTTTACAAAATTTTCAACGTTAAATAAGCAATTTTAAAATTTGTGATACTAGCAATTGATAGGTTGCTATTAGCCGGAAAAATTGCAACATTTGCGAAGTTGCATGTAGACGTGCAAATGCCAAATGCCTCTTTTAATTGTACGACTTTCAACGAAAAAAGCGATATATTTATTTTTTATTCATTTGGATATATGGTGTAAGGCGAAAATATGTAAGGAGTGAACCCCAAAGTTGCGCCCCTTCACCCTTTGACCGACAACCGTCCACCTTGTTTTCACAACAAACAGGGAAATATCATAAAACCAAATTTTTAAATTGAAAAATTATGAAGATTTGCTATTTGTGAGGTTTCTGTGGATCGTTCTCCTTTATTAATTAACGGATGGGCACTTCAAACTTTGTATGACATAACGCATTTTTCCGTTCATTTGCTTTTGTTTTCACGCTTTTTAAAATTGGATAAATTCTTTTAAATCTTTTGGTTAACTCCGTTGGCATTATTTGTATTCCGTGGTCCAGTTTTCACGTTTTTTCAAAGACTGCAAAAGGCAAAGCAAAAGTTTAAAAATTGAATTTAACTATTAAATATACATTTCTTTGAACGTATCGGCGGCACCTTTGATTCAAACCTTGGTCGGTTTTTCGCTGTCTCACTCAATAATTTTTAAGCAAGTGCCTCTGCTTAACGCAACTTTGAAGGTTTAATGCCCTTTCCACACCTGGCCTCCTTTCCCGAACCCTTTCAGAACCACGGAGCATCGCATAAAAAACGCACTTTCGCTTACGAGAACCTTTCGTGTCTCTTCTTCTCGCAGCGCCTCCGTCGTGTGCTTAGTCATAAAAACCAGGTAAACCTTTCAACCTCATTTGCATACCACTTTGTTCGTCTGCGTTCGCGATGACGCGACTACGGTAGCTCATCGCGGCGCCTGCGAGGGGCGGCCCCGTGCGGCCACTTCTGGGAGCTCTTCGGCTATGGCGCCGCCCTGCTCTGGAATTGCTAATTGACTTTTTGGGATGACAAAAGGATGTCGTTGATGGGGGTGTAATGGGCTTGCATACGGGACATTTGGAAGTGATGTTTTAGTGCATGGTAGTTTTGTTATGGCGAAACAAAATGCTAAATTACATAAAAATTTGGCGAAAAACGTAAATTTTTCAATCCAATCCGTTTAACTTCGCCTCATTTGACCATTTTTTAAATTGTACAATTTTTATAATCAATTTTTATTAAATTTCAATCAATCTTCGAGCCGGAAATCCCTTTGTTCAATTGCAGATTTTTTAAATTAGTGTTTTAAAGCGTTTTTTGAGAATTAGGCAGCTTACTGTGTTTAAGATACAGATATATTTCAAGTTTTTTTGTTTACCAAATGTTTGTAACTTGAAATCTTGCCGCTTATTCAAGCTTGACCTAATTTTGTGACGGATTGGAGCGATTCGGCATAATAATTTCAAATTTTTGTTTTTTTTTGGATTTTGCGTTTTAATGGGGTCAGCTTTTAGATAGCTTATCGGTAATTTTCAAAATCTGATTTTTCAAACATTTTTTTGGAGGAGCGAATTGTTCGCGGACGCGGACGTGAACGCGCATTTGAGTTTTTTTAATGTGGGTCTATTTTGTTTTAAAATGTAACCGCTTATCCTAAACTGGTTTCTTTTTTTGACGATATTTGAACTCGTCATTTTTAAGTTTTATGGGCAAAAGAAACAAGAGATCAATATATCACATACTTTTGAACCTGCTTCATCTTCACAGATTTTAGGAATTTTTTTCTTCTTGTCCAAACAATCTTTGAATTTATTTGACGATTCCAAATTTGTAAACTAATTTTTAGATCATCTGATTTTGATCCACTGATCGTAGCAGTTTTTGGCGTGCTTCAATGCAGATTCAAAGTCTGCTTAGGTTTTTTTGAGTCAGCTCACTGGTTTTCAAGACTGCTAAGTTTTTAATCATTTCTCATTTTTTCACTATCTCTAATTTTAGCTTTCCGAGTATCTCTTCAATTGAATTTCATTATAATTTTTAGACAATCAGTATTTTTCGGTGTTCTTAAAATTCAACAGATCAATCTCCAGGGTTGCCATATTTTTGGATTATTTTTGCATACTTTATCACATACCTGCATCGCTCCCAATCCGTTCTTATGTCCAATTTTACTATATTTTTAGTCAATTCTTCAAAATAAGCATTTTCTTACCCCAAAGTTGCTCCCCTTCACCCTTCAACCGACAATCGCCGACCTTGTTTTCACAACAAACAGTTCCAGTTGCTCCTCTTTTCCACCTTGGGCGCTCTTCTAGGGAATTCTGGTTTCCTGCCTTTCACTCAAGGCTGCTGCTGCTTTGTTGTCTGCAGGATTCGCCGGTGGAACAGCGCGCCGCCACGCGCAAAACAACAACAAACAAGCGTTCTCGCGCGCCTTCTTTCTTGAGACGACCCTTGGACCACCGGCGCCTCCTCCTCCTCCCAGCGCTCGGCTCTTTTCAGGCGAACCCCGAGGCGATCGCCGCGCACCGCGAACGACGAGATTCTCGGAAATACGTCTTCTTATTGTTGTAAGAAGAGTCGACCTTGTGCCGCACTCTTAAAGTGCATCTCGCGCCCGCAAAACGAGTTTCCAAACCGTTCTTCCGACGCCGACGTCGCCGTTCGCGGAGAATTTCGCAGATGAGACCATTTCGGAGTGCGAGTCTGTAGGTCGATCGCTTTTTCTAAAGGTTTTTTGTGATTTGCGAATTACGGTAAATTTTGCGGTGAACTCTGGTGCGAGTCGTGGCTTAGATTCGCAGTCTTCTTGGGTGGATTTAATTAAAATTCTGTGTTAGGAATACGTTTGACGTAACAGTGATTTTTTTAGTTGTGTAAGTTGACTGATAAATTGTATGGCTTCTAATTTTAGGCTTGCAGCTTTAAATCACAGCTTATTAACCCCGGTTTATCAACACCGGGTTAAGAATCGGTTTAAGGCAAAGGTCGTTTTTTTGATCTTTCTGTTGTTGTTCACCGATAAATTATAATTGTAAAACATGTATTTTTGGCTTTGCATCAAAGCTTTTCAGATCCGGTCTTTTAAACGCAGATTTAATTCTAGCTGCTACGCGCTCTAAAGCCATTCGTGGTTTTTAGACCTTTTTCGTGTAGTTTTAATCAAAATTCTAATTTTGGAACAAAAGATAATTTCGATTTTTTTTGGAGAGAAATCTTAAAATTCCTGAAATTTTAAGACTTTCACGCTTATTTGGCAGAACTACAAGACATCGACTTTGTTTAATTTAAGTTTTAATTTTAATCAAGTATCAAAGGTTTTTACGGACGAAGCGCGGCTCAACTGCTGACGCAAAATGACTCTAAATTAAATTGTGCTAAATTGAAAAATGAGATAAATTATTTGTTTTTTGAAGCGCCAATTTTCAATTGAGATTTCAAGATTCTCTGATTTTCAACTCTTCAAGTGTCGTTAAAAACCTGTAAAGTTAAGAATTTTGACATTTATTTCGATAACTTTACGATTATTCCAAATTTCTATTCACCGAAAGACACGTTTATATCTCAATCATTTTCGTGGAGTTCGTTTTTCACGCGCCTTTCCAAAAAGAAGACACGCGCGCGCTGCCAGAAGCTGGTCAGCACACAACGAATCACGGTTAAGTGGTTCGGGCAGCGAGTTTCTTGACGTTCGGTTTCTCCCGCGATGCACTTTAAGGGCAAGGCGATGAGATACTTTTTACTGTTTGTTAATGATTGATTCTTGTTTATCGTGCTTGCGATGGTTTCACGGAGGACTTTTTGTGATGGAGAGTGCTGCGGTTGTGGTTTTCTGTGATTTCGACTAAATTTTTGTTGGAAGTGGAGCTCGCAACCTTAATTACTACGTTTAAAAAGCAACGTTCGAACTCATAATGCACATCCACTGCTGATGTCATCAAATGGCATTTTAGAGGTAAAGTGAATTAGTAGAGACGCATGTTAGCGGTATAAATCATCTTTGTTGGAAAGCAATATAGAGAAAATTAAGTCACTTTTTGCCTTCAATACAATTGTGCGATGAAGTCAAAATTCTCGATTTGTTGATCAGCCTAACAGTCGTGAGCAGAAGCTCGGAAACCTTTTTTGATACATGATTTTTTGATATTAACGTAACTAAGGTACGTTTTACGTTTTCGGACAAACACATTTCCCCTGTGTCAATTTATTTTTAGCCGCTGGTCGCATCGTTGTAAAACTGTAAAATACCTTTCCGCATTTCCTTATTTTTGTGGCGTTTAAACTCGATTTTTCGCCTTCATTTCCTAACTCTTATTATTCTTTATAATTCGAGAAATCCTTCTTGATGGTAATTCAGGTGTAAATGTAATTTTTGGAGTGGAGTCTTTCAGCACCAGAAACATTTCTATATGATTTTTGATCGCGGCATTGCACCGTTTAGTCGTTTTTGTAGAAGTAGTCAAAAATGCTATTTTTTATAAGCGATATTTTTCCAATTTTTCCGTTAATTTAATTTTTGAAATACATTTGTCTCCTTTCAATTTTTGCAATGTGCAGTAAATTGATTTATTGTAATTGTCAGTTTTTAGAATTTGTCGCCGTGGAATAGTCGTTCCTATTCAAACACCTCATTTTATTCAAATTTTAGATTTTGCTCTGATTCTCATAATTTATTAATCTCCTCCTGTACCTACGTGCATTGGCGCCTGTTTTGACTCCGCAGCTAGACATGGTCTCCTTCTCGTCCATTCCCACAAGTGTCTAGAACTGTCGATATGTTTTGCTTTTCTCCCGACTGCCGACTTTTCCGCTTTATCTCCGAATATCTCCGCGGGCGTCTGTAGACGGCCGATCAGACATTTTCCCCTCGACCCAGACGGTCAGACAGCAAGCGGCTGCAAAGAAATCAAACGGAATTCAGCGGCGCTGTCGCGCCGCGCACTTATAGAATCTGCTCTACGCTCAGTCTAAACATTACAATTCACAGAAACGCGCGCGCGAAGCCGCGATTCGCCGCTGGAGAAGCGGCTTCGTTGAAGAGATAAAAGCTTGTGTGAGCATAGGGGAAAGGTCTGCAACACGTAGTTTGTGAGAGTGTGACGTCTTTCCTGACGATTGGCCAACGGACGCAGAGGATACGGTAATCGGACGCCGATCTTTTGCTCCCGGCGTGGTTTTGAATTTTGAGATCTGTGATCAGTCGGGAATTCTTTAAAATGCGGTTAGGGAAGACTAAGAATTTTAACTCGTTTTGCTTGTTTTTAACTTTTTTCGTTTTGGAGGATTTTTTGCCTGTTAGGAGATAACTCTTAACTTCGAAATGCTTTCTTTGCTCTTGTATCGGCAATGACACTGAACGTCTATAAATAACTGGACTATTGAAGATTGACAACCTGACTTTTTAAATATTTGTCATCGGCTTTGACGGTCCAAAAAACTCTTAATCTTTGTTGTTTATTCCATAAATTTTGTACTTATGCTCAACCAAAACACCAATTAATTTTTTTGACGGTCTTAGTGGACACCATTTGAAATTTGATAAGCTAAATTCTATTTAAATTGTTCGTTAAGATCAACAATAAATTTTTTTACAGCAAGTTTCTTAACATTATAAATTTTTCAACACAGTTCGTAAGATTTTTTTAAATTCGTATTATCATAAAATTGTTAACATTTAAATTTCGGAATTGTCAAACGCTCCAATTTTTAATTTCATTTTTTTCGATTTTTTTTTAAACTGGTCATTCTTATTTCTAGGTTCAGTATCAGCTTCATTGACAGTTTTTGTTGTAGGTTCAGTGAAAAAGTAGATTCAGTGTTTTTTGTGGACCAACTTCGACAACACTGAGTTCAATTTTCGTTCGAAGTTTGTTGTTTGCAAACCTATTTTTAAAATCAATTTTTACGTTTTTTCAGCAGAGGTTCCAAAACCACTGCAAAGCTATACCCATCACGCTGACCCGCTCATCGAAAAATGGATGTGCGCCAGAGTTTGGAATTTTCTGAGACATTTACGATCAGATAAGCGCCGTCAAAAGTGCACCTCTCGGCGAGTTTTCGAGTGACCCTGATGCGTATCAGTTTCGCTTTGTGTTTTTTTTCGGTGAACCGTTGACCACGGTTTCGAACCTTTTTCGTGCGTCTGGTGTGTGTGCTTATGCACCGTATCCTTGAAGACAACGCTTTAAAAACTGTACGACGTTTTGATCGTTTTTTGCGGTCGGTCGTAAAACTCGTTTTTGAGGACAGCGTTTTTGAGGATTTTTGATTCATCAAAAATCGCTTTTTCTCCCAATCGCCCCAAGAATTCCTGCTCTCAAACACTTCCTGCAACGGTCTACTTCCTGATCAGTTCTTACCACCAGTAAACAACTCAAAAAACCGTTCTTCACCCACCAATCACGTTCTTACCGTACCCTTCCACGTACCCCTCCACGCATTCCTAGTAACCTTCCGCTGCGCACATTTCTCGACCACCCGTTTCTTGACTTTCCGCCGTGTCCAAATTCCACTTTTCGAAAGCCACGTCTCTGCTCGACCAAGGGTCGCGTAAGACACCCGTTTTTACGCTCTCCTCTGCTATTTCCAGCTGTTTTTCTCGTTTCGGTTCTCGTGGCGGCGCGTTATTGTAGCGTCCTCGTCGCTGAGTTAGTGAGTAACCAGTTTCAGCAGCACGAAATCGCATAATTTTTCCCGTCGTCTTTTTCCCTCGTGTGGCCGAAGTGAAGAACGACGACGAACGGACGCAGGAGAAGAACGTATGCACCAACGTTGTTGATTCGACGGAACCTCGAGGAAGAAGAAAAAGAAGACTTGTTGTCACTTGGGAACAGCAGACCGTCTTTTATTCTACTGCCAGGTAAGGATGCGTGTAAACAGCATAAACAACTGATCTAGAGGGCAAAGCGCGGGTTGGGGGATGGGGAACTTTGGAGATCTTTGAGCTTTGAACAAAAGGGAACTGAATTTGCACTCGATGAGATGTTGGACTGTGTAAAGTAGTAGATAATTGTCAAAAGTATCCTAAGAAAACAGAAAATTTCGCATGAAAGCGCATCAGTTTCTCGATATTACGTTGTCTTAAATGTTGCTTCACAATCAAAAATGAGGAAGGATAAAGAATCGGCTCTGAATGGAGTTTAAAATCAACTCTAAAATATTCAACAGATTTTGTGTTTGGAGATTATTCAATTAAGACAGTTCAGTAAATGCATTTTTGACTGTGCAGTTGTTCACCTAAATTTTACATCTAACATTTCGCTGATAATTGTCAATTTTAACGTTTCTTTGTGCTGTTTTTTGCAGAGTCATCCCAATGCCTTTTTTGATTCGATAGGAAATTTTTGGCGGTGGAACTCGTGCTCCTGAATGTTGAAATCCTAACTCACCGTGAATTTTCAAATTGATCGGCTCTGAATGGAATTTTTCAAGGGCGTAGAAGTGACAGTGATTTTTACTTTTTGAACGAATTGAACGCTTCTACGCAATTGAACGTTTCCGGCAAATATCTTGATAAACGTAACAATAACAGAAGATTATAAAATTTACACTCTCGATCATTTCGAAATGACAATCAAGTATTGACTAAAATGTACTTTTAGGAAGTCCTTTAAGAATCAATAAAATTTATTAAATGCTGTTTTGCCGTTCAGTGTGCAACCCTATTTTTACACTTGAAGTTTTGCTGACAATTGTGAATTTTACAGATTTTTTGGGCACAAAGCGATTTTTCAACATCTAATCGGCATTGTGATAATTGAACAATCGTCCCATTTTACGTTTACACGCTCAACTTGCAAGGTCAACAAGAAGTAAAAACAGGGAAATTTTTTGAAAACACTCGATTTTTATTCTTGTGCAACTAAAAAAATCGCACAAAGTTCTTTTTTACAAGACATGAGTAATGTAACAATATAAGAAATTGACAGTTTAACAGTTTTTCCTTTGTTTCAAAAGTGTTACCCGACTTTGTGGTGACAAAATTTTTTGACGTTTGCAGTGTCCAATAACCTTTTTGTTCATTTAAACTCAAGAGATATCACAAAACAGTTTTTCAGGAATTAACAAGCATTTTTGGCTGCGAATTGAGCACTTTTTCCACATCATGTTTTTTGGAGTGATTCACTGTGTACCTTTGAACAAGCACACTTTTTTGCGAGTGAGTGAATTCGACTCTTTTGCACAAAAATGACAGAAACTCAAAAATTAACAATGGCCACTAAGGTTTATTAATCTGCGCGTTGTCAAGTTGTCAATTATGCTTTAAAATCAATTCTCTTTTTTACGTCCAATTTTTCAACAACACTAATTTTTTAGCTTTGCCGCAATTCGCAATTTTTTCATCTTAGCTTTCATCCTAAAGTATAAACTTACCTGCTTGATTAATTTTGAAAATTCTTCTCTTAAATGATTTATGGAACATGAAACTGTAAATTACGAAATCGATTTTTTATCGCTCGGTTTCCAACAAACTTAATCTTACAACTTGAGCTGCCCCTGCCATTTTTACCTTATTCTTAGTGATCAATCTCACTACTTTTTAATAGGGTTTTTGTGAATTAACTTTGGAATAATGATTAAAAATCAATTTTTTGAAGTTCTTTTTTTACCAATACCAATTTTAATAAATGATTTTTTTTGTTTTACAGTTTCGTTCGCCATTTTCAGCTTGTTTCTATCCCAAAATAATTTTTAAACAGGGTATGATTAATATAGAGGACATCGAATTATAAATTATGGATATAAATCAAATTTTTAACGCTTCATTTTTAAGTTCATACTTTCTGAACGTTTCTGCCAGTTCCTTCAATTATTGATTATCCCCATTTTCGATTCTTGATTCCAGATTTTCACGCCAAAAATGACGAAGCAGAAATTCGCGAACGACTTCTTCAAATCGTTGAACGAATGCCGGGACAACCAAATCCTGTGCGACGTGTGTCTCCGCGTGAAAGCCTACAATCCAGACAAGGCTACCGTAACCGGTAAGTCCCCTTTTTCTTAGTCAAAGTCGTTGACGTGCTGTTTTTGCCGATCAAGCGTTTTTCCACGAAAACAGCGACCCGGGGTCGTCGTGGTAAGCCGGTTTTTGTGCTCCCCTCCTTTCGCTTCTCTTCGACCACCTCTTCGACGACCGTTACCGCCTTGTTTACCATATACCTTACTTACTTTGCTGATGCTGTTAGGCGTGCTCCACACAAGTTTACAATCCTATTACTGCGAGTTAGGGAGTGAGAGCGCGAGGAGTGTGACAGAAAAGGCACCCGCTTCAGGAAGAAAGTCTTGTTTTTTTGGGACTCGATTTCTTGAGCGAAGAAGCGAAGTGTCTAAAACTTTGACTGATCGCCGAGTGTGCTATAAATTGGCCGGCTTGCTGCTACTCGCGATCAAACGCTCTTCGGTCGGGTGTTTTTCTGTAGAGCCGCTTGTTGGTTGGGAAGAGATAGCTGGGAAGGAAGCGAACTCGAGTATGTTTTCGATAACAGTCAAGACTAGTTTGGGATCTAAAGATGGTTTGGATTGGTTTCAATTAGTGCATACGGTAGTTTACAGTACGATACATTAGATTGTGTATTGGAAAAATGTTGAAAACTGATGCAAATTTAATTTTTCAATTTAGAACAGATTTCTAGTGAGGCAGATTGAAATGGTCTTTCTTATCACACGGGTTTATTTGCAGAAGTTTTGTTCGAGTAATGAATTTAACAAAAGGCAAAAAACATACTTTAATTTTTGGGGATCAGTACGATGGTCCGCTAAAAATGATTCTTCTTAATTTTGTAATTATTCTTGTAAAATTCAAATTTCTTAACACCGTTTTCAACGGTTTTTTTCGCTCAGATGACGAAGTGCAGTCAGTAAAACATTTTTTACATTGTTTTTTTTGTCTTGATCAACGCATATTATAAAATTAAAAGTCCAGAAAAAGTGCAATTTTTGATAATTGGAAATTCGCGTTTAGATGGAATTTGTCTTGGAGATGGTCGGACTTCTTTAATAAGCTCCAAGACTCTTGAATTTTTGTTTGTAATATCAACAAATTAGGTTTAAAAAATGAATACTGTTGCATTATTCAAACTTTTTGAACAGCTATTAACGATGTCGGTTGCTTAGAAATGCGAAATGCGACGCTGCATAAAAATTTTTTAAAGCTTTTAGTTAATTTTGATGATCTTATTCGTTGACCCTTTCATTCAACGCTACCCGTTTTTTTAACAGGCGTTCAAACTTATTTTACTATCATGTGTCGTTTATTTTGAAAGTCGCTCCAAAGGTGCCGTTTCCGCTCATATTTGGATGAAAGGTATTTAATTTTTTAATTCTTTAATTTTTTTATGGGTAGCATCAGGCAAGCACCGCCGGGTTCCCCATCATTTAACTGCAATAGGTTATCTAACACGATCCAGTGCAAAGACGCTGGTTCAAAAAAAATATATTTTTTGATAATGAGGTAACAAATGGTTAAATTGAAATTGATGTTTAGATTCAATTTTTAAGGAAACAAGAAGAGTTTTTGGCAACTTCTTTTCTTCTTCAATGCCTCTTTCACAATATTAATTTTTGGGAAGATGCGCTGGATCCCTGGATATTTAAGCAATTTATCATTTTTAAAATTGGAGTTTTTTTTTGTCAGCGCTGAAATTAGCTTGAAATTTTAAAAGTAAACGTTGTCTCATCAATCCGAAATGTTTAATTTAACAATTTAGCACCTTTTAAGTTTTTTTTCGATATCAAAATTCTCTATTTTCATTCACATCTGCGCTCAATACGCTCTCATCATCAGCTGTCCCAAGACTCCAATCCACACAGTACACAGTTAATAGTATATTTTTTCGCGACCGGTTCCAGCCGAATGCTCAGCGTACTCAACTTTTCGTTGAAGGCTCCTTTCCCGACGCTACGTCATAATTCGTGGCAAAAACAAAAATTCCAAAGTTACAACTTAAATAAAAATGGGGGCAATCTTAGTTTATCATAGTGTTTAACGTAAACAGGGGTCTTTTGCAAAATGTTTACTGAAACCAGTCCAAGGCTGGTTGATTTGTAAACCTGACGGTGTAGAGGTTTTGTCACAGGGGGTACGGTAGTTGCATTTCGTAATAGTGTGACGGGAGATTATAGACCTGATTTGGGGTTATTTTTAGGTAGATGAAGTTCTCTCTTATCTTTACCGTAACTTTAAATTCCACTCGAAATGTCCAAAAACACCCAAATTGGCGCAACGATCTAAAGCGAATTTCCATTCGCTCAATCGCCCAATTTCTGTGTCCCAATGAGCCACCCAAAGGTGGGTGTTCCCACATCCCTCATGACGCACGTGAATTACAGCATAGCGTTTCCTTTTTCAACTTCGCGATTGGCAAAAACAAGGAATTAATGACTTCGAGAGGCTGTTTTTCAGAGGTGTGCGTGAATCACGTTAGTAAGTTGCTCGAACAAAATGCGTCAATCTGGGGTCACTTGGAAGGGATCCTAAAGCCTATAAAGCCTATTTTTCCCTCATTTTTCTAAGAATTTTTTTGTGGTCAGGTTCTTAAGTAATCACCGTTTCTGTAGTAAGTTTATAGACGTCAAACGGCTTAAAAATAGCATTTAGAATTTTGGTAAACAAGTCAAAAAATGTTTTTTGATGTGCAGAGTTCATGAACAGTTCACTAGGTATTTTACGTTGCAAAAAAGGATTTTTTGAAGCAGGTTAAATTTGTGTTCATGGGTCTACTGTGTACGTTTAGTACAGGCCCTGCTTGCTGACTATTTTATGGTCGTCAAAATTCGAAAAAATACAATTTTAAAACCTTTTTTTCGCTTAAAGTTTAAAGTCTAATCGCCCCTTAAACGTATTTGCCGCACTTTGCCTAATACCCTCAACCCACAACATCGCACGAATATGCAGCGAACGCTTCCTACAAAAATTTTGATCCCATGACGGACAAATCTCGTTTACGCGACCTATTTGCTTGTTTATGGCGCTTACATTGCATCACATGCACTTTTCGCGTGTTTTGGGGGCAGCACTTTTTTTAAAATTGTACACGTGTAACCTTGAAACAATAGCTGTTTGCATCTCTTCGTGGGGTGTTTGAGGACATGACTATAAAATGTGAGCGTTTCTTGCGTACCATTGGGAATATTTAGGTGGTCATGGTGGACTTTAAGAAACGCTATTGTTTGAGTTTTTTACGTCAGGGAACGCGTGTTTTTGCACTTGCGCGATTTCATAGATCACATGAGCAGTTCTCATGTAAGCAAAAAATGTAGTTTTGCACATTTGAAAGTAAATTAAAGCTTTCTAGTTTTTTTAATTGTCACTCTTGTACTTTTGAAATTTCGGCGGCTTCATTTTGAAGAGGGAACGTACGTAATCTTTTTGACGCATACATATGTGCACTTTTTTTGCGTTTCCTAGTTTAGAATTTAAGTAGAATAAATTTTGAAGCTATTTTTAGCGTTTTTAAATTGAAAATTTTGAGCAATTTTGGTTTTTAAATGTTGTACACTGTAAGTCTCTTTGGGCCATTGTTTGACGCGTCCTGTACTATCTTTAAATTCATTTTTGGCTGTAGAGTTCAAATACTCAATCCAATTTTTTAGTTTTCATTTCGAACACCTTTAAATTATAATTTTTATTCTGTCTAACTACAAGCTTTTTTATTGAAATTGAACGTCTTAATTTTTGAGGCCTCCAATGTACGACATAAATTTAAAGCTCACTTGCCAAATCTTGCCAAAATTATGTCATTTGAATTAAATTAATGTTCAAACGTATCTGTTAAATTTATTGAGCAATGGATAAACGGTATAAATGATTCCAAAACCATTTGAGCATATCATATCAAATTTTCAATTTTTAACCAAATTTAAAAATTTATTTTTAAAATTAATTCTTTTTCTATAATTTTTTGGCTGTACCCTCCATCTCCCTCTCCGATAAAATGCAAGATTCAATTTCTTCACATATTAAATTTTATGTTTCTTTCTTATCGATCGTCGTTCTTGCCAACTGCAAGCTTTCTTGATCAAAATTAAACTCTTGATTATGCTTTTAATCATTTTTTAAAAATCGTTACCTCGAAATCTTAATTTTTGAGAGGCAGATTTGGCCGTGTAGATCACGCTCGTTTCTTTTTTGGCGCATATCAAATTTATTTTTGGCCTTTATTCAGCATATTATTTGTTTAAATTAGATATTTCACACAGCAAATATCAGGCGCCAAGCATAGGAAAATTCAGAAAATTATTAATGTTTTTATCTGAGGAACACTTGATCGTATCTCCACCGTAGTCATTGCCTCAACTTCCTCAAATGGCAATTTATGTATAGATCAGAACCACTCATAGGCTATTAAATGAAAAAGTGTTTTCTCTTTACGTAACTCATTTCAATCTTTTCTTGGAATGCACGTTTCAGCTAATTTTAGCGGTAAACGCTGAAAGCCATGTACCTCGTGGTATTTCCCTGAACCAGAAAACAACTTTCCATTTTTCCAGACAATCGACAATTAATTGTTTTCCTTTTAAATTTTTGATTGCAAAAGCAGGTGTCAGACATAAGACCAGTGGGACCAGTCGTAAGACCAATCGCAGAGTTTTTGTTGTTTTTGCGGTTCCCGGAAAGGACTTCCCCCTTCTGGAAATTCCCTCGCCACCGTAAATACAACTTTTGAGGGTGAAAAACATTACATTAGAGCTTAGATTTGCGTATGTGGCTTTGTAGCTGACTAGTGACATTTCAGCGAATGCGGAGGTGCGATAAACAGAGGCACATAAGAAAAGAGATTGACATGGGTTTGCATGATAACTAATTCGGGTTTCGTGACTACCTTTGCAGGTAAAACAGCTGCTGTGGGTGCGAAAAAATGTAGCTGGCGAAAAAGGGTAATTTTGGAACTTTGAATTCTTAGCTCTGTGACTTTTTAAAGTCTCTAAAGCATCGTAAATCCCTCGACAAAAACTCTATTCTTGAAAGACTACTTAACCCTTTCCTAGAACCTTTTGTCATTGTTTTTCACTATTTTCCCTTACGTGTAATACAAATTCCCATAACTCTGTTTTCCTTTTCATCGACGGTTTGTCAATTTTGTACTTTGGGTTTCTGCTTTTCTTCACTTATTTTTATGTAGCCACAAAACGTCTTGGTTCGTAAACATATTATGTGTTTTCTTGAAGACGCGGGAAACGTCAGAGGATAAATACAAACGTTGGTTAGGAAAATACGGGTTTCAGACGTGAGGCAGCGTAGTACTACTGAACCAATGAGAATTCAATTTCGTTTTTTTTTATTTTTGAGAGGTCAAATTTTATTAAAAATTAACGCTCTCGCGAGTTACTCTGCGCAAGCTTAAAATTTTGATGTGGCAATTGCTTGTTGTTTAGACGGACGCTGCATTGAGTGACAGAACTCTTGCTGACGGGTGCACAAAAATATGTCTGCAGTCTTGGCATAGCCAACTAAACCAAACTGATTGCCAATGACCGTATGGTGTAGTCTCGCGGACAACCTTGCCGAGGGTTGCGGGTTTGAGTCTCAGTGGCGTCCTCCGTCCATACTGTTTCCGTTCGCTCCAAAATTTCGGAGGACGGAAAATATTAAATTTTAGATTTTTGCTGTTTTGCGTTCCTGTGCAATTTATTGGGTTTTGGGTCTCCACCTTTTTTCTTGATTTTTCAGCCATTTTTGTTTTTTTGGTTTTATTTTTAAAGTTCAGTTTAAGCTACTTATCTCTAGTGTAACGCTTAGGACAAAATTACCACTTTTCAAGTTGTTGGTTAAATTTTATCACTTAATTTTAGGGTCAAATTCAGAATGCAATTTTTGAATTTCCATTTTTGGCATTTTTGTATCCTTTTTGAGCATTGAAAACTCAGATCATTCAAGCTGAAAATTTGCTCATTTTTGAGGCCTATTTATTATTATACGAAGCACCACCGTATCCAATGCCAGCGTATTACAAATCTGAATTTTTGAACCTTTCAATTGAGCCGTTTGATCCTAAATATGGACTCTAACCAGTTATCCTCCTTTTTTGAATTTTAGGTTCTATTTTCAAGCCTCCAAAATGATCCAAACCTAGGTAAGTAAGTCTGTTTTTTGGTGGGGAACCTTCAACGTTCCTTCAGCTTGCTTCAGCACAGCTTCCCAGAACCTTTTTTCCATTAGTGAGCATTTTTTTATTTTCGTAGACACTAAGTTCTTCATGCCACGAAGAACCCTAGTTTCAAAACATATTTGCCTCTTCCATAATATTATTTCACGCATTTTCCAGCGCGAATTATGGCTCATTAAATAACAAAAACATCGTATACCTGGAGAGTCACTCCCGATTACGTGAGCGCGCGTACTCGGTAAGCTGTTTGCCTCTTCTCGAAGCAAACCCAAAATGTCAGACGTTCTCTCCTTAAGTCGTTTATTATTATTTGTGTCGCAGTTTTTCCAAAGGGTTTATGAGTAAGGCGGACGGACGGCTACCGTAACCCTGTTGTTTCAGAAGAATTGATCTACGCCCATCGGATTGTACTCGCCGTCGCGTCGCCGCTTTTCCGCCAAATGGTTACTTCCGAAGACTCCACTGCCTCGAACACGCCTCCCGTGATCGACCTCAACCTACCGCCCCTTCCGCAGTCAATCGAGACTTTTAAAGCCATGCTCGACTACCTCTACAGCGGCGAGATTAATCTCAACACCACCGACACCCTCAGCGTAGGTTCATTCTTATCCTTTTCTCCCTAACCTAACCCAACTTTAGATGCTCCAAATCGCTCAGATGTGCCAAGTGGCTTCTCTGGAGACGAAGATCATGAACGAGAATCTGATGAACAACAACAACGTTCTGACGCGCTTCTTGCAGAATAATCCTCTTCGTCCAGTGCCTACTAGGGTCGCTCCTGTTAATAACAATCCACGTGAGTCATAGAAGGAAGATTACGGTAGTTCAAAGAGGATTTTTCAGTGAACATGTATCTCCAGTCGCTGGGAGGGTATTTGGACAATCCGATGATGCTGCAAATGTTGCAGCCTTGGGCGAATCCTCTCAATGGAATGTTCTTCCCGCAGAATCAGTCAATGAATGTTGAGACTGAGAAGACTGAGACAGAGTCCGACAGGTGAGAAATTTTGTAATTAACATACATAAAACGTTGTCTTGAAGTGTACGCTTTTACCAATGTTCAGCTCGTTGCGTGCTTGTTGTGATGTTTACTGTGTTTTGCTGCCACACACAAGGTCGCGAGTTCGAATCCTCTGGCATTCATTTTTGTATTCACCGTAACCCATTTCAGATCCCCAGCGCCCTCTGGCTCATCTCCCCGTTCTCCTAGCGCCCCATTCGACAACATGGGCGACGTGATCGTTCCTTCCAACGACAAAGAAGGTACCACACCCTCTCCTAATTCTATTTACAAACAACCCGTCAATTTAAGGCTGGTGCCGAAACAAGAAATACATCGAACGGGTTCCGAACGGTTTTATGTGCACCGTATGCCGTAAGATCTACGGGCGTTACAACTCCGTCAGCTACCATGTGACCATATACCCGCCGATTCGATGCGACGAGGAGGGATGCTCGTTCACGACCCGTGAAGCGCGTTATATTCACTTCCACAAGTACTACCGGCATCACATTCCTTTGCCTCAGTCTATTGATCTTGGTATGGCTTAATTACCCTTTTTCTTCATTGATTTTTGGGTTTTTAGGTTCCCGCAAATGCCCATTCTGCCGTCACGTGTCCAAGAGCCCAGCGATGCTTGAAAAACACATCAACCGCCACATCCCCGAGTGTGCCAGAGTCGGCCAACAGTACAAGTGTCCCCAGTGCCCTCAGACCACCGATACTCAAAAAGAGATGTTCGACCACATCATGCTGCACCAAGACCAGGAGACCAAAGCGCCGCTCCTCTCTCCGCCTTGCTCTGTAAAGTAAGTTCCAAAACATATCCAAATCAAGGTTACTTAACGCCTGAACCTGTTTTAGAGACGAAGACGCGGCTTCCGATGAGTCGCCAATCGATTTGACCGCCGCCGAAGCTATCTAGTCCACCACCCATTTGAGATAACAAGATATCTTTCGAAGAATTTTTCCATACGTTTTATGATGAGATTTCGAGTTTGAGATAAGAAGAGAAACCATGGTAGTGACAAGTAGTGCGTTTGAGAATTTGAAGCGTATCTCTCCCCGAGTGATGTATATAGATTTTGTGCTACGAGATTAATAAATGAGTGATAAAAGCTGTGAAAGCCTTCAAAAGTAAGAGAGGACATAAAGAAGCAGGCTACGGTAGCCTTCGGGGGGGGGGGGGAGGGTAACCTAAGCGTAATCAATCGCGATTCAGTTTACTACGTATTTCGACTTTTTAAGCAATGAGTTCTTGCGCCTAAGGTCGCAAGAGGTTACGACTCCTTTGTGTTAAGATGAACATGACTGTTTTAGGGTAAGCATTGCAGCCATTCACAGTCAGCTTGGCAAATTATAGTGAAAGCGATGCTCTCTGCACATTGACAAAGAGTTTTCCATTGGTCATGGAATTTTCATCAACGTTCAACGGTGTACGCTCATGGTATACTTCCTAAAATCTTAGAATCACGTATCGCGGAACTGGTCAAATCGCATTGTTCGATTGGCGTAAATTGTACCATATCAAGTACGAGAATTGCTTTCGTTGGAAAACCCGTAAGAATCATGGACAAGAGAGAAGGCAAGAAAAGAAGGGATAACTGGAAAGCGGAGATTCCTATGGCTATTTGCTGGACAACAGGTAGGATGTTTAGTTATTCTGGTACCTACGAATTTACTGTTGTCAAGCGCTGAGCAGCTTGAATCATGCCAGATTTTTGTATTTTTTGTTTTATAGACTTTCAACGCGTCATCTGGTGTTTTTATTTTAGTCTGAATAAACAGTATTAGGCCTATTTTAAAGCTTCCTCAAGAATCATATTTAATTCTATCGGTTTCAATAACTGATGTTAGCTTTTGCGGCATGTTCATCTCTAACCTATAAGGACTCGAAAACCATTTTAATCACTATAACCTTAGTGCGCGCATTATTCGCAAGAAGGTCTTGAAAACACAAACAACAGACGTTTAATAAGTTTGTTTTGTTTACGTTTTCTCCTTTTCCATATGAGTGTCAAAACATTAGAACTTCGGAAATGGAGTAATTGGGAAAATAAACATTTCTGACGATTCCGAAGAATCAAGCGACAAATGCTTTATGCTTCAGAACTGTTCGAAACAAAACAACTACAGTGTAGTTTCTGTTTTGCGTGTAGGTAAGCACTCCTGTAAACTAGAGATCAGATCACGACGATAAGTTTTGAGCCACGTTCGATGCCTTCTAGGATCGTCACTAAAAAGGAGTCACTACAGGTTGATGGAAGACTCAACGGTTTCTTACCATCCAATGAGAGAAAAAAGACAAGCATGCTGAATACAAGGCAAAGGAGGATGACGCCTCTGATGCTTCTTTTCTGAAATTAAGCCGCATTTTACGCAAGATAACAAAAACAACGACGTACGGGATCATGTTCTAAGCTTCGTTTTATCCTAGCAGGGATTTCTGATGCTGATAGAGGACTATAATTTTCGGATAAAAGGTGAAGGATGGGTTAGCTTACTGGCTGTCGAAAGTACATCGAATGGCCACGATTTTAGATGTATCCGGACATTTCGTGATAGAGCATTTCAGGCTTGAGGCGATGAGTTCGCTGCTCTGAAACTAGAAAAGACAGTTGAATAAATTGTGTCCAGAACAGCTCACTCTGAGGTAAAAAATACCGCCGAAGTTCGAGGAAACCCCGGCATTTAAGCACAACTGAAACAAAAAGCCACTTTTGCAACAGCAATGACACCCTGTCAAGTTATGTTACGCTTAAAATACTGTATAAAATTGAAAATGTTTTCAAGGCTTCATGGAGCAAATAGACCTCATAATTAAGGTGACCTTTGGAACAAAACTGACCTCATTATCCCCCCTGAACACATCTTCAACCGCTTCATTCATCAACTCTTGCTCAGACTTCTTTCCAACTTCCAGATTCTTACAGGCTTCAGTGCTTCTCACATCTATACCTTCTATCAATCCATTCTTCTCAAGCAGTCCATACATCCACACCCAAAATGAAATGACAATTTACACTCAAAATCAATAAAATTTGTCCTACCAGCTCAAAAAGTGAAATATTCAACCTTTCAAGGTGACGAAAATGGAGTTTATTGGCAGTAGCTATCGCTCTATTCCAAAATTCATCCGACTCCAGGGCTTTTAAGGGATGCAGAAAAACGAAAGCGATTATACAAAGGGTCGACATAGCTACGAATAGGACTGAAGGTGTGACTAGGGTGCTGGACTAAAGACGTGCGCACCTCATTGCGTGTAAAATAGCTAAAAAAGTTGCTCAGACCACAAATATAGGCATCAGAGAACCGAAGTAGATCGAGAGTCACTAAAACACCACAAACAAACCACGTTTTAAATCGAATTCGCTAGAATTTTTCGGCTTTTTGTGTGAAATATTGATTCAGTTGGCTTTTGCGAGGAGCGTCATGGATTCGTCGCTTTACAGGGTTATCCATCAATACTGATAGTTGAAAAACTACTATAACTTTACGCAGAACTAACAAAACACGCGTTCATTACACCGTTCGAAAGCGCAAGAAATTTCTGTACAAGAGACAATCAAAAACATTCAAAATGAGCGTCTTGAACTTCGATACAGGCGTCCAATCGTTTCTGGAAATTCTTCAAAATGCACGCGACCATTTCTGCAGTAATTTTGTCCCACGCCTTCTTCAGAGCGCGTTTCAGAGGTTCAATAGACTTGTGCTTGGTTGCGCAGGCTTTCTGCTTCATGATCCCCCAGATCGCGAAGTCGAGCGGGTTGAGATCTGGAGAATTCGAGAGCCAAATGTTCTTCGTCCAGAATCCCGAAAGATTGGCCTCACACCATTCGATCGTTTTCTTAGCGCCGTGAGCAGGGGCCCAGTCCTGCTGAAGCCTCCAGTTGACGTTTTCAGCGTTTTCTTCAGCCCAGGGGATGACGGTCCCTTCCAAAATCAGCAAAATCAGCTCCCGATACGTTTACGCGTTCGCCTGTTTGGTCCACTATCAGTATTTATGGATAACCCTGTAAAGACACTTTAAATGTGCACAGGAGGGCATGCACCGTTCTTTGTGAGAACCTATACCGTAAAATTATCAGAAAGCCCGCCATTTCAGGAGCTCGTAGCAACCTAAGTTGTCATTTGTCTAGCATAAGATTGGCGCCGACTTCCGACGTGTGCCTACAAAAAACAATTCCAACAAAACACTAATTACCAGAAAGTACGACATTTTGTGGTCTCTGAGAAGCGAATGAAAACAATTTTATTGAGGTGGATGCCAAATCTGTACAGAACAGGTCAAATATTGCATGAATCTAATAGCCAGGGGCAGTGCGAGGAGGAGGGCAATGGTCGCATCCTCCCGATGGTCCTTGAGGTCCAAGTTGTCCAGGAGTTCCGGCTTCACCGTTCTGTCCTGGCGCACCAGCTCTGCCTGCATCTCCCTGAGGTCCATCGGGTCCGGCAGGTCCAGGCTGACCATCAGCTCCAGGGGCTCCGTCAGGACCGGCTGGTCCTTGAGGTCCAGCGGGTCCAGGAGCACCAGGAAGTCCGGGTTTCTCAATGACCTGGCCAGGGGCTCCGGGAACTCCGGCTTGTCCTGGAGCGCCTGCTTCTCCCTTAGCTCCAACGGGTCCTTCTTGTCCAGGAGCGCCAGGGATTCCAGAATCGCCGTCTTGGCCGTTAGGTCCAGGGTTTCCTGAGGGTCCCTTGGGTCCAGCGTTACCAGCGGGTCCGGGAGGTCCAGCTGGGCAGTCGAAGCAGAAATCCTCGGCGGTGGGGACAGCGTTGGGAGGAGCGTCAGGGCCGTTGTGTCCATCAATTCCAGGGGCTCCGTCGTTACCTAAAATTTAATTTTAAAACCGAAAAGAACCTTCACAAACTGACCATCTTGACCATCAACACCAGGAGGTCCAGCAGGCCCAGCCAATCCGACTCCACAACTGCAGCACGAACCTCCACTACTCTGCTGCTGCTCTCCGCCATCGACTCCCGAATCTCCGCTACCGTAACCTCCCTCAGTGCTGTAAGAAGCGGCGCCTCTCGCCAGCGCACGGTTGTGGCCGCTTATTCCAGAGTTTCTGTGGTAAACGGCACGCTTCAGGCGACCTCCCATTACAGGCTTCAGTTTCGCGTACTCCTCCCAGAGGTTGTCAGTTCTGTGGTGGCAGAAATCAACCTCAACTTGAAGCGAAGACTGCACATGCTGCATGTAGCTGTACAGCATAGGAACGGCGACAATAGCGGTCAACGTGGCGACGGTGGAGATGGCAACACCGAAAAAGGCGAGCCGCTTCACTGTCTCAGCCTCGCGGAATTCGCGTTTTGACTCCATCGCACAAGGGCGCACTTAAGGAGACTGATGTCGAACTGAAGTTGCCCTATGCGTTTTATAGGCTAGCGCCGCTGAAGTGCGTCGTTTTTTCTCCAAACGTCCTCCAAATGTGCCCCGCGGCAAGCGCGAGCTGAACCTGTTGCCCCCGGGCGCTTTTCGTCAAAGCGCTAGGCAGATCTGGGTAAGTTATGAATAAGAGTTGCGCAATCAAGTGGAAAATTATCGTTTTTTATTGCTACGCGCACTTTTTCTCACCTCCTAGGTTACGCAAGATCTGAGAAAGCTCGTTTTGTTTTTGCTTGGGGTGATGTGGTCTTTCTGTTCTCGTCGACAAGGCTTAACAGCTATGGAGATTGTTATCTACGAAACCAGAGATCGTTTTGTACATGCCGCGGCGACGACATTGCACATAAATCAGCGAAACGAAGCAAAAGTGATGTTGAAAGTTGATAAGAAGGATCGGGTGATGGGTGGCAAGTGGCTTCACGTGGCTTTTTGCTAAAAGTAGGCTGGAAGTAGAAGAAAATAAGGAAAAGAGGTGAGAACAGCGTTTTAATAAGGAAAAACAAAAAATGTCGAGAAAGGAAAAAATGATAAAAATTTAGCAGCGAGTGGTTTCGATCCACCGACCTCTGGGTTATGGGCCCAGCACGCTTCCACTGCGCCACGCTGCTGTCGAAGGCAAAATATTACAGAACGATGATGTCGTTGATGTCGGACGCCTAAAAGTTATTCAACTTTTGTTTTGAGTCATTTTTGCTTCCAATTTATGCGATTTTTGCTAAAAATCAAGTTTGTTTTTGTAATTTTGAACCTTGAGAGCACATTGCAAATGTTTATGTATTGCGTCATTCCTGTTTGGAGGATCATGACCTTTTTAATGTGCGAAAAACGATGATCGGCGGTAAAAATCGCCTGAAAACGCGAAAAACAACAGAAAACCCCGAGAAATCTGCTAAACAAACTCATCAAAATGCACAAAAACTTTTGGAGGTATGGGGAATCGAACCCCAGCCCTCTCGCATGCTAAGCGAGCGCTCTACCCCTGAGCTATACCCATACCTCATAGCGGTGCCGAGGACCCTTGTATCTGCTCTCGCTCGCACATTCAAATTGTCACATGCTTGCCCCGTTTTAGGTTTATGGAAACCATTTTTCGATCGAATTCTCGAACGCCTCGCTACTCTCGCCGTGCTCGAGTGACGTGAATGCGTACGTGCAGGATTGTGACAAAACGGCGCGCGTTCAGCCCCACAACGCCTCTCGTTGCCTTCGTTTCTAATCTTCGCCGCTTCTCCTCGCCGTGATGTCGAATGCAACGCGAAGTTTTTTCCGCTCTGCCTCAACGCTTTCCTCGCTTGCCGGAAAGTAGGATTTTGGGCTGATTTTGATGGTGATGCCTATATCGATCGATTTTCAGGGGCAAGCAAACGTTCGACGTGGTCGTCGTTGGAGGAGGAATCGTCGGATGCGCCACCGCACGTCAGCTGAAGATCTCCCGCCCGGAGCTGAATATCGCCATCGTGGAGAAGGAGAAAAAGCTCGCCGTTCACCAAAGCGGCCACAATAGTGGCGTTCTTCATGCGGGAATCTACTATGCGCCCGGGAGCCTTAAGGCAAAGCTTTGTGTTGAAGGTGAGTCGGGGTTTTGGGTGTTTTCGTGGCCGAATTCGGGCTGAATTAGCATTCTTAACGCGTCGGTTGAACGAAATTATGAACATTTGAGGTCAGATTAAAGGAGCTTATTGGGCTGCACTTTTAGGTAATTTTATGCTTTCGCTTCTGAATTGAATTTTTCATGCGAAATTGCGAGTAGTATTTGGAGTCAGGTTTGAGGAGCTTTTGACAGTTTACAGGGTTTAATTATTACGTGATTTTCAGACCATTTTCTGAACAGATTTTTATGGGGTTTGGTCATTTTCTAGGTGCTATTTACGGGTCATTTTTTACCCAAAAGAAGCTTGAAACTTAAAGCTCAGAATTTGAGGTGCTGAATAGATCGAAAATTCTGAATTCACGCTTCAAAATTCCACATTGGAAGGTTTAGAGAAAACCTAAGGATAACCATTTTGTGGACAACGTTAGCTGCTGGCTTGGAGGCAAATTTGTGGGTTTTGCCTGCGCTGATTTTTACCTGCCACACCCTCGATTTGAGGTTGAATTCTGGCTTGAAAATCAGCGCGTTTTCGGTGAATTTGAAGCTCATTGTGACTTCTGCTAGCTTTTAAAAGAAGCGCTAAAATTGGCGGCTTTTGGACCTCGCTAGCCCTTTTTTCCCTACCCTTTCTGCACAATTTATTTGCACTTTCGCACACCCAAACCGTTCTACTTTTTAGTTGCATTCCCTTGTTTAACCTCTAAATTGTGATTGCTTATCTCCGCACCCACAACTGAACTGTTTAGTCTGTCTCAAATCGATTTTTTGCTTCTTCGATTCGTACTTTTAACAGCCCCGTTGTTTCAACACGTGACTCTGCATTTAAGGGTCCAAAGTAGCGTTTCTGGGTGCGCTTAATTGCTTAGAATCGCATCTGGAAGCAACGAAAATATCGCTTAGGGTACACACACAAATGACGGTCATTTTTCATAAAATTGCGCCTAGCGGTTACAGTCGACCGGTTTTGTTGCTGTTATCAGTTTTCCGTTGTGTGCTCCAGGTGCTTAATTGCCTCTCTTCTTTGGACTTTAGCATTGACGCCACGTTTTGATCTGTGGTCGACAAATAAAGAAGGATTAGCGATAAATCTGGCCATTTTTCAGGCTTGGATCTCGCTTACGCTTACCTGGATGAGAACAAGATCCCTTACAAGAAGACAGGAAAGCTCATCGTTGCTGTAGAGCCTCTGGAGATTCCTCGCCTTAATGTAAGTGCTACTGTATGCTACCCTACAGTAACCCTCATTTAGAACCTCTACAAGCGAGCGCTCCAAAATGGATGCCGGGATATCGAAATCATTGATGGAAAACGGATAAAGGAATTTGAGCCTCATTGCGTGGTAAGTCGTAGCATTTTTGGCTATTCTAAGGCCTATTTTTAGGGTCTCCAAGCGCTCTGGTCTCCTCATACAGGAATCGTCGACTGGGGCCTTGTAACTCAATCCTACGCTGACGATTTTGTGAAACGAGGAGGCAAAGTCTTCGTGGATTACCCCCTAACCGAGATCCACTCGGCTTCTGAAAGCTCCGACCACCCTGTGGTCATCAAATCGCGTTCCGGATTACCCGAAATCCAAGCCAAATACCTCCTCACCTGCGCCGGTCTTCAATCCGACCGTATCGCGCAGCTTTCTGGGTGCAGCACGACCCCCAAAATCGTACCGTTTCGAGGCGAATATCTCCTTCTGAAGCCCGAGAAGCGTTACCTCGTCAAGACCAACATCTACCCCGTCCCGGACCCTCGATTCCCGTTCTTGGGAGTCCATTTCACGCCCAGGATGAACGGAGATGTGTGGCTTGGCCCTAATGCTGTGCTCGCCTACAAACGCGAGGGTTACAGCTACTTTGATGTTTCTCCGACGGACCTATTTGATGCGATCAGCTTCAGGTAAGGACCCACGTTCTTTATGAACATGCGGGAAACGTTGGTAGGTTTTGTCTAATCTTGGAGGTCTATTTTGGGCTTGGGTTGTGAGTTACGTCTAGTTTGAGCTAAAATCAGACGCAGACAGGTATCGACAGAGTCATCAGCTTAAAACTTCATTTTTGCCGACGCTGACCTAAAGGGACCGGTCGGTTCTCAGATTCTTAGCTTGTCTGGCCTGTAGGCATTGTCCTATGTCTCACCAGCCCTAAACTTCATTTTGCACTTTTTTAGCCTATTGAACTAGTCGGTTTTAAGCCGATTCCTAAGCGTTACTTGTTTCAGAGGAATGCAAAAACTGATGCTGAAATACGGTTCCTTCGGAGTGCAAGAATTCTACCGCGGCGTCTTCTACTCGGCCCAAGTGAAGCAACTCCAGCGCTTCATCCCCGAACTGAAGGTCTCCGACGTCACTCGCGGCCCTTCCGGAGTTCGCGCTCAGGCGATGGATGTCGAAGGAAATCTTGTGGAAGATTTCGTCTTCGACGACGGCGAAGGTCCGATCGCATCGCGCGTTCTCCACGTCAGGAACGCGCCGAGTCCAGGAGCCACCAGCAGCCTCGCCATCGCCAAGATGATCACTGCAAAGGCGACCGAAAAGTTCAATTTGTAAATGTCTGGTGTAAATAATTAGATCGTTTGTGGTCTAGACAAAGAGAATAGATGGTTTTGTCTGGTTTCGAAGCTCGCGAAGGATCATTTTGCTCAACACTTCCACAAGCGAACCGTCGGTCCAAACGCAAAATCAGTTTGTAATTTTTATCGAAATTATTAGATCAGTTTTGTCATTTTTTTGGCATTTAGGCCTGAGCGGCCATTTTCTTCTTCAGCGATTCGGGCATCTCGGGAGGGGGCGGACGTTCCAGCTTGAACGCGAGCTTCACGGAGTCAAATGTGAAGAGTTGGATCGCGGCCAGGGAACCCATCATGAGGATCCGGGGAACCAGCCCCTTCCACATTCCTGAGAAGCCTAGGTCCCTGAAAATGACCAAAATCAGGACTTGAAAGCATAAAAATAAGGCATACTTGATGACGCTTGGAATGGTGGCATTGGGTTCCCTGTAAAGCTTCGAAATGATGACGTCCGGAGGCTGGGAACAGGTCACAGCGACGGCTCCAGCGACGATTCCAGCGAAGAGCGTCACCATCAGCTGTTCGCGCTTTGTGCATTCGTCTCTCTTCTTCGGAATCACGTGCTTGTACATCGCTTCCAGGCTCATCTCGAAGCAGCAGAATTTGGCCGTCGTGAAGGGGATCTGACGCATCCAAAGGGGCGGGAGGCCTTTGTACAGACCGATGAGGCCTTCGTTCCTAATCACCATCGGGAACACTTGGCGCATCTGTGAGGGGCAGCCTGGAGAGGTCTGCATTCGGACCTAAACGCATAAATGAGGCCTGAAATCAGGAATTTCAAAGCTTACTTTGATTCCAATGAAAGGAGCCAAGAACACGTCGGCGACGGCTTCGGCAGAACTCGCCGAAGCTAAGTAGAGAAGCGTCCTGTACACATAGGCGTTCTCCGGACCCAGCATTTCGGCGTAGTGGTTCTTGAACACTTCGTAGAGTCCAAATTTGCAGAATCCCTGGAAAGCGTAGCCGGTACCCGTAGCGGCCCATCCTCTCGTCAGCGTCCGCACGCCTTCAGCCTTCAACGTCGTCCTGAGCGCGTGGAACATCCCAGGATACTTCACGGGGTCCACCTGCATCCGGCACTTGATCAGGTCGAGCGGGACGACAGAGAGGTTCGTCAGGCCACAACACATCGATCCAGCCAAGCCACTCACAATCATGTGGTTCAGGGTTCCATACGGGATCTCGTCTTGGGGATTCTTCTTCAGTTCCACGAGCACTTCTGGGACGGCGAACCGCTTCCGCTCGATTCCAGGAACCGCGAGGGCTTCGGCATTGCGGCAGTGGGCTTTGCGCAGGCCTGGGATGTTTGAAGAGGGGGTTACGGTAGGTGGAGGGTCCATGGAGTCCATGATGAAAAGCGGAGGACGAAGCCAGAGGCACGACCGGTCGGTGAAGTGAAGTCAGTTGAGAATAATCGAGAGCGGGGGTTCAAAAATCCACCATAAAAACCGTTAGTCGTAATTAGGTCTGCAGCTGAAAATGGCCCCTTTTTACTACCTTCCGCGCGCTCTGATAGCTGATAACAAACACGCATACACGCTCCGCCACCGCTGCCGCGTACGTGGTGGAGAGATTCACAAGTCAGGAGAGATTTTATCTCTTCTACCATTGTGGTGGAATGATGATGACAATTCTATACACACATAGGAGATCACCCGCCTCCCTCACCGTCACGACTTCGATGTCGCCTTGTTGTTGCTTCCTCTGTTCTTAAGGCTGGCCATCTTCTGCGCCAACGAGGCGGGCATCTCCGGCGGCGGGGGGCGTTCCAGCTTGAAGGCCACCTTCACCGAGTCCACGATGAAGAGTTGGGCGGCCGCTATCGAGCCGATCATCAGGATCCGCGCGTACAGCCCCTTCCACATGCCCGTGACGCCGAGATCTCTGAAAACACAAATTTAGGATTAGGTGTAAACATCGACTAAACAGCGTTAGGCGACTGGTTTCTCTTAAATCGGATGTTTACCACGTGTTTGAGTGGTCACGTGTTAATTTTAAGCTGTAAGGGTACTTTTGCAAGGGGAGCAAAGAATGGCTTGCCGGCGAAATTCACGTTTGGCCTCTCTGGTCAAGCAAACATGTTCTACTTCACCCTCTTAATCCTCCCTAATCCCAAACAATCCGATCATCTGCAAACTCTTAATTTAAGCCTCTTTTGAACTCTAAAAATTGAACCTTTCAATTTCAAATTTTGTCCCATTGTTAGGTAAACGAATATTTTGGATATTTCAGGTGAGTTCCGAAGCTCAAATGTCCTTTTTGGGTCACAATCAGCCACTTAAAAACTGGCATTTTGCTGGTCAAAAGGCTAAATCATGAAAACGTCATTTTGCGCCACAGGTATACCTGATCCCTTATTTTTTACATCCTTTTTTGGGAAAACAAGAATATCAAGAAAACCTGTCCCGAATTGATGCAATTTTGACTTATTCGCTCGGAAGTCAAAACAAAAAAATTTCAAAAATTCAGGTGATTTTCAAGGTTGAAAATTGAGTTTGTCGCAGTTTTAAGGTCATTCTTTGCCTTTTAAATATTGCAATTTTGCAAAACAGACGTTTAGATCATGAAAACGTCATTTTGAGTCACAGATAACCATAATGCCTTATTTTTACATGTTAAGAAAGCTTGTCCTCTCGTGGCAAAATCACAGATGCCCAAGTTCCTCTTTGGAGGTTTGCCAAAAACCCTAGTGAAAGCTTTGGAGCCACAGATGACCTTTCTCAATCCTAAATTTTTTGCTTTCTTGGGAAATCAAGAATATTAAGGAAACGAGTCCTCACAGATCCATCAACCCAAGATAAACACTTGAGGAACGTCTGCATATAACGCTCCAGGAAGTAGAATTTGACCTCAAAGTTATCCGCTAATGCCTAAAATCCTAAATTCCGTAAAATTGCTCAACCTCAAAGATCTCAAATCAAAAGATCTCTGACCCCAGGCAAAAGGACAGCTGCAAAGACACCGTGTTTATAGACCTGTTTATAGTGCTGCGTTCTTTGGTCACAGCAGCTACCAGCGCCGCTGGGAAAGTGGCTGTGTGCAGACGGGCTGAGGACATTTAAGCATCAATCATTTAGACCTATTGTGGGAGCGTCGACGACACGAGGTAAACAGATCAAATTCAATCAAGCGCAGTTGTTTCTCGGCTGTTTGAGAGGCAATTTCGATATCTGAGGGATCAATGAGAGGCTTGGGGACAAGCAACACACATTTTGGTTATTGATCAGAAAACATGGAACACGTCATTTTGTGGACTTTTACCCCAATCTTCGATCTTCAAAAACTGACCTACAAATTTTCAAGTTCTCCATAATCCGACTCAAGTTCCCTAAGAACTGTTCTCGGTGCAAAAGTCATTTTAGGACACGCGAACCATGACGTGTGGTCACATCCAAAGATCGCCGAAACCTTAATGTCCCAAAAAACAAAAATAGTCCCTTTCCTAATTTAGGAAACTACCAAGTGTAGATGTATTTTGGACTGTAAACACTCCTAAGTAAACCCTATCACATCATTAGTGTTGTTATTAAAGGACAGAGCTACGACGTAGGGTCAAGGTACGCGTGGTTTGTCAAAACGCGTTTTTTAAAGAGGTGAAACGTCCTTAGAGGGGGAGCAATAAGAGAAAATTAGGACTCACTTGACGACGCTTCCGATGGTAGCGTTAGGTTCCTTGTAGAGCTTGGAAACGATGACATCCGGAGGATGCGAGCAGATGACGCAGACGATTCCAGCGAAGACGGCCGCGGCAGAGGTGACCATCAGCTGTTCGCGCTTTGTGCAGTCGTCGCGCTTCTTTGGGACGACGTTCTTGTACAGAAATTCGACGGCGCGTTCGAAGCACACGAATTTGGAGGCGGTGTAGGGGATCTGACGCATCCAGAGAGGTCCGAGGCCCTTGTAGAGGCCGGATATTCCTTCTTGACGCAGAATCATCGGGTAGACCTTCCGCATCGTGCTTGGAGCTCCTGGCACTGTTTGCATCCGGACCTAAATTCTCCATTTTTAGGATCATTAGGAAAAACAAGATGTGACCCACTTTGACAGCTTCAAACGGAGCCAACATTGTGTCAGCGACGGCTTCAGCTGAGCTCGCAGCAGCCAAGTATATCCACGTCCGGTAGGTGTACGCGTTCTCGGCTCCCAGAATGTCCCCGTAGAACTTCTTGTAGACCTCGTAGAACCCGAATTTGCCGAACCCTTGGAGCCCGTAGCCAATAGCCGTGGGCGCCCATCCTTTGACCATCGTGCGGAGGCCTTCTTCCCGAATCGTGACCTTGGCAGCGGTGGCGATGTTCGGGTACTTCGCGGTGTCGACTTGGATTCGGCATTTGATGAGATCGAGAGGGACAATCGCCAAGTGGGTGACGCCGCAGCACAGCGATCCCGCGAGGCCGCACACGCACATGTACTTGAAAGAGCCGAACGGGACTTCATCGGAGGGTTTCTTGGAGGACGAGGAGGTGGTCTTCTTGGAGCAAGTGAGGCTGCCATAGCATGGAGCTAAAAACGACGGAAATTAGGCTCGTTTTTGGATACTGAAAACAAGCTGAATGCGCGAAATTCGAAGAAATTTGAAACGCCTGTCCCGGACCTATTTATGGGCGTAATTTTGTCACTTTTAAAACGGAAAATGCACGTTTTTTTGCTATCTGGAAACTCATAAGACATGGCCAGAAAAACCGTTTACGTTTAGCTTTTGAAGCTTTACAATAGATCAAAAATGAGCATCAGAGGGGAAACAGAACCTAGGATAAAGAAACGAATTTTGGCCACACAAATCCAGCGTTAATGGCCAAAAAAGTGTGAAATTCAGGACCGGAAATCGAGAGAATTCGGAGGAGTTTGAAACTGAAACATTCCAATATTGCACAGCCGCAAGCAAACATGTTGTTTCAAAATAATTTCGAGCTTCAACAATCGGCCGCACCAACCCATAATTTGCGGCCAAAATCAAGCCGCAAAACTGAAACCCAATGCGAAATATCGAACGTTAAAATCGTGTCCAAAAACAGTCAAAATGATTTTCGATTTTTAAACGGAATTCAGCCTCAGAAGTAGCTGGAAAACCCAAAATCAAGTGGCTCCCTTTCACTGATTTACAGTTGCGAAAAGCGACCGCTTCGCCGATTTTTAGCCGCTTCAGCCTGAAATTTGTGGCCATATTTGAGCATTGAATGTGAGTCCCACGCCGAGCTCTTAAGTGCTAAAATTACTCTCACAATTCGACCCAAACCTCTACCAACGAATCCCGAAAACTCACATTGAATATTCGCCTTCCTCGCATACTCGGCAACCACAGGAACCGTCAGGAGCGTCTTCTTCTGCCCGGGCTCTTCCTCCTGCACCTTCACCTCGTGCATCACGCTGGCGAATCCCGGAATATCCTTCTTCTCTGCCTCCTTCGATGACTTCTCGGGCTCTTGCGTACATTTCAGTTTTCCGTTCTCGCGGACACAGCGGGTGACGTGGACGACGGTGGAGTCGGCGGAACAGTCGGCTTGGCGGACGACGTTGGCGCCGCTCTCGTGAGCGAAGAGGAGAAGCGAGTCGACGATTTCCATGGGATCGAGCGGGAGCTGCGACCGACCGATTTGGGTTAGTGGGGGAGGTTGGAATGAGGCTCCTGAAGCGTCAACTTCTGAGGCTCTGAATCGAGAGAAGCCAGGGCTAGACAGGGCTTCACAGAAGCTAGACATGACTTTGCAGCGTCTAATCGAGGGAGCTGAGTATGGTGAATACAATGACCAGCCTGTGACGCAGCTTCCTCTATCAGAGATTGTCAAAACATCCTCCGCAGCGATCCCAAGCGCTGCCTTCACTTGCACTTTTGAGGGTCCCGCGCCTTTCTGTGACAGACGGAGGCTCACAGCCATAAAAACTGACACAAAAATAACATTTTATGACAAAAAGAAGAACAGTTATGAGTTTTTCGATTTTCTAGAGCTTGTAGCATGGATCCAACTTCACTGTAACATTTACAATTAGCCTGTCCTTTACGGATTTAACTGACCCAGCTCCTCGTAAATCTTGTCTAACTCTTCCCCAACCGATTTCACGTCCTTTGTAGGGTAATACAGCTCAGGACGTCCTCCTGTCAACTTGTAAGCGTCTTCAGCGCCAGGTTTGTCTTAATTTGCAACTTAAAATATCGAAAAATGAGAGAACTACCTGAATACTGAATCACATAGACCAGAACGCCTTCCGTCATATTCGTCAAAATTGAACCAATCTGGCCGAGCACTCCAGCCGAATAAGATAATAATGTTTTTTCGGTTCTCCTTTGTCAATTTTCTCAGGTCTCGACGAGCATTTCTTATGTTGTTGGATAGCCTTTTACCTAACTCTTCGTCGGGATTTTTGAGCAGGTTTTTGAAGTCTTTGATGAAGTCTTTTTGGAGAAGGAATTTGTCGATGGGAACACTTTTGGCATTCATTGAGGAGATGCGGGCTCCAAAGGCGTTCAGCTGAAACGAGAGGTTGATAGAGGAATCCGGACAAGATGAGGAGCTTACAACGTCAACATTGTCGTCGATCTTTTTAGTAAACTTGTTAACGTGTTCCACGATTGTAGCGTGATTTCCAGGAGTATCGCCGTGTTCAAGGCCGAAGATAATGTTGTAGCCTTGTTTGGCACAGGCTGAAACATAGAGGAACACCTAGGGAATGTAGAAAATCGATAGCCAGCTTAGATCGATTCGTTTCAAAGCTCTTGGAATTTTCAATTTTTGGTTTCTTAAAAGATCAATGGCCAGGACTTACGCGTAGTAGTGGTAGTTGTTGCAGTAGTTGTAGGCACAATTGTTGTCGTTGTGGTAGTATCAATTTTTGGAGGATCCATGGTTTTCGAGGGAAAACAGGCCAAAGATTTGTGCAACAAAATCACACCACAGAGAAGGATTAAAATGGAATAATGCATGGTGTAGCAGGCATTAATTTTCCGAGCAGTTCTGACAGCGTTAAGATAGTATGAACACCCATAAAATCTCAAGAAATTGTCCCATTACATTACGAAATTTTCCAAAGAATCACTTGTTCTTCATTTTCACATTTGCACGTTTGCACGACGGCAGAAGTAAAAAAGCGTCACAGTGCAACAAAACCAGTTTTTGCTTCCTCAAATTAAGGTCAGGTTGAGAATTAAAAGCTACCTGAATTGCGGCAATAAAGGAACTTTAAGAACAGTACGAGAAAATTCGTCATTAAGGATTCGCAAATTTTGAAACCGCAACGTGAACTTCTTAAAAAAGTAATTTGCAAAGTTTTCGGTTAAATCAGAAATCTACAGCGTCATAATTATTATCACTCGTCTTCTTCTTCATTCTCCCACTCGTCCTTGTAGAAATCGTAGCATGGATCTGATTTAACTAAAACAAACCATCCGTAAACACACAAAGACTCCAAAAATCTACATACCCAGCTCATCCAAAATCTTATTCATCTCCTTACGAATCGAGTTCACATCTTTGGTCGGGCGATACAGCTCTGGACGCTCTCCAGTGAGCTTATAAGCAGACTCGGCAGCCGGATGATCTAAATGACTTTTTTGAATAACACCACTAAAGGGACAACAACTAACTGGAGTACTGTATCACATATGTCAGGTATCCATGATCTCTTGCTAGTTTGCCTTGAGCCGCCTGATCATCATAACCAGTTTTGTCGCTTCCATTTTGAAACAAGATTATGACATTTTTGGTATTGGCCATGTGGACCTTTCTAAGATCTTCGACCCCATATTTGAGATTGTCTGCAATATTTGTATTCTTATAGGCTTTTTTCGTCTCCTTATCGAGAGCCTTAAAATCGCTAATAAATTTTTCTTGAGTTTCATATTTGTCGATTTCTACGCTTTTGACAATGTTGGAGACACGTCCTCCAAAGTGGTTCATCTAAAAAAGGTAAAAAAGAGGTACAGAGTACGTATAAACTAACCACATCCTCATCCTCGCTGTAAAAATCCTCTAAAATTGTCGTAAAATTGTTGACATGTTCTACGATCATTAAGTGGTTGGCATTGTCAGTGTGAAGACCAAAGACGATATTGTAGCTTTGTTTGGGGCAAGCTGAAATATGCGTAAAAGTAAAACGTTAAAACTTTTAAAACACAAAAATGTTTATTTTGTGGTTTTTTGAGAGCTCGGTTTTATTTCCTTACGTGTCGTAGTTGTCATAGTGGTCGTAGGCATCATAGTTGTTGTCGTGGTAGTCGTATTCATCGGTGGATCCATAGTTTTTGACGGGAAACAGCCCAAAGCATCATTGAAGAAAAGTGCAAAACAGAAAAATGAGAAACACCGACAAAAAGACATCACAGCGAATAGCGGAAGATGCTTCCCATCCTTCTGATTCTCCCAAAATTCTTTCACTCGTCAATTGTGGGTCAATTTTGATTGATCGCTTAGCGAATCGGACTTCTGATACCTGGTCATTTTTCATGTTTCCACGCATAAGTGCACATAAAAACGTCACGCAACCCGTTTTCACTTTTATGTAGGTCAACTTCATTTGCGGAAGGGCGCCGTCACAAACTGTAGAATTTTGAGTTTCCATGGATTCTAAGTGGCTTTTATTGTTTGTCCTTTGGACAGCAGTTTTTGGGTGCTTTCCGTCTTCGAATCGAGATGAGCCTAAGCCAACGACTACTTCTACGTCTACTACTACAACAACTACAACCACGACCACAACAACCACGACTACTACCACTACTAGTAAGCCTGTATCTTAATCTTCATTTTAAAATTTATGTTTAGCCTGCATTCCATCTGGATATGATTTGTTTATCACAATACCGCTTATCAGTCATGCTGAGACGGATGAGCCTCTGAAGTTTATTGCTGACCACTTCATTGACAGGTTTAAGCTTGGAGAAGGGCCAGGAGAAGCTAGGATCGGCTTTGCCAGGACTTTGACTACAAATGGCAAGCCGGGTACAGCCAATCCGGATGATGTACCCCATGTCTCTGTAGGCAGCCACATCCAAAACGAAGCCCAGAAAGAGAAGCTCAAGTGTGCTTTCATGAATCTTAATAGGAGAGGAGAAGCGAAGCATGAAACGAATTTTCACGGCTTGGCTTCTGTGACCATGAACAAGATTCTGCGTGATGTAGGTTTAAATCTTAAAAGTTAAGATTTTTAAAGGAAGCACTGGAATTTTTAGTTCGAAGACAACGATCTTCCTAACAGAAAAAAGTACAGAATCTCGTTCTACGATTCAGAACCAACCCTAAAAGAGGACCATCTGAGGGTAAACAAATTTGCGGATCCTAGGGATGTAACAACTCTCCTGCTGCCTTTCGGAGGTAAGCAAGACTCTGTTTTACGAAGCCTTATGTGTCCATTCATAAGATTGTAGTCTCCCTTTTCTCAGAAAGCCCAAAATAATTGGCTTTCGACTTTTAGAGGCGAAACCAGATCTGGTAAATGACATTGTGGGTGACAAACATGAAAATATCTTCATGTTCGACAACTGGCAAGGCCTGGAGAAAAGCAAACAGTTGGATAAGGTCTATGAGAGGATACTGTCGGATCAAACCTGCAAAGATGGATTTACGCCATAATTTGTTGATTTTTATTAACTTGAGTTGAATAAATTTGTAGTATTGTACAGATGATCATGTCAGTGAGGTTATAAACTCAAAACCAGAGAGGCTCTGACAGTCACAATCAGCACAGCAAAGCAGTCGTAGCTTGACTTGAAAATAAGACAAGAAACATTTGAAATGAAAGAAAAAATCTCTTATAAAATAAAGGAGGACGATCCAGACGTGTCCGTCCGTCTGTCCGTCCGTCACAAAGTTTCTAGACGCGAGTTGCTTGGGTTACGGTAGCGGCGCCATTTGCGTTTGCGTGCATTTCGCCGTCGCCGGCGCAACTTTCGTGGTTTCGCGCGTTGTGTCGAGCGGCGGTCGAAAAGCAACGGTGAAAATTTTGAGGCTTCAAGCGCGCTTTTGGTGGAATTCGAAGCGCCAAGGTCGCCTTTAGCCGAGAAATCGTTCAAACGAGGCGTGTAGCGCCGAAGCACCGAACAATGCTGATTTAAAGAAAATATTGTCGCGCAATAGCGAGAGCGGCCCCGTTAATTAATCAAAAAATTAAAAATTTGGAATTTAAGGTGTTAATGATCCTCAGACTGAAAAAGCGTCTTTTTGAAGCTATGGTAACAGACAAAAACCTAACGTTCTCATTAAACTCTTTTATTATTTTTTTACTCTCGCTGAGATTTGATAAAAAGGGCGTACACACGTTCTAATTTATTGACAAGCATTTAAATAATAGTTTATGAAGCTAGTCACAATATTCCATCGTTCTAGAACATGGACGTCCCTTATTAGTGCAACAGCCCTTGCTCTTTGCTTCCTTTTCCTTTTGTTCGATGAAGCAAGGGTCGTCTTTCACTAAAATACTCCTCTTTAAGCTTCAAGAATCATACATTCAATACTTACTGATATCCTCAGCCAGCTTCTTAAGTTGAGCTTGTGCTGATCCCAAACTTTCAACTGGAAAAGTTGAATTTGCCCTGCTGTTTGTCAACTTGAGCGCTTGTGCTTTTGTGGCACCATCTAAAACTTTTCTTGCATCAATGAAAATTCAAAGTTTGGCTTACTGTAGTACACAACATAGGTCCTGACTCCATGATCAGAGGCTGCTTTTCCGTAGAATCCATAAGAATCGTCTACGTCGTCGTCCATGTGCAGGAAGATGACCGCAATTCTGTGCAGGTTTTTGTCGTTTCTGGCACCAATATTTTTGTAATCCTAGAAAATGTCTTTTTGACAAGATAGCTTAGGTCGACTTACTTGAGTATCAATCCGATTTAGAAGATCCCCTCCTTCAAGGTAGCCAAAAACGGCTTTTCCGTTAGCCTCCATAAATTTTTCCATAAATTCTTCATTTGAGTTGAATTTTTCTGGGATTTTCCTGTGCTCTGGGTCTCCTGCGACTCGATATCCGAGTCTGGCTTCCTAAAATATCTAGAATTTTTGGGTTTTTCAGGTTCCGACTTACCCCACGTCCTGTTCCAGGTTTGAAATATTTGATAAAGTCAGAAACGGCCGTCGGCATTCCGGCTTGGTTTCCCTTCTGGACCCCAATAGAGATGTCGTACTGATGAGGAACGCATTTTGGCTTCTTAGGAGTAGTTGTTGTTGGCTTTTTCGTAGTTGTGGTGGTAATAGTTGTGGTAGGAGAAGTCGTGGTGGGAGTGGTCGTAGTAGTGGTAGTAGTAGAAGTAGTACTCGTAGAAGTAGTCTCTTCGTCCATATTGAAAGTGCCATCCTTGTCAGAAGAGCGAAAACAGCCATAAGCTACAGGTAGGACAAAAACTAGCCATGGGAAATGAATTTTCATTGTTGGCAGGGAAACAATGCGAAATAATGTTAAGTGTCATGTGTGCATTGATCTGTCATGTATCATGATTGTAGGTCAGTGCGCGATTTCCGCAGATAATGGATGAGGTGCAGGCTGAAGTTCATTGTTTTAAGTGTTGCACGCGAAAAGACAAAGCAGTTGATCTTCAGGTGAAAAAGAGGTGTTTTTTATAAGCTCTGTTAAAATATGTTTGTGGGAAATGAAGTTTGCTGAAGGCTGAAAAAAATTTATTTGCTCAGTTAACCACAATATCCTGCTGTCCTGGAACACATTTGACGATTGCAGCATTTCTTCTTCTTTTGCTGTTCTTTGAGTTTTCTCTCAATGAAGCACGGATCTTCTTTCACTGAAATCAACATCACGCACTTATCCAAACGGATTCACTCACTGATATCCTCAGCAATCTTCTTCAATGCTGGAAATGAAGCTCCAAGCTGTCCCACATTCTGAACCCGTTTAGACATATCAGCTGCAAGCTTAACGGCGTCACTCCTATGTCCTTTACCTAATGAACATGTAATAGAGCATTGTTTTCAACGGCTACCTACCGTAATTAACAACGTAAGTCGTCATACCCGCACCAGCAGCCTTCATTCCCTCAATTGTGTATGAGTCCGGTAGGAAAAATGTGTTGTGGAACATAAGCACTATCTTGTGCAAGTTTTTCATGCTCCGGTAAGGTGCCTTTGGCATGTCCTTTAAATAAGGTGGTGGGCCTTCAAACTCACAAAATAATTCTGAAACTTACATGAAAATAAACGCGCTGGAGCAGGTTTCCAGCTTCTACAGGACTGATCGAGCCCAAACTGTTTTGTATTGCGAACTTTTCCATGAAATTTTCCGGAGTTGAATAAGCTGCCAAATCCATTTTTTGCTCGGGGATTCCGTTGAAGCGTGCTGCATAGCGGGCTTGCTAGATGGTCAAATTGTTCAATGTGCAAATTAGATATTTCAACATGGAAAGATAGAGTCGTACCTACCCCATTTCCACTTCCGCTCTCAAAATATTTGATAAAATTGGCCACGGCTGTAGGCATTTCTGGTTGCTCTTGTTCTTCGACAACCATGTAAATATCGTACTGGTGTCCGACGCATTCTAGAAAAACAAACAAACGGATGATTAATAAATCTTTTCTGAAAATGCTTAAAGCACTTACTAGGTTTTTTGGTCGTGGCGGTGGTGGGCCTCCTAGTCGTTGTACTTGTAGTCGTGGGCCTCCTCGTTATAGGAATAACAGTTGTCGTAGATGGCGCTGTGGTTGTTGTGGTAGTTGAGGTAGTTGTCGTCGTCGGGTCCTCCATAAAAGCAACTTCTTTGTCAGATGAGGGAAAACAACATTGAACGTTGGAAAAGAGTAGCAATGAATAACAGAAAACTGTGACAAACGAAGTATGTGACTGCATCATTAAAGGAAGAAAAATGAAATCGGAAAAATGATCGGGATTGCGCTTAGTGTCACTTGTGATATTTTAGGTCAGACGGATCAAAATGATTTTTAGGTCAGACCAATCAAATAATCAAAATGACAGTTCAAATGTGAAAACTTGATTTTCCTTCTCTCACATTTAAACTTCGATAGTTCTATAGGAGTTGATTCCTGATGCCAATTTGAAGCCCCAGATTGCATATTTTCAGCACCGAGATTCTATCATTTTAGCTCAAATTTCAAAACCAAAATTCAGCGATTTCCGTTGGCCTGTGAACCCGTGACCAAAGGTCAAAATGACTCTCAAACAATAGTGTGAGTAGCCGAAAATGGAGCACACACAACTCCTATAGAAGTGCCCAAACGTTTATGTTTGACAAGAGATTAGTAGTCGTTTCTGGATGTTTATTACATTTTGTTATTCTTACAGAAGTTACACAGAGAAAACAACAAAAAACATGCTTTTGTGCCTTGCGCAAAATTTACCAGATATCAAAAAATTTATTCACATAAAAGTGCCACCAACATAAAAGTGCTATCCATACTATAAGCTGCACAAATCGAATGCATATGTTTTCATTAGTTAAGTTCGCAGTGTTCGTAGCAGCAGTTGATCTGATCATCCACTAAAAATATATTTGAGTACATAGGTTAATGGTGAATTTACCAATTCTGTCGTGAAGTTGATTGAAGGCTTGTTCCCAAGGTGGTTCTGTCCGGAAATTGCTTTTGGTTCCAAATACAATCTCGTTTTCTGGTGTAGACCCAAGAAGCTCTCTAATGTTCTCGTCGACGTCTTTATCTTTAAATGATTGAATCTCAAATTTAACATGGAAATTAAATTAAGCTTACTTGAATTCCCCACGTTCAACACATAGGTGATTATTCCCATTCGTTCCGCTTCGAGAGTAACAAATTTGTTGTTGTTTGCATGGTTTATGAAGTTTGTTGGCTGCAACTCATCGTCATAGTATATAACAACTCGGTACTGTTTTGACGGAACAGGACGTTTTCTATTCGCTCGAAACTGAAGGCTACATTTTATCAATTGTTCAAGAATAGCTTTTGAACTTACATCAGGAATAATTTTCATTCTGGTTACATATCCAGTATTCTGCTTGTAGTCTCCGTTACTGCTTTGATGCATATTTTTGAGCTGTTGCAACATTCCTTCCTTGCTAAGTCCCGAATCAAGCGAAAAATGCTGGTCTGGCTCATAGTTTTTGTAGGCTGCAATTTGAGCTTCCTGAACGAAACTTTTCAAGAGTGAAATGAGATGAGATGAAATGCCCCAAATAAATACAAGTGAGGTGCACTGCACAAAATGACTTACCCCAGATCCCCGTCCTATTTTGAATCTATTAATAAAGTGCTTATACAAGTAATCAGCTTCCGAACCAAACCAATATCCAGATGGTGTTATGAACGCAATGTCAAAACCGGACATTATGCACACTAAACTAAATGGGTAAAAACGAAAAATGTTTGAAATGGTTTTACCAGTTGTAGTTGGAGTTGTTGTCGTGGTAGTCGTTGTTGTAGTGGTAGTTGTTGTAGTAGTCGTGGTAGTGGTCGAAGTGGACGTGGAAGTAGACGTCGTTGTGTTAGCCAGATAATCAAGGTCATTGTTGTCAAAATCAAGCGATGGAAAACAAGCAGAGGTAGAGGCAATGAAAACAAGAAGCAGAGGTAGCATTATGCGACATAAGGCAATCAACATGGTTAACGACGTATGTGACCACACTCTCAACACTCATTCATCAGGCTCAAAACCAGTTTTGGCGACGAAAAATATTTTAACAAAAGTGATTTTGGGTTGCCCTAATTAAAAAATGTCGTAAATCATTTCGAGAGACCGTCGCCATAAATTGCTGTCAACCCAAACTTAAACACGGAACCCTTCAAAATTGTGATTAGTGACCTAAATTAAAATTATAATACGTTAAGTGTGCGTCGCGACACGTTTTCTGCCGTTAGATGTCCCCGTTCCGTTCTCTTAGTCTCTTAGATGCTCCTGATCCCTTAGATGGTCCCCGTCTTCGTAAACTTTTAATTAACAAATCTAAATCAATCCTTCACTTCACAGTGCTCGTAGCAACAGTTGATCTGCTCATCCAATATCTTATCGTAGACCCTATTGTAAGCATTCTCCCAACCCTCTGGCGTATTCGGATAATCGACAAGATTCTCTGGCGTTGATCCAACAAGTTCTCTCGCATTTCCTTCCAGATTGGCTGATGGCACTATAATTTTAGCTGTGATCTTAGACCTAGTTTCAACTGTTTTACTCACCCTTGCTGTCGTCCTTTCTGACAAGCATGACGAAAGTAGCGATGCCTAATCTTTCTGCTTCGATGGTAGCAAATTTGTTGTTGTTTTTGTGGTTTATGAAGTCGTTGATGGCTTTTTCGGTGTCGTCGTAGATGACGATTCGGTACTTTTTGAGTGGGACTTTGCGGTTGCTGCTTTGGAACTGAAACGGCCATTCAAGCTTAATGAAACCGCACCTTACATGAACTCACATCTCTAATTAGATTATTACGAGTGATAAAAGCCGTGTTCTTCTCTTTCTCCGGGATTCCAACATTTTTATGCATTTCGGCCACCATCTCTTTGATCTGTTCTTTATCCAATCCAGAATCGAGGGAAATAGGCTGCAAGTCAGGTTCAAAGTTCTTGTAAACACCAATTTGAGCTTCCTGAAAATCGTCATTGAAGTCTCAAGGTCACAATGCAGACAACTCACGCCATATCCACGACCCAGTTTAAACCTTTTAATAAAATGAGGGTAAATACTTCTGTCCTTGAATGCATTGCCTGAAGGGGTGATAAAGATGATGTCAAATCCGGACATCAAGCAGGCTAAAATAAAGCTTAAAACAGCATTTAGTAAATAAGGTCTCACGCTCTGGAGTCGTCGGAGTTGTAGTCGTCGTCGTTGTCGTCGTTGTGGTAGTAGAGATCGTAGAAGTCGATGTGGACGTCGTTGAGGTAGTCGTTGTCGCATTCTCAAGGTCATTGTTGCCTTTATTCGAAGACGGAAAACATGCAGAAGCGGCAGTAACTAAAACACAGAACAGAAGAGTCTTCATCGTTGTGTGCTCTTGCAGGAAATGGACAAGTGCGATAAATGACAGATAAGAAGTGGTCCTTGGAAACCGGTTTTTGCAGGTGGTTGTTTCGAGAAAAGGAAACATGCATGTGACCTGATTAAAGTGCGAAAGGACATAAAAAGGAAGATTGCGTGCAAAACTCGCGTAGCTAGAAACACATCCTTTAGAGGATAAATGACCTGAATGAATCTCTGAGAAAGAGAAAGATCTGAGAAAGACGTTCCGGCAAAACAAGATTCAGTTCAAATGAATAAGTTCATGTTTGTACATTTGACGCATTTTTCGCCTTAATCGAGATTAGGCCTTTAGATTAGATTAGGCCACGGTTCTGACAAGGTTTTATTTTAGGCGCCGATTTTAGAACTTCTTCTATATTTTATCAGTGTTCTATCTTTGAGTTGAATGACAAAAACGATGACTGATAAATGAAAATGGTGGTTTGGAAATGGTTTTCCAAGATTGAACGATAAAGGCATAGATCGATACTGACCTATTTAAAGTATTGGTCGTGCATGCAAAAAAGATCATCTCCCGTAGGTTGCTTGAACTTGTAAACCTCTCAAAAATGTATTTCGTAGACGTTTGCGATCGCGACCAGACATTTGGTTGACAGATAGTTGGGTAACAGAATTGTGAGAAAATTGCGCCCAATTTTTTGAAACAGCGGGAATAGTAGGGGCTGACTTCCTGGAGCATCACATGTCCATTGGTTTTTGCGCCTAAGGCGCCTGGAAGCAGGGTGTCTAGGCTCGAGGCGGCCTCTTTCAGACAGGGGGGGGGGGGGGGGGGGGGGGGGGTAACTATGCAGACAGGCTTCATTGTTCAATGTCCGCGCAATCCTGTTACCCAAAAATAACTAAATTCATTCCGTGCACGCTTTTCCTTTTCGTGCACGCTAAATTCATTCCGTGCACACGTTACGCTTTCCGTGCACTATACTGTTATAGAGCCAAAGATTTATATAGATCTTGCACATTTGAAAATTACTAAAATGACAAAGCGTGGTGTGAGTCACATAGCAATGCAACGCGACACTTTTTTAAAGCCCTGCTGATCACAAAAAGCATGGCATTATTATCCCATCAAACTTCATAAATGCTTTGAAATTTCCTTTCTTGATATCCAGATTCACCTTCTTACCATGAAAGCCTGTAAGAAGTGCAAAGGATGCCAGTGCGGAGCTTCTGGGGTCCTTCCCGCTGCCCCTCTTTCGGCCCCAGCTCGTATTCCCGAAGCTCCTCCACTCCCAGACTTCTTTCTTTCCAAAAAGGATCCTCCTGCCCCTCCTCCAAGAAAGTCGCGGATCCCGCCTGCACCTCCCATTGACGGTTTTCTAGAAAGTTCTCTTTTTGCTTCACGCAGTTTTGAGAAGATCGAGGAGATTCCTGAAGCGCCTCCTCTCCCAGAAGCTTGGAAGGCCACCGTAGGACGTCGCCAGGTCACCGAGGATCCTTCGTTCTCCGACTACCTTCGAAACAGGATTCCCAAAGCGCCTCCTCTTCCTGACCACTTTCGTCCTAAGAAGATCCCTCAAGCGCCACCTCTGCCTGAAGCCTGGAAGGTCTTGAAGAAGCCTTCTATCCCTGAGGTTCCTCTTCCTATGTGTGCCCGAATGCGTCCTGCTAGCGACTTCTTTAGCTACATCAAGACTCCGATGCACTCCAAAGATAGCGCCAAAGAGGTCCCGATGGATATTTCCTCTGACGTAGAGGAAGACGAAGCCTGGGAGAACTTCAAGAAATCTTCTATCCCTGAAGCTCCCCCTCTACCTGACTATCTGTGTCGTAAGAGGATTCCTCAAGCGCCTCCTTTGCTTGAAGCCTGGAAGGTCTCGAAGAAGCCTTCTATCCCTGAGGTTCCTCTTCCTATGTGTGCCCGTATGCGTCCTGCTAGCGACTTCTTTAGCTACATCAAGACTCCAATGCACTCCAAAGATAGAGCCAAAGAGGTCCCGATGGAAATTTCCTCTGACGTAGAGGAAGACGAAGCCTGGGAGAACTTCAAGAAATCTCCTATCCCTGAAGCACCTCCTCTTCCTGACTTCCTCCATCCTAAGAAGATTCCTCAAGATCTTCCTTTGCCTGATTTCTGGAGAAGCTCGACTCCAGTTCCGAAAGTTCCCTTCTATTTTAAGGACTCTCAAGCTGAGGACAGCTGTGCCAATCAGAACATTAACTCCCGTTTCGCATCCTCTGCAAAAAGCTTTTGGAGTCAGAACAACGTCGAAGATAGTTTCTCCGATAAGGAAGTCGAAGATGAAGACTGGTTCTCTGCTGACGATGGTTCCAGCGTCCAAGATCAAGAGACCTTCTTCGTAGAGTCTCAAAAGAGGGGCCACGACTTCAGCGACAAAGAGAGTGACCAAGATCAAGATAACTTCAACAATGACGTCTTCTTTGGAGAGTCTAAAGACAGAGACTACAGCGACGAAGGGAGCTGGAATCATAGTGAAATTCCAGCTTGGAATTTTGACGACTCTTTCGATGATTCTGTAAGAAAGCCTCACATCAATATTCACTAAAATTCTGTTTTAGGATGAGAACGCTTTTGACATCAACTGGACCAACCTCTTCTACGACTCTGACAACTCTGAGAGATCATATCTTCCTATTCCTAAGAATGATAGTTTTGAGTCAGAAAACGATGACCAGGCTGACCTCTCCTATGAGGCTCACTCCGAGGCTGTTGACAAGGAAGGTGACGACGACTTTGGATACCAATCGAACTCTAGCTACGACTCTTCGGAAAGCGAGCCTGAGACAGAGCCTGATAAGGTTGACCTTGTCTGCGATGAGGTTGGCTCTCTCTCCGAAGACAAAGAATTCGAGCTCATCTGTGACGTCGCCGAAATGATCAAAACTGCCATGAACCCAAATGCAGGCCAGCTTGAGTTTGATGTTTCGACCCTTAAGCGTCTAGTCGATTATGCTACAAATCAGCAGGATGATTTGGTCGCTTTTGTGACTATGGTCACAACGGCGACTGAGCTTCTCCTTGAGGAGGAAGGTCTTGAAGATATGATTGATGAGAACTTTGCGGATATCGTCGAGCTGGCTATTGCAAACATGGTGGACGATTATCTTGAGGGTGAGTATGAAGAGAGTGATGGCTCAAGCTCAGAGTCGAATTCTGATGAGGAGGTCTCCAAAGAAGATTCTTTCAACCGTTCTGATGACTTGAAAGACTATGAAGCCCGGTGTTTCTCCTCATTTGTGAGTGAGGTGTCTGACCATACTGTGCGCAGCGAGAGCAAGTCTCAAAAGTACGAAACGCCAAAAGAAGAGATGAATTATTCGGACTCTGAAGTAGAGGACCAGGGTGAAGAAAATGTCGATGATAAGATTGATGAAGATCTTAGGCAGCTCAAGGACAGCGCTAAAGATCTGGTGAGCAACATCTGCAAAGACGGAAAGGCGGTTTTCCGTAGCCTCAAAAATCTTATTGTTCATTTGTTGGAGGATTGAGGTTAAGGTGTTATTTTGTGGATGTGTCTTTGTTAAGTAAGTAAATGAGTTTGTAAAAAAGAGCGTCACTTTTAAGCACTCAAAATTTGCAATCTTAAAAAAGCAAATCACAAATTAAAACGCTTTTAGTTTGAGATCTTTGGGAAAAATGTGTCCATTATGCTGATTGAATGGTTCAAAGCCGAGCCTAAAGATTTAGGCTTAAGTGACATTTTTTTATTGTGACACTGACGAAATGTTAACAAAGCCAATAAGCAAAACGGTTGACACTTGGGAATGTTCCCTGGTCAGTCCTATTTATCCTTCCAACAACCGTCCCAAGCCATAAAGTCTTCATAAATCTTATCCATAATCGGCTTCATATGGTCTTCAGTCGTATCCTCAGCCCAGAACACCGACGCAGGTCTGTTGTCGGTGAAGGCGTCCCCATGGTGCCGGAAATTCTTAGTTGCGCTAGAGTATTGAACCACATAGGGTCGGATGCCTTCGTTTCGGAATGCACTTATATCAATTTCGTCCTCTTGTTTGTGAACCATGAAGATGATTAGGGCTTTCTTTACTGGCACTGAGCGATTTGGCAATCCTGCTTTCCATTCCTAAACGATTGAAACTGAGTTTGTTAAGTCCACATGGTAAGCCTACGTTCATAAGATGTGAAGCAATCAAGTCATGAAGACGTTGCTGGGGCTCCTTATCTTTTTCAGCTCTCGGGATTTGAGCAAAAGCATCATGCAGATCCTTTGCAAAACCATCGTGAGTTGTGTGCTTTGCAAAAGAGATAGCACTGTGCGGTGATGCAGCTAAATTTTTTGGCTTGTTTCCCTTGCCGTTTTTGCTAGTCTTATCATCCTTTTCTTGGCTCTTGTATAGACGACTGGCAAATCTGGCTTCCTAAAAAATATTGTCAATTGAAACACCAACTTCTGAAGTTTACCTTGGGTCCTGACCCCATAGTAAACTTGTTGGTAAACTCCTCGATTCTCTTTTGGGTCATAAGTTGTGCTTCTCCCTCTTGAGAAACATCGTGCACAAAGCCAATGTCGTAACCAGCATTTTGAACGTTCATACAAGCTGAAATTTTTTCGTTAGCATTCTACCCTTATCCTTGACCAACTTGTAGGAGGCGTCGTAGTGGTCAACGTCGGCATGTCATTGCTCTTCGAAGGAAAACAGCCTAAGGCACTTTGTCCAAAGATGAGCATTAAAGATGACAAGGAGAGTAACCGAAGACATGTGGTCATGACGGAATCTAAAAATAAAGATAAGGTGAAAGTGAGTAGAAGCCTTATATCATATAGATCACACGGTTTAATAGGTCACGAGAGCAAGAAACCCAAATGATTTGATTGTTCACATAACACGTGCGTTCGGGTACAATAAACTTTTTCGAAGCTATAAATTAGAAAAATGTCTGTCGAGGTGTGTGACCTATAAATTCACGCGCGCTCTTCCTTGTCGACTTTGATTTGTTACACTAAGGCATAGGGAAGAACGCTTGGGAAAAGACATCTGAAAGAGAGTTTTTCGGAGAGAGGTAAATCTGGTTTGACGTAATAAAAACGTCTCAGCTGCAATTCCCGCATCTGGATAATTTTGCCCGCTAGCTGGACTGAAGCCGATTATAAATTGAATGACCACTTTTTGAAGCTTTTGCACGCCGGAGAACTAAAAACTGTTGATATACCCAGTTCCTTGTCAAGTCCTGTACAATATTTTCAGAAGTGTATCGAGTGAACCAGAACTGTCGGTCCCAAATAGATGTAGAGTCTCTCCACTGTCGATAGAGCAGATCACTGCGTCTGGTGCTGTAGGAAAAGGCCAGATTTTGAGTAAGGCCAGATCCAGTGAACGTCGCAGTGGTGATACATGTAGCTTCCAGGGAGAAGTTGATAAATAATCTCAAACTTAAAGAGTGTGTTTAAGTCGACTTACGCCTTCCCCTCGTCCCATCTCGAAGTAGCTTATAAACTCTTGAATTCTATGAAGTTGCTGCTAATGCTCGTACGCCTAAATTTTGTAGTAATGGCCAAAAACAATGTTGTAGCCCATACTTTCACAACCTGAAATTGTTTAACTTCTTAAAATTACATTAAGATTCTAATTATCAAGCGCTTGACTGTTATATTTGTAGTTGGCTTTGTCGTGGTTGTGATAGAAGTAGGTAGGAGAGAAATTGGTGGTTTTGGTGTAGTAGTGGTGGTCTTACGATTTAGTAGAAGTAATTGATTAAGTAGTTACAATAATTGAAGAAATGATATTAGTGGTAGGGGCAGTGCTACAATACCATGCAATACTAGGCTTGTCTCGGTTGTTGGACGAAAAACAGCATAAAGAAACTTGGAGGCGACAAAACAAAAGAAACGAAACACATTTGAAACCCATCAGAACTGGATTAAACGACCACTGATTGAACCCTTGGGTTATGATGTCTTCAAGATGTTTCTAGGTCTTTCGATTTATGGCTTTATAGAATGTTCAAGAGTATGTACGTAAGAACGCAATAAAACGAATTTTCTATGCATGCAACAGTACGATTTGCATTACTGTCGCCATTGCTTCATTACAAATAATCTTTTTTCACACACAATTTTTGTTCGCCATTTAATAAAACGTCCAAAACCACTCTTTGCTTCTTTGGACTTTACAATAAATAGCATGTCCAGCTTCTTAAACATTTTTTTGAGGCAGCTCAGAAAATCCAGTTTAAATATATTTATTTACCAAGTTAAAACACAAATTTTTTACTACTTCTTGCAGACAGGCAAGTCCTTATTGCAGTCCTTGTCAGTGCAGACTGAAACACTTTTTAGACAGTGCAAGAATCCCGGAAAATAGTTTTCATGTTGTTCTCGTCGGGCGTAGTGTCAGGTTTGGAATTAATGGCGAAATAGACTCGATCAGGATCAGTCGCCAGTTGTGCTCCGAAAGCTTTATATACATCGTCCGTCAATTTCAAAGCTTTTTTTGAATGATCACTGTGCATAATTACGTAAGTTCGGACGCCCTTTGCAGCAGCGTATAAACCGGCCTCGGAATATGTTGGATTTTTCGCATTGAGATTCAGTCCTATCATAAACATGATTGCCACTTTCTGGACTGCGACAGTTCTATCGCTCCTAAACTGAAAAAAACCGCTAACAAGTTTGGCTGCGTTTTATCAAACAGACCATATTATCTGTAATATATTTGAGTCGCTCTCCTTGATTCGTGTCTACCTGTGCTCCGCTATCCCACTTCACTGTTGACTCTACATATAGCTTCGCAAACATGTTTGCAAAGTCACTGTTTTTGATGTACCAGTTCAACCCAATATTCGCTGAGTATGGGCGATTGTCCACCTTGCTAATGTAGCTCAGTAACGTGCTGCCAAGTCGTGCCTGCTGTAAGTTGAACACGTTGATAAAACTCGTTAGCTCTGCTGCCAATACGAACAACTTATTTCAAGCAACTTACACCTTCGTCCGATCCGAATTCCCAATAGTGCGCAAACTCTCTAACGCGATGTTCTTCGTCATAATACGGGCTCACAGCCCACTTTTTGTCGTGGCCAATGATAATATCGAATCCTTTTCTTTTGCATCCTGAACACAATATATTTCAACCCACTCGTATTTTATTTAAACTAACTTGCAGCAGTAGTAGTTGTAGTGGTCGTCGTTGTGGTACTCGTCGACGTAGGAAGTTTTGGAGGAGGCGTTGGAGGGAGAGTCGGAGTCGTAGTAGTGGTAGTTGTGGTAGTCGAAGTTGTTGTCGTCGTAGTGGTTGTAGTTGTAGTAGTGTTGAGGTCCATCATAGAGTCTTGGCCAGAAGACGGAAAGCAGCATTCACACGAGATAAAACAAAGAAATAATAGCGAAAAAAATAAGAGCGGCGACATAGTCAGCCTGTCAAAAACGACGACTGATTTTCAGAACGCGTCAAAATCAGTCGCGCGCTATTGTAGGTCAAGGATGATTTGTGATTTTTATCACATATGGTGAATTTCAGTACTCGTATTTCAAGCAGAGACCTACATTTTCTTTAAGTACATGTAGATGTTATTGCATACACAGTTAATGTTTTTCAGTAGCACGATTACTTATCCATTCATATTTTTGCTAATCGGCCATTCTCCATGACACACATCATCCGGACACGAAAACACTTTTCGTGCTGTATACCACATAATGATTTGGGCACCTACTTTTTTTGTCGTGGCTCCGCAAACATTACTACGCTCTACAAGATTAAACAACGTTAAAAAAAGCGTGAAAAATTTTTCAGTTGTTTTGAAAGGGTTTTAGAGTATGGATCCCGAAAATGCAATCTTTACCAGATGATGGTAAAGCTTCTTTTGGGATTTTTCGTTCGTTTTGTACGTGTCCATATCATTATGTCAAGTTTGTATATAACGACCGTTCTGTGACTATTGATCATGACTTCCAGGAGTTTCTGTTTGAGGCACTTTAAGAACGTGGTTCATCGGAGTGCTCCTAATTGGACTGTGAGCTTTTAAATGAACCTGTAAAAAATGAACTCAAAACCGTCATTATTAGGGTCACCCTAATATTTGACTGTGGCGAAATTTAGTTGCATCTTCAAATTTCCTAATGACGCCGATCTTAAACTTTAGTTTGCTGTACACAATTCGATCCAAAGAAAATTGTCGTTAGAGAATTGTTGCCAAAAGCATCGTTGCTGGCTTACCTATGACCACATTTAAAGATTTTGAGGTTTTAGCTTGAATTAAACTGTTTTCACTATAAGTCACATTTTTGCAGCAATTTCGCAGCCCTTATGGCTTTAAAAATTTCATAAATTCACAATGTGGCCGTAGGCTAGTTAGTAACGACAGGTCTAGTATCTTGCAAAAAGGTTCGACCTCAAAATGCCCTTAGCAAAATTTTCCTTTCTGCTTAATTGGTTTTTTGAAACTGAAGGTCTACAAATTAAATACAAAAGCCGGTCAATAAAAATTCAGGTCCAGCAGGACAGTTCTTTAACTTCTGCATAAACTGATGATCAATGTCTTTAGCCGGTTTGTCATCAGAAAGCCCATAAATCACATTCTCTCTAAAACACATGATCTGATGATTTTCGCATAACGCTTCTTTCAGTGCTTCAGTCGCTTGTTCAGAATCGTTCAAAGACATATACTCCCTTTTTTCAAAAAACTGAGCCGTAGCACTGTAAATTTCTTCGCACATTTTTTCGTTGTTTTTGCAATTTTCGCATGTGCTTTCAGCACTGCAAGGCACAAGGTACACTTTTTCATGAGCCAAAATCATATACTTCCTGGCTTGGTTCCGGTTTGCCCAATGAATGCTGTTGATTATCGAATTCACGCCAAAATAGACATAGAAAAAGCAGACCTCGTTTTCAAGTAGATTTTCTTCTGGAGATTCGCAACTGTCGTAATCAGGGGTGGCTATATCCAAAGAGTTTAGATAAGCCTTTTCAAAAGGTATAGCACGGGGTTCTTGGGAGGTGACCTCAGTTACCTAAAAAACAGTATTGAAAAAAAGTAGAGGAACGTTGCCTACCTTGAACTGATCCTTAATAAGAAAAGGCGAGTTGATAAAGGCTTCTTAGCTGGTTTTTAGCCGCTCTAGCGTTGACAAACCGACCCAAACCGAGGATTTTGATCCGTTTTAGTCTTCTGCCGCCAAGGATCGTTTCAAGCTTCTCAATCGTGCTTTTCTCAAAACCGCATTCTTTAATTTCTTTTTGAAGTTTGCGAATGTTTTTCGCCACGTCATCAATTGAGCTCATGTCTATTAGAGCATCAAGGTTAGCTTGTGACTTTGCAAAAAACGGCAAAAAGTGATTTTTAAACTGATAAGGTAGAGGAGGTAGCTTTGGAACGGTTTCGTGGAACTGATAGGCATCAACAGCGATTTGAGCCGAACGCAGCAATGTAACAGGTTCTGTATTTTGAGCTATTTGCTTAAGAGCACAAAGCTCTTTTTCAGTTTCAGGGTTCCCAAGATCAAGAATTTCAAAAAGCAGAATTGTGCCTCTTAACTGTTTTTGAGTCCAAAGGCTACGTACGAATTTTTCGGCTATGATAAGGTTACAGTTGCCCAGGCAGAATATGTCGACATCGTCTTCTGGGCACTCTTTTATAGCCTCAAAATTAGTAATTTCTTCCAGTGCTTCAGTTTGGATGCCTTTGATCTGTAACTGAGTGAGTTCTTCCTGAGTCAATTCTGAAGCCACAAAAGAGCAGTTTTTTGGTTGAAAGCGTTCTTTTATGGATTCCAGAAGAAATAGGTCCAAGCAGCGCCCGTCGATCGATTCGGTTTTTGCAATGCTCCAGAAGGACTTCAAGGTCCGGACACGTCGATCGTTTACAAGATCTGAGAGATTCTTAAGCATATTGTCCAACGACTCTTTGGGTATTGATTGTGCAGGCTTCATCGGCAAATCGTTCCTTATTAAAATGTGGACTGAGCTACATTGCACAGTCTAGCTGCATGTCTAAGGAACGCAGTGTTTACACATTAGGTAAAAAGCAGCACAAACGTGTCAAAAAACAGCAAAACAAATGCACAAATCTGAAAAAAAGTACGTGTCCATATCATTATGTGGCAAACTGTATTTTGAGACCGTTTTTGACTTATCGATTTTATTTCGAATAGTCTTGAATGTGTTTCCAACTTGAGAAACGCTGTCCTTGTCTTCCCCGGCGAGTTTTGTGTCATGGTCGAGATATGGTTCGTCGTCTCACATCATCATATCCCTCGTATATGTTGATTCCATAATTACATACGCACATCTGCATAATTGAATTTTGTGTTAGCGCCAATCATGAACTCTGAATTCTCTGAAACCTATCTACTGGTGTCGCCAAACAAAAATCAAAGGTACAAAAAGTGAGAAACAGAATGACGGAACCAACTGCATTCTTGTCAGGTTTGTCAAGTGCAGCAGCTTGGCCTACACAGAACTCGCATCAGTGGAATATGGCGCTTGTCTTTAGAAATGTTTATGAATACCTTATTAAGCTTAAAATGGTTAACAGGTGGCCAGAATGTACAGTGTGTCTTGACATTTGCAACGCTTCATGTCTATGTGTGTCAAGAGGAGAGCTGAGAACAAAGGACACTGATAAAATGCATTTTTAAATTAAATTCTCTTGCCCAATTCACATTGCAACTCACATTCAACTGCTTCAGAAGCTCAAAGTAAAATTGAAAGCTTGCGATGCAGTTTAACAAAAATCAAATTCCCTCTTTCTCTTTCTTTTTGTTGTCTTCTTCTACCAGTTTTCTCTCCTTTTCTTTCAGTTCTTTACACTTCGGCCAGTCCTTATTGCAGGTCAAATCTTGACACACTGAAACCAAATTACAAAACACAGAAAAAACGTTTTTACTTACTTATATCATAGTAGATTTCTTTGAAAGCTTCATACATGTCACCTTCTGGCTTGGAGTCTTTAGCAAAGTAGACTTGTCTGTACAGCGTGGTATACGCCAAATGACTACCAATTTCTCTGTATCTATCAACCGTCAGTTTTAGCCATTTTTGTGAGTAGTCAGTGTGTTGAATAACATAAGTTCGTACGTTGTTCAGGAATGCGTATCTTCCAGCATCAATGTATTTGCCATCGTCTTGTTTAGCCTTGTTTAATCCAATCATGAACATAATTGCTATTTTCTGAACTTCTACGTTTCGATCATTGGTGAACTGCAACAATTAAGATATTAATGCACGTTTACAGCAGATTGAGTTACCATATTGTCTACTATGTATCTGAGATAACCTGGTTGATCGCTATTTACCGAAGCGCCCTTAACCCAAAAGGCCTGTGAGCTTTCGTATAAGTAACGGAAACGGTTGACAAAGCCACTGTTGGTAGTGTAGTCGTTAAGATTAATGTTTGTTGAAGAAAACTTTGGCATTGCTGTGTTGCGAATGATCGCTCCAAGTCTTGCTTGCTAAAAATTGTTGTTTATATTTAAGTGCAGCCTAAAATTTGGTTCACTTCGAAATATGCTAAGCATAACCTTTCGCGCTATCTATTCAATTAAAACTCACTCCTTCGCCTTTCCCGATTTCAAAATAATTGGCAAACTCCCTAACGCGATCGTGTTCTTTATTGTAGTCGTCGACGTTCCATTTGAGATCATGTCCAATAACAATATCAAAGCCCTTTCTCTTGCACCCTTAAGCAGGGCTAGTCAGTTTAACGTTATTGTAATATCTTACTTACTCGCAATAGTTGTAGGTGTAGTGGTCGTCGTTGTGGTACTCGTCGACGTAGGAAGTTTTGGAGGAGGTGTTGGTGGAAAAGTCGGAGTCGTAGTCGTTGTGCGTAATGTGGTAGTTGTGGTAGTCGACGTTGTTGTTGTCGAGGTGGTAGAAGTTGTCGTGTTCAAATACATTGATTCATCTTGATCAGAGGAAGGGAAGCAGCATTCAGAAGGGGTAAAACACAGAAGTAGAGACAAAAATAGGAGAGGCAACATTGTCAGCCTGTCTAAAATGACGAATGATTTCGAGAACGTGCGCCTTGTTGTAGGTCACACGTGATTTATGGTCATTATCAGGTGGGATCGTGTCATATAATTCGTCCGTTTCCAACCCTTTTTCATCGTTTATTTTTTCATTTAAGCAAACAATACAATCTTCTACAAAATTTCACGTTTCTTGCAGATGGGCCATTTTCTATGACAGACTGTATCCAGGCACACTGAAAATTATCATCCATTTCAATTTGAAGCTTTTAAAACTCACAGATTTCCTCTCTATTCTCCAACAACATTGCCGTCATCGCATGATGTCATGAATGTTCAGCCTGCACCATTCTCGCCTCATTCCCACCGGCCAGATCTATCCCAAACTTGCAAAATTTGCTCATCGGTCCATTTCAAACCGTCTTTGTCAGTTCCCTGCATTACAACGTAAGGAATCACTCCTTTTGCTACGGCATCGCGACCGGCTTCAGCGTATTTCGCTTCTGTGTTCACGCCAGCCATTGGCCAATTCTTCACAACCTGAATAGAACAACATATTTCATCGGCAAAAAAATTTGAAGCCTGCACGCTACAGTTGTAGACGGTTGGATATAGAGTCGACGCAACTATCAAATGACGTTCCGAACACTGGTTAAATTTTTGAATGCGATTCTCGGTCAAGTTTGAGTTATGAAGTGACGCGTTGCCATTATTTTGTGGGTCTCACATGCGTCTAAAAAATTGGTTGTCTCCCCTTGTTAAGAATATTTAAAGAACTTTGGTTCATTTTTATTCAAAGTGACGCATCATGATAGCCTATCTGAAAACACAGTATTACGGTTCGGCGTGTTTCTTGCAGATAGGCCATTCGCTGTGGCAGACTGTGTCCAGACACACTGAAAACCATTATTAATCTTAACTTTTAGCGTTCTTCACTAACTTATTTTTTCTCTAATCTCCATCAACATCGGCGTCATGGCATGCTGTCGAGTATGTTTAGCCTGCACCATCCTGGTCTTATCTCCACCGGCCAGATCCACCCCATACTTGCGGAATTGCTGATCGGTCCATTTCAAACCGTCTTTGGTGGCAGTTCCCTGCATTACAACGTAAGGAACAACTCCTTCGGCTACGGCGCGACCGGCTTCAGCGTATTTCGCTTTTGTGTTCACGCCAGCCATAAAGATTATGACCACTTTTTGGACTCTTTCGGCTGGTCGAGATGGGGCGTTAAACTGAAAAACACTTTAAGAAACCGTTAACAATTTCTAGCCTACCCCATTGGCTACGACCCATTTAAGAGTCTTTGCTTGATCGCTCGGGATTTCAGGGTTATTGCCTGTCCAATATTTGATGCCTCCCATGCCATCTTCCTTTTTGTAAATTACGTCAAAGTCTTTATAAAACGCGGTTTGAGACTTAAATTTGTCAAGCTTGATGTAGTCCACCCCTTCGACGTAGCTTCCAAACCGCGCTTGCTAAAAAAATGAATTCAAATTATCTATTTTAGTTTGTTGCATTTTCATGGTCTTGACTAGTTTGAAGAAACTTACACCCGGTCCATCGCCCATTTCAAACCAGTTTACAATCTCTCTGACGCGTTCGGGAATGTAAACTTGATAGTCGCCCGTATATTTCCAGTCGTGAGCTATGACAATGTCGAATGCCATTTCTTTACAACCTAAATATTTAAATTTTGAATATTCAAAATAAACAATCAAAACGGAGACTCTGATTAACCTTTAGGTTTCCATGTTTTGACTTAAAGTTATAGTTCCCTATAATAAATAAAGGAGAACGATCCAGGCAATTCCCGGACGTTTGAGCAACACAGTTTGAGCTAACGGACATTCGAGCAAAAAAACCATTTTGAGAATTGTGAACTGTTTTAAAGCCTAACCTAATCCTATGCTTGCTCGCAGTGTGAAGCCAGTCTGAAAAGTGGTTGCCGCTAACTGCTGCGCCTACGGCGCTTCCAAAAAACCAAAATAAAAATGTCCAAGCCTAAGATGCTCCAAATGGCCAGCCCCAACCTACTATCCCCGCTGTTTGAAAGAAGCAGCCTCGAGCCTACTTTCTAGCCTGTTTGAAAGTTCGGTTCTACTGTATGTCGCGCCTTCGGCGCTTCCAGTAAACCACAATGAAAATGGCCAAGCCTAAGCCTACAGCAGGTGTCGCTTTATTCCACTTATTCCACAGTTTTACTATTTCGAACCGCGAAATTTCGATTTTTGTAGTTACAAAAGGAAAATAGGGAAATTTAACATCACCCTAGTTCTTAGTCTAATGGCAAAAACTGATTGTGCAACTCACGCGCTACCGTAGTTGTTGCCACTGTCCTCGTAGTTGTCGTTGTCGAAGTAGGCAAAGAGGGAATAAAACATGTCGTCGTAGTAGTACTTGTCGTAGTTGTGGTTGACACGTTGGAAGACGTTGTCGGAGTTGCCAATGTTGTCGTAGTGACTTTGAACTCCGGTTTCCTAGTTCTCGATGGAAAACAGCCTTCTACGGGACAAAATAATGCTATCATAAGTAGAAAACAACTGAGGAAAGGCAAAACCGACACACTCAAAACTTTCATTTGCACGTTTTCTCCAAAGACAAAGTGCAGTCGTTGGTTTGCAATCGTGCGCAAGCGTTTTTGGGTCACCTTTGATCGATTAAGTGTTGCATGACAACAATTCAAACGTTCGAAAAAAGCATTAAAAGTGTCATTCAAAATTGAACAAATCACCAACTAAAATCAAAGTTTAGTCATCAAATTCTACAGCACATTTCATCAATATCAGCGTTTTCTCTCCTTAGGTTTGTTGAGCTTCTCACACATCGGCGACTTTCCGTTGCACTCCTCGTCCAAACACACTAAATTTAAGCTTTTTAAACGCTGCTGAACCGCTATTTTCAACTCACAAATCTTTGATCGAAGATCCTTAAGCACATGCTTCATATTGTGCTCGGCGGCACCGTACGCAAACAACTTTCTCGCTTCCTCTCCTCCGGCCAAATCACGTCCCAGTTTGAAGTATTCTTCCTCTGTGAATTTCTTTTGGTGAACCAACCACTGGTCTTCCATGACCACAAAAGGAATAACGTCATTATCCAGAGCACTTTTCCCTGCTGCTTCGTATTTAAACGCTGTGCTCACAGAGTTTACGAAAAGCACGGCCACTTTCTGGACTCTTTTGGCTGTCCGCTTCTTGCCCATGAACTAAAGAATTTCTTTTCTTAGGCTTCGATACATGTATAAAAGTATAAACTCACGCCAGTCGTAACAATCTCATTCAAGGATTTCGCCTGGTCGTGCTTGTAGCTAGTCTGCGATGGGTTCGGATCTCTCCAATACATCGGAGCTCCAATTGTACCTTCCTTTCTCATATAAAGCGTGTCAAGTTCTTTATGAAAGGCGCTTTGAGTAGTGTGTTTGTCTAAAGGAACAAAAGGATGACCATCGTGGCGTGCCGCAAAACGAACTTGCTACAAGGAAAAAAAGTAGTTTTTGGGTTGAACATGTGACTCACCCCATCACCTTCACCCATTTCAAACCAATTCACGAATTCGCGAATTCTGTCAGGTAGGTAAGAGTCTCCAGGAAACGCCCAGTCAAATCCTATGACGATGTCGAAACCCATTTCCTTGCAGTCTAAGACAACATATTCAAAAATGGCTCTGGGCTTCGCGTTAAGCTTACGCGCTACAGTAGTCGGCTCCACAGTGGTCGTTTTCGTCGTTGTTGACGTAGGTAAAGAAGGTATAAACCTTGTCGTCGTAGTTGTCGTTGTGGTCGTAGTTGAAGTGGTCGTAGGAGTCGTCGTTGTAGGGGTAGCTACGGTAGTCGAGGTGGTATTAAGCGGAGGTTCCTTATTCCCAGAAGGAAAGCAGCCATAAGTGGAAACACAAAAACAAGAGAGAATAAGCAAAAATGACATCTCCGACAATGTCGTTTTGCACGTTCAGCAAAGTGCAAATGAAATTTTGCGGAAGACAAATTTGCACAAAAATATCTAGGTCAGATTTGATTAATGAAACGTCACACCTAGAGTGTTCTTCTTAGATTAAAACACAATTCTTAGAAACATTTACACAAAAAAGAGAGTCAAATCAGAGAGCCCTGAAAGCATTGATCCAAAACCACTCAAATCCTAATTTTATGCATTACCAAACGCCTACAACGTCCCTTTGGACAAGGATTCGTCCGCTTGAACAAGCCATTCATGACTGGGCTCATAGCATATTTCGTGATATTAGCTGAGCTTAAAACGTGATCAGATCTCTTTCCAGCTAACGGCAAGGGTTCCTTAAGCGTTGGTCAAGGTCCTGCAGGCACCTATTGGCATAGTAAACTTTAAAGCACTAAATCTATTCAACTCATCAAAATCAAAGATTTTCGTCAGCAGGCTTTTTGTATTTCTGACAAATCGGCGACTCTCCGTTGCACTCTTCGTCCATGCATACTGCAATTGAGTTCCATTAAACCGAGCCTAAAGACCATTGAACTTGCCTATCATTTCTCGAATTGCCAAAAGCACTGGTTTCATGTCCTTCTCGCTGGAACTGTCCGTTTTTAGCATTCTCGTCTTCTCTCCTCCAGCCAAATCTACTCCTTTTTGTAGGTATTCTTCTAAAGTGATGACAGTTGGTCCACCCCCAACCATCCACGTGCTTTCCATGATCACAAAAGGAATGATCTCATTTTCGAGTGCTCTTTTCCCTGCTGCTTTGTAGTTGAACAATTTGTTGACAGAGTTCATAAACATTACTGCTATCTTTTGGACTCTTTTAGCTGACCGATCTTTGCCCTTGAACTAAAAATTGTCAATTTAACATTTTCACGCCTTGTAGCACTCTTACACCATTGTCCACAATCCATTCAAGAGCTTTTGCTTGATCGTGCTTGTAGATATACGATGGTGGGTTGGTAATATCTCTCCAGTAGAATGGGGCGCCTGGCGTGTTTTCCGGTATTAACCAAAGCGTGTCAAGTTCCTTGAAGAGTTCGGTTTGCGAAGTGTATTTGTCCAAATCTACAAAAGGATGGCCATCGTTGCGATCTGCAATGCGAGCTTGCTGCAAGAAAAAAATGGAATTTTCAGGCTTGAAAGAGTAAAGCTCACTCCATCGCCTTCACCCATCTCGAACCAGTTTACAAATTCTCGGATTCTGTAAGGCAAATATGAGTCGCGAGGATAAACCCAGTCGAGTCCTATGACAATGTCAAAACCCATTTCCTTGCAACCTAAAACATCATGTTCAAAAATGTGGTTAAGGGACTTCGGCTAGGCTCACGTGCTACAGTAGTCGTTGCCTCAGTGGTTGTAGTCGTGGTTGTCGATGTAGGCAACGGAGGAATAAATCTGGTAGTCGTTGTAGTCGTAGTTGAAATGGTCGTAGGAGTTGTCGTTGCAGGGGTAGCTGCGGTGGTCGTGGTGGTATTAAGCGGAGGTTCCTTATTACCAGAAGGAAAGCAGCCATAAGTGGAAACACAAAAATAGGCGAGAATCAGCAAAAATGACATCTTTAGAGATGTCGTTTTGCAAGATTCAGAAAGCGCAACTAAAATTTTGCGCGGAGAATTTTGCGCAAAGAATTCTAGGTCAGTTTTGATTGATGAGGTGTACACCTTAGGTGTTTTTTGGTAAGAACTCAATACTTTAACAAATTTATACAGATAAATCATGTTTACATAAGAGGGTCTTGAGAGCATCGATCCAAAGCCACTAAAATTTTAATTTTAGGCATAATCAAGCAGCCATACACTTACTGATCCTCTTGAACAAGGCATCCATGACAGGCTTTATAGCATATTCCTTAGTATTAGCAGAGCTTAAAACGTGTTCAGGTCTATTTCCAGCTAAAGCTAGGGCTTCTTTAAGCGTTGGCCAAGGTCCTACAGGCACCACAAAAGTTGTGACGCCGTGCTCTTCAGCGTAAACTGCATAGGGACCGTAAGCTTCACCTCCTCTTCGCAAAGAAGCAATCATAAAAACGACGGCAATTTTCGTGACGTTTTGCTTAGGCCTTTCTGGACCCTCTAAGTCCTATGAACACGTTTTTTTCATAAGACTTGAGTAATAGGAGGTCTACCTCGTCCACAGCTTTCTTTAACATATCACCTTGATTGTAATTGTAAGTTTCGAGTTCATTAGTCACAAGGGCAGTTTTGCGTTGTTCTCTTAGCTCTGCTAGAAAAGATGTAGGCGTCTGATGGGTTCCAACTTTAATAGAGTGGTCACGCATTCGACTTCCAAACCGAGCTTCCTAAAATTAGGCAAATTTAGAACTAGGAGATCTGATAAGTAGATAAATTTGCGTTTAAAAGGCGATAGAAATCTTATCTCAGGGATCAAAGGAACACCTACGTCCTGACTAAATTGTAAGCTTTTCAATCAAAGATCAGAAGACGCACCCCTTCGCCATCGCCCATGTCAAACTTGTAGACGAATTTCTCGATCTGGTCCATCTCTCTGTTGAAATCGTCGTTTTCCCATATCGTGTCTAAGACGAAGACAATATCGTAGCTCAGTTTTTGGCAATCTAAACAATGAAGGTCTTTTATACCTTAAAAGTGAAATAAGCGGTTTCAAGTTTTAAACAAAAGTTAAATAAAAAGCACATTTTAAAAAATTGGCCGAAAACGGACTAGAACCAGCTGGCCGTGCGGGAGCGTATCTTCTTAACCGATCAGCCACAGTAGCGTGCTTAACAATACGATTCAAAGGCGCTATACCCGGGTACACGTGATTTGAGACTTCATTGGTCTCAGATCAGAGCTTTGAGGGCTAGCTTTGAGCAGACCGGCCGGAATTTCGAAACGCTTAAAATGAAGTCAGACGTCTATTCAGACACTTGGTCATTTCCAGACAAAAAGGATCATTTTCCACTTTTTTAATTGTGGAGCGACGGAATTTCAAATTAGGCTGTCTTTTTGACCAAGCTCACCTCTCTGATCCGCCTTTCTCAAAATATCCATCGTCTCATCTGCCCACGCATCCTGTACTAAAACAACAGTCTCCAAGACCAAAACCAGCTGCACCAGCACATAAAACCGCATCTCTCCTGCAAATTACACAATCGTCCTACAAATCCAATTCACCAAATGCAGTCCAATAACGCAACAGCCAACCGTCGGCCACACAATTGAGAAAAGACGCCCTCGAATTTTAATAAAACGGAAGTAAGTGGTAATTAACTTAGTGTTGACAACACCCACAACACGTCGCCATCGTGCGTCGCCCGCCGCGAATTGGGTCAATCCTGACTTCGAAAAACATGCCTCTACGCTGTAAATCTTATCTTCCCTTTCGCTATTCGTCTTCAGGATGCTCGTGGGGACCACGTTTTTCTTCTTTGTTGCCTTCCTTGTTGCCTTTTCTGAGGCTTGTATGGGGAACTGGCTTGAGCCTGACGAGCCTGAGCAAACTGTGGATCCAGAGCAGTTGGCGATGATGGGTAGGTGGTCTTAAAACTGGTTTTCGGAGGTCAATTGTCTGTTTTGGTAATTAGGCCACCGTGATCTAAACACAGAAGGTTCGCTTTTTCGAAATTCCGACTGCTCAACCTTTTTTAAAAAGTAGGAAATGGCATTTTTCTTTGGAAATGAGCATCTGTCTGGCTAGGAATTTGACTTTCTGACCGGTCCCCTTGGAGGTCCTCAATCAATCGTCTCAAATCGGACATTTGGTGGGGTATGAAGCTTTTGGATTACTTTTGGATGCTGTGGCCAACCGATTAAGACGCCACGCTCCCGCTCGGCCATTGCGGGTTCGGATCCGCTTTCAAACGCAATTTTTTTAATTTTCAGTTTTTGGTTTCGCAATGATTGAAGAGTACTTTCCAGAAGTCAAAAACTGTTCCGGCGACATGACCGGCTTCGACATCGTCTTCATGTTCCCAGGCCGCATTTATGGCTCTGACGAAGTGATGACCGCAGAAGCCTATGAGATGATCGGCAAATTCATCGACAGATTCGTGTTTGGAAAGAAGACTGGCGTAAAATTCAACCATACCGTTGATTCCTTAAACCCTCCTTTCAGAGAGCACGCTTCTCTATGGCCCTAACGCAAAGCAAAGCCGATGAGAGCATCTCAATCGCTCAATACGTGTATTTCTTCACCAAGCAGTATATCAAAGATGTCTACCAGGGATACCAAGACCAACGAAAATTCGATAGATACAAAAATGACCACGCTAAGGTCACTATGGAGGCGATAATTCCAGATGTGAGTGCCTTTAAATTCCAAAATTAGCCCGACCACTTTTGGAAAATCCGCCTCTTGCTTTCCCAATTAAAAGAAAAGCAGGTTTCCCAGCCTCTTAATGACTCACAATCAGTTATTGCGGATTAGCCTAATCTCGGGTGAGATCAGCGACGATAAATCTCTCCCATCATCCCAATTTACAGCTCAAAGACAACGTGCTTCCCAATAGGAAAACGTATCGGATCGTTTTTCAAGCCTGGAATAACCATCCTTTGGGGGACAACGCCGGGTATACCTACGCTCAGTCAGCAGAAGAGATGGAAAAACTGAACGCGACCACTTATGTCGTGGCTTATAACGAGTGTTCTCCCTACATGGCCAACGAGGTGGTCCTCTACAAGCCTGAGAACATCTACACCATCGGGAGCATCAAGAATTTGGGACCTTTTAAAGTCTTGGAGGACATTTTTACCAGAATCAGTGAGTCATAAACTTGAAATTCTGGGTTTTTGAAATGTTTAAATTTCAGTCTCCGAGCAAGAATGCATAGAAGAGTCATCCGCCTCCCTGGCAATCTCAAAAACCCAATTTTGGATAGCCTTCACTGTGATATACTTGATCCTATGAAGCCAATGAATCGCATTTATTCTGCTTACTTACATTAGGGTACGGTAAGCTTGGCGATAAATCGCTGGCAGATTCTTGTACTCGTCGGGGTGCTTCCTTAGGTGTTCCACGTGGGGAGAGACGAGGCACTTCACTTCCAGGTGCAGGTAAGTACGGCTCTGTTTCGTCACAGCGATGAACGTTTCGATGTCCGTGTAGGAGCAGATCTGAAACACCAAAAATTTTTATTCAGAACCCTGAAAGCATCGCATACCTCGTCCTTTCAAATACAGAAAGAGCTGCTTTCTAACTGCTTTACTTTTGGGGTTTCAAAATTCGTCGATGTCCGAATCCACCAGTGCCAAATTAAAGCGGACTAAACCGCTAAAACCGCTTACCAAAGCCCTAAAACCTAAAGTCACTTGCCTGATATCATAAAGCTTCGAATACTTTGACAAGTATCGATCCCTGTACCCGACCCATCCGAAGATCGCCACCAACGACGCTTCTGGATCCTGATGCGTTTTCAGGATCAATTCCTTCCGAAAAACTTTGGCGTTTTCTTCTCGCACTGAGCATCCTTCCGATGCACTGGAGTTTTCCTGAAAATCGTGGAATACGGTACCTCCAGAAGCGCCTTAAACTTTTGCTTGAAAGCATATTCTGCTTTTTTCTTTGAGGGGATGGCGTCATGATGCTGTTGGACACACGACCGCTACGAAGATATGCAAGAAAGCGAAAATGAACCTCCTTCAGACACTCTGCTCGTTTCAGTCCCCAGATCAGACATAGCTTATCATAAGTGCACCCTGCACACATAACTCTCTTTTGGACAGTCATATTTATGATCTTACAGATCCAATGAACTACCTAGATTTACGCCGCAGGCTTGGCGAGGCTTTCTTCCATGAAACGCTGGCAGATGTCCTTGTACTCTTCAGGGTGATTTCTAAGGTGTTCGACGTGGGGAGAGACGAGACACTTCACCTCCAGCTGCAGGTCGGGACGGCGCTGTTTCGTCACAGCGATAAACGTTTCGATGTCCCTGTAAGAGCAGATCTGAAACCATAAAAATCGTTATTTTGAAGCCTGAAAGCCTCGCCCCTCGTCCTCTTTAGAGTACAAAAACAGCTGCTTTTTAGGGAGATCCGGAGCAGAGAGAAGCCCATAATATCCTGAGGTCAGCTCGTAAGTTTTGGGGTCGAACAGGAAGCGGAACATCATCGACATACGGTAGGTACCGATGAGCGTGTAGAGGAGGCACCGATATGCGAAGCGCACGTTGGGGTACGCGTTCATGGACCTCGGATAGGTGGCTTGGGTGACGGCGTAGGAAGCCTGCCAGGTAACGACGTCCGCTGGGCTGCTGAAAGCAAACTCACATGAAATCCACATTTTTGGGTCCGAAATTCACCTGTCGTAAACAATTCCCATGGTTTTTTGCTTGATGTCGAGTCCGTTGGGCACTGTGTCCAAGAGTAGCCAAAGGGAGGAGAGCAGGTTGCAACCGTTCATACTGAAGACGTGAAAGATCACGTGGGAGCAGCTGGACGGCAGGAGGACCTTCTCGTAGATCTCTGCGGCCAGGGAGTTGCATCTTTCAGGCGTCGGCAAGACCCAAACAGGGTTCGTGACGCGGAGGACGGCGCACCTGGAATGGGAGAACTTAGAGAGTGTGGAAGAGCCAAAAAGGTCACATTTTGGATCGTTAAGTGGGCGAAAATCGGACAAAATCTAACTTGAAAATTGCACGTAGGTCAAGATTTTGACCAAGATGAGCCCTAAAATGCAAAACTCTAGAACAAACTTCTACTAGAACACCAACCTTCCAAAAAAAGAAACATTCAAATCGAACCCTAAAAAAGGCGTGAGGAGCCAAAAAAACTGTGATCAAGCAGAGTGGCTTGACACCTGGAATTTATGCTCGAATGCTCGGCTGCTGGAATAGGCAAAGTTTGGATTCTAAAACGCGAAGAAATGGGATACAAGATTCGGCTTCTTTGGCTTCAAAATTTTAATAAAGAGCGCCTAATCTGAGGTCAGAACGACGCAGAAATAGCGGATCCTAAAGGATAAAGAATCGGCTATTTTGGGGTTTCCCATGGATTTGAGGCGCATTTCGCTAAGAACAATGGAAGAGTCACGAATCGGCCCTCAAATACGTGCAATCAGCAATCTTTTTGAAAACTGGCTACTTCAAGACTAAATAAACGACTCGTGGATGCTAAAGACTGTCCACAAACCGCCCGAAATTTGGCAGTGGAGAAATCAAAAGCTGGTCTTTAAAATCGCCCCTTTTCCTTGAAACTACCCATTCTAAGACCCTAAAAACCCCTTATTTTGCCGAACATCATGTACCCAAGCCCTTACAGCTGATGCCACCTACCTGATATCATAGAGCTTCGAATACTTGGACAAATAGCGGTCTCTGCACCCGGCCCATCCAAAGATCAACACCAACGGCGCTTCTGAATCAGGATGCGGCTTCAGGATGAATTCCTTTCCGAAAATTATGGCTGTTCCGTCTCGCACTGAGCCTGCTTCGCTGGAATTCTCCTGAAATTCGTGGATTAGAACTCATCCAGAAACTTCTCGAACTTACGCTTGCAGGGGACGGTGGCAGTGGCAACATGACGCTGTTGGACGGACGACCGCTTCGAAGACGTGCGAAAGAGCTGAAATGAACCTCTAAGGTCCATTGTGTAAGTCCTACGTGCAAATCTGCAAGTGAAACCGGAAAATTAGTCTCAAAGAGCGGATTTGCAGACATGAGCGACATATTTCAGACAGGAAATGTCATTTTCAGCTGCCGGACAAGTGAGGATCGGTCGGATTTTGTCTGAAATCGTTTCAGACACTAGAGCAATACAGGGTTGGCCAAAAAAGGTCTGGAATGAGCGGGTGTCGGGGTGTCTGGAGTGATTCATATGGAGTTCGCGCGCTGCAAGCGAATCGGTCGGAATTCCGTCCGGATTCGGGTGGAAATCGGAGGAAAACAGCGAAATTCCTCGTTTTTGTCCCTGATTTTCTCCGCAATCAATTTCGTCTCTAACATGTGCGGAATTGGGACAAAAGCGGATGATATGAGCCTAGTAGGGGTCGCGGGAAGAATCAGGAAGAAAAGCGCTCAATTTCGCACGATTTTCCTGTTTCTTTCATGTTCGCTTGCAACGCGGGTGCTCCGAATGAATGGCTCCAGATACCTCGGCATCCGCTCATTCCAGACCCATTTTTACATGGCCACCCTGTAGGGGCAATAGTCAGAAAAAGGAGTCATTTTGAGGCGACAAGGAGTTTCGAACCGGTCGGTTTTGTCTTAAACTGATTCGCATAGAACAGGTAGTACAGGGTGGGCCAAAAAAAAACATCGACCCTATCTCAACGCTGTTGTGTTTTTGAAGGCTGCAATGTGAAGAAAAGTTGTTCCGCTTGTGATTCCGCATCGAATGAGCTAACGATCACCACTCACACCTTCATTAGCCAAAAGTCTGGAAAATTTGTTAAGGAAATTGTACCGATTTTCGGATGGCCATAACTTTGCACTGGTCTGTCCAATTTCGACAATTTTTTGTGATTTCGGTAGCGAAAAACAAAAACAATATTGTGCAAACCAAAAAAAAAAAAATTTTTTTTTTGGCAAAATTTTTTAATTGGTCCCCCCTTACCACTGAAAAGGGACTGGTCCAGACGTCTGAGAGGCTTGTCTGAAACATTTGCACAGCCAGACATTGGGGTCAGAAGAAGGAGTTGTTTCCAGACATGGGTCGTCTGGCTCACCATGTCTGGAATTCAGCTGTCTACACCGGATTTCACGGAGTTTTAGCCCATTTTCTGGGCGTTCTTATCCGTTTTTTTATCATTTTTTGCAATTAATTTCTGGTTTGCACAATATTGTTCTTGTTTTCCGCTACCGAAATCACAAAAAACTGTCGAAATCGGACAGACTTGTGAAAAGCTATGGCCATCTGAAAATCGGTACAATTTCCTTAACAAATTTCCCAGACTTTTGGCTAAAAGTGCACATCCCTGAAGGTGTGAGTAGTGATCGTTAGCTCATTCGATGCGGAATCACAAGCGGAACAACTTTTCTTAACATTGTAGCCTTCAAAAACACAACAGCGTTGAGATAGGGTCGATGTTTTTTTTTTTGGCCCACCCTGTATTTTAAGCCCCTAAAAACGCTTACATTTTAGGTATTTTTGCTTTAAGAATCTTTTTGCTACGTTTTGTGTTTTACAGCTCACAGAATAACGTCTTTGTCCAATTTACGTCATTTTCTATTTTCATTTCGTGTCTCACTGTGATTCACTTTAAAATTATTGCCTTTTAAAGACTCAACACATTAAAAATGCAATTTTGTCTTTTCTGGCGCACGTAAGCAGTGTTTTCAGTCTTTTTGTTCTCTCCCCAAGCCTGCTCCTCAATGACCAACTGCCCTTTTAAGAATTTTCGTATGTTTTGGCTACGCCTAACTGCAAAGCACAAAATCACTTCGCTGCAAAATCGAGCCGACTTTCCAATGTAGGGCAACGGGATGAATCACACATCCGTTGAGTCAATCAGCGACGCTTCGCAGCGCTGCATGACCACTCGGGAAGCGAAAAAACCGCCGCGGCCGATCGATCGACTTTTGAATTCAGGCAAAAAGACCGTTTTGGGCGCCAGGAGTACGACGGAAAACGCGAAGGTGACCAACTCTCGCTTTTTAATGGTCACGGTCTTATCAAAAGGAAACAAATTCAAGCTTCCTCGCTACCTTGCCCCTGTTCTCGAGGTTAATACCGAAAGTCAACACGCGAGAACCGATCGATCTAAGACAATAAAAGCAGCTTACAATCTTCTTCCCTTGCCTGCACCACTCCAAAAACAACCTGTAACCAAACATTTTGTTCTCTGTACACACACCAACAAGAGTAAGAGCACATTTCAAGTGTTTGACGCAAAAAGTCGCATACAATAAATTAATGATGATAAAACGGGTTGAAAATCACAACAGCCGACAAATGATAGTTCGCATACAGGGCAGCAGCGGGGCGAAGAGAAGTCGCGATGAGAACGCTTAGATTCTTAGTTGTCGCGATACTTTTCGCTGAGCTTGTTCAGCAGCTCCTTGTGGGCGATTTCGGACTCGTCGGAGACCTGGAACTGAAGAATACGCTCGGTTCCAAGGGAAGACTTGATGGCCGAGGCGGACGAGGCGTAAACCATCTTCTTCTTAATGCTGGCTCCATCAGGGCACAGCTGGATGAAGACGATCTTGTCCATCTTCGAGGTTCCGGCTCCAGGACGGCTACAGGTGAATTTAAAGTCGAAAACGGCGTATCGGCAGTCGTTGAAGCCATCCGTGCGCTCCTTCAGGTCCTTCACGAAGGCTTCGTAGGCCGCCTTCGAGTTGTCGTCGTAGTCGTCGACCGAGGTGCCCAGCTAAGCATTTTAGGTTAAATTTTTAGGTTTGGAAATCTGATACCTCTTCGGGGGTGACAGCGGTCTCAACAACGACTTCTTTGTCTTCGATCTTGTAGATGATGTAGCGGAGCTGACGCTTGCCTTCCGACAGCTTTTGGAAGGTTGACTGACAGTCAGGGTTGACCAGGACACCCGAAGACATGTTTAGGTTTTCTGGAATATGTAAGCTAAGCAAAAAATTTTCGAACAAGAATTTTCAACTCGTTTGGCCACGATTTAGCACAAGAACATTTTTAGGCTCTTTAAGCGTCACGTAACTGTGAAGGAACAACTTCGAGAGACCTGATTTAGGCGGGAACCCTCAAGGCTAACCATTCTAATCAATAAAGGCAACACACGACAAAGGTTACACGTAGCGTTGATCCCAAAACCGCGAAAGAATGGTTGGAATGATGAACTGCAAAAGAAGAAGCTGGCAGACGATAGCGGCAGCAGCGTTCCTTCGCAAGCAGACAAGCACTGTGCAGAGGGAGAGGAGCGGCCTAACAGAGAGGCCTAGCAGAGAGAAGAACTGTAGAGGAGAGCGTCGACTGGCCACCACCATCATCACCGGAGCCAAATACAAAAAGGGAACGCGCACAGCGGCCTGTGATGGTGTGGTTGCTGCGAGAGGCGAGAGGAGAACGCAGCGGCCGTCGAGGCAACGCCGCGCGCGCGTGTATGTCAATGATGGCAGAGAACCGAGGCGAGATTCAAACGCAACGCGCGAGGCCATTCGCGGCCTCCTGCACGCACGCTCGCTCGCGCCCGCGATGATTCAGCAGCAAATGGCGGCGGCAAAAGGAGCGCGCGCCGAGAAGAGGCGCAGAAGACGACGAAGAAAGATCTGCCGCCACCCGTGGAACTGTGTGCCTCCTGTGCCTCTTTGAGGAGAGGAGGAGGGCGAGAGGGCGACGACAGCACTACCGGACATCGTCCAGTTTGGGCAGCGATGTTTTATGAATAGGGGAGCAGAGGGCAAAGGATGGAAGAGGAGAGGGTTTGGGTTGGCGAGGGGTCTTGTGAAATTTGGGATTGCAAGGAGAGTTTAAGTAAACGAAAGGCAATGCGGTGAATTAAGGTGTTAAGATGCAAGTTTGACAGATCTATTTGAACCCTCAAAGTGTCACAAAAGGAAGTAAACGTCCTGAATTTCAATTCTTCTTATTCACTCTCAGAATCCCGTCTCAACGCCCTTTCTACCCATCTGACTAATCGTCAACAAATTAAGTGTTTCGCCACTCTCCCCTTCCTCCAAGAACGCTCATTCCCTCGATGACACATTGTTTTACACTAGTGTATTCCGCATGCTTCACACATCATAAACCCAAATCAGCGTGCAGGATCGACTGTAAATCGATAGGTGCAAAAAACGACCCGATGACACAATTTCTTTGCGGTTCACACGTTTTAGCGCCATTTGAGCGAGCGTTATTTAAACGGATGCAGCGACAGACGGACACCAAATCAGACAGGCAAATTCAGACAGACGGAGGAGACTCGCGCGTCTGTGGGTGTCGGAGGTTAAGAGGGGAAGAGGGGCGCTGGTCACGCCATTGAGGAAGAGGACAACGGAGTCCGTATTTTCAAATTTAAGGGCATCAATCACTGTTCCTACACTCAGAACGCTTATCGCACACCAGATGTGACAGATAAGCGCTGATCATTGTTAGTAAACAGTGGAATGTTTATTTCTACAGTTGGCACGAACGGTCACTAGGTTTAAGTGTTTTTTGTAAGCAAAGCACTTCAATGGGAGTATGCTCGGGGGTAAAGCGCTCGCTTAGCATAGAGAGGGCTGGGGTTTGATTCCCCGTATATCGAGAAATTTTTTCAGTTTTCATTTGACTTTTTTAATTTTTTAGCTTTTTACCTTTTGCAAAAAGTATCACTAGGTAGAGAAAACGTGACGACTAAGGTTAATCCCTTCTGCACTCATCGACCCCACTCGCCTCCACTCTAATCCCTTCACCGTCGCTTTGGAGCCGCCGAAAGATTCTGCAAAGAGTGGAAAATATTGCAAAAAAGTCCATTTTCTCCAAATCAGCATTTTAGAGCTAAAATTCTAAGTATATCCTAAGCTTATGTGACTAGGGCACATAAAATCGAGGCTAAGTTGCCAAAACTCTGCAATCTCCATTCAGAGATGGGTTAAGGCAAATATTTGCGCAATGTCGAGCACGTCGGCCGCCGGACGCAGGTGGGACAGGGAGCTTTTCGGTCCGGAGAGGTCGCTGGACTAGCGAGATTTGGGCATCGATATCAAATTGCTCTAACGTCACTTCTAAAGCCATTTTTGATAAGGAACTAACTCTCCTGATTCATCCTCCTACACAATTAATAAACAGCAAGTATCAAAAAACGAAGGCCAAACAGCTAAGTACACCTCGTTTCTCGCCAAAGCAAAAGTGACTCAACACAGAAAAGAGAAAGGCGACCGAAGGAAGTCGATCGACGGGCTGACGTGTGTTAATTGCGTGGTGCGGGCGCTGGAAAGGAAATCGCCGCCACGGAACACCGGTGATCGGCGCCGCCGACACGCGACACGGTCGGCGGCGATAATTATGACGATTCAGATTTATTCGAACAGAAAATCGTTGTTTTGTTCGTTGTTGTGAATCGCTGGGGTGAGAATTTGGAAAGGGTGGGAAACAGGGTTTTATGAGGCTTCTTTTCAAATTGAAACATTAGAATTGTGTACAGTTTTCGCTTCAACGAATCAACAACATTGCTAGCTAATATCTTAAATCAATCTTAAAGACAAAATGTACAGGGTGGGTGTTCGCAAAATACTGTAAGTCAAGAAAACAGTCAGAACCTTTGACAGAACTAATGTACTAATGGCGCCCGGCCTTTTAACTCCATTTCGTAAGCCACCGCTTCTCGCTTTGTATGACTCACCACAGGCAGTTTCGTAACTGTTTGCCAAAAGGGCTAAGGATCCTTTCGTATTCTTCTTTCCTCCTGCCAATTATGCTAATTTGCATTTTTTCTTTCGTAACCCGTTCTGTTGTATATAAGCGAGAGCTTCGTCCACTCTGGGTGAACCCTTGCCACAGGAAAGTATCTAAAAACTCTTTCTTCGAGTTCTTGTGTGTTCTCATCTGAACTCCTCTCAGATAAGAATCCTGAGTCGGCGAGCTCCCGGAATCTTGTTGACTCACTGGGCGATACTCAAGGCCCCGAGGGCTTTTCCGCGTGTGCTCTACTTCAGGAGACTGCTCCGCAGTGTGCTTCTAGAAGACCCGCGTACTCCACTAGCCCGGACCACCTTCTTGGTCTCACACCCTTGAAAGACGCTCGATTTGGTCCGTGTGACGCCAGAGAGGGCAGATCTTTACTCTAACAATAGGATTTGTTTTTAGGTCATTTGAAAAAGCACAAAATTGTAAACTCAATAAACATCATAAATGTTGAATTCAGCGTTATTGCGAACGTCCAAAAGCGTTTTGAAAAAGTCACAAATTGCCGCAAATTCCTCTTTTGTTCTTTCGCTTAAATCATCGGTTCAAAATTTTTTAAATGGTAAAACCGGTTTTCTTTCAAATGCAGCTAGTAAAAATAATCTTAGCTCATCTCAAACATTTAAAGAAATGCATTTGAACACCATTTCAAAGCTGCTTCACTTAATGAACAAGTTTTGACCAAGCTCGTATTTAATACCGCTCCAAGTAACTTCATTTGTTCCTGGCTAAAAAGTTTTTGTTGACATTTCGTGATGCCAAACGACACGAAGAATACGTTAAAAGCACTTGCGGTGAATGAAAATAACGAAAAATTAATATTTTGGTTTACTTTTCCGAACACTGTATTTATGAAGAAAAAATCAATTAAGCTCATATGAAGGAGGCTCCAAGGATTCCTTAGAGCTTCGATCCTTGTCAAAGAATGAAGTAGGCGACACGAGAATGGTGAGCGCAGCGGAGCATTAAAGTCGGGCTCATTTTTGTCTTTGGAATTCCTGATTCCGCTTTCGCCGTCTTCCCGGTTCTCCTCATTATGAGAAGATTTCGGCGCATCTTTTGGGTCTTCGAAATTTTAGCTGTAACGTTTTTGATGCAATCCTTTACGTCCTTTCTGCCCTGTAAGCCTTTTTTAGGACACGTAACAGTCTCGAGGCGTATATATATATATACGTCTACGGACGTTGGGTAGACAAGAGAAGTAAGCCCGTTCGATCACTTGCGATGGCTAGCTTTTATCGACGCGGTCGTCCAAACCAGTCAAACATGCTCGGTTTCTTAATGAATTCCAGCGTTTCTCAGCGTCCCACTTGATGATTTAGTATGGGAATCGGACGATTTGGCCGCGACGCGCTCGTTTTTTGGGGAATATCTTGTTTCAGCGAGGAGTGCACGTCGGGACATAGGAGAAACGAATCTAGAGAATCTTGCCAGCATTTTGAGCCCGGGCTTGCTCAAACCCGTGCTTTCTGGAGAGCGTGCAAAAGTTTAGCCGATGAACGTTGGAATCGGGCGATTTGGCCGCGATTCGCTCATGGACGGACATGTCTAGATCAGGGCTGCGCGCGTATCGCGTATTGCGTATCGCATATCGCAATATCGCGGCATTTTTGCGATACAAAATATTTGCAATTTTTGCGATATTTTGCGATACTTAAAATATCTATCGGAGCCTGCGCAACCATCGGCTGATCCCGTGCTGTACTGGGCGGATACCGTGCGCATCCGGTCTTATCACAATTGGCCAAGAAGTACCTAAGCGCTCCAGCAACGTCCGTAGAGAGTGAGCGGCTCTTTCTCTTTTCAACTGCTGCCTTGACTCTCACGGATTTCAGAAGATCCATGACGCCGGAGAATCTCGAGAAGCTTTTGTTTCTGAAGTGTAACATTCCCTTGGAAGGATTTGAGGTCGTTTAATCCGGCATTGTTACTGTTACTAGTTGTTATTTAAATTTGGATGTGGTATTTCGGCTGGCAGTATTGCGTATCGCATATCGCGTATCGTATCGCAAATTTTAAAATCGTGTCGCGTATCGCATATCGCAAAAAAAACATCGCAAATGCACAGCCCTGGTCTGGATCGTTCTCCTTTATTTAATGGAGGGGATCTATTAATCTTACGTGAAAACGTCACCAAAGAGCCAAACAAGCAGCACGAGAATGCTTGGTGCAGCGGAGCATGCAAGGTCGGGCTCGCTTTCCGTTGGCTCTTCCTTTGGCTGCTTTCCGGCACTGCGTTGGTCGTCTTCGCGGTTCTCGTCTCCACCATCCGGAGCAAAGTCTTCGGTGCTTGTAGACGTAGTCGCTTCAACTTCTTCTTCTTGTTTTTCTTCGTCTCCGTCGATAAACGAAGCCTCAACGACTCTAAAGACAAACTCTACAGAGCTAACAAACGCATCTTAACTTACAATTCCTTTCCCGCCGCTGGAAGCATGAACAGATCGTTCATCTCGTTGAGGTCGGGACGGTACTTGCGTAGCAAACATTGCTCTCCGCCCCGAACATCATCTGTAACGTTGTTTAAAAAATCTGCCACGCCTTTTCTGCAGTACGCGCTTTAAATAAGATTAAAATACATCCAACTTACGGATCGCGCAGGGTGAAAATCGCGTACCACTGCTTCAAATCGGTCGGGGACCTAAAAAATCAGTGAAACGATTTCTGATAAGCTAAACTCACTGGAAGGAACGAAGATCATGCATTTTGTAGTTCTGGCTCATCCGTTCTGTCCGGGTGAGTGGTAAGTGAACACCCTTTAAAATTAGATTAGTACGTTATCTCGACAGCAACCAATATTTACCCTCGCATATTTTACAAATGGATCCATGCGCTTCTCGTATCCCTAAAAGGTACATGTCAAAGTCATGTTCAAGCTGCACTGTCAACATACAAATCCACAAAATCCTTCCGAAAGATCGTGTGGTCCCGTGAGCCCAATCTTGTAGTCGTCCCAGCTTCTCTCAACTGGACCATGATACGTCAGCCTTGGAACCATAAAAGTGCGATCGAACATGTTGTAGTAGAAGTTCTGGGGCTCACAGATCGCTTGTTCCTTGGAGAGCTTGCCAAAGGCGTCATGAGTGTAACCGAAGCCTAATCGAGTCCACTGGTCCGCAGGAGGGAACGGCGTAAATTTACCCCTAAAAACAGCACTAATTAGGCCTGAATAAAAGGTATAACTACTCACTCTTTCCCTTCGACCTTCTCGATCCAATAGGCGACGGAATTGTCGCAATTCTCCTGCTTTTCGCCACGTTGATACTTTGAAAAAGATGATCTCCGTGTGGTTGTACCAAAAGGCTTTCACTCGGGGGCATGGAGCGCTTTTGTCGATGTCCTTGTTGGCTTCCAGCACCGCGTCGATCTTCGTGTTCAGCTCCTTGAACGTGTGGCCGGCCACTGGGAACTGGGACGCGAAAGTAGCCGCGGCAGGTAAAGGCGTGAAGGAAGCTGTGCTTCAACACAGATAACGAGCAGGCGGATACTGAAATAGAAGAAATCGAGTAAAGTTAGTGTCATAGGATACTCACTAGTCCCATGTCTGAATTTAACTTTGAGTGGGTAATCATTGGCATTGTCGGCTCTTTTGATGGCACTGGCGTCCACAGGACCGAGGCAGAAGACGCATGAGGAGCGCCGGAAGTGAGAGCATCTTCGGAGCGGGGAACGGAGCCGCAAGCTTCCGAAGACAGAAAGAGGCTTCTGCTAGAGCAGCGACGTCCGTAGATCGAAGCGTCGGCCCGGAGCGGCGAGAAAGAGCTGCAGCAGAGTTTCTAATGGTCCTGCAACAGGAGGTAGCGGTGGTCCGACTGGATTCGCGGGTGCTTCAAGCATCCGCGGAAGCAGCAAAGAGGAGCAGCCGACTTAGACCGGTCGAACCACTTCGAATGCAGCCGCTGCTCTGAAATGCTTATTTTTAAGGGTATGCAACTGTCTCGAAGCGTTCTTAGACGTCTACGGACGCTGAGTAGGCAAAAGAAAGCCCGTTCGATCATTCGCGATGGCGAGCTGCTATCGAAGCGGTCGTCCAAACCAATCGAAGACAAATTCTGATTTTTTGTCCAAGCCTGACTTTTGTTACTTGGGATGTTGAAAATCTGAAATAAAATATATCATAGTTGGATATGACACGGATATGCAGCTGCAGCCGCTGCGGCAAAGTGGGATCTTGACGGTGCGTCAAGATCCCACTTTGCCGTCACAAAAAGCGGTAAATAATGTGTTTTGTCGCAGTTCTTCTCTGATTCGGGGTCGCCCGTGGAGAACTTGAGGAAGATTATCCATGTGTGGTTGTCCCAGAAGGCTTTCACAAGGGGACATGGAGCACCTTTGTTGAAGTCCTTATTTGCTTCGAGCAGGGCGTCAATCTGCATGTTCATATCCTGGAACGTGTGGTTGACCACTGGAATGCGAACGTAGCCGCGACAGGTGAACGCGTGAAGGAAATTGTTTTTCAGCTCGAACATTGAGCAAGCGCGGACTGAACAGATAAACATGAATGAATTAAACTGAAACGGGAATACTGACATGTCCGAGCGTCAGTTTTGACTTCGAGCAGGTACTCTTTGACGTTGTCGGCTTTCTTGGTGGCTCTGGCATCGACAAGTCCAAGCGTCAAGATAATAAGCACCACGATAATGCTGGGCGCAGCGGAACATCCAAAGTCGGGCTCATCCTGAGTTTCGGAACCATCGGTCTTCGAATGCTCCTTAGTAACTTCCTTGTCGCTCTTTTGGTTCTCCTCCTTACATTCCGTCGACGTACTAGTGGTAGACGTTGTTGGGGTCAAGATGCTTGTGGTCGTGGTACTCGGAGTTGTGAAAAAGGTCCCTTCATCTTTCTTCACGACTCTTAAGATAACAATAGGCAACGATAAAACAGCTCACAACTCACATTTCCTTGCCTGTCGAAGGAAGTAAGAAGAGATCATGCATTTCGTTGAGGCCGGGACGGTACCTGCGCAGGAAACAGAGCTTTCCTACGGGAATGTTTTCACGGGTGCCGTTGACGTATTCTTCCACGTGCTTCCTAAAACGGGTACATTGAATAGTCTTTAAAAATTCCCAACTTACGGATTCCGCTGATTGAAAATTGCGTACCACTGCTGGTCGTTTGCGGACCTAAAGAATCTGTGAAAGGATTTTGGATACGCTAAACTCACTGGTAGGAACGAAGCGAATGCATCTGATAAGTTTGAATCATTCGAATTTCGGAAAAATTACCTGAAACGCGAAGAACCTAGAATAGCATGTATTACGGTTGAATAAGAAACAAATATGTACCGTGTCTTGTATAAAAGGATCTTTGCGGTATTCTTCCTCCTTAACAATATGAATCAAAGCTATAAATGATCAAGATCCGAAACATACATCTCCACACCTTGCTCCCGAATAATCGAACTCCGTGTGCTCGACCGTGTGCGCGTTCTTCCCATTACTTTTTTCGAACGCGCGCTTGTCCATGTCATAGTAATAGGTTTTGGGATCACAAATCGCTTGCTTCGCTTTCTTCTCGTCCTTGGAGAGCTTTCCAAAGGCGTCGCGATCGTAGCCGAAGCCCATTCGGGTCCACTTGTCCGAGGGAGGGAAAGCTGTAAATTTACCCCTGGAAACATCAAAAGTCAGGCTTGGACAAACGGAAAACGACTTACTCTTTTCCTTCAACGTTCTCGATCCAATATGCGACGGAATTGTCGTAGTTATTCTCCGTGTTGGGGTTGCAAGTCGAAAACTTGAGGAACCATAAAAGTGCGATCGAACATGTTGTAGTAGAACTTCTGGGGCTCACAGATCGCTTGTTTCTTCTCTTCCTTGGAGAGCTTGCCAAAGGCGTCATGAGTGTAACCGAAGCCTAATCGAGTCCACTGGTCCGCAGGAGGGAACGGCCTGAATTTACCCCTAAAAACAGCACTAATTAGGCCTGAATAAAAGGTATAACTACTCACTCTTTCCCTTCGACTTCTCGATCCAATAGGTAACGGAATTGTCGCAATTCTCCTGCTTTTCGCACGTTGATACTTTGAAAAAGATGATCTCCGTGTGGTTGTACCAAAAGGCTTTCACTCGGGGGCATGGAGCGCTTTTTTCGATGTCCTTGTCAGCACCGCGTCGATCTTCGTGTTCAGCTCCTTGAACGTGTGGCCGGCCACTGGGACGCGAAAGTAGCCGCGGCAGGTAAAGGCGTGAAGGAAGCTGTGCTTCAACACAGATAACGAGCAGGCGGATACTGAAATAGAAGAAATCGAGTAAAGTTAGTGTCATAGGATACTCACTAGTCCCATGTCTGAATTTAACTTTGAGTGGGTAATCATTGGCATTGTCGGCTCTTTTGATGGCACTGGCGTCCACAGGACCGAGGCAGAAGACGAGGGCGCCCATGAGGAGCGCCGGAAGTGAGAGCATCTTCGGAGCGGGGAACGGAGCCGCAAGCTTCCGAAGACAGAAAGAGGCAGAGGCTTTTGCTAGAGCAGCGACGTCCGTAGATCGAAGCGTCGGCCCGGAGCGACGAGAAAGAGCTGCAGCAGAGTTTCTAATGGTCCTGCAGCAGGAGGTAGCGGTGGTCGACTGGATTCGCGGGTGCTTCAAGCATCCGCGGAAGCAGCAAAGAGGAGCAGCCGACTTGACCGGTCGAACCACTCCGAATGCAGCCGTGCTCTGAAATGCTTATTTTTAAGGGTATGCAGGCGTGGATGAAGTTGTTTTTCAGATACGACACGGAGCACGCGTGGTCTGTAAAGAAAAAATGAAGGTGAAAGTTAAAATCTTATAGAAATACTCACAAGCTCCATCGAAATCTTCGACTTTGAGCGGGTAATCCTTGGCACTCGCGCTCTGGCTCTTAATGGCTTTGGCGTAGACGAGAAGGAGCCGGAGCGGATTCCAAGGTTCCAAGGAGCGAGCAACAAGAGACGTCGATGGTCGTCGGGTTCCGCGGGAGCTTCGAGAATCCACGGCAGCAGCGAGGCGGCGCATGCGTCGTCGACTGGTCCAATCGCTTCGAATGCGGCTGTCTAATTTTTGTCAGAAACAAAACGCGACAAAATCGACTTCTGGAAATCCACATGGACACGCCTGGTAGCAAGCGTATGCTCGTTTGAAAGCTCTCGGCGTGACAGTCATGATGCACTAAACCGCAGCTCCGTAGCTCATAGATCACGAGAATCGATGCGACCAAAAATAAATGTATGAGCGCCCCCAGAATTGAAACTCAAATCCGCGCGGCCAAGGGTCGCGCGCAAAATGGCGATTTCGGCCTAGATTCGAGCGTGAATTGGCGGCAAGTTGAGTTTCATGCGCGCTTTTCGCAAAATAAAATTATGGAACGCTTAAGGAGACTTTGCGCCACGTTTTACGCCCGAGATCGCCGCAATTGGTTGCGTGCGTCGCGAAAAATCTACGTTTTGAAATTTTCGCACGCGAATTTTCAGGTTTTTCGTATAAAACGAGGCCGTTTTTCGCGTTTTCGGGTTGTTTTCTGCCGCGGTCGCTGTTCTGGCGCATAGAGCTTTGTTTTCTACCTGGATTTTTGGCCGTTTCCAGCCTTACAACGCTACTCAAACAGGTGAAACTATTTATCATTGCACAAATTGTAGCGTTGGAAGCCAACCATTGGGTCAGCTTCCTAGGGTGGAAGTCTCCTGGGCTCCTGGGCTGGTCCGCTCCGCTGGTGCTGCTCCGATGTCATTCGAGAGAGAGTGAAGATGAACCGGCCGCACACAGGCGTACTGGGCGATTGACTAGAGTCGAGAATGAACGCGAAGCTCTTTGGCCAGACAGCAGACAGAGTGTCTGCGCTTGGCTAGACAGAATGTCTCGCAGACACAGAAACCGGCGAGTAAACGCAAACAGCCGCTTCTAGACAGGCACCAGACAAGTGCTGACACGCGTACGTCATTTCCAACGATTTTTAGCTTACGGACCGGTCGTACGGACCGGAAAACCTATGTATTGGTGAGCTTTGGGATGAGGATTGCATTGTGTCGCTCCCAGCCTACTTTCCCCGCTGCCAGTTACCTCCGGCGCAAAAAACCAAGCCTAAGCCCACTCAGAATATCCTAAGGGAGGCTGAAATGATAGAAATGACAGGTGGGGCAGAGAATCGTAGCCGAGGGTGACCGTAGAAGCCCCAATTCTCAAAGGAAATCCACAAATTGCGCGTCAGGAACCGAAGTTTGTTAATAAATCCAACTTTCCGATAACCCTGTATTTTGACACTCTCAATTCTGTACTCCTACAGGAAGAACCGTCTTATCCCGTATTCCGCTTCTAGGTTCCTCTCTTGTGACTCGTCTTTTCCAGATCCTCTCAGCGCTGATCGAACTTGGAGGCCAAATGGTCCTCTGGCTCGGACTGTCGATCATCTCAGTCATCGAGATGTTCGGTCTCATCATTCTCACATTCATGTACCTCTGCTGCGAAAGAAAACTGTGAAAGCTGCAGAAGAGGAGCTAAATCAGGATAAGCGCACTAAAGTGCGAGCTCTTCTTTCATGCCTTAAAATGATCAATTTAGGACGTTCACAGCCTGAAAGCCGAGATCGACCAGCATCACCAAAAACGGGTACATTGAATAGTCTTTAAAAATTCCCAACTTACGGATTCCGCTGATTGAAAATTGCGTACCACTGCTCAGGGTCGTTTGCGGACCTAAAGAATCTGTGAAAGGATTTTGGATACGCTAAACTCACTGGTAGGAACGAAGCGAATGCATCTGATAAGTTTGAATCATTCGAATTTCGGAAAAATTACCTGAAACGCGAAGAACCTAGAATAGCATGTATTACGGTTGAATAAGAAACAAATATGTACCGTGTCTTGTATAAAAGGATCTTTGCGGTATTCTTCCTCCTTAACAATATGAATCAAAGCTATAAATGATCAAGATCCGAAACATACATCTCCACACCTTGCTCCCGAATAATCGAACTCCGTGTGCTCGACCGTGTGCGCGTTCTTCCCATTACTTTTTTCGAACGCGCGCTTGTCCATGTCATAGTAATAGGTTTTGGGATCACAAATCGCTTGCTTCGCTTTCTTCTCGTCCTTGGAGAGCTTTCCAAAGGCGTCGCGATCGTAGCCGAAGCCCATTCGGGTCCACTTGTCCGAGGGAGGGAAAGCTGTAAATTTACCCCTGGAAACATCAAAAGTCAGGCTTGGACAAACGGAAAACGACTTACTCTTTTCCTTCAACGTTCTCGATCCAATATGCGACGGAATTGTCGTAGTTATTCTCCGTGTTGGGGTTGCAAGTCGAAAACTTGAGGAACCATAAAAGTGCGATCGAACATGTTGTAGTAGAACTTCTGGGGCTCACAGATCGCTTGTTTCCCTTGGAGAGCTTGCCAAAGGCGTCATGAGTGTAACCGAAGCCTAATCGAGTCCACTGGTCCGCAGGAGGGAACGGCCTGAATTTACCCTAAAAACAGCACTAATTAGGCCTGAATAAAAGGTATAACTACTCACTCTTTCCCTTCGACCTTCTCGATCCAATAGGTAACGGAATTGTCGCAATTCTCCTGCTTTTCGCCACGTTGATACTTTGAAAAAGATGATCTCCGTGTGGTTGTACCAAAAGGCTTTCACTCGGGGGCATGGAGCGCTTTTTTCGATGTCCTTGTTGGCTTCCAGCACCGCGTCGATCTTCGTGTTCAGCTCCTTGAACGTGTGGCCGGCCACTGGGACTGGGACGCGAAAGTAGCCGCGGCAGGTAAAGGCGTGAAGGAAGCTGTGCTTCAACACAGATAACGAGCAGGCGGATACTGAAATAGAAGAAATCGAGTAAAGTTAGTGTCATAGGATACTCACTAGTCCCATGTCTGAATTTAACTTTGAGTGGGTAATCATTGGCATTGTCGGCTCTTTTGATGGCACTGGCGTCCACAGGACCGAGGCAGAAGACGCATGAGGAGCGCCGGAAGTGAGAGCATCTTCGGAGCGGGGAACGGAGCCGCAAGCTTCCGAAGACAGAAAGAGGCTTTTGCTAGAGCAGCGACGTCCGTAGATCGAAGCGTCGGCCCGGAGCGACGAGAAAGAGCTGCAGCAGAGTTTCTAATGGTCCTGCAGCAGGAGGTAGCGGTGGCGACTGGATTCGCGGGTGCTTCAAGCATCCGCGGAAGCAGCAAAGAGGAGCAGCCGACTTAGACCGGTCGAACCACTCCGAATGCAGCCGCTGCTCTGAAATGCTTATTTTTAAGGGTATGCAGGCGTGGATGAAGTTGTTTTTCAGATACGACACGGAGCACGCGTGGTCTGTAAAGAAAAAATGAAGGTGAAAGTTAAAATCTTATAGAAATACTCACAAGCTCCATCGAAATCTTCGACTTTGAGCGGGTAATCCTTGGCACTCGCGGCTCTGGCTCTCTTAATGGCTTTGGCGTAGACGAGAAGGAGCCGGAGCGGATTCCAAGGTTCCAAGGAGCGAGCAACAAGAGACGTCGATGGTCGTCGGGTTCCGCGGGAGCTTCGAGAATCCACGGCAGCAGCGAGGCGGCGCATGCGTCGTCGACTGGTCCAATCGCTTCGAATGCGGCTGTCTAATTTTTGTCAGAAAGAAACAAAACGCGACAAAATCGACTTCTGGAAATCCACATTTTTGGACACGCCTGATAGCAAGCGTATGCTCGTTTAAAAGCTCTCGGCGTGACAGTCACGATGCACTAAACCGCAGCTCCGTACATAGATCACGAGAATCGATGCGACCAAAAATAAATGTATGAGCGCCCCCAGAATTGAAACTCAAATCCGCGCGGCCAAGGGTCGCGCGCAAAATGGCGATTTCGGCCTAGATTCGAGCGTGAATTGGCGGCAAGTTGAGTTTCATGCGCGCTTTTCGCAAAATAAAATTATGGAACGCTTAAGGAGACTTTGCGCCACGTTTTACGCCCGAGATCGCCGCAATTGGTTGCGTGCGTCGCGAAAAATCTACGTTTTGAAATTTTCGCACGCGAATTTTCAGGTTTTTCGTATAAAACGAGGCCGTTTTTCGCGTTTTCGGGTTGTTTTCTGCCGCGGTCGCTGTTCTGGCGCATAGAGCTTTGTTTTCTACCTGGATTTTTGGCCGTTTCCAGCCTTACAACGCTACTCAAACAGGTGAAACTATTTATCATTGCACAAATTGTAGCGTTGGAAGCCAACCATTGGGTCAGCTTCCTAGGGTGGAAGTCTCCTGGGCTCCTGGGCTGGTCCGCTCCGCTGGTGCTGCTCCGATGTCATTCGAGAGAGAGTGAAGATGAACCGGCCGCACACAGGCGTACTGGGCGATTGACTAGAGTCGAGAATGAACGCGAAGCTCTTTGGCCAGACAGCAGACAGAGTGTCTGCGCTTGGCTAGACAGAATGTCTCGCAGACACAGAAACCGGCGAGTAAACGCAAACAGCCGCTTCTAGACAGGCACCAGACAAGTGCTGACACGCGTACGTCATTTCCAACGATTTTTAGCTTACGGACCGGTCGTACGGACCGGAAAACCTATGTATTGGTGAGCTTTGGGATGAGGATTGCATTGTGTCGCTCCCAGCCTACTTTCCCCGCTGCCAGTTACCTCCGGCGCAAAAAACCAAGCCTAAGCCCACTCAGAATATCCTAAGGGAGGCTGAAATGATAGAAATGACAGGTGGGGCAGAGAATCGTAGCCGAGGGTGACCGTAGAAGCCCCAATTCTCAAAGGAAATCCACAAATTGCGCGTCAGGAACCGAAGTTTGTTAATAAATCCAACTTTCCGATAACCCTGTATTTTGACACTCTCAATTCTGTACTCCTACAGGAAGAACCGTCTTATCCCGTATTCCGCTTCTAGGTTCCTCTCTTGTGACTCGTCTTTTCCAGATCCTCTCAGCGCTGATCGAACTTGGAGGCCAAATGGTCCTCTGGCTCGGACTGTCGATCATCTCAGTCATCGAGATGTTCGGTCTCATCATTCTCACATTCATGTACCTCTGCTGCGAAAGAAAACTGTGAAAGCTGCAGAAGAGGAGCTAAATCAGGATAAGCGCACTAAAGTGCGTTTAGCTCTTCTTTCATGCCTTAAAATGATCAATTTAGGACGTTCACAGCCTGAAAGCCGAGATCGACCAGCATCACCAAGCGTACAAGAAGATCAAAGATATCGACGAGTTGAAGTGGGCTAATAAACCTGCTTGAGGCAGCGAAGAAAATGAGGGAAAATATGGGAAACTATGGAATCAAACATGTAAACTTGTAACAGTGAAGGACCGTGACTTGAAAATCTCCGATTTTCTAGAATCTGTCGGAAATATTTACTCTTGGTGGCAATCTAACAATTGCAAGAATCTTACGGATTTGAGATTCCAATGACGTAATTTAAAACCTGGAAAAGCTCGGAAATATTGAGCACTTGGGATACTTTGAAATCTAGACACGCTTGGAAATAACCTCAATAAACGGCGAATCCACTCCCATCTGGCCTTCTTCATTCATTTTTTACCTCACAAAAAATTATGGAGAACAAAATCAACATTTCAATAAAATTTTAACGCATTTTACCAAAATTGAATGGCCAGATTTGAGTTGATTCGTCGTTTATTGAGGTTATCAACGGGGCTGTGCGCGCTATTGCGCGATTCAAGATATGTTTCAAGTCGGCGCTTCGCGCCTCCAAAAAGACATGAGCGCACCGATTTATTTCGCAGTTTTTTAAATCTTTTCGAAATACTGCAAATTATATATTATTCGGTTCGAAATTTTGCGCATATTCGATTGAGCCCAAAAACCCAAAACACCCGCAACTGTGGCCAATTTGGCGTTTGCGGCACCAATTTAGGCGCCGACGCAGTTGCAAAACCGACCGGTTCGCGGCGACGGCGAAACACGCGCAAACGCAAATGGCGCCGCTACCGTAACCCGCTTTCACTCAATCAGGCAACTCGCGTGACACACGGACGGACGGACGGACGGACGGACGGACGGACACGTCTGGATCGTTCTCCTTTATTTAATAAAGGATTTCCAAGCGTGTCTAGATTTCAAAGTATCCCAAGTGCTTCCGAGCTTTTCCAGGTTTTAAATTACGTCATTGGAATCTCAAATCCGTAAGATTCTTGCAATTGTTAGATTGCACCAAGAGTAAATATTTCCGACAGATTCTAGATTCTAGAAAATCGGAGATTTTCAAGTCACGGTCCTCGGCGGCTTCGCCGCCTCGCTTCCGCCTGCGGAAAACGCTTGGCAACTTTGCCGCTTCACTTCCGCCTGCGGAAAACGCGCGGCGACTTTGCCGCCTCGCTTCCGCCTGCGGAAAACTCGCGCAAAAGCAAGCCTCGGCGGCTTTGCCGCTTCGTTTCCGCCTGCGGAAAACGCGCGGCGACTTTGCCGCCTCGCTTCCGCCTGCGGAAAACGCTAAGACAAAGACTTAGAAAGCCACAGAGCTTCACACAAAAAAGTTTGGCTGAGTCGAACCCGTAACCCTTGGATTCTCTAAAATCCACTTTTTCCGGCTACACATGGCACCGGGGGGTAATCCAATAGTATATTCTGAATCTTCAGATCATTCTGCACAAAGTAACGATTCACTTTTTTGAGAAAGGGCTTGTATAAAAAATAAAAGGCAGAATGTCCAAAATGTCCAAAATGTCCAAAATGTCGCTAATTTTTGTCAGAAACAGAAACAAAACGCGACAAAATCGACTTCTGGAAATCCACATTTTTGGACACGCCTGATAGCAAGCGTATGCTCGTTTAAAAGCTCTCGGCGTGACAGTCACGATGCACTAAACCGCAGCTCCGTAGCTATCATAGATCACAAGATCGATGCGACCAAAAATAAATGTATGAGCGCCCCCAGAATTGAAACTCAAATCCGCGCGGCCGAAGGCCGCGCGCAATAAATGGGGCCGAAGACAAAGCTTTGTGTGGTCGAAATTTGTGATTTTGGACCCATACAAACGGCTGCAACCAGTGTGAAACGTTTTACGAGCCGTAGTTGCGCCATTTCGCATTTCACTAGAAGTGAAACGATTCACGAACCGTAGACACCTAAAGACGAAATGGTGAAGCAGTTGTGACAGGTTTCCCGAATGAAATGACCGGATGATCCGACCGCTCTCCCCATGCCAAAACGACCAAAATGAAGCCATCGTCATTCCTTCTCAGCGACCTTGTCTAGACTTTGTCTAAACGCTTCTTTCTGTCCCCGAAACCCCTTAATTTTGCGGCTCCAATCAGTCGTAACCCGGTGGTCCGCTTCCACTGACCTCACCACTGACCATCTCCTCGATATGCGCTCCGGAATCTTTATCAGCGGTCTTCACAATCATCGTGTGTGTAGCTCTAGAAAATCTCCGCTGCCACGAAGGCAGCAAATCATCGATAACGACGACTGCAAACTCGTCGGTGACTTGTCCGCCCACCACGAAGTACTGCTTCATCGGTTTTCAAGAGATCTCGTGTTCGGATGCGGCAACACCTCGGGAGCGTTCGGCGACAAATATTGGTTCATGCATGAGTGCAATGTATCTTTCTGCTCCCGCTGTTTATGATGTGGTTTGCGCGTTTAGGAGGGAAAAGGCTAACATAGTCACGGAGACGAAAGGGAAGATCAGCTGCTGCAGTGAATCCTTGTGCACTGCTGCCTTCGTCCTCTTTGCCGTCTTACTCCATTGAAGCAGTGCCATTGCTTCATTCAATGCGATATCGTCCTAATAAAGCGCCGCCTTGTCCAGATTCGGTTTTCGCGGAGTTGGAGGAGGCAGTCCACTGAAATTGGAAGATTTAGGGAGGAAAGCAAAAGGCGCACTCACAAGCGTCGGTGCCACACGTCTTCTGGTCCTCGGGGTATCCGTACCTCGGGTGTGCACAGCCGTAGTTCTCAATAATCCTGCGTCCGGAGGCACGTGAGGATGCACACGTCGAGGGAGTATTTCTTGTACGGGTATTTAGAACATACCCGCTTGTCCTCGTCCACGCAGATCCCGTAAGGCCGCTTCATCCGCCGGATCTCCGTCAGCTTCAGGCCGATCTTCGTGTGGGCGCCCGTCCTGATCGGAATTCCAAGATCTCCATCGCTGGGTCTTCATTTGGACATCTGCACATTATCGAGAAGTGACTCAGCGACTGACTTAAATGAGCAATTTCGAGCATCGAAATGGAGGAAAATTGCGTGCGAAAAGGGTGTTTTTGTAGCATTTTTCAAGGTGTGGGTTTTTCACAAAGAATCAGGTTGCCGGAGACTGCGTAAAATCTCCAAAAATGTATCGATTGCCAAACAAAAGTGAACGTCGTCAAAAGTCAACAAAAGTCAGCTTGACACTCTCCCTTTATTCCTTATACACCACTTCTACAAACACACCTACTACAAAAGAACACGGCTTCAAAAACAGAGCACAACATCTGTTGACCGGATCTCCTCACGACCACGAATGCCATTATATACCGTAATATACTTGTTCAACCACAAGTAAAGCTTCCGCCCGCGTTCCGTCGGGTGTTCCTTGATGTAGCAATTGCCGTTTTTCCAATCGTATCTTCCGCGTTGTTTTGCAACTTTTCTTGCATGACGTTCAAGCAATGGAGGAGCGTCTTTGAGCTCTTCGAAGCCGTTTACAAAATCGTCCACAAATAATCCCTCTGTGTGACCCTTAATGCACTTCACTTTTACAGACAGAATCTACGTCTTTTTCCCATTCTTGGATGACGCTAGAATAGTGATGACTGTCGACGCTAATGAAGTAGATCATCTCGACAGTTTTCAGCTTGAGAAGACGGAGAACGTGCTCTTCGGGTACGTCTTCATATATTTTGATCGTGATCTTTGGAGGTTCGCTGGAAATTCGGTCACGAAGATGGTCCAACAAAGAATTCCATAAGTTATTTGAGCGGCCGCTAACTGTAATACGCGTGAGGCTGATGTCCTTCCTAAGCAGGTTATCAAATAACCAAGAAATGTCGATGTCTACTCCTCCAGGCGTATCCGTTTGTATAGCATCCACACAGATTTCTCGAGAGCACGTACAAAGCTGTAATAACTTACGGAAACGAGGACATCTTGAGTCGAAAGACGTGAGTGACGGATGTGTAGGAAGATACACGTCAGCCATCAAGTGCACAAAGACACCATCGAAAAAACCGCTTTTCTTAGCTTTGATTACTTGCTGGAGACACTCTTCGAGTTGCGAGCCGACATCAAGGAAGAACGATTTTTTGTCATATTCGTCTTTCGTACAACATAAAAATTCTGCGTGAATTGTCGAAGACCGCGGAGACACGTAAAGGCTTAACATTGCATGATGGAGGTGCTTCTCCTTTTCCTGAACAAAGACCGAAAGCTGTCCTGACAACTGTCGAAGCTCGCTGTCATGATCGTAGTTGAACACATAGTTGAACACGGATTTGAGAAAGACGCGCGGCAGATCATCCATGGCAAGAGGAGTTGGCAAGGAAATGGAGCGATAGGTTCTTATATGGAGTCGTACGACACACTTTGCAATGTTTTTATCCTCTTTTGCATGGCTTTAAGATTTAATCTTCGGATAGCATTGCGAGAGATTTTGTCAGGTTGTCATGGTCAACGCCACCGATATCCTTCGATCACCACAATTTACCCTAAGAGTTCCATGGGCTAGAAAAGCCCTCTGTTGGGCAGGTACGTTGCTGTTACAATAGAATCTCGTGTTCGGATGCGGCAACACCTCGGGAGCGTTCGGCGACAAATATTGGTTCATGCATGAGTGCAATGTATCTTCTGCTCCCGCTGTTTATGATGTGGTTTGCGCGTTTAGGAGGGAAAAGGCTAACATAGTCACGGAGACGAAAGGGAAGATCAGCTGCTGCAGTGAATCCTTGTGCACTGCTGCCTTCGTCTCTTTCCGTCTTACTCCATTGAAGCAGTGCCATTGCTTCATTCAATGCGATATCGTCCTAATAAAGCGCCGCCTTGTCCAAGATTCGGTTTTCGCGGAGTTGGAGGAGGCAGTCCACTGAAATTGGAAGATTTAGGGAGGAAAGCAAAGGCGCACTCACAAGCGTCGGTGCCACACGTCTTCTGGTCCTCGGGGTATCCGTACCTCGGGTGTGCACAGCCGTAGTTCTCAATAATCCTCGTCCGGAGGCACGTGAGGATGCACACGTCGAGGGAGTATTTCTTGTACGGGTATTTAGAACATACCCCGCTTGTCCTCGTCCACGCAGATCCCGTAAGGCCGCTTCATCCGCCGGATCTCCGTCAGCTTCAGGCCGATCTTCGTGTGGGCGCCCGTCCTGATCGGAATTCCCAAGATCTCCATCGCTGGGTCTTCATTTGGACATCTGCACATTATCGAGAAGTGACTCAGCGACTGACTTAAATGAGCAATTTCGAGCATCGAAATGGAGGAAAATTGCGTGCGAAAAGGGTGTTTTTGTAGCATTTTTCAAGGTGTGGGTTTTTCACAAAGAATCAGGTTGCCGGAGACTGCGTTTCTCCCAAAATCTCCAAAAATGTATCGATTGCCAAACAAAAGTGAACGTCGTCAAAAGTCAAACAAAAGTCAGCTTGACACTCTCCTTTATTCCTTATACACCACTTCTACACACACCTACTACAAAAGAACACGGCTTCAAAAACAGAGCACAACATCTGTTGACCGGATCTCCTCACGACCACGAATGCCATTATATACCGTAATATACTTGTTCAACCACAAGTAAAGCTTCCGCCCGCGTTCCGTCGGGTGTTCCTTGATGTAGCAATTGCCGTTTTTTTCCAATCGTATCTTCCGCGTTGTTTTGCAACTTTTCTTGCATGACGTTCAAGCAATGGAGGAGCTCTTCGAAGCCGTTTACAAAATCGTCCACAAATAATCCCTCTGTGTGACCCTTAATGCACTTCACTTTTACAGAACTAGCCGAATTACCGCCTACGGCGGTTCTTCGGCTAGATGCATGTTGCATGTGCACAATGCAATTTGCAACCCTGCTTTCTCTTGCACCTCCGATTCACACCGTGCTTTACATTTCGCGCAGACGCATAAGTATCCACGGCACACTACCCCAAACCATCTGCAACATCTGCAACCACCCGTTCACGCTCCCCTGCATGTTACTCGTACTCTATTTTCCGTTTTTACGCGTGGATCAGAAACGATTTTATCATCATTTCCACGCTTGCATCACTTACTTCTGTATACACCACATTTCTGTGCAAAACAATTGGCATTATTGCGTCATCAGGCTTCACAGACACTTTGATGCCTTCCTCAGAGGTTGCGCGCGAAAACGCCACGTAAAGTTGACCGTGGACAAAAATCTCCTCGTGCAAATCAATTCCCACCATATCGAAGGATTGGGATTGCCCCTGTGATTTGTTAATCGTGAGCGCAAACCCCAGACGCACAGGAAACTGATGCCGCGAAGTTTCACGGGAAGCACTCCATCATCCGTATGCAGCGTAATCCGCGGAATAAACGCAGTTTCGCCGGCTTTGTCGCCACTCAAAATCTTGCAAATCAGCACATTTGGTCGCATGTTCAACACGCGCAGCCTCGTTCCGTTGGTCAGACCTTCGTGAATATTCAAATTCCGCAAAAGCATCACAGTAGCATTTATCTTAAGCTCCAATTTGTGCGGCGGAAGCGACGAATGAGTGACTGAATTGAGGTATTCCTTGGAAACGAAATTCCCGAATTCGGTGTTTCATCTTCGGCCACAGAATCGTAGTTGAGTAAGTTTTTACTTCTCCTGGCAACACCTTCAAAACGTCTTCATTGAGCTTGTAAACTCTGCTGTTTTTGGAAGACAAAATAGCCCTCTTGCCCACTTCAGCATAATCACCGTTCGTGATTGCATCAGCGAATATTTCCGTCACTAAATCGCCCGCTGCAAGGAATTTGTGAATTTCAATCTTATCACCGTCAAAATGGGGCAACTGATCATTTCCAAGTTGCAAAAGCCAATCCTTGTGCGCTTGTTGGCCTTCGCGGACACGCATTGTTTATCAACGAATGCTTATTAAACAAAGGCCACAGTTCCGAACTTTTGATGCAGAAATTGACCAATTCGCCACGGCAAGCGAACCGTTTCACAGGCAAAATCTGTCGAAAATCTCCGCCTAGTAGCATTATTTTGCCTCCAAAAGGCGTGTTAACACATGTCAGTTCACGCATCTTACGATCCATTTCATCCAACATATTCTTCGACACCGTCGATACCTCATAAAACCGATGCTTCGCGCAAAAGAGCGCCGCGCTTTTCCGTTGCCCTTACATTCGCTTGCATTGAATTGCCAACAGTAAGCCGAAAATGATGATGAATCGTTTTGCCTTCAGGGAGAAGCTGAGCTGCGATTCCAGTATACGCCATCGCCGCAAATTTCAGTCCCCTTCCTCTCAAAATGTGAATTAGGGTGTTGTATACGAATGTTTTGCCAGAACCTCCCGGGCCGTCGATGAAATGGCATCTATTCTCAGCGCCTGTGTTATCCAACTGAGCAAGAACAGTGTCAACCACTGCTTTTTGCTCTGCATTCAGCATAGCATACTTTTCATTGCCGAGCCGTCTTTCTTCAGCCTGATCAACGATATCAGCATTGCTCATCAATTCTTCATATGACCTAAGAAGCGCAGGAAGTCCAAAGCTCGTTACTGTCTTTCCCAACTGCTGCAAACGTCGCTCTAGTCAGCATAGGACATTTCCAGACCTAACTCTTCATCTCCCAATCGATGCACGAAATCGTCCGCCATTTCGCGTTCGAATTTGGCGTACAAACCGGGCACATCTCCAGGACTGCACTGCGTTATAATTAGGACAAACAATGCTCGCATTTGGAAACGGCATGTGCTCGAATGCGGAGTCTCGTAAGCACCGTTCCCATTCCTCATCGTCGCGCAACAAACCTAAAGCTTTCGCAGTTTCGCTAAACGTGCTATAGGTTGTTACTACCTCATTTCCACGTTCGTCTGTGCCGCGAACAGTTCTCAATGCTTCGTAAGACGTCGCTCCTGGAACGTTCAACAGCAACAAACGTAAGCGGAAACACTCAGTTTGAGTTGGACTGACTTGGTAAATCCGTCCTATTGCTTTTCCTTTTTGGCGTGGCGACCACTTTTTGTCTTTTTTGTTCCACACAAAATGCTTAGGAATGTCTTTGTACAGATACCCATGTGCACTTGGACTTGGATTGTTTTGGTTCAACTCAAACCACGCTGTAAGCGTTGAACGGGCCAACCTTGCTCGATCCAAAGTGACTTGTAGGTCTTCTCTTCATCGAACATTATGTTCTGTTCGCCCTCCAGGTGAATTGCCAGTCTTTCGACATTGTGGCTTGTTTCCTGCATGGGGTAACCCAGCAATCTCCAACACGCCTCAGCCGGACCGACGTAGCGTGCATCAGCATAATTTTGAACTTCGTCATGGTTCAAAACATCTGGGTTCTGCTGCTCGTTTTCTACTGCGCCAGTCTCGCGATAAAAAGACTCGCTTTATCCATGCCTTTGTACACATATTTGAACAAATACTTGACGCATTTGATACAGTGCAGACCTCAACATTACATGCGAAGTAAGATAGGGATTGTAGCCGACAACCCAGCGGCTGTCCCTACGCTCTCCGTGCTCATTCACAAAATGTGGCGCACTCTCTCTACGGCGATATCGAGGCTTTTGATCCTCTTCGAGCACAGTTTCCTCAGAGGCTTAGGGAAGTCTTTGTCGCATCTGTCTCCATGCTTTTGCATGCACTGCATGTGCCGATAACTCGTTCCACACGGTCCATGCATCATTGAAGACTTTACAATATTGTAAAGTTGCGGCTCAGTTGCGGGGTAGGGCAATTCAGCACAAACTACTGAATCAACGTCAGCCCCGGTTCGGAACTTGTGCTCATCGTCAAGAATGAGCAGCATATGTGTGTGAGGAAGACCGCGTTTTTGGAACTCAATAACTCTAACAAAAGCCTTGACTTTTCCTAACACTTGCTTTTTCAACATGTCATCCATGAATTCTTTCAACTTCAACTGAAACACTTTTGCCTTTTGCTACTAAGTCAGGGCGATCACATGGCGATGACCCGGCTTCAAATTGCTTACAATTTCAGGCCACTTGGGGTTGCACGTGAACGTAATAAACAGATCAGGTGCACCAAATTCAGTAACAATAGCCATTGCGTCCTGGTATGCTTGTCTATCACCTCCAACAAATGTCGATGACAGAATTACAGTTCTCCCTCTTGGTATACCCTGTTCTTGCGCTCTTTGTTGCAAATGTTGCTCGAGCCCAACAAAACAATCAGCCTTGAGCGTTTTCTGATTCAGCCTCTGCCACAAAAGGCGCTGCGCTGCTGCTCGACTTTGACCCAGTTGTCCACCATAAATGCTGGAACAACCTGCCTCCATACAAACACGGATTGAAAAAGTCTCTTCTATCCGCAACCATATATTGAATCCACTGCATATTGGTCACACGTGTTCGGCTGCCAGTGGCAGCTCATTTCGGGATTCCAGCCAAATCCACCATTTACGAAAAACAGTGGATATGACATGGGAGTGCACATAGCGTTGGTCGTATTCAAACGGGTTAAATCGCGACCTCTAGGATGCATCATAATCTCAGCAGGCGGAGGATTGTCATTGCCATCGGGGATCGGGGTAACAAACACAGCCGCAACTTCATTGACACGGGGCAATTGTACCTGTTTTGATCAGGGATGTTGAACAAAAGTTTTATTTCTGGCACACGTGCGTTTTCACCAGACGCAGCAAGAGCTTCTTGTTCAACCTCATGCATCATTCTATACGCTTCCACAAATGGGTTGCAAGTTCTCATTAACGTTTCAAGATCGAACATTAGGTTGCGATCAATTGCTCGATCTGCCGTGGTTCGCGCGTCAACAGCTTCATTCGTATCCATAATGAACAATGAACAGTTGACCATAAGAAGGACGCGAGTTAACCCACCATCGCTTATTGCGGCCAAATTCACAACGTGGTGAATCTGTCCTTGGATCTTGTACACATACGGTCCGCTGTTAGAAAAATGTTCATTTTTGCATTGACAGACACAAAACCCAGTTTGCCATTGTACTGCCTGATGTTCTCGTGAAACACTCTCTCTCTTCCCTTTTGTCTGGATGCTCTCGCATAATAACCTTTTCAAATACTCAGGAAATTCTCGAAATTTGGTCATGTCAAGACTGACTTTTCCAAGTGAGCAGCAGTCATTGAACGTTCCGTGATTTCGAGAAATCACTTCACAGGCAAAATGCAAAGCGCACATGCTGTGCAAGCCACATCGAGGGAGCCGATATCATGAGCATCAACCACCTTCGCAATGCATAAAGTCCCGTTTTGACGTCGTCTGGCCCGAGCAGTTTGTGCGGAACGCAACTGCTGCAATCGCTCATCTCTAGTTTCAGGGTTTTCGGCCGATCGCCCGCCGGGTCCTAGCTCGAACGCGTTCAGCTTCTAGCTGCACAGATCTTTGCTCAATGTCAGCTGCATTCTGCGATGTTCTCAAAGTTTCGCGCCGAGCTCGGTCTTGTTCCGCTCTGACTGTCTCTGCAATTCAGCTTCTTCCGGATTATCACTCTGGAGCACAGATCTGCGAGCACGATCATGCTCGTTTCGGATTTCTCTCTGCGCATTAGCCTCTTCAGGATTCTCATTTTGAAGCTCAGATCTGCGAGCACGATCGTGCTCATTTCGTAACTGCTTCTGCGCATTAGCCTCTTCTGGATTCTCGTTTTGAAGTTCAGATCTGCGAGCACGATCGTGCTCATTTCGTAGCTGTCTCTGTGCGTTAGCCTCTTCTGGATTCTCGTTTTGAAGCTGAACTCGACGTGATCTTAAATCCTCATTTCTTTGCGCTTGTTCCAAAGCAACTGTTGAGCATTCTCAGCTTGTCGAGTCTTTACGGGCACGATCGTTCTCTCGTCGTCTCTTCTTCCTTTCTTCCGCTTCCTCAGGAGTCTCATTTAATCGCTTTAAACGATTTCGAGCGTTTCGATCGTTTCGCGAGGAACGCAGGTTGTTTGTAACGAAAGAAGCTGTAGTGGAAACAATCCCGATGGTCCAGCGGTATCCAAATTTAAATTCTCGTTCAACGCGATTTGAATTATTACAACCTGATTCAAGGCTCAAAGACTGCTGAACAACTGTGACATTGTTCGCCTTTAGACCAGTAGATTCGGGACTTGTTTTAGCCTCATTTTTAATGCCTGCCGAAGCAGGACTTTCTGTGGCGCCTGCCGAAGCAGGACTTTCTGTGGTGCCTGCCGAAGCAGGACTTTCTGTGGTGCCTGCCGAAGCAGGACTTTCTGTGGTGCCTGCCGAAGCAGGACTTTCTGTGGTGCCTGCCGAAGCAGGACTTTCTGTGGTGCCTGCCGAAGCAGGACTTTCTGTGGTGCCTGCCGAACAGGACTTTCTGTGGTGCCTGCCGAAGCAGGACTTTCTGTGGTGCCTGCCGAAGCAGGACTTTCTGTGGTGCCTGCCGAAGCAGGACTTGCTCCTCCTCCATGAGGATCTTTCTCGTCAAAACTTTCAACACCAAACGAACCACGCTGCATACCGAACTCTGAATAAGCGAACGCTAAAGGTGACGACGACACGACCACACGCGACCGACGATCCACCTGAACTGACGAAGCGTTCGCGTCTGAAAATGAGTTTCAGCTTCAGACAACTCCCCAGACACGACCGCTCCCCTCTCCAGTCTCGCAGAATGCTCAGCTTATTCCAGACAGCTCCCGAGACACAACCGCTCCCCAATTCACCCGCTCCCTCCGAATGCTGCGACGTGCACACGTCACACGCACGTACGTACGCGTACCCCTTCGTTCTGCCTTTTAAGAGTAGAATCTACGTCTTTTTCCCATTCTTGGATGACGCTAGAATAGTGATGACTGTCGACGCTAATGAAGTAGATCATCTTTCAGCTTGAGAAGACGGAGAACGTGCTCTTCGGGTACGTCTTCATATATTGTATCAACGGGGCCGCGCGCGCTATTGCGCGAGGTTTCAGTTTCAAAATAGGTTCTGAGTCGGCGCTTCGCGCCTCCTAAGAGACGTGAGCGCACCGATTTCGCAGTTTCATAAATCTTTTCGAAATACTGCAAATTATTATTATTTCGGTTTTAAATTTTGCGCATATTCGATTGAGCCCAAAAACACCCGCAACTGTGGCCAATTTGGCGTTTGGGCACTAATTTAGGCGCTGACGCGGTTGCGAAACCGACCGGTTCACGGCGACAACGAAACGCGCGCAAACGCAAATAGCTCCGCTACCGTAACCCGCAGTCGCTCAATCAGGCAACTCGCGTCTGGAAATTTCGTGACACACGGACGGACGGACGGGACGGACGGACGGACGGACGACGGACGGACGGACGGACGGACGGACGGACGGAGGACGGACGACGGACGGGACGGACGGACGGACGGACGGACGGACGGACGGACGGACGGACGGACGGACGGACGGACGGACACCTCTGGATCGTTCTCCTTTATTTATTAAAGGTTGATCGTGATCTTTGGAGGTTCGCTGGAAATTCGGTCACGAAGATGGTCCAACAAAGAATTCCATAAGTTATTTGAGCGGCCGCTAACTGTAATACGCGTGAGGCTGATGTCCTTCCTAAGCAGGTTATCAAATAACCAAGAAATGTCGATGTCTACTCCTCCAGGCGTATCCGTTTGTATAGCATCCACACAGATTTCTCGAGAGCACGTACAAAGCTGTAATAACTTACGGAAACGAGGACATCTTGAGTCGAAAGACGTGAGTGACCGATGTGTAGGAAGATACACGCCAGCCATCAAGTACAAAGACACCATCGAAAAAACCGCTTTTCTTAGCTTTGATTACTTGCTGGAGACACTCTTCGAGTTGCGAGCCGACATCAAGGAAGAACGATTTTTTGTCATATTCGTCTTTCGTACAACATAAAAATTCTGCGTGAATTGTCGAAGACCGCGGAGACACGTAAAGGCTTAACATTGCATGATGGAGGTGCTTCTCCTTTTCCTGAACAAAGACCGAAAGCTGTCCTGACAACTGTCGAAGCTCGCTGTCATGATCGTAGTTGAACACATAGTTGAACACGGATTTGAGAAAGACGCGCGGCAGATCATCCATGGCAAGAGGAGTTGGCAAGGAAATGGAGCGATAGGTTCTTATATGGAGTCGTACGACACACTTTGCAATGCCTCTTATCCTCTTTTGCATGGCTTTAAGATTTAATCTTCGGATAGCATTGCGAGAGATTTTGTCAGGTTGTCATGGTCAACGCCACCGATATCCTTCGTCACCACAATTTACCCTAAGAGTTCCATGGGCTAGAAAAGCCCTCTGTTGGGCAGGTACGTTGCTGTTACAATAGAACGTGTCTCGCTTGCCCTCGTCCACGCAGATCCAGGGAGGAGTGGCCACAAATGCCACAATTGCACAACAGTAATCAAAGCTGAAGACCGCAAAGAAGTTCTGCGGCAAAACAAGAGGTCCCTTAAGCAAATCCCTTATACAACCCTGCAATAAACACAAAATATATTTTAATCAATTAACAATTACAATTAATTACAAATAATATGTAATTCAGATGTTATCACATCCAGAATAATGTACTGGCACGTTATTTCTAGCACAATAATTTTTCAGCCATACGGCTGGTTGAAGATACCACTCCTCAAGCGCGAAATCGATACGGTAGAAAGTGGCGTGCGTTTCCTCACCTATTCGCAGTCCTTCTATCAATTCTTGCAACCTTCCGAAAGTCATCATTTTGAAGGCTTCTAGTGCTGGGCCTCGTGGCTTCGGGAGCTGGACTTCCAGACGTCGTAGGATGTAGACCTGTCCTTGGTTGCGCGCCTCTTCCTCGGGAACCTGCTTGACGCGCAAACCGTTGATCAGGCGCACGTCGATGTCGACGTATCCAAAATACTTCAAATATGGGTGATCCAGTTGGTGGAGTCCTAAGTAAATTCCGTTGAGCTCGGTGTCTCTGATAAATGACTTGTATAGACAAGCGAAGAAATCGAAGGGAACCACGCTCATGGCTAAAAAGAAATTAGCATCGTCAGCAGAAGTAAATTCTTACATTTATTGGACGATGGTCCAACTCTCCCACTGCTGCCGTTCATATTTTTATTCTTGCTTTTTCCCTCATAAAGGGAAATGTTCTCCTCGGTGGGCTTCACACTTATAAGGCAGAAGCTGAAAGAAACTCAATTAGAACAACCGACGAGATCTCTGTTTACCCGTGGTGGAGCCGACCTGTTCCGCGTTGGGTTCGAGGGGTTCGACGGCAGACTTCTCAGTGGTGGCGATGACCTCTTCTTCCCACAAAGTCCTCTAAAGGAGAAACAATTAGTGAATCGTTGAGAATTTAGTCACAAAATTACATTCATCTCAGCTTCCAAGAAGGTGACCATCTTATCCAGATCAAGCGAGTAGACTGACGGCTTGATTGGCACATTGACGCTGACGACCTTGTTCTTGACGAGGCTGTCGGATTCCTTCTTGGCTCCTCCTTGACGCTTGAGACGAGCAGGAAGGGCTTCGAATCGACGACAAGGCGATCACCTGAATCCGGAGCAAGTTAGTAAAAACGGAGCAGTGAACGGGGACTCACAAAGGCGCCCAGGCACACAAATTGGGGGCGAACCATCTTCGGGAGGCGGACCGACCGAATGAACTCTTGAATAGGGAATAACTGAACTCTTGAATAGGGAACGGTCACATAGTCCTCGTTCTTCTGGTGCATCCTCGTTCGTTCGCGCATCTCCTCGTAAGGCCAAAACTTCTCGACCCAGCTGATCTCCCGAACGGTCGAGGGACTGCGAACGCGATCTTCCATCGGAGTCAGAGAGAACTCCAATGAAATAACGTTGAAGAGGCCCTTACGCTTCGAATTCCTAAAACCCTACAGTTCAGAAGAGCACAACTTGAACCATCCTTACTTGTAGTAGTCCACGAACTTGTCCATGTTCATGTGCTTGGCCGAGTACTGCGAAACCTCGATGACGTCGATCTTCCAGTCTTCGCCGACGAGTTGCTTGACGTCGTCGATAGTGAAATTCTTCGGGTTAGGTAGCCTTAAAAACGAACAATAGAATGAGCTGAGGGAACAAGCGCTTACGTCATTCCAAGATCGGCAGCGGATCCAGTTCCCCTAAAAAGGATCGGACGGTTGAAGCCGTTTTTCCGGATGTAGTCCACGGTAACGTCCTTGGCGTCCATTTCTGCGGCAACTCTGAAACAAGAAATCCAAATTTAAGCACAATTAACTACAAACGCGCAAATTCAAAAGCGAAAATACTTCTGTCGAGAGGAGCCACAATTACACGCAGCCCACATTCAACGAATTCGAGCAGTTTTATGTACATTCAACGCGGAATAAAATGCACAATACGCCGAACCTAAATGCGCCTAAAACCACGTCAGCACTGCTGAGAAATCAACGTTTAACCGGACTTCACATGAAAAACCAATGCAGAAGACTTTCGCCTAAAGAAGTAGAGCAATGCGATTTTTGCCGCGACCTCTCGCTCGCCCCTCAGGCGACGAGTCATACAGAGCTGTTCATCGCCTAAATCAAACGCAAATGTGGGTCCCGCCACAATTCAATTGATCTTCCATTACCGTAACCTCACCTCTCGCTCATTTGATCGCTTTGAAGCGCGAGGATATCTTTCATTTCGCCCGCTTCACCACGTTTTTCGCCATTCATTTGCTAGCTTTGTCGATCCTTTGGCGTCGTTGCTCTCATTCAGCATGTTTTGGAACCAAATTCGCGCGAATTCATGGTCATCGCTGTTGGCCTAAAATCGCTCCTGTGCTGCTTCTCGATTTTAGGCCATTTTCACCTGTGATTTAGCTCGGAAACCGTCAAAATCGCTTCCAATCGCCTATTTGAACACTACGCAGTCGCTTCACTCGAACCCTACGCCGTCGCCGAATTCGCGCTTGTTTTCATTCTATTTATGCCGCTCTTGGCCTAAAATTCGTGTGGGCGCTCGTCCTGATCGGAATCCCGAAGATCTCTATCGCTTGCTCCTTGATCTGTCCATTTCTGTTCTCAATTCAACCCCCAAAATCGTTTGTGTTTGGCATCTCTCGCTATTGGATTAGTTCCGGACACCCGTTTACCGCCTTTTCAGCCCTAATTGTGCCCTATTCCGTGCCTTAATCCTTAATCCATTCCCTAATTTCGCTTCCCATTCCAGGGTACATTTTCGGCAATCATGAAAGAGGAACAACAAGTCCCCGTGAAGCACATCGAAGAGAACATCGGATCCACCTGCCCCACCGGCGAGGACGTGGATTCCAAGGCCCTCAAAATTTGGACTGGCTCAAGCGCCTGAAGGAAATCTGCACTGTGAAGACTCTCGAAGATTTCTGGATGTATGTTTCTTGTGTCTTTTTGGTTTTAGCGCTTGTTTGGGCTTATATAAGGGTTCGATAGGCCTTGGAACCATCAATTATCACTGTTAAGAAGCCTCAATCAGTTCCAAAATTTAAACCCTTAACGCACAGCGAATCCCTCGCCAAAATCACCCAAAACCGACCGCTCCCCTGCAGCCGCTTTCCCCCTGAATAAAATCTGCGAAAATCGAGACACGCCTCCCGGCAACAAACGTCGTTCAGACGCCGCATTCCGCAGTTTCAGATGCCTTCTTTATTACACCCTAGGCTCGTCTGCCAGACGTCGAACCGTTCTAGCTGTCTCTAAATAAGCTTAAAAGGAGCGGAATCGGCCGTGGGGCGTCCATTCGGTCGGTCCGCCTCCCGAAGATGGTTCGCCCCCAATTTGTCGCCTTTGTGAGTCCCCGTTCACTGCTCCGTTTTTACTAACTTGCTCCGGATTCAGGTGATCGCCTTGTCGTCGATCGAAGCCCTTCCTGCTCGTCTCAAGCGTCAAGGAGGAGCCAAGAAGGAATCCGACAGCCTCGTCAAGAACAAGGTCGTCAGCGTCAATGTGCCAATCAAGCCGTCAGTCTACTCGCTTGATCTGGATAAGATGGTCACCTTCTTGGAAGCTGAGATGAATGTAATTTTGTGACTAAATTCTCAACGATTCACTAATTGTTTCTCCTTTAGAGGACTTTGAGGTCATCGCCACCACTGAGAAGTCTGCCGTCGAACCCCTCGAACCCAACGCGGAACAGGTCGGCTCCACCACGGAGAAGTCAGTCGAAACCGAGAAGTCAATGGAAACCGAGAAGCCAATTGTCACCGAGAAGCTGATCGTCATCACAGAGAAGCCGATCGTCCCCGAGGAGCCAATCGTCACCGAGAAGCCGATTATCACCGAGAAGCCGATCGTCACTGAGAAGCCGATCGTCACCGAGAAGCCGATCGTCACCGAGAAGCCGATCGTCACCGAGAAGCCGAACGAAGGAGCCCGCATGAAGCGTGAAGCCGACAACGAACTCGCCCAGGAGCGCCCTCGTCGTTTTGTCAAGCTCAGCCTGAGCATCGTGGATGAATCGTCCTTGTAAGCAATTTTTCTGGGATAACGTGTATTTGAAGCGGTTCACCGAATGTTAATAAATACCTTTTTTATTTCCTGTGTTCTCCTCGTGCAAAGCATTCTTGCGACCGCTCCTTTAGCATTTCTCTCCTTTCAAATGTCGTTTTCAGGAGTCCGACGTCTTTAGTTTAGGCTTGCGCTTCATCGGAAAGCGGTCGCGTTCGGGGATGTCCGACTTCACCACCATGGAACTCCACGTCGACAGCCGAATCGCGCAAATAGTCCTCAATCGTCCGGATGATCGAAACACGCTTACTTTCGCGATGTTGAGGTCTGCGAAATTTACCTGGATTTATGTGTATTTTTGCCTCCAGCGAGCTGAAGAAAGCGTTCGAACAAGTGAGCGAAGATTCCCGGGTCCACGTTGTGGTCCTGATAGCTGCTGGAAAGGATTTCTCTTCAGGAATCGACCTCAAGGCGCAAGAAGAGATTTTCGCGATTGTGAAGAAGAACGTGGAGACCACGAGGAGGGGAAGACTGGTGAGGGAGAAGATCGTATTGATTCAGAAGGCCATCGAGGCCGTGGTGAAGGTAAGCTCAAAGTTTTATCATTTTGGCGTTTATTTTTGCGCCTGGAAATGGTTAAAACATGACATGAATAGATGATCGGGAGGAGATATATTTTCAGTGCTTTATTCAGTGTCACATGCTCGCTTTTAGATGAAAAGGATGCTCCAATAAGCGTCCGTTTTGTGACAGTAGGTGATCTCCATTTGTGCATTCTGAGTTTTGGCCTCGGAAAAGCGCAAATCTGGACGAACTATTGTTGTACATTTTGAGCTCAAATTTCGTTGATTTTACAGGCATTTTAAGAATACGAAGGTCTGTTTGTGCTTGCATGCCTAAATTTTGGCAATTTTGGGTCTTCAAATATAGCGTTGTGCTTCAAATTCAAGCAGGATTTGGGACCTTGTTCTAAATCAACTCACAGCTCGAGTTGTGACCAGAAGGGCCAAAAGGACGCGGACACGGATTCTAAATTTATGTGAACTTAATAGCTTACAGGTAGCTCATAAGTTTTGCCCTCCTGATGCTGAAGCAAAGTGCTAATACGCCCCTATTGCCGACATCTTTCATGGTTTCACCCCACTAACCGCTCAAATGACTACCAAGCAACCGCGAAATGGTTTTAAAATGACTAAACGTAAATTTAAAAAAAATAGAATTTGATTTAAAATAAGATCACGGGCGGATCCGAACCCGTGACGTGGCGAAACTTGTTAGAATTACTATCACCACTACTGCCACCATGATTACCACCGTTTAAATATAACGACCCCCGAAAAGGACCTATTTTCTATTTTGCTGTTTTAAGGCCATTTTTAGATGATAGGATCTCCCCAAAAGCGGCGATTTTGGAGCAGTGGGCGATCTCTATTTGAGCGTCTTTGAGGCGATCGACTTTAGGGGCAAAGAGTAGCTGTGAGCTACGAATTTCGGCACGATTTTGGTCACTGAACAGATAAAGAAACACGGAAAATGGATGTTCTTATTTCAGTCCTTATTTTGTTTTTTCGTGGCCATTTTCAGATGGTCAGGAATTTCCTAAAAGCGGCGTTTTCTGACTGTATTTGCAATCTCTTCTCAAGCATCCTTTAACTCATATTTTACCCATACATGCGACGTTTGGGTACCAGAAATTCTCCCAAAAGGGCTCATCTTTAGGGACCATTTTGAATGCTTATTTCGTGCCTGTATTTCTCGAATTCTTGTAATTTCTTTATTTCAGTGCCCCAAACCCATCATCGCTGCGATCCAAGGCGAATGCATCGGCCGTTCCATCGACCTCATCGCTGCCTGCGACATCCGAATCGCTGTGGCAGACGCCACCTTCGCCTTCAGAACCGGGCGCCTAGGCCAATCCTTCCTCGTGAATCCGCTCATTTACCTCCCCAAAGTCGTCCGTAACCAAAGTTGGATCAAGGAGATGACCTACACCGGGAGTCGATGCGATGCCGACATGGCTTTCCAGAATGGTTCGCTGTCCTATCATCAGACCTTCAAAATCCTTATTTTTAGATCTGATTTCCCGTGTTTGCAAGAACCGAGAAGAGATGATGGTCGCCGTGACGTCCATCGCCAAATCTATCGCCGCCAAAAGCCCCATCGCCGTGCAGGCCAACAAGAAACTGATGAACTACGCCAGGGACCACGACTTGGAGGATACGGTAGCGACTGGGCTTAACTTCCAGCAGATGCTGATTTTGGGCCAGGATTTGCAGACGGCGATCGCGGCTCATCGGGATAAAAAGAAGCCGGAGTTTAAGAGTGGCAGAAGTTAACTTTAGGAGGTAGAAATGAAGGTACTTTGAGTGGCTGAAGTGGACGAAGGTGAAGCCATGTTTAGGGAAAATCGACCGGTTTGTGCTTCTGGATGAAGGTAGAAATAACTTCTGGCAAGACGCATCAGATCGTTTTAGTGTCTAATAGACAAACCAGCGGGTTCTTGCTTGAAGGAGTCAGAAATAACCAAGAACAGACTGCCTCAGAGACAGATAGATGTCTGACAGACACAAGTGCGAGGTGTCTCATTGGTCCCACCAGGAAATCTTCTCAATTTGTGTTCTTAGTTTTGGCCATGTTTCCTCGATTTGCTTAGTGTTTTCAGCCGAATTTCGCCTTATTTTTCGTGCCACTAGCCGAATTACCGCCTACGGCGGTTCTTCGGCTAGATGCATTTGCACAATGCAATTTGCTTTTTACCTCCAGTTTCTCCTGCACCTTCAATTCACACCGTACTTTGCATTTCGCGCATACGCATAAGTATCCACGGCACACTGCCCAAACCATCTGCAACCACCCGAACATCCGTTCACGCTCCCCTGCTTGTTACTCGTACTCTATTTTCCGTTTTTACGCGTGGATCAGAAACGATTTTGTCATCATTTCCACGCTTGCATCACCTACTTACAGCACCTCTCTATACACCACATTTCTGTGCAAAACAATTGGCATTATTGCGTCATCAGGCTTCACAGACACTTTGATTCCCTCCTCAGAGGTTGCGCGCGAAAACGCCACGTAAAGTTGACCGTGTACAAAAATCTCCTCGTGCAAATCAATTCCACCATATCGAAGGATTGCCCCTGTGATTTGTTAATCGTGAGCGCAAACCCCAGACGCACAGGAAACTGATGCCGCGATAGTTTTACGGGAAGCACTCCATCATCCGTATGCAGCGTAATCCGCGGAATAAACGCAGTTTCGCCGGCTTTGTCGCCGCTCAAAATCTTGCAAATCAGCACATTTGGTCGCATGTTCAACACGCGCAGCCTCGTTCCGTTGGCCAGACCATCGTGAATATTCAAATTCCGCAAAAGCATCACAGTAGCATTTATCTTAAGTTCCAATTTGTGCGGCGGAAGCGACGAATGAGTGACTGAATTGAGGTATTCCGTGGGATAGTGGGATACGAAATTCCCGAATTCGGTGTTTCATCTTCCGCCACAGAATCGTAGCTTGAGTAGGTTTTTACTTCTCCCGGCAACAGCTTCAAAACGTCTTCATTGAGCTTGTAAACTCTGCAGTTCTTGGAAGACAAAATAGCTCTCTTGCCCACTTCAGCATAATCACCGTTCGCGATTGCATCAGCAAATATTTCCGTCACTAAATCGCCCGCTCCAAGGAATTTGTGGGGAATTTCAATCTTATCACCGTCAAAATGGGGCAATTGACCATTTCCAAGTTGCAAAAGCCAATCCTTGTGCGCTTGTTGGTCTTCGCGGACACGCATATTGTTTATCAACGAATGCTTATTAAACAAAGGCCATAGTTCCGAACTTTTAATGCAGAAATTGACCAATTCGCCTCGGCAAGCGAACCGTTTCACAGGCAAAATCTGTCGAAAATCTCCGCCTAGTAGTGCCTCCGAAAGGCGCGTTAACACATGTCAGTTCACGCATCTTACGATCCATTTCATCCAACATATTCTTCGACACCGTCGATACCTCATCTACAATCAAAACCGATGCTTCGCGTAAAAGAGCACCGCGCTTTTCCGTTGCCTTTACATTCGCTTGCATTGAATTGCCAACAGTAAGCCGAAAATGATGATGAATCTTTTGCCTTCAGGGAGGAGCTGAGCTGCGATTCCAGTATACGCCATCGCCGCAAATTTCAGTCCCCTTCCTCTCAAAATGTGTATTAGGGTGTTGTATACGAATGTTTTGCCAGAACCACCCGGGCCGTCAATGAAATGGCATCTATTCTCAGCGCCTGCGTTATCCAACTGAGCAAGAACAGTGTCAACCACTGCTTTTTGCTCAGCATTTCAGCATAGCATACTTTTCATTGCCGAGCCGTCTTTCTTCAGCCTGATCAACGATTTCAGCATTGCTCATCAATTCCTCATATGACCTAAGAGGCGCAGGAAGTCCAAAGCTCGTTACTGTCTTCCCCAACTGCTGCAAACGTCGCTCTATGTCAGCATAGGACATTCCAGACCTAACTCTTCATTTCCCAATCGATGCACGAAATCGTCCGCCATTTCGCGTTCGAATTTGGCGTACAAACCGGGCACATCCTCCAGGACTGCACTGCGTTATGATTAGGACAAATAATGCTCGCATTTGGAACGGCATGTGCTCGAATGCGGAGTCTTGTAAGCACCGTTCCCATTCCTCATCGTCGCGCAACAAACCTAAAGCTTTTGCAGTTTCGCTAAACGTGCTATAGGTGTTACTACCTCATTTCCACGTTCGTCTGTGCCGCGAACAGTTCTCAATGCTTCGTAAGACGTCGCTCCTGGAACGTTCAACAGCAACAAACGTAAGCGGAAACATTCGGTTTGAGTTGGACTGACTTGGTAAATCCGCCCTATTGCTTTTCCTTTTTGGCGTGGCGACCACTTTTTGTCCTTTTTGATCCACACAAAATGCTTAGGGATGTCTTTATACAGATACCCACGTGCACTTGGATCGTTTTGGTTCAACTCAAACCACGCTGTAAGCGTTGAACGGGCCAACCTTGCGCGATCCAAAGTGACTTGTGGGTCTTCCTCTTCATCGAACATAATGTTCTGTTCACCCTCCAGGTGAATTGCCAGTCTTTCGACATTGTGGCTTGTTTCCTGCATGGGGTAACCCAGCAATCTCCAACACGCCTCAGCCGGACCTACATAGCGTGCATCAGCATAATTTTGAACTTCGTCATGGTTCAAAACATCTGGGTTCTGCTGCTCGTTTTCTACTGCGCCAGTCTCGCAGATAAAAAGACTCGCTTTATCCATGCCTTTGTACACATATTTGAACAAATACTTGACGCATTTGATACCTGTGCAGACCTCAACATTCACATGCGCGTTGTACTTTAAAGTAAGATAGGGATTGTAGCCGACAACCCAGCGGCTGTCCCTACGCTCTCCGTGCTCATTCACAAAATGTGGCGCGCTCTCTCTACGGCGATATCGAGGCTTTTGATCCTCTTCGAGCACAGTTTCCTCAGAATACGGGCTTAGGGAAGTCTTTGTCGCATCTGTCTCCATGCTTTTGCATGCACTGCATGTGCCGATAACTCGTTCCACACGGCCCATGCATCATTGAAGACTTTACAATACTGTAAAGTCGCGGCTCAGTTGCGGGGTAGGGCAATTCAGCACAAACTACTGAATCAACATCAGCCCCGGTTCGGAACTTGTGCTCATCGTCAAGAATGAGAGCATATTGTGTATGAGGAAGACCACGTTTTTGGAACTCAATGACTCTAACAAAAGCCTTGACTTTTCCTAACACTTGCTTTTTTAAAATGTCATCCATAAATTCTTTCAACTTCAACTGAAACACTTTTACTACTAAGTCAGGGCGATCACATGGCGACTGACCCGGCTTCAAATTGCTTACAATCTCAGGCCACTTTGGGTTGCACGTGAACGTAATGAACAGATCGGGTGCACCAAATTCAGTAACAATAGCCATTGCGTCCTGGTATGCTTGCTGGTAATATCTATCACCTCCAACAAATGTCGATGACAGAATTACAGTTCTCCCTCTTGGTATACCTTGTTCTTGCGCTCTTTGTTCCAAATGTTGCTCGAGCCCAACAAAACAATCAGCCTTGAGCGTTTTCTGATTCAGCCTCTGCCACAAAAGGCGCTGCGCTCGACTTTGACCCAGTTGTCCACCATAAACTGCTGGAACAACCTGCCTCCATACAAACACGGATTGAAAAAGTCTCTTCTATCCGCAATCATATATTGAATCCACTGCATATTGGTCACGCGGGTTCGGCTGCCGGTGGCAGCTTCGTAGCTCATTTCGGGATTCCAGCCAAATCCACCATTTACGAAGAACAGTGGATATGACATGGGAGTGCACATAGCGTTGGTCGCATTCAAACGGGTTAAATCGCGACCTCTAGGATGCATCATAATCTCAGCAGGCGGAGGATTGTCATTGCCATCGGGGCTAACAAACACAAGCCGCAACTTCATTGACACGGGGTAAGTTGTACCTGTTTTGATCAGGCGCATTGATGTTGAACAGAAGTTTTATTTCTGGCACACGTGCGTTTTCACCAGACGCAGCAAGTGCTTCTTGTTCAACCTCATACATCATTCTGTACGCTTCCACAAATGGGTTGCAAGTTCTCATTAACGTTTCAAGATAAACATTAGGTTGCGATCAATTGCTCGATCTGCCGTGGTTCGCGCGTCAACAGCTTCATTCGTATCCATAATGAACAGTTGACCATAAGAAGGACGCGAGTTGACACCACCATCGCTTATTGCGGCCAAATTCACAACGTGGTGAATCTGTCCTTGGATCTTGTACACATACGGTCCGCTGTTAGAAAAATGTTCCATTTTTCGCATTGACAGACACAAAACCCAGTTTGCCATTGTACCGCCTGATGTTCTCGTGAAACACTCTTTCTTCCCTTTTGTCTGGATGCTCTCGCATTAATAACCTTCTCAAATACTCAGGAAATTCTCGAAATTTGGTCATGTCAAGGCTGACTTTTCCAAGTGAGCAGCAGTCATTGAACGTTCCGTGATTTCGAGAAATCACTTCACAGGCAAAATGCAAAGGCCACATGCCGTGCAGGCCACGTCGAGGAGGCCGATATCATGAGCATCAACCACCCTGAACGCGCCTGGCAAGACACAGGGTTTGGCCACGTCGCTCTGTTACTCGTGCTGTATGCGTTGAACGCACTGCTTGCAAACGCCCATTTTGACTTTCACCGTCTTCAAGAGACCGACGATTTATCGATCTGACGCGTTCACTTTCCAAACGATCAACTCGATTCGCCGGTTGCTCCTGTGCTCTCTGACTTGCGTGCCTTTCAGCATCAGCCTCAGTTCGCTGCATTCTTTCTTGATGAGTCTCAATTAATCGACGTGCAGATACGGACGCCGAAACCTCTCTAATCTGGATCGTCGTTCTTCCGTGGACTCCAGAGATCTGCGTTCAGCAAAACGCTGCCGCTCCCGCTCCAATCTGTCAGATAGCGCTGATGCAGTCGCAGGATCCTGCGACTTGCCGCTGCGCTTCGCGACGTTCACGATCGTTCTCATTTCTGCGTCTCTTTGCTGCGTCGTGCTCTTCGGAAGTCAAGTTTTGCCTCCTAATACGACGCCTCACGTTGCGCGCAGAGTCGGACTGAACTCGACTACTCACAGGCGCGTCCATGATTCCAACTGACCCACTATTGCCTGCCGAAGCAGGACTTTCCACTGTAACACACCAGAACCAACAGTAACCTCTTCTTCCATCACTCTCGCACTCTCAGCTCTTCCATTCATCTCACTGAAGCCTGCCGAAGCATGACCATCACCAAAATTACCACCTGCCAAAACAGGACTTGCTCGGTTGCCTACTAAAGTAGGACTTGCTCGGTTGCCTACTAAAGTAGGACTTGCTCGGTTGCCTGCCGAAGCAGGACTTGCTCGGTTGCCTGCCGAAGCAGGACTTGCTCCGCCTACCGAAGTAGGGCTTTCTCCGCCTGCCAAAACAGGGCTTGCTCGATGCAAGGGGCCTATACCTCCCCCTTGCTGAGGTTGCAGAGACTCCATTGTCCCTCTCTGCTGGGACTGTTCTCGCTGGAGTGCTTGCAGTTGGCCTCGTCGCAGCACGGAAGACCCGACGCCCGTTGACGATAAGCGGCGTCAGCACGGGTGTCGGGCGGGACGTCTCAACGGCTGCTCTGGCGGTGTTCTCGGCGGCTTCGGCGGTGTTCTTTTCCACGGTTCCAGCGGCGTCGGTCTTCTGCTTCGTTACGGCTTCGTTAGGCTTCGTCGTTTTTTCCATTGTTGTGATGCTTCTGAAGCAGCAAGTCGTTAACATGAGAACTGTTGTATGATTTTCGCTCTTTTATCTAAAGTGATCTCTTTAGATAAACAGCGAAAATCATACGACTGTTGTTCAAAACCCACGCAACATCGGTTTTGTTGCTCACGCCAAGTTCGAAATTTATCAATAATTGTCGCCCAGTCCACTTCCCTTTTCCGCTCAGGCATATTGCGGCGAAATCGCCTTATTCAGTTCTAAAAATTTGTTTGGCGCATCTATTTTATAACAAAAAACAGCAAACAATCAACAATGAACAAAATCTTAGCGCTTCAAACTCTTCAGATCAAATTCGTCGAATGGTTCCGGGCCTCCGATGAAATGTTCAACTTCGAGCAGGCCTTCGTCGGCAAGCTCAATAACGAAGGCTTCATCTAAATTGTGCAACATAAAAAACATGGTTTTTAAATTACATAAATCCACCTATGTGTTTAACGAATCCGTGAGACACTTTTACGTAATCGAAAAGATCCGCCTCGAATTCTTTCTTCGAACGGAACTCAACTGCGAATTTCTTGTCCGTAAAAATAGTGCAGAAATGTGGTCCCATCTTCGAAACTTGTTGAGCTGCGTACGCCTCAAAACCTACAAAAACATAAGTCAGTTTAAGCATGCTAAAAAAGTAAAGAAACACTTACTGATTTTTTTATGCAAAAATTTCGGGATATCTCTTAAAGATACCTTCGGAATTTCCACAGTTGTTTCGGCATCTAAGTAGATTTCGGACAGTGGTGAAGCCTTGAGTTCGATTCTATGCGCGGAGCCCCTAGCATATTGAACTTCAGCGCGTCCGACCTTAAGGTGCGTAACAACCACTTTCTGGTACTAAATATACTTTAAACTATAAAAACAGAAGCGTCATAACGCTTACTTCCTTTCCATCAAGCGCTTTATGAAGCCGATCGGCTTCGTCTTCCCACCCCAAAAGGGTACAACAGTCGCCGTCTCGATCTTGTAGCAGCACCTTTGTAACCGGCTTTCGGCCCGCCGTCCGGTAGCAGCTCACGGTAACGATTCTAGCGGCCACCTTACTAAACCGTGCAAATTATAGGATTCGATGAGATTTGCATCGCTTACGCCATTTTGCTACCAATCGATAAATCTCCGAACGCTGAGAGTTTCTTCGGGAAGCGGGACTTCTTTTTTCCAATTTCCTCTTCTGCATCCGCAGCTGGACGTTTGGACGACTTCAGAAGAGTGAGCTTTTCCGTCGATTCCTCGATTGCCTTCTGATTGACTTCGTCTTCCACCAAAGGTCTAGAACACATGTGACATTCCGGACACTGCCCTTATACGTACCTTTCCAAACCGTCGAACTCTGGGTCCTTCAATGGGCGAAAGGCGTCCGCTGGCTCCGACATGTTTGACATGCCAAAACGATGTAGCTAGAGGAGCTGAAACAGCAAGTCGGCTTAAACATAACAGAAGAAACACGCCTCCGTTGCTTGCGCACGCCACGTCTACCTCCTGTTGCCTTCCGTGCGGCCAAAAAATTCATTAACATTCAAATACCCGTGCAATTTTGCACCTGCCGCTGCGAAAGCCACTCGGAACCGCGGCAAACAGCACCGCGCACGGCGTCAAAACATCAGCTTCACGACAAACAGAGCGAAAATAACTCGACAATCCTCAAGCGAACGCCAAAATGCCCGGAAATGCCTGAAGTATGCCTCAAAATGATCAGTTTTGCCCAAAACGATCACCCATCAACAGCCAACAGCAGCAACGGAAACAACACCAAATCCTCGAAATCGCCTCAAGCATGCGCGCAAAACACGCCGAAGTCCACAATTTTGCCCTTGCCGCTGTGAAACCACTCCGAACCGCGGCAAACAGCACCGCGCACGGCGTCAAAACATCAGCTTCACGACTTCTGCGTGCCAAAACAGCCGTTCCACCCGCAAACAGCACCAAACATTCGAAAGCGCCTCCAATCCATCGGCAAAACGCCCGAACTACATCGCCGTATCGCTTTTGTCACTCTCGCGCACGCAAAAATTTGAAATTCACCGATCGTCGTCGCCCCGCATACTCCCATTCCCCGCTCAGGCACATCGCACATCGTGCCGGGACCACAGGGACCACGCGTGCAAACAGACAAACCCCTTCGTTCTGCCTTTTAAGAGTAGAATTTCCAGGCTTCACTATGGACGAGCATCTCTATTACGAAACAGCGGAGATCGTTAACCGTACGCTCTCAAAAGAGCGCAATCTGCGAACGCTCGTCTACGCCAGTTCTTATGGAGTAAGTAAATAAACGTGATTTTCACCTCAAATATCTCATTTTTTGCCTTTTCAGAACAAGAAGAAGCTGCTGCGCCTGTGCTGCGAAACGCTGAAGTACCGTCATTACTTGGAGAAGCTGATGAAGCAGCCCGGCGTGAGCGATTTGCTCCGCGAGAAGGCGATCCAGAACAACAGGACACTGCTTTCGATTCTGCTCTATGAGTACGTGATCGGGAGCGCGTTCCGTCTGGTGCCAAGGAGATTCGCCATCGCGATCACGACGAATCAGAAGGCGATCAACGCTGCGGTGAGTTTTGAATGCGATTTTGGGGTTTCAGGGAGCGACCGATCTTTAAGAAATGAAAAGCTGAAAATGGAGATGCAATTTGAGTGTTTGGGGAGGTCTAGACGTGTGTCTGTCTGTCTTGCGTTTAGGAGTGTCTAAATTTGATTATTTTGAAAAAGGAGCGATGACAGACTGTTCGGTTTTGGGTTGAAAAGGTTCAAAACCGACCAGTTAGTGGAGTGGTCTGGAAAGTTTGAAATATTTTTTTCAGAAAATCTGGTGCGGGTTTTGTATCAATGTTGTCTAGAAGTGGCGTTTAGAAAGCGACCGGTTATGAAGCCCTAAAAAGCTGAAAATGGAGGTGAAATTCAGTTTTGGTTGGAGTCTAGACATGTGTTTGTCTGATCTGATTAGTGAAATGTCTCAATTGAGTCATTTTGGATGAAAGAGTGAAAGAAGACCGTTCGATTCTAAGGTTGTAATGATGGGAACCGACCGGTCATTTGTATGAGAATTCAAGGAATGGCTTGTTGAGATAGTCTGGCCAGTTCGCTTCGAATAGCGTCTAGACATCACGGTTCCTGAATTCCAACCGTTTATTGAGCCAAAATGACATTTTTGGACAGTCGTTCATACCATTTTATCTCACCAGTGTCTAGAAAAGTCAATAACGGCGGTTTCTTGAAGACCGGTCGGTTTCTTGATTGCGACCGGTCGTCGTTTTTGGTCAAAATGACTTTCACTTTGACTGTCAGATCCTGTTTGTGGCACAAAAATACCGATTTTTGTATGAATTAGACACTTTATTAGACACTGTTTGTAGCCCAATCTGCCTCTCTTAGGTCGATGAATTGAACCGTCGCGGAGAAGGCTACGAACAAGAAGAAAAGCAAGAAGAGCCTGTCCAAATCCCTCGCTACGCCCGCGTCAACGCGATCCGCTGGACGATGGAAGAGGTCGAAGACGCGCTCTCCAAAGAGAATTGGGTGCTGAAGCAGATGGAGGACGGCGAGTCGCCTGAAGGATTCAGAAAAGCCGTCGTCGAAATGACTGAAGAACTAGTCTACTTCGATCCGCACATCGAATTTCTGCTCGTTTTCCACCCCAACACGCAGCTTCACAATTATTGGATGGTCACCGATGGGTATTTGATCTTACAGGATAAGGTAAAAACGCTGTTTTGAGCTGTTTTAAGGGTTCATTGTTTAGGCCAGTTGTCTGCCAGCCTTCCTAGCCAATCCCGAGCCCTACACGCAAGTATTCGACATCTGCTCAGCTCCAGGAATGAAGACCTCACATCTGGCGGCGATCCTGAACAACCAAGGCAAGGTTTGGGCGATCGACAAGGCGAATGACCGCTTCGAGGTCATGAAGACGATGTTGGACCGAGCCGGAGTCAAGATTGCTTCGCCGTTCTGTGGAGATTTCTTGAAGCTCGACATGACCGACAAGAAGTTCAAGAAAGTGAAGACGGCGGTCGTCGATCCGCCCTGCAGTGGGTCCGGAATCGTCAAGCGGATGGACAATTTGCTGGGAGTGGAACCGAAGAATCACAAGCGATTGAATGGTCTTCATAATCTGCAGGTGACTATGAAGAGACAAGTCTGGTTGGTTAGGCAGCTTAGAGAAGGGCACACTTCAGACACTCCAGACAAGTGAAGCGGTCGATTTTGCTGGTTTCAGTGCCTGTCTAGACTCATTCTGCTGTCTCATTCTGATAATGTTGTCTAAAAGGGTTCATTTTCGATGTGTTAAACCTGCGAACCGGTCGGTTTTTGACCAGACAAATTTTCGTCTTTAAACCGCTGTCTAGATTTCGGGAAAAGGCCATGTTGACCTTTTCGCACAGATCTGACCAGTCGTGCCTCACCAGATCTTATGCAATTTAACTGTAAACATTCCAAATTTCAGGTAATGATCCTAAAACACGCCCTAAAGCTGCCCAACCTGGAACGCCTGGTCTACTCGACCTGCTCGGTGCATGAAGAAGAAGACGAATCGGTGATCGAAGAAGTCGTCATGGACCCGGAGTGCGGCTTCGAGCTGGAAGAAGCACTGCCGTCGTGGAAGAACCGTGGATTATCGAAGTTCGAATTCGGGGAGAAGTGCCTCAGAGCCGACCCGAGGACGGACCTCACCAACGGCTTCTTCGTGGCTGTTTTTGTCCGGAAACAGCAGTGAAGTTTTGTTGATTTTTGTTGATTTTGTTGTTACTGAATTTGAGATGTTGTTATTGTTATCGAAGATATGAAAGAGGTTGGAAACATCTGTTTTCTCAGGATCAGCGAAATGGAAAACATTTGTTTTTGACATACAGAGATCAATTATGTCATAAGAACTGCGGCAAGTCATAAATTTTCGCTTAAGAGAACTACTCCACGCAGCTATGAGCACGCAAAAGCGAAAACGGTTCTGCAATTTGGGCGTCGTCTGTTAGATCGTCCTGTGCCCCTTAAAGAAGGGTTGAGGCACCTGCTCCTACCACTGACGGAAGTCACCCTCTTAGCCCTCGTAATAGGATTCCGGTGCGCACGGGGGGAACCGCTTGGCGGCGGTCAATTAGCCCTAGCAACTGAACTCTAGTGGCAACCAAAGACGAAGGCAAAAGTCAACTTCATTCAAGCGAGGCCGCCGCCGCAGTCCTCTGAGTGCAAATAAGCCGCGCGCAGGATGGATTTGGCGCGCACTCGATCGTGTCGCGCCTATTGTCCATCTGTCTTGTACGCGCGTCCCCTTTTTGCCCTCGAATCTCCGCTGCCCATCTCTCTTCCCTTCCTCATCGTTGCTGTTGTAGCGCTATGGAACAGGTTGATTGCGTTACCGGCGACGGGCAGCGACGGAGGATCGTCCGTCGGTGTCCAGTTTGGGCGGCGATTTTAAGTTTTTTGCAGATTATTTTTTGGCGATGAGTGGCGGGTCGTGTTGATGGACTTGGTCGAGCTCTAGAGAGGATTATGGAGTTGGAACGTGGTCGTTACGTAGGATGGGGTTTCGCGTGACGAAATTCAGGAGTTTATGGAACATAATAATATGAATTTTACGGGGGAGTTGAGTTTGGAACGAATCATAGGGTGACGAAATTTCGGGTTTAAGAATTTATTAATGTAGAATTTGTATGACTTTGTGTTTTTGTCTGCTTTGGCGTTCAACCAGCCCCACAATAATCCGATCACCGATCTTCACCTCACCCTCACACCTCATGTTTTTCAGTCGCCAGCACCCCAGTTTGCACCAGCTGACGGCTGTTTTCTTCCAACGCGTTCTCAAAAAGGCGCCCACGAACAGAAGGTCAACTGCGCAATTTGAGGAAATTCCGTTGATGTTTGCTGACAGTCTCCTTCTCAATCGCGGCCACTCCCAAACGACTTCATTTTTTGAGGACGAATCGATTAAGTCGACGCGAACGTCTTTGTCGTGAGTGACCGCTGAGGGTTGAGATGACTTTGAGGTGTTTGTGTACGTGTCTAAGCATTTTTTCAAATAAAATTTTATCGACCAAATCTACGAAAACATCAAAAAATCTTGAATTTCTCCTTATTCCACGATATCCACAATTAGCTTCTTGAGAGACTTATACATCGTTTTGCTGTTCCTAGCCACGTCCCGCCCTAGAACGCAGAAGCTTTTTTTGAGCTTTTTGAGGTCCTCTTCCCATTGAGCGGGAACCTTGTTTTCCTTATCTTCTTCATGCTTGGCTTCATGAGTCGCACCTTCCTCTGAGGCTTCATCCGCAGTTTCAGGCTTTTCTTTTTTTTCTTCAATCCACTCGCGCTCCGTCCCGTATTCTTTATCCCAAGCTTGCTCCCACAACGTCTTAGGATCGCTTGTAAGAGCCTCGGAAGGGGTCTCAGAAGTCTTGAGACCAGATTCGGGGCTACTAGTCAAGATAGAATTGAACACAAACTCGCTCATGCTGGCTGAGTCGCCCGTCCAGCTGATGTCGCTGTCATAGCTGGTGAGGTTGACGACGCGACCTTCGTTCTTAGAACGTCGTTTGCGGAAGAGGGAAGGTTGGCAAGAGGTGTTTTGGGCGCAGTGCAACAGAGCGAGCATTTTGAAAATTTTTAGTTAGTTGATAGAATTATAAGATAGAACCGCACACCTTATATGAACTGGATAGGAAGAACGAAGCAATGCCAAGCGATGCTAGGATAAATCTCTTTTAGCCATCTGAACAGTTCAGAATTGTACGAAAAACCTAAACGAACCGAGCGCAGTTTGAAATTAAAGTGGTCAAAAAAAGTTTAATTGAATTGAGCATTTCGCGATCCGCAGCACAATGGCCATTCTGACCTTCAAACGTTCTCAGGTGCCTTACGAACAAAGCCACTTTTAACTTTCCTAAAAAACCACTTTAAACTTAACAAATTTAATTCAAAAATAAACGCTTTCAGGTGCCTTCAAAATAAAACAATTTTAGGCTAGAATTGGCTAAAATTGAAAAACAAGGCTGAAATTGCGCCGTCGCTGTATATCAATCTATAAGTTTTAACGAATTTGGTTTGTACGCTAATTCAAGGACCATTTTTTGTCGCTAAAGTCCCTCCAGCGTTTTCAGGTTTCATCATACATGGGCACCTGGGAAAATAGTTGGACCACCACTGACTATGGAAAAAAGTAGGGATGTAGTGTGTAAGCTAAACAGCACGTTGTTTAGACGTCTGAAAAACATCTTCAAGGACTGATGGGTGCCGGGTAGATCGAGAGGGCCTGTGGCTGATAATACTGTCGTACCCAATTGCGCTGTTCATATCAATTCATTTTTTGAATTTGAACTAAAATTTTTCCTGAGGGATTTAAGCGTGTTGCAATTTTACGCGACACCAATTAACCCGGATTTAACATTTGGAAACGCGACTTTTGAAGAGGGACACTTGTAACCGTCTGTCGATCAAAGAGACATCCGCCCTACGCTTCTCGGGTTGTCCTCTTCTTGTTCTCGCGCTAGGAATATTTGTGCAATGAAGAGAAGACAGTCGTGAACTGCTCACTGTACTATTTCGTGTTTGCTGCTTCTCACACGCGAGGTTTTATAATCTGGCGATATCCAACGTCCCTGTTATCTCCGAAATTCTAATCTCGAAATCCGTTTTTAACTTCTAATTTAAGAACTTAAGTTGAACATTGATAGCTCAATCTAGTGATCTAATTACGAAGATTCGATGGGACCTCTTACGTGACCTTTCTAATTCCATACCTTTTGCAAAAACGCGAATTTCACTTTGGGAATAGGTTAACGAGTCCGACAAGGAGACCTTCGCTGGTTCACCCAATTCGCGCTGCCACCATCTCTTTTCATCGCCGTTCGTGTCTTAATTGAACGCTCTGCAATTAACGGAAACTGTGACCTGCACGTCATTGAAAGCAGAAAACAGCTGACGCGCGGGAGATCCAGGTGTGCTAATCCTTCAGCCGTAGCGCTTATTTCTAAGGTTTCTGTTAGAGGTGATTTTGGCTTTAATGATTTGACATAAGAGCGCTATCCTCTATTAAACCTATGCCCCTGCCTAATAACAAGCCCCTTTGAGTCCATGACGCCTTCTTTGGCCTTTTGACAACCCGCGAATTGTGTTCTCAGATGACCAACCAGGGACTAATACACACTTGCGGTTGGGTGTCGCCGATGGTGGTCGTGGTGACCCGGGACAGTCGCAGATTCGCTTTCTAAGTCGGCTCGGATTGTTTGCTTTCGTGTGAGACTCACGGGAGGAGAGCATTGTTTTTCTATTCTCTCCTACTGGACACACGTGTAATGGACGCGCTTTTGAAAGAACGTTTTTTGTTGTTTTGAGAAGGCGTGGGAGTTGCGAAACGCGAGTGTTTGCTTTTGACGAGTTTTAAAGTTTGAACCGTGAATCAGAACGTTTGTTTAGGAGTTTAGAAGTTCTTTTTGTAATTTAAAATTCAATTTAGAAATGAAAAAATCGAAAACAACGGAAGTTTCCTTCAAACACCTTCAAACACTTGGCACGATTTTTAGAATTAAAAAATTTAATATTTTGTTTTTCAATTTTTGGAATTTAAACTGCTTGTGTTCCAAAAAACCCACTTAAGCAATGCTTACCTTTCTATTAGCCTAAAAACAAGGCTTCCGGCTCCGATAAACGCTTTTGATCGCATGACATTTCCGGAACGGGCATTTCCGGGACAGGCGGCTTTTGTTTAAATATTAAGGCTCACAAACTAATTTGTAATGTCATATGATGGGCCAGCCAGCCTGCTATTCCTGCTGTTTGAAAGAGGTAGCCTCGAGACTACTACCTTGCGGATCGCGAGGAAGTTCCCAACAATTATGAGGAGTGCAGGATTTTCTTTGCGGGAACCTTGGAGTGCAGTCGCAAGCAGTGAAAGTCAGTCAAATCAAGTCAAAATCAAGTTTTACACATTTTTAGTTCTTATCAGTAACAAAATTTTCAGCTGTTTGGCTGTTCTGTCAAAAGTTAGTGTTCTCGAAAACCGGTTTTTTAGCTTGAGTCTTGTCTTGATTTAAATTTAACGTTATGTTTTAGCATCTTAAAAACGCTGAATTTCATAAATTTTTCAGCGCCTGCGCCTTATTAAAATGTTAGCAATTTCTGCTCGTAATAATGCTTAAGCCGTGAATCAGAGTGCTGAATTTGTTCTAAATTTTGTAAGTAATTTTACAGCGTTCTAGTAAACTTATTTGCAACGTTTGCCCATTGTTTTTCCGTTCTAAAATTTAAGAAAATTTGGTTTTAATTTTATTGGTTTGAAACGATTTGCACAAAATATCAACAGTTGATATTTGCAACATACTCTTAAGATGTTTGCATTTCCTGTCGTCTCCTTTCATTCATAAATTCCAAATTCTTCTTCTCTCAGCTGCGTGCACACCCCAAACACATTCCTAAAACCGATACACAACTCTCACGACTCCATATCGTTCTTCGAATTAACGACTTGAATAAATATTTGTAAAGCGCGACCTGCGTAGCATGCTCTCGGACCGCTTCAGGGCTTCACGGTTGATAAGAGTTGCCCTCAGCTCGGACGTCGTTTCGCCCTATTCGGTTTTAAACTGACGACGACGATGACGACAAAAAACGCGGTCGCTTGCGCTTTGGTGCGGCGACGGTCCGCAACGGGCCGCTTATTGTATGCATACTTTTATGTTTGTGACTCACTCAGCAGGCGCACCTATTTCGCTACTTTCCTGTTTGATTTCAACACCGCACATTCCCTCTTCCTCCTATGAGGGAGAGACTCCTGACAATCTTCGTCAAATTGCCGCCGTATTTGGATTGCGAATGGGGTCGCCTCGATCGTCTAATTGAGCTGCTATCGATCGATTTTTTGACGTCGCAATTGATTGATTTTATGGTTTGGAATGCCGCTGATACGATAGATAATGGGCTTAAGAAGTGGGTGCAGGCAGAGGTGCGAAGATGGGATTCTGTGAAATGTGTCAGTTTTGGATTAAGCTGAGGGGTCCTCAAATATTTGTTCTTGAAAGAGTGGATTCTTTACGTGGAACGAATGACTCACACGTCACAAGACAAATCTCTTATCTCTAGTTTGAAATTTATAAAATGGATGTTTAGTTTTTGGTCTTAGGCTTGTTTTTGAGCACAGAGTTACGAAATAGGGGGCAAAGTACCAAGAGAAGAGACAAACATACACACGAATTTTTGCATAAATTAGCGCACAGGGATAGGAAACTGTGGATGACAAAGTGACACTTGTTCTCGCATTGGAAAGAGCTGTTGGTCGGGAATATATACTTAATTCTTGGTGTTACGAAATTTGGCAATTTTTAACTGTATCGGCATTGTGACCTCAATAAGATTCTAATTTCGAGGTTTTGGTATGTTTCAAAGCTTTACAGCAATTGTAATTTTCAGTAAAGTGGGCTAATCTCCCGTGTATTTGCGATTTACGGCGTCAGTCCACTCGACTCGCCTACGGAGCAACCACGGGGATAGGAATCCTTATCGGATTAGCGGAATCGCGTTCGTTTTCGGCGTATGTATATCGATGTTGATGTTGATTCAGTTCTGAGAAGCCTGTAGATGACGCGAAATGAGATTCGCAACGTGTAGCGCTTGGCCTCAGGCTGTAGAACGCTTCCATTGATACGACCTTAATTTGCGCTTGGTTTGTTCGGTTAGATGCTTTGCTGACGTTTTGCAGACCCAGGTTCGACCCCGCCTGGAATCCAATCTATTTTCAGTTTTGTAGCTTTCGTTTTGTTCTGGGGACGTTTTTCCTCGTTTTCGCACCCATTTTCGTGTTTTCTCCGCGTTCGAAAGCCTAATTTTAGTGCTTTTCCCATCAGACCGAACCTACGACGTTTACCGTGTTAGGCCCAATCGCGCGCTCTACGTTGCCTAAAACGAAATTCGAATTTTCAGGTTTATGCTGCGCACCAGAAGATGATGCTGGACGGCAACACGACCTTGGGTCGGGCCGACGAGTTCCCGCTGGAGAACTACGTGAAAGGGGCCCGCGTGTGGATCCGTGATCCGGAGCTAGTGTGGGTCACGGCGACGATCCTCGACGACGTCAGCTTCAAAACCGTTGCGCTTAAGCTCGAGCGAGAGGATGATGGGGAGGTGAGTGGTTTGGAAGTTTTAAAGGTGGAATTGGCGTGGATTTTTCAGATCATCGAATTGAATTTGTCGAAGGACCCATTTCCGTTTCTGAGAAACCCGGAGATCCTTCTTGGAAAGGACGATTTGACGAATCTCAGTTATCTTCATGAGCCGGCAGGTAAGCAGCGGTTTTGGGGTCAAAAACGGGCACATTTCGGGTTCAAATTTGGGACTATTTTAGGGTCGTTTGAAACAAGATTCGGAGGCGATTTAAGGTCAGAAATGAGGGAGAGTGCGGCTCGAATTTCGGCCGTTTCAGAAGTGAGTTGGGGTAAAAAAACGTGACCAAAAAAGGGTGACGTGAGGAGAATGTAAAGCTTTATATCCCATCCGTTCGGAGGCTGATTTGAGGCCGAGAAACGCTTCAATTTGAGCTTTGTTTGTGCTCAAAATGGGACATGTACAGGTGTTTTTGGTGAAGCGTTAAGCGTCGTTTTAGGACCCCGAAGTGCCATGAAACGGCAGTGAATAAGGTCAAATATTAAGTATTTTTACTATCTTCTGTGCTGCTCACAAGGAGCGGTTCTTACAAGGGAACCTCTCGAAGTGTCATTTTCAAATCAAGCTGAAAATTTGTGAGCAGATAGATCTCCACGCGCTGATTCCGAAAATTTTGCCTGCCAACGCGAGATCTAAAGTGCCTAAAAGGGCATGTCTAAAACGGGAAAACCGACCGCTCAGCAGCCGCCCACCAGGATCAAATGGCTCCCGCCTGAGACTGAAATGACTCCTGTCTGGCGCTGCAAGTTGCGTCTCGTCTGCACTTTGCTCATTTCGCCTCAGCTCAATTCTACGTTTATTCACAAGTGTGAGCTATCATGATGCACACAATACGAGCTTCGAAACAATGCCAACTCATTATATAAGAATTTTTTAGGACTTGAAATTTTGACCATTTCTGAAAATTTTGATCACTTCTTGGCCTCTATTTGGGTGACCATTTTGAAGTATTCACTGTCTTGAAATCATTAAAAAATGCCTGAAAGGGGGCGAATTACAACGCTACTTAGGGATCAGTTCTTGGCTTTGTTCCATTCATCTAAGGGGGTCAAAACAGGTCCAGTTTAAAGCCCTTGTTTTGGGCACTTTTGAAGTCAATTCAACGCACTTTTAAGGTCTGACTCAGCCCTGATTCTCCCCCATTCCAGTGCTCCACAACTTGCGGTACAGATTCGAGAAGCGCGAAGCGATCTACACGTACTGCGGCATCGTCCTGGTGGCTATCAACCCCTACGCCGACTGCTCGCATCTCTACAGCGACGAGGTGATCCGCGTGTATCGTGGTGTCGGCAAACAAGTCCGCGAATTGGACCCCCACATCTACGCGATATCCGAAGAAGCGTATTATGATTTAAGCGAGTATGGAAAGAACCAATCGATTATTGTGAGCGGAGAATCTGGAGCCGGAAAAACCGTTTCCGCGAAGTTTGTCATGAGGTAATGAGTTCTTATAGTTGTAAGCTGAATCTAAGAGCAAGTTCAGGTATTTCGCGAGCGTGGCCCACTCCCAAAGGCGGAAAAGCGGTCCTGGAATCGAGGACAGAGTTCTCGCATCCAATCCGATCATGGAAGCGATCGGAAACGCGAAAACCATCAGGAACGACAACTCTTCGCGGTTCGGAAAATTCATCCAAATCAATTTCTGCGAGAGATTCGCTATTACGGGGGCTGAAATGAAGACCTACCTCTTGGAGAAGTCCAGGCTAGTGTTTCAGGTAAGATAGGAGCTTCTGTGTGTTCTACACGGTCATTTCCAGGCCGGAGGAGAAAGAAATTACCACATTTTCTACCAGATGTGTGCCTATGCTGACCATGAACTTTTACTACCATTTACATTACGTAAGTTGGGATTCTACGGTTTTCTAAGGTTGGTAGATCGTGTTTAGAAGAAGCCGACGACTACGCCTACATAAACATGGGCGAAGCGAACGAAATCGAGGGCGTGGACGACCGAGCGGACTTCCTAGAAACCGTGAAGGCGTTCGAGCTGCTAGGAATGTCCCGCGAGCAGCTGAGCGACATCTTCCGGCTTCTTTCGGGCCTTCTCCTCTTCGGCAACATCGATTTTGCCACAGGTCCCGGCGACGGCTCCACCGTGGACTCCCGAAGCGCGGCTACCGTATCCAAACTCTGCTCGGACTTCTACCAGATCGATGAACGCGGCCTGAGCACGTGGCTAACGGCTCGAGAGATCCGCGCGGGTTTGGACGTGGTCAGAAAGCAGCTAAACGAGCAGCAAGCCACGGCGAACCGCGATGCCCTCTCCAAGATGATCTACGCGTCCTTATTTGCATGGATCGTGGACAAGATCAATGCGTCGCTGAGGGAAAAGGACGCGAAAAGTTCCTCGAAATCCAGGGCGAAGCTTGCGGCGCAGAGATTCATCGGCGTCCTGGATATCTACGGTTTCGAAACGTTCGAAGTGAACAGTTTTGAGCAGTTCTGCATCAACTATGCCAACGAGAAGCTTCAACAGCAGTTTAACCAGCACGTTTTCAAGCTGGAACAGGAGGAATACGTCCGGGAAGAGATCTCCTGGGTTAGGATCGATTTCTACGACAACCAGCCCTGCATTGACCTCATTGAAGGACGTCCTGGAATCATAGATTACTTGGATGAGCAGTGCAAGGTAGGATACGGTAGATTACGGTAGGTTTTGAGTCTAGATTGTTGCAGATGGTGAGAGCGACCGATGCGGATTGGCTGAACCAGCTCCGGAACTGCAACACGATTAAGAAAAGGGAGCATTTCGTGCTGCCCAAGTTCAAGGACCCCTCGTTTATGATTCGCCACTTTGCGGCGGACGTAAGCTACCAGATCGACGGCTTCCTGGAGAAGAATCGGGACACCGTCAACGAGCAGCTGCTGGGAATCGTGTGCAACAGCGATTTCTCCTTCTTAAAGGAAATTTTGGGCGACGTGGCAAGCATGCGAGGTGGCCAGAGGAAGAAAACCGTGTCCTGCCAGTTTCGGGACTCTCTCAAGGAGCTGATAGTCGTCCTGACCTCCACGCGACCCCACTACGTGCGCTGCATCAAACCCAACGACGACAAGGAACGCTACTGCTTCGAACCCAAGCGCGCGATCCAGCAACTCCGCGCCTGTGGCGTCCTGGAAACCGTTCGGATCTCCGCAGCAGGATACCCTTCAAGATGGAGCTACGAGGACTTTGGCAGGAGGTACAGGGTACTGTACCCAGAAGGCAAGGCGATGTGGAGAGATCAGCCTAAGAAGTTCGCGGAGAGGGCGTGCCACAAGTCCATCGAAGAGGACAAATTCGCCCTAGGAAAAACGAAGATTTTCTTTAGGACCGGGCAGGTGGCAAGGCTGGAGCGGCTGAGGCAAGATACGCTTTCAGCGTCGGCATTGAAGATCCAAACGACGTGGCGAGGATTCGTGCAGAGGAGGCGGTACCAGCAGCTCAGGAACAACGTGCAGATCATGCAGGCCGCCACGAGGGCTTTTCTGGCCTTCCGCCGCATCAAATATCTCCAAATGCACCGCGCGGCCATTTGCGTCCAAGCACACGTCCGCGGTTTTCTGCAACGGCAACGCTACGAGAAGCTTCGCGCCGCGTGCACTGCGATCCAAGCGAGATTCCGCGGCTCCCTCGTCCGCGCATGGTTCAACAAGCTACGTTACGAGAAGAAGGCGATCATCATCCAGAAATACTGTTGGCTCGTTCGAAGAGAGCAGATTGAGCGCATGAAAAAGATCGTTATGGTCCAGTGCCAAGTGCGGAAATGGCTCGCGAAGAGGCGCCTCAAGGAGCTTAAGATCGAGGCTAAATCTGTGGGTCATCTACAGAAGCTGAACCAAGGCTTGGAGATCAAGATCATTTCGCTGCAGCAGAAACTCGACGTTCTGGCGGCGGAGAACCATAAATTAAAGGACAAATGTGCCGTCGATGCCGAGAAGATTAAGGTCACCAACGCGGAGCTGCTTTCGGACAGGTATTTCACGTGTTTTCACGCCAAAAATGACCAAATTTCGCGTTTCAGAGAAGAGCTCGAGGTGCTCAGAGCACAGGTCGCGACGCTAGAGGAGAAAAACGCCCAAGCCGTCAAGGAATCCGAAGAGAAATCCAGCGAGAACGCGGTGTTGGAAGCGCGCCTTAAGGACAAAATGGAGGAATTCGAGAAGACTGCGAATGAGCACAAGGACACGCTGGCCGAGATGAAGCACAGAATGGAAGGCCTTAAGAGCAAGCTGGATGCGATGACGGAGGAGAAGATCAAAGCCGAGATGCAAGCCAAGCAGGAATCTGAGAAGCTCAAGGTGGCGGACAGCAACCTTAGCCAGATGCGCGAGCAGCTGCTGCTGAATGCCAGTTTGCTGGATTCGCCTGGCCTCAGCAGAGCTGGATCTATGAGGAGCTCTTGTAATGGATACGGTAAACCTTTTTAAACACCTTCTAAAGCTCAAAATTGACTTTTAGATAGGAACAACTCCCTAGCGCTGATCGGCCCTGACGGTAAAACCGTGGCCATCGGCAACGGGAAGGAGATGAACGAGCTGGAACTGATTTTCGCTCAGCAGAAGATGATCTCCGACCTTCGTTCCACCCTCGAAAGAAGCCAACGCGAAACGGACCGCCTGCAGAACCTCTTGGAGTCCAATATGCTGATGGAGAACCTGGACAAGCGCTCCTCAGTCCGCGCGTACGACGCCCAGAAGGTCCAAGAACTGGAGCTGAACAACGTGAAGATGCGTCAAGATTTGGCGCGCTTAGCAAAGGAGAAGGACGAAGGCGGCGCGAAATCGATGGATTTCGCCCCGATCATTGAGAGGGCAATCGAGGAAAATGACAGGTTTGAGGCTTCTAATCACGCGCAAAAAGTCCAACAGGAAATGAGTTTTAGGCGCCGCGAAGAAAGCGTGGAATTGCGCGCGTTGCTGGCCGCCAGGTTCGAGCGACAAACGGCGTCGCCTTCGATCTCCCCGCGGCCGGATAGTGGTCATTGGTCGGCGAACGGGGCTGCGAGGTCGGAGTCGGATACGTCCGTGAATGACGTCGATGATGAATTGAGCGTTGATCGACAGTACAGACAGCTGAAGAGTCAAGTACAGTAAGTGATTCTTAAGGGTCAAAGAGAGGGATGAGGCACGACCGGTCAGCAGAGGTCGAAAAGGTAGAAGTGAAGCAGTTTCAGATGTCAGACAGGGGAGGTCTGAAACGAGCATGATTTTGGTTTGAAGAGCTGAGGCGACCAGGTCGATCTTGTCTGATCTGGCTAATTGGTCTGACGCACAGAGTGAAGTGAAGTGAAGGGTTCGCAGACTTCTGAGGGTTCATTTTTGGCAAGGTAAAATTCAAAAACCTGTCGGTTCTAGACAATTACGTATCCAGACGTCTGAAATCATGTTTTAAGGCTAATGCAACGCTCGATGGCAGAACGCGACCAAGAAATCGAAGGCCTTCAAACACGCATGAAAGAGCTTCTCTCTCTAGCCGCAAAGGTATGCCCGTTTCTCGTCCTTGTCCCGTCGTTCTCAACTCCCTTTGTGCTTATCTAGAAGCTCACAAATAGTGACGGAGGGAACCGTTTTTGTCTCTTCGGAGTCTTTGAATACGTAATCGGCGTACTGATAACGCTGTTTCTGGCCTTCTTGTTCGGGGTCACTGACTGAAACACACTTAAACGCCTCAAAGAGCCTCTTTTCAATCTTCGAAACCAGTTTTGCAGCGGCGATCCGAGTTTTCGTGCATATTGTGTATTTTGTTTAATGCTACCTCCACCACCACTACGATTCGATTCACCTCACGAGCGAAAGCTTAAAAATACGTGTGACTCTCTGTGATCATACTTGTGGATACGGTAATAGACTTCTTGTGTGCTTTTATGGACTAGGGGATGTTGTTTGTTCAACTGCGAGCTGCTGCTATGGGCTGTGACATCGCGAGGAGCGGTGAAATTGATGCTATCGCGGGGCTTGAGGCTTTGTTTGCTGATGGCGTAAATGGGAGTTAATGTGGGTCAGTAGGGGTGAGTTGTAGGTTGGCGTAGTCTTCGGGTTTTAAAAGGGGCTACCGTAGCGACATTAGCATGGCCAGTCTAGGCTAGTCGCACGGTGAGATTGGGACGTGTCTAGACTGAAACCACTTTTCATTTGGGCAAAGGGACTCTTGGACGATCGGTCGGTTTATAAGCTGTTTAGGATGACCTGCTGAGGCATTTCAGTCTGATTTGCGTGTCTGTGCGAGATCAAATCGATCATATAGCGGGAGCGCATAAGAGACCGATCGGTTTTGGGGTGAGGGTCATGTCTAGACTGCCCTTTATCATTTGGACAGAGGGCTTCAAGCGTGAGTGCGGTTTTGAAATTGTCTAGACCCTTTTTTGAACCTTTCGTTGAAGCTAATTAATGCATTGACCCAACTTTCTCCGATTTTGAAGCAAATTTCGTTCCACTAGCTTCTCCAAACGCTTTCTTGCTGCAATGATGGCGTCTCAGCCTTCTCCCCTGTGACACCTTGACAGCTGACTGCCCCAAACGTTGTTTGCACATTGACGATCCTCGTTCCTCCTCCCCTCGTCCCAACTCCGATCGGAGATGATGGAGCGTGCGACACGTCACGTAGTTTTATGGGTGCAATTTTGCGCAGCAGCGCCCTTTCCTATCCCCTCTGCGAACCCCACAAGCCATCTTCTCCCACTCGGGGAACGGGTTTTCTACGTTGTCTTTATTGAATGAAGAGTGTGAACATCGAACGCTTTGGGGTCAAACGCGTCCATTAAATCGCATCTCCGCGCCTGTGTTGTCATTCCGGTCATCGAAGATGCATAAAAGCAACTTAAACGTGTCCGCCGCTTTTTGTTGTCATTAATATGCATTGCGCTTTCGATTCTCCGTTTTTTCGTGCTTTGCATGGTTTATGTTGCGTGGAAGGGAAATTTGCGGCTTTTTGTTTCGCGGGATAACGGGTTTTGCTGGGGCTGATGGGCATGAAGGGCTTTTGTATCTAGCTGTTTGCAGTTTTATGATTTTTGGCATTCCAGGAGCGTGATAGGCATCTTGGAATAGCGCCATGAATATTACTGACCTTGTCGAATGTCAGAATCACAAAATAGCAGCTAGAGCCTTAGGTTTAATTATCCTGATGGTCCCCGAATCCCTTGAGTACCCCGCTCCCATCAAAAAACTTAATTTAGGCTTTGTTTTTGTGGCTCATAGTCTTGATTAAAAGGACAATCCAATGCTTGTTTGTGCACGCTTCAGCTTCTCATAGCAGCTTTATTTAACCGGTGGCGTATTTTTTCGTTTTTCTAACCAATTTCCTCGCTAACATTGGAAAAGTCGTTTAGATAGATCTTGTGCGTTTTTGTGTGCCTGCATCCCAGTCTGCACCACTTCTACCACGTTTCGCGGCTTCCGTCGGGACCATTTACCACGGGGCCACGAGCTCAGCTGCGTTCCGCTTCTTCTATTCACTCCTTACGGACCCTTTCGTGGTTGACTATGTTCTTGTAAAGCACTTTTCGCATCTGTCATTTTGAGTCTTCGTTGGGAGGTCGCGGGGAGGCCGGTGGGCGGCGCTTCCAGGCTTGTGGACCCCGCATTTCGGTTCCGCTCGCCCTCTTGACTCGGGAAAGAATATCTAGAGTTCTATGGGTAGTTGAAAATGTTGTCTAGTGTCGTGTTTGCACATAAAGTAATTACTGTTGTTCCATTTTTACCTTTGAATGTGTTGGCTGGCGTGACTGCGGCGTATTGGGTCGCGGAGGCTAAAATAAGGCGCCAAGTGGCACGCTGTATCGGGTTTCGGCGAGAGAAACATGTTGGGAAAACAGGGAGGCGGAAATAGCTAATGACAAAACGTTTGGGGTGGGAAGGTTCGATCCTTCATTGTGGGTTTGGTAGGGGAACTGGTTAACCGCTGCGCTAATCCGACTCAATTTATATTAGATGGATGTCGTATACATAGTTCGTCTAGGACGGGCTTGTTTAAAATTAGATCGAACGCTAAAATCAGCTTCCGTCTGGATTTGAGTTTAAGTTGTCTGAAATTTGTAGACCAGTTTCAGACGTCTGATTTGGGCTTTGTCTGAAAGTAGTTTTTCGACCTGTCTGGATCTGAAATTGAGTCTGATTTAAGCCTTCAGGCCTCCTGAGCGTCTATATGACGAATCCAGTCATGTGCAGGCTGACTGGGCCGGTTTTTTAAGCTTGAGCCCGTCTGGGTTCGATTCCGCCTTGAATTCAATGTTGTTTTCTAAAAGTCTTTCGTCTTTTAATTATTTTTTGTCTTTTTCATCATCTTAACACCCCAATGACTTCATTTTTCATCAACCCTTGGCTTGTAAAGAAAAACAAGACATCATTTTCTCCTCCAAAAAAGGATTGTTTGTTCAAAATGTGAAAGGCAAGAGTAATTACGAACTATCGATCCTCCGCTCCCCTGAGGCATCTCCACAGAACCCGGTAATCGATCATCGTTTTGCCTAAGTTCGAAAGAAAGTCGAAAATGAGCCTAAAGTCACTCTAGCGGTAGGGAAATTTGGGGTGACAGCATTAAGAGACCCTACAAGTGCATCCACAATGAATCAATCACCACCGCCGGGCGTTGTCCATCGATCGTCGTCGCAGGTGTGCGCTGTGTCTGGCGCTGTGCTTGTCGCACCACCTAACAGGACAACAGCACACGCGGTAGACCCAACTGGCACCAATTATTTCCCATTTGGGCAGCCGCAGCGACGCAGCAGGGGGACCCATGCGTGACGGTCCGCGCGTACCCGCTGCAAAGAGAATGGGGACTAAATGTTTAGGATTAGATTAGGATCGCGTCTTCAGATTGCCCATAAATTCTCGCCCCCTCATATAAACAAAACGTCCGAGCGCTGTGTTGAGGAGCGGATATTGATCGTTGTGTGCGCGAGAGAAGCGGCTTCTTTTTTGTCTTTTTTGGTGAACCCTGAGGGCTTTAGATTCGGTTTGACAATCGCAAGGCGATGAATCATTTAGGGCAGAGTTTTATGTTTAAAATTTGTTTCGCGTGACATTGGCTTGAGGGATTAAAACTCGTTTGTTTGGGGATGGAAGTGCAGGGAAATCGTTTTTCAAGCGAATTTGGACTTGTTTGCTGTCTAGACGGTCATCAGTCAGGAGGTTTCATTTTTGGCGAATTCCGACCGGTTTTTGGTCAAGATGAGGTTCTTTCGACCGGCTTGTGCCTTAAAAGAGCTCGAAATGAAACTTGGAAAGTCAAACTTCAGGTCTCCTTTTTTGTCTGAACTTCAGCTGTCTAGGCTGGATTCCAAGCTTTTTGGCTGTCTAGACTCTCTTAGCGTCATTTTCGGCTTTTTCCGACCGGTCGCTTTTTGCTCAAAATGAGCTTTTTCTCTCTTCCTAGACATCTTCCTTTTAGACATCATTCTATACACCTCATTTTCGACCGCTCAACCGGTCGGTTTTCGCTCAAAATAACCGGTTTTTCGAGTTTTCCAGACATTTTTGTCTGAAAAACTTGCTTAACTGTCTGGGTTTTTTGGGGTTTGAACCTTACGTTCTCAGACTATTTTTTCGCGCTTTTTCGTGCTTAACCTTTCGGACTCTCTCCCACGTGGCGCACTAATTTCAGAACGTTGATGACGAATTATGTCACTTGCGTTTGATGAGTCTTTTTCGCACATCGGATTAGATGGCAGCGCTGCTAATGGCGATGTAATTCCTTCCGGATTCGTGCTAGATGTGAACCAGAATATGAACGCGAGGCAGCAGCAGAAGAAGCGCAGCTCCTCGATGACCGGAGATTTCTATCAGCTGGCGTTTCCGGCCAGCGATGACGAAGATTATTCTAAGGTGCTTAAGGCTTCCCTCCCCTAATCCCTTCCGCCTGTGTCCACAAATACCCTAATTATGTTTATTTTTAGGCCGACAGCGACCAGTCTTCCCTGCACAACGGCAACGGCGCCTATCTGGTGAATCTGGCGGCGGAGAACCTGTCGCTGCAGGACAAATTGAATCGGCAAACGGATGAGTTGAAGGAGACCCGAGCGCAGCTTCGTGGATACGATTACGGACACGGTAAGTCGACGTAAGCTGATTAAGGGTGTTTGCGAGAGGGTTTAGCGTGTTCTAAAGGTGGCGAAATCGAAGTGTTGATAGAGGAAATGTTGGGAAAACAGATGGAATCAGAAATTACGAATAAAAAATTTGTTGGATAAGGGGGTTTTGGTAACGGTATGGTAAGAGATGGTGTTAACCGCACGAATCAGACAAACATAATAGAGGTGTGGAATCGGTATGTACTTGTCTAAAGCTTGTCTAAACGGTATGTACTGTCACGCTTGTCTAACCGCCTCATTTCCCATGATTTCCGACTGCTAAACCGGTCGGTTTTCGATCGAAATGACCATTTTCGAGACCCAATTTTAGGCACGCTAAAATTCTTAACTGTCTGTGCTCAAAGACCTGCTTCTACGCTTTTTGAATTTGTTTAATGTGACAAAATCGAAAAAATCGAAAGCCAGAATTCTTGTTTTGATAGCTATGTATTCAGATGCGTCATCCGATAGCGGCGCGATCGATTCGCTCCGTTTGGATAGTCTCTCGAAGGAGAACGTCGAGCATTCTGCCCTCCTCGAGGTCTTCAACGTGCCTGAATTCAGCCGAATCCTGATTTGCGACCTAAAGCCGAGGGTGGCCAAGCAGCTGACTCCCTGCCTGCCTGCGTACCTCATGTTGGCTGGATTCAGGTATCAGGATCATGCCAAGGATGAGGAAGGCCTAACGGGCCTATTTTCCACTCTTCATGGCCAGATTAAGGAAACTGTCAATGTAAGTCGATTGCGACGTTTTCGAGGTTTAAGGGTTCATTTTTAAGCGCTCCAATGACCTGGACGTCCTCATCTTGTGGATGGTGAATTCTTGGTCGCTCTTCAACCTTCTGCGCCAGTATTCCGGGGAGAAGAACAAAGAATGGGCGACCGGGAACACGGAGAAGCAGAACGGCCACAAAATGCAGAATTTCTCCGTGGAGCCGATCAGAAACCAGCTGAAGATGCGCATCGACAACTGCTACCAGAAGCTAATGAAAAGCGCCATCGAGCCAGTTCTTATCCCGAAAATCGTGCCAGGAATCCTGCATCACGACAGCGCGGGCGCCGTGATGAACCCTGTGAACACGAAGCTCACAAGGCAGCACTCTAAGGACACAGTCCAGCTTCAGGCTCTTGATGATCTGATAGAATTTGTAAACCTGACCCTTCTAAAGCTCTTCATCCTGATTTTGACGATTTCAGTTGAACATGATCTACACAAAACTGAAGTTCTTCGGCGCCGATCCAGTCCTCATAGGGCAGATCTTCTCCCAGATCTCCCACTGGATCTGCGCGCTCGCCCTGAACCATCTGATGTTTAGAAAGGACCTCTGCAGCTTCGAGAAGGCGATCCAGATTAAGCACAACACGAACGAGGTGTGCAATTGGCTCAATGGAAAGGGCCTCAAGGCCTACGCGGACCATCTGGAGCCGCTGATCCAGGCGTCGCATCTCCTAATGTCCCAGAAGCACGAGGCGAATCTGGATGTCCTGTGTGGCGAGATGACGTCGAGGCTGGGAAAGAAGCAGATTTTGGCGATTCTGCAGCATTATTCGCCGTCGGATGGGTTCGAAGAGGACGCGATCGACTTCAATTTCCTAAGGAAGGTTGGCGACAAGCTCGCGGAGAGGCCCGCGCCTGATGGATCTGTTGGAGGAGGGGTAAGTGAGGGGTTTTGAGACTGAAACATTCAAAATAAGTATTTTGGGGAGCTTCATGAGCAAGTCTGTCTAGAGACGTTACTGTCTAGTTTTTGTATTGGAAGCTTCTAGACGCTTTCTGTCTAAAACGGACATTTTGAGACGAAACCCGTCTAGTCAACCGATGGGAAGTGAGCCAAAACGAAAAATGATGTCTAGAAGCCATTTTTGCTGTGTCTCAAAATCTGAATGATTAAATAAAGGTTTTCCTAAGCATTTTCAACTTTTCAAGGCCTCATTTTCCCATTTTCAGGACCAACTGATCGTCCCCGGCACCTACCTGACGCCCTTCGACGCCCAACCGTTTGTCCACTCCGACTTTCCGCTGGAAACGCTCTCCCTCCCGGCCTGCATCCGGCTGAATTCCGTCTCCCGGTTGCTCTAGAACCCCTCCAACTTATTTATATTCGGTTATTCTACCTGAAGAACGGGTGCTTCCTGTGTATCATTACTGATTCGCTTAAGCTTTTGCCCCACCCACCCTCTGTTCCTAGTCCTTCCCATCTCTCTCCTCCTCTTTCCTATCCACGATTTATCTTTTCCTCGAAGTCGCCGTGCTGAGTCGTTTTCCCAAGGAGAAATCTGACTCAACGCAGAGGCTGGAAGTTCAGTTTGAGAGTATTCTATCCCGCCTTGTACTTGTATGTTGACCAGTTTAATAGATTGATGGAGTTGTATGCATGCGCGATGTGTTTATTAATAAGGAGCAAAGTGTATAAATAGCAGGTAATTCATCAGCGGAGGTGTAACCTTTAAGAAACAGCACTTAACCTAAAAATATGAAAAGCGTGCGTGAAAAATCTGTTTTTGGCTGGGTGCGACAATCTAAAATGCGATGCGAGCGACCTTAATTTGATGCGATTGGTGTATATAAACGCTGAAATTAACAGAAATCAAACACAAGTTCAGCTTCAGCCATGGACTACTTGCCAGTGAATTTTTCGAAGACGTCACCAATCAGTTTAGCGTTCGCGATAGGAAACTGACAGAGCTTTTGGAAACGTTTTCCATGTGGTCTCACGTCTGTGAAAAACGGCTTTAGAAGTGGAAGATTGACATTGAGTTGCACTTTACTGACCAAGAGGTGTACTACTATAGCAGAGGATTCAAAACTTGCGATGGTAGTACATAGACCATTTGATCTCTCGTCATTTGACGCTCGATTTCACGAAATCAAAGATTTCGATATTAGATGGCATAGCTATTTAAATAGCTATGTAAACCCCTGTAGCAAACCCCTGTAGCGAAGCCATTTTGAGAACCATTCAAGAAATTCTTGAAAGCCAGAAATCACGACTTCACTGGCTCTCAATTTTTGACTTTCAGAAGTTTCCAGAGCTTTGCACGAGAATGCTTAAGCGAGCGATGGACGAGAAAGAAGGAAAGAAGACTCTGGTGGACTGGGATGCTGGGAGCCTATTGCAAATCCGCTTAGCTGGAGAAAGGGCTGCATCGTCCGTAATGCATTTCGCAACATTCGATTTCAACTTCGCAGGCGCTGATTCGCTAAAATGATTGCGTTTTGGATTTCGTTCTGTTCAACACTGGTCTGCAGGTTAGGAAATAGAATGTTCCAAGCATTTTTTTCGAGATAAATGAGAACGAAAACACTCAATTTCAAAATTTCGTTTATATGGCCCACGGAAGGGCAGATGATCAACAAGATCTACAATAACAGAATTTACGCTTTCTGACATTCGAGAAGCGACGACTTTGTCAGGTTTCACGCGCCTGCAAAGTCTACGACGAGAAGCCCGAGGTTCAAGTCGATTTTGGCTACGGCACCCTCCGACCCTTACTCCTCTGTCGACGTCAATTCCCTCATAATCCCCTCACCCAGCCTTCCAGCATCCCTCCCAGCCTCTTTGTCGAAGCATCTGTGAACGGACCTGGCTGCAACTTCCGTGCCATCAACATGCTGGCGTCTGGATGCGCGGGTCCTGTCTGGTCTTGATGGATATCCTGGAGTCAGCGGCAAGGATGTGACGTCCGAACGTGAACAACACGGCTGCTTCCACTGTCCTCAGGGTCTTCATGGAGCTATTGGCCGCCCTGGACCTTGTGGAATGACTGGATTTCGTGGTCAGGATGGCATGAACGGAAGTGACGGACTTCCTGGCTTCCCTGGAGACAATATCTATTTTTTTAACTGTTAACATGCAATCACACATTGAACAACACAGTGTATATACTATAGCCATTTCCTTGCCAATCACATTCCACCCATGGACTTCCTCCCCTTCGACTTTATCAAAAACGTGGCCAACCACTTCAGCTTAACCAGTGACGAACTTGAGGCTATTTTCAGCGTCAGCTCAGGTTGGTCTTCGATGGCTGAGAAAAGGCTTCAAAAGCAAAATATAAGCATTTATCTCTACTTTACCTACGAACAGATCTTTTTCCATATTCCAGCATCTAGCAAGACTAAATTTGAGATTTCGTCCTTTGATCCTAAACGTCATGAAGTTGAAGATTTCAGCATTTCCTGTGCTGAACCTGGAAGCCACGACAAAATTTGCTCTGAAGAGGTTTTGCACATCATTTTTGCAATTCTGAAACACCAAAAATCGCTGCTCGATTCGGTCACAATTTTCGATCTTGGGACGATTTTTCAGCATCAATCCTGCACTGCTTCAAGGGTTCTTGACTCGATCCAGGGAGCAAATGTTTTGAGAATTGACGAAAAATTCCACATTGACCATGGAATTCACCAAAAAGTTAGAGAGCTGGACTGCTTTTACTTGTTGCCTGAAGCCTTGGAAATGGCAATTCTTAAATTGATCATCTCTGGACATAAGATGTATATCGACTTTAAAATTTTGAAACGAAAGAGAAACTTTGTCCGAGAGCTTGTGAGAGCTATGGACCAAAAAGAAGGTAAGAAGGAGGATACTAAAGTGGACTGGGAAGAAAAGAATCCAATTGATGAAAGCGGTATTAAGTGGCGTTGTGGTAGTATCTGCCTGTCGAACGGTGATCAGTATCAGTTCAAGCTGAATTAGTGAGAATTGTGGAGCAAGTCGCCTGATTGCTGCTACAAATATAGTTTTGAATGTTCTGCCACGTTCTAATTAATTCTTCTAAGCTAAACAAAGGCTGTAAATCCAATTTTGGTTTTGGCTGTAAGATCTTAAAAGACACTTAAACACAACTACTTGACAGCCTATCTGCTATTTCAAAAACCTGAATATGGTTAAAAGCTTTTAATCCTATCTTTGCTCGCTGGCAATATTTTATGTCGCGTAGTTAGGAGGTCGGTGCGAAACGGTTATGTTTTAACTCCCTGACGGCCGCCGCTCAATCACACTTCCTTTTTTGCAAAATTTGCTTTGCAGAGCAACGCTGCAACGGCCGTGAGTGGGCCAAAAATGAGTCGTTTTTCTGATCACAAACAACACATATCACTCATTTTTAACTCACCATTTTGGACAGCGTTTGAACGTTTGGACTTGGACAATTGACTTGAAGATCTAAGAGAAAACGGATAGAGTAGCGAAGTGATGTGAGCCATCGTACATCTATTCCAGAGCCGAATTCCTGGAAGAACACAACCAATAGGTATTAAGCCTTTGATTTTGTGGCTTCTCGGGTGGGATTTTTGGGTGATCAGGATCATTCTAATGGCATTTGTGGTGACCCGATTTGTGGAAATCGGAACGTTGTGCTCAGCTCGTTTTTGACCTAAAATTGTCGCTTTGCCGAGGCTGATTAGCTTTTCCCAATTGTCATACGTTCGGTTTGATAACAAATGATTACAAATGATGGCAGTGGAGTAGTCACTTCCCAATTTTGCACGTTCGGTCTCCCAATTGATTTTATTTATGTTGACAAAAATATGTACATTTTAGGGGCGAGCCTCAAAATTCTGGAGCCTCCGCGCCAAGGAGCGCTTCATCCCGGGGATGTCTTTCCTGTTCGGAGACAAAGGGAAGGCGTCCGTCCAACTGCATTAGCGCCCACTGGGCAAGGTAGACTCCGCAGTCCGACGTGTTTCGCTGGGTTCTCATGTACTAAAAAACAAAAAATCTTTTGAAATGAAGAAATGATTAGAATGAACCGGTGCAGAGAAGCTCCACGGGAGTCCACGGAATCCTTCCTTGTGCTCGGGATCAAGCTCTTGAAAGACAGCTTGAATCCTCTCCCGCATTTCAAGTGTCCTCGGATGCCTTCAACTGCCCGGCACGTTATCGAGGTATCTCATCGTCCTCTCCTCGGGTCTGACCAGCAGAAGTGCCCAATGGTAAAGTCAGTGAATAAGGACGATGAGGGTTTCAAGAACAGGAATATCTGCGAGCAGCCACTGCGCCACCAGGGCCGCTCCATGAGCCGTGAGGGAGAAGAATTGTGAAAACAGATAAAATAGGTCACAAAGGACAGAGGAATGGACACGCCAGAAGGGTAAAAGGTCTTAAAGACAACTCGGAGAGTTTAAAACCTGAACACAAACAACACAACCTGAACGCAGCTTTGCCGCTACCGTCTTCCGTCCTTTTACGTTTGCCCAAAATTTTCTGAAATACGTTTCCTCGTTTTCCACCTCTCTTTTTGGGTGATCATTTGCCACACAATCGGAGGACCTTTTTAGATTGAAGAGCAAGTAATAAGAGCGTGTGATAAGAGTACTTTGGGACAAGAATCCCTTTTGCCAACATTTTTTGGGAGAAAATATCATTTTGTCATCATTATTTGGGAAAACCCAATTCTGTCATCGTTTTGCAACCATTTTGAGAAAAGAGTACGCTTTGCCACCATTTTCTTGGGAAAGCAAACGGCTTGTCATCATAAATTGGAAGACCAAACGTGCGAAATTGGGAAGTGAAGTTGGGGACCGAACATATGAAAACTGGGAAGTGATCCCTGTCCGCTCAAAGCACGTAGCGCGGCACCGAGCTCTGGCGACCGGCGGAGTCAGAATCTTCGTGGCGGGACCCAGAAAATCATTCAAATGAGAGCGAGGCGGAGCGCCGATCTTTAAGGTTGTAGTGAGTAATTACTCTGAGCATCCTGAGCCAAAGCCAAATTCGTGTTCCCAGTGACTTATTCCGACATTCATTGATGTTGTGATTCAGAAGGTTGTTTTTTGCAGAATTTGAAGCCTTCACTCTAACGCAACAAAGTTTAACTAAGCACAGTTTGCTTGACATTTATTGCATTTACAGAAAGACTGCTGTCTTTCTTATCACTTTTAATCAAACAGGTCCTCGGCGGGTCCCCTCTTCGCGGCCAGGATTCGGTGAAAGAGACGCGAAGTCTTTGTCTTCGGCTTCTCCTTGAAGTGCCCCTCGATGAACTCGATGGCCAGTGGATTCCGCATCGCTCCTCGGAACACGCTCCTCTGCGCCTTCAGCTTGATCGTCTAAACTTCGCTTCTTAGAATCAGCTTCAAAACTCAAACCACCTCCTCCAGAATAAACTCAAAGTTCTCCTCCAAGACCTTCGCCTCTTTCGTCCGCAGCATCGCTTCTAGAATCAGCGCCTTGTCGCTCGGATCTCCGCTCCGGTCGAAGATCGTCTTCAGCCGCTCGAATCCCTCGACGCCAAAGAGACTCGCGTGTTGGCGGAAGGCGAGGCGTTTCGGGTACAAAACGCTGTTAGGAGCAATGGATCCGTTGAGGTAGCTTTGGAAGTAGTCTTCCCACTCCTCGTTCAGGATTTCCCCGCCCTCGAGATAGCTGGTCGCCCAGTGGTAGAGGTCTTCGAAGGTCTCCTTGATCCTTTGATTCGTGAAATCGTCATTCATGGGACTGTGCCAGTGGAAAGTGTTCGTTTTGAAGCCTGTCATTGTCCATCTGATCTGTTCCCACATCTGCTTCAAGTATCCACTATCGAAACTGGTGTCCTCAGAAGCGAAAGTGGTATCTTCCAAGGCTTTCCACACAATAATTTCGTTCTCAGATCCCATGTTCCCATAGAACTTCTTCATAGTAAGCGGATAAGCAGCGGAACGCATCTAAACACCAAAATTCCCAATTTTTACATTAGGATGTGGAGCTTACACGGACGCGGAAATCTCGATAAATTTTGAATCTTCCCCTGTAGTCGATGGTCATGTCACTGAAGCCAGGATACAGGAAATCCATTAGGTTGTCGTTGTACCAAGCGGGGTAGTAGTTGGCAGCGTTGGCTGAAATCTGAAATAAGAGTTGTTTGATTTTTTAGCTCAGATAAGAGGCCTCACAATTTGAGCTAAAGGCTGATAAGACTCGAATTTGCACTGACTGCTGGTGACATCGTAAGTCTTCAGGATAGTCTCAGTCAGAAAAATAGAGCCACTGGTCAAGTTGCACGTCAATCCGAATCTGGGCACAAGCGTGAACTGCATCGGAAGGGGAAAGGTGTCTCCGCCTTTGTAGTCAATACCAAAGGGAACGTAGAGCTTCTGCATAATGGCACCTTCCTGCAGGCAGCCAGTGCTTTTACACTCCACGAAGTAACCATCGACTTGGACGACAGGGTAGTATTTTGAGGTGAACCACTTCAGGGAAGCTTTGCTAGCGGGTACCGTGCTCATTTCGTAATTCAGGCAGTCCAAGAAGTCTTCTGGAGTCCATCTCACCCAAAACTGATTCTTATAGGTGCTCATAAAGTAGGAGACACCAGAGTAGAACTCCTTCTGCTTGTCTCCAAAATGCTCCATCTGCCTCAGCAGAGCCACCGTTTTGAATTCCGAGAAAATGTTGTCAACTCTGTCGAAGTCGTTCCCGTTCTCCTTAGCGTTGAGATCCTAAGCTCTCATTCATAGATCCAGAGTTCAGGCTACCGTAACTCACATATAGAACCATATCCTTCAATGGGTTTTGAACTGTATCCATCTCCAAGATGTCGTTGAGCTTATCTTCCAGAAACCAAGCCATAGGATCAATCTTCCGGGAGAAACGAGACTCGTAAAAGTAGTCCAGAGCGAATTTAGCCGAGAGGCCGTCAGCAATGAAGATGTTTTTCCAAGAGGCCTTAAGATATGGCTCGAATTTAGGCTTTCAAACGACGCTAACCAGAGTGATATCAAAGAAGAACCACTGCTGAAAAATCGCGCGGACAAACTCGAATTGAGCCTGTTCTCGGCTGTAAGGGAAATTAGCTCTTGGCGCTTCAAACCACTTTTCAAAAAATCGATTTGGCATGAAAATTATCTGAGTGTAGGATTGAGGACCCCGGTAGTCAACCTCATCGTACTCCTCGTCGTCGATGATGAACACCTTAATCGTGCCTGAAGCCGACGTTTTTTTGATTTTGTCCTGAAGCCACTTGTAGGCGTCGGCCATGACGTCGACAATCTGCTGGACGGGTTTTGAAGTTGGAATGTCGCTGTAGAGCTCAATTCTTCGATGGGAGTCGTTCTAAATGAGGATGTCATTTTGCCTCAACTCTCAAAAAACCTACGGAAGCCAGGAGGTTGTATTGACCCATAATGAAGGCCACGCCATAGGAAGGAACAGGAAAATTGGCAGCTGGCGAGTAGATCTCGCCAGCTTCATTGTAGACCATAGGCACGTTCGAGAACACCTTGATTCCTTGCTTAAATTTGTCGCAAATAAAGTTAAGCTGCACCCAGCACTGCCACATGGGACTGTGGAGCATTGGGAGAACGTTGACGCCCTTGTTGTCCTAAAAGAAATTGTATAAATCTCATAATTAATATGATACAAACCTTAAAATGAGTGATGACCCTGAGTCCTCCTTTCGGCGAAATCCTCCTGTAAATCCCATCTTCTGGACCCCTTCCAACAGGAATCGTAAAATGGTAAGAAATGTCCATCTTAGCACGATTTGGGACAGTTGAGGACATAAGAACAAGTCTATAGGGACCCATATCGTTCTTCCCCTGATCCACTTCCAAAACATTGACCTCTACAGGCTCGTGACCCTCTTCTCGGTAGATGATTTGATCGACGTCGAACAGCGCGTGCTGGTTGAATTGTATGGTAAAGTTGCTAATCTCTTCCTGGGTCTGCAAGTGTCGTTTTAGGCGCAAAGTGAAAAGCTGAAACTTGAAATTACATGAGCCGTCAAAGTCCCAATTCCGGAATACTCATCAGCAGAGAGCAGGTTTTCGAAGGTTAGAGTGAAGTGGTATTGGAGAGGGAAAATGGGGTAGGGATCGGAGTCGACGAGGGGAGGGGACATCCAGAGGAGGACGAGAGAGAAGAGAAGCCACATGACCTGAAATTGAAGAATCAGAAATGATTAAGGCTTGGAGTTAAGAACAAAAAGGGGCACCGTCTTGAGGCTTAAATAGTGGTGCTCAAAGACCAAAACTCGCCAAACAAAAGCGTCAACATCTTGCTGTGTTTAGCACGCTTTTTCAACATTTGAAGCAGCAAACGGAATTCCGCAGCTCCTAGGAAAATGAGTCATTTTTTGAAAACGAAAATCAGCGCTGACCCCAGCGACAAAGCGCTATTTCCGCAGGCCCTTGAAAACGAAAGGATTAAGGAGACAAATGTAAATATCTAAGAATACATTAGTGACACAAAGTGGACATTTGTAGCCAGGAAAAGGAAATTTTCTTGCTGCTCAGACAATAAGTCACGTTCTGGAACGGCTTAAAAGGGCTGCTTGTAAGTGCTGTTGTGAGGTTGCTTAAAAGGGTTCTTGTTTGTTTCGTCTTCCAAACATTTTTTCGGCATCAAACTGACAGCTGTCTTGTTGATCCTAGAGTTTCTTCAGTTTTTCAATCTTTTAATTTAGCAGGTCAGAAGCTTTTCAGGTCCACTGCTATCTTCCACTGCTATCAGGTTCACTGCTATTTTTCAGGTCCACTGCTATTTTTGACTCTTATCACAAACGTGCTAAACACGAAAATCACATTACATTTTTCTAATTTCATTGGCGATGAACTAGTTAGCGGTTCCCCATAAAAGCGCAAAAATGGTCTTTTTAACGTCGAAATATTTTTCGGTGGTTATCGTTCTCCATTTGCCTGTATAGGTACCGTTAAACACACAAAAACACATAAAAGTTTTTTGTGACCTGCGTGGCAGATTGCTGTTATCATTTTACTGCGTCTTCCGTACTTTGATCACTGAACAAGGCATTTAAGGAACTGGCAGCACATTTATTCTTTTCCATCCCAACATGAGTCTGACCGTTACCATTTTTGCTTACAGGTCATGTGGCTTCACTTCTCCATCGTCCTCCTCTGGATGTTCCTTCCCCGCATGGATGCTGTTCCGCACAAGCTTTTACCGAATCAGTTCAACTTCACCCTGAGTTTCCCTAATATTCACAACGGAAATGAAATGCATGGGAAAGGAATGTTGAATGCCGATGTAATTACGACCCTTGCAACAGTATAACATCTTTCTTTTAAGATTGAGATTGCAACTAACAACTTTGCCTTGCAATTTAACCTAAATGCGCCATTCTCTGTGGAAAAAGTTGAGTATGGATGGAAAGTGTATGAAAGAATACCAGTTGGGATTCGAACTATCTCGCCAGGCACTGATGAAATGGGACCCTATAGACTGGTGTGGCTGAATGACGTGCTACCGTCAGGTGCTCAGGTATACATACACTACAGTTTTACCACTCCTATGGGAAAGGGCCCAGAAGACGGCATCTACAGAAGGATTCTGCCTGATGGATCTCCAAGGATTATAACTCATTTCAAGGTATTCCGAAATGAAGAAACCTGCCTAAATTCGATCTAGGATAACAAAGGCATCTACGTCCTTCCCATGATTCACTATCCTTCCATCAAATTCCCTGTGTTTGTCACTTTTGTGAGCAACCAATTCGAAGACCACGATCTTAGAGCGTGGACGAACTACGAGCTGATTTTGAAAAATGGCAACTACGTTCCTCGCGCTAATCCCGACGTCGGTTGGCCTGTTCCTTCCTACGGTTTTGCGTTTATTATAGGAAAGTACAAAATGGTTGCGCAGGTGATTGTAAATTAGAGAACATTTTCAAAAATCCGGTTTTAAGAGTAACGCTGTAAAACTACGGCCAATCAAGCTTTACACCGACTTCAAGACTACCCAACCTGCCCAGGAGATGACTGACCTGATGAAAGACGCTTTTAATTGGCTCACGGCTAAGGTCGGTCCCCAGATGCAATATCACGATGGCGAGGAAATCCACACAATTCGAGTGTTTATTATTGGCAACGAAGATTACGACGAGATGTCCTACAGAGGCCCACAAAGCTACCCCAAAATTATCTTCATTCCTCAGCGATATTTTGATGGCTGGTCGGAAGAGAGACCCGATGAGCCCTACAGTCGAGAATTGGCTCAATTTGAAATGGTTCGAGCAATCTACCAACAGTGGTTCTTCTACAGTATCACCCTGGTCAGTCTTGTCGCTATCTTTGATTTCAACTCTTAGAATTTAGTCCTCGTGGAAGAACACCTTTATCGCTGAAGGACTTTCAGCCAAATTCGCGCTGGATTACTTTTATGAGTCTCGTTTCTCTCGGAAGATCGATCCTATGGCAATGTTCTTGGAAGACAAGTTGAACGACGTCCAGGAAATGGATACGGTGCAGAACGATGAATTGGACACGGCTCTTTACGTATGTTTCTGAGGTCTAAAAAAGGGTTTTAAAATAGCCTTTTAGAGCCCGGGCGTGGTGGACGATTGGACCAACTTTACGTCATTAGACAATATCTACACGACCTACAAAACAGTCGCTTTGTTCCGGCAGATGGAGCATTTCTCCATGAAGCATCAGGAGTTTGTGGAAGGAGTCAGAGATTTCGTTACAACTTGGGATCAAATTGGATTTTATGTGTGGAACCCGGATAAGTTCTTGGATTTCTTGTACACACGAATGAAGACCGTGAGGGCATTCAGTTTTTGAGTGTTTCCAGTGCAACATTTTTAGGTAGTTGTGGAGCCAAGTGTATACCTGAAGTGGAACAACACGTGGTTCTCGATGAAATACTATCCAGTCGTCCAAGTCGATGGTTATTTTGTGGAGTGTTCGAAAGATGGCTGCCTGCAGGAGGGAGCCATTATGCAGAAACTCTACGTTCCTTACGGTTTCAAATATGACGGCGGAGCCACGTTCCCTCTTCCGATTCAGTTCACGCTTGTGCCCTTGCAAGCCCAGTGCAACCTTACGGGTCAATCAATTTTTCTGAATACGACTATCCTGAAGAATTATGACGTTATGACCAGCGAATGCTTAGCGTATCCACCTGAGGGAATACGCTTAGCTCCTGGTTACGCTTCTTTGGTTCAGATTGTGAGTCTCTATGCTGAGCTTCAAAAATTTGAAAAAGCATTTAGATTTCCGCTGACGCTGCCAATTACTACCTGACTTGGTACAACGACTACCTTATGGATTTCCTCTACCCCGCGTTCAAAGATAAGGAACTCAATTATTTGAGTCGTTTTAAGATCTACCGAGATTTCCGCGTCCGTGTAAGCTTCACTTTCTAATCTGGATGCATTTATTGGATTTCAGATGCGTTCCGCCGGTTATCCGCTGTTTATAAAGAAGTTCTTCAAAAATATAGGTTGGGAAAACGAGATCATCGTGTGGAAAGCCTTAGAAGAGACCACCTTCGCATCGGAATTTGACGGTAGTTTCGCTCCTGGCTACATGAAGGAAATGTGGGAAACGATCAAAGAACGCATGTCGCGATTCAACGATAACAATAAGGATCTCTGGCAAAGTCCCATGAATGACGATTTCACAAATCAAAGGATCAAAGAGACCTTCGAAGACCTCTACCACTGGGCGACCAGCTATCTCGAGGGCGGGGAAATCTTGAACGAGGAGTGGGAAGACTACTTCCAAGGCTACCTCAACGGATCCATTGCTCCTAACCGCGTTTTGTACCCGAAACGCCTTGCCTTCCGCCAACACGCGAGTCTCTTTGGCGTCGAGGGATTCGAGCGGCTGAAGACAATCTTTGACCGAAGCGGAGATCCGAGCGACAAAGCGCTGATTCTAGAGGCGATGCTGCGGACGAAAGAGGCGAAGGTCTTGGAGGAGAACTTTGAGTTTATCCTGGAGGAGGTGGTTTGGGTTTTGAAGCTGATTCTAAGAAGCGAAGTTTAGACGATCAAGCTGAAGGCGCAGAGGAGCGTGTTCCGAGGGGCGATGCGGAATCCACTGGCCGTCGAGTTCATCGAGGGGCACTTCAAGGAGAAGCCGAAGACGAAGACTTCGCGTCTCTTTCACCGAATCCTGGCCGCGAAGAGGGGACCCGCCGAGGACCTGTTTGATTAAAAATGATGGATGCAATAAATGTCAAGCAAACTGTGCTTAGTTAAACTTTCTTGAGTTAGAGTGAAGGCTTCAAATTCTGCGAAAACAGAACCTTCTGTACAATTGAACTGGACTCTCAGCGAATCAGTCACTGGAAGTCACTGAAAAGTTGCGCGCTTTGGACCGTTGATCAGCTGCGGCGCTTGGATAGCCAAAACACAGCACTTCTGTGCATTAGCATCAATCAAATCAGACCAAAATAATCTAAAATGGTCTTCAATCACTTTATGACCATTTTAGGAAACGACATCTCATGACTCCTACGCCATCCATTAACAGAAAATAGATTTTGTGCTTTACATCGGGCTCCTTAAATTGGATCGTTAGCTACCCTTCCGGCCACTTCGCTGTTCTGCCCGCTACGACAAGTTTCAGATTTTCTGTGTTTTTAGATGTCTGCCAAGGACGATATTCAACCATCCCGGTATGACTACATCAAAGAGGTCAAGTTCTACGACCTGTCCATCAATCTGAGCGAGTACCCTCAAAAGAACGAATATGAGGGCACTGTCAAGATCTATTTTCAGGTTAGCCTTTCTTTTAAAACCCATTTTACCATTATATTTAGACGAGACAAGCCACAAAGCAAATCGCGATCCACACCCACGGCCTCACACTCAAGAATGCTTATCACAAGTCTTATGACGACAAAGAGAGTAAGTCGCTATGTATTTCCAGCTTTTTAGACCCTTATTTTAGGTGTGGCAACTCACATCAGCACTGAAGAAAACCAAATGAGGACTCTTACCTTCGACGAATGGATCAAGCCTGTTGGGACTCTTCTTGTCATCACGTTTTTTGGAAAAATCGGCGGCTCGCATAAGGATGGAATCTACAAAACTCACTTTGCCTTGGACAATAATGACGCTATTTTTAGCCACTTCAAGGTGATGCTGCTTATTGAAATATGGGTAAATTTGATTTCAGATCGATCAAGCTCGAAAATGCTTTCCTTGCTTTGACGAGCCTCACCTCATGGCTGAATTCAAGCTCTCTATAGAGCATCCTGAAGGCTACACGGCTCTGTCAAACATGAATGCAGTTTTGGAAGACGGAAAAATGACAAATTTTGATCTCACAGCTCCTCTTAGCACCTATTGCTATGGTTTCTGCCTGATCAAAATGGACGTTAATGAGATGAACATTAACGACATAAAAGTCCGGATCCACGTTCCTGTTGGCCACCTGAAACAAGCCACATATGCGACTTCTATGGTTATCAATGCACTGGACTACTTCGATCAAGAATTGACTCCTTATCCTAGCGACAAGTTGGACGTCGTTGCTATCCACAATTACGAGTTTGGAGAGCAAGGAGAGGTTGCAAAGCCTTGGTTCCGACCGGCCTTGTCCCAGTTTGGACTTATCTACGTGCCTGTAGATCTTATGCTCGGGAAGAAAGATTCCTATGGCGTGCAGGCTGATAAAGAGGGCCTAAAATACTTCAATGAACAGAAAAATGCGGCTTATCTGGCTCATGCCGTAGCCAGGCAGTGGTTTGGGAATGTTGTCTCTTTGGTGCGTCATCCAATCCTTGAAGACCCCTAAAAACCTCTTTTAAGGATACCTGGAACGACCAATGGCTCCAGCACGGGCTTTCCTGGTTCTACGCTTATTACTGCATTGATCAAAAATTCCCAGACCTCAACGTTTGGGAATTTTTCTTGGAAACGGTCATTGAGGCGTTTAGATACGATCATCCTGGCAATGACGCAAAGGCCCTTCTGGTATGAATCCTCATAACTACCTTAACTTCAGACCTGTTTATAGTACACCGAAAACACTATGTTCTGGCACCAGCTCATCTTTGACCATCCTATGCACCTGGCCAAATCTGCGGCCATCATTCGAATGATATACTTCGAATATGGCTACGACAACTTTAAGGAATCCATAAAGCAACTCTTGACTCGGTCCCGTTTTACACCTATTTGGACTACTAATCTTCACACTGTTTTTCGGACTTGGCCTAATTCTGTAGGCTTCACATTTGCTTTTTTGTCTAAAACTACGTTTTTTAGTACTTTACGTCCTACATCGACCACTGGCTAAAGACCACAGGCTATCCGCTCATATCAGTTAAGGCTGTGGACAAGAACGGCAGGAGGGTCTTTACTTTGACTCAGGATTTTGATGACAGTGTACACGAAACGGGGAACAAGTTCAAGCCGTTTTGGATTCCTATGCGCCTGTCGACTGAAGCCGATCCGAAGAAAGAATTTACGAGGGATCATATGGACAATGTTACTAAGGAGCTGACGTTTGATGCAGTCCAGCCTGGACAGTGGATCAATGTGAGTTAGGAGTTAGCTTGAAAACACGAGAATTCAGTAGGATAGGTTGTGAAACGTTGCAAAAATCGTCATTTCAGTTCAACTACCAGCACATCGGCTACTACCGGGTCCACTACTCTGATGAGCTGCTCAAAAGATTTCTTCCCTCCTTCAAGAACAAAACCATGACAGAGGTCGACCGCTTCACAATTCTGGCTAGCGTTGCTGCTGAGGTAACTTTACCACTCATCTCAGCTTCTAAAGCAAATTTCTAGGAACGCGATCGAGGTACTTTTATTGAAATGATCACCCTCTTCGTCGAAAACGTCGGATGGGAAGACAGCGTTCTGATCATCGACAAATTCGCTCTTATCATCGCCGACCTTAAAAGAGCTTTTTTGGCAAAGGATCCAGAAGGCTTCAAAGAATTGCTAACACAATGCCAGACTAGTTTTACTGAATATAAGACCAATTTCTTGGAGCCGACCACCATGAATGATAAGAAGAAGAACGCTATTAGGAGCAGAGTAAACGACATCCTGACTACATCAATGGAATTGCGAGAAGTGAGGTTTTTTTCTTAAGATTAGGGTAGCACAACATTGAATTTAAGCTTGAGCCTCCAGAAGAAGACGGAAGCAACGTTTACGCTTCTCTCGTTCTCAAATACGACCTTAAACTTTATTTCAAGTATCCTCAGAGTGACACCTACACTGGTAAGGTTACGATTCGCTTTAAGGTACGCTTGCAGCTTCAAATGAGTTTTTAATCCTAAAATGTTTAGAACAAGCAAAGCACCAAGAATCTAGCCATCCACTCTTCTGGGCTAAACATCACTGAGGCCATTCATCAAAGAGATGATGGGGATTCGGCTGAAGGTAAGCACACATTAATAGCATTTTATAGACTTTTTAGAGTTCAAATCGATAAAAATCGGACCGCAAACCGAGAACGAGATGGTGCATCTGTATTTCGACAAAGCGATCCCGGAAGAAATGTGGACGCTTACGGTCCATTTTGAAGGCAAAATTGGATCTAAAGCTGAGGATGGCATTTATAAGAGCAAATTGGATGATGGATCTAAGACTGTGATCGCTAATTTTAGGGTAAGCGTCTTTGACCATAACCATGTAAAAACGTTAAAATCCAAGAACGAAGATTAAAAATGTCGAGCTGTTTGCAAACCTGAGGTACAAAAATGGCTATGAAGGCATTTCGGAGAATAGAAGGCGCTAAGATACTTTTACAACGTTTCACTGGCTATTGTCAAAACGAAACCCGGAAAAATCGCAATCTTCGAGAGATAGAAAATTTGCAACAACTTTGCCGCGCGTAAATACGAAATTGGTAATTACCAAACTTTTCACGAGCTATATAGCTGATGAAAAATCAACGTGAAACGTTTCCTGTCACCTCTATTCCAGTACACCCGCACCCGAAAATGCTTTCCCTGCTTCGACGAGCCAAACCTCAAAGCCCAATTCCTACTCCAAGTCACTTTCGCCAACAAAGACACCAAAGTGACCGTCCTCTCCAACATGAGCCTCAACCAAAAAGCCTCTAAAATCGACAAAGAAGGTAAAGTCATTCACCAGTTCCATGAAACCGAGCCTATGAGTCCTTACATGCTATCCTTCATGATTGCCGACAGAATCGAGTCGATCCAGGTTTGATTCCAATTTATTTCAATTTCACACTCAAAATTTAGACGAAAGTTGGCGACATAACAATCTCTTGCTACACTTCCGCTGGCAAGACTGAAAAAACCCGAGAGACTCTGATTATGGCTTCCAAGGCCTTAAAATACTTCCAGGACGAGCTGAAGATACCGTACCCCTCAGACAAAATTGACATTGTCCAAAGCACTGCCAAAGGCGAGGATGCCTTTTGGGGTCTTATTTATTTGCCTGTTGACAGGCTCAACGCGGACCATGCAGATTTTAACATAGTGAGCGAAGAGCAGTGGGCGACTAACATCGCCGCTTCTATCGCCCATGCCTGGTTTGGATTGATGGTCAGCAGCGTAGGTTTCAGTTTGTTTACATTTAGCGAAATTTGCGTTTTAGTCGACTTGGGAAGAATTCTGGCTAAATCGATCGTTGGCCAACATGTACGCAATTTTGTGTGTTGAAGAAATTGCACCTGAATTGCTAGTTTGGGATATGGTGCTAGGAGTCGACAGGTTCGCCCTCATGATGAAGGACACGCCAAGTGGTGCCATGATGCCTATTCAGGTGAGCCTTTCAAGAAACGTTTCACGGCTCAAGCTCATTTCAGAGAACAATGAAACTAACGTCTTCCCAAATCAACAACGTAGAAAGAGACTTAAAAACCGGTTTAAAACCCGTCTTTATCTTAATAATGATCCTGGACGAAATTGGCCACAAGAGATTCAAGACGGCCTGCACGGCGTTCTTAAACAGATTCAAGTTTAAGAGCGCCTCTACCATTCAGATCCTCAAGACTTTCGACGAGAGTTCCGGACGAGTAAATCTTGTCTTTTTTAGTCCAACTTTTTCCTGATTTTAGCCTGTCACGAGTTACGCTGCTCACTGGATCGCTTTCAGCTGTTTTCCAGTTATCAAAGTGCAATACCTCGAAGACAAAGGCCGTAGGAACTACATTCTGCACCAGTCGATCTTTGACTCCGGACATGTCAGACAGCACAACCTTAAACCTTACATCATTCCTATCCGCATGACGACTCAAAAAAATCCTGGGAAATTCCATTCGATGACGTTGATGGAAACTGAGACGTATGACCTTAGAGATCCAAGGTTTGAGGCTGGAAAATGGGTCCATGTAAGAATGTTGCACTCTATTTTTGAAGCCTATATTTTGCTTCAGTTCAACAAAGACTGCAGTGGCTACTACATCGTTAACTATCCAAGAAAGCTGCTCGAAGAATTTATGCCAGAGTTTAAAAGCAAAGCGATGCCAGCAGATGACCGATTTTCGTTAATTTTTGACATCTGCTTGCTTGTAAAAAGTGCTAAAAATCGGGATCTAAATTTGAGTTTTCAGAGAGAACAACGTCCCACCTTTTTGAAAGATGCGGAAATGATTATGGAGAACCTTGGAAAGGAGTACAACGCTGGAGTTTGGTACGCCTTGAACGAACTGGTGCAGGCAGTCTGGAATGTAACAGAAGATTACATTGAAGCCGCCTACGACTTCTTTAAAAAAACCAAAGAAGTTCTGAACGCGTTTAAGAACAGCTATATCGATCACGCCGACTTGAAAGAAAAGGAGAAAAACGATATTAGGTGGAACATTGACAATATTCTGGAAACGATCGGCTACGCACAGAATCCTGATAAGAAACGTAAGAAGCGAGAGATCGAGCTGGAAGAAGAGAGCCACGACAATTTCGAGACACTCAAGAACGTGTATCTAAACACAAACGACTCCTATGAGAAGTATCTGAGCTTGGAAGCTATGGCTAAATCTACAGATCGCAATGTCTTGCAGAAGGGATTGTGTTTTGTCTTGGCCTCGGTAACGCGAATTTCTGCATTTTTCGACTGTTGTCTTGTTCAGATCAAAAACCCGAATTCTCTGCCTTTCTTCCTAATGACTGCATCTGAGAGTGAGGCTGGCAAAAAGTTGTGCCAGGAATTCCTAAACGAAAACAAGGATCGCTATGAGTGGGCTGATGAAATCGTAAGCTTAAAATCACATGTTTTAAAATAAGGGCTTCTGTTTTAGTTGGAAATGACGGACGACCAAAGACGTTCGGATATCTATTAACGCAAAGGGAGGATTTATAGTAGTTATGCTAGTTTTGGGTGGTGCTTAGTTCACTGCAATGCTTGTCTCCATAGTGAGACTAAGATGTGTGAAGCGCCATAAAATTGTCTAAAATTGTATTTACTCAAAGCAATAAAATCATATTTTTGCTGGACAGTCTTCCTCTGGAATTCATTGAAAACGTCACCAGCCAGTTCAGCTATGCTTGCAAAGAATTGAACCAGTTGTCAACCTTTCGATCTCTTTGGGCCTACGCTGAAGAAAAGCGGTTCAAAAAAGAAAGTAGATTTCTGCACATTTTCTTCACTAGTGGAAGGTCCGTTTTATGTTTTTGATTGGCTGAAGCTTGATTGGAATCATCACAAAATCGGAAGCCTTACATTCCACGCTTATCTATGGAATAGTGCTGTACCAATATCGGAATCTGCTTTAAAGACGTTTCTTACAATTCTTAGTCGTGGGGGTCGTCTCGATCAGATGGATTTCAATGCAGACCTTCATTTCCACTTTTGACAAAAAATTTTGGACGCGATTTCTGGCACGAATATCTAACAGACTTGTGATCAGTTCACAAAATTCGTGTAGCAACACAGGAAGTGCGCCACTATGATATTTTGCTTGAAGCTTTAGAATCTGCTGTCATCGACCTTGTCAGTTGCAATCATCAGATTGTTATTGACTGCGTGATTTCAAAGACTAGAAACGAATTTTTAAAGAATCTTAAGGAGTTTTGGATGACTGTGAACATCAATCTCTCATTGATGCTCAACCTGAACGTCTAAGAGAGAACTGACCTGGAACTACAACTTTTAGAGGTTTTAAAAAGCGATGCAAAATGTCCATTTCTGTCCAAATAAGAACCGTTATTTTTAATGAACAGAACCGCTTTCCTCACCCCCCGTAACCAATGGACACCGTACCTTTAGAGTTCATCGAAGATGCTACCAATCAGTTTAGTATTGCTGGTGACACTTTCGACAATCTTTTAGAACTCGACCCTTCCTGGTCCTATGTAGTCAAAAGAAGAGCGAAAAAGGCTCGAGCAGAGATTACCGTAGTCATTGAGAACGAAAATGCGTTTTATTTCTCCAATGTGGATTTGTCGACTTTTGATTCTAGGAAACACGAACTTAAGGAGTTCACCTTAACTACCAAACTTATACGTCATGTTGAGCCCCTTACAAAGTACGCTTTAAAAACAATATTGGCTATCCTAAAATGTCAGAAGCCTTGCCTACACTGGGTCTATTGTTTAGGTGCGGAATCTTTTGAAAAGTTCGCCGAAATCGTGAATTCTTTGATGAACGCTGTTCAAGGAACGGAGTCGCTGTGCATTCGAAAAAGTGTTTCAAGCACCAGGTTTCTAAAAAGTGTCCGTTATATACAATGCAACTTTTTTGCGCCAGCTTCTCCAAAGGATTGCTTACCATCGGTTCTGATTGAACTAATCAGTTCTGGTCACCCCGTCTCTATCAGATCTTTTGTTCACTATGAAAATGAAGATTTATTGGAAGGGTTTGCAAATGCCATGAACCGAAGACAGGGCAAACAACGAGAAATTCAATTTGAAGATTTGAAAAGCGGGTACAAGTGGACTAAGGGACGCATCTGCGCCATGAATGATGGGGACTACCTGTTTAAGTTGACCTCTTATTGCGGTATCTCATGCGGAAATGCGTTTTAACAAGAGGCAGAACAATTTATGAGTGTTCTTTGTCAATATAAACCTTATCCCTTCTCAAAGTATAAAACGAGCATCAAGGAAATTGCGGTGATGTCTCGGACAAGGGCAATATTCAGCATCCTGTCCGGGTTCGCCACTCTCTCCCGGCTCTCCAGGGGCTCCCTGCTGTCCTTCCAATCCACTCGGGCCTCTCTCTCCAATCGGTCCTTCGATTCCCACTAATCCTTCAATTCCGTTCTCTCCAACGTCGCCAGGAATTCCGACTTCTCCAACAAGTCCTCGGTCACCTTGGGCTCCTTTAGGTCCAGTTCCAGCAGTTCCATCTTCTCCCTTCGCGCCAGCAGGTCCGGCTTCTCCATCTTCGCCAGGTGGTCCCTCAGCGCCGTGGATGCCAGAAGATCCTGGGGCTCCATTGCGACCAGGCGTGCCATGAGCGCCTCGAGCTCCTCTCATTCCACGCATTCCCTGACGTCCTGGGATTCCAGGGAGTCCTTGAGGTCCAATTGGGCAATTGAAGCACTTGTCGTATCCCTGCTGTTGAGCTTGGGTGTCTTCGGTGTCCAGGCCCGGGATTCCGGGGATGCCTTCAGGTCCATCAAAGCCACGAGGTCCGTTGGATCCTTTAGGGCCAGGGGGTCCTGGCGGGCACTTGTTCTGCTCTGGAGGTGTGCATTCTAAAGCAGCATTTTGCGTTTTCGCTAAAAAATATGGTCTTACTGCACTGAAGCTGAGGATGCGATCTAGATCCACCGATAGGAGTGTTCGGGCCTCCAAACCCGCCAGAAGAGGGTCCTCGAGGAAAGCCGGGAGTGTTGAAGCTTGTTGGGACTCCAGGAGTGCCAGGAGCTCCAAAAACGGGGGGAACACCGGGAGAGCCTGGGATACCAGGGACGCCAGGAAAGCCAGGAGTGCCTGGAGCACCTGGGAAGCCGTTAGGACCAGATGGGCCACTAGGACCGCTAGGGAAGCCATTTGGTATGTTAGAAAAGCCGCTAGGACCACTAGGGAAGCCACCACGGTTGAAGGGAGGTACGACGCCAGGTCCAGGAGTCACAGGTCCACCAGGAAGACCACCTTGAGGCTGAAGAGGCTGTCCATTCTCAGGAGAAATTGGGAACGATCCTGGAAAGCCATTGTTCCCATTAGGTCCTCCTTTAGGTCCAGCAGAGCCTCCCGAAGGCAGAGGATTCTCGACCCATTGACGTGCAGGCGGAGCTGGGAACGGATAGTGAGGGTTGTAGTTAGCCGGAATCGCGGGGCTACTGTAACCTTGATAGGTGCTGGGACTCGAGTAAGCCTGGCGCTTCTCTCGAAGCTTAATTGGGTCAACTTTGATGTTTTTCAGGTCCTTCCAGATCTCGTAGGTTTGGAGCTAAAACACCTTAAATGATAAACCTAAAAATGTGGCCAAAACTCACATCAAACTGACGAATCCCATCCGTAATCTCATCCTGCATCTGAGCCATTTCATTCTGAATAGCGAAGAACGTTCCAAGGCAGATAGAAAGTGCGACCAAACTCAGCAAAGAGGCGACGATCGCCCCATCGTGGACACCTAAACCCATCTTTGGTGGACAGGTAATGGCTTCGTTTTAGTGTATATCCCCTTTTATTCAAGCGCGTTAAGTGCAATCGGATATTTGGGTCAGTTATTAAAGGCGCGACTGCATCAAACATAACCCAGTTACCTCCGCAACGCGCGCGAGATGCAACAACAGCAAGTTGAGATTCTTATCTCTGAAAATCTGGGGATTTGTGCCAATTGAAACATTTACGACTTAAGACACGTACATCGATCTTAGCGCTAAAAACAAAAATAACGTTTAAGAATGTGTAAAAAGAGGTGTGCACTCCAAATGAGCCGACGTTAAGTTCACATGAACGCTAGCCACATTAGCCAAATGACGCATATCTGTGCGGCCGCATTTTTGGCCTTGTTAGCAATTCTTTCGGCCTTATCTCCAGCAAATCTCTCAGAACACGCTTCCGCGTGGTTCTTTCGATCACCCAAGTTGTTTGCTCTCTTACTTACGTTTTCCCAGTTTTAACGTTTCTCCTGAACTCACGACCTTTTTTGTTGAAACGCCACCGAAATTACCCCCTTGGCACTCTCGTTTTCGGCGCTGATTTGGTGCACATCCAAGCAGTATCTGAAAAACGTCTCCTTTATGTCCGAAAATCCGCTCTTGAAGACTAATTTGTCGGTTTCACTTGCAGATCTGTACGTATCTTCCGCCATGACCCCGCGAGGTTCATTTCGGCTCCCTCGTACGCCTGTATATGAAGCGGTCGTGCGATCAACAGCGTCCTGTTGCCTCTGCTACCGTCCCTTGCAAGCGTGAGTTGGAGGAGCTTCTGGGCGAGTTCTAATCCACGATTTTCAGGAAAATTCCAGTGAAACAGGTTCAGCTCGAGTCGGAACCGCCATCATTTTCGGAAAGGAACTCATCTTGGAGCCGCATCTTGATTCAGAAGCGCCGTTGGTGTTAATCTTCGGTTGGGCTGGGAGGGATCGTTTTTTGTCCGAGTATTCGTAGCTTTATGATATCAGGTAAATAATCTCTAGTGTGAGGGCTTGGGTACGTGAGCTGGCAAAATTTGAGTGCTTTTTCGAGTTTCAGCTTTTAAGCAGGAAAAGCGGTGTGATTTTAAAGGCCAGTTTTTTTACTTTTTCGCGGCTGAATTTCGGATGCTTTGTGTGAAGTTTTTGGATCTGCTATCTATGTGTCGTTCTGGCTTCAAATTAGGCGCCTTTCATTCTAATTTTGAAGCCAGAGAAGCCGTCTTAAGCTCCGAGTCTTCTGCGCATTTCTGCACTTCTTAGAATCCGAAATTTGCCAATTCCACCAGCTCTTAAATCAAGCATTCCAGGTGTCAAGTGGGTTTATCGTGATTACTACTCAAAATTCGACCTTGTTGGTTCCTTACGTGTCCTCACGACTCCAAACGCGTCCTTTTTGGTCCTCCCAGGCTCCCTCAATCCACTCCCATTCCAGGTGCGCCGTCCTCCGCGTCACGAATCCCGTTTGGGTCTTGTTAACGCCGGAAAGATGCAACCCCCTGTCCGCAGAGATCTACGAGAAGGTCCGTCTACCCTTCAGCTGCTCCCTCTTCCACATCTTCAGCATGAACGGATGCAACCTGCTGACCTCCATATGGCAGCTCCTGGACGCAGTCCCCAGCACCGACCATCATGTTGAGGATGACCTTGAATTCGTCGCGGGTGATGTAGTCGTTCTTGTTTAAGCTACTGAAATGAGGGAGATGTAGGGTTTATTTAGGTCTCTGCTGTTCACGATGTTCTCCTTGGTATTGCTGACGGGGCGGAAGTGCGCGAGGACCTTGATGAACTAGCGGAAGTTGATGCGCTGTTCAGGGCTGACCCTGTAACCCGACTCATCACAGATGCTGAAAAGAAGCGATAAACATGAAGCGGTGAGGCGAAAAAGACGAAAATAAGCTGAAAACGGCAAGATTGGGAGAACCCGGGAACCGGTTTTGGATTTAAAGATAGCCTTTCGACGGTGATAGAGCATTTTATACACAAAAAATGGACTTCCGAAAGCAGGTTTCCATAGTTACATCAAAAATCGCCCGATTTTTGAAGACTTCTTTTTGATATGTTCGGTGGCGGAGTGAACTCGCGCATTAATCATAATCAAATCAACATGGAGGACGACGACGCGAACAGGGCCTGGGCGGCCGTAAAAAACGAGTTGCGATTATGAAAACGGGAAACGAGGCCAAAGAAGGCAGGAAATGGCAGAAAGGGAAGAGTCTAGACGTTCTAGAAATGCCTGGGAAACGGAAGGAAAATACGCAATACGCGAAAAATCACGTTCCGAGCAAAATCCGAGCAAAATTTAGACAAATTCGACGCGCGACAGACGATAATTGCAGACAGAAACGACCGATGCTTATCTGAAAATCCAAAAATGAACCTTCCTCGTCTAGCATTGTTTCGCACAGCCGATCTTCCGGTCTAAAAATCCAAAAATGAGTCGATCCAGACAAATCGAAAGGGCGCCAAATCCCCATACTGCAACGAGACTAATTCATGAACATTTATTAACAACGAAAACTTCAACAACAACACTTCAAAACGTGTACGCCAATGCGCGTGGCGTGGAGAAGTCGGCCACGGTGGAGTCCGTGACCGTGGCGCGGCGGGCTTGCATCTCTTGGACGACGGCTTGGATCACTTCGATGGCCTTTGCCTTCAGCTCTCCGGTGAGCATTTTGCCGCTCGTGTACTGCTAAACAAGCACTTCGCGTGAGCACAAAATTGAAGGTAGATAAGACTGACCTGTCGGACCTCCTCGAGTTCTTCATCGCTTTCCAGGAAGTACTTCAGGAACTGGAAGGACGTGTCGACGTCGCAGTTTCCTCCCAGCTTCCGGTGGTCTTCGACTGTTGCTTGGCCGCCGCTGAATGCGTACTTGTTGATCTGGAAATGGTTGGAATGATATGTGAAACGTTTCCCGGACGGCAGTGGCTCAAAGCAAAATAGTGAAATCCGTTGTGAAACAAAACGCCGTTTTTTGGGCACGTCAAACGTTTTCTATTCCTTCTTAAGCTCCGCAACCCCTAAAAAACGTTCTCCTCACCTTGTTCTTGATCTGCTTCGGGGTGTCGTTCAGGTAGATGCACGAGTTGGCATCGCTAGCGGCCATCTTCGTCTGTGCACCCTGGAGAGCTGGAAGGAAGGTGCTGTAGATCATTGCCGGCTTCTGGTACTTGAGGCGAGGCGCCGCATCACGGGACATGCGGAAATAGGGGTCCTAGATGGTCAAATTTAGAGAAGCCAGAGCAAATAAGAGGATCCCTGGTCAATAGCGCAGGGAATGAGGCATGGAATGTCCTTGCGGCCGTTGAAGATCTGCGGGAAGCTGGAGCTGAAGCAGGGCGCGGCTTCGATGGCGGGGAACGCGGACTTTCCCATCGAATCTTCGCCGCAGAAGCCGAAGATGGAGCGCGCCTGGTTGTTCGTGACCACCCTCCAGACCTTGAGGATGTTCTCGTAGAACGCAGGGCACATGTACTCCATGTCGGTGAAGATGAACGTCTTCGAGGGGTCGAAGCCTACGGAGATAATGTCCTTCATGTTCTCGTGGGCCATCTGCTTTGCCTCGTCCGCCTTTAAGCCCTTCCACAGGAACTTCTCGTCGTCCGTCATCTGAAACCCTTAGAATCACACAAGAAAATGTTTGCGAAACGCTAACCTGAACAATGAGAGGGACGTCGAAGGCTTCCTGGAGGTACTTGGTGAACATGAAGGGGATGAGATGCCCCAAGTGGAGGCTGCCGCTGCTGGGTCCTCGGCCTGTGTACAGGTAGAACGGTTTCTTCTGCTCGAAGCGGTCTAGGATCTGGCTGATGTCCCTGGAATTAGGGTTGTTTAGGAATCGTTTTAGGGAGGATATGACGTACCTGTGGGCAAAGAAGAGTCCACGACGGAGCATAGGATGGGCGCGGCGGTTAGTGAGGCGCTCGATTCGGGAAACGATGTCCTCCGTCAGCTCGCGGCATCCGAAACGAACTGAAAATGGCCCACATAAGCTAATCGTCGAATCCAAGAAGTCTTCCTAAGCAGCACATGGCTCGAAATGCTCCCCAAAACGTACCTATGAGCTTCTTGTAGTCGATGCCAGTAGCGCTGGAGGTGGAAACGTCCCAAGGCGTGACGACATCTTCGACCTCCTCCGGCGCGTCGCCGTTTTCGACGGCCAATGGGACTTCTTCTGGCTTCTTGCCGGATGCCATGCTGCGCTCCGCGTGGATGGGGTACCTGAAAACGCCAAACCATCAATTCATTGCTCTGATAACAAACCACGCAAAAAGCGAAAAACCAGTTTCCAAAAGTTTGCAACACGTCCCTGACCCGCGTGGCCTAAACATTGCAGACGTCTGCAAGCGCTGCAATACTCGTGGCGGAACTGGGAAAAGTCGCGCGTTCGTGCAAAATTTGAATTTGCAGAGGCGAGAGAAATTCGAATTCGGAAATTCGAAGTTCACGCGCGTTTGCGCCTCCAGGGGTGGCAGGAGTGTCGCTGGAGCAAAAATGAGCCTCACGAGAAAGAAAGGCAGAATGGGAAGAAAATGAAGCCGAGACAGAACTAAAAACAAGTCAACGGATGCGTGTACACATGAATAGGATCGTGATTCGGGTTCGGCGTCCATTTTGAGGTCTTTTGGCCAAAGTTGTGGAAGTGGGTTTTGTCGAAATTGGGGCAAAGAAGAGTCTGACATGTGTATACCGGTCAAAATCGGCCGAGGAATGGTTCAACATGATCAAATTGATTCGTTGACACATAATGAGAGCCGAATCGTGGATTTCGTGAAGCGAAAAATTTGGGCAAGAAGCGAAAAACAAGAAGCGAAAAACCAATTCCCAAGAGTTCGCAACACGTCCCTGACCCGAACAAATCAATACTCGTTATCAGCACAGCTAAAAATCGCCACGAGGAAGCGTGGAACGGCAGAACAGTGAGGCATAGGATTGCGTCATGGTTGCAACGTGCCAATAGTGACGTCAGAAACGCGCGAAGAGGAACACGAGGCGGCTATGTGGAGCTCATTCTTGAAAACGATTGCGTCAGTTTGCGTAAAGGCAAACAGCTGCAAATTGGGGCGGAAAGGAGAGGACGCAGATCCGCCCAAGAATCAGCTGAAATCGAAGAATTTTGACTGTGGAAAATGATCAACATGGAAACGAAAATTTGGTCATAAAACGGCATTCGAACCGTACGAAAAATTGGCGAAATTCGGGTTTCAGAAGGAGGGTACTGATCAGCAGAATTTAAGCAATTTTTTTCACAGAAATTGACGCCAAATGCGACCCAAACACAGAAGCAGATTTGCCCTTGATACGGCTTCAAAAATTCGCTAAAATACGAAAGCTTTGCATTGCAAATTTCGAAAAATGCTCACAAAGCGAAGCGTTCGTAGAGCTCATCCCAGCCTGTCCGCCAATAATGCGCTATTTTGAGGCCGAAATCGAACTAGAAAGTGTCCAAAAATATCCATAAAAATCCCATAAACCGAAAATTCTCTGTGTCGTAAACAACGTCACAATTTACGGTTTTGCCACAATTTCGCCCGTCAAACTGCCACTAAAACAAACCAAAAATCGGTCAAGGTAATAAGCGCGTTCGCCTCAATTTTAAAATGAAAACTGGGTTGAAAACAAAGAACAAAAATAGGCCGGAATCGACCTGCCTTCGGTCTAATCGATTTCAGAACAATTCTGAAGCCCATCTACGACTGTTTCGTGTTGAAAGTCGCCGAAAAGCTCCAAAATCGCCAAAAACGGTGGTGACAGCAAGAAACGAAAGGTAAAGCATAACAAACACGCGGAACAGCTTACAAAGAACCCATTATTTAATCCCCTAGGAAGTCTACTACCATACTGCCACTCTGATTACTCATTTTCACAGTTCAAAAAATAATAAAACCCTTCAAAAACACCTACAAACTGCCATCGATCTTCAGCCTAAGAGGACCTCCATTCCTGGCTCCGACCGATCTCACGTATTCCAGACAGAGCACAATAAAAAATCGAGATAGACACAGTCGCGAGGGGCGATACCAGACAGCGACGAATCAATCGACTGTCTGGATTTTTGTGAGAGGGCAAAGGGACGTCGTTGTGGGAGTCACTAGAGATGCCGCATGTTCGGATTTGCTCAGGGTTTTCACTTAAAGCCGGATTTTTAAAGGAATTTGAGTAAAAAGGGACTTACTCGAGAATACGACAACGGTCAACCAGTTAACCGTAAATACATGGCTCTTAAGTCACTTAATAGCCGAGCACACCAGAAACGATTAAGCAATGCTTCCCGATTAGTTCAAAGTCAATGCTGAAATAGTTGCTAAAACCTATAGATTTATCCATATGAGCTTCTATTCATTCCAATTTGAAAACAAGTCAACCTCAAGCCATGGATCGCACACCCATCGAATTCATTAAGAATGTTGTCAACCAGTTTCCAAAGGATGCTGCTACGACCGTCAGTCGTATGTCAGAGCTCTCGTCAAACTGGTCCCGAATCTCCCAGAAACGACGTGAAAAGACCAACATCGAGACTTACCTGCATTTGACTAAAGAGGGTCTATTTTACAACTGCTACAGCGGAGACCTAACGACCTTTGACAGCCGATTCCATGAACTGTTCATTGCTGTAATTTCTGGACAAATGGATGATAGCTCTAAGCCTTTGACCGACGATTTGCTCAATCGTTTATTAGCAATTTTGAGTCGACAACACACTCGCCACAATTGGGTTCTTGTAGAATGCTGCGATCATCTGTTTGAGCAGAAGTCAACTGTTTTGAAAAGAATTTTAGATGCGATTCCAGGAACAAAACTACTGGAAATCATAGGAGAGTTTCAGGCGCACCGAATTCTGAAGAATTCTCAAATAATTAAGAACTATCTATGGCTGCCTGAAAGCTTAGAACCCGTAGTTTTAAGCATGATAGAGAATTGTCATTCTGTGACATTTTCTGGAGGTGTTCAGTTGCACAGGCAGCGATTTGTGGACAAGTTTGTAGAAGCCATGGATAAGGCTTCAGGAAAAACTCAAACACTTGACAACGAGAGGAAAGAGTTGAACCGGAAATGGCAAAATGGTTTCATTCAAGAGTGGCGAATTTACGGATTTAGTTTTCACTTCACTTTTCCGTAAAATTGATGTTTCTGTTTCGTGAGAATAAATAGCGGATGTGAGATTTTGAAGTGAACCTTACAATTGAAAGTTTCAAATTTCTGTTTTTATCACCTCCAAAATCAGCATTCTTAACTTCGCACCTAACCTAACACCTAAGCAACCCCTTGCAATTTTGTCCAAACGATGCACTGCGCTTCATCCTGCCTTTTGTCGTCTCTACCTGTACAACAGCAGCGTGTTAGCCATGGATGGCATATCCGTGGAATTCACGGAAAGCGTCATCAATCAATTCTGTCCAGGCGATCCCACTTTACGTCATTTTGAAGCCGTTAGCTCCTCTTGGTCCCACGTTGCTGAAAAGCGCAATGCAAAGTCAAATTTCGACTTAGTGATCTCTTTTGCGGAAGAAGGCATGTGCTGTAATTTCAAGAACTTTAATTTTGGCAATTATCAACTACCGTCTCTTGACTTCAGCTCCCTTGAACTCCGTAATGTGAGTATTAAAGAAATCGCGACTGCGACTAGTCAGATGTTGACTAACGACGACTTGAAAATCGTCTTAAAACTGCTGCGACAACAAAAACATCGCCTTAAAGACGTTTACATCAATACAGTTGTCTCCCATTGCGAAACCTACTTGCCTGTTTACACAAAAATCTTGAATTCCATGCCTGGGATTGAAAATCTGTATTTGTCAGACCAGTTGATCAAACACTGGATTGTTTTCAACACGCACAGATTGGAGTGCTACGAGATTCCAGAGAGCTTAGAATCGACGCTAATCGATTTTGTGAATTCTGACAATCCTATCGAATTTAAGGGCTTCGTAAAAAAGTGTCGGACAGGATTCTTGGAGCGATTTGTGCAGGCCGTGGAGAAGAAAGAAGGCAAAAGCAGATTTCAAATGGAAGATTATATGAAGCACCCTCGTAATTCTGAAAACCTGCGTTGGAGTAATGGATGGCTGCACAACAGGGGACATGGCACCGGTGACTTTCATCTAGTCTTGCGTAAAGAATGCCTCAAATGCCTAAAAGCTAAAATGTCTTGTCAATGTCCATTTTAAATTGTCAACTCTGTTCGTTTGTGCTGTCCGTGTTTTTTATGAAATATAACTGTGTTGGCTTTAGGAAAAGGTCTATCACGCCTCATGTTAAGATGACGCCTTTTTTGACGGGCAGGCACATCTGAGCTTAGAAAAAGCTGAAATTCACACTTTACACCAACCCAATAACTAGCCACGCTTTCCTATCAAATCCAATCCCATCGATCGACATAATGTCGACCGGTGCCGTCCTCTTCCTTCTCTGCGTTGTTCAAAGCGGCCTTGCTCCAATGTCCCAGAATCATTTCCCAAAATCATCGCTTGTGGTAATGAAACCGAGACTTCTACTACAGGGGGTCTTTATGGCTAGCAAATATTGGCAACAAAACTCTGATCCCATTTATCATAGTTTTGCCACCAAAGCCACAAACTGCAGTTTTGAAGCTGTTTCTTCTGGTTCCCGGACAGAAGAGCCAAAATAAAAACAGCCAAAAATCAAAACAGCCAACGACAAAACAGTCAAAGGCAAAACAGCCAAAAATGCCCCAGCCTGCACACACCGCTATCTTTGAAACTGTCGACCACAGCCTACTATCCCCCCGCAAAAACCACATTGAAAAATGTCCAAGCCTAAGCCTAAGATGTTCCAGGAGGGCAGCCCCAGCCTCTCAACATTAAACTCTTTGGCTGTTTTAATTATTCTGATTTTGGCTCTTTTGACTTTGGCTGTTTTTTGGCTGTTTTGACTTTGGCTGTTTTTTGGCTCTTTTATCCGACACCGGTTTCTTCTATCTGCCGCAGGTATTATCCCAAAACTGCCTACGCTTATGACCTGCACAAAACTGTCGAGGTCAGGGTTTACGATTATGATAGTAATCACACTGAGAAACTTCGAAATGTGACCATGGATAAGTACGCATGTCAAGGTGAGCTAATCGTTAGGCAAGACAAGGGAAATATGCTTTCCTTCAGAATACGAGCCTACAAGAACGTTCAATGCACGCCATGGCGAATGGTCAGAACGTCTCCACGTCGGATCTGACATTGATTCTAAGTGTCTTTCCAAGGCAGAGTGGTCAGAAATAGCCAGGAAAGAATGCGGAGCAGAACCATTAGTACCAAGTTATAGTGGCCAATGTGGATTTCAAGGCGACAAATACGTCGAGATGGTGTTTCTGTGTAACCAGCCTAAGAAAGTCGGACTCCTTTGAACGTTTCAAAGGAACACGAGAAGAACACTGCGTTTTACCACTCGCGGCTCTTTGAAGACATGGAAGAATACGCTAAGACTGTTCAGAAAATGATAGAGGCCCGCCATAAAAAACTGTTTCATGAAGAAGCTGCTTACCATGGAGATCTTTTGCTTCTTATGTCCAAGGTCGGATTTCACTCAACGTCTCACGGAACGTCAACTCAAACTCGTCCAGTAGATGAATCGGAACCTTGTTTCGTAGGTTTGCTGAAAAAATGCCAATTTAAAATTTCCTTGTTTTAGGAAAATCACAAGTACCACACATCCGAAGACGTCTTCGAAACCGTGGTTGCTTCTATACACAATTCGATGCCTTATCGGTCCATGTGTCTTGCTCAACTTGCTTTCAAACTGCTCAATAACGAAACGTTTGAAGATGAGCGAACTACACTGCTAAATTTGACGTCGGAGGCAACCAATACAAATTTTTCAAGATAGTAGCCATCACTTACCCGGAGTTGGAGGATCTAATCTATGAGACATACGTGGACTACATGAAGAAACACTCCTGGAATTGCGCCTGAACATCTGAACGTTATGGGAGAACCCGGAGCGCATAAGAAGATCGTGGAAATGTACCGAGAGATCTCCAATACAGGACTTATCGACCGTAAGTATTTCGAGAAGTCTTGGACGAGCTTCGTGTTGTCGATCTGTGCTGGAGTGGTGGTTGTAGGAGCCGTTCTGGGAGTGGCTGTGATGGGATACCGTACCCGAAAAGACCGTGTTGGGACTGTGGAAGCCAGGTTTAAGCAGTTTGCGAATGATGATGACAAGCTCGTGGAGGTCTACTTGGAGCAGGCCGAGAACGCCCAGGAGATTTTAAGTCAGTGATACTTGTGAAATGTTTTGTCAACATTTTTAAGCTTTTGATAAATGCCACAACTGACGCTAATAGTGACCTATTTAAAAATTCCGTACCCTCACAGATCAGTACAAACATATCACAATCCAAAAGGATTGATCGACATGGCGTCGATAGGTGTGTTCCTCTTTCATCTCTGCCTCATCCAACGCAGCCTCAGCGCCGATTTCCCAGAATCTCTTCCCAAAATCGTCGCCTGTGACAAGAAAACCGACACTCCCACCAGAGGAGTCTAAGCCTCTTGCAGTTACACAAAGCTTACAGTCAAGTTGCGGCTCTCCGCGCGCTCTTATTTACAGTATTGAAGATTCTTTTAAATTCTTTTAGATTCATTTAAAGTTTGTCGCTGTATCCTGCTGCATCTATAAACAAAAACAAGATAAGAAATGCGCCAAGCCTGATAGGTATGCACTGCTTTATGAGAAACGTCGGCTTTTGGATGGGAATGTTAAGGAGGACATTTATAGAAGGCTTAGAATAAACAAAACACATCAATTATTAATGATCTCCTGGGCCTCTTCGGCTTGCTCCACGTAGACCTCCACGAGGTTTTCATCCTCATTCGCAAACCGCTTAAATCTGGCCTCCATAATTCCAATACGATCTTGTCGAGTACGATATCCCATCACAGCAACTCCCAAAATGGCTCCTACGACCACCACTCCAGCACAGATCGACAACACGTAACTCCTCCAAGGCTTCTCCAAGTACTTCCGATTAATGAGTCCTGGATTGAAGATCTCACGGTACATTTCCACGATCTTCTTATGTGCTCCGGGTTCTCCCATAAAGTTCAGATGTTCAGGCGCAATTCCAGGCGTGTGTTTCTTCATGTAGTCCACGTACATCTCATGGATTTGATCCTCCAACTCCGGGTAAGTGATGACTAGTATCTTGAAAAATTTGTATTGGTTGCCTCCGACGTCAAACTTAGCAGTGTGGTTTGCTTCATCTTCAAACGTTTCGTTATTGAGCAGTTTGAAAGCAAGTTGAGCAAGAATCATGGATCGATGAGGCATCGAGTGATACATTGAAGTGCGTATGACACTGAGGACGTCTTCGCTTCTGTGGTATTTGTGATTTTTCTAAAAAGACTCAATTTTTCACGCACTCTCAAATTTAAAGCTTACAAAGAAAGTTTCAGTTGCACTTGTAAGTGGGGCGGATGTAAGTGGAACGTTTGAATGCGTGCCAACGTCCATTAACGTCTTGTATTGAAGTATTATAAGATCCCGTTGGAGAGCGGCTTCTTCATAGATCAAGTTGTTGTCTTTGGCTTTTTTCGCGTTTTGAACAGTTTTGGCGTAGAGTTGTATAGTTTCAAAAAGTCGCTTGTGGTGATACTCGGTGTTTTCTTCATGTTCTTTCGAAGTGTTTGTAGGGGTAAGCTTTTTCTTGGGCTGGTCACACAGGAAGACCATCTCGACGTAGATAAAGGTTTTACCGCACTGACCTCCGTATTTTTGTGCTAGAGGCTTTGCGCCGCACTCTTTTGTAGCTATTTCTATCCATTCTTCAATAGAGAGACACTTGGAATCGATGTCAGATCCGACGTGAAGGCGTTCTGACCAGTTGCTTGAAACAGGACGGAAAATTGTCACAGGCTGGTATTCTGAAACAAGCCATTTCATTTTTTTTCTTCCTCAACAATGAGCTTACCTTTACATTCGTACTTGTTCATAGTAGAGGTCTTATTACGTGCCCAAAATCCTTGTGATGCATTCTGGACAAACTCTCTAATAGGAACCTCAACAGTTTCGTTCAGGGCAGACGCGTAGGCAGTCGTGGGGAAGTGGGAGCGGCAGACAGAAGAAACGGCTTCAAAAGAACAGTTTTCGGCTTCGGTAGGAAATCTGTACCAGTCGCTTTCTCCAGAGTCCTCATTCAATGACGTTGCGGCCATGAAGACACCTTTTGTGGAAACGGAAGTCTCATTGCTACAGGCGACGAATTTGGGTCGAGTGAAGGAGTCTGGAGAAGTAGTCGCGGCATCTAAGCCAAGGCTGTTTTCAACGAAGCAGAGGAGAAAGAGCACAGCACCGATCGACGTCATGGCCGACCGATGAGAATGAGTTCGGTAGGAAAGCGTGCGTAGGTTGTGGGTTGCAGAAAGTGCGAAATTTCGTCTTATCACTTTTTGACGAACGTCTTTGTTCTGACCTCTAAGCCCTTCTCAGAAATGTGATAAAAATTGTGATAGTTTGAAAAATGCGTTGCTTAAGAAGTAGGCTAAAATAAAGGTGCAAGCTTGGTTTGGCTTAAACTTGACTCACCCATTTTTGTAAATGTGGTTGCAGGCTGTGGATGTGAAATGCTGGTTCAAACGGTTCAAACATGAACGTTTATTTCAAGATAACCTATTTCATATGGAAGGAAGTGAAATCACACATTTTCGGGTACTGAATGCCTCAAACGTTCAGGCTGCAAAGATCTCGAAATCCAAAAACCAAACCGCTTCCACGTACATCAGCACCCGAAAATGATGACAATCAATAAACGCTCTGGACTACGACATGCAACCGGCTTTACATATTACGACTCGCTTCCGCTAAAACCGGCTTTTCCGGGCGTGCTCGTCTCTACCATTTATCTGTAAACTAACAAAATGTACATTCTTTTCAATGTCGCTCGACTCCTCTCGCACGTGTTTGCGCTCCTCTTATCTTCCTTGATCGATATCAGCGTCACGTCCTTAAGCGCTAAACCCTAATAAGGCATTTTAATTCCATCACGATCTATCTGTCACCACTTGTGCGGGAAGTTCCAATGTGCTAAAATTGGCTCATTTCGGCGTGTTCAATAGGTAGCCATATCATACGCGTGCGTCTCCTGCTAAAATAGTGTTTTTTGTCTCGGGCGTCAGAACGCCAGCAACCACCCGTCGGCGCCAATTTCTCTTATCTAATCTTGCTGACGTTCCTACAGACTCTGCGTGGATCTTTTTTGAACACTTTTCGACTTTAGATGGAGGAGGTCGATTGGATCCCTGCCCTTCGACCGGAAGATGGATTCCTTGCACGAGTTTATTTGAAAATCGATGCTGTTTTTGAGCGATACAAGAGGTTATTTCCATCTCAAAGCTATTTTTGAGTCTTTTTTAATTTTAGATGGATTCAAATCGTCATTGCTGTTCTGGCTTTTATTGGTGTTCACGTGTATCTCGGCTTCGCGATAGCCCACAACTTTAAGAAAGCAATAGCGGCAATCGTCATAACGGGACTAATCTATTTGACTGTTGCGTATTTTTATATCTTGAAGCCGGGTTTAAAGAAATTAGCTCCACTTCTAACCCCTTACAAAAATGGTCTCTTTTCGATATGGAATTTTGAGTTTCTGCATATTCCGCTACTTAAAATGTGAGTTTAAATGTAATTTTTGGGTGTCGTTACAATGTAAATTTTCAAAATATCTCAATGTCAACGGAAAAAAGTTGTTTGGATGGCAAGTACAGTTGAAATAATTTGTAAGCAGTAGAAAGGGTTTCATAGCTTTGGGTGGAAATGTGACCTTTGTACATAAAACACCAAAAACATTCATTTAATCACCCAGAAAACTGCTAATTTTTAAGTTAAGTACGCGTGACTGTGTTTCACCAAAGGTGAATCACCTTATCCCCTCTATTAAATAAAGGAGAACGATCCAGACGTGTCCATCCGTCCGTCCATCACAAAATTTGCAAACACGAGTTGCTTGATTGAGCGAACGTGGGTTACGGTAGTGGCGTCGCTTGCGTTTGCACGCTTTTCGCCTTTACCTTGCGCGACCAGACGTTTGAGTTACAGACATTTGTGTGACAGAATTGCGCGAACATTGCGCCCAATTTTTTTAAACAGCGGGGATAGTAGGCTGGGCTGACCTCCTGGAGCATCTTAGGCTTAGGCTTGGACATTTTCATTATGGTTTTTGGAAAGCGCCGAAGGCGCGACAGCAAGCATTACTGCCTATCCAGACAGGCTTCATTGTTCAATGTTGGCGCAATCCTGTTACCCAAATATTTGTCAGGCAACTGCCTGGACTTCTCACCTTGAGTTTCGCGGTTTTGCGCGCCGTGTCGAGCGGCGGGGAAAAACAAAAAATGAAAATTTTGAGGCCTCAGGCTTTTGGTAGAATTCGAAGCGCCAAGGTCGCCTTTAACCAAGAAATCGTTCTAACGAGGCGTGTAGCACCGAGGCTGTTGCAAAATATGAATCTGTAAGGCGCGAAACGCCGAAGAATGCTGATTAAAGAAAATACTGTCGCGCAATAGCGTACGCGGCTCCATTAATAATGATTATAAAGCTTCAAATTGCTTTAAATATGCTACAATACTTTAAAACTTCTTTTTTAGTGGTACAGGTGTTATTAAGAAGCTCTAGAATTTGAAGTGTTAATATCTCTGTAATTTTTCATTTTGACGTTAATACGTCGTGGTTTTTATAAAAAACGTTGTCGTTTAAACACTCGAAAAGGTTCTTTTATTAGATGACCAGAATAAGAAGAAATGCGGATTGAATTCCAATGTTCATCCGTTCTGACTTATCTGAAAATGAAAATTTTGAGCTGCCATCTTAACACCTAAATGAAGGGGTCTGCACTTTTAGGGGTCTGTTTGCCGGGATTATCGGCGCCTTCCTCACCTGGGTGGTCATCGACTCTGCTGGCCAACGCATCCGCCTGATGTCCGTCGCCGGCCTCGTCATGTACCTGATCCTCAGCATCCTGGTATCGGCTAATCCCGCTCGCGTAAGTGCAACTCTCGAATGTTATGTGTTTATCAAAGTGCATTTCAGATCAAGTGGCGTCCGGTGATCGGCGGTATTCTTCTCCAATTCTGCGTGGGTCTGTTAGTCTTGCGCTGGCCACAGGGAAATCAAGCGTTCCGATGGCTGTCGAATCAGGTGGTCACGTTCTTGGATTACACAGCTAAAGGAACGTTTTTCACCTACGGATTTATCGCTAATCCGCCGTCCGAGATTTGTGGATTTGGGTCGGTGTTTGTGTACACGGTAAGCTCTTACGTTGCCTTTATTTTTGAAAAGTCTTTTTAGAGTCTCCAAATCATAATCTACTTTGGTGCTATCGTCTCTGTCCTGTATTACCTTGGGGTCATTGAAGCCGTCTTGTCCAGAATCGCATGGGTGATGCAATATACTGTAGGCACAACAGCTGCTGAAAGCCTCAACGCTGCCGCTTGTATCTTCCTAGGACAGGTAAGCCTCTTACCTGGACTTTTTGAACCCTAATTTTCAGACTGAAGCGGCTATACTAATCGAGCCTTCATTAGGAACAATGACAGATAGTGAGATCCATGCAGTCATGACAGCTGGCTTTGCCTGCATCGCTGGATCGCTCTTCTCTGCTTACATCTCCTTTGGAGCCTGTCCTCAGTACCTCCTCTCAGCCACGGTCATGTCAGCTGCGGTTTCTTTAGCTGTGTCCAAAATTATCTATCCTGAGATTCAAGAGTCTAAGCAGAAGGATATGAAGTCGTTCAAGTTTAACTCAAGGTATGCTAACCTTATTTGTGCTTAAAACTAATTTGGAGTTTCAGGGGCCATAACAACGTCCTGGAATGCATCAGTGACGGAGCTGTCCACTCTGCCCAGTTTGTGGCAGCCATCACTGCTAATCTGATTGTTTACCTTGCTCTCTTGGCTCTTCTTAACTCTGTCTTGGGCTTTTTTGGCACTTTAGTGGATTACCCAGAGCTCACCTTTAACGCAAGCTTAAGAATTTTTTGTCTAAAAATACTTTAGTATTCAGAAAATTCTGGGCTACGTCTTCTTCCCCTTGGCTTACATGATGGGAGCCTCGGACGCCGTAGACCCCGCCGTCCAGATTGACGAGACCATGAAAGTGGCCGAGCTGATGGGTATGAAAACGGCCCTAAACGAGTTCATCGCCTACCAGCAACTCTCCCAGTGGAAAAGCGACGGAACTCTGAAAGGCACCCGAGCTCAGACGATCGCCACCTACGCTCTCTGCGGCTTTTCGAACATCTCCATGATCGGGTCACAGATCGGCATCTTGTCGACCATGTGTCCGAAGAGAAAGTCCGTTTTTGCTAGAGTCGCTGTGAGAGCGCTGATAGCAGGCACTTTCTCTTGTTTTATGACAGCGTGCGTTGCGGGAATTCTTATTGACGAACCGCTTTCTTGCAACTCGGCCGCTTCTAACGGGTGCGTCAGACTGGAACGCATGAATTTTAATAATACTGCAGAGTTTGATTATGAGCTTTGAAGATCTCGATATGGATAAAACATTTCTTAAAATTTGCACTAAGTCACCCCACTTTTATCCACTATTTCCAATCACACTTGTAGTAAAAGTAGTGAAAAAGAGTTAAATTAGGACCTCTTTTCCGTGCCTTATATGTGCCCTTGACAAAAGCCTTATGCCTTCATCAGTCAAAGCCTTCCCGTTCTTTTTGTTAATCTCAAAAGTCCCACCAAAAACTCTTTCTTTTCTTCTTCTATCCGAATATGAAAATCCATGGGCTATCCTGAGTCAAGGATAACCGGTTTTAGAACATCTGGAAGCGTTGAAAGGTTGGAGTATTTTTGGATCTATTGCCAATTGTGGCTAGCGAGACAGTCAAAAGTTATAATTCTCCTTGTAAACCGTCTAAAAGTGTATTAGGAAGATCCACACATTTAGGCTAACAGTTATAAATTGTCAATCCAAAAAGGCTACTCTGTTGTATCCTTAAACAACTCAAATACGCTTTAATGACGTTTTCATCCATCGGCTTGAAGGGTGGTTATTCGTCAATGTGTGATTTCATGTTTCCTGGAATCAAATGCGAATATGTCGCTTTGCACTTGGTAGAAGAGCCCTTCTCGAGTTAGAAAGGTGCTTAATTCGTAAGCTTTCTTCTTGAGACGGTCGGTTACAACGCGTGACCGAGGGAAGCCAAGGTTCGCGTGAACGTTAATTGAGTAAGGATTTGACTTCTTTTCCCTATAACTTAGAATGTCACGGACGAATTGATCTGTTTTGAAGAAATTCGATGCGGATCTCGCTCATCTCGGGAGTGGAAGCTGGTTAAGATAATTGTGACTTCGGCGATTAGTCATATATGAACAATGTTCGAAATTCGTGCTATTTTCAATTTCTTTGATATTTCCATATGCAACATTCAATATCGCACAGCCCTGACTCCCACTCTCCAAACCACTTTGCACGGTCACCCGCTCATCTCCATTTCATAATTTGACTTCAAATAGATCTTGCGTGGTCGAATGCGCCTCTATCACCCATTCTACCAATAGTTAAAGCTTGGAACCGGCCTTTATAAAAACCAAAGACAGCGTTCCAGACTCCCTCACCCAAGATTGCATCGCCAACGGAGGTAATTTGGTATCTCTCGCCACTCCAGAAAAAGATGAGTTCGTAAAGCGACAATGGCTTCCACCAGTGCTGGATGGGAGGCCACTTCTGCGTCTCTCACGGAGCTCACTTGGCTTCGATTAAGTGGGCTGCTGAAGAAGGTTATGTTATCAATAACTGTCGCCAATGCTGGCTCGGAGCCAAATCGGAATATGGCCAGTTCTTTTCATGGACTGATTCCACGCCTGTATATGTTCCACGCGCAGTTTCTTCAGAAGTGGACATAGAATTTGTCGACTGACAAATGCGTGAGTTTGCGAACAGCCGTACTACTTATAATACAGGGTGGCCCATAAATATTGTAACGCGTAAAATACGACTACAACTTTTTACAGAACGAACAAAACAACCCGTATAATACACCATTCGAAAGCTCAGGAAATGCTGTATAAGGAACAATCAAACGCACTCAAAATTACCGCCGTCGGTTTCAATATAGGCGTTCAATCGCTTCCGAAAATTCTTGAGATTGCACGACGTTATTTTTCGCCATTTTGAAGCTCCGAAGCGTTAAGCAGCAATCGTAGTGACCGTTTCAAAATGGCAAAAATGTCCGCGTGCCAGCGTCCTCATTCATAGGTCATTTTTCGACCCGGGAGGCCTTGTGTTCTTTCATTAGCGCTGGTCCTTTGGCAAGCTTGTACGAGAGAAGTTGGAGATTATTTTTCACGAGTCTTTGCATAGTGGCGCGGCCAACTTCGTGTTTTTCTGGCGAGTTTACGAATACTTCTCTGTGGATTCTGCTGGATCTTCTGTTTGACCTTGTTTTTCAGCGCTGGAGTTCTTGTAGTCCGCAGTCTTCCGCTTTGTTGACGGTCCTTGTGCCTTCCTGTTTCTTGGAAACGCCGGACTTGCGACGCGATGGACTTGCTTTCGATGAAATTTGAGCAGCTTTGCAATCTCCGGAATCGGCATTCCACGCTTGTGGTGGGTAATGATCGCGGAACGGTCTTCTTGGGACACCATTTTTCTCGAATATAGGGGATCAATAGCAGTGAATAACAGCGATTCTAGATAAAAATGACGCGAGGAACACGAAAAAAACAATTGCAAAAGTTTAGGTGGTGTTGGCGCTTCGGTTGTTCAATTTTTTCGTTTTTGAACATCTAAAATTCTTTTTAGATTTATTGTTTAAATTTAGGACTCACATTTTAAGCGCATTTCAGCACGATAGCATTGAATCAGTTTGCATTTCTTGCACATGTGACTATTCTCTTACCTCTTAAAATGGACCCCCAACACGGAATCTATTTTCTCCAACAGGTGAGAAGGTTTTCTTGTCATACACATCTTTGGAAGAACGCAGCACCGAATTCACAAACCACTCCACCACAAACGTGGCTCATATGGGTGACTCAAGCAAACTACACAGTCATCGTCTATGAGAATAGGCTTCAGCGAGCAGGTTGTGATGAGCAGGTTCTGACCCATCGAACCCTGTTACTTCTCATAACCCATCATGGGTAGTACATAAAAATCCATAAAGCTCGCACTCTATTTGTTTAATGATTAGCAGTGGATAGACATCAGCTATAAGAGAAGTAACAGGGTTCGATGGGTCAGAACGTGGGATGTGGTTTCACAGGCGTTAAAATGGTTTTGGTCGCGTAAACAACTTGCTGAGCAATTGCTGCTACAGCGTGTCGGTGATTATCGATCACTGATCAATGACTGGTTCCTTGTATTTGATCCTTATCGGTGCTTGATTTCTTTTAAAAGACTGAAAAATTAAACGTCAACTTCTGTTGTGCTTTGATTGAGTTAAGAGATGATCTGAGGTTTACTATTTTGCTATTAAAGTGTACTTCTGTTAACCACCCTTGTTACCTCATAAAGTCCATCAATCCTAGTTTTTTGTTTCGACCACATTACTCGAAAATAGCGTGAGAAGAAGAGCAGAACTTCCCAATGAGTCTGTCCACTTAATGACTGTGCCTCCTTAATCTGCTTAGATCGTATTTCCTCTTCTCGCGCGCTCATCAATCACTCCTCTCTGTCAATCACCTTGTCAGCGCGCCTTGTTCCCATCTCCGAAGACTAGCTCACCTAATACCGCCGTCGGCAACAAGCATCACAATTTGTCACTTTCCCTTCTCTGCGCTCTCCAGAGATTTTATTACTTCTTACACAAAACTAACTTTCCTGAGAACCGTTCGGTCGCCATTCGATCTTTACGACTCATTGAGTTTTCATATAAAACATAAGAAGGAGTCGCCGCTCGCTCGCGCAATAAAAGATTACGACTTATGCGAAAAGTCGTCTTGCGAGAGGGCTTCTGCTCCTCGGTGCAGACGAGGAGTAACCTAAGCCGGAAGAAATGTAAGAGATGGAGATAAATGTGATTTACGTGAGAGTGGAGGAAATGGGTGCAGATGGTAGGTCTATTAAACTGATGCTTAATAAAACTGTCTTTTTCGAAGGCTTTAGGAATCAAATGAAACATTACAAAAACGTTTCTACGTTTCAAAAACCGTTTAAAAGTGTCATTGACCCAGAGGCTGTCAGCAGTGGTAATAAGAAGCTGGAGGTAATCATCACTGATTTTCAGGTCACAAGAGGACTCATTAGTTTTGAATCTTGGACATACATTATTTTATTAACGTTACATGCATAGGTTCTTATCAAAACGAGCTTAAAATGTTTCAAAATTGATAGAATTCTATTAGGAAGCATATAAGGTTCACTTCGTCAGAATTAAGCCTAATACGCTTCCGATTAGTGACTTTGTCTCCTACGTTTACAGTCCCATTTTGTTTACCGACATCCCCAATCCCATTACACAACCAGTGACCCCAACCTTCTTAAGCCTCACCCCTAATTAACAGTCAAGTCATAAACTTAATGGTGAACAGTTTACTCGAACTGCGACTATTTAGCACTGTCGTATTGAAGCATTAGCAATTTGTCGAAAACCGTTTCTTGGACTAATTACCATATGTTAAGCCAATGAACGGTTTTCGCACCTTATTCTAGTAATCACGACATTTTTGTCACTCCTGAACGCAGCGTGTCCCCCTCTATCTCTGTTGTTAATCTACAAATTGTGAACGCAGTGACCCGCAAAGGTAATTAGCACCTAGGTTCACTTTCATTCAATTCAAGCAAAAAAACGTTGTTAGTCTGTAATGTAAGCTGAGGCTGACCTCTTGGAGCATCTTAGGCTTAGGCTTGAACATTTTTATTATGGTTTTTGGGGAACGCTGAAGGCGCGAGAGCAAGCATTACTGACTATGCAGACAGGCTTCATTGTTCAATATTCGCGCAATCCTGATATCCAAATGTCTGTTACGTAACTGTCTAAACTTCTCCATTTTTGAGTCCATTGAAGATGATTCAAAGAGCTGTAGGTCTTAAAGACAGCATATTCTTGTCGGGAAATAGGCATGTGCGTTGAAATTTCTCTCAAATGAATATTTTTAGTTGCTTTGAGAACAGCGTTTTTCATGCTGACTGGCAGCTCATTAGGCAATTTGCATCAAGGCATCAATGGCAATTTTGCTAAGGGACAGCTTAGTTGTGATGTCATGGTCAAGAGCTGAATAAGACCGAAATTGTCTTCGATGAAATTTTCTGACATTTGAACTGAAGTGATGCTTGAAATCTCCAAATGATTCTTAAGACTTGATCAATACATTGGCATCAAATACGTCGGTATCAAACAGGAAGACGTATTCCAACTGAAAGGGACAAACGCTGTGACTTGGTCGGGATCTGATTTAGCCATGAATTACGGCTCGAACTGGGATTGAAGTTGATCGACGTCAATTCGTGATTTTTCGTAACCCAAGACAAGCGGTCAAGAGAAGGCTCGGCTCGACTGAGAAAAAAGTCTCAAATTTGAGGTGAGAACAATGATAGATTGAGGCGAAAGAAGTGCACGTTTAGCAGCCAATTTAGGCTACTGTTCCCTTAGATCAACTAAGCAACAAATAACGGTGTCGCGTGGAAGGATGGCAGCGACGGCTTCAAGGAATCAAAGAAATTAAAATAAAATTGGTTTCAATACTTGTTTAAATGGACTGGGATAGTAGTATCAAACACGCTGATTTTACAATCCGGCCTTACTTCAGTACTCAAGTTGTAAGCTTTGTCGACAGCCCGGTGAAGCTTTTCATAAAACGGCTGTCGAGCGATTGCCACACAGAGCTGAAAATACCTTATCGTACTGGCTTCAATAAAGGTTAGAATAGTGTTCCATGCTGACAGGAAGCTGGTTGCAGTCGGTGAGGAAAATGTCAGTGAGGTCTAAGGAGACGTTGTGGAACAACAGTTCGAAGAAGGGAAGGTGGGCGTTAGTAAAGGTTCTAGAGGTTTTTGCAGAACGGATGTTGGGAAGTTGAAGGATGAGCTTCAAAATCTGGTTCATATGGTTAGCCGAGAATTGACCAAGTTTGATATATCGACTAAATAAGATTTGCATCGAATCTGCTTTAGGAAATCATGGAAAGACGAGTCTAAAAGCGGAAATAATTCGAGCAAGCGCGGTAAAAATAAGGTTGAGTTTCTGGTCCTTAAAATTTTAAGGCAACATGACAAGAGAAGGTTTGCTGGAGTAGTGAAGGCCGCCTCTACAAAAAATAATTGAAACGGAACGTTTGACACTGTTGCTTCTGCTAATGGCTACATCTGCCCAGTCTTCTTCTAGATAGGTAAAAGAAGAGATGACTGTATCACGCGGCAAAACTGAAGTGACAGCGTCGAAAAGGGAAAGGGAAAGAAGTCCATTGAAGCTTGAGGTCTCTTAACCAAGACTCTTGAACTGCATTTTTTCAATTCTTCGTCGCACGTTCTAGAGGGTACATGTTATCCTTAAAAACCAAACTGCTCACATTTCACAAATGTTTATTTTGGATTTAGTCAAAGCAAGATTTCTCAATTTTTGTCTTCGTCTTTCAACCACTTCCACCCAAAAAACCGCTTTTTCCATCGTGTCACTTTGCGTTCAGATCGGTGTGCAGCGGCGTCAAGTCGGCTTCTTCTGTTTTTGACATTTCCTGTCGTCGTCGATGTCGTGTCGCGACGACGTCGCCGCCGTTGACGGCGGCACTGTGTTGATTGACATTCGAATTTGCTTGAAATTCGAGATTTGACGTCGTCCGATGGACCTGACTATGACAACCTTTGAGAAGTCCTTGGAATTGAAGCCATCAAAACTCTGGAAATGTCTTTTGCATACGCCTGACATCTCCATCTATCCATTCTTAGACTAAAAAACTCAGAGAAAACGAGAAAGCCCAACCCATCTCCTTTGAAGAGGCGGCACAATCAAAACGCAATCACCTGAGCCCATAAAACAAAATTACAACTTTTGTGACCGGCCGCCCAGTCTCAGCCGACTCTCGGACAACGTTTGTTTAGCCCCTTTTGTCGGCGTTCGATCGACAACTCCGATAACGGCTTCCATTTCTCCGACTTATTGTTTCCTTGCCCGTCCAAGGTCTCCTCGTAGTCGTAAACTTGGCCTCAATCACCTGCGCTTAGCAAACTCCTTTTATGAGGCTTGGACCGTAATTGGCTGTTAGGGTAGTTCAGGGTCGGTGGACAAAATAAGTGCTTCTTTAAAATTCAACTTTTAACTCAAAGAGATTTAATTAAAACTTAGCTATGCCATGAAGCTTATTTACAACCCTAAAGTTGCAGCGCAAAGTCCCTGAGGTCACAAGGAGGAGGAGGAGGAGCGGGCGATGGGCGGAGGATAATTAGAGCTCTTTTCAAAGGTCTCCGAACAGAGCGAGAGGGATAAGGGTCGCCCGCGTTGATTAAACCCATCTCCGCGCGTCTTCCGGTTAGGTTTGTTGCAAAAACCAGCGTCCCCGGCCTTGATGGCGTCGTTTTACTCATTTCCGAGGAAAACCAATTTGTGTAGATTTTATTAGAGGCTGCTGGAAAGGGTTGCGGAGCGTTTTGGTCAACTCTGAAAGCTAAAAACTTCAAACTGACTTGTAATGATACCACTACAATTTGTGTTTTGCATGTTCTACCGTAATCCTCCCTTCCAAAATTAGAAATTTCAGCTCAAAACTTGGTTTAACGGATTTACAATTTTCAGGAAAACAATTTTAAGCTCGTTTTAACTCAAATTTTGAAGTTTAAAGTTTGCTGTTGTTTTTACTGCGCGTTATCCCCTTTCGAACCTAAAATTGGAGTGCAAAATCCGATTTGTGTCCTCTCTGCTCTACCGTACCATAGACCTTTACTCCGACAGCCCTTAAACGTCAATTTCCCCATTTTTTGCCTCAGCTCACCTGTCCATCGCACCCTTGTCCATCATCGTCTTCTTGTTCCTGACCGACTCGTGAAACTTGTCACAATGGTTGTCGCACTCAAGCGTGCTCTTTCCCGTCACTTTCGCCCACTCTGGACCGTCATCAGGACCACCAACGTCGCCTGGGCTTCTCTCACCTGTCCTCACCTGGTTTGAACGCGCGCCGCGCGGCTGAGTGGAGCCCTGAGTGACACTGCGCCGGTGGAGAACGCAGTCATCTATGAAATATATGTCAATCACGGCAGTATTATCTTAAAATTCTTCTGACATCTTGTTACCTGAGAGGAGGACCGCTTGTCGTCGACGTTGGGCTTCTCTCCGCCCACTCCAGCCTGCACCTCTTGGAGGCTCAAGTGTTTTCGCGCTGGGCACGCGGTTGCGCAATCCAGGGCAGGTGCCCGGGCCTTGCGTCCAATTATAATTACATGCGAAGAGGCTTTAGAGCATCACGCATGACTGATGGCATCTTCGAGTTGTGGCTCCACACCTGTCGCTGCCTTTTATTAGGACAAATTGAGGGTTGTAGAGAGGGTCTTCAAATCAAGACGCGGAAGCGCCGACTAGGTGACTCATCCTGACCCTCTCCCATTGAACCCGAGATTTATTAAGAACGCGCCAGTCTGCTTTTTGTCACCTAGCGACAAGTGAGAATTCGTGCAAAATGCAATTAAATGTCAAAATTTGATTTAAGCCTGAAGTCATTTGGATCTTAATTTATGGCGTTCGGAGTTCCTGATCACTTAGACTGGCTTCAGAGCATCTTTGCCGATGAGATACCGGTTCCGTCGAATGCGTGCTCTTTCCTTAGATGTTGACTAATCCTTCGAATTTCGCTTTATGGGTTTACGGCTGGGAAACCCATGAAATTAATGCGTAATGGGCTGAATTTTGGGATTTGGACGGATGGACTGGTTTAAGTAGTGATTAGATTTGGGATTGACGTGACTGGGTTATTAGACAATTGCAGATTTGAGACTCGAGAATGACTCGAGAACTCACTTTTGAGGTAAAGATTCTGTAGGGTACTGTACCGACAGGTGCACTCTCCCTAACCTCTGAAGGCCCTGCTTTTTTATCCAATTACCCTCGCTGATCTTATCTCCCACCCCCATAAACGCCCCCAATTAGCATCTTGTCCAACAATGTTTGTCCTTTCGCCTCCGCAAACACCTTTTATCTCCCCGCTCTCAGCCTTCCTTCCTCTTTCCTCTTCTTTTTGTGTCCTCCTTCCCGTCGGTCGTTTTAGGTATTTCACTTTCGATTTCCCAAATCGCAGCCCGAATTCCCAAATTCCTCTGCCTTCCGCTCGCTGTCATCTCGACTTCTCCTCACATGAATACAAGTCTCCTCGCGCGCGCTTCCCCAACTCGTGGCCGGCTGTCAAAAATGATCTGAAATTGTCGTAAACTATAAACGCGAGACGATTCCATATAAATACAAATTTACGTCAGTCATCATTAGTTGCCGGGCGGGTGTGTGCGCTCGCCTTCGGTCGTCCTCGCCTGTCGGCTGCGCGCTGCGAGAAGATTTGAAGTGACATCGTCGCCGCCGGAGTCGCCGGTTGTCGACACAATGTCGCGCGTCCCTTTGACGCGCTCGCGCGCCGTTTCGGTTTGCTTGAAATCTCTTCGAGTCGACGACGGACGAAGTCCGTTGTTCGCCGAGCGCCGCCGGGACCAGCAGCATTCTGTGATTCACACAAATCACCCCTCTTCCATTACGGTAATTTTAATTGGTTCTGATTTGCCGCTAACGGGTTTGCGAGCCATTTTGAGTGTTTACCAGGGGCGGGTCAGAATACAAAGCAATTTTCGGAGTTTGGGAGGTGGGAGCGTCTTCGGAAGTCTTTGAAGCCAAGTAGATGTTGAGTACTGAGGTTCTAAGAGCTTTAAGATAGACTGTAAGTTGGCTTTTAAGCGTATTACCATTCATGTCTCCTACCATTTCTTTTCTAGCCATCTACGCTTTCTACGGAGAGCAGCCTTCTCTAAACCAACTGTCAATGAAATGTAAAGTTCAGCTTTTCAAAGTTGTTTAGCTCTTTTTCACTACTTTGACTAAATTTGAGTTTTGATTTTCAGTTTTTTAACAAAAATGTAATTTACAATTTTTTTGAAAAGCTTCGTTTTTTATCTCTTCTTCCAAACTCTTTTGTAGCCTCAAAACAACTCTACTCTCTACGCATTCCTGCACTCCAAACAACGTTCAAACTGAACAAAAACGTAAACCAATTCTGTCACCACTGCTCTAGCGTAGCAATTCGATCAAAACAGTATGGAATGACAGTTTTGATTAAAAGTGCAAGTGCAGGGAAGACCCTTGGCGCGCTCTTATCAGAAGTAGGGCACGAGATCAGTGATGCAAGCGAAGAGAACCTGTCAATTTTTCGAGCTACAACCGAAAATTTGGATATCTCAAATTTTCCAAAAATGTGACTTTAGATTTGCTTCTAAGCCGTGATAAAGATTAGATTGTAATCTTATCAAAAATGTGAAAGATTGTTAAAGTATGTCTAACCTAAGGTTGGCTTTAAAAGTCCTTTTGGGCTCTTTTGACACCTTCAATTAGCTGAAAATCTGACTCACCTGAGCTCACCTCAGACTCCTCTATTTGATCTTTCGTCTAGACGCCAGATTCTGCCACAAGACTGACGTTTCTGTGGTCTGGTCTCAACTGATCGGTCGGTAAATTGATAATTTTAAAATTGGTCACTCCCTGTCATTAGAACAGATCTGACTGACGTGGTTTATGACACATCTTAACGCACGGGTAAGATGACGTCTGGTGCTTATAAGTCTCTAATAGGATTAGGAAATTGCGAATCTCCCACAAAATTCCTCTAGAATCTATCTTTGGATGTGTTAAGTATCCGTATCTTCTATCCCCCTTAAAGTGCAACCCTGTAAGAACCGTTTTTATCAGCTATGCCCGAAAAACGAGCTACGAAACCGTGGAACTGTCACTAAGCCGGCAGCTGACAAACTAATTTATTACTTCCCCACCTTATCTGATTCCAAGGTAAAGCAGCTCAGGAACGTGATCAAGTGATGTGTGTAGTGATTGATGGACAAGTGTCAAATACGTCAACGGTGTGCCTAGCGCGAGTGGCCCCGAACGCAAAATTGGCGCAAATCCATAAGAGAAGGTGATAAGCGAGCGGAGGAGGCGTAAAAACTATTTGCACTTTAGGTGCATCGAACGCGTTTTTTTGGGCTGATTGACAGAGAGAAGTGGTGCCAAAAGGGGATGGGTGGATTGGGTGTCAACCTGTCATCCAAAAGACATGCAGAGCTTTTAAGGAGGCTAGCTGAAAGGTTTGAATCATTCCTTAGCCACGGAAAGCTGAAAGGCTCAGCTAACTGTCTCAAAATTGTGTGATTTTACTAAATTTGACTTTCAAGATCTTAGCCTTAGTTTGCTTAGGTGTCAAAACATGATATGCCCACCGCCGATAACCATCTAAGCTGCAAAAATTAGGCCTGAACAAGGCGCAATTAGGTCGTCGCGGTCTTATCTCCTCGCCCTGTTCCCCATTAATTATTCGCTCCTTGTCTCCCCATGGGGTCTTATCGTGTTTTCAAACATGTTGGGAGGTGTGAAGGCATGTGCTAAGGTGCAATTTAGTTATTTGTGGGTTGGGCTTTGCCGCCTTTGCCTGTAGATCCTGTTTACGTCTTTAGTTATAGCGATAGGTCAAAAGCCATTCAACGTCTCCATTTTATTACTCTTCTTGTTAGGCTTCAACTTACAATACCACTTTTTAATTAAGATTAGGTGAAAGGTTTGAACACATTCTGTTTGTGCCTATTAAAGGTCAAAAGCCATCACACCTCAATTTTATGACCCTCACCTGATTAACGACTTGCAACTGACTCCTGACAGTTAATGCCTAACTGCCAGCAGTACACTAACGCTAATTGACGTCCTCATTTCTCCGATCGGCTTTTCGGAGCTCCTCATGGGTCTCTTATCGCTGAAACAGACGTGCAAAGTTTCATTTTGGCAGAAAAAGAATTTCTGCCACGCGTTATCACGGAAATGTTGTCACTTTGCAGGAGAATTTTGATCGTGCAGGAAGGGGCATGCCAGAGAAACCTCTTATAGGCTTTGAGGAGTTCTGCTCTCTTCAGATCTCAGATTCTAGCCCAAAGTTTCGGGCCTTATCTCCATCAGCCCAGATTGACACCTCCATGAAACCTCTATCCCCAGATCAGCGTGTGCTGCGACTGAAGGATGAAGGTCCTTTCGAGAGCGCGTGTCGTGTGAATGACGCGTGTCACATACATCTAAACTTGTGCTGTCGCTGGTTTCCGACAACGCGCTCTTACTGCTGCTGCCACTCGCCTCTCTGCTCCCGTCACTTCTGGCACTTCGCCTGTTTGTTTTTTCTGCCTCCGGTGACAGCGCGAGTGCTCGAGACGTTCGAAGCCGCCTTCGTCTGCGGTTGTCAGCAGAAGTCATCCTCTAACTGTCGTTCCTATTTCCAGATCCACCTCCACCCACCCGACCGCCCTCAACAGCTACTTTCACTTTCAATCGCCAATCGGCCTGCGAAATGTCACTTCCAGAACCGTCGACGTCGCACCTTGTCTCCGCGCCGAATGAGGTCGTAATAAAGATCTTGAAGAATCTGGACCAGCAGGATGTGAGGAATGCTTCGGCTACGTGTTCCAGGATGCAGGAGGTTGTCATGAGCCATATGACCCAGTTGACCAGGTCATCGATTTATGATTTGACGTAAGTTGATTTTGTCATTCTGAAAACCCTAAGAAATTCAATTTTTGAACGTCTTTTTTCTCAGATCGAAAACTGTTGACAAGGTTACCAGTAATCAGAGGTCAGTATCCACCGAAGCGTCGAATCGGTGCAGGCGAGTAAACTAGTTTCCACTCCTCTAAATACAAATTAGGAATTAGGTTTTAACGTTTTAATTTGATTTTATGAATCTTGACAGCGCGTTTGATTTGAATTATGTCGCGTTTTTCCATTCTTAATGAATGACTCTCGCTTTGGTGGGTTCATTGTTTGGCGAGCGTTACTGTACCCTTATTTGTTTTAAACACCGTTCGTAAAATTGTGTTTTTCAGGCTTCAATGCAAAGAAGAACCTGAGGAACCTGTGCAGCTAGGAAAATTCAGATTTCCTTTGAAGAAACAAATCACAAAGACGAAGCATGCGCTTCTCCTGAGGAACAAGAAGAAGAAGCAGTGGATTCGTCAGAACTCAGCAATTTCTCCCGAAGCTGGAGTCTCAGGAATGCTCGATGAGACGCTTAGGAAATTTGTGATCAATGGAGCGCTCAACTTTGACCGTTATACCGTTGATGAGAAGCTGTATGACAGGCTTATGGAAAACTTTGTCAATTTCAAGTAAGTGGTTTTGAGATGCCTAAACAAGTGGTTTGTTCAAAGTTGAAAGTAGGGTCCAGAACGCAGGTGCTACTCACCTTTTTATGTTACAGTCAACGGCCATTTTTATTTGATTTCATGACTTCTCCCTTATTAACGACTTGCTTAACTTCGCGGAAATTGACGTTGCCATTTCTCCAGTCGAGAATTTTGACCGCGTAGGGAAGCCTTTGCCAAGGAAACTCTATAAGGTTCAAAAAGCTTTTTTCGATTGTTCTAATTTCTAGAACAGCCTTGTAATCTCCCTCTGAAAACTCAATAAAGCCTAACTTTCAAATTGAGCGCTTACAAACTCACCTAAAGCACTTATCCTTAAGACTTTTCACTTAATTTACTCTTCAAACAAAAAATGCGAAAAGTTTAATATTTATATTTTGATTAATTCTGTTTTAGGAACGCCAAACTGAACTTTACCCTCTGCAAACTGCTCATCTCCTCCTCCCAGCTCATCAACCTCTTCAAGCACTCCTCAGGCCGTTCTCTCTCCATCGAATTCTGTGAGAACGTGGACAAGCTTCTCTCTGACGAGGTATCAGTTTCCTTATCTTTTATCCTGTGAACTCCGAATTTCAGCTCTTCCTCTCCTCTGACAGTCTTGAAAACGTCAACATCCAACTTAGAAACCTGCACACCCGTCTTGATCTCACAGACAGGGTCTTGGAACACTGGGCCGGCCAGGAGCACCTCCCGACGAGGATCTACCTTAATGAGACCAAGACGTGTTTCACGATAGGAGGCGTCATTAAGCTTATCAAGGTAAGCCTTTCCATTCCACAACGTAATTTAAATATTCGTTTTGAGACCTTCCTTTCTCGCTCCGCTCAACGCGTTATCCCACCGACCCAGACCTTCTCGTGGGATTTGGGAAACATTCTCATGGGCTCGGACATCCGTGAGCTCTTCATCCCAAACGTCAGTTCCAAATGGACCGCTTTTGAAGACGGAAATGTCCACTTCAACCTCTCTGTCGACAGGAATTGCAAAGTCACTTTCAGCACTTATTTATTTGCCACATTGTAAATTTGATCTCAGATGTGCATAAATTCTTATTAGCATCCAGCTGCTTGCTTCATAACTCCAGAGATCTGGATTGGAGAGGAGTGGCCTGGTATGAGCCAATCTGCTTGGCAGAGAATCGCTTTCCTTGAGGCTAGAAGTAATTTTTGGTTGCTTGTGAATAGAGGGTCAATTCTGGCGAGGTTGTCGTCTTCTAGAAATAAGGCACCTGGAAAAAAATTTAAGAATTTGAGACTTGAAAGTTTGGCTTACCGACGACAGCTACAGTACCCATGCTCGGTACATTTCTGACCAGAACAGTGGTGCCATCATTAGTGGCTCCAGGCGTGAATAAGAGCTGGACTTGAGGAGAGCAAAGGTTTATAGGGTCATTCTTAAAAGGGTCCAAATAACGTCAAAGTTATGATAAGCTTACCATAGGTGGAAATTGCCTAAAAGTGTCACTTTCGACCTCAAACATATTTTCAAGCAGCAGCTTGTTTGACTTGAAAAGATTTAGATTTCCTATATAAGGTGGGAGGTTGGAGTTGATAACTGTGAAGTCAAAAATAGGATCACTGAGACCGATAGCGGTAAGACCTAAAAGCATTTCTAATTTTTCAAGTGATGGGGTGAGAACCATACCTAGCTTGAGCTCCTCAACCTGACTAGGCATTCCTGTATTTACCACAATCCTACAATTTCCATCCTGCACCAGAACTACTGTAGATCTAGCGAGATAGGAGCCTCCATCACTGCCTTTAATAAGCTTTCCTGTAGCCAAAAGCGTGACCGTTGGGCCTTCAAATTCGATTGGAATTTCTTGTCTTGGAGGAATTGAGATCTCTTCTTGGATATGATTGTGAACTGGCTCAGGACTAGTGGTTAGGTGGAATTTAGGGAGAGCTGGGACTACGTTGATTCTGGGTTCATGGGTAGGCTCGAACCACTGGTTTTCACTACCGTAGTTGGACTTGTAATCTAAAATACCAATCATCAAAATAGTAAAAAAGTGAATAGTTACCTGTATGAGTAAAAGGCTTAGATCTAGACGAAAACAGGAAATCTGGGTCGATTCCATTACTAAACACCCTAAGAAACGGAGGTGAAGGGGTCCGTTCTAGCAATGAATGTTCTTGAAGCCTTCTCGTGATCATAGTATTAGCCAAAAGTTGAATTAAGAGGTTCGTGGTGCCACAGCAGACATGTTCGCCTCCCTTATCTAGCTGGCACTGTGCACTGTTATTCTTAGCCAGACTCCAACATGGGTCATCGTCACCCTAAAGACTCCATAAAACTTCAAAAATGCCTTGAAACATACATTTGAGCCAGGCGTGCATCTAATCAACTCCAACGTCTTTGGGTATCTAAGCTGGGTTAAACCCCTTTCGCAAGCTTGAACTCTCCAAAAACCCACTAACAGTAAGACAGCAAAAAACAACATCTCAGAGCGAAAATTATTCCAAAGGGTTCAAACGAGTCGATGCAACGTCTGAACGCGCGATAAACAAACTGAGCCTCAAGTGGCTATCGGATCGCCGATCTCAGTTCGATCGAGAGATGATCACGACTTGGAACTCAATTGGAGAAGAAGTGTTCTCACACATTTTGTTTGTCTTGGAAGGAGAGTCGGGACGGGAAGAGCTTCTGTAAATTGCAGCTAATAGGATTAGTTTCTTATAAAGCTATGTTTGCAAAGCTGGTGGGTAAACAAGGATGAACATGAAATTTTGTGGGTTGGGAGACAGATTCGAGAGGAAGTGGGTCTAAGATGTCGCGATGTTACTGTTTCCAAAGATAAAAAGCAGATGAAAAACAGAAATTTTTAAACTGATAAAAAAAGTCATTTTTTCTCAAATCGTGTAAAACGATAGTTTCGACTAAAGCCGGAATCGAACCCGAGCTTTGTGGGCGCCAGTCCAGAACTTTACCAATACGCTATTGAGACATGCTTGTGTGGTAGATAGTTAACGCTCCTCCAAAGTTGTAGCTCACGTTGGTGATTCTCAGACATACACTACACAGATTCATTGCTAGAGCAAAAGATTTTGACAGGAATGAAATGAACATGCAGATTATATAGAGAAGTGCTTGTTCTGTTTTATAAAGAGCAGCGATTTAAAATAACGTGTGGGACTTGGATTAACGTTCGCTAACACCATTGAGTGGGCATGAACTAGGCGGATTTGATGCAAGTCCCACGCGTCACGTTATAGTCCGCTTCTTCATCCGCTGCTATTTATAAAACAGGACAAGTATTTTTCTATACAACCTTTCTGTTTATCAAATTGCTATTAGAGCCTACTTTCCTAAACGGTGGCTCTGCGTAGTGTATGTCTGAGAATTACCAACTTGAGCTACAACTGTGTTGGAGTAGCTTGTGAGAGCTTTGCGGCTTTCTTCCGAAACTGCATTCGCAAAAGAAACGCAATCGGCTGTCGGAGAAGAATTTATGTGAGGAGCCTGTTTCAAGAGGTAAAAGAATATCATGTATTGTTGACATTCATGTATTTACGGTTTCAGAACTCCTGCGCAAGAAGCGCAGATTGATTCAATGCTATCGTGCTGGAATTTTGGCAAAATGTAAGTGAATTTTAAGATGTTAAAAACATGGACGGATTTCACTATCGCCAAACCCGTCTATTCAGTTATGTGAAAAGTATTCCTGCAGGCAAATGAAAGCACTCTTTTTTATGATACAGATAACAGACGCACACATAACCGTTAAGTAGGATTACGTCTTATCGACCTTCGGAGTCCAATTCTTAGCTATCCACTCGATATCCCGATTCCGGTCTTCATCTGATTGTGACTCCAAAAAGAGCGTACAGATCATCTGGTTCATATTTTTGGCTTTCTCCATATGCTCGTTGACAGAGACGTTCCACTGACCCTGAGAATCAATATTTAGCATTTAGTGTGACCTGATGTATTTACCATGATTCTCCCGTTAATCTCAGGCGGTTCTGGAAATTTCGAGTGTTCTGCGAGATTCCCTTCTCTCTGAGGATACCATATGCCGGTGATATTCCTACGCTTCCAAGAGGACTTGGGTTTAGGACTGTAGTTAGGGTCAATGCTGGCCAGGATCAGGGCTGTGTACTGGTTGACTCCTGATACTTAGCGGTATTAAAATGGGGTTTTCAAGATAAGATGGGCTCACCACAAGCGTCATAGCAAAGAGGGTTGACGCGTTCTCCAGCAGGTCGGTAGGCTAACTCGTTCAACACATAGTCGTCTTTTCCTTTTGTTCTCTAAACTCAATTTTTAGTATTTTTGGATTTTAAGATAAAGTAACCTGAAAGCCTTGGAAGCAGAAGACCTGAGGATGCATAGGCTTGAATGTCTCGATGACATTGGAGGCAAATTTACGAATGCCAGGAAATAAGGTCTGTTCAGCCAACTCAAATGGCTCATTGATGGATACTACAGGCTTGCCTAAACACATTTAAAGTAACAAAATGCCCCATCAACAGGAATAGCCTACCAGTAGATAAGCAGTAGCTGTGTGTCCATTCGAAAGCCACATATTTGACCACTAAAGGCACCCAAGAGCCGTCTTGAAGCAGCACTGTGGACACGGTGAATTCAGTTCCAGTAGCATATTCTTGGATTATGTAGGTCTGAAGCACACTTCAAGCTATAAACTATAGGACGAAATGTACCTCATCATCGTTCTTATCTAGCCTTTGCTTGATCCAAACCTCTAAATCCTTCTTACTCTCGATTTTTCCAACTCCACGTAGACCCATTAGCATTTGAGGCTTCCGGAACAGAGGGAAGCTGGGAATCTCAGATGTGATTTCTTGGACGTAATTTTCCACAAGTTTCTGATCTCTGAAGCTAATCTCCATAGTTTTGGGAAGTGGAATACCACCCTTTTTGGCAATCTCAAAAACGTCATTTTTGCGACACATGTAGTGAGCGTGTTCTGGGTAGGCTCCTAAACGTCTCCATTTTTAAGACGCATTCTTTATATTAAGCCTAACCTGTCAATCCTAGCCTCTTTCTTGTCCTGCACATGGTACTGATTGAGTCTTCCTCACAGTGTATCAAACAAATCTTGTCTTTAGGCACCAGTTCCACTAGCTGATCAACGAATGGATCCAAAGCTGTAATCTCGATATCTTCAAATGACCTAAATTTTTGGCCAAACGTCTTCGAGTCCTAAGCAGATCTCCTGAAAACTGATTTGAAGTGCAGAAGACTTACGTCATAATGAATAATCGCATCAAAGCAACTCTGAGCCGCTAAGCTCTGTTTAGGCTTAGATGCTTCTGGGGTGAAAGCGACCAAGGCGACATCTTTCGGCTTGTTAGCTTTCAGATCTTCTAGATTGAGGAAGAAGTCACGTTGACTTTTGACGATGACAGCGACAAGACGCTTCGTTTTACCGAACTGACGTAAAAGGCTCGACTCCACAGCTGATAAAATTCCCATCTGCGATTACGCCTGAAAATTATGATGTAGCGACCATAAAATAGCGATAAACGTACCCTGACGCAAGCAAACGCTCACGTGATGCGATCAATTTACGCTCGCCATTTTTCCAGTATTCCACTCGCATGCGTTTTTGGATCACTCTCCATTATCTCCATTGATGGAAGGCTGAAAATAGCTCTACTAAAACAGCTGGATCAAGTTTAAAACGCGGGATGAAACAGATGGATTTCATCACAGGAATTATCAATGATCAGTGCAAGCAAATCGTGTTGAGACCTCTATGGGCACTCGATCACTCATGCGATAGACAAGCGCCTTACTTAAATTTAAGTCTATTATAGAACCCGAAATCCTTGAATGCAAATTAATAAATCCTTCTATTTTGTCTTAGGAATTCTTTCTATAGCGATCGACGACCAACCATCACTTTTACTGATAAGGATGTCCGTTCACTGCTAAGGCGTTCGAGATAATTAATAAATGTCTCAACAAGCGACAACATAAAAGGAATTGCAGATAAAACCGACACTAGTGAGTGACACTTCGAAAAGCTTTGTCAACTCCCCTGTAAGTTTTTGTGTTTCAGCCTAACCATCATGACCAGCAAAGCATGGACTTCTGTAAGTGCAGATAGCGGAAACGGTAAAATCGATTAATCTAACTTCCGTTAGGAATTTCATATTTTGAGAGACCGATTCCTGCTCCAGCCAACCATTCACTAAACAACTCTTCTATCATCTCCATCCCGACACTGTGTGTCGACCCTACAAACCTCTTGAAATCCATGTCCGAAAGCTTTCTGAGTTTACTTTCTACGATGGCCGATTTGTGCCAGGGATTGGCCAAGCTCGAAGGCTCAACGATGCTCTGGTTAAGGGCGAACTTGAAAAGGACGAGGTGTTTCTAGCTGAGTCTAAAGTATCTCCCCACGACGAGGCAACATGCAACATGTTTCACATTCTCGTTGAGCAAAGCAAACAGAACGGTAACGCTAGCTTGAACAACGTACGTTATCTGCTTAAAATCATTTTTTCGGTTTCAGACTGTTTGTGGCTGCTCTGTGATTGTGTCCCAAGGAGCTCTGGCAACTATTGCTACATTCCGGCAGAGATGGTGTCGAAACACTAAGTTGGTTTGTGGCATTTATCGCAAATGTCTCTTTATCACCCGGGAAGATGCACTCATAATGAGAGATACGAAGAACGTTTGTTTTGCGACTAAACGAGCGCTGACTCGGCCTAATGACAAGGCAAGTTGCAAAAAAACATATGTTCTTAGAATCATTTATAGGCATCGAATTTTTTACTCACTGATGCTCCTTGGATTCAGCATTGTGTGCAGACTGAAGTCAAACTGGGCAAGCTGAAAATGTTTGTAAACGGCGATCTGGACTGCTTGGATTCTACAAACCAGCAAATTGAGATTAAGTGTCAATTGCTGGGAATGCGAAATGAGCGTCAGCATTATTACATCACTCCGTTTTGGTACGCGGAGGCGGTTTTGCTAAAAACGGAAACCATAGTTGTCGCTGAACGTCTGAAGGACAACTCTGTCATCTCCGTGAAGCGAGTTCACATTAATGAGCTTGAGACCGGTGGCGAGAACTTTGACGCAAGTGGAATGGTGTGGACGCCTGGCAACAAGGAGAAGAAGCTCAAATGGACGTGGACAAAGGATAAGCTATTTGGCCACGTGGAAGAGTTTGTCAACAAGATTTATGACCTACTGCAGTCCGATAAGTATTTTAACAAGATCGTGGTAATCCAAAAAGAACCTCAAAAGTCAACGTTTTTCATTGCCGAAGTGGACCATAATTCCAGTCGTCTTTTCCCGGTAGAATTTCAAGATCATTTTCGACAGAGTGAGCGTCTGAAGATCCGACCGCTTGCACTTCCTTGGGAGAAAAACTGAAACCTGTGTTTATGTTATCCACATTATACTCTAAACTAAGTTGACTAAATTACATTACAACATCCGTGCCGCCAGAAGACGCGTTCCGACGCATTCACGTACATTACAACAACGCAAAAGCGGCCATCGGCGAAAATGTTTTGACCATTGAGGCGGCCGAAAATAACGTCGAGTCGCTGAATTTGCACGATTTGTCCTTTAAGGTTTGCTCTTGGGACACAAATTAAAGCCATCTACTGTCGCTGTCCGTTTTGTGTGTGTGTTCCAGTTAAGATAAATGTGCTTCAGAGAGGACGTGGCTTGGAACTCTTTTGGATGCTCGCTTGCACTTTTTAGCGGATGAAACGTTGTAAATCCAATTAGTTATCAGTAACGGCGGTACAACATCCTATTTACGGACGTAGAGATTGTTCTTCGTCTATTTGCTCACGGCCTTATCACCCTTTTGCTTATGATGTTAGCAAAAATGTTAGAAACGTCGACGGTTACTTTCAGTTTTGCGTTTTCTTTAAAGGTCAAAAAGGAAAATGTTGAAAACTAAAAAGATCCCAGTTGTTTTTTGATGGCGGTACCGTCTTCTCTTTGCGGTTGTAAAAATTGCCCTTTGTCTGTTTGTCCTGGGATCTGAATCCGTGTTCCCCTATATTAGCAACTATTAGAAACGTTATCGCTTTTAAGACTAAAGGACTGCTGAGTAATTTTGCAACTTGTACTTTCGAAATTAGCATGACTGTAGGAGACTCCGCCTCTGAGCATACATAGAAGGGGCGGCGACAGGACGCCAATCAATGTGGGCGATCACGATGCAATCTTAGCGCTGCGACAGTTTTCCTTTCAGCTTACCCGTGCCTAAAATCAGTATTTTAATTTGTCATTTTAATAAAGTGAAAATTTCAGGTATTAGACACTCCCATACATGTCTGTTCGAGACTCCATCTATGAAGTGAAGGGCAATCAGTTCAGGAACCTACCCACTTTCGCCTTTCGTGTAGAACGGCTTTCGCATTTGACAGTGGACAAGAATGGAACTTTCGCTCATGGAATGGCGAACACTCATATTCTGAATGAGGCTCTTGTGGGTGTCCAGCTCGATCAGCCGATTAACATACCACAGGACGTTAACATCCCGATGCACGAGGCGACAATTTTTGATGTCTTGGTGGAGAAGAGTAGAAACGAAGGAGGAACAGGACTTCGTACGGTAACGGTCTTATCTTCATCTTCAATTTTTAAGCATTGGTTTTAGGTCGTACAGGATTCTCGAATTGTTGCCAATCGCGCAGTTATCGCGGATATCGGAGCTGCCAAGCATAACCTCAAACCATCCGTAAGGCTTGTCTGTGGTGTCTACCAAGGTTGTGTCTTCATCAAGAGCGAAAATCATGTGGGACCGCCGACAAAGATTGGATTTGTCAACGAGTGTATTGTCACCAAACCGGCTAAAAATGTAAGCGTTTAAGGGTGACCTTTGCAAGGTAGACGAGGTTTTCAGGAACCCAACTTTTTGACTCGCCCAGCTCCGTGGCACCAGAGCTACGTCCAAGCAAAGATTGAACTTGGACAGTACAAGACTGGAGTAGTCACCATTTTCCTGAACGGCCAGCTTGACTGCGTCGACTCGGACGGCCAGCCAATCGAAGTCAAGTTGAATAAATACGGTCTCAACTCAACGGCTCTCCCTGCTTGGAAATCTTCGCGCTGGTTTCTGCAGTCGGCTTTGGTCGACACTCAGTTTATCGCGGTATCCGAGTACGATGCTGTCTTGGACCAGATCGTCTCTGTAAAGAAGATCCACATCGATCAGTTGGAAAACGGTAGCTATGCTCTGAATACTGTGCCCTCATGGAACAGGCATGAACTGTTTGCACATACCAAGTGTTTTTTCGCTATAGTCCGGAAACTGATGCTGCATGATCTTAAAGACAAAATCGTGGTCATTGAGAAAGCGTCAAACGACGCGCACTTCCGGATTGTCGACGTTGTGGACAACCGCGATCGACTCTTCCCGACGGAGTTTACTAGCCATTTTGATGACCTCGCATGATTGCTGTAGTTGTAGTGATGTTGTTGGCGTGATTTGCTCTTGTCTGTTATAAATGATGCGATTATAATTTGCGTGTTAGCATTGACAACACAATTAAAATAGATACAAATCAGTTTGAAAAATCAAATCAAAAGACCAAATGTTGACTCCCGGAATATCGAGACGTCTTACAGCCTTCAAAGCCTCATAAATATCATTTTGTGGCTTTGATTCTGAAATGGCTTTGAAGAAATAGACTTTCTTCTTTCTTGGATATAGGATCATTGCGTCTTCAGGAATGCAAAAGTCGTTGGTCTTGTAATACCTTCGGCATCTGACCCATCTTCCGTGCTTTTCAATTTTTCTGGAACTGTTCAGTAACTAGCGACCAGGCTTCAAAACTCTATTAGACAGGCGTCTTCTCTGGCGGGATTGGCTTACGTGTTACTCATCAGGTTCCCTGGAGTTGTTGCCTTCTTAGCCGTGCTTGTAAGCGTAGGAATTAGAGATCACGCAGTGGAACTCGTTTTCATAAATTCCTATAAGCATTCCAAACGCACTTAAAGAGAAGCATCTAAAGAGAACCAAGAGAAAGCCACCTGTCTAAACGAGTTCCAGTGCCTGATCCCTAATTTCACCAAATTGAGCTGCAACTTCATTACAATGTTCATCAGCTGAAACTGTGTTTATGTTATCCACATTATACTCTAAATTAAGTTGTTACATTACAACATCCGTGCCGCCAGAAGACGCGTTCCGACGCATTCACGTACATTACAACAACGCAAAAGCGGCCACCGGCGAAAATGTTTTGACCATTGAGGCGGCCGAAAATAACGTCGAGTCGCTGAATTTGCACGATTTGTCCTTCAAGCTTTTCTCTTCGGACACAAATTAAAGCCATCTGCTGTCGCTGTCCGTTTTGTGTGTGTTCCAGTCAAGATGAATGTGCTCCAGAGAGGACGTGGCTTGGAACTCCTTTGGATGCTCGCTTGCACTTTTGAGCGGATGAAACGTTGTAAATCCAATTAGTTATCAGTAACGGCCGCACAACATCCTATTTACGGACGTAGAGATTGCTCTTCGTCTATTTGCTCACGGCCTTATCACAGTTTTGCTTATGATGTTAGCAGCAATGTTAGAAACGTTTGCTTGAACAGACAAATCAGTGTGGCTTTCTTTAGTTTTCAGTTTTCTCCTTTTGAGTGTTCTCCTAAGCATAGGAAATAGAAACAAAAGCTTCGAAAATATATGTTTTACTTACAGATAAGAAAAACGTTTAAACATGGTTTAGATCGTGAATGATTCTCAGATTGTTGCTTTTCTTAGCGCCTTGCTATAATCGCTGCCTCAACACACAATTGGCTAAAAGGACGAAAATTGGTTTGTGGGTTTACAGAGGTCGCATTTTTATTGTGCGTGAACATTCGAAATTAGCAGTTTACCATCAAAGCAAACTGAACGCTGAATGTGCCTTGACGCTTTCAAGTGAAAACGTAAATCGCACATTTCATGCCTAAAACATGTCTATTTCTAGCAACCAAGCATTCTCACCAAGACTGCCATATGGATCCAACATTACGCTCAGGCCAGAGTTGACTTTGGCAAGCTAACTATGTTCATTAACGGCGAAGTGGACTGCTTGAATTCTTCAAAAAACCAAGTGGAAATTAAATGCAGAAAAGGTGGAATCCATTCTGAGTCACTATTTGAGAGCGACTCAGCCTTCTGGTTCATGTAGTCTGCGTTGCTCGGAACTAAAACTATTGTTGTCGGAGAGCATGTTGACAGGAGCGCTCTTGTCGCCGTGGATCAAATTTATATTGATGAGTTAGAGATGAAATATCTATTGAGGAACGTTTTAAACCCCAAGTCTTTTAAAACTTCCAAAATTTCAGCGTTTTTTCGTTTTCACTGCCTCAAAGGTCTTGTTCCTGTGTCTTGAATGTGACACTTAAAAAACGTGTTTCTTGAGTTACCTTTAAAGTTTTGCGGAAGTCGTGAACATCCTTCCGCGTCTTCTTCTTTTTTAGCGTTTGGACGTTTCCTTGACTTTAATGAAGTGCAGCGATCCACTGTCAATCTCTAATAGTCTCAAGAATGCAATTCCGACCTCAATAGCTTGTATATTCTTAGAACGTACCTGCCACCGAAAGACGCTAGCCGAGTGCATTCATGTACATTACAACAAGGCAAAAGCAGCCAATTGTTTTGACCATTAAATCGGCCGAATAACAACAGTCGCCAAACTTGCAATCTAGAAGACGCTTTGCTTGCGGTTCTTTCGCCTTCTTTTTCTTTCGCTTTTTGGAAAGGTTTGCTTAAATTCATTTTCGGAACTCTCCTGTCTCTCTATTAATTCAAAGCTAAGTCCTGATGGACTAAGGCAACAAATTCACGCTTGAAACGCTGAATGAAACAGCTGGAGTTGGGCACAGGAAGGATAAAAACAAGCAAGTTGTGTTGCGAAAAATCAATGGCTCACTCATGCTCTCATTTGAGACAGCTGCCTAACTTACAGACAATTTATATAAATAGCCTGTTTCAAAGAAGAACAATTTAATTTATATGAGTGGATTCAAATCCCAAAAATCGTAAAATTCCATTTGATAAACTTTCACAGGTTGGCTTAGAAACTCTTCTTTCGTCAGAAATCAGCGATCGACCAAGATTTCTAGTGACAAGAGATGCCCGTTCAATCCTGAGTCGTTCAAACCAATTAATAAGATTGCCTGAAAATGACACAACGTCTTCTTGACGGTTAGTTCCTACTTACCGACCTTATGTGCTAACTGTGCTATCCCCCTTTTCTATCAATGTCAGCAAGAAACGTCATCTTAGGCGTTCTTTCGTACTATGGTTATTGTCAGCTTGAACTCATATCAAAGCGTTTCTAAGGAAAACCAAATAATGTTTTTTTCAGTTTTGAAAGCGTCGAAGGACGAAAGGTGATACTGTAAGTCTGTTCGAAAAGCTTCAAACGAAAAATTACGTACGTGAATCCTATCAGAAAGTGCGTTGTATTTAATTGGCTTTGGACGATTAGCAGATAGTGATAAGGGTGGAGGATGACGCGAACGGGTGACATCAAATCGATTATTCGACTTTAGATTTGATTTGGGTAACGCGGTTGAGTGATATTTCGCAAATGAGCTAAAATTGAAACTTTTGATAAAACCAGATGTCCCTAGAAGAATTACGGTTTGATTAAAAATAGATTTGTCGAATTGGATCGTGGAGATTGCATCAATTTCAATCGCTTAACGTGTTTACGTGCGTTTCACAGTGCGTTATAATTTAAATTTTTCAGACTATGGACTCGTTCCAGAAGGAATCGGTCTACGAGATCAGGCCTTATCAGTTCTGGAATGATCCGGAAGGTGTGGGCTACTTTGAAAGAACGTCAATTCTGACTGTTGATGAGAACGGCGTGTTGTCTTATGGCGATCAGAACGTTAGACGGCTCAATGAACATCTTGTAAAAACTGGTATTCGAACTGAAAACGAGAGAATCAGCACAACGCAACCTGTCAATATTGTAAAATATGAAGCCTCAATTTTCGAAGTTCTTGTGGCTTTGAGTCACAGACTTGGAAAGTTGGAAAAATTGAGTGAGGTGAGACTTATCTTGAAAGCCAATTTGTAAATTACAGTTCGATTTAGGTCGTTGACAACTCGAGAATGGTGGCCGCTCGTGGTGCCATGGCCGATCTAGGAGCTCGAAAGCACAATCCGACAACGCCTCTGAAGCTGCTCTTTGGGGTGTACAAAGGAATCGTCTTTATGGTAAGCGAAAACAAGGATCGCCCTAGAGACAACACTGGATTCATCAACGAATGCGCCTTAACTGTTCCTTCGGTTAACGTAAGGGGATCACAAACGCAAACGCAAAGATGAATTACGTTTTAGGCGCCAAACTTTTTGACTCACCCAGCTCCCTGGCACGAGAGCTACGTTCAAGGGAAGCTGGAACTTGGTCTCGATAAACCTAAAAAAGTGACTGTGTTCATCAATGGCCAGCTGGACTGTCTCGACTCAGAAGGTCGTCAGGTTGAATTGAAACTTAAGAAATATGGATTGGACAACTCTTATCTCCCACATACCGATTCCTCGAGGTGGTTCTTGCAGCAAGTTCTTGTGGGAACTGAGTGGATCGTAGTATCGGAACACAGCAAAGACTCGTCGTGGATCAACTCTGTGAGCGCGATTCACATCGAACAGCTTGAAAATGGTCTCTATGGATCACCGGGAAATCGGATGAAGAACGTTCCGCACTGGAATAGGAAGGAGCTAATTGCGCACATGAAGTTTTTCCTGAACGGGATGAAACATCGGATGCTGAATGATGTCAGATTCAAGGATAAGATTGTTGTAGTTGAGAAAGTTGCCGAAGACACGAGATTTTTCATTACGAAAGTGCTGAGCGACCGCAGTGCCATGTTCCCTCCACACTTCACTGACCACTTTGATCGTGTTGGTTGATTTGCGACCTTTTTGTTGTAGATAATTGTTACTGTTGGTGTGATATTGATATGAATGTTCATTAAACATCACTTGAAACACAGAAATAACGTTAAAGGGACCTGCAAAAGTCTCCGAACGCTGATCAAGCCAAAGCTCAATGAAAAGCTCATGGCGTAAGCTTTATGCTTTTTCTAAGTTTTTCCCGTGATATCTTGGATTTTCGGCCGTTCTTCCGTCATATTAGCTTTCATCTCGAGCTTTGATTGCAGGATCATTCCTGGGGGGGGGGTAAAAGGTACAAAGCGTAATGTGCGCGAGCCGCTCAATGTGTTAAGGCACATGTAGAGCCACAAAAAATCCACGAATTCACGATATTTCAAGCGCGAAATGCGTAGAAAACAAAGCTCTATGCGCCAGAACAGCTACCGTGGCGGAAAACAACTCAACGAAAACCCTCGTATTCGCGTGCGAAAATTTCAAAACGTAAAGAATTTGTCGCGACGCAACCAGTTTCGGCAATCTCGGACGCAAAACGTGGCGGAAATCTTCTTAAGCGTTTCATAATTTCATTTTAAGAAAAGCGCGCATGAAACCCAACTTCGCCGCCAATTTACGCTCAAATACAGGCCGGATTCGCCATTTTCCATACCAAATCGGCCCTTCGCCGTCGGCGCGCGTCCGCATGCGTCGCCTGACCAAACCGTCGACTTTTCAAAACTGCGTCTTTTCTATTTAGATCTTACAGTAAACATAAAATCAGACAAAATTTGAGTCATGGCTGAGTACTTCCACTTTCTCGTTTTGATGTTTGAAAAGCTTGTTGCTTCATAGCAGAATGATGGTTTGCTATTGTTTCCACAGCACTCCAGAACATTCCTATTTGGAAATAATTTTCTTCCAGAAGATTCTACTCAGTTTCACTGAGCCATAAAGGTCTTTGCTATTCCGCGATAAGGAATCCAGTTTCGAAATGGTTGGTTGCTTTCTTGATTTTCTAACCGTGCATTATTCTTACCATTTTGACATTTCACCACTACCATTTTGACGATTGAATGTTGTTTTAGGAACGTTGAAAACAATGGAATACACGGCTGACAGCGAGAATGGTAAGATTCAAGCTTTTTTACATAAACTCAGATGGTTGCTTCATTTAGAAGAGGCGGATCGTGTTTCGAAACGTTTTTTCTACAACCTTAGCTGGAACCAAGATCGTGGCCAGAACTTACAGTTCTCTGTATCCAAACTTTCAAGTTTTACATTTGATGAAGATCTTGTTTTTAAACCAGGCAGTGAGCATGCTCGTCGCCTTTGCGAAGAACTGGTCAAAGGAAAACTGGAGCAAAATGAGCAGTTTTCAATCATAGCCGACGAAAAGTTGAAACACAAGGATGAGACCGATCTTTACACAAACTCAAACACAAGGATGAGACCGAAGAACTATTTGTATCACAACTCTTCCGCGTTTTGGTACATGCAGTCAACGTTGCTCGGAACGGACACTATTGTGGTAGCCGAACACGTTGATAATGTTTCCGTTATCGCCGTAAACCGAATTCATATCGACGAACTGGAAACTGGAAATGAGAACTTCAACGCTAACAGAATTGAGTGGTCGACTACCAACACGGAAAGAAAACTGAAACGAACCTGGACCAAGGATAAGCTTTTCGCTCATCTGGAGGCTTTTATCAGCAAGCTTCGAAATGTGATGCATTCAGACGAGTACTTCAACCAAATTGTTGTCATTGAAAAGAAAGCTAGGATGCCAACATTTTGTATTACTGAAGTAGTCCAAGATCGCAGTCGTCTGTTTCCACTGGAGTTCCAAGACCATTTCCGACAGTGTCCCTGATTCGCCCTTCAAAGTTAGCTCTTCCCTGGGAGAGAAACTAGCTATATCTACGTTCTAATGTTTCTGTTAAAGTCGAATAAAAATGTTTTGTCCACTAAATGGCTCCGTGACTATTCCTCGCTTCTGAAATGTTGTGTAATTAGGGCTCCTGTCAGTCGTAAAAAGTCTTTTCTCTATTTGCTTACGGCTTTATCACCGTTTCTCGCCCAATGTTAGCAACAGTGTGAGAAACGACTTCTCGTTTGGGACCAAAACTGTGGTTATCGGCAGTTTGGCATTTGCTCAAACCGTCTTGCTATTCGTCTTTTCCTATGTGTCTGAAAATTTAGTTTTCAACATTTCAACCAATGAGTTTAGAATTTCAGAATGCCTCAACATGAGCCTATCTATCTTCACAAGATCAAGAAGGAAAAACTCTGCAAGCATATCGACTTCCGAGTGACTTCCAAGAGTTCGCTGACAGTGGATCCGACGGGCAACATTACTATGGGGATTGACAACGCTCGTAGGCTTGTGGAAAATTTGGTGGACCAATCTCTCGCAACCCCTGTGGATGCTCAACGAAAATTCAGCATCACAAAACAAAACGCTAATCTGTTTCAAATCCTAGTGGCACTGAGCCAAAATGCGAACGACGCAGATCTGCTTACGGTAAGTCCAAAAGACCTTTTAGTTAAGATCAAAGTACATAAATAGCATTTTCAGGTTGCGCATGAAAGTGATATCATCGCGTCCCGCGGTGCCCTTGCTGATGTGGCCGCCCACAAACACAACTTTTCAAATAAGCTGAAGTTGGTAGTCGGCTTCTATCAGGATTGCCTTTTTCTCACAAAAAGGAGCGATTCTAAGTCGTCTGACGCGGGATTAAAGGCAGAGCTTGCCATAACGTCGCCGAAAGAAGGAGTTAGTTTCCATTTTATGGAAACTGTTTTTGACACAGATGTGCTTGTTTTTAGGAGCCAAGCTTCTATGACTGTCCTTCCGTTCCATGGCACCAGCTTTATGCTCAAACTCTTGTGCAGATTGGCTATCATTCGCTATTTGTCAATGGTGAATACGATTGCTTGGATAAGAACGACAAACGAGTCGAAATCAAGCTGAAGAAGGGTGGTTTGAGCTCTTACAATCTCTTCAACCTCTCTTCATCTCAAGTCTACATGCAAGCCAGGCTCCTGGACACTGAGGACGTTGTGGTGGCCACACACGAAGGCAACGAGCAAATCACTCGTTTCGACAGAATCAATATCAGCAAACTTGAAACAGGGAATCCGTCGTTCGACTCGAGCAGCATCAAGTTTGAGGAAGGCACCACTGAACTTAAATTCACATGGACGGAAGACGAGCTGCTGACTAACCTCGAACACTTTCTGAGAAAGTTGTACACTATGTGTCGCAGCTACCCCGACAAAATTCTTGTTATTGAGAACGGCTTGCCGGATAGCAATAGTGAGAGCGACGCTAATAAGCACAACGATAGCACTGAGAATGGCTTGCCGGATAACAATAGTGAGAGCGACGCTAATAAGCACAGCGATAGCACTGAGAACGGCTTGCCGGATAGCAATAGCAATAGCGACGCTAAAAAGCACAGCGATAGCAATGGCGAGAGGAAGCAGAAGAACGTATTCTACGTCACTAAGGTAGCTAACGACCGCTCGCTCCTCTTTCCCAAGTTCTTCACTGAACACTTCGATCGAATCGGTCAGTAACTTGTACCATGTATTGCTGTCTATAACTCTGTGTTGAAATGCTGTCTCTGTCTCTAAGCTGTCTTAGTTTGGTATCCTACCGCATTGCTAAGAACTTTTGACATATTGCTGAAGTGTTATAAATAATTTGTCTACAAAGCACCTTGGCGAAATCTTTTTGAGGCGTTTGGACTATCAGGGGACAATTCAGTACTAAGACGCAATGCTATGGAACTCAACGTATTTATAAATATTTAATGACGCTTAATAAGAACAAAGAAAGCATCAAATATTGAGTCCCGGAATATCAAGACGTCTTACAGCCTTCAAAGCCTCATAAATATCATTTTGTGGCTTTGATTTTGGAATGGCTTTGAAGAAATAGACCTTCTTCTTTCTGGGATCTAGGATCACTGCGTCTTTAGGAATGCGAAAGTCATTATAAAAGTCTTGAACCACTTGTGGCATCTGGCCCTTCTTCCATGTTTTGGGACTTTTTTGGAACTGTTCAGGAACTAGGGACCAGGCTATGGAACTCTTTTGGACTGGCGGCTTCTCTGAGGTGACTGGTTTTGCCAACGGCTTCTCTGGAGTAGTTGCCTTCTTAGATGTGCTTCTCAGCGTAGGAATCAAGGACCAGAGCGTGGAACTCATGTTGATAGGTGGCTTCTCTTGGCTTGATGCTTCCTTAAGTACGTTTCGATCGCTTATTGAAACCCATGAAAACCAGCCAGAGCTCTTGAGAAGCCCTGAAGATTCACGACAAAGTTCTGAGTGCTGTTCCGAGAGGGTGTAGCTTTCTGCTTCGTTCTCATCGCAGCTGTAGTATTCGGAAGATGAATCATCGTCTATGACTCTTCTAGACTCCCCTTTTGGCTTCTTATCCTTCTTAACAAAAAAGTTCTCTTGGCTATCATTGTCATCTAAGTCTACGACCCTCTCGCTGCACTTTAGATTCGGTTTATACTTAGCCGTGGCCAAGACTATCTCCAACCCTAACTCCTCACAAGCCTCTTCTCCGAATTCCTCAGCACACTCCCTTAAAAATCTTCTTCTGGTCACATAACAGGCCTCGGTCTTTAGGAACAAGAAGTCCTCATTGTCACCGTAATTAGAGCCAATTTCAACTGTTTCAAATTTGGGTCTGGATAAGGCAGTAAGGAAGACGGAAAACCTACATGAGAGCAGGCTGTGGAGAAAGCCTGGATTTCGCATATTGGGTCAGAATTGTTGACAGGCTGATCGATACATCTTAAGTGCATGAAATCAAATGCTAAATTTTTGAAAGCGATGCTAAGAACGCTAACAGCCCCTTGTAAGCCTGAAGCGCACGTGTTTCAGAAGAAATCACGTGTTTCAAAAATTCGCAAAATTAAGAACACGGAGAACTAATTTGAAAGTGCGAGTTAACCAGTCAGAGCTTATCTCTTCCACTCTTTCACACTCCAACAAATAGAACCATTTTCCAACAGTTAGATCTCATCTTTCCCTTATCCCAACTAATACAGACTTCTCTAAAGATATTTTCCCAGTCAACATGAGCCTTTCCTTCTCTGCAGTTCATCGCTTTCACAACCTCTCTGACAAAATTCTCAGATATTTCACAGTCAATAGTTATGGGCCGCCCAGATCTTATGAACTCTAATACAGTAGGCTCCAAGATTCCAAGATAGTCGACATTTTACTCAAAGTTCAGTTCTTGAACCAAAAATATTGTGCACCACATTAAAATTGCGGTTGATTATTATATTAATTGTCGCCCTCCTTAAATTGCGTTGAGGATATTGCTTGCAATGGCAGGTTGCTTTCGCAACGTATTATCAAAGTCAAAAATGTTGACACAATTGAGCCGTGATTTCTGGATGCGAAGAATGTGTAAAATAGCTTTCAAGACTGTCAGTGCAAAGTTTCCTAGATCTACATCTTCTTCCACGAAGAAAGACAAAATTTTGGAATCGGATGTCGATTGTCAGATCAGATACGTGCGTAGAACAGCCGTAGAACACATCCTTTTATGTAAATTGTACGCAAACGTCGAATTTCTTCTTTTGGAGTCGTTTCTCGAAGACCTTGGACCAACGATATGAAAGGCTTGGGAACGCTGTAAGCTCATTGTTGCGAAAGCTGAACTGGTTTGTCACGTTTTCCATAAAGTCGATGGAGACAGAATCCTTAGCTACCGAGTTTCTCATTTTGATTGATTAGTGCAGGATAAAGACAAAGCAAGTGGAAACGTGTCGAATTGTGAACTTGATTCATTAAAGAATTAGAGAAAGAACCCATTAGAGGAAGATCTTGTGCTAAGATGGCGTCATTACATCTGTTACCAGGATGTAGTATCAGTCTTGCTAAATCGAACAATGTGACACTTGCGAGTTCGTAAAATCAAGTGTTAAATGACGCCAGCATGCTTTTTCAACGTTCCGTCGTCAATTCCATACGAATAGAAACTCTGTAAAAGCAACGTGTACTACTTTGGATTAGAGCCGTAATCATTCCAGTCTGCGCGGTACAGCTGTAAACTAGACAATGCTGAATTGGCATGCATTTTGGGCAACAACAAAGATTCATTTGTCGGAACGGTATGTTTGTGATCTTGCTGGATTCGTAGAATTCCTGTAAATAGTGGAAAAAACGTTTACCTGGACCGATGGATCACATTACAATTACACCCGCTGGTACACAGCGCGACCTAATCCAAAGGACAAATATGAGGAATTCAGTTCAATCCATAATATCAGAATTTTTAACGCTTGTTTAGATATTCTAGGTGTACACGCAGCCTGGCTGATTTGTGCACCAACAGAAAGAACACTTTTGTGCACCATTAGAACGGCACTAAAACAAAAAATTACAAAGTTAGTTCAGTTCCATAAAATAGGAATTGAGTGGAAGTCGGTAGATACCTTTCGGCCATTCAAAATTTCCATCAACAAGTTGGCCCTCATTCCAGTTTATCTGAGCTGGTTCTTCTCTTTCTTTTTTGTCCATAGTTCTTATAAATTCTTGGAGAAAAGCAGTTCTTACTTACGTCATCGGAAAACGAATACTGATCGGAGGTGCAGATCTTATCAGTTGAAGCACTGTTGACTCCAGTTTGCTGACAAGCGTCACACAGATGACAAAGCTTTGAATGTGGTTTCGGATGGAAAAAGCAAAATTGAAATCTGCGTGTTTAAAACTCGTGTGTAAAACTGATGTTCCTTGGACAGCACCAATGATCTCATTAAGAACTGAATGTAGAGAAATTATCTTGGAGTCGCCTATGCTAACCTAATCAAGGCGAGACTTCTTGCTGCGAAGAATTCTTCAAATAGCCTTTGAGACGCCTTCAGTGCACGGATGATAAGCACTGCTGCCTCGCGCAACTGTTATACGATAAAGACCATTAAGTTCATGCAAGCGGACGTCAAAAGACGGTAAGTCGAATCCAAAACTACGATAAAAACTTTCTTGTCCGTAAAATGGAATCTCCCAGCCAATCTCCCAGCACACTAAACATAAAATGTCAGTTTCTGAAGCCGTTTTCGGACACATGAAACCAGAGAAAGCATATTTCGGAGAATGCTTGAAGCTTCTCACAGAAAAAATTCAAACCTATTGTTGACATTTTCGGCGAATTCCGGGGGCAGGTTGCTCATAGCTGCGAGATTCCAAATTCAGCTGCATAACATGTTTCAGGTCTGCATTAAATGTATTGACTGTGCAGATTTTTGCTTCGCTTTTAGTTGAAAGAAGCATAGCTGTTGAGTTAGTAATGCTTTAGAGACACTGGCGACTTATCCTTCTTAGCCATTAGATTTATTCATGACATTCATTAATGTTGGAATTCCAAGTTACTTAGGGACATGATGGACAAGGATCAGGTGTGGAACACCACAATTTGGTTGTGGGTGGAGGAGTGCATTCTGGGCATGGCGGGCAAGTTACACCTGAGACGCCTAAAAGAAATGTCATAAAAATGTTAGAAATTGTGAAATTACTATCACATTGCTGGAAGTCCTGAGCCACTTGGTTATGAGCGTTAGTCTTGCAAATGTAAGGAATCTTGTCTTTGCAGTTGTGCTTGCGTACGTTGACCCACGAATTAAGAGCTACGCAATCTTCAACAGTTGAAGCGCTACCTTTTTGCACCCAGATCGATGTAGCATTCGTCTTGCCGTTGAACTCTGAAAAAATTTTGCGCACAACGAAATGATTTCTAGGCAAACCTTTACGCATGAGCTCTATTTCAGCTTTGGTCGGTTTTAGGAGTTGACCTTGAAGAGCAGCACAAGACGTTTCCGCCTCAAAGTAATCCAAAGAAACCTCAATTAAAGTCAAACAGGTGTTTTCGGTCGGGTTGAGAACAGATCTCTTGGGGCATTGAGCCAGAACTGTGGTAAGCAAAACTGCTGAAAGGGTGAAAAGGAGCATGTTCATAACACTGATTTTTAGATTGTAGCGAGAGCCATTTATCAAAAGCTGTTTTGTTTACACAGGTCAATAACAAGCACATCAATTCGAACAAAGGCTGTAACCGGTCATGTTTGGTGACAGGACAATATTTTTGAGTGACAAGCCGGTCCTGGCGCTTTAATAACCCCTGATTACATATGCCTATTTTGGTTTTAAAACAACAAACAACTACAAAATCTTATAAAAGGGAATCGGCAGCACATCCACCATTAACCATTGCCCCATCCAAATCCTAAAAGCCTAAAACCGAAATTTTAGATGACGACAATCATCATTTTAATCCTTGTTTTGGTCACCGTGGCCGCCTCTCACGAACGCGTTTGCCCTCCAGGAGGTGTCACCAGCCAAGACCGCTCCAAATGCTTCATCATCGTTCCAGTACCGACCATTTTTGGATACGCTTTGGAAACTTGTCGGAACATGAACTACCGCTTTGCCTCAATTGACAACGATGCGGATAATGACCGCGTTACAGGTTGGTAAAATCCATTTTACGTGTTCAAAAAATTGATTTTCAGAGACAGCATACGCCATGTTCCGAAACATACCCCGCGACCGTAAGTCGTTTTGGATTGGAGGAGTCACTGGTACACAAAACTGTGTACTGGTACAATGGAGATAACACTAACTACACGAACTGGAATCCAAGAAACGTTCCTGATCCATATCAGTGTGTTTTGGTGGATATCAGGACTGGGTATTGGAGTACTTTGGACTGCGCTGAACGAGCGCCTTATGTTTGTGAAGCGGATTCTAAAAGGGTTCAACCGACGACTGTTTCTCCCACAACACCTCCTATCTGCCCTACTTGTCCCTCCTGCACAGCGTCACCTCAAACATGCCCACCTCCGACTGAGTGCACTCCTTGTAACCGAACGCCACTGAACGCTTGAACACCATATTTCGTGGCTTTCTAAACATTGAATAGATTATTTTCAAAGCTTTTTTGCATCATCAAATTGCCCATGAAGCCACAATAAGTTACAGCAAGTCAAACCAATTCAAAAGTCATTAATCAGAGTTGTGCAAACAGAAAGGTCAAGGTGGCTTCTGTAAAAGGAAATCAAAATATTTACGGTCTTTAGTTGATGTGGCCTTCTATCGACGACCGTTCTCAACAACCTATCGCCATCGAAACTGCCCCAAACCTAAGTTCTCATGACTTCCGCTTTCCTTCTTGCAACCGTCGCTTGTTGCCAAAATTGAGTCTGTCCTCCTGAAGCCATAACTAGCGAAGACCTATCTAAATGTTTTTTCTTCGTTCCTGTGCCTTTGAATTTTAATAAAACTCGGCAAAGCTGTTCTAACCTGAAAGATGTTTTTCGAAACTGCCTTTAATGTTTTGGAAAACTTCGGTCAATCCAACAACATGGTTTGGCTTGACGCAGCCATAAGTCAATGTGTCAAGTGAAATGAATGCGATAAAAGCAGCTTTACAAACTGTTATATCGTGGGACACGGGGAACGCACGTTAGCCCTTGGTCGTTGATCCTCAAATCTGGGTAATTAAACCTTAATCTAACAATGAATACGCTCAGAGTAACATAAACACATCACGTCACGGACACACTGGAGATCGCTCTGCGGCTCCGCTTCGTAGGCCAAATCGGGGCGTCGACTGTGGCAGGCTCTTCGTGCCCAGACCCTGCGATGCTTCAAACCGCTGTCGCTCGCATGTTAGGTTCGAGCGGCGTTCTTCGCTCTTGCCGTCGCAACACAAACTGGAATCTGCAAAAGATAAATAGAAGTGGCGCACGTATCCTAGCAAAAAATGTAAATAGCAAAACTAGCCTATGGAAAAAAGCGATTGTTCTTCTAAGGCTTCGTTTCCTTGTAAGACTGATGCCAAAAGCACTGAATAAACAGCTGTTTGTCCACTTAAGTGAATTTGTTAATTGTCCACGTAAGTGCACAAAGGAGCTTTGTTTTATCCACGGCGTCACCCATATGTCCTATTTGTACATCCTGCACAACGTCACCTTAAGCCTGTCCACCTTCAACCGTATAGAAAGAATGAAAGCGTTTTAGAAACGCCAACTTGACTTCAACTTTGGACAAAGGCGAAGATGCGTTTGTTGAAACGTTCAACGTCAGATATTTTCTGTGCCGGATTAGTTCTCTCTAGCAATCAGGCAAAAATGTTTAAGTGGTATGACGCTTCTTCTATGGATTACACACACCAGAGACAAGGCGAACCACGTTTTGAAAGACATCAGGACAGCGGGGTTGGCTACACAAAAATATGTCGTTTACTTTCACTAATTTTTGGGATTGCCTACTGGCATGAATTTGGTTGGGTATTGTCAACTACAACCGCACCTTTTATTTTGTGTATAAGAAGCCACTTTTCGATTAAAAACATAGTCAAAATACCTGTGAAACCACAATAAAAACAAGAATTTGCTCCAGTTGGATGCAAAAGCTTCTTAGTAGCAGGGTGGACAAGGATCAGGCGTAGGACACCACAACTCTGTCGTAGTTGGTGGACATCCAGGACAGGGTGGACAAGTGATCCAAAGCACCTAAAAAACGATAAGTAGGTCTAAGGTTTACAAATCACCATGACATTTGTGGTTCTCCTGAGTTAATGGATAATGAGATTCAGTCTCACAGATGTAAGGAATCTTGTCCTTACAGTTTTGCTAGCGAAGATCAGTCCAGGAGTGGAGAGCCATGCAGTTTCGAGAGCTTGTTCTACGCTCGCTAACCCAGGTTGATGTGGCATTTATCTTGCCATTGAATTCTAAATAAAGAACAGCGAATTAGGATAAATATTGAATTGCTCTTCAAATGATACCCTCATGCAACAGTTCTATTTTAGCTTTGGTCAGTTCAGGAAGTCGGACTTGAAAAGCAGCACAAGACGTTTCAGCTTCATTATAATCTAGCGGGACCTCGATCAAGGCCATGCAAGTGCTCTTGGCTGGACTGAAGACAGACCCTGCTGGGCATTGAGCCAGAATCGTGGGAAGAAAAACAGTTGGGAGCTTAAGCGCCAGCATGTTTTGAACACTGATTAATCCAAATTACAGGTGAGTCGTTTAAAAGACTACTTTGTTTAATCAGCCTTAAAAACACACTTGAAAGCGTTCCTACATGGCCTGCATGGCTGCACAAACACAGGCTTAAAACGGTTACGTTTGGTGACAGGGAAACAATGCTTGGTGACAAGCTGGTCCTGGCGCTTTGACAAACATCACAGCTATGCAAACACATCTTTTGAGTTGTACACAAGCTTATAAAAAGACACAAAAAATACCTGGCATCATAACCATTTCCACATCCAAATCCTAAAACCGCAAATTTAGATGACAACAATCCTGATCCTAATCCTTCTTCTGGCCACTTTCGCTGCCTCTCACGAACGCGTCTGTCCTCCTGGCGCCGTCACCAGCCAAGACCGCTTCAAGTGTTTCTTCATTGTCCCAGTTTCAACTATTTTTGGATACGCTTTACGGACTTGTCAAAACATGAACTACCGGTTTGCCTCAATTGACAACGATGTGGATAATGACCGCGTTTCAGGTTGGTAAAATTCATTACATCAGTTTTAAAAATCTGATTTTTAGAGACAGCCTACGCCATGTTCCGAAACATGCCAGGAAAGCATAAGTCGTTTTGGATTGGAGGAGTTACTGCTTCTACAAAACTGTGTACTGGTACAATGGAGATAACACTAACTACACGAACTGGAATCCAAGAAACGTTCCTGATCCATATAAGTGTGTTTTGGTGGATAGCAGGACTGGGTATTGGAGTACTTTGGACTGCGCTGAACGAGCGCCTTATGTTTGTGAAGCGGATTCTAAAAGGGTTCACAACACCTCCTATCTGTCCTACTTGTCCTTCCTGCACATCATCACCTCAAACATGCCCACCTCCGACTGAGTGCACTCCTTGTCCTTCTACCGTACCCCTCACTTCAACGCTTATGACAACTTCGCATCCATCTACGATATCAACGGTATCTTGTACTGTTACTAGATCGACAGAAACAACCCGTCAACCTTGTTCCACTACCGTATCCCCTGCCTCTACATCTCAATCCACGTCTCAGCCAGCTAACTCAACACAACCAGCTTCCACATCAACCCAAATTCCAACCACAACAATCCCTCCTGGCTGGAAACAATTCAACAACAGTCTCTACTACTTTAACCCTAACGCGACGTCTTGGGGAGCTGCTGAAAAATGGTGTCAAACTCAAAACGCCCATCTCACATCAATCCTGAGCAAAAAAGAAGACGACTTTATTGGAACCATCTGTTTTGGTGTTTGTTGGATCGGAGCTCATTCTCAAGGACGCAAGCCAGCTTTCAAATGGAGTGATTCGTCGCGTATGAGCTTCACTCACTGGCAAGTGGGTCAGCCTAAGACTTATAAGGGGTCCTTTAACTGCGTAAGTTTCTTATTTCAAATTATCGAGAGATGACGTGGTTGAACTTCAGGCCTGGTACCAGTTTAATGGCTGGTTTGCTTACAGTTGCGCTCAAAGCTACCCATTCGTGTGCAAGAAGCCTTATAATCATTGATTGTTTAAAGATTGGACATGTGAAACGTTGATAAATGCAAGCAATTTATAATTGAACACTTTTCTACGGATTCAAGGAGAGAGCTTATGTACAGCTGTTTGACCAGCTGGAGGTTATTTTCAAAAAGCGGCTTTGCAAACAAAGAACTGAAAGTGGTTACTGTAGAATGAGATCAAAATATGTGTGGTCTTAGGTCAAAATTGTTTAATTGACCTTTAGGCAATAGCTGTGCTTTCTCTGTCCTCTCTGTTTTGCCCATATAAACACTGTCTGTATCCAGTCCTATCAATATTGTTCAAAATTCTCTTCATGTCCCTCATCGTCAACTCCATTCTCTTCGCTCTCAGCTGCTTTTCCTGTCTTGACAAATATAAGCGTTGTATCCATCGCTATCAAAACAACAGCGCAAAACCATGTCTCTATGATATTCTTTATAATTTCCACTATCCTTTTTGCCACCGTCGCTTGTAGCCGTTTGAGTTTGTCCGAGTCGAGTTTGTCCTCCTGGAGCCATAACTAGCTAATACAAGTCTAAATGTTTCCTGTTTGTTCGTGTGCCTTTTTATCTGAATGATGCTCGGCTTTCTTGTTTTAACCTAAGCGTACGCTGTTTCCATTACCAACCAATCGGATAACGATCGGATCTCAGTTAAAGTTCTTCGACTTGATTAGCAAAAAAGATTTAAAGGAACTGCTTTTGACGACCTGCAAAATTTGGGTCAATCCAGCAAAGTGATTTGGCGCAGCTATAAGTGTCAAGTGGAACAATAGTGGCGTAAGCCAGTACATTAATTAGAATCTTCAAAAATGGATGGAAATGGCCCGTATATCTATATGGATAGCAATACTGGCCCATGGAAAATATTAATAGCTCTGTTAAGGCTTCGTTTCTCTGCGAAACTGAAACCAGAAGTGCTAAATAAACGGCAGTTTGTCCATTGTCAATACTTTGCTTTACTAATAATAATTTTTAGCCACGTCGCAGCCGAGTTTTTTCAAATGCCCTGTTTATCCTTTAATCCGTGTCACCTGTTCTTATTCTAACTGCTCAAACTGCTCTCCGATTCCTGATGGATACGTTCTTTTTGAAAATGACCTGTACTTTATAAATTTCATCAATTATACGTGGGAAGACGCTAAAAACTGGTACACAACTGAAGACGTCCAACATCAATTTCGGACAAGGATGAAAACAAGTTAACCTGTGTGGCGACCAATATTGCTGGATTGGGGCTAAACGTTCAGATAACGGGAAAATCGAATAGACTGACCAGACTACAAAGAATTTAGCCAATTTCAAAGCTGGCCTTGTTCTTATCATTTTTATCAGTCTATGTGTAAGAAACACAATTATGAAAACTGAGAATTTTAACTGTGCTCTTAAATGCCTGATTTTGGTTTTGGAGCGAGAAATGGTTGAAGAAATGCAGCTTGCAAAATTAACACGAGTGCCGGAATGGTGGAAAGTGGAATTGGTTATGTGTTAAAATTGCACATCATAAGGATTCACGTTTGCAATGTTCACTGCTAAGTTCAGTTCACTACGCAACTGCTCCGTGCGCAATGAACTTTGTCCCTTTCCACTTTATCAATGACGTCACGGACCACTTGCCTTATTTCGATCTGAACAAAATCTTGCTTATCGGCTCTAGCTGGTCCGCCAACTATTGTCACAAAACTCGCCGTGACAAAACTCCTTTAGAACTGCATCTTTTAGTGCATCCAACAGGGCTCAGCTGTTCTCTTTACGCACTTACAAACAAAGGTCAGTACGAACGATTCGTCGATGTGACCTTTCTTCAAAACGACTTCCAAGAAATGGTCTTTTTGACTATTTGTGCAACGGCTGAAACAGGTGTAACACGTTTGATAACTGACATGGATTACCAAATTTTGCTAGACTTTCTTAAGCTTCAAAAGACTCCTCTTCAAAAAATTTAGGTAACCTATGCTAATAATCTCCCCGAGAAAGAGCTCCTGCAGATTCTAAGTGCGGTTCCAGCCACAAGTGTTTTGACATTAAATGGCGAATTATCTTTGGTGATATTTTAAGCAGAACTCGGACAATTGGCTGCATCGAAAATGTTTCTGAATCCGTGGAATCAACGATTCTCGAGTTTATTAAGACTTCCGATCTCTTTATTTGGTCGCAGAAACGAACGTTTTCTGGAACGTATTATTGAGGCAATGAATGAAAAATATGGAGAAAGGCGATCTGGCCTTGATATGTGGAGAACTCCGAAGAATATAAAGTGCGCCAGAGGAAGTCTTGAGGTTAGTTTTTTCAGGTTTGAGTTCAGACAGGGTTGAACTTGGAGATTGGAGATTGGACATTTCCTCTTCCATTAAGCTGACTTTATTTTGTTAAACACAATAAATTGATTACCAGTTGAAATCCAGCTCTCAAAGTAACGTTTGTGCAAGCATATTACTCAAAGAGGCCAACTTCAAAGTATTTGTGATCTTAGGTTAAACGTGCTTATTTTTCCTTTTGACCCTAACTGCGTAAATCTGGCCCTACAGTTTTGATAAAGCATATAAGACCAGTTTCACCAAATAGAAGTGTCCAACTCAACACACGATACGATCTTTTTTCATTATTCTAACTAATGGCCAGAATTGATTCAGTCCTCCTGGAGCCATAACCAGCCACGACCAGTCTAAATGCTTTCTGTTTGTTTCCATGTCTCTTCCTCTTGAAGAAGCAGTGATCGCATGTTATAGACTGAATCGGAAGCGGAACATTGGTTGCAGCATTTGTTGTTAGTCGTGGTGCGACATCTGTGGTTGAATCTGGACACACATTATAGACGTTTTGGCGCGAAACGTTTTGGCGCAAAATCAATAATGCGTCAGTAGCAAACATAAAACATTTCTTCCATTTGCTGTTGTCCATGGTGCGACATTGGCGCCACTTTTCCAAAACTCTTACGCCAAAAAAATTTTCAAACAGCGGGGATAGTCTTTAGGCTGCCAGGTTCAGACAGGTTTAGGCGTAGGCTTGAACATTTTCGCCGAAGGCACCTGGCAGCGGCGATAGTAGACTGGGGGCGACCTAGCCGAAAATGTACCAAAAGTTGGCAGCAAATGTTCCAAATTCCTTGAATCATCGCTCCGCTTCCATTATCAATCAAGTGGATAATGATAGAATTTCAGGTAAAGTGGTTGAATTAGTGCTAGTATGTCTTGAATTTGACAGAAATCGCGTCCAATGTCCTAAAAAACTTTGCTCAGATCAACAAAATGATTTGGCTCGGCTATGTAAATGAAAACGTCAAGTGCGATAAAGCAAACTTTACTAACCGAAGACCTGGTTCTGAAAAAGGGCTGAAACGAACAATATGCCCAAATGGATAGTGAGACTGGCTCATCGGAGCCAAGCGTTTGTTCGGGAAAAGCCTCTTTTCTACGTGAAACTGACGCCGTTGGATCAACGGTTGTTTGTCCATGTAGGTTAAACAAAATTCGTTGCTGACAAGCATTTTCAGCGACCTCTCGACCTATCTGCCCAGAATGTCCTAATTGTCCTGTATCGCCTATTGCCTGTCCTCCTACCAACCGCACCATCTGTCCTCCCATCCCGCCCGGATGGCTACGCTATAGAAACGACTTGTATTTGATAAGCAACCATATGGGCACCTGGGAAAATGCCGAAAATGATGTAATAAGAAAAATGCTCATTTGACATCAATTTTGGAGGACGAGGAAAAGAGGTTCGTCCGTTACATCTGACACATTGGTCTGCACTCTCCTGGAAAAAAACGAAACTTTCCAGTGGACTGACTCCTCTCGTTCGATTTACAGCAATCCAATTAACCCTTCAAACAGGGGATTCACAACTCTTTTTGTGTAGCGTTGAATCTGACAAGATAAAATCTGATTTTGCGCACATTTATCCAAGTGTGAAAACGCGCCGAAAAACGCTACCACCATCCGAGATGCCGTTCATTAATCTTCTGAGTCGGTTGCCATGGATTTCGTGCCTTTCAATTTCATCAACGACGTTACGGATCAGCTTCCTTACTTTGAGCTGAAAAAAACTGCGCTTATTGGCTCAAGCTGGTCCGCGGAATTTCACCACCAAAACCGTTGTAACAAAACTCCTTTAAATCTACGTGTTTTGGTGTATCGAGAAGGACTCAGCTGTTCGCTACAAGAACTGACAGACGAAGGTAAGTATAAACGATCCATCGGTCTGTCATCTCTTCAAAACGTCGCTCAAGAGTTGATCTATTTAACTATTACCACAAAAAATGAACGGAATCGAAAACAGCGACAACGAAGTTTGACAACCGACACCGATTATGAAGCTTTGCTACACTTTCTGGTGCTTCAAAATGTTCCTCTTGAAAGAACCGTGGTGACCTACGCGCATAATCTCCCCGAGGAAAATTTGTTGGGTATTCTGAATGCGGTTAACGCCACAAGTGTTCTGGAATTGAGTGGCACATTGTCTTTTGGCAATATTTTGGGCAGAGCTCCAACAATTAACTGCAACAAAACGGTTCCTTATTCCGTGGAATCAACAATTCTCGACTTTATTAAGACAGGACATCCCATCTTTCTATCTGGTTGCAGAAACGATGATTTTCTGGGACGTCTTGTTGAGGCGATGAATAAGAAACATGGGAAAGGACAAGCTGGCCTTGATGAAATGTGGGGGACTACGGAGGGAAGTGTGATTTGGACCAGAGGGAGTCTGGACGTTGGTCCACACACTTTTGAGTTCAGATTGGTATAATCCAAGCTGCAAGCGTTTTCTCTTATCTTGGTCCTGTCGTGATTCCCCCTGGTATTTTTCACACATTGGTTTATTTGCTGTAATGTGCCAAATGCGCACCAAACTTTGGTTCCATGTACCAACGCAGCCAAAATCTCTAATTGTTAGTTTTCTGCTTTTATCGCTCTGACATACCGTCTTCGATATGTGAATTTCATTCCGTTCGTTCTTATTGAAAACGTGCTCAGTCATTTTGTCTTGAAAGCTTTATAAAACTTTTCGTCAATTCCTAACTGGTCTAACGTGGCCTAGACGCGCTGGTTTAAATAGAAAATGAAACTTGCAATTTATACGATCATGGAAGTGGATCGACTTGGCTTCATTTGATTTCAGCTGTTACGAAATTACCATTCCGTCTTATAACAAGAACGCAAGAGCGCCCAACGATCGTTATTGCTATTTATTGACTTATAAAGATTTCCTGGAATTGCTGCTCTTGCTACACAAGAGCTCCGTCTGAAAGACAGGTTTTGTGATTATAGGATTTTGTGGAAAACGCAACTGTTGAAGTGCACAAACATTTTTCCTGAAGCACTTGGTCATCGAATTGAGATTGATTGCTACGTTTTCAAAACAAATTTTGGGTTTTGAGAAGAACAAATCAATGCCATGGATCAAAGAGCAAGTGTAAAAATCCAAGCATCAGAATGTCGACTAAAGAAGAAAGCCGGTGGATGTTTTGAAGAAGCGGGATTCTCTGCTGCTTTTTTAGTCGATACGTGCTCAAAATTACCAATTAATGCAGTTGTAAGTTGGAACCGTAAAACTGAAGACCAGACATTAAGGTAACAGCCATTAAGATAACCGACAGAAAGGTAACTTCCAAAAAGGTAAGCGACAAAAAGGTAACAGGCCAGCGGAGAATACAGTCGCGATCAGACATTTGGATAACAGGATTGCGCGATCATTGACCGATGAATCCTGTCTGCATAGTCAATAATGCTTGCTGTCGCTCCGTCGGCGCTACCCAAGAACCATAAGGAAAATGTCCAAGCCTAACCCTGATGCCCCAGGAGGTCAACCCCAGCCTACTATCCCCACTGTTTGAAAGAGGCCGCTTTGCGCCTACTATCTCCGGTGTTTAAAAAAAATGGGCGCAATGTTCGCGCAATTCTGTTACCCAAATGTCTGATCGCGATTATATCCTCCGCTGACCTGTTACCTTTTTGGAAATTACCTTTTTGTCTGGTCAAGGTAAAACTACGCCGTTCGGTCAGGTTCCTTTAATATTTGTAAAACTGGTTTGCATAACCTTGTTCAAAAAATATTGAAATGTGCCTCACGTTGGTCCTGACGCCATCAGGGTATTTTGGTGACTTCTCACTGTGATAAATCAATTCATAAACACTGAATATCGATTCGTTTAAAATACATGTTTGTTTTCAAACCAAAACGCACTGACCACGTAGCTGCTTTCTGCTAAACACTGGACTTCACTCCTTTTATTAATTAATTAACGTAGTTAGTCAATTTGTCTTTAGAAAATAGCCCAACTTTTTGTCGATTGGCTTGAATCGGTCCTGCATTGTCCAGAAGCGCTGTCACAAAAAATAAAGTAGAGCTTTATATTCATCTGCGAAACAATGGTTTTTGCTACGAGATTGTCCCACTAGACTCTTTTAAGCACCGGTCCGTAGCATAGATTCATTTGACTTCAGCAGTCAAGAAATTACTCATTTGTCGTACAATTTACCCTCGTCAAATTACGCCAGGGATTTGATGGCCGACATTGAGTTGAACCTATTGTTGACCATCCTTTGCCGTCAAAACTGACGCTATTCCTACAACGCATGGACTTGTGCTATGGGACACGATTTTTGACCATAAGATTTTGTGGAAAACGCAAATGTTGGATGTTTGGAAGAGTGCTCAATTGCGTGAAACCGTTGAAGAGCCAGTGTTGGAAATGATCAAATTGGGTCATTCAATTTACATTAATTGCTATGTGTCCAAAGCGAAGTTTGAATTTTTGAAGGTAACTTAAGAAGAAAGCCGGTAGACCTGTTTTGGAAAAACGGGAGTCTTTGCTGCACGTTTAGCCACTACGTTTCAAAATAGACAGCTGATTTCGGATTTTAACGTCTCGAGTTTGTACGCGTCAAAGTCATACTTTTAAGAAAACCATTTTTCATTGAAATACGGCTTACCAAAAATTACAGACAAGTTCAAATTAACACGAAACCGAAAAAATTAGTTGAAAGTCTTAAAGGACAATGGCTTCAATTTTCAGAGCATGAAGGACACGGTTCTGAGGTTGGGCAAGTCGTGGCTGGGCATTCTTGGCATGGAGGACATGTCATTTCGGGCAGGTCTAAAGTACTTTGTTAACCAGTCAAATACAATTCCTTAATCCTACTCTGACACTGAAAAGCCGCAGTCGAGTTTGTTTTTGGTTCCGTCTCACAGATATACGGCAGCTTATGATGACAACGAGCATCTTGGATTCTTCCACTGCTAAGCTGAATAATCTGACATCTACGAGCACTTTTTGTACCCATCCAAGCAGAGCGGAAGCGAGTGTTTGGAGCCAGACCTAAAACCATATTTTAAAACCTTAAAAACGCTTTCTACCATTAGTCATCTTAACAGCGTCTTGTCTCCCAAGCAAAGCAAGTTGACCTTGAAGACTCGCACAAGTGTTGACAGCCTGTTCTTGGGTAACTGGAACGTTTACCAGATGAAGGCATTTGTTGGTGTGCTGGTTGAAAAGGGCATTATCGGGACATTGAGCAAAGGCCAGAGAGAGGGATGCTAGAAAGATTAGAGCGATCATGCTTTGGATTTAGAGTCCAAAAAGTGCTTTTTATGTGCCATGAATAGGTGTGCTCAAGGTCAGAAAAAACAAACCATTTACTATAAATGCAGCTATGTCAATATTATGCGGGGGCACAAGGAAGTCAAAATTTTGATTAATAGCTGCCAGCTGAAAAAATACAGCTATGATAGAAATGGTGTTTACAGGGTCAGTGACCAAAAAACAGATCACTTGAACAGATCTACAAGAGACGTTTTGTTATCTTGCAAAGCGACAAGTTTTTGTATGATTTGTACACTAGCCCACATTGCAATAATGGATCATATGCCAGTCGACTTCTTTGAAAACGTCATCAAACAGTTTTCTTCCTAGAGACTTAAGCAATCTTCAGATCTGTGCGCTCGTTGATCGAGTGTTGCTACGAAACGAATCCAAAAGCGCAGTTTTATGATGTTGAGCCTGGTAAGAACGGTGCTTTCTACAATAGAAGCAGCTCTGATCTGTTGTGCTTTGATAGGGGAATACCTGAACTTGAACAACTTCAAGTCAAAAGTCTTCTGGAGCGGAAACCAAATTTGTTGACTAATTCCGTTTTTACGCTTATTTTAAGGATTCTTTAGAAGCAAAAAGACCGCATGAACTGCGCTTGCGCTTCCTTTCACGTCCACGTCCATAAATGACATCTTTCGAAATTACCTGTCCCCAATTCTGGACGCGATTTGCGTGACAAATATACCCACGCTCCATGAAAAATTCGCTTTCCAACCTAAACTTTTAAGGAATACGTACTCATCGACTTCATTGAAAACGTCATCTCGTTCGACCGAATATTCCGTGAACTTGAATACATGATGATTCGACGCGTTGACGTGATTACATTAACACCTTCAACTGACTCTGATTCGAAAGCAATTCTAAGCATCCTGAGACTTCAAAAAGATTGTCTCAACTGGGTTTCTAATAGCAGTTTATCTGTGAAGTACAACAGAGAACTTGTGATCCAATTTTTAGATCAAATCCAATGAACTCGAACGCTATCAATTGAGAAAGACGCTTCTGTTCAACAGTTTTTAAGAATACGCAGCATTTGAATTGGTACAGAAGGAACTTCTTCCCAGAAAGCTTCGAATCCATGATCCTTGGTTGTATCAAAACTGTTTATCGGATCATGATTCAATGCAAAATCGGAAAAAACAGAATTGCCATCCGTACCGGATGGTGTGGCTGATTCAGATATATGGACCCTAATTAAGGAAAAAGGTCTTTCCTCGAAATACAGACGTCTTTGCTCAGTTGGTCACAAAGATCGCTTTGATTATCGTGTTAACGAATTGTAGCAAGGCTCTGTTCAGATTATGCATTTATTCCTTGCTAGCTTTGACGTTTAAATAAAAGCATATTTACGGAAAAATCGAACATTAGAAGACTTTTAGGCATATCTCTTGCAAACAAACGGATAAGGTTTTGTGCAGGTAGCCGTAGTCCATCCGTCGTATTTATCAATTTTTACCTAAAAAGTAATTTTTTGAATTAATTTTTTGATATAACACTTACACAGTCAAACGTTCCACTGTTTCGGAGAGGCTCATCTGGCCCCCAGCCGGTGTAACTCATCGTCGAGTTATCGATCCAATAAAAAACTGTATCATCAGTGTGCCACTGAGCTCCGATCCAGCAGTCATCTCCGCAGTTCTTTCTGATGTACAGGTCTTCATACTTTGAATGAATTGTAGCCAAGACGCCTCCTGTAGCGTTGCAGAATTTTCTAGCCTCTTCCCAGTTTTTCCAATCTCTTGTAGCGAAGTAATATTCGTAGGTGGGTCTGTCCCAGAGAACGGTGATCTGGCGTTTTTGGAGGCTTTTCAAAGCTTCATAATCTAAAATTGACTCTAAAGTTTCAATAAATTGGGAAGTTGCTAAAGCTAACCTTGGCGAATGCCATCAGGGCTCAGAATAGCATTTTCAGAGCAACTGGGAGCAGCGATGACATTTAGGGTAGTCACTAAGGCAAGGAAGGAGAGCCCTTGCCAGAGCATGTTGGATTTGTGGCTTTGAAGGTCGCTGGAGGCTTTTAAAAGCAGAGAGAGAGGCACAGGATGTGCCAGATGTACCAAAAACGCATTTTGAAAGCGCAATAAATGTGAAAAAATGCAAAGTCCGATTGACGCTTTATTGCATAATTCGCGTTTATCACTTTGAACCCTACAAATGCGTCATGGTAGCCAATTTCAAGCATCAAATTGCGCCTGGTTGTCAGCTGTTCTAAACTTCAAAATATGTGGTTTTTTAAAGCTATAATGTGGCCCTCTGAGCTTGCACGTTTATTTGAATCACCAAAACCACGTTTTCTTTTAGAACATTTTATGACAATTTATATTTTCAAGCCAACTTCTTACAAGCAAAGTGATACTTGCGATCACACTTGGAAGTCGACCACCCATTCTTATCCATTCGCATCTGAAACGCGTTTCATAACTTGGACCTTGTTTGACAACTACTCACACACTCGTATTTCCTACCGTTATTAATAGGCTCATCCTTTTTCCAGTTCGTGTATTCCATCGATGAGTTGTCAATCCATTTAAACAGTTTCTCATTGCGCCTTGACTGCTCGTCTGTCCCTTTCTTGATTCTGCCGCCAAGCCAGCAAGTGTTCCCGCATTTGTTTAAAACGTATTTATCTTCAAGCGCATTTGAGATGATCACTAAAAAGCCACCCATGTCTTCACAAATCTGTTCTGCTTTGTCCCAGGTTTCTTTGCTTTCTGTATGAAAGTAGTATTTGAAAGTGGGTGTCTCCCAATTTTCTAAACTTTTCAAGATTTTTCGGAGCTAAGGATTGGCTTACCTGCTGTCGAAACGTCGAGAGTAGCTAGAAAAACAAGGAAGAGAAGCCCTTGCCAGAACATTTTGGATGTGTGGCTCAGAAAGTTGCTCTTGGGTGGCTAAATAGCAAAAAATACGGATCGACAAAAGCATCATTAAGTAGATCAAATTAAAACAGAGATGATAACGCATTAGGAATGGAGACACACCAGTCGTGAAATTGATTTTATTAAGCGCTTAGGCATTTATTAATTAAGAGGCATGGTGGAATCGATTTCCCAAAAGTGCATTTCAAAGCCAAAATCTGTTTATTGCTAAAATTTCTTAGTATGTTTACAAGCTTAGAAGCGTAGGGATAAACAACATCTTGAAGTCCAACTGGACTTAAACCGCCTTCTTGCAGACAAATTGGGAGAATCTGTGGCATTTGGTTTCGATCCACTTACCCCCCTCCGACTTAACGGTTTGAATCTGAACGCACACAGAAAGCTTCTTTTCCTGGTTTTAAGTTAACTCACGCAGGTGGAAATGGGCTTTTCATTCCAAGGATGGCCGTCTGTCCAGGCGGTGTAAGCCATCTTGGTAGAGTCGACCCAATTGAAGACCTTGTTTTTCTTCTGTGATTTGCCTCCAATCCAGCAAGTGATTGAACAGTTGTCCGCAACAAAGTGCTGTTCTTTGGAGCTCTGGATTGAGACGAGATGGGCGCCACGGGCTACGCAGTACTCTTCGGCGGCGTGCCAGTTTGACCAAATCTTGGAGAAGTGGTAGAGGAAGTTTCCATAGCGTTTCCAGGTCAGAAATGATATTTGTTGGTTCTGCGGAATCTGAGAAGCGAAGACGGAGACCATCGAAAAGGCGAAGAGGCCGCATGCCTGCCGGAGCCATGGCATCCTGAAAACCTACAACGAAAAATTTCTTAGAAGTAAAAAACTGGAATGGAATACAAAGCAGCTGAAGCGTACACAGCTAATAAAACCAAAACGTGGCAAAAACGTCCGTTAGAGAGGCCTGAAAAAGCCATGCCTTAGAACCCTAAATGAGTGGCGCCGAAGGTCACCGGAGGCTTTTGAAAGCTGTGAGAGACGCAGAATAAGCCAGATGTGCCGAAGACCCATTTTCAAGACGCAATAAAAGTGCAAAAACGCAAAAACTGAGGAAGTCAGTTTGATGCTTTATTGAACCCTAAGAATGGCGTAAAATAACAATTTACGCTTATTGATTATGATTTATAAAGCTTTTTGGAAAATCGAACAAGGTTCGAAATTGAATGCTGTACATTAAAGAGTCATACTTCAAAAATTGACCCATCAATTTGTACCACCATTCAGTTTTAGGTTTTTCGCCGCTCTTCTTGCAGACGAACGCTATCTCGTATTCATTGTGGACGTTGTACCATCGGTAACGGTGCCCAGTGACTTTGTCTTCGTAGACTGTACAGACCTGAAAACGCAGATGGAGCATGTTTCTGATTCTATGTGAACTCACACACGTGAACTCACATAGTTGGTCTTCTGAATAGGATTTCAAGGTAACCTGGAGTACCAGGCCGTAAAGGTTATCTCGGTAGAGTCGATCCAAGAGAAGGCTTCGTTCTTCTGTTTCGATTCAGCTCCAATCGAGCAAGTGCCAGTGTCGCAATTGTCCGAGACAATTTTCTTTGGTTTGCTGCCAATTCTTCTTGTCCTTGGAAAAGTAGTACCAGAAGTCGCCATGGTCCTTCCCGGGCAAAGCACGGATATCGACGTATTGACGAGCGGCGAAAACGGGGACGCTGAGAAAGTCGAAGAGGATAAGCCAGTTGAATGGCATCTTGGATGTCTGAAACGGAAATACTGATTAGGAGCGTTCTGGACTCACTGTGCTAGCTGTCACTCACATGTGCTCAAATGAAGTTGTTCTAAATTTAGATTGGTTTAAAGTTTGCCAAAAATTTATTTACGGTTTCAATAGAGTTTCAATTCAGTTAGGAGTAATTATCATCTTGTAGCTTGACTGCGCTTGAGCCGTTTTCTTACAGGCAAATCCGGCCTCCGAGAAGCAGTTTGTGGGAAGCCACTTGCCGCCACTGATCCCGATCTAAATTCACTTTTCTGAATTTTGGCTTTCTGACTTAAACTTACGCAGTTATTGGTCTCACCGAGCTTCCAGGGAGAGCCATTGAACCAGTTGGTGTAACTCATCTTAGAGGAGTCGACCCAGGTGAAGACTACGTCCTTCTGCTTCGATTCTCCTCCGATCCAACAGGATCCACAATTCTTATTCAGAAAGTCGTTTTCCCGGGCGTTGTGAATTGAGGTGAGGTGCGATCCGTGGGCTACGCAGAATTCTTCAGCGCTCTTCCAGGTCTTTTTGTTCTTAGAGAAGAAGTAGAGAGAGCTTCCGTGCTTGTTCCACACCATAGCTTCGGTTCTCTGGATCTGAGGCATCTTAACTGAGGCCTTGCGCTGGGTCGGGAGGTCCTTGACGTGGGAAGCACCCAATTGAACCGATTTCTTGCAAACGAATCTCTGTTCCTGATTGCATTTAGCAATAAACCATTTGGTTCCCAAGGTGTCCACCTGAAAATTATTAAGTAGTATTTTCCCTTTTCTGTGTGTACTTACACATCTAAAAGTGCTGAAAGAGTGTCTTTTGGTTTCGACGAACCAGGAGGTGAACTTCATCTTCGTAGAGTCGACCCAGGTGAAGACACCGTTCTCTTGAGCTTTTCCTCCAATCCAGTAAGTTTCCGAATTGATGTTCTTCTTGACAAACTCGTTTTCTTGGGAGTTGTGGATGGAAGCGAGATGGGCTTCGTGGGCGACGCAGAAGTCTTCGGCGTCCTGCCAGGTCTTCTTGTCGTTGGAGAAGTAGTAGAGAGAGTTTCCTGTCTTCTTCCACGTCACAACGGGGAGTTCTTGGGTCTGGACAGAAGCCATACGTTGGGAAGCAGCACCTTTGACTTGGGGTTGCTTGTGAACTTGCTGTGCCTGGGAAGCAGCGAACACGGATACGCTCATAAGAGCTACAACGACGTGTCTCCACGTCATTCTGGGTACCTGAAACGAAGATGTTGATTAGGAGCGTTCTTGACTCCAAGAAGGTGAGGAATAAGACCAAAACAAGTAAAATTGGTAGCAAGCAGCTTGTGTATTTTATAGAGCCTTCGTTCAGCGTGGGACTAATGGATAGTGGAAAGTCGGGAAAGATAGAAAGTGTGTGTAGTCAAAATATACGTTGAAAAGAGGGAGATAATGGACGGTGGAGTACAAAATCGAGTGTGGGAGTTTTGACTGATATTAAAAAGGACGCTTCTTATAGAATAAGCCAACTACGCTTGATAGATTAAAAGACCGTTTCCATTTAAGGCGTTCATTTGGGTTCTATAGCTTTAATTGGAAAGCTGAAAATTGAAGGCTGAACATTAGTCATTGAAAGATTTCTTCCAAAATCGATCTTTTTGTCAGCCAGCAAGCTCCAATAAAGTTTTAAGAAACTCGAATCTGAAGTGCCAATCGCAGGACGCGCTCCACCATTGACCTGCGACCAAGTCCAGCTGAAGTCCATTTCTAATTTTAAGCGAACTTACACAGTTGAACAACTGCCCCACATTCGAAGGATTTTCTTCTCTCCAGGTGGTGTAAGCCATTTCGGTGAAGTCGACCTAAGTGTAGACGTTGTTTTTCTGCTTAGATTCTTCTCCAATCTAGAAAACTCCGTTGCAGTTTTGCTCGCCGAACGCGTTCTCCTTGATTTTGGCAAGATGGTCTTTGTGGGCGATACAAAATTCTTTGGCCTCCCGGATTTTCCTGGGCACGACAAGACCTTTCCGTGTTCCCTTCAATCCAAAGTTCAGTTTTCTTGCGTGTTCAGGTTTTGCGGTGGAATCTTAAGCCGAAAGGGACGCAGTTGGCATAGATTTAGTTTTGCGGGACGTTGGGAGCAACTAACTAAGACAGTTGAAAAGCTGAGGAAGGCACTGAAGAGTTTCCACAACATTCTGGATACCTGAAAAACAGATCGTTGTTAAAAAGCACAAAGCTGGAACGGGATATGAAGCAATTGAAGGACGTTAATATAATAAAACCGGAAGGGAACAGGAAGCCTTTCGATGCAAGCTTCAGGCAGTTCAAAGGCGGACAACCGATTAGACGCAGGGTTTCCCTTTTACGTAAACACAGCAGCAGAACACAAAACCAGATGGGCTGTACAAACTCATCTATATGGCCGTTGAACACATAGCCGTTGACCAGCAAATATTCAAACGGTTTCAGATTTGACTGCTTTTAGGCGAAGTTCGCAGTAAAACTGATATATCACGTTTATAACAAACCGATGCCAGTCAAATTGTGTTAGATTAAAAAATAAGATGAAAAACGGAGTTTAGGCGCCCTTCTTGCAGACGAATCTTGAATCAAATCTGCCAGGTCTTCCAGTCCTCAAATCGCAGTGGGCGCTCCACCACTTTCCTCCACCACTACTTTTACCTCCGACAATTTCCACCTAAAAATGACAAGTTGCCTATTTGTATTTTTGAGCAAAACATACACAATTCCAAGTCCTACTGTCATTCCAAGGCTGGCTGCGGAACCATGCAGTGTAGGTCATCTTGTTGGAGTCGACCCAAGTGTAAACCTCGTTTTTCTGGTTTGATACAGCTCCAATCCAGCATGAGTAAGGCTTAACGTAGCCGCAGTTCTCCCCGATAAAATCGTTCTCCTCTTCGCTGTGAATTGATGCGAGATGGGCTCCGTGGGCGACGCAGAAGTCTTCGGCTTCATTCCAAGGCTTCTTGTCCTCAGAGAAAAAGTAGAGGAACGTGCCGAACTCCTTCCAAGCCAAAGTAGTGATTTCCTGAATCTGGACTTGATCCTTAGGCTGGGAAGGGAGATGTGTCTTCTTGCAAGCAAATTTGAACGTACAAGTGCATCGAGCGTTCCACCACTTGGCTTCAGAAAGCTGGACGTCACAAGTCTCATTCTCTCTGCAGTTTAGTCTCTGTGAACTCAAGCAGTTATAAGTGTTTGTAGCTGTCCACGGAGCAATGCCGAACCAGGCAGTGTAGACCATCTTGGTCGAATCAACCCAGGTAAAAACAGCGTTCTTGTTCTTGGATTCTCCTCCAATCCAGCAAGTGTCGTTGCAGCTCTCCGCGATAAAGTCGTTTTCCTCAGCGTTGTGGATGGAAGCGAGATGGGCTCCGTGGGCGACACAGAAGTCTTCTGCTTCCTGCCAGGACATCCAGTTGTCGGAGAAGTAGTAGAGAAAATCGCCGAACTCTTTCCATTCCAGAGTTGAGATATCCTGGATCTGGTTTTGAGCCTTAGGCTGAGAAGGAACATCGTTGATTTGGATATCGACTTTCTGGATCTGGGGATCAGCGAATACTGTGGAAAAGCTGAGGAAGGCAAACGCGAAAAGCTTCCACGGCATCGTGGACACCTGAAAAACAGTTCTTTGTTTAAAAGCATGAAATTAAAACGTAATTCGAAACAAACGGAAAGAAAACCAGAAAAATTGAAAGACACATGTGTAAGCAAGATCCTAACAGAGACAAAAGAAAACCTGACGCATGGCAGATAGCGAAAAATGCAAACGTCTAGTCTAAACAGTCCATCTGTTGAACGTGAATTTCACTATGGCACCCTATTTGGCTAAGTTTAAGACCTAAATTTTGCAAAGCCATAGAGCGCACAGCTGCGGAAATTCTGTCATCTTACACCGAAACGTTCATTAAAGTATTTGAAGAGCCTCTTCAACTCAATTCTTCTCAAAGCTTTCTTGAGAATGACTTATAATGACGCGATTTTCGAAATGCTGCCGTTCTCTGCCAGACTTTATTTATGAGTCATGATATAGTTCACAAGCAGTCAAATCAAAGTTAAGTCGATTTTGGTCTGGATGAAGAGCTTCAAACCGCCCTCTTACAGGTGAACATAGCCTTTGAGTAGCAGTTCGAAGCGTACCACACGCTGCCAATCATGTCGACCTAAATTCACCTTTTAATTCGAATTTTTGTGATTTGAACCTACGCAATTGGTGTCACCAAAATTGAAAGGAGAACCGCCGAGCCAGTTGGTGTAGACCATCTTCGAGGAGTCGATCCAGGTGAAGACCGTGTTTTTGCCCACAGATTCTCCGCCAATCCAACAGAATTGGCAGTTTTTCCTGACGAACTCGTTCTCCGCCTCGTCGTGGATGGAGGTCAGATGGGCTCCGTTGGCGACACAGAATTCTTCGGCTGCCTTCCAGGTCTTCTCGTCCTTGGAGAAGTAGTACAAGAAGTTTCCCTGCTTCTTCCAAGGGAGGTCTTCGGTCTGCTTCTTCTCAGGGATTTGTGCAGGCTTGCGACGAGGTTCCTGTGCGGGAATCTGGAGCGGTTTGTCTTCCAAGGTAACCACATGACCTAGAAACGAGTCTGTTTCAGAGCGTAGAACTTTAGCTAACCTGAAGTAACTCCGTTCTCCAGCTTCCGCTCGCACAGGAAGGGCATCTCTGATCCAGAGTATAAGCCTATCTTCTGCTCATCCTTCCATTCTGTGGTTCTCGTATCCAGGATTACGCAGTTGGATTGCTTTAGCCGTGTGATGGCTTCAAGTTGCCCGGCCAACATGGGATTAGCGAGGAGCATCGGATTCGTGGAGAACATTGGGTTCGGAAACAGCATGTCCATACGGTTCATCGGGTTGGAAGCAGCTTCCTTGAAGTTTGAGTAGTTGGACGTCGCACCGTTTTCCCAAAGCACCTTCTTGGACTCCTTCTTGACTTCCCCACCCAGAAAAACGTCGTTGCGGTAGGCTCCAGAATACTTCAGCACCTGCCTCACGTGTTCTAAGTCATATAATTATTCAGATTTTGGGTTCGGACATGTCATTCTAACTCGAGACCTTATCGTTCTCCTCCTGGCTTCCGATCGACGCGAATTCAAGGCCGGCCTGGAAACACATCAGCGAGGCTTCATTGCAGGTCTTCGAAGCGGTGACAAGGAAAAAACATTTTGATCCGTCAGGGCTTAGCAGAGAGTCCTCAGGACAGGTGGCAAGGCCTTGAAGAGCAGAGTTGGAGCCTTTTGAGGGTCCTTGGCAGAGGAAGGGCTTGCGACTGAAGCAATGGTCCCGCTTCCATTTTCTGGTTTGAACGTCCAGCGAGATGCACCGCAAGCTTCCATAGCTGCTATAGCTGTCTTTAGGATTGTAGTTGATGTATGCGGCGTCTTCGCCGCTCTCCCAGGAAGTGGTGTTGTCGTGGCTTAGAAACTCTCCTCCTAAGAGGATCTCAAAGTCAAGGAAGCTCTTTCCAGCCTTCCGGAGGATCTTGCGAGCTTCCTCTGAAAGTCAACCCTTTTAAAACCTGGGTCTTCCGCCAGGATTACTTACTTGCGACGAGGTCATTATCCTTCTTGTTTGTGATGCTGGCGAACTGAAGACCGAGCTGAGTGCAGATGGAAGCGGCTTTTTCGTATTGAGCGTCGACGGTGATCAGGTGAAAGCATTTGAAACCGTCGGAGCTCTGAATGGCGTTGTCAGGACAGCTTGGACCAGCAGAGATCCGCACAGTGTTGGTAATGCCGAGCAGGACTAGGAGATAGAGCTGATGCCAAGGCATCGTGGAATCTGAAATAAAGAAAGCGGTTAGAAGCTTACGTGAACGAAGAACGAAAGAGCTCTTACAAAAAAAAGGAAATGTGGAAGAGAACGTGCGTAAGCAAGCTGTTAGAGGCGTCGACGGTCAGATGGCTTCAAGTCGTCAAGTCAAAACATCGATGTGAAAATGGAACGTGACGCATGACAAAAAAGCGCTAAATCTTGAAAAGCGGTAGCCTAAACATTAATCACATGCGCTCAGAATGATCTCAATTTTTCCTTTAGTTAAAATTTGGAAAAATTACAATATTATAAGGCTTTGGAGTGAGCTGAGCTAAGAGGCAAGAAAGAGCTGACTCATATGAATTTTAATGACGATATTTTGAGTTTAAGGACATAGTACGCTTAGGCACTTGCTGACATAGTGCGCTTAGGCACTTGCTGACAAGGCGCTCCAATATTTCATTTCAATTCTATTATATGGATTTTCAAGTCTCAAACGTTGTTTCTCCAAATTTCAGGATTTCAAGAGAATATTTGATGGCACACGGTTGGTTGAAAATGTTTTAAAAGCCGTATTTATTGCGCGTACAAACTGTAATTTTTCTCTTAAGCACAATTCTTCTTGCAGACAAAGTAGTTCTCGTTAAGGCACATCTCGGCGAACCATTGTCCTTCGTGAATGATAGCCTGAAAAACATAGTTTTAGCACTGCATTGTAGCATGTAATTACTTACACAGTTATGCATCTTGCGCGGGTTCCTCGGCTCATTGATTTCCTCCCAAGCGTCATAGTTCATCTCAGAGCCGTCGACCCAGGAGTAGGTAAAATCCTTGAACGTGGATTTTGCTCCGATCCAGGAATAGGGCTCGCTGTGTTCGTTGACGTAGTCATTCTCAGGTTGATTGGCGATAGAAGCCAGGTGGCCTCCTTGGCTGACGCAGAATTCTTCGGCGTCTTTCCAGGTCTTCTTGTTCTTGGAAAAGTAGTAGAGGGTGTTGCCGCGCTTCTTCCAAGTAACGTCATATTGTGATGGCTTAGGGACAGAGGTAGTAGGGTTTGTGTACTCAGGACCTACAAAGATGTCTTTTTAGGCTAGAATGTAAAAAAGCGTACCTTTCCGTTGTTCGAACAGCTTTGCCTCACACAAAAAAGGCATTTCAACATTAAAGTTGTACATCATGTCCAACGTCGACCATTCACTCCTAGCATTCAGAATGATGTAGTACTTAGAGTCAGAGAGAAAAGTTCCTTTCGAGTTCACGAACGTAGCAGAATCCTTGTTTTCCCACACAACCTTCCCGTTAATCACTTCGCCTCCAAGGAACAGCTCCAGATTAGACTTTGGAATCATTCGTAGCTTGTCCTTGGCAGCGGCTAAAAATGGTGTTCAAGCAGATACCTCAAACCTGAAATTCAAAACCTGCGACTATTTGATTGTCCTCCTCACTGGTGATGGAAGCGAATTGGAGGCCAGTTTGGTTGCAGATAAGGGCGGCGTGGTCGAAGGAAGCAGGGACGGTGACGATGAAGAAGCATTTAGATTTGTTGTGGTTCAGGATTCCGTTCCTGGGACAAGTAGGAGAAGCCAGAGAGGCTTCGATGACTAGTAAGGCTAGCAAGAAAATAAATAGCCAAGGCATCTTGGAACAATTGGAAGATGCTCTGGGCTTGGGTCTGAAAATGTGCAAATTCAATTCTTGAGAATTGCCCACAGAAATGCAAGAAATTATGGCTGGGGGAATTCAATAAAAGCAGGATCTAACAATGATGACACCGTTCTCCTCCTTCTGTGCGGCAGATGACTCAAATCAAGGCAAATAGGGAAACACTAGAACAGCTTGAAGTCAAAACAACGGTCCATAGAAAACGCTTAAGGATAAACAATTGAAGCCCAAACATAAAATGGAGCCATTTTTAGTATACTAGGAGAAAGGTCAGAAAGTAAGTGGCCAGAAGTCAAAATCAGCAATAGCGAAAAGAAACTGTACACTTCATAAGGCGCCGACAGCCAAACAAAAAAGCGAATCAGCACCAACGTACTGAAACAATGCAAAGCAGTTGGGAAATGATGCAGTCATTAAACAATTATTTCCGCCAAGAAGAACACTTGTTTCTATATTATGTAACTACTTGGTAGGGCAACAAAACTTACTTGTCTCTTTATTAAACCTTCAACTTGAAACTTGCTAACAATCTGGCAAGAACAAGCATGCCAAAGACTCTCTTATGCAAGTCAAGAATATAATGTCCATGTTGTTCTGCTCCAAATCGTTGCGTCCTTCGATATCCGCAATAATTTTCTTATGGCTTTCAATTTGGCCCTGCGTTTACCAGCTGTAAAATGAAATTTGTTCTGTCTTTTGGTATTGAGACAAGGATACTTATGGTTTGGTCGAAACGGATAAATTCAAGAATTGTTGGTTGCAAGCATCGTGGAAGTGTATTTTCACCGTGAACAAAACTCAATTCTTGCGTCTTTTTCAGGAGATCGTTAGATTCCCGATTTGGTTCAATAGATTGACCGATTAGGAGTTTCCTTGTTCTCTTAATTGCGTCCAAAATATGGTTTATATGAGTGGCAGCCGTTCCAAACAGACAGGCAAAATCTAAAAAACACAAGCGGTCAAGTCGGCATTTTTAGAGTTTAAGGATTCTTAGAATACGTTTGAAAAGAATATCAGTGAGCGGTCCTCCTTCTAAACTGACAAGACGTTCGCTTATCTCAAATTCTTTATGCTCTTGAATCCTTGAATCATATGATGACAGGTCAAAGTCATGGCAAGTCGACGTAAATTTTGAATTCTCGGTTTCGAAGTCTTTCAACACAAGAAAAGGGCTAAGGATAAGGAATTGAGGGAAGACAATCAGTGCCGAATTCGTAGGAACCAAGAGCGAATTGGTCGGTGACACTTTCCAGGAACTCTAGTGGCACGCTGTCCATGTTTAAAACTGACAATCGTTAGTTTTCAATGAACTTTTTTTTCTCATACGCAGTCCAAAATTTAATCACAACCACTTCAGAGATATTAGACTCCAAGAGGCTTCTTGCAAATAAACGGAAGTGGCTTCATGCACTGGTAGGAGACCCATCCTTTTCGGGTGAATACAACCTAAGAATCAACTTTTGAAACGCGTTTTCAAAACGGATCTACTTACACAGTAGCGGTTATTCGAATTCTCAGGCATGTCTTCCTTCCATTTTGTGTAGACCATAGGAGTATAATCCTCCCAGACGTAGGTTTGGTTGTGAAAGGGGCTGAAGCCGCCAGTCATGCACTGGCCGATGCAGATGGATCCGATAAAGTTGTTTTCTTCCTTACTCATAATCGAGGTCAGCTGACCACTTTGCTCTGCACACCATTCTTCGGCTTCATCCTTGAATGTTGACAGGCTGACATGGACATAGAAATGGTCGCCGAAAGGGACCCAGATGAAGGGAGCTGGAGAGGCAGAAGCGTGAGTTAAGTGGGTCAAAAGAATAAGGGTTAGGCAGAAAAGAAGGTGCATATCTGAAATCAACCACCATATTGCGTACAACTCATTTCTGTGTGCGCGTACCTCTTAGCTGGCAAAATCTACAGATGAAAAATTGAGAATGAAAAGAATGACGGAAAATTGAGGAGACTCAGAATTGCCCTTTTATCTAAGCAAGCGATAGATCACAAAACTCAAATAGGCTACGAAAACTCATTTCTGTGTGCGCGTATCTGTTAGCTAGCAAAAAAGACGAACAGTTTCAAATTTCTAAGCATGGTCGCTTTTATCAACTCCACTTAGGACAGTCAAGAGGCTTTTTATGATTGCCTCTGCATGTGGAAGCTGATTGGAGAACACTCACTGAACACAAACCCATAAAAACAATCCGGAGCTGAGCTATAAGGTCAAGTCAATGAGAAATTTGACTTTTTACATATGACTGAAGAGCGCGTTGCGTTGAAAGAGATAACCCATTAAAAAGGGTGCGCATTGATAAACTGAACAAGATTGCTCATAACAAGTGCTATATCACGTAGCCAATGGCTGTCATCAATGCAAAAAGAAGTTATTCACTATCAGCAGTGGTGAATCGATTGTCACAAAAACACTGTTTGTTTCAAAGTGCATGGTCAATATCCGTCGATTCTGAAGGTTCGCTTTCAAAATTTTGTGTTCAATAACAAATTGATCGTCAATTTTCCGCTTTCTCGTTCCCTGAATGAAATCCAGCATTTGCACAGGTTGTTTCGAATATTGTGAATGCCGTAAGAACTAAAGATAGCATTCCAGTCAAGTAGACTTCTTTGTTGTGTAAGAATCTGTAAAAGAGGTTTGAAAGCAAGCTTAGTTAAGGGTTTTGGTTCAAAACGTCTGTAACGAGTATATGTCATTTTCACATTTGTAGAAGGCTCCTCTATATGTAAAATAAACAATAATGCTGATTCGGCGCTTTTTAAGTCGCTTTGAGATAACAATTGACCAGCGACCATTGATATCTGAAAAACGGTTGCGTTGAATATAGCGTACTGCGAACTAGTTGACGACGTCTTCGATAAATTCACGAGAGACGTTGTTCAAACCTGGGAACAGCTGCGAGTAACCTAGGTGAACACTGATGGAATCGGGGGCTTATCCGTACATTCAAGATTACTCACTTCATTGCTTTTCATTTTTGATTTTTGTTCTGTGGACGACGAGCCGTAGCTCATTTGAAAGCTATCGGTGCCCTGATCACTATTGCCAAGACGTTTTTCCCTTAACGCTCTTTAAGGAAAGGAAAAGACATGTCTAGAAAGCAGAAACCGATCGATGTTTGTCTCAATGGGACGCGAAAATAAGAAAAATTGTCGATTTTGTCTTAGAACAGGCTAATTAGAACGAGAACGTTCCATTTTTCGACCGTCTGAGACATAAACCGGTTGGTTCTTGCGTTTTAGACATGCTTTTTTCTCTTCTTAGAAGGCGTTAGAAAAAAACGCCTTGGCGAGAAGAATCAGGGCGCTCAAGGTTTTCAAAGGAACTACGGCTCGTCCAATCTGCGGGGGCCAATTGTAACCTTTCCTTGTTAGTGAACTAGGATCAGTTGCACTACGTCTTCTACTCAGGCATTTTTCATTCAGCTTCATTATTAATAGATTCGCCTTCGCACAAAAACGGAATTGGGGTCGTGCAATCGGTCGAAAACCAAAGTCCAATTTCCACGTTCATCGCTAAGCAGCCCATTCCTTTGTGGCTTTCGAAGCCCGCTGGCATCAAGGTGGCTTGCTTTTCCTTGGCAACACTGGGAATAAAGGTAGAGTTGCTACCGTTTACCCAGACAAGCTTCTTCTTGACATTATCAAAGAATCCTCCCAGCCATATAAAGGTCGTCGTTTCACCCAGATGCTTAAAGTGCTGCAGGGCGTAATCTGAAAACATAATATTTGTTGTGGATCAAAATTGTGCGGCGTACCCCAAGCAATCTTGTTATCCTCCGCATTATCAATAGATGCAAAGCGGAGACTTCGAACCTTACAGATGCCGTCAGCAGTATCAAAGTCGTAGAACACAGGAAAGATATAGAAGCACTTGGAGCCAGAGTGGTTGAGAACAGCTCCTGGAGCACAGATGGGCTTGGACCAGATGGCCGTGGCCGTAAGCAGAACAAAGAAGAGTAGGTGAGGGAAGAACTCCATCTGGACACGAAGACAGCGGTTTCGTCTCGTTACCACTCTTTTATATTGCTCAACGCAAACAAAAGCATTCTCTTGACAGCACCCAAACTGAGCGAAACAAATATGTAATCTTACTCTCATGATTCTATTCTTATCACGTTTTATGACTGATTCTCAGCGATCAAAACAGACATGCCATAAAACAGGTCGTTGGCATTTAAAAAGTGGCCGCCTAAAAAATGGTCGTAAAAATCGATCTTTTAACGAGGATCATCTAACCTTATCTCATAATTTGGGCTTAAATGTAGGTCAGTGCTTTGGTAAGAGATAAGAGATTCCGCGTTGGAAACAACGTTATTTATCACACATTCCGTTGCACAGGATCTGCATACCCGGCAAGTCATTCAAAATATTGTCAAGGGGTCTGTGAAATGTTTCACAAGGGGTAGTTTACCGGAAAATGCAGCCGTTCCCGTTCGTCTACGTTCTGTCCTCATAGGATAAAGTGTGCATCATAGCCTTAATATTAATCTAGTGATGGCTTGAAAGGTCAGTAAATTTAATGCTGTTGACGTGCTATTTTAAGTTTTAGTTTCCATCAAAATACGACTTCTGACAAAGGCCCCTAAAAGTCCCCTTTTAGAAGCGATGCTAAAGCTTCGCTGTTTGATAAATGTTATGCTATTTTAGCACGTATGTATAAGACCTCATATCAGTTTTAGAGTTTTTGGATTCGATACAGGGGATGGAAGAGTTAACTGTCGATCGCAAAATCTGCATTGCAACGACTTATTGAATTTTAGGAATTCCATATCAGAACCAATGAGCAAGGCTCAGAAGATCCCGTGCTTGAAATTATTCGGTCAGGCGATCGTATTGCCGTGATATGCTTCATCCCAAAAGCCTCCTTGCCAAACCAAAGGTATGACGCTTTCATGTTCATAGCGCTTAAACCAATCAGGAAACAAATCGTCGTTTTCGTCGCTAATGGCTTTTTCCCGCTGTTGGTCTAAGTCCTCTTCCTCTCTAAAATTATAATTTTCCATCAGTTGAGCGGTAAGCTTAGGACTCACAATTCGATCTGAAGATGCTGTTTCAGTACGACCAAGACATAGAAAAAACCGCATATTCCTAAGCTAACAGCGTAAACAAGGTAAGTTGGAGTAAAGTAAGCATTGTAAAAGTGATCCATTCCTAAAACTTGTTGTTTCTGATATAGCGATTAATTAATCGAACAGACCTGAGACTGAGCCAATAATGCACGCTGGTACAGTGATCAGCCAGATTACTCCGAAGCCTTTAAAGATAGGCCTCCAGCACGTTCGTCTTGAATACAGAATTTAGCAGATATTTGATTCCAAAAATACTCGCTAAATACGGTCTTTCCTCTATCTTTGGCTGCTCCACGTGAATCACATTTCTTATCTATTACTGACGTTTACGCCCATTCTAATTTTGCCTGCTCCTCACTAAATTTGACATTTGAAGCTGAAGTTCTTTACTGCATCTGCAGGGTTATGTGCCACATCACAAGAGCCAAAGGCGACACCCAGCTAACTCAGTCCGTCGAGCACCACTCTTAATCTGGGTGTCGCGGGTTCGAGCCCCGCATCGGGCTAATATTTTGAAGTTGACAATTTACTTTATTCGCTCTTTTTTGCCCTCTACCGCCTCAAAACAACCCCAAATCCCTCTCACAATTCATTATGGAACCCTTCTAATAATACAACTATTCACAAAATCCTATTCCAGTTTCTGCATTTCTTCGCTGGCCTCTTCGGGAACGGAGTCGAGATCCGGCTTCTGTGTATCGTAGTTCCAGGCGATGCAGGCGGGCTTCATGGAAGCGTCCTTCTTCCAAACGTCCGGGTTGAAGTTGCCCTCCTTTTTGTGGATCTGAGCCACGAAACGCGGGTAGTAGGCCTCCATGACGTAAGGAGGCTAAAAACACTCCTCAAAATAGGTAAACTCAAGCCTACTTACCACAAAGAAACCCTGGTCATCCAAAATGTAGGTGTAGCCGCCAAAGGTAACGACTTCAGGCTCGGCTTCAGGCTCAGGAATACGCTTGAGAACTTCGCGGACCTCCACAGCGATCGCCTTCTCCTCTTCCTCCAGCTTCGTCTTCTTGAGCTGCTCGATGATCTTCTCTTCGTCGCTCATTTTGGTCCTGAAAACCCGAAAATTCCACATTCCACAACTCAAAAACAACACAGAAGGCATCAAAGGCTTCTCCGAGCCTGTGTTCTAAGTCAATTCCATTCTGAGATACCTTTATTGAATATTGTACAAATTACAATAGATTAACACAGATCCAAAATGAATTTAGCCGCGGAGTCATCGCTGAATTTGATGCCCTCCACGGCCACCCGCACGGCTTCCAACGGCGACGCGTCACCCGTTTCGTTCTGCTCCAACTTCCGGTCCTCCTTCGAGCCTCTGCGGACGACCTTCAGGTTTTCTACCGTAGTCATTACTCGTTTTGCAGGCCTACAATAATCCTATAAGATCAAAGCTGCAGTAACGCCAACACACCTTCTCAAAGGCCTCATAATCACGCGTCCATGCTGCTGGACAAACTGCTTCTGGAACTTCGCCCGGTCTTCTTCCGTCGTCAGCTTGAAGATTTCGACTTCGTAGCCTTCAGCTTCAAGGCGAATCTCCCTAATATCCTCAAAATTGGGAAGCATGCAAGGCGTCTTGTGCTTCTGTTCGGTGAGGCCAGCTCTTATATGAGGCGCGTCGAATTTGATCCTGCAAATCGTGTCCACCGGATCCGTCGTGCTCGCGCTCACGGGCACCAGAAGCCTCAATTTGGCCGCGATAGCCCATAGGAAGCGTAGCGGCTGCAGGTAGACCCTGTTGTCAGCCACGGACGAGGATACGCAGGGGTATGTCGCGATTAGCAGCGCTGCAATGTCCATGTTTGAGTTTCCGAACGCGTATCTAGAAAGTTTAGCTTAGCAAACATTGCAGAAAAGGAGGAAATACCTTCCATAGCCCATGAAGAGCATTCCTAGACCCATATGAGCGATCTGGTAGGTGCTGTGGATCAGGTTTCCTTTGTGCTCGTAGAGCTTCGGCCTCACGTTGCGGATGTTGCGGAAGATTCTGATCGCATCTACGCTTCCGCTGCCTGCCATTAGCTGAAAATGGGCGTGAGCAAGATTTGCAAAGATCAAGGGCACGATGAACGAAATTGGGACATAGCTAATGGTCATGTCTGACTTCATTATTCGAGCAGATATGCAACAGGGGACCGGTCGTGTCTCGTTCTAAATCCAACCGATCCTCTGTCTACATCAGAAAAGAATCAGTCACGACCGCCTGAAATGACTCTCAGCCACATTGTCTAGGTGCAATCTCCACGTTTTCACGTCCAATCTCATTCAAGCCTAACGCTGACAAGGGACCCGTAATGTATCATCTCATAAACTACCTTCCCTGTCTAGATCAGCTCTGAATGAGCCTGAGCGAATTTCAGACATTAAACGATCATGACTAGCATGAATTTGAGGTCGGTTATTCGAGCAAATAGCAACGGACCGTTTGTGTCTCGTTCTAAAACCAAGCGCTCCTCTGTCTGATGCAGACAGGAATGCAGCTGGAAAAGCGCACGACCGCTTATCCAGCAGCGACCGCTCCGAATGACTGTCAGCTAAACGCGGTCTACGTGCAATTTTCATGCCTCCTTCGCTGTATCATTCAGTTGCCCTCATTCAAAGCGAGTGCTAACAAGGGACCGGTCATGTCTCATCTCGAAACCAACCGCTTCCCTGTCTGCAACAACTCTAAATGAGCCTCAACGTTTAGCGTCCCCCGAGACCCTTAAACGTCCAGTAGACCCACTTACCAAAGCGATTCCCGTCAAAATCGAGTTTAGGCAGTGAGTAGCCGCAGGATACCCGGCCGTCTTCACCAGCAGCTGACTGCCCGGGACGCGGATACCAGACACAAAGTAGGTCAGCAACTTGTTGAAGATCTTGAAGATGTTCTCGTCATGCGTGGACGCGTAGCGCAGACCCAGCATGATGCTCGCGCCTCCGACGATGTAGCAGAAGGCCTAAATGATCGCGCTCGACTCAAAAAGAAGAGTGTAGACCTACCGTACACGCCGTTTCCCTGTCCTTGGCCTTAATCCACTCGTCGTGTCGCTGGTTGAGACACGCCTTAACTGGATCATAGACACATTTCGGCAGTTGACTGAAAATCGCGTCTTCTGTAGGCGGAATCTTGTCGAACATGATCAGCATCCTAGACATCGTCCTGGCACACAGAAAGTCGAAGCGGATCTTGCTGATTTTGTACATATTGTTCGGGATCGCAATGTAATTACACGCGTATTCGCAGTTGGTCCTCAAGAATATCATTCCGATGGCGATGGTCGCTGGCAGTCCTGTGACGTGGATGTTAACGTTGTCGGATTCGTAGACGTGCGCCGCTGGTGACTTTTGCTCGTAGGGGTCGAAGGGGAAAATGACGTTCTTGCGTTTGCCACCTTCCATTAGCTGAAGGAGGCGGACGACGATCGATCCTCGATTCGCTGTTCCCGCGTGGCGTAGCTTCAGTCCTTTGCCTGGAAAAGGAGATGTTCAGTGTCTAGACAGACAACAAGCTTCGTCTTATTCGACTAGAGACTCATTTCGACTGTTTCGCCTTCAGCAACCTATCGATTTTCCCTTTCAGACAAAGTGGGACAAAACCAGACACCGGGCTTAATTTTAGCAGATCTCATCATTCGGGATCGGTTGTGCTTGAGTTTCAGATATCCAGTTATCCTATCCGTTCAAACAACCCAGACCTCATTTTCACCCTACTGAATACCAGTGATCGGTTGTGTCTCATTCACAGGCAGGATAGACTCATTTTGCCGTTTTGGGATTCAACACCGGTCGGTTTTCCCTTTCAGACAAATTGGAACCGGCATAGACACCTTGCACCAACCTCATTTCAACCTTTGTCAAACCCGAGACCGGTCGTGCCCAAGGTGCAGACACTCTCGTGTACACGGTGGGGGGATGGTCTGACCAGACAGCTCCGACTTTCCGCTCACTGGCCAGACAGAGCGGCGTCATTTCAAGCTCATTCGCGAGAAACGACGGGTCGGTTTCGCTAACAAATAACGTGAAACCGACCGGTCCGCGTCTTGAGGACCAACTGTCCGCGTACCCCGGAATGGAGCTTTTTTGGACCATCCTGCATGTTCAGACATCGGCAATCTCACTCCGACCTTTCTGGCACTTGCTGGCCCACGTTAGACAAAATGGAACTCCCCTAGACATCTAAAGACCACATGCGAAGGTCACGTAGGCATTATTTCAACCATTCTCAAAGTCTAGACCGGTTGTGGCCGGGTTCCAGGCACCACAGCTCATTCTGAGCTTATTCGAAACCGTCGAGCGGTCGTGTCTCGTCCTAATACGCCCAGTTAAGCTAGTTAGTTAAAGCATACCCAAATTGATCAATCCAATCGCGAATCCTCCGACCATGTAGTAAGCGCCGCGATGCTCGACCGGATGCTTATCTCCACACGGTTTTCCCATTTCGTTGATGATTTGCGACGTGATGGATTCGTGCTTCGTCTCAGCAAACAGCATTCCAAAGGAGAACAACGCGGCGCACTGGATCAGTGGATGGATATGCAGCTCCAGAACTGATGGTGGAAGCATAAAGGGTAGATGCGTTATGATGATTTTGTGGACCTAAAATTCAGATTTTTAGACTCCATAAAATGAGAAAAATGCTTACGTTGACATCACACGTTCCTCTAGACGAGATCGCCTTGCCCAGCATGATGCTCATTACCAGAAAGCTGTCTCCCTGGGCCAACCATTGATGGATGGTGTAGACATTAATTAGATTGATGTGCCCAGACAAGCCAAAGGAGTATAGTACTCCAGCGCCCGTGACTCCGTCTCTGACCCCAGCGTAGCACAAAGCCAGCCACATTGGGTCTAGGATGCCTTGCTCTGTACCCATCAGAGACAATCCATGAGACACGCCGTTGTAGAAATGACCCCAGTCGAACATTTTCTGAAATAAGACAGTAAAAATAAGCCATAGCTACGGTATCCCTACCAGAACTACGGTATCCAGCTCGCTATGGTTGATATCGACGGTCCTGTTGTTGGGATGGCCACGACCAGACAGACACAGCGTGGAGATATGCAGCTTGAAGTCTACAGTTACCGGAGTGCAGTGGAAGATCATGCACGCTCGGCCGAAACATTGACTCAACGTGCGGATGGCCACATTGAGCAGGAATTGCTCTTGTTCTTCGCGGAAATCCACGTCAGTCTGATTCGTCCTTTGCTTCGTTGGGATGAGAGTCTGGAACTGGCTGTCCAGCATCACGGCCACGTTGTCCAAACGAAGATCGTGCCGGAAACGTCTGCCCGCCCATTTTCCTTGCAGTTCCAGCGATGGAGGCTGTCTGAAATGAGATTAGATTAGCACTATGTCTAAGTAAGCAACGGGTGTCTGAAATAGCAACCGACCCTCTATTTGAGAGCGGCTGAAATAAAGCCCACGTGATTTCTAGCTCTCTACAGGGTGGGCCGAAAAAAAAATCCTTCCGCCAGACACACACGCCGGTGCCCGTCTAAAACCGGTTATTTGGGACGATCACACGTAAACGACCGGTCCTTTTCGCGTTATTTGTTAGCAAAACCGACCGGTCGTTCGCGACGAGTGAGCTAGAAATGACTCCGCTCTGTCTGGCCAGTGAGCAAAGGCCGCGGGTATCTGGCGGAAGGATATTTTTTGGCTCACCCTGTAGCACGGTGATAAAAAGCATGTTTAGGACTGCTCATTTCCAGAGGGTCAACATCGGTCTGGATACCATGCAAAATGCATCGTTTGTCTGGTTTTTAAATGGAAACGTGTCGGTTTTTTCTGATTCAAATATGGCTGCTAGACAGTTGGTCACAAATAAGCAGACTCAGGCGCTAAGTGTCATAGTGAAAACAGACCGTTAAATCTTAGACAGTCAGGGAGACCCGCTTATATAGACAGTCAGGAGACAATTGTCTAGACTTGTCTAATGTCTGACATCGCAAGTCTGGAATTCCCAGATGTAACATGACCCTAGACGTGTCCGAGGCCGGATATCTATCGTTTGTCCGAGTGAGTCAGGAAGGAACGATTATCTCGATTTGTTCTGACGCCAAGACAGCCAAATAGAGACAATTCCAAGGTCTAGACTTGTCCAATGTATAGGGCAGACTAATTAAGCGACCAACCTTTCTAAACAATCGTTTGTATGAAATTCAAGGAGAGACTAATGTCTAGACTTGTCTGATGTCTAAACCGTCACAAAGAGACAATCATGATGTCTAGACTTGTCTGATGTCCGAAACCACACGTCTGGACTTCTCGCACTTGTCTGAACACACACTAGGCTTTTCACACCCTAGACGTGTCTAGCTCGAAGCCGGCTGTCTGAAATCAGCCATTTGCTTCTCAACAGCTAGACGCGACCGGCACGCTGTCTCAACGCTGGCACGCTGTCTTCGCAAAATGAACCCATCTCACTCTTCACTTGACCCTACGGTAGCCCAAATCCCAAACGCCCATGTCTAGACAAAGACTCACTTTAACTTAGGGCTTGTCTTCGGGCAGAGGCCAAAATCCTGCTCGTATCGTTTCAAATCAGTCACAGCGCGCCAAATCGGAAGCATGAGATACTCCACGATATCCATCGACACTCTGCACGCCTGGAAGAGGGCCACGTTCCAGTGCTTATGCTTCATTGCTTCTTCCAGCTTCTCGCGGTCGTCGACGGTCAATCCGAGAATTTTCATCCAATCCCGGCCGAGGAACGAGGCGAACGTGTTCAGGGGGAGTCGTCCTAGACCTGCCGCAATCACAGCGAAGAGCTTCGGATCCCAGGTCGTGTCTGTCGGAAATTTCCTTAGCGGGAGATCACGACTGAACATGTTGAAAATGTACTCGTGCGAGGAGAAGAGCGGCGACATCCTATGCTCGTCAAACACTTCTTGCATGTCCTCGGTCCGGATTTCGTCTACAAAATTCCCTATCAGCCTTGTCTAGACATCTTAGACTTACCTCCATCGATCACAAACTTAAATTTTCCGATCACAGGGAGCTGCTCCACGTAGTATTGCGCATACTCGTTTAGGCCCAGGAGACTAAAATACTACACTTAATAACTCATTTTCAGACAGAAAACTTACGATGCTTGGGTGTACAGGCAAGACAGCATAACATTGAGAGGCTCCTTGAGTCTGATGTCTAGGACTGAGCTCTCGAAGACATTATGAAGCGCTTTAAACGCTGCCAAAACATTCGAAATGTCCATGATGCTCTGTCCTCTGGCCACTTGGATCACCAAAGCGTCTGATTCGTTGCCTTCGACTCCGGGTGTCTGAGATCGTGCTCGCACTCTTAGATCTTCCAGAAGCTGCTCGTGGTTCAAGACTTCCTTGCGGTTCCTCAAATGGCGTTCGTAAAGCTGAAAACGGATTTTTAAAAGCTTATTTGGCATTTTTATGACCTACCTCAATCTCAGCCAAATGTTCCATTCCGGTTTTAGCCCTCTTAGGAGAACTAGACCCATCGCCAGACGTCCTAGCGTTCCTGAGCTGCTCGAAGAAGGGTACATGGTTAGGATCCAGACCGCACAGGGTGAAGATGTGCTCGAAGAGCAGCAGCAGCTCCGCACTGGGACGATGGCCCATCAGGAGTTCGTTTTCGACGAAGCGCCAGTTGTTCTGGAGATACCATTGCGAGAGGAATTTGTGGCGCAGCTCCGAAGACAGACACGTGAGGATCTTCTCCATTGAATCCTTGCCTGAAAGTAGGCTGGTTAGACGAGTTTTTAGACGTTCTATTGAAGTAATATCTACCCAGAACAAGTTTCATTTTGGCAAAACCCAAGCTCGCTGACCGGTGGTGCTTGAATTAACGGTTTCATGTCTAGACGGTAGGCTTGAATCGGTCGGTTATTACGGTCTAGAGATCACCTCACACACTTCGACCGTCTGCACTATCTTTTTAGACAATCAAAGTAACCATGTCTAGCTGTGAGACGAACCTTGACAGGAAGTGTCTAGACCATCATTTTACAACACAGATCGTTATATCCCTGTCTGACGCTGCCACCATCTCCCCCAAACTTACAAAGATTCGATTCGCAATATTCGGCCAAATGACAGACATAAGCGTCGTCTGTGTCTGTAGTAATCATCACGTCAGATCTATCTATCGCGTCCAGCCTCTCCACGTTCTTCTGGATGATCTCCCAGCCGTACTAAATTCGAATAATTAGTATTTTCACCTCCAGTCCGGACACATACCTGTTCACAATTCGTAATCCCAATTACTCCTAGACGCACTGGGCCTGTATACAACGAGAATGTCGTATTAGTCTCGTTCTCCTTGACGACCATCGCTGTCTGATCAAGAATATGCGCACAGTCGTAGCAGTCCAGCACTACGGTGGGTTGAGACATGGATGATGGCGTCTGCTGCAGGCCAGACAGCTCCAGTAAACGCGCTTTACGAGCGCCTCGGTTCATCATAACCAAGAACCAGGTGTCGCTCATGTCCTTCATCATGAAAATCTTCTCCAGCATCGTCCTCTCTTGTTGCGACTCCTTAACGCGCTCGACCCAGACGCATTCAAGGCAGACTTCAGCCACAGGGTCTAGACTGAAGGCCTTCTCGTCATCGTCGATCATCTCCGAGAAGGCGGCCACGCTGTTCCAAATACGAGGAGTGCCGCTGTACTGCAGGAACGAGCATTTCTCGTCGATTTTGGTCTTCGTCCTTGGCTCGAAAGGTGTCGATGTGTGCGGCATCATGTCCAGAACTTCAGACGCCATTTCCTGACGTGAAATTGACCGTATGACTTGGATGATCGGGGTGCTGGCGTTGATTGGCGTTTTGCGGCCGAAGGAGCGGTCGAAGCTTCCGTCGAACATGTTGGAACCGCCACGGATTGTGGAGAAGCCGCGTCCTCCGGAGAGTCTGGCTTGGACTCGGGCGTGGATCGGCGTTCGGAAGGCTGATGAAGGGGTCTTGTCTGAAATGGGAAAAACAGTCTGACATGGTCTTCTGTCTAGGAATAAGGTCAATTTCGAGAGGCAGACTGTGAATGACCGACCGGTTTTCATGAACTCAATCCTAGACAGCATTTCACCCAACTCAACCGGTCAACGATGTGTGGCCAGACTGCAAATGAGTCTGACGCTTGAGGGCCATGTTCAGACAGGACTTGATGACCGACCGGTCAGTTTTCGCTCAAAGTAGACTGAATCTGATCGGTCCTCAGCGTCTATTACCCTTCAAATGAACGTGGGGCTCGGTCAATGCCTGTCTCATCTACATAGACGTCTGGAATTGTGGATTAAAACAGAAAACTTACTCATAGAAGTGTTCCTCGAGAACGACACATCCCCGAACGTCGAATTACGCCGGCTTTTGATCCTCGCTGAATGCGCCGGCGTATGATGCATCGACGCCTCCATAATCGAATGCAGATCGAATCCAGACGGCGGTTCGGAGACAAAATCCTTCGGCATAATCTTCTCCGTCTTCGTGCATGGCCTGACGCGGTACAAGTAGTCCTGTCCGATTTGGGCATTACGGACGAGGACGTAGTTTCCAGACTCACAGCAACCGACGATTTCGATCTTGGGACCGGAGAACGCGAAGTGGGGATCGAATTCGTCCTTTCCGGTGACCACGACTGGTGTCAGCTCTCCGATCGGGTGCGTTAAGGCGTAGACGTGAACTGCTGTTCCACAACTGAAAAAAGAGGTTAGAAGTGTCTGGAAGCGTTCCTTTGTCTTATCCATTTTCAGCCTTGACTGACCGCTCAACTGGCCGGAATTCACTCAAAATGACTTCGACCGACGGGTCTCTAGTAGCGCACGCCATCGCAAATGAAGTTGTTTAGATAGGACTTTTCATTTTCAGCCATGACCGACCACCTGTTCGGTCAGATTCAACTCAAAATGACTTCCACCGACCGATCGCTCTTCTGTGCCGACCCATTTTAAGCTCTTGAAACGTCTAGACTTACTCTTGATCATCTATCGACCTCTGGAGAAGAATGCCTTCTTTCGTGCTGAACGCGGCCTTGATGTTCATCGGAAGAGGAAATGGGTGGTTTTCGTTTCCAACCGTCGAATGGAATTCGATGGCATTGGTGCCGAAGAGACACAAATACTGCTCTTCTTTGCCATCCACCTTGAACGTATGCCAAAACCCCTATAAATATCATCTTCAACAAAGGCAATTCCAGACAATGCATACATCGAGAATGTAGAAATCCGTCCTATACGACCTAATCAGGTCTCCGCAGGGCTCGAGAGTGACGAGGGCTTCTTTTCCGACGGCCGTTAGGCGGTGCACTTCGCCTGTGCAGACCCGCTTGACCTTCTTGAGGCGGCTGGGCTGTAATAGACACGTTTACCGACAGCAAATGAAGATTAAACTTACATCTTTGACGTCGACATCCTTATGCTTCCGCGTAGCGGGTCCAACCACGACCGGCTCAATCCACTTCGGGTAAATCATTGGCATTTCCGCGCTCATTCATTCAATGGTTCTCTCGGATCTTAAAAGGCACGGCAATTAGACGTCTGGGTCTGGAATAGTGCGAAAAATCACACGACGCGCGACGTTTATACTTCAGATAAGCGAAGGAACGAAAAGGAGCGGTCTCAGACACGCAGAAGCACGTCGAAATCCGTTTCAGATAGGCAAAACTATGAGAACACAGGGAACACACACAACAAACGTGTTCTGGGCGCAATTTCAGACATACATCGTCTGGAAATGCGCATTCAAGGGCGAATCGCGGTGTAGAACGACAAAACCCGTCTGGAACTCACAAACTGTCTAGACACGCGAATTTGAATCCTTTCAGACTGAATCAAATGTCCGTGTTCCATTCGTTGATGCTGAACGTGGTTTTGATATTCAGCATGTCAAAAGTCTGGAAAATGGCTCGATCAAATTATGGACACATACGGTCTGAAAGAGCATCTTCCGAGACAAATCGTGATTTGAAGCAACTATTAGATGTGACAAAGTCCGTCGAGACGTGCAAACCTGTAGCACTTCAGACTTCCCAGACGTCTGAATACCGTTTTTGGACGAAATTTTTAGAAACGCGCCATCTGAAAAAGCGTATTCAAAGGAAAAGCGTAGTCTCGAAGCGGCGAAATCTGTCTAGACAAGCGAATTTGAAGCATCTCAGACTCCCCAAATATTCGAAAATTTAAAAAACCCGTTTTAACACAAAAATAGCAGTTTTCGCTTAAAATCACTGTCTAGAAATCCCAATTTCAGACAGCCATGTGAAAAGACACAAGTCGCACATATCTTTGGTCGCAAAACAAGACAAAAAGCAGATAAACAGCTCGCGAACCCGAATTTCAGCAGTTTCCAACAAAAAACGTTCAATTTTATAGCGAACCGTTCGCGCCACAGCTGCAAGCGTGCGGCAAAATCGACGGCGGGAAATTCGAATTTCGCATGCGAAAGGCCGCCTATCGCTTGCCTTGCAGAAGCGAATCAAAAACTTCTGCGTCTGAGGGGAATCGAACCCCTGTCGATTGCTTGGAAGGCAACCATGCTGACCATTACACCACAGACGCGTCATAACAAAACTCATCGCGGAGAGTGATGTGCTTCACAGACGTTTGTTAAAGCGCGTGATCATAGTTAGCAGTCGAATCCTTTCGAAACGGGGGGGTATAGCTCAGGGGTAGAGCGCTCGCTTAGCATGCGAGAGGGCTGGGGTTCGATTCCCCATACCTCCAGGTAGTTTTTTGTTGTTTTCTAGGCATTTCAGGCAAATTTCGTGTGCTTTTTAGCTCTGTTTCACTCCCAATTCTTCTGTTCTGCTTGCATTTCTGAAATTTGAGTTTCAGGCCTACTTTTGATTTCAAACTCAGTTTTTTCGCTTAAATTCACTGCCAAACGATGTTTTTCGTAGTTTTCGAGGCTAGCTAGAGCTTCAAGGCCCCAAATGCTTCATTTTGACACCAAAAACTCCAAGATTCGCGCGCAGATTGCCATTTCGTCGCTGCAAATCAGCAAACTTCAAATCTCAGGCCGAACTCGAGATATTCGGGTCTCGATGCGAAATTTTCAAAAGCTACCGTAATTTCGCTATTGCCACACACATCGCCTTCGTTATTTTCACTTCCAGTGTCTTCGGCTTCGAACTTTAAGGATTTCTCGATGTTTTTGGCGTTTCGCAATGCTGTGTTGAGGCCTTGCATAGTTAGAGACGAATGCGACAGACGCAAGCTAACACCTTACAAATTTCTGGACCCACACAAAAAAATTTGCTTGTGTGTTTTAGAAATTTGTATGGGACCCAGAAGGTTCCGGACCCAGAAAAAGAAAACTGCGATGATGAACGCCCTGATAGGAGGCTGGTAGGAGACAAAAAGAAGGTCATGGTAGTAGCTTCGACTGGAATAGTTGCCACCCTTCTTATGATCCGTAAGACTTTAAGACTGTCCATTCCGCCTTCAACATATCGGCAAACCATCTGATAGGTATAGTGTTAAGACTGATCGGGCTAAGCGAGTGGCTGAGATTGAAGTGATCATTTGGGACCAAATGACGATGTCAAGCCGAAAGCTAATCAATTCGATCGATGAGCATTGCCGGGATGTTCTCTCCTTCAACAACGGGAAAACGTAAAAGCGGTGGTCAGACATTTCCGGAACGGACGTTTCCGGAACAGGACAGCGGGGACAGTACAGGGTGGCGGCTTATCTCGGAGCCGTTGCATTTTTGAAGCATATAATGTTAAGATGAAATGTGCAACTGGCAATTCCGCGTCGAATAAGCTGTAGCACGCTTCTGTGGGGTCTAACGTTGTGCACTTATAGTCAAATGTCTGGAAAAATTGTTAAGAAAGTACGGTCAAGTTTTGGAGACTCGTATCTCGACGCTGATATAATATGTCCAATTTGACCGTTTTTGGGTGCAATCGATAGAGGAAATGGAGAACAATCTTTCGCAAGAATGTAGGAAACCGGCTGAAGATGTGGATTTCGCACTTCTTTAAACAAAAGCCGCCCGTTCCGGAAATTCCCGTTCCGAAAAAGTCATACAACCGTAAAAGCACTTGGGCCCGTTGAGTCCAAGTGCTATGGAAGCCAAGGCCATGCTTATGAGGAATCTTGACGTTGAGACCACAATGTAAACGCGGACATTCTTTGACGGGTCCCAGGAGAATCCAAAATACACGAAGGTCTCGACGAACCCACTGTCGGCTGTCCCTACACAGTGCCTCTCCTGAACCCTCATTCCACTACAGAACCCTGAACTGCTTAAGCATAAGTTTGAGTTAAAAAAGGAAGTCGGATCTTCATCTCGGCGCTCAAGTTTAAGCACGTCGATAAGTGTGGCCCCACCTTCTCCTTCGTCCGTCGCCAGCTTCCACTCCGCCTCTGCTACACCATGACGATCAACAAGACTCAAGGCCAAACCCTCGATAAGTGCGCTCTCCTCCTGACCCACCACCCTCCGCCACGGACAACAGGGCGCCTTTTACTATTGTGGAGATTTATGACTTATATCACGAACACGAACGGCATTTCACAAGAGTCTCATGAATGCAGTAATCCAAAAATATTGCCCTGGTATGGTTAAAAATGAATCAGAAGAATCCAGGTCCAGTAGCAACAAAAACCAGCGTTGGAAAAACGGTTTTTTCAACTTTTAAAAACGAGAACTGGAAGATACCATTTTCAGCTGTTACTGATGTTCTTTAGTGATTTTTTGATGTTGATATTGATTCTTGACTATGAGGTTAGAAAAGAAATTATGTCATACAACCTATTTGAGCAGGAGCTCTGGAACTAAAAACCACTTGAAGACACTGATAAGAATATTTAGTCATGAGACATTTCATTGTTTTTTTCAGTTTTCTGTTGGGCGTTGTCGTTGGCATTTATGGCATGCTTATGACTCATTCAGGCGTTTCTGGTATTTTCGTCATCTTGAAAGTCAAATCTATAAACAATAAAACTGCTGATTGAAATGTTGCCTACTTTTAGCTCTTCACTTACTGTCGCCCTGATTTGATTTGCCACGTCTTTTCATGGCGGTACATTTATTCCTCCTTTTGCAGCTGACAAGCGAGAGGGTCGATAAGGATTCCTATTCATATGACCGTTACTTATTGCTTCAGTTCTGCGTTTTACGTTGTCGGTGAAACCAGATGCGTTTCTTACTTTCCAGTGCTGAACACTATCTAATTTCAGATGCGTTCGCTCCTTATCCTAAGCTTGCTGTTTTTGGCCAAGACATGGTCAAAACCCTCCTGCCCGCCAACATCTATTCTAAGCCAAGACGGGTCAAAGTGCTTTTACGTGTTCCCTATTTTCACCACCTTTGGCACCGCTGAAGCTGTCTGTGAAGCTCGAAGTCTTCGTTTTGGGTCCATCGACAATGTCAAGGATAATGTAGCTGTTTCTGGTGACCTCTATTGCTGTTTAAATTTAATTTAAGCATTTTATGGTTTTAGATGCCGCCCACAAGCTGTTCAAACGCCTCGGAGAGACCACTAAGATGATGTGGCTGGGAGGCATTTTTGATCAGCAGAAGAAGAAGCTGGTTTGGATCAACGGCGACAATTCTACCTACATGCCTACTGGTGTTAAGAATAAAGTCGTCAGGTCCGTTGGATACGCGCGTCACAATGGGGTTGGATGCTTGGAAATGGAGGTCGATAGTGGACTCTGGTTCTCCACCGACTGCTTGACTCCAGTTCCATTTTTGTGTGAGGGGGACTCGTTTGACAACTGAGCAATGGATCTTAGAATACTTCCGGTCCTCCTCTAAATAAATTTTGGCCTTCACGACCTTTGATCTTTAAGAACTGCTTGTTGATGATTTGATCAATTTTCGATGTTCTTTGGTCGGCACTGGATTTATTCGGATGTGCACTAGTGACTGTGCCTTATCTTGTTTGTGACAATCGACCCTTTCGACATAAAAATGAAGATCTGTCGTTGACCGAGAACAATCCTTCCCAGCCGTTGACTTCTTTTTTTGGTTTTATGGCGGTTGTTATTTTTATTATCTGCTTCGTGCTCTGAACTTGTTCTTTGATCAATCATTACACGTTAATTGTCTTTTAAACATGTAAAGTCAGTAGATCAATAACATTAAGGCTTCTCATGTCTTCAACGAATATCAAATAATCAACCCTCAAATCAATCAAAAAATCAAAACAGCTTTAATTTTACATTCAAAACCATTTCATAAGCCTTTAGAATAGGCCGACGTGGCTTCTTAATAGAGCAGCCAGAGACTCGTCAACAGAATGATAACCATTTGTAGCCTATCTGATTTGTGATCTCGTCTGGCTTTGCCTACATAAAAGGACCCTAATTAGAATACTCTATTGTCTGCCTCTCCAACGGCTCTGGCTTCTAATCACGTCATTTCAGAAATGCATCTCCTGCTCAGTCTAGCCTTCACCCTTCTTATCCATCTGGCCTCATCAGAGCGCTCCTGCCCTATCGGCACTCTCCTCAACTTGGACAAGACCAGATGCTTCCACTACGTTCCTGTTCCTAAGCCTCTGACTGACGTGAGCCGTATCTGTGAGAACTTGGGTCTCCGCTATGCCAACGCTGGAAGCAACCTCGAACAGTTTATGGCTACCAGTGGTAGGTCAAAACATCCTTTTTTGAGAATGTATTGCGAATCTAGCTTTCTGCCTTGACCAACAAAAGAAGCTCGAAGATCGCATCGCTTACTGTTGGATCGGAGGTCACGAGAGTCTTCATCCCGTCAACGCTACGCTTCCATTCCTGTGTGAACAGGATTCTATTGAAGACAAGCCAGGTACGTTTTTAGACCTTAAACATTTGAAATATAGATGTTTTAGTCACCTGCGAGCCCTGCACGACCACCCCAGCTCCTCTTAACTGGATTCCGTTCGACAATCACCTCTACGCCCACGTTAGGAAATTCACCCCTAAAGGAGAAGCCGAGGAATGGTGCGCTGAGCAAGGAGGACAGCTGACGTCAATTTTAAGCAAGGAAGAGAACGACTTTATTGGATCCATCTGCACTGACTACTGCATGACCGGCGGCTTCAGTCCCTTCCACAACCAAACCTACGTCTGGCAGGACGGCACTCCGATGGTCTACACTAAATGGTACCATGACATGCCCAAGAGCTCCAATGAGCGCTACTGCGTGAGAAAAAGATTTTTAAGGATAGATTGAGCTAGTTGATTTTAGGTCATTTACACTCACGAAGGATGGGCCTCCTACCAGTGCACCAAGCCTCTTCCCTTCATCTGCAAAAAGCCTCAGATCGCTTAAGAATCTTAGGCTAAGATTTCTAGCGCTTTTTTGAAAATCAATAAATCGCGTTGAAATCGTAGTCCATTTTGCGATGCACTGTCAAATGAATAAAAGCGACCATATGATCGACGCGATGTGTCCGTATGAGCAACAAAATCTGCCCGACTTGGCCAAATAATCACAATGCCTTCTCTTTGGTCACCTCTCTCTCTGTGCAAAGACGCCAAAAGCACGATTTTGAGATGTTTTATTCTTGTCCAGCAATGGCTAAGATTCGCGAAAAATTTAGGTGAGAACATTGAATGGTCGATTTAGGGCAGCAACTAGGGCCGAAATGGTGCCGGTGCACAGTGCATTTTTCGGAATTTCGGAGGCTGATGTGGCTCGTTTTGACGCTCATTTACGAGAGCCGATTGAAGCCCTTTTTGAAAAGTTTCAAGGCCATTTTCGGGACTGTTCGCCTGTGCGTAATTTCCGCTTCGATGCGATTTTTCATACTTTCTTTGGTCGCCTCTGGGTCGCTGATTTAAGTGATTTGGAAGTTTCAGTGTTGACCATTTTTAGTGCTGATTTTGGGTGTTTTGAACGTTACGCCGATTGCGTCGACCAGGCTTCTATATGGCCCAAGTGGTGCTAATGTTGGGTGCATTTATTAGGTCTCATGTAGCTGACTTTGATGCTCACTTATAGGAGAGCGCTTGCTGCGTTTCAAGGCCATCTTTAGGATCATTAAAGCTGCTAATTTTGGAGGCTTATAGTAACATATTGCGTGCCAACAGCCGCTGCACAATTTCGGCTTCCAAGCGATTTTTGTCGTTTTCCTTGGGCGCTTTTGTGTCACTAAATTAAGCGATTTGCCAGCTTCATTGTAGGCTTGTATCTTGACCATTTTCCGGTTGAGTTTGAGTGTTTTTGACGTCATTTCGCACTTCTAAAATTACCCTTTTCAGCAACTCACTTGAAGCAAAATCGCGAAAAGAATCTTGGGAAGCCGAGGAGCAAAGAGGAGCTCAAGAATCCGCATCTCCTCTCCAACCTCAACCTGCCGCCGACTAAAGAGGTCAACCAGCGAAAATACGAATCTGCGGCTGTTCTTCGTCAGGGAATACCTCAAGAGAATACCTATGTCTTTGAATACCGTCAGGGAATACTTACGTCTTTGAAGCTTTATTTGAGCTTTTATCAGCTCACATTGGAGCTTCAGCCGTCGTTCTATCCAAAATCATACTTAACCTCGAATGGAAGGCGATTTTGGAATTGTTTCTGGATGCTAGGATGAGCCTGAAGGTCTACGCTATGGCTTCCCTTGTTTCTATACCCATTTCCGACCTTTTTCAGAGGCACCAAAGGCAAAAATGGCGTGAGGAACCCGCATCTCCTCTCGAGCCTAAACCTCCCCTCCACCGACTGCGTCAATAAGCAATAATACGAGTCGGCGATCGTCGTGGACCACGTGGAAGCAAACGCGAAGGTCGCCAAGAAGTCCTACAAGTCCAAAAAGGACGCCTGGACGTCTGCAGCACTCAAGCCAGCGTCAAGGATGAAGAACTCCTAAACCAGCTCACTGGAAGAGAGCAGAGGGCGGCGTTCCCTATCAACTTCTGGCTTAGTATACGTAAGTTTCGTTCGGGCCGCTTTAAAATGAATTCTAAGGATTTTTCAGGTCAGCGATTTTCGGATCCTGCTCGTTCTCGCCTGCATCTTCTCTCTCGCATTGTTGGCCGTATTCACCGCAGTCCTACCTCGTGTTTTGACTTTTATGTGTCAGGAATGTATTCAGATGATTCTTAGCTCGAAAGGCCATTCTGGTTGCACTTCAAGGTACTCCTTTGGCTCTTCAAAGTAACGGCAGTGAAACGCTGCCAGTGGGACTTGGTTTGGAGTTTTGATGAACCAGAAGGACTAAAATAAGGATTTTAAGGTCAATTTAAGAATTTTAGGACTCACGACGTGGGTATCGCTGGCCCGGATTTGATATTTAACCACGGATTCGGGTTCCAGGACGTCACAAGGCCTGGAGAAGTTCCTGCCTATGGGAGTGACTTCTGCGTGGATCATGAGGCCTTTTTTCGCAGTAATCTAAGATAGGATTATGGCAATTAAGGCTTTTAAGGTCTTCTCCCTCACCTCAAGGAAGCTATTGTCCAAATAGAATCCTTTAACCTTGTCCAGGGGCACTGTAACAGCTGGAATCGTCTGCACAAGGCTGATCGTGTAAGCTCGATGGTCGATCAGCGTTTGATATCCCACGTAAGGACAGTTCTTGCTGGGATGGTACTTAACGCCGACACTTTGCTCAACGAAAATTGAATCTTCCCGAGTTGGGAACTCCACGGAAAATTTGTCGATGAGCAGTTTTCCTTCTTTGCATAATTGCTAAGAATTTTAGGCTATTAAGGATTAGAATACGGTAGTTCTTACTTGACAAAATTGTCCATAAATTCCACAAAAGTGACTTTTTCGACTTGTTCTACGATGTTCATTTGAAGATGGAGGAACTCTGAGAGGATTAAGCTAGTTTCGCTTAGTACAAGCGCCTGAATGAGCTTCACGTCTTCCACGGTCTCGGCGTTTAGGTGAAGCAGCTTAGAACTGAGCTTCTTGGCTTTCATAACGTCGAAAACCTCTTTTAGGCGATTCCCAACGTTTAGGAACAGCCTAAGATCAGTTCCTGGTTTCGCAAAGACGGAAATAAGCTGCTGGAACTTCTGGAATTGGTGGTCGTCCTGAAAATCATGATTTACAAGATTACGGCAGATAAGACGAACAGTAAGATCGCCGTTGTCGATGCAAATCCTTCTGACGTCGAAGAGGTGTTTATGCTTAGATCCAAGCTCGCAAAGCTGATCCAGAGTAAAGTCTCGAAGCAGGAAACGTTTCTTGAGACGTAGAATCACGGATAAGGACGTCGTGACCTCGGTGATTCGAAATAGGTCTCTAGGCATCATAGAGAGAAGCTTGTCGAGGTCTTCATAATTCTAAATGGCAAAAAACTCGATAAAAAGCTGTAAAATTGGCTTACCTTAGCAGCTTTCCCAAACTGGTCTCCTTCGAGTACTCTGTCAAACTCAGAACCATTCTCAAAGCTTAGAATAACGCGTCGAGGAGCTGTGGGATCTCGGTGATGCGCTCCCTTTCGAGTGATCCAAAACGAGCAACTCCTTTTGGCCGTATTTGCCACAAAGCGCTAGGAAACGCTTTGAAGCGATGCGTAAGGAGAGGCATGACCGAAAGTCGAGAAATCGGATGATTCGGATAAGAACGTCATCGGGGAGGAGAGAGTTTTCAGGGAGAATAGAAGCTGTTTCCATGTGACGCGAGCGAGAGGAGAGCAATCGATCGCAGCGGTTGGGTTCGTGTGCAAGGAACCAAAGACACCCACATCATACAACAAACAGCGTCGCGATGTGACCTGTGACGAATTTGTGGTCACGTGAAAGAAAACGGAAATTCTTTGCGAAACCCAAAATTAACTCAAAAATGGCCAGCTTTGCGTCGATAACCGGGACCCCATCGCCGGCTATTTGATAAGATAAAATGGCTATGTGCGTCGTGGTAGTTGATATGTGCAAGAACGCCGTCTTGAATGCGTAGAGCCTTAAAGTGTCCTTCTTCTTCTAAGCACAAAATTCAAAACGTTTGGGGGGGGGGAAAAATTTCCTTTCTCGTCACTTAACTACATAGAGACGCAACCCGACCGAAACTTTCGGATTACTCCAACCCGAAAACCTGAACCCGAAGCCCAAAAGAAAAATATTTTTAACGTAGAAGCAACATATAACGAACACGGTGTGCGCCACTAATCCTCCACTTCGGCTCTAGCTTTGGCCTCCTTCTCTTTAGCGCTCGCTTGATCCTCAATTTCGATTTTTCTTCGGGAGGCTTTCGGTCGAAACTTGCGACGAGCGATATTGTGGCGAACGGTCGTCAAGCGTTTGGGTACCCGAACTCGATACCCGAAAAAGTTTTGGATTTAAGGGCTTAAAACCCAAGCCCGAACATCTCTACTCGTAACTCGTCCAAGACGGGTTGATTTAGAGTCGGAGATAGTTGTCCCAAATGATACGAAAAACAATTATTGAATGGGACTAGCCCGGCATCCGCATGCGCCGTCCTGGACACGTTTGAAGCAATTTTGCAGAAAAGGTCATTTTTGGTGCATTGATCCCCAACAAAGCTTTCCGATGCCTATCGACGCTCCGGGACCGATCAAACTAGCGTCTCTAGGTTTAGGACCAATCACATGAAAATCACAATCGATTTTCAGGACGATCGGGACTGGTTTGAGAGCTGTGCGATCCTTTCAGGAATTAGCGATTTCTGAAAAGCATTTTGAATTTTGAAAAATTGCTTCTTTGGCTTCAAAGCCCGTCCAGAATAGGTTAAATTGGTGTCGGGTTCTCGTAAGTTTAATTAGCGCTGCAAGCTTACGAGACGGACACAATCAAGAAATGTCGACTTGACTACATTTAAGACCAATCTCATATCTTTGAAAAGTGTAGCGAGTGGGTGACAGAGCTTTTAGATTCAATTCAAGGAACAAAATGACTAACGACCGATGAAACGTTCTGTTTGAGCCACTCGAAAATCTTTTCAAATTTTGAACTTATCTCGCTTAAACAGTTACTTACCGAAATGCTTAGAATCGACCGTTCTCAATTTTGTCTACACTGGCCAACCTATCATTATGAATTGCTCGATGACAAAAGAAAGAAGAAGTTTTGTCTTGCAGCTAATGAGCGTTTCAAGCTTACGAGACAGACACACAATCAAACCAAAAGTGAAAAGGAAATACTCAACGATGTAGACAAAAAGGGACAAGCTCTAACATGGAGCAATGGTTCAATTTACACAGTAAAGAGTTGTGCTTAAACGGTGTGTATAATCAAAACGCAGTTCGTTCTCCTAATTTGCTTGCTGTGTCCTAAATAAATCAATTGCTTAAATATGAAATTTGCCAGTTTTCCAAAATTACAAAAACTTCTAAACGAATAATATATAAAAAGCGTGATGCGAAACGCAGTTTATTTGGACTACCGCAAGTTCAGCCTACCGCTTTTTACAATTCTCCACTTTAATGAGTCATTTTTTCTTTCCCATTGTTATTGTGACTTCAAATGCTTTCAATGTTGTCCTCAACGCCTCTTAGGCCTCGCTTACTCACCGATTTCTCTCTTTTTGCGCCCTTTTCCATTTTCACGTTCGAATTTAATGCTTCCATGCTCTTCTAGTTCACTAAACGTTTTTTCAGGTACTCGACCAGGATGTCCTGGCAGTATCTCTTTCTGCTCGCCTCCATCTACTTTCGAAACAGCCAAGCTGCTTCTTCTTGTCCTAAGGACGCAATTCTAAGCTCCGATGGCTCCAAGTGCTTCTATGTGATTACGGTCGAATCCATGTTCGACCAAGCTTCGCTGATCTGTCACCATTTGGGCTTCCACTACGCATCAATCACTAATGAGGAAGACAATATGCTTGTTTCGAGTAAGTAACTACCTAAAATTTCACTCTTGTCAGTATTTCAATTTTAGAGGCCGCCAGAAAGATTCTAAGAAGGACCGGAAAAAGTTCTTTCGACGTCCGTCTGGGAGGCTCCTTTAGCACTGTAAGCAACAGTTCCAAATGGGACAACGGAGATGCGGTCACCTACACAAACTACATGGAAGATGATCTTCGTTATGTGAACTACAGTATCCCACACATCCATCCCATCATGCTCGATACTAAAACTAAGCTGTGGAAAAAGAGTTCCATTTTGTCGGAGAAGCCTTTTGTCTGCCAGGGACGTTCTCAGGACTTAAAGGCTCTTAAACCTTCCGAAACCTGTCCAGAAGCGTCCATTCCAAGTTCTGACGGCAAGAAATGCTTCTACCTTGTGGCTATTCCTAAGACCTGTACTGAAGCGTCTCTGGTTTGCTCTCAAGCTGGTCTTCAGTTTGCCTCTATTACCTGTGAGAACGACAACACGGAACTTTCAAGTGAGAAAAATCTAATTTAAGACCTGAATCTTAATTTTGAGTTGTTTAGAGATCGCCAGGCACATTCTGAGATACACTGGAAATAAGAGCGGTCTTCTCTTAGGCGGAGAATACAATAAAGAGTCCAAGAAGGTGCTTTGGGAGAACGGAGACCACGCCAACTACTCAAACTATAAGAAGTCCCTTTCTGTCACACTGGAATCTCTTCTTGAGGACTCATACTTGGGACAAACGATGGAAGCCGTCCGCCAGCTGAGACCCTCCAATTGCATTGTTTTGAGTACTGAAACAAAGACATGGAAAACGGAGGAAGAAGTAATTCCAAACCGGCCTCAGATGCCCTTCCTGTGCGAGAAGAAGCTGACTGTGAACTCAGGTTTGTTTACAAGCCTATTCTAGCAATATTTGAAGGGTTCTGTATTAGTTCAGAGCACCAAGACCGAGATGATCCCAGATTTGGTCTTAAAGAAGCTTGGAACACAGCAATATTCAAGAATCAAACCTAAAGGGTCTTAAGTAGTAAAAGGATTCAAGCTATGCTATTAAAAACGTTTTGTGTGTCACAACTCCCACACTCGATTTAGCATTCGACAGTCCATTATCTCCCTTCTTCCAACAATTAGACTACAAAACCCTTCATCTTTGCCTGACCCCTCACCGTCCATTAACCCGACCATCAATGGTAGCTCTATGTTTTAAACACTTTACACTTGTGGGCGTCTGTTTCTACTGTTGTGGCCCTTTACGGTTTTCTGTGTCACCTCTACCACGCCAGAAAAGCATTTTCTATTGTGAAGTGCGTCATTTCGCTCTCTACAGTTTGATATTTTGACTTTGAAGGCAGCACACCCTGAATGCTTATAAGATCTAAAATGTTTCAAGTTGTTTTATGAAACAATTCTATTTTTCTCGCTGCCATTTACAAATAGAGATCACTGAAATAGCGCCATAAAGTACATTTCCATCTTTTGCATCTCATACGTAGCTAAACGTCACCTCTCCATTGCAGAGTGAACAGGAGACGTGCAGAAAAAGCTTTTCCTCTTGTGTACTTTACGCAACAACATTCTCTCTCTGACCCTTATCTGCCGCCTCGCCTCTCACGGGTCAAAATCAATCGATCAATCGCGTCATTCAAAGTCGAGATGTTTCCGTCCTTCGCTCTTCCCGCGCTAAGTTGATCGGAGACGCCGAGGAGAGAAGACAGATGAATAGACAACGTTCCTAACGCTTGCAACAACGAACGGACACGCTGCGTTTTCTTTGTGTCTTTGGTGGTCGGTTCGTGGCTGCCGACCGGTTTTGCCCGTCAGCCTTGAATATTTCAGTGAAGGTTTTTATGAAAGATTATGTGCGTCTCTATCGTATGTCTATGTCGTCTATATTGGCTTGCTTCATGAACGCTGATAATGTGCAAATTCTTAAAGATCAGACACCAAAAAGCACCTGTAAGCCTAAAAAATATTATCTCTTATCGCGTAAAGGTTGACGTCGCTTACTTCCGCTTTTCCAGTCCAAGCTGGTGCGGACTGCTCAGTTTGACTTGGAAAGGTTCTTCCGAGTAGTTGACTTTTTGGAAAGGCATTTAAGAAATATCTGTAAGTACAAGGAAGCTTTCAATGTCAATTTCACACGTGCACCTCAAATACCTACGCGTGTTTCCTAGCGTAGTTCAGCGAATTTTTCCAAATCACAGTCAATCGTTCGGTAATTTCAATCAGGTGTTTCCAGTCTTTATTTTTTAGCCGGTTAAGGTGTAATTGAACTGGCACTTACGGACACTGAACTGACAACTGATAGCTTGAAGTTTCAATTTTTTGTTAATTTTCTTTAGACCTTAGACTAAAATTTTGCATCTGAACGTTTTCAGCTACTTGAGGCTAAGATTCAGTTTTCTCGTACAGGTCGATATTCGCAAGGAAAAAGGCGATTACACATTTTCGACCTGAAGTCTGTCTCAATCTGTATTCCTAAAGTGCAAAAAATTTAGTCTTCTCTTTGTGCATTAATTTTTCCCACGGCCCTCTTCACCTCTAATTGCCTTCGAACCGTTTTCTGTCCCTCCGTCCATCGCCATATTTTATAATTTGTGCTCTCTGAGCACTACCGCCAGCGCGTCGTCGGCGCCAGCGCCAGCGTCCGCCCAAATCCGCGTGCAAAGTTTAAACACAAAGTGCCTCTGTTCTTCTCAGAATGTCCCACTTCCTTCTACTTTTGCTTCCATTTCAGAGTTCTCTGGCTTGGGACTACATTATCATGAGCCGTCGTCACTTCCGTTTTGTCCAGGATTTGGATCGAGTTAGCTTGCAGGATCTTCAGGAGCGTTCTAATGGCTATGGAGGTGAGTATGAGTTTTAGTCTAAAAAGCTAAAAAATGCTATTTTAGTGATTCTGGCTGACATGTCCGAGCAACAACAAATGCCCATGTACTCTCCTTACGTTTTTCCTGAACTTCCTAAGCTTATCTATACGCTTCCGCCTGCAAATTTTGCCAACTACCAAGAAAACGTCCAATGGAGCATTGAGCGTATCTCCGAATGTACCGCTTCCAGGACTATAGGCTTCCAGGGTGGCTCTGTCAACGCGCGAATTCTCTATGAGCCTCTGGTCAAAGAAGTTTTGCTTCCAGAGGAGCAAATCGATCTTAGGACTAAGGTCAACATTGAGAGATTCCATTTGGACGTCTGTGACATTGTGGCTGAAAAGGCCAAATACGAGGAGAGCACTGATGTGGGAACTGTAAGAATCTCTTTTCTAAAATTGGATTAAAAATTTACGATTTTTAGACCGTGGAAGGCTGCTCAATCGTTGCCAACAGAGAGATTTTAGCTCTCCTGGCTAGCTCTATCCAGCGTCAACAGACCTACATTAAGGTCAAATGCTGTTTCTACAAAGGCCGTCTTTTCCTTAAGAAGGGAAGGGAACCGATGCCTGATTATCAAAACGGTGACAAGATTCCGGAAGCTGATATCAATAGGCCGCTGGTGTTTGAGTGCGCTATGACCTGCCCTCAGGAAAACGTAAATATCAATTTGAAGCTTTGCTTAACGTTAATCTTAGGAACCGAATTTCCTGACCGCTGAAGCTCCCTGGTACCAACTCTACGTCCAAACCATGGTGACCCTCAATAACAAGCAGATCTTCGTTAACGGTGAAGTCAACTGTCTGGACTGGAACAACAAGCTTGAACAAGTGGACCTGAAATGCCGCAAAGGAGGCTTGGCGTCCGAACCCATGTGGAATTTCTACTCCGCCGAGTGGTTTATGCGTTCTAAGCTCGTCGGAACTGAGAAACTCCTGGTCGGCAAATATTATGACGGAATTGACAAGGTCGAAGGTGTCGAGGCTATTAATATCTCTGAGCTGGAAACTGGAAGCGGTCACTTCCGGGACGGACGTTGCTTCTCGTTCCAGAACCCGTGGAAAAAGTCGGCTTTGTTTAAGCATCTCAATGATGTACTGGACACGCTTTATCAGGTGGCTTCGTCGCCGGAGTATTATGGAAAGGTTGTAGAAGTAGTGAAGGAGGCAGGTGAAAAAGGCTTCTTTGTCACTTATGTCACGGATGACCTTAAGGCCATCTTTCCGGACCACTTCTTGACGCGTTTTGGACGATATAACTTTGACTGAGTTGGTGGAATCGTTGTTGAGTTGTACATTTGTGTTTTGGTGTTTAAGCAGCCTAAGCTGCCTAGCTTTAATAAATGTGTTTTTGTTAAAGTTTGGATACAAAAACAACATCAACGACTATTGTATTATGATCATCATTCAAATTAGTGGACGCCTATAAATGCTTTAAAGCCTTCCTTAAGACTACAGCCATAAAAGTGAGAGGGGGAAGAAAAGTCACTGGTAAAATCTTGCTTTGAAATGACAAGTTTCTTTTGTTTCCTTGACGGTGGTCTAAATTGTGCATTTTTGAAGATCAAAAGACTCACTTTAAAACCTACTATGTGCAACCATTCCAATACCATAGCATCCATCCAGCTTGCACTTCATGCGCATTTCCTCTAAAACACATAAATATTGGAATGTCAACAATTGCAGTATTCTCTTACCTCTTGAAACAGGCTTGTCACACAAATTCCGTGCTCTCCGACAAGTGAGAGCACAGCTTTGACAAGCCATTCCACCGAAGCTGTAGCTCACGTCGCATCACGAAAAATGTGCTTTGCCTGAGTCGATCTACCAATTCAGCATTTCTGGGAATCTCCACGGAGAGTTTACCAACGAAATGTCGATCGTGGATCGTCGCTTTGATTTTTTGAACAATGCATTCCAAACCTAATTTTTCAGCATCTACTTTCGGTTTTTTGAATTCCTAGCATCCGTTTTATGGCAGGTGCTGTAGGCTGCCTTCACCCGTTGCGCAATCAATAAGGCAATTTGAAATTGTGCTCCCAACAGACGGAACTCTTTACAACTAGAGCTCATAAGCGCACAATGCCGTAAACCATAAAATCAAGTACACATTGAAGCGGAACATCAGTTGTTGATGGCTCAAGCTCGACATTGATTTTGTTGTTATTTGAAAGGCTCTAGAAACATTTCAAATTCTCTTCCTTCCAACTTCCCTCAATAAGCTCTCTTGACCTTGATTCTCCCCAACCCATAATTAGGCCCATTTCACTCCTCATCGCTACCTTCACCCTTCCCTTTCTTCCGCCTGTTGCCCTCTCCTCCCATCAATCACATTCACATTCTCCACTCACACACACGCGTATTAATACTCTCGCATTTGCGGTGGTCGCTGGAACAGAATATCTTAGATCTGCGATCTCTTATGCACTTAGCCTCTTTTGCTCGATTTCCGTTAGCGCCACTTTGCTTGATTAATTTTTACGAGGGGGTGTTGCGGAGAATATGAGTTTTTCGGGTTAGTTTCAAGAGAGGCCTTAATTCAACTCAAAATTTTTTATTCATTACTGGCGGCCGAAAGCCGCCGGAATTAGGGTTCGATGTGAGTTGCAATTTCGTTCAGTCTGAAACCAAATAAAAGCTGTTTAAAATGCCGGAACCAAGGCAAACCAAGTTTCAGCCTCCAACCCTTTAATTTAAATTTAGTAGAGGATTTCAGACATTTTTAAAAAATGTTAAAAAATTGGAGATTCAATTTTGCCTTCAAAAATGCGTCAAACGTCAAAAGGTTTAGTTTATTAAGTTTTAGGAAACTCCAAAACGGTTTTTAAAGGTAAAAACAGCTTGAAAAAACTGAAAAATCAGAAAAGAAAAATCGTTTTTTTCTAAATTGTTAAAAAATGCAAAATGGAGTATAGCCGGAATCGAACCGTGGCCTTGTGGGCGCCAGTCCAGAACTTTACCACTGCGCCATCGAGACATGCTTGTGTGGTAGACCGCTGCCGGTTTGATCCGCTGCCTCCCAAACCCAGTAAAAAGTGGCCCAAAGAGGTCATCCAAAATTTGAAAATGGACTTGTTTTGCTTTCGTATGTCCTTTTAACCGTTTTGTTCAGTCTGCGATCTTATAATTATACATTGAATTCAAGTCAGTAGTTAGCCGTCAGTTTCGGTTTGCTATCAAAAAGCAGTTATTAATACAGGGAGCGAGGTAAAAACTACGACTCGAACAAAGGTGATAACGTTTTGCAGAACTGACGAATTATAACAATTTTAGATTTGAAAGCGCACAAAATTTTGTGTTAGAAGCGTAAAAAAGGATTCATGACTATCGTTCCACTAAGAAATCTCTTTAAAAATCAGAAAATAAAAAATATTGGGTATTTTGAAGCACTTAGATCAATTGCTGCTCAAGGTTTTGTGTCATTATAAAAACAGATTCAAACTCCTTGCAAAATTTTGACTTGGAATGACTCAAGCAGTTTTGAAAGTAAAATTTTCTCAAACCTTAAAAACTGGAAAAATTCAAAAATTGAGCCAAACATTTTTCTGCGTCACTCAAAAATACCAAATTTAGCCAGAAAAATGTAGGAATAAATTCAAAGTCATAAACACAACAAGGAAAAGAGAAAAAACTAAGTTGGCAAAACTTTAGAGCTTCAAACAGTCCAAGAAGGTCGACCTGCCGCGGACAACTTTCCCTTCTACAATTTCACGATTCCAGTATTGAATTTTACTCAGATAAGCCTAGAATTACACAAAATATAACAGTTCTGGAGAAAGTTATTGCCGTTTGTACGAGTTACAGTATCTACCTCGCATCCTGTACAGGGCTGTGCAAACTCGAAACTTCCACTAATAACAATTCTCGCCGCAATAGCAGTTTGCAATCTAGTTTACAGTCTTTTAAGAAGAGCAACTTCTGTAGGTTTTCGACCGACATTGATCTGCGAAGATCAGTCAGAGAGAGGGCTGCAGTCGAAAACAAGCGTTCACTTTCAACTGACGTGGCTGGAGCAGATAAGTACTTCAGAGCCATTCTTGCTAGCACAGGATTCTTCTCTGCCCGGCCCTCTGCGCACCAATATGTTCAATCAACTGGGTCCGCCTTGGCCAGAGCTTGTTCATCGAGGTATTTCCTTTCTGGAGACTTCCTTGTTGCATTTCTTGCAAGTCGCCTTGTCTTTCACCGTAAAGTTGTAGAATTCGTCGTAAATGGAGAACCCCATTGCGAAATGAGGGCAGCGAAACGCGAAAACGGCGTAAAATTGCGTGCAAAAACGAAGAATTCCTCGTCGCATTCCCCCAACGCGAAAATTTCAATTCAGGTTGTTTTCAATCAGGTTGTTTGCTGTGGGACCCAGTTTCGAGTTGAGTTTCGAGGAAAAGTCGAAACTCGAAACCCCTAAAAACCCTCAAAACTCCAAAACTCGAAACTTGCACAGCTCTGATCCTGTATCGTTCAATCCTAACGAACTTAGTTTCAAGTTTATAAGTTTCTTCAATTTTTCAATCAATTAAATTTGTCGCTCAAATGGTACTTTTTTCAAAAGATTAACGGGGCCGCGGTTGCGCGAGATTTCACTTTCAAAAGTTCAGATTCCAGTTTCATTTTTAAGTCGGCGCTTCGCAACTTCACGGAGCCATGCGCGCACCGATTTCGCATTTTCACGAATTTTCTTTTAATAGCGCAAATTGCTCCAATTGCGCGCCCATAGTCGGGCGTGCGTCTTGCATGCGTCTTCTTCTGCGTGTGGCCACAGACACATGCGGACGAAATTCGTGCAGCTGAGCGGAAGGAGCGTCTTCTCTGCGTCCTCTCGGAATTGCGGTGTGTGTGGCCTGAATGTGTAAAATTGCGGTGTGCGTTTTTGTCGGTCCTGGGCTATAATCAGGCGACGCATTCGTTTTGAGGGTCGCGATATAGAATTTGTGATGAAATAACGAGTTTTCCGGCTAAATAAATTCTAGACGCAGCAAACTATGGCACCCCTCTGGTGCGTTTTACGCATACGGCTTCGGGTTCGGACGCATGTGTTTTCCCAGACAGCCGCATGCGTCTTGCGAGTCGGACGCATGCGGAAAAACGGCCGAAGACGCAGGACGAATGCATCTCGAACTATGGGGAAGCCTTAAGACCAGCAATTTTCGAATTAAGAATTGCAAGTTTAAACTGCATTTTTAAAGGCACACAATCGTTCGAAAAACTCGTCATTTTTCTCAATTTTACGCTTACTAAGAATCAATTTGCTAGTAATACGCAAACTGATCTTCCACTTGAACACCGAAAAGCACAAACCACTTTCAAACCATTGCTCAATTTGAAAATTCAGATTGAATAGATATCCAACGCATCTAAAACGCTCTTTGTTATCCACGCGGCATCTTCCAAACAACGCTCGAATTCCGATTGCGCTATTGCTTCGCTTGTTTTCTTCCAATTCGATTACGTCATTCCACCGCTCCTCGCTAGGGAGAAACCTACAATCGCGGCGCTGCCGCCTATCGCGTGAGACAACATAATCAAAAGTTTTGTTTTCCTGGCTTTTCAATGCCGCATACGGCTTGAACTTCTTCGCCTCCTGCCTCCGCCTCTCGGCGGCGTTGGGGACGCGTGAAAGCAAACCGCTAATAACACAATTAAGGTTTTCGACTACTGAGCGTCGCTGGGAGCGACGGATCCAGTGGGGATTATTTGAGCCTCTCGCGCTGCCCTTTTTCTATCCTTTGAGTCTGCGAGGGCGCCACGGGCAACCATGTTTCATACATCGATGAGCACTAGCCGCTTTGCTGTGTTTGACGTATTTCGAGATTTTCGTGGCTGTACAGATCTGCTATTAAATCTCTGGATTGACCTTTTTTGGGCTTTAAAATAGCCTTTAAACCTGTTGATATGTAACCAGATGCCCTATCCCATATCATATTTTTTCTTAGAGATCATCACCCTATGGTCCAGCTTTCCCAGCCTCGAAGTTTGCCCTTTTGTCATCAATTTTTGCTTTTAGCGCATTTCAAACAACGGTTAATGACTTGTTTGTTACTAAACCATGGCAACATCTAAACAGAACGTATGGTACCTAGCAACGTACATAGCGTATTCACAGCGTTGCTATGTGGGAAAAATTCTTCTGCGTTAGTGCTAATATGTTGAGTCGTTTGAAGTAGTTGAGTGTTCTGATGCTTAAAAGATCCCTATTTTCAGGTATCAATAAGGGTTAAATGAAGGGTACAGGAGGCAGAGTCAAACCGACAGGTTTGCGCACCTTGGCCTTCTGTGCCCTTGCGTTCGGAGGACTCTTGCTCGGCTTTAAGATGATCCGCTTTGGTATGGATTACTGGTTTGATTTTAAGAACGAGTGGTATTTTTGGAGGTAAGCAAGCTTTCAAGTGAGCCAAAATGTCCGTCTTTTTAGGGCCTACCACATGACAATGACCACGCAATCTTCGATCCACATCTCCGAATCCGTTTGGTCCCAACCCACAAACGGTTCCCTCTTCTGCTTCGTCATCACGGCTCCTCTCCACCACGAAAAACGGGTCCCCGCCGTCAGCAGAACGTGGCTAAAACGTTGTGACCACGGCGAAATCTTCACCTCTTCCCAAGAGGGTCTTGACGAAAACATTCCTTACCGGACCCTCTTCCAACACCTCGACGATTCTTACGACGCGCTCTTCTGGAAATCCAAGCTGGCGATACAGTACTCCTACTCCTACATGCAAATATCGCCAGAATTCGACTGGTACATGAAGGCTGACGACGATTCTTATGTCATCGTGGAGAATCTCAAAGCGTTTCTGGCGACTCTGGACCCGTCCCAGCCTTATTACCTTGGGTTTAGGCTTAGACCTCATGTTGTCAGTTCATCCTTTCACAACCTTAAATTTAACTTTTAAAATTCAGGACCACGGATATAACAGTGGTGGTGCAGGATACGTATTGAGCCGAAAAGCGGTGGAGATCTTCTCAACGCAACTCTTCACCAACTTCTCCATATGCCCTTTCAACATTTACGAAGACGTGGGTATAGGAAAATGCCTAGAAGAGGTCAACGTTTACCCTCATGATACCCGAGATTCTGAGGGTCGTCAAATGTTCAACCTCTTCACGCCAGGAAAGATGATTAGACAAGCGGATCTCGAAGCAGAAGGTCAAGAAAAGTGGTTCTACGACGGTTATTTGAATGCGGTAGGCACTATAAGCGAATCTGGAAACAACTTAAATGGTTCTATTCCAGGGTTTCAAAGCAATAAGCCCTGATAGCATCTCATTCCACCATGTGAGCCCGGACATGATGGACACTTTTGAAGCGGCTCTCTATCACATCCGAGTTCGGCAGAAATGAGTCAAAAACGGTTAAGAGTCGTCACTTAATCCTGTAAATAAAGATCTAGTTGATTTGACGTAATGCGTAATATTGTCATAGATACTCGTTTGCAAAATGAGAATGCAGCCTTATAGGGATCAAACGTATTGCGACAAACTCCTGATTGGTGGGTCTGACCAGGACTGGAAGAACTTCGTCTACCCGGTCACTTCCCTGAACCCTATCCTCTGCAAAATTCAGTCTTGGCCGGAAAATGTTTTGCAAAATGCGGTGGAGGAACTAAAAAAGGCGGCAATGGCAACCAGTTTGAACACAAATAGGCACAATAGAACCACGAAAATCTGTAGAATTAAAATGGGATCCTTCGTTACTCTCTGCACCACTCATCCACACGTGGTTTGACCCTACCCTCCGCGAAAATTGTCGATTTGGCGACTCCTCTTCCAGGCAGTCACAGTGTCATGGGTCTGACGCCGCTAACAATTTTGGACTCCTTTCGATTGTTTTCTCTACTAACTGATAAAGTCTCCAAGTCCTTTTAAGACTGATAGAAAGAAGAAGCAGTCGACTAGCTTAGCAGCAAAGTCACAGTGCCAAACTAAGCGAGAAAAGGGAAGCAGGTAAACCGGGGGATTCATGTGAGTTTTAGCCGTCTAGAAAGATAAGAGAATGGGTAAGAGACGACTAACAACGTACGACAAATTAATACTATACCTTTATTTACAAAATTAATCACTACTTATTTAAACAATTTCAGATGCTCAGAATGCTAACCGCTTTTAATGCCATGGTCATGGAACTACGTTTTCTGATCACATTGTCTAATCATTTTGCCTGTCGCATAGGGATTAAATTTCTGACGACCTTCAGAATCTCGTGTGTCATGAGGGTAAATATTGACCGATTCTAGGCATTTAGCCTTTCCTACGTCTTCGTAAAGGTTGAATGGACAAATATATGAGTTGATAAAGAGCTGTTTTGAGAAGATCTCGACTAAATTGCTATTCAGCATGTAGCCATGTAGCACCGCCACTGTTGTACCCGTGGTCCTAACATTCAACATCTTGGGACAATAGTGTTAGTAGTATAAAACATACAAAATAAGGCCTAAGCCTAAACCCAAGGTAATAAGGCTGGGTCGGGGTAGAGTCGCCAGAAACGCTTTGAGATTCTCCACGATGACATAAGAATCGTCGTCAGCCTTCATGTACCAGTCGAATTCTGGCGATATTTGCATGTAGGAGTACTGTATCGCCAGCTTGGATTTCCAGAAGAGCGCGTCGTAAGAATCGTAATCGTCGAGGTGTTGGAAGAGGGTCCGATAAGGAATGCTTTCGTCAAGACCCTCTTGGGAAGAGGTGAAGATCTCGCCGTGGTCACAACGTTTCAGCCACGTTCTGCTGACGGCGGAGACCCGTTTTTTGTGGTGGAGAGGAGCCGTGATGACGAAGCAGAAGAGGGAGCCGTTTGTGGGTTGGGATTTGATTGCTTCTGAGATGTGGATTGAGGATTCGGAGGTTGTGGTGATGTCGTGAGCTCTACAAACAGTGTGGTAAATCTAAGTTGTAAATTGAATTCTCTCACCTCCAAAAACACTCTTCGGTCTTAAAGTCAAGTATTTGGCGTCGAAGCAAAAGTGATGGAGTCGGAAACAGAAATAGTCATTCGATTCGGACGCAGTGTAATCAATGGCAAAGGAAAATATCTTAAGAAAACAGAGAGCTCTCCCAACACGATGCCAAAGAAGGCTAAGTTGCGCAAACGCGGCTGGTTGATCCGTAGGCGTTCGTTAAAGCATCTCTTGAAAGAATGAAAAACTATTTTGCAGCTTAGTTTGGCGCTCTAACTTCGGCAACGCGTACGTTCTCGTGCTCCTCGAAGGATGTGCGTTGCTTATCAACTCTTATCAACCAACCAAGCACTGTTGCAATTGCAAGCTGTTCATCTCAGTCATTTTCATTCGCAAACACGGCCACGTTTGCGGTGACATATCTATAGGCTTAACATGGACATGAAGTTGTTCCCTCGCTGATAGCGCCAGTGGGCGACAGAACTTTGCTTGGATGATTGTGCTGCCAACCCCAAAATCCTCAAGAAAGCTCTTCAGAGAACGCGCATCAATGGAGATTAAATCTATTAAATATCAACGGGGCCCCGCGCGCTATTGCACTTAAACCAGAACTGTTTGGCGCTTCGCGCCTCACAAAACTCTTTTTGGAATAGTCTCAGCGCTATGCGCCTTGCTGACACGATTTTTCGCATCAAGGAACACTCGGCGCTGTTTGTTCCCAAAATTTCATCACAGCCGCGTTTGCTGCCTCAAAATTATCTACGTTGTTTGTCCACCGGCACTCAAATCACCGCTTCGTCGCTCGCCGCACGCGAAAGTGCGTCAAACCAAATTGCAAAATTACAGTATGCCGCCACTTACCAAACAGGCTGCGGACATATTTTCGCGACGGACGAGCGAACACTTTTGGATCATGCTTCCTTATTTTATAAAGGATTAAATCTACGTTAAAAAGCGATAAAAGACGGAAGAACTACATCAAAATCCGCACGAAGAGAACGCACGCATTAGTGCAGTGATTTGTGCACGAAAGAGAACGCACGCATCAGTGCAGTGAAAGCGTCAGATTGAACTGCGAAATGGTTATTCGCCCTTTCAATAGATTCGGCTCTAACGGGCGCATGTGGATCAGACCGTTAGGTTTACGGAACTTGGTTTTCTGTACCCTTGCATTGGGAGGACTCTTTATTGGCTTTAAAATATTTGTCTTCGGCAGCAATTGCGCAGCTCCTGAATCTGCTACGTTTGATTTGGCATCGACTACGTTTACTTCGAATTCAACAACTTTTGCTTTGTCCATTGTTTCCGAACGGACTATTTTTACCACAGCGCAAAAAACTTTGGATTTTAAGACCGAAGAGTACTTTAGAAGGTAAAAGAATTTCTCGCCTTTTGACTCGTGACGCTTTTAGCTCCATTTTAGAGTTTACGGCATCACCACAACCTCCGAATCCTCAATCCACATCTCAGAAGCAATCCAATCCCAACCCACAAACGGCTCCCTCTTCTGCTTTGTCATCACGGCTCCTCTCCACCACGAAAAACGGGTGCCCGCCGTCAGCAGAACGTGGCTAAAACGTTGTGACCACGGCGAGATCTTCACCTCTTCCCAAAAGGGTCTCGACGAGAACATTCCTTATCGGACCCTCTTCCAACACCTTGACGATTCTTACGACGCGCTCTTCTGGAAATCCAAGCTGGCGATACAGTACTCCTACATGCAAATATCGCCAGAATTCGACTGGTACATGAAGGCTGACGACGATTCTTATGTCATCGTGGAGAATCTCAAAGCGTTTCTGGCGACTCTGGACCCGTCACAGCCTTATTACCTTGGGTTTAGGCTTAGGCATCCTGTCGTGAGGCTTATCGTAAATTTAGCCGTCCTAAGACTAAATTTACATTTAAAAATTCCAGGACCACGGATATAACAGTGGTGGTGCAGGATACCTATTAAGCCGAAAAGCGGTGGAGATCTTCTCAACTCAGCTGTTTACCAACTCATCTATCTGTTCATTCAACATTTACGAAGACGTGGGTATAGGAAAATGCCTAGAAGAGGTCAACGTTTACCCTCATGATACCCGAGATTCTGAGGGTCGTCAAATGTTCAACCTCTTCACGCCAGGAAAGATGATTAGACAAGCGGATCTCGAAGCAGAAGGTCAAGAAAAGTGGTTCTACGACGGTTATTTGAATGCGGTAGGCACTATAAGCGAATCTGGAAACAACTTAAATGGTTCTATTCCAGGGTTTCAAAGCAATAAGCCCTGATAGCATCTCATTCCACCATGTGAGCCCGGACATGATGGACACTTTTGAAGCGGCTCTCTATCACATCCGAGTTCGGCAGAAATGAGTCAAAAACGGTTAAGAGTCGTCACTTAATCCTGTAAATAAAGATCTAGTTGATTTGACGTAATGCGTAATATTGTCATAGATACTCGTTTGGCCGGGATGCAAAATGAGAATGCAGCCTTATAGGGATCAAACGTATTGCGACAAACTCCTGATTGGTGGGTCTGACCAGGACTGGGGGAACATCCCTGAACCCTACCCTCTGCAAAATCCGGCCTTGGCCAGAATGGTCTTGAAAAAATGCGGTTGTGGACATAAAATAGGCTCAAACAGGCCGCAGTGGCAACCAGTTTGAAGCTTCACGTCAGAGCTCCACGGTTCGCATGCTTGAGACAATTCGAAGTCACCTGAAGCGCTATATTCTTCTTCTTCTTAACGATCTAATCCACCTATAATCATGCCCATTTTCGAATCCCGGACAAAATGTCGAAAAAATGTCGGGCGGCTTTGCCGCAAAAACCACATTGTAAATAGTCCATGCCTAAGCCTGTTTGAACCTGGTAGCCTAAAGTATCCCCGCTGTTTGAAAAAGTACTTGTTAGTTGCTTAATCACAAGGCCGTTGGCCGTGACCAACTGTTTAAAAAATTTTTAGATTGCGACAATGTGAGGCTCCTTTAGCGGAAAAGCAGAAAATACCCACTCAACTCGCAAATTATTTTGACATTTAAGTTTTCGCTGTTTTGTCCGAATACCGCCTATTTCCACGCTTCGGGGTCACGCCCACCTTCTCCTTAATGTCCACTTTGGCTGAGCTCTTCTTGAATATCGGAATATCGCTATCGAGCCGATACGTCGCCATCAAATTTAAATACGTCGCCGGAAACTTCTCAAAGCGTTCAGGCTCGGTATTCGCCGGGGATTCCAGGTTGTAGAAGACCTTCAACTGGCGCGGATTCGTCCACACTGGCAGCTGGAAATCCTCTTCGTCGTCTGTGAAAAATGATGAGCGACGACTTTTTGAGCTGCCTAAATACGCACAAAATCATGGAATTCGTAGATTAAAGTACCTTTTATCACACGTGAAGATGCACTGAAGACACATGCGAGGTTGTTGTCCTTCTGCAGCGAATTGATCAAATCACTCCCGAACCACGGTGTTCAAACGTGCACGATTGAATGCTCGTGAGCGTAGGAGATTGAAGCCTGAAAAAAGCTGAATTCGCGGTTTATGGTGTGGAAAATTCGCCTCCAAGGCTTTGAATATTCGCAGCCTGTGTAATATACGTAAGGGGATAAACAGGGCGAGGATCGCAGCCAGCCAGGGCGGAAATGCGAGGCGTATTTCTGGGGATCTGGAAAGCAAGAAAGTAGCTAACAAAAACGTCCAAATTCTTCTAAAAAGGCTCCAAAAATCACAAGAATTCGTGCTTGTAGGTACCGACAGCATTCATTTAGGTTTTTCGTTCTGGGACCAGGTGCGAACCGCTCTGACTCACCTGTCCACCCAAAAGCTTCAATTTATTCTTTTCCTTTGACTCATTTCATTTCTGATTTATTCGTGCCGCCGGTCTTGTCGCCGTTCTCCTTGTCGCTCTTCTCCTTCTTCTCGCCTCCGTTCTTCGCCTGATTCTCCTTCTCGTCCTCGCTGTTCCAATCGCTGAGGACGTCGTCCATTGTAGGATAATCGCCCTTCTTTCGTACTTCTTCGCCCTTGGCAATGCGTTCCTGAAATGCCGATTGCCATGATGAAAAATAGCGAATTTCCGGCTCACCTCCTTGGCAGTTCGTTTCTGCTGCTTGGGCTTGATGTCCTTCTTCTTGCTGTTGCCTTCCTCGGTTTCTTTCTTCTTCTCATCGGCCGTCTTTTTCTCGTCTTTTTCTTCCTGGTGGTCCTCCTAAAACAGCCGAATTGAGGAGGAAAATGAGAAAAATGGTGATTGCACCGTCAGCTTCGTTTTGGTGCCCTTTGTGTGCTCGTTGTCGGCCTTCTTCTCAGACGAGGGCTGGTCGTCGCGCTTCGGCTTCTCCTCGCCTTCGCCTTGCTTTAGCTTCTCCGACTTCTTTGACGCCGGTTTCTCCGGTTCCTTCTTCGAGTTATCCTTCGCGTTCTGTGGCTTCTCCTCCTTCGGTCTCGCTTCCTGGTTTTCGTGCGGCTTCGACTTCGCGCCTTGGTCGGATTTCGCTGCGCCTGGAGCTCCGGAAGGCGGCGCTAACGTCGCAGATTGCCCGGAAACGGGTTTCGCGCCGCTCTTGTCTCTCTTATCGGCGTTGTTCTCCTCGTTCAGCTTGTTCTGAGCGCCAGCCTGGAAATAGAGCGATTTTAGAACCCAAAAATGCACAACTCACGTCCTTCTTCTTGCCTCCGCACTGCACGAGCGCGACCACAACGACAGAAGCGCTCAGGATCGCGTTTAACAGCGACGCTAGTTGAAACATTTCGGTTTCGGACGGCTTCAAGCGGCGGACCGAACCGACTTCGGTCTTCTCTCCTGACGCAAATGAACCTGGATCGAGGCGGCAGCAGACGGCTGCTTTTGGGTGTCTCGTAGACGAGTCTCATCTCGTTTTGTTCTGAATAACTGATCGCTCGTTGCGGTCATTTTGGAGTCATTTTTTGTGCGAAACGGTTGTGCCTAAGACCTCCTAAGCTTCTCTTTAGCTTCTCGCTTGCGCATTGTTCTGAACGTTTCTACACCTTTTTGCCGTTTTTAGCAGCTCATAAGTTCAGAACTCAGGTCTTTGGCCGATACATACCTATCTCAGCTAAACTCCATTTGACTGTAAAAGCCTGTGTTTGTTCTGACCGGTGCAATTCTTAACTTTATCGGTTACAAGGTGGTTAAGCGTAAATGGTTATCACACAATTGGATCAAATCATATCTCAATTCCCTTATCAACGAACGATGTTGTTGATTCCCTTCTGACGAAAATAATACCTAATTTTGTCGCAGTTGGCTGCAGAAACGTCTACTTTTTTGAAGTCGCTGTTAGCGACCGACAGCTCGATATCCCAATAATTTTTGTACCAGCCTGAATATGTACCACCAAGCTTAGGGGGTTCCATCTGGGATCCGACGCATATGTCATTAGCCATATGAGGAGTGGGGTAGCCCGCAACTTTACATTCGTGGTAGATCATGAGATACGGGTTGATAGAGTAGTACTCGTCATCTGTTCCTTGGAAGAAGAATATCGGATGTGTGCCGCTGATATGGAGATCGTCGTCAGGATCCCAACTATCTACAAACAAAGCATAGAAAAAGTATTGGAAAGAGAACACACCGTATTCCCACACCTCGATGGCAAGAGGGCCCCTGTATAGTTTGTTGTTACAGGTGATTTTTCCTTGAAGGTAAAAGCCTTGTAGCGCGCCGTCAGCCGAAACGGCGAGTGACAGGAGAAAGAGAAGCCACCAAAAGCGCCCCATTCTGGAACGTGTACAACATCAGAGTTGGTTGCTGGTTGCATTGTCTGGTTGCAGAGTTGAAATCGTTCCCGCCACGCCGTAAATATAAGCGGAATAAACTAGCACTGCGTTCAGTAAAATACGCGAGGAAGGTATGAAGGTTTAGATGCGCATGTGGGACTTTTTGGGCTCAGAGCGCGTTGCGCTTCTCAAAACGTTTAGCGCAGTTTTAAGATAAAAGTTGATTATTGAGTCATTTGGCGCTACAATCCTTAATTCAGTGGTATCAAAAGCGCAGCCAGAAGTCAAGGGAATTCAGAGATTAGCATACTGCGAGGACAATGAGGCAATACTAGGCAATACTAAAAAACACGATGCGGTGGTGAAAACCAAACCAGCGCTTAGCCGATGGTCGGATTCCAGGTGCCACACCGTAGAATCGAAGGCCGGTGGGGAGAGGGGAACTGCGACATGAAGAGCCATTGTCCAGAGTCGCCGTCGAGCTGAAGACCAACGAGAAGACCACCAGAAGCGGATCGGTCCGAAGTCGCTGCCACGCCGCGGGTTGGAAGACACCTGGATACCGGAGAGAAGAGGAGAGCCGACGGGAAGCACAATGAGGAGATGCGCGGATCCGTTCCTTTTCGGGCCGCCACCGCCGCGTCACCCTCTCTTCAGGCGTGTTGGCCTGTCGCGATAGCGTCCAGTAATGAGTGATCGTTCTGAGTATCCTGAGTACGGATGCACAGAGGATTCAAAATCAGCGCTGACTAATTCTGCAACTCATGGACGTTATGAGTCACAGTTCAACTGAGCAGAAGGTTTGGAATTTCAAATTCCTGCTATAAATTTGAAACTTAGGCGGTATTGAAGCAGATAGGCAACAATCCCAACACTTTTCATCCAACAGGGCCTCGGCGGTTCCTCCAAGCAGGCCACAACCAAAGTCGAGGTCAGCCTTTGAGAACCGATTATTCATTAGTAACCGTTTTTATGCTTTAAACGTTCTTGCAGCCTATTAATTCAGCAGTGCAAAACTCTGTCCATGGACTTTGGACCCACTAATAGCAAATACAGATTTTAAGAGTGAGACTTGATAAGGGCTTTAATCGATAAGATCTTAAAGGGACACGGTCACCGTTTTTTCGCACCATCACGGATCGCGCTCATTTCTGGGGCAGGGGGGTTTTCAAAGACGCTGATCACGATTCTGGCGTCAGAATGGCGAGAAACGGCTTCAGGACTCCACAATATGGCAAAGTTCGGATAAGGAAAAAAGGAGAATTTTACCAGTTTTTCAGTGTTCCTGACGCTACTGCCCTGTACAATCGCGGTCGGATACGACGGTGAAATCGGGTTTGCAATTTTTCGGCGGTCAAAATTGTCGTTCGCTAACTTCAAACCTTCAAACGTAACCGGCCGACTTCAACCTTAAGTTTGACTTGAGAATTGAGAAAATGTGTAAGGTCACACGAAATTCTTTATGTGCTCATGGATTCAATCAAGGTGAATTAACATATTAAACCTGGAATGATTAAATTATTGTAGAAGACGACCGATGTAGCAGTTAAGGAGAGATCGGGACATATAAATAATAATGACACTTAGCTCCAACATAAGATTAAGACTCCCTTAAAGCTTCAGATGAACAGAAAGGAGGCTCCACCAAGGGTAGATGAAGGAGAAAAAACAAAAAAGAGAACAAATGCGGCGCCATAAGCCGGATAGAAAATGGAGTCCAAAGCTCGAGATGAGGTGACCTAGAATGGCATTTTTCGGTATATAGCTACAGCTCTCCACTGACCTCTCCTAATGCTTATCAAAGTAGTTAGCCGTAACCACCAGCTTCTGCTCCACAGCCCTTTCATAAAAATTCTTCCAGATTTTGCTGTTGTTCCGGTAGAACTGCAAGTCTCCCACTACAAACATGGCCTCCTTTGCTCTCGTCAAAGCCACGATCGCCCTGCCAGCCGATCCTACGAGCTCGTTGGTGGAACGACGAATCCACGGCTTCACATCCCGCTCATCTCGGTCATCCTGCTTCATGGTCCTTGGAGTGACTCTCGTGGTCACCACAATCACGATGTCGGCTTCTTCGCCTTGTTCTTGATCCACTGACCTCACCTTCAGACCCTTGACGCCTTTCAGATGCTCATGACCGGCCAGGTTCACTCTAGCACCGCTGTAGTAGCATACTACATCGATGCTAACGGTAGGGAACGCTGACCGAAGCTTCTCAACAAGCTTGACCACGCAACTTTCTTGCTCTAGGTTGTATCGGCTTTCAGATGGGGTCATGTTATCCCAGGACTCTTCGCTAAGGATAGCCAAAGGGATATTTCCCTTTGGCATTCTAAAGCTAGAGTTCCAGAATAGATTCCGGTCAGCACAGGTCAGAGGAGTCTTGAGAGTCGGATCCTCATGGAACAGGCGGTTATCCTTATCAGCCGTCAGAGGGTCAGTTAGGATGTTGTAGGCCTGTTTGATAAAGGGGAACAGGTTCGGATGGGAACGGTAGACTTCGTCGAGGTATACGGTAGGCACGATATTCTCTCGTTGGATGATCTTGAATTAAAAACTAAATTAAGGCTTCCTAGAAGGATTAGATGTTCTCACCTCGATGATCGATTCCAGGCCACCCCTAGCCGCGTCCGTCCCAGCCAGGTGGTACTGATGGACAGGGAGCTGGTGGCGATCTCCCAGAAGGAGCACCTTTCCCATGTTCTTGAAGCAAACCGTGAGGCTAAGGAATTGAGCGAAGGAGATTCGGTTCGCATCTGGAAAGATGACTACGGTAGGGAAGCGTTTCAGCACCTCAATGTACTGCTCCACCATCGCCACCGTGGCCACGATCACCCTGGGAGCGTAGACGTGCTTCACAAGCCCTAGGATATCGGCGTCAAAGGATCTAAGGGTGCCGGCTTCCATCGTCTGGGCTAGGAATCCTTCGACGTCCTGGCGATGGCCTTCAGGAATCTTTCCTTGGTCGTAGAGTTTCTTAAGAATCGAAACCAGGCGGTATCGCTCGTACCAGAGCGCCTCTGAGTCCTTGAGGTCAAGGAACTCAGAATGCGAGCTTCTAAGGAGGAGCATCCTGGAAACGTCGTCCTCAACGACTTCATGAATCGCCTTGGCGACTTTCTCAGCTGCGGTGTTCGTCGTAGCCAGAACAAGAATCGACTCCTCCGTCGTGGCAGTGAACTCATCGACCAGCGAGCTAATTAGCTTCGATTTCCCGCTTCCAGCCGGACACTGCGCGAAGAGAATCTTGGAATCCTTCGACAGGAATGTCTTCGCTACTAACGTTTGCTTCTCATTCAGGTCCGTGAGGCCGTTGGACTCGTAATTGTCGTTTATCGGTGCAGGCCGGATCCCTCCCAAGACTTGTTGCAGAATCGTCGCTTGTGGAGAGTCGGTCAGCGCGTTCTTAGTCAGTAGCTCCGATTTAAAAACGTGGAAGATGTGCTTGAAGCCTGTATGGAGCGACGAGGGTTGAATCCAGATTTTAGGCAAATCAGGGTCTTGGAACTCATATGGGATGTGGTCTTCTTCGTCATCTTGGAAGGCGTAGCATCGTCGTGCGGCGTGGCCCTAAAAACCTCAGTTTAAGCTTAACATAAGGAAAAGGATAGCACAGTACATAAGGGAAACGGACAGCTTAAAAAGAGGACAAAAGCCAAGGATGGGAAAAAGCCAAATTGTAAAATTAAACCTGAGAGGGACGGCTGCAACGTCACTAGCCCAAACAAGAATCATCTCAGAAATTTTACGGCTTTTAATAGCTAAAAATCTACATATTAAGAGCCAGAAAGTGTTAAAAGACTTACAGAAGATGACTCCAAACGCTGACGTTTTTTGCTTGGGCTACTACGATTGGATCCGTTCTCCCTTCTCAAGTCGAAAGGTCTCTTTCTTCTTACCTAAAATTAGCAATTCAACTCCTTAGGATAAGCTACAGAACTCACCCTTCCTTGGCTCCTATAGATGTACTGGGCAGATCCAAATAGCTTCCTTCGAATCTCGTCCTCCATCTCCTTCTTCGCGGCCTGATCCACAGCTGTAAGCGTTCCTACGATCAATCCCGAGTTCCTGATCAGGAAATCCTTCAGCATCCACTGCGTCTTGCGGGCACTGATCTGCACCAACGTCTCCGAGCTCCACTGGGTCATCCTGTAGTTTATGACGCTGTAGTCAAAGTTGGATCTGTTCCAGTAGCTCCAATATTCGCCTCCCCTGACAGGAGTAGCCATGCAGAACCTAAGTTCCCAAGAATTCTCTCCTGGAAACACTCTGGCCATCTCTCCGGCCGTCCTCTGCGCGTATAGGAGTCGATTCTCGACAAACGTGGCTGAAATTAGGGTTCCGATTAGGTATAAACAAAATTGAAGCCTACCAACAACCCTAACAATCTTCGAAAACCTCACAAGAGCGTCTTTCTGGTCAGAAGAGTTCGTGTGTCCCTTGAGCGGCAATACGGCCAGTTCTTGAGGCTTCAGATTCACAACCCTGCACGGAAAATGGCGGTTTTCGTCCATGAGTTCTTCGTAATCTATTGGAGCATAGCCAGGCGGGAGCATGTAGCTTCTCCTCTTGATCCAGCCGCTTTGGGCCTTTACAAAGAAGACCTTTTTGATGCTGCCAACCAGGGGATTGTTTGTATTAACGCCATCGATGATTCCGGCCGGCGCAATGCTCTGCGCGCTGCCGGTAAGGGAGAAGAATACAATGATATTGCCTTGCCAGGAACTCCGATCCTGCTCGTAACGGCCTCCTGGAGCCTTGGGTGCGCCGAAATGTTGAATCACAGCGTAGTGAGGCGTTGGAGATGTCTAAAAATATCCAAAATTAACCTGAAATTGCCACAAAAGCGAATTGCCTACCTTCTTAACAATGGTGATCTGCGTGGCTCTGTAGACAGGCTCAAAACACCCCGTGCGGGGGTTGTAGCAGCTTCTCAAATCGCTCGCAGTCCCTTTCGTCAAGTTCCTATTCGTGATCTTGTGCGCTTCTGCACTGGAGAACACGGTGACGACGTCGCCTGGAGCTAAGCGAAAGTCCTCGTCGACGGTTCTGTCCTTGATGCTCGTTTTGTCGTCGGTGAAGAGGATGAAGCGCTTGTTGGCCACTGAAGCGTTGATTTTCGGGATCAGGATGCAGCGTTTGCCGTAGGCTTGGATTACGACGTATTGCGGTGACATGGCGAAGATCACCTGGAAGGGGAAGCACGAATTAGCGAAAGAAACATAAGCCTAAAACACGCTTAACAAGGCTACAGGTGCAAAGACATGAAAATATCGCCAAAATTTGAAGACAAAACTGCAATTTAGAGCTGAAAAGCAGCGATGACCCGTGGAAGCTATCCACGTGCACAGAGCCTAACGCAAATATCATTTTCTATGTCTTTGACCTCAAAAGTTTTGAGTCAAAACACAAGAAGGCTGTTTTGAATGGCTGCAGGATCAAAAGAATGAAAACTATCAAATTAACAGCCAAAAACAGAGATTTTGAGCTAAAACGTCTTGAAACGTCCTTATCCAAGTTCATAGATCGCTGACGCAAAAATCAACCCGTTTTTCGAGCTTCTAGAGAGCTTAAAACCTCAAAACACGTTAAAACTCGAATCAAATAACCAAAAGAAGCAGTTGAATAATCAATTCCTCTCAAAAACGCGTTTGGAGAAGTTTATAGCCGTGACCTTACGCGTCACGCCGGCGCCGTTTTGGCGCTTCACCGTTAATCGGAACCGCGAGCTCCGGCTGCAATGACCACAAGCAACAGCCACGCTGTTCTCCCACAAAATCAATCAACGCAGCCGCTATGTTTCTTTTATTGTCAGCGCGATCAAAGAGAATATAATACGATGCATACGCGCCAAAAAACGATAGCTGCTTGCACTCTAAAAGGCACAAAAGTCGCTAAATCAGCAAACGCAATCGATACAAACGTAAAACGCAACAATTCGCAACAATCTGGAGTTCTGATGCGCTGATAACACGTGGAACCCGCTCTTATCTATGTGCCGCGGAGCCCTAAAGATGAATCAACATCATTTTCGCGTTAAAACCGAAGTAAATCAGCATAAACAGAGTTCCAAAGAGCGTCCGACCAACCTCCGCAAGCGCTCCTCCCTCAAATGACCAAAACAGACAGTCCAGACAGTTTCAGACGTCTATCCAGCGGAATTCCATGTCTAGAATGGTCATTTGAGGGGACAATGCTTTTGGAGATCGGTCCGTCCTCTCCGCATTTCTGAATCCTAAGATAAGCAGAAATTTAAACATTACAACAAAGCACCTAACAAAACATCATTATTTCTTCGGCTCTCGCTGGATTTCGCTCTTCATGGGCTCCACAATGCCGTGATCCTCGAGCGCATCGTTCAGTACGCTCATCGTGAGGCACGTCTGCAGGTCATGCTGGTCCCGGGGAACTCTTGACGTATTTCGGAGGCGATTCTGGAAGCAGAAGAGGCTTGAAGATGTTAAAATAAGCGAAAACTCACCAGCCAAGCAGCGTCGACGACGATATCGGCTATGAACTTCTGCGCGGCGAGGGAAACGAGGCGGATGACGCGTGGATCCGTGGCTTCAACGTCGATCCCGAGGCGTTCGGCGTAAAACGCGACGACGGCATCCGGGAGAATCGGCTCCTGGGCGCAGATTGCCGCCAGCGGGTCGCGTGGAAGCGGGGCTTCACGGCGGAAGTGTGGTTCGAACTCTGACGAGTGCCGCGTGGAGATGGATTCGTCGCAGGAGAGCGACGTTTCACGGGCGTCGCAACCGGATTCGTGGCCAGAATCCCAGTCCTTCAAGTCCATCTGGAAGAAGAGCCAAAATGACGAAATTACAACCTTAAAATGCAATCGACTGGCCCGTCCGTCCCGGCATGAAGTGCGTGAGCGGAAAAGGGAAATGCGCGGTGCGACGGCGAGCGTTATTTCTCGCATTTTCGCGTGTGTTCCCGTCCGACTTTTTGACTCAAAAATGTGGAAGCAAAAAAGAAGCACAAAAAACGAGACGAAAAATTGCGGAATTCCGACAACACGGCAAAGGCTAATCGCTTCGGGAGCCGAACAAGTTTAATTCGCATTCTATGAGGCACAAAAACGGGGTTTCAAGCGGCGCTTTTGACGTCGGACTTGTCGCCGCCGGTCTTCGCGTCCGACTTCTCGCCACCCTCGGTCTTCTCCTTGTCGGCGTCGCCCTGCTTCGACTTCCCGGAATCCCTGTCGTCTTTCGACTTCTTCTTGCCGCCCTTCTTCTTTCCGCCCTTCTTTTTGCCGTCCTTCGGCTTCTTCTCCTTCTTTTTGCCGTCGGAGCCTTCTTCGGACGAACTCCAGTCGCTGACAACGTCGTCCATCGTCGGGTAGTCGCCGCTACCGCGTTTCTGACCCTTTGCGATCTGGGCCTGAAATGAAATACATGATTTTTGACTCAAAAATGTCTCAACTAGCCTCTTTATCGGTCTGCGGGAGCTGCTTCGGCTTCAAATCCGCCCCTTGCTTGCTGGTGGCGTTCGAATCTGGCTAAAAACGTGGATTTTTGAAAAAAATTAGGAAATTAAGGTTTACCTGAGCTCCACTACCAGGGGCAGAGGGAACGGCTGGGGTGGATTTGCCTCCGGACTTGGAGGCGGCGGCTGGTGGCGCCTTCTTTTTGCCGCAGATGAGCAAGGCAGTCGGGAGGACGAAGGCGACCAGCGACGTCCAGCATACGAAGATGCTCGCTTCGAACGGAAGTTCCGTCATTCGTGGCTTGGTGGCGTCTCTCGGAGGCGTTCAGACGACCGATTGCGAGAGGTATGTCAACTCACAATGACCTCTGACCGGTCGAGTGAGAACATATAAGGGTTGCTCCAGACGGCGATGTCTGAAACAGCAATTTTGAACGCGCGACCATCTCACCCGGTTCCAAAATCAAGCAATTCCAGACTAGAAGAACCAAACGTACAGAACTAGACGCCACCCGACCAGACGTCGCTTCGACCTCATTTCTTCCTTTTTTCTTCGGAGCTGAGCGATCGTGCCAAGTCTATGACTTCATCGATGTTCAAGTTCATAAAAAAACGCGTCCTCCACAAAAGCGAACAGAAGAAGGTCCGCGCCGGACTCACCGAGCTCAATCCGGAGCTCATGAAGAGGGTAAGAACGCTTAATTGACTGACCTGATCCCCTTTCAGATCAACTTATTCATGGCGCTGAAAGAGGAATCCGAGAAATTGATCATCGACAGCGAGCGCTTCCTCCGGAAATTCGAGTTGTCGAAGGGCGTCAACCGGAACGCTGCTGACCACCTCGCCGTGATCATGGAGAAGCTTCGGGACGTCGTGGACCCTGAAAAAGGGGAGAAGGCGGACTTTTACGCGAGGCAGGTGGACGCGTACGAGAATTTGGGACGATTTCAACGGGAGCTGAATGCGGAGCTCAGCGAAAAGGTCAGTTTCCCTTATTTTTCCCTTACCTTCTCCGAGACTTCCTCTTCAGGTCATCTGCCCCCTGCGCGCTTGGATCACGACGGATTTCGCGCGAGTCAACAAAGAAATCCAGCGGCTCTACTTCGATCGCCAAGAAGCGCAGTCAGTCGCCCCGTCGCCCTCATCAGAAATGGCGAGTATGATGCGAACGTGAGTTTGCTTCTCGATTGTCTTGAAATAGTCAAAATTTAGCAAAAACCAGTTAAAGAAGGAGATCAACCGCGACCGGGTGAACCGGGAATTCGACCGTCAAACGGAGGTCGTCACCGCAGAGATGAGGAAGATGCCGACAATCCTGGCGAGGCACGCGAAAATCGTGAAATCCTACGGCGAAGTCCTCCGCGCGTATCACCACAACGCGTCCAGCACTTTTAAGGTCGCTGGGGCGCAGAAGATTTGAGTGTTTTTGATAAATTTAGGGTCATTTTGTGGCTTAAGGAACGACTCAACGGTTCTCATTTCCGAAATTCAGTCAAAATGAAAAGCCACCCTTGCGATTCTTTCGATTGGTCGGTCGCCGTGATGCTCCACCCGGCTTGCGCGCTCTCCGTCTTCCTTATAATCAGCGCCAACTATTTCGCATATCTCCGCACGCTCCCCGACTTCCATTTTCACTCGACTGGTTTCTAGAGACACAATTTAGCATAAAAATAGGATAAAAGGTACATATAATCTTAGCTTTCCAACTGGAGCCCGCTCGCAGTGCTGGTCATTTGCACCCAAAAGAAGACTTTGATCCTAATACGTTGCTAACTCTAACACGGGGACTGAAATTCCGCTGTGTAATGGGCGGCAACTTTTTGCCCGAGAGCTTAGAAGAGCTTAAGCGTTTTACCGTGTTTTATCATTTGTACAGGCCGGTTCCCTTTTCTACAGTCAAAAGTAGAAAGAGTCATCGTTTCAACAAGACATCAGGTTTCCAGTTCCTTTGAATTCACTCCTTCGAATCCATCTGATCCACTATCATGAGATCGTATGAGATCGAAGATCGATCCCTGAAATCATAAAAACAATGCATAATTTCAGATTCCTTTCGCTTTATTTTTTAATTATTTTCGCTCACTTCCGAGCAGGTTTAAAACACGGCAAAACTGGTTTTTGTGTTTACGTAGATTACAGACTGATATGTCACATGCTTAATGCTGAAAATGTTACGAGTAGTCAGTTGTTGATTGCCGTAATGGACGTTGAAGTCGGCTTCAGAACTGATCATTCACTTGGAATTCAACCCACGTTATCAGATCCGCTAACCCTGAATCATTATTTTAGTGAACTTGACCGCTAAGCGTTGCTTACCCTAGCACAAGAAAAAGCGAAAATTGCCGTTGTGGTGCGACAGAAACGCTGCTTTTTCGTCAATTTGTTTGACTTCAAAGAGAACAAGCCGAAGGATGTGGCTTTGGTTGCGTTTGTCCCAGTTGAGTCAAAGAAGAATATTGGAGATAAGGAGAGAAGCTGCTTTGACTGGGTTGTCTTCTATGATGTGAGTTTAAAAATCTACCATTTGAATGACGCGTTATTTAAGGACTCTGAAAACACATTCCATGGACTGACGTCTTACGACGACGTCCGTATTCCGAATCTTCACAAATTTGGCGACGAACTGGTCACTCTTGTCCCTAAGAAAAAGATTATTCTTATTCATACGGAAGAGGCGTCCACGCAAGAAGTGTGCAGGGTGAGAGAAAAACATGGGTTGTCAGGTAACCGGAACCTCAAGCTCAATTATAAGAAGAAGTTAAGGCGCCTATTTGGACGACGTAGATCGCCTCTGCCAAAAGGAGCGAGTGGCGGAGATCGCTGTAAACGCTGAAATTCCAATCGCAAAAACCGTTTTTCTGGATTTTTCTACTTTGACTAGCAAAACTGACGCTCTGGACAAGATCACAGCTAAGATCCAGACATTTTCTATGTTTGCTAACCCAACAAGAATGAGCGGAGGTGCTGGAACGACAGAATTGGAGGATGAGGAAGCTTTGGAGAACTGGATTGATAATCTGCTTCGAACCAAAGACTCATCTGTAATCTTCAAAAGTTTCAAGAGTTGAACTGCATTTGTACTTTACTTACTTAGGCGTACCTCGTGCAAGAATTCTTAACTGGCCGAGAAATCAGCGTCCTTATCGTGCTGCTTCAGAATGGGACGTGGAAGGCTATCAGGGTCAAGTGGAATCACATGGACATATCGAATTACGCGGGAATTTCTAAAGGTAACAAAGACATTTATTGTGCTGTGCAAATAGCCTCAAGGTGGTCCAACAATGTCAAGACGTAAAACACTTGAAGATGCCGAAAACGGAAAATTTCCTGATATTGAAAGCTTCACACAAAAAATAGTTGGTACTTTCAAACCGGTCCATCCCCAATTACTGTTTTACCAAGCTTTCCAGGTACCAGGCTTAATTTTTATCGGTTTCTGATAAGCCTGATCTTAGTCTTTTGACAATCCAAGACAATACTTTCTAAACGAATTTGGCTATCGACCGGCCGGAGGTGATCCGACGGGTTATTCCACATATGCCACTTCCGGTTTGTCTCAGCATTCAGGCGACTTCGACAACAAAACGCTTTTAGGAATTGATCAGTTCACAGATCTCTTCCTTTCCCACATGGACCCTAAATATTCTCCAAAACCGAACCCTTCGTGGGAACCCAAAATATGCACATTCATAAGTTAGCCGTTCGTTCAGGGAATACTCATCAGTCGCAACCCTTTCCCTGAATGGCCAGAAATCAACGGAGAATGAAAGGTGACAAATAGCGGGAAAAATAGTAGAACATGATTTTTTAGGAATGTCAGTGGTATGTGAAGCCTGGAGAAGAAGTGCCAGAAGCCGAGTTTTTCTATGATAGAATTGTAAAAATGGTCCTGGAGTCATCGAGCGAGGAGGAGCAAGAAAGAGATTTGACGTGGATTTACGAGAATTGGAAGCCCTACATGGAATTGGATAAACAGTAAACAGATTTATAGTTTCTCCCAATAAGCAACTGGAAATAGATGTAGAAGACTTAAAAAGAAGCTCGTGCACAACCATGAAAAATGGAATGAAGAAGAAAGCGACGAAAGATCATAGCTAAACACTCATCTGGTCAGCACATACAAAAACAGGCTGGAATGCGGCAACAGTCTCAAAACTCATCAATCAGTCTTGTCTGGTGTTTTTCCAAAGATCGTGCTGCTGTTGACAGATTTAACCATACACATGGAGCCATACACCTTTTCATTACTACACTTTAACCAGATTCTTAGCAACATCGGGATTCCAATTCTCTCTTATCCACTCCAAATCTGCGTCCCTTTCTTCTTTGCTTTTCGAGTAGAGTTTGAATCTGACTAAAGCGTTTGCTATCTTTACAGGCTCCTGAATTTGATCTCCAGGGTTTTTGAGCCATTCAACCTAAAAAAACATTTTAACGCATCAAAAAATCTTTCGCTTACTTCAATTCTACTTTTCACATTCGCTGTGAGAAGAGCGTGATTGTGAGACTGGAGAATTCCCTTCTGGAACGCGTAAAAGACCAAAGAAGCGATTTGAGGATTCCATTGTGAATCCGGGATAGGCCTGTAGTTGGGGACAATGTGGGCAAGAGCTAGAGCTGTGTACAGTTTGATTCCTGAATTCACGTTATTAGAACGAGCCTAAAAGATCAATTTTACCGCATGTTTCGTATAAAACCGCGTTGACTCGATCTCCACAAGGACGATAGTTGATTTCGTTGAACACGTATTGGTCTGTTCCTGGTGATAGCTGAACGAGGCTTTTTTAAGAACTATAAGTTTTAAGCCGTACTTGAAAGCCCTGCACAAAGAAAATTTGAGGCTGAACAGGGTTGAACGCATCAATGACTTTCTGAGTGAATGTATCCAGTTTTGGCAGAGGTCCGTTGACAGCGTCCTCTAGTGTCTCTGCAGCAACGATCAACGGTTTTCCTAAAATGACGCTAAATGTACACTTACAGGTTTACGCCACTAACCTTTTAAAAATGCTTCTTGGAAGGTCGTTCCATGGAACAGATGCACCACAAGCGGTTTCCAAGAGCCGTCAGGAAGGAGCAAAACGACGATTCCGAACTCGTTTCCTTTGATGAATTCTTGAATCACGTAAGGCTGCAGAAAGAGAAATATAAACGTTAAACCAACGATTAAGAACTACCATAGGAACTGCATCTCCTAATCTGTCTCCGAGCCATTTTTCCAACTCTTCCATATTCTCAATTTTCGCAATGCCGATGCTTCCGGCCATTCGATTTGGCTTTGCAAACATCGGAAAAATGCCAATTTCTTTCTGAATCTTTCCAAGAAGTTCATCATAGCTGTGAGGCTTCGTAAAGTCCAGAAAAACAGTTTTGGCGGTCGGGATGCCCGCTTTTTGGGCTATTTGTGCCACTCGGTCTTTTCGGCACAGTCGATCGATATCTTCAGGATAGGCTCCTCGAAATAAATACTAATGGAAATGTTAAAAAATGAAAATGAAAAATACCTTTCAGTCCATGCTGCTGCCTTGAGAGGCCCACCTCGGTCATTGACAACTGATCTGTGTGGATCAATCGGATCTTCTCCTTTGGGACTATGTTCACAATCTCGTCGACAACTCCGCGGAGATTGGGAAACAGAACTTTTCGAACAAAAGTTTGATACACGACTACGTCGTAGTAAATGATCAGGTCAAAATTGTTCAAATTTCTCTTTTTTGAAATAAAGTGGCTTGGGCACAACGGCTACCAGACCAGCGTCTTCTGGTTTTCCTTCCTGAAGACCTTGCAGATCATCCCAAAATCCGTATTTTCCTCTGACGAAAATACCGATCACGTTCTTTGAGGCAGCGAGCTCGGCCAAAACTTTCTTATCATCTGGGTTTGAAAAAGCGAAGGACGAAATATGGTGGTTTTCCAGGTTAGTCGGGCCGATTCCGATAGCGTTCGCAAACGCATGAGAATCCCTCGGGTAAATAAGGACACTTTTTGCCATCTAGAGGATACACCAACGCTACCACTCATTGTTATTTAAATGGTTATGGCTACAAATGATCTCGATCAAGTTTTGTATAAAGTCTGGCACAAAAAACTGGTTTAGGAGGAGTCACACTACAAAAAACAGATCTTTGAGATTATTTTGGGCGTTTTTGGGCAGACAGACATTACAGCACACTTTGTTTTTGACAGAATTTTAATCCACTTCCTTCATGATAAAAAGACCAGCAGGCAGAGCTTTTTTGTTTTGAAGCATGAGTGTCGCATTAGTCTCTCCTGCACCAACTCAGCTCTTTCTCCATGACCAAAACGAACAAAAAACCGATTTTATTTGTTCTACCGCTGTACGGAGTTCGAAGCTCCAAAAAGATCTGGCTGTATTAGGAAAGTTCAAAAAATCCATCGCTTTTCTTGTGACAGCAAAACATACCTTTTTCAATAGTCTCGAAGGTCTCAAAGACGGCACGCCTAGTGATGCGGCTGTAGTGGCTCTTGTCCCTATCGCTTGTTCCAAGAATGATACGGCTGAACAGGTTTTTGACTTGGTTGTTCGCTATGAGGTAACTTTATTTTCAAAATCTTTCATTTTGGGTGATTTAGACTTCAAGCTGCAGTGTTTATGGCCTTAAAATTTTGAACGACTCTTACTACCCCGACTTGCGAAGGATCGTCGACGAAATCGTGAAAATTGTACCAAAAGAGAAAATTCAACTGATCCATACCGACGAGTGGACCTCATCAGAACTGAGTCGACTGAGGGAGAAGCATGAACTTACAGGTATTTCACTTTTAGCTTGACATGAATTATCGTTTTAGAATTTTAGGCGCTTACCCAAAAGATATCGAACGACTCTGCTGCAAAAATCTTGTTGCTCAAATAGCCGAAGACGCTAAGATTCCACACGCAAAAACTGTATTTCTTGATTTCCGTCAACCTATCAACCGCAAAGAATTTCTCAACCGAATCATATTGGAAATTACGAAATTCCCCATGTTTGTCAAGCCTAATCGAATGTGTGGAAGCGCTGGAATTGCTAAAATTGCAAACATGGAAGTATTGGAAAAATGGTTAACGGAGAGGTTTCAAGAGGAGATTCCAGGGGTAATTAGCTTCAGAAATGAACAACTGAAAAAATTTATTCAGGAATACGTGATTCAAGAATTTATCGAAGGAGAGGAGTTTGGAGTAACCGTGGTTCTCTTACCTGACGGCACTTGGAAACCGCTCATTGTGGATTTTCTAGCTGGAACTACGTACCAGGAAGCGATTTTGAAAGGTAGTCGCATTCAGAATTTACTCTGAAGACCAGTTTATTTAGGGGAACCCTTGTTTATGGCTGCACTAGAGTTTGGAAAAGCCGTCAACGGATCATTTCCTAATTTGCGCGAGTTTACTCAAAAGGTCATAGATGCTTTCAGGCCTCAGCACCCTCAAATCTTCTGCATTCAAGCTTTCCAGGTCGGTCAAAAAAGTTGGTTCGAAAATTGACGTTAATATTTAAGTTATTCCCAGGAACTGATCAATACGTCTTAAACGAACTCGCTTATCGCGTCAACGGAGATCGGACAAATGCAGTCTTGTACCCAACGTGTGGCATAAGCCAGTTTACGGCTGTCACTCTGGCCCACATCAACCCTAACTATTACCCAACGGAGAATCCTGCCTGGAAGCCTCAAATACAGACCTTGGTTAGTTTTATGCAGCAAGAAGGAACGCTTCAATCACAGAATGACTGCGTCTTAAGAACGAATCTTAAAAGTAAAATTGAGGTTGGTCTAAAAGTCTGATCAAGTTAAACAAAGTAATTTTTCGTTTAGCTGAAATGGTTCACAAATGCTGGAGATTCGATGCCGGTGCCATTCCGAATTTCGGACACTTTGGTCAAGTTTATGCTTTACTCAACAACTGAAGACGAGAGAGATGCTGATTTGGAGTGGATTAGGAAGAATTGGAGACCAGATGTTGGTTAAAGTGAAGAGTGATAGTCAAGGCTTCAATAAATACGTTTGAGCGAAAAGGACGAATGTGCAAATTTCTTTTTTGCAAATGTGTGGTTCTGTTCCTGTTCGACGCGAAAATCCAGGTGTTCGCCCATTAAAGCACGCGGAAAACACATTTTTGGAAACGAAAATCTGACATGCGCATAATTAAGATTTTGAGATCCTGGACTGCATAAAAGCCTCACTTCTCTCTACAAAGCAAATCCCAGGCCATGTGGATCGGTTTGACTTGTTTGAGCTTCTTAGCCCTGCTTCCGACTTTAGTGGTTACGGTATGCCTTCGTTTGGCCTTCTTGCTGCGTTAAGATCACTTTTCAGGATGCGTATCTCGCCTCTGACGACATTCTTCTCAGCGAAGGCCAGGCGCTCAGAAACGATCCCAACACCGCTTGGCCTACAGATCGTTCCATCGCCTACTTCTTTGATGGAATCGCAATCGACAAGCAAGAGAAAATTAGGAAGGGCTTTGAATTCTGGGAAAAGCACACTTGTCTACGATTCCAAGAGAACGGCTGGAACACTCCTAGAATCCGTGTCTACAAGGGAGGCGACTGCAGCAGCGAAATTGGCCGAAATCCTAATTCCACGACTCAGCGTTTGTCGCTCGATAATGACTGCGAGAGGTTTGGAATTGCGACCCACGAAATTGCACACACTCTTGGAATTCACCACCAGCAGAACCGTTATGACCGGGACCAGTATGTGACCATAAACTGGTTTAACATCAATCAGTATAAAGACAAAGCCGAACTGAATTTCAAAGCTCTCTCTTACCAAGAAACGGACAATTACGGAGTGCCGTACGACTACGGGAGTGTTCTTCATTATGGAGCTCTTGATTTCTGCAAAAATCTTGATATTAACGTCATCACTGCCAGAGATCCACTCTACCAGTCTACCATGGGTCAACGTATCCAGCCTTCGTTCTACGACATTCTCTTGGTGAATAAACGTTATAATTGTCTTCGTAAGTCGGAAGTTCGCGTTTCAATGTTTCAACTTTTACGAATTTTCAGCCCGGTGCCCAAACTTTTACTGCGCCAACAACGGCTACCGTAATCCGGCCAACTGCAACGAGTGCGTCTGTCCTTGGGGTTTTGGGGGACAACTTTGTGACAAGAGAGATCCAGGAAGGAACAACTCGGCTACGTGCGGAGAAGATATCGAAGCTGGACCCCATTTCGCCACGTTGAGAGCGACGCTCGGACCATCTATGTTGAGCAAGCCCAAGGCCAGCATTCATGATCATTGTCACTGGCATATTAAGGCAGACCTTTAAGCTGTGAGCAAAGTTTAGGTTAAGTTGTTCTAGGCTCCCGCAGGTCGCCGAGTTGAAATCTACATCAAAAACGTCGAAGCAAACTGCACACAATACGGATGTGTAGATTCTAACGTGGAATTTAAGGTCAAGAGGGATTTTAGGATTTCTGGATATAGGTGAGCGCAGGTGAAAAACGAGTGTTTGAAATTTCTGTGTTCTTAGGACTTGTTGCAATAGGAAGTGGCAATACCAGTACCTGACCAGCGAGACGAACCTGGCTATTGTGAGCGCTTATGCGAGAAGCTGGCACGGATTTGAAATCATGTATCATTATGTTTAAGCGGCATTTAAAGCTTCAATTCGCTATGTTTTTGGAACGATTCCAGAAACTTTTGTTTACGGAATAAAGAGCTATTGAATTCTAAAATTGTTTTTGACGGTATGCGGCGAAGAGATATTACAACGACCCTATGTCTTTGGATTAGTCACACTCTGGGCAGATCTCAGATGACGCTCATGTGAAAGCGGAAAACGGCTTATTGTTTTATCGTTTTCGTCTTCAAAAGCGAAAAATTTTTGCGCGTTTCTTTTCTCATCGATTTTTGTGATTCTAGGATGAAGCCTCTCGTTTCCTTCCTCCTCATCAGTCTGCTCGCAGTTTTCACCTTCGCTTATGATCAAAAAGTCACCGTGGTCGGCAATTTCCTTTGCGGAAATGTAATCTCGAACGGCACGGAAATGATCTTGAAGGAGCATGACTGGAGTAAGTGAACCTGCTCAGGTCGTTGGCTTAAAAAACGTGTTTTAGTCGACTTCGACGACGTCCTCAGCACTGCCGCAACCTACGAAAACGGCTCCTTCGAGATCACTGGCTACGAAAACGAGTTCTTCAAGATCAGTCCTTATCTCGAGGTCATCCATTCGTGTGGAGTCACTCAAGGAAGCGTCGCAATGTGCTCGATTACGACGCTTTGGATCCCGGAGGGAATCAGCTATTACAAAATGGGCACTATCAATCTTCTGGATCAACAGGCTTCAAGGCCCAAAGGCTGTTCGATTCAGAGGGCGTTTTTCTTGAAGGCGAAGGCTGTTTCCACGGTCTGGAACATATTTGGTCTTTGAATCGCCGGATCGTTATAATCTAAAATGTGCTTCACCGCTGACCTATTTTAATAAATGCAAACAAGGTGGAGCCTTTTAGTGTGTACAAAAACGAGGTCACATGCTAAATTTATTCAGAAACAGCAAAATCAAAGTTCAACAGTGGCTGATTCTCAAAGTACAGGGTCCACTTACCCTTTCCGAAGCTTTAAACATTTACCAGCGCCTTCCATGCAGTTCCAAGAATATAGTTTTTTCAACCGTTTCAGCCTCATTTTCTTAATTTGCCAAGCATCCTAACTGCTCATTTGCAACATTTGAAAGCTTTGAACAGCCGAAATTCTCCTTTTGAAGGCGATTTAAGATCTGTTCCTGTCAACGGGCTTGAAAAGGACCGTTAATAGCAAGCTTCGAATTGACTTTCGATATGTTTTTATTTTAGACTCAGGTAGCCACCGATGGTCTGAACATAATAAACAAGAGAACTGCAGGAAGACGTTCCATCGCCTTTTCGTGTTGGCAAAACAAGCAATTTTGTCATGACTGATTTCTACGGAATCTGAGTAATAACGGTTGGTTTCAGAAATCTGCAACTTCCGCTTTTCGATAACTGAATGAGCTATTTAGACTCCATGATGAGACTCTCAAGTTTGTTTTTAGTTGGATCAGAAGAGGAGATGTCGTAGCCAGGGTAGTTTTGATCAGTGATGGATGGCGAGCCGGCTTACGCGAGCCGGCGAGCCGAGCCGGCCGGCTCGCAAGCCGGCTCGCCCGAGCCGAATGCCGAGCCGGCCGGCGCTCGCAAATCCGGCTCGCCATCCATCACTGGTTTTGATACTGGATAACGCCATTAACAGAGAAGTTGATTTGGATCCGGTATTTGCGTTTTATGTTTTAGCGCTTAGAGGTAAAATACTCCCAGCAGCCGCTTAGTTGAGCCAATTTTGGCAGATCTGAGCAACGTAGACAGGCAACAGGCTGGTTGAGAAAATCGAAAATAGCGAGAGCTGTAGAACGGCTTTAAATGGCTTCTGGCGTGGCCTCTCATATTAAAAATAGTAGTGCTAATGCGATCCTTCAAACCGAAGCTATCTTTAGTTTCTAAGCATTGCTTTCGTAATTTCATGTGGCCAAATAAGGCTTCGAAAACTCATCATTTCTAAATCATCCCCCAAAGATGCCAAAACGAGTCGTAAACCCAATTGTCCAATTAGCTTACACGCTGACCTGGAACGTCTTTAAGCAAACCATGGAATACTTCGTCCTCCCAATCATTGCTATCGCTATTTTCCTCCCGATTCCTATCGCTGGAATCATTGTTCCCGAGATCGTCACTCACCTTGCTGACGTCTTAATTGGAACTCATTTCCCATCTGCTCAAATAGGAAACCTTTTCGCCTTCAAGTATCGATCTCCCAATAAAATCTACGATAATTTGCTCGCTTATATGGAAAAAGTTGTCAATTGGTCTCACTACTGTGAATCTACGCTTCTTAAAGCTCAGAATGAGCTACTTAAAGAAGCCAGGCAGAAGATCTTCATCGAAAGGCACAAGGTTTTGGTAAGTCTTGGAAATTTCAACCTAAAATCAATTTATTTTTTCAGGTGTTTCAAAACGAAACCACGATCTACTCTATCAAGTGCACAGGCCGGGATCCTCAACTTTTCAATCCCAACAGAGTCCCTCTTGTCCTCCTGCACGAGCTGGGTGCAGGCTTCGGCTACTGGTGCAACAACATCGCAGCTTTTGCATCAGAACGTCCCACCTACGCCTTGGATCTCTACGGGTTTGGAATGTCAGGAAGGTTCAAGGGTCGCCCAGATTGTGCCGAGACCGCTGAGGGTCTTTTTGTGGAGTCTTTGGAACAGTGGAGAGCGACCATGGGCATCAAAGAGATGATCCTCCTAGGCCACAGACTAGGGGGCTACGTAGCTGCGGCCTATGCCTTGGAATACCCAGAAAGAGTGCGTCATTTGACTCTTTGTGAGCCGTGGGGATTTGCCGAGAAGCCTCAAGAAGCGGAGCCAGATTGGACGTCTCACGAAATGCCTGAAGGGTTCCATTTAGTTTCCCATATCCTCTCGGCCTTCCACGTCCTCGACGTTCTCAGGTTCTTCGGAATTATGGGCTTCAACCGCAAATTTCTTTCTCTTCACAGGCCTCAATGGGGCGTCATGATCTCTAGTCAAAACCCAGAAGCCGCTTTTCAGTACATGGACCACTGTAACGCTAATTACCCAAGTGGGGAGATCGCCTATCACATGTTATGTGACCACCACTGGGCCAAGCGACCGATGGAACACCGAATCGCGGATCACCCCGTTCCCATGGCTTTTCTCCTAAGCGAGCATCACGACGAGCCTGTTGAAAAAGCGGTGTGGAGAATCTACAAACACAGGCTTGAATTAGGGTTTCATACTGTAGTCCAGTTTATCAGGAGTGGCAAGAGGCCAAACATCCAGAATCCGGAAGCTTTCAACAACGACGTTTTGGTGATTTGCGACATGGTGGACTCGGGAAATGACCGGGAACCTTGGGTGGGAGCTGAGCATCTTAGGCAACATGTGTGCTTGGATAATCTTGAGGATGGACACGATGGTGAGATGAACGAGTTGAAGCCGAATGCCGGATTTGAGAAAATGTTGCAGGATATTTGGGGAGAAAATTATGTGGCTCCTTAAGCTTTCTATTTCAGAATAAAGACAGTTGCGTTACTATTTTTAATCTCTTCAAGATGACCAATTCTCCCTACTTAACGGCCCTCTGCTAACCCCAAATCGATCAGTTCTACCAAAAATGTTATCACTTTCGGCGGCGTTATTCTTCGCCGTTCTATTCTTCCTCGTGGTCCCTATCCAACATTTGTGGTCCTGAATCATGAACTGGCTGTGCAAACTCATGTGAGGGAAGGGAACGCTTATGTGTTAAGAATGCAGTTCCCGCTTATTGAAGAGATGAGAGGTAGGTAGAGCTAAATGTACGTAGAGTAAGATTGCAAATCCTCCACGAGCACCACCGTCAGATTGACGCCCTGTTCGACTCTAACAATGACAAAGTCAAGCTCAACCCTAAATCTGACATTTTCTTCGTTATGAGCGGCTCTATTATCAACCGAATCATGGTCGGTTACAGCTTCGACGACTCCAACATGGAAGAATTCTTGGAAATCCGTAGAAGCACCGACGAAGACCTTTACATTCTTCGATTTAGTGGTTCTGCAAAAAGGGCTTTCAAAAATTGCCGATTTTGAAGGAATCTCACGCAATGATTGAGAAATCTTTTGACGCAACCTTGGTTTTTGCCCGGAAACAGGCTGCTAAGAGGAAGACGGACATCAAAGATGGCCATTACATGTCTTGGATGACCTGGCTGGACCTATGGACTACATGGACGCGTTTCTTACAGTTTTAGAAACGCGAGAAGGACTCTATCAAGTAAGGCCAGTAACGCTCTAAACAACTCGCTTCCTTAATTGCCGATATGAGGAGTGCAGGCTTGCAAATGACTCTTCCGACGTGGGTTTCCTCTTCTTGCTCAAAAACCCTGAAATTCCGGAAACTGCGTCACAAGCTATTTGAGGTGGTTGGAAAGGATCGAAATGTTGAGTTGAGAGATCGCTAGTTGCTCCCTTATTGCTGTGCTGCTATTACTGTAGGCTGATTTATTGTCAAAATTTGAGCTTTTAGGAAATCCATCGTCGAATTTCCCTTCTAACACTTAAGGTCATCCGTAGAAGCATTTGAGAAACTGAAAATGAAGGCTTCAAAATCCCAGACTGCACCGACAACTGCGTGGCCATATCCACAATCTTCAATGACCCTCTGGTTTTTTTAGAATCCTAACGATTTTAATTCAGAGAGGTTCCTTGACAAGGAAGGGAAAAGGCTAGAGCGAAAAATGATTACGATCGGGATCGGTGAGAGAGCCTACATGGGATAAGGACTCACCAGAGCTGAAATCTTCCTGGTGAGGCTAATAGGTCTGAAATTAAAAAAATTGTGCTTTTTCAGATTATCCTCAATCTGGTCAAGAACTACCGTATCCTGGACGATAGCGACATTAATCCTGATTAGGTCACAGGAACATGGAATGCAGTCCTATCCCTATGGATTATGAGTGCGTGTTCGAGCGAATCTAAACAAATAAATCACTTTTTAACCCAAATCCCATTTCAAAGATCGAAAAGCCCATTTCCTCGTATCCCAATCAAAACTAACGTGTTCCTTTTTACGTGATTCTCTTTCGCTCAATCAACTCGTATCAATCTCCTCTGTCTTCTTCGTTGCATCACAAGCCTGCACCGCGGCTACTCGTCGCAGCCAGTTTGCGAGTAGCCACTTTAGGCTGACGGTTTCACTTTGGTGTTTCAAACTACGAGGCGTTGCCCTCCGGCTAAAACCGGTCATTAGCTTTTGCGCAACGGCTAAAAAGGAATCGGCCCCTCGGCGATAAAGCGATGATCAGTCAACATCACCTTTCGCGCGACTCAGATCCGTCACCCATGTAAGAAGCGGCTTTAAGAGTCCGATTGCAAAGAGTTTTGTGTTATTCTGTAATCTTGTTTGTCCGCGAACAAGTGGCAAGAGATGATCTGCGCTCGATTCCTCGTTTGGGCCGCCTTGGTGACTGTAGCCTCTGCGTGTTGGTGCTGCAGTTTAGGGTGTTCGGGAGGATGTGGAGGAGGCTGCGGAGGAGGAGGTTGGGGCTATGTACCGCCTCAGATTATCGGTTACAATCGGGTAACAGGGCTTGCGGGTTACGGTAGAGGTGTTAATGAGTGGTTTTAGTACCCGATCTACATGAGGATGCCACAGCCTGAGCCTGTGGTCAGGGAGAAGGTCGTCACTGTGTAAGTTTACTCATATCTGTCACTTTTTTCTAAGCTTAACCTTCTCATCTGGTTTCAGCGTCCGTGACGAGCCCATCGCGCAGCCTCAAGTGATCCACCGCATCGTCCATCATACTCCTCGACACCACATCCACTTCGTCCAATCACCAGAACCCTCCTACGCCTCAGCACCTCAAGCCTACGTTGGTCAATCCAGCTTCCAAGCCACAGAATCGCCTTCTCCTGCCCAAACTTATCAATCTGTCGGACAAAACCAAGCCTTCATGCCCAACAGCATGGCGAGCAGTAGCGGTTACGGTAGCGATGCAGGAGTGCAGCAGCTGACAGCGTCGCAGGAGTTCTCTCCGAGCATGAGCGGATTCTTGCTGAGGAAAGTGAAGCTCTAAAGGTGTTTATTGGCGTCAGGAAGTCATGATTTCTGTACATACTTGAAATAAATATTGTCCCACAGCGATGAGCTTGCGGTGATGTGATACAATTTAGTAAGCAGTTTAAGCAGTTCCATATTGCTTATTATGCCTCTCCTAAGCTTTTAAACATGAGTTCTAGCTTAATTGAATTGGTTCTGAGCGTTGCAAGCGTTTATAACGCAAAAAATAACGCATAATAGCGTTCCAACACAGCTAAAATACACCACGCGACGCTGTATCACAACGGTGCAGTGCATTAGTTGGAATGCAAATTCGCATGTTCAAAGAGCTTCCAACGCCATCTTTGCATTTGCGCTCGTCAAAATTGAATTGTTCGATGATCTTTGATGTTTTCTGGCACGTTCTTTACGTTTCCACGTGTTTGCGCGCTGTTCTCGCTGTTTTGGAACGCTCGATGCTCCAAAGATCTCAAAATTCTATCCATTTGCAGCTCGGCGCGCATCGTTTCATGCGTTTCGCGTGGTTTGTGTTGTTTTGTGTTTTGCAGGCGGTTTGTGTTGTTTTAAAGCTCAAATCTGTGATGCGCTGCCTATAAATCGTCAAAATCCTCGAACTTTGCCGAAATTTACGCATTTTGCGTCACTTTTCGTCACGTCAAACTCGCGAAAAATTGTGATCTTTCGGTATGAGACATTTTACTCGCGAATGTTTGCATGTGCGGCTAATTATGAGACGCGTCTGGACGTCTGTCTGCTGGGGCATGTTTTCAGACGTGGGCGGCCGATTTGCCTCTTCATGTAGCTGATCTCGAGCTCGCGGAGCGGTAGTTTTGTGCGTCAGACTGTGCATACATCGCCTGTACACGTCTGGAAATTTACGTCTAGACATTTTGCTGACTGAGACTGACTGAGCTTCCAGACGTCAGATATGTCACAGAAGCGCAATTTTTATCTTCTTCTACTCGTTTCAGACATTTCAATCTTTCCTTCCAGTTCTGGTTCATTGAAGACAGCTAAAGGAGACGTGTCTAAAAAACAACCGAAGGCGTTCGTTGGCTCTGTGATTCTAAGCTTTTACCGGTCGGAGGATCTACCCCTTATGCGCCTATTTCCGGCCTCATTTATGCGCAATTTTGTGATAATTTCTTTGAGTTTGAAGCGGCACAACTGGCACTTTATGATCCGCTCAAGGCTGTTCCTGATGCTCGACATTTGACCGATGTTTCCATGCCCAATATGCCGACCGATTCGCTGCAATGACCGACGCATCGGTCAGTTGTTGTCAGTCTAGATACACGTTGTCTCGCTTCCTCGCTTCTATCTCGTCGTGTTCGCGACTATTCACTACCGCAAGAGATCAACGTTCCTAACCCACTTATCTCCATTCCAGAGAAGATCATGACCGTCGAAGCGATGGAAGTCGACGCTCCTGAGGTGCAAACGCCGGTCGAGCCACTGCCTCCCTTTGGCACGGTCTCCATCTTGCACATTATCAAGGATGCGCAGCAGAAGCACGGCCTGAGGCACAAGGATTACGACCGTTACATGTAAGTTCTTTTGCCTATTTTCCGCTTTTTGAAAGCTTCTTTCAGGGGCTACTGCGGCCGCCGCATCGAGCGAGTAAGGACGTCGCTGAAGTTCAAGCACACGCTGAAGGGAAAACGGAAGAACGCGAAGTTCACCCTGCGACCCGTGACCGTCGAATCCATCACCGAGGAGCGCTTCTTCGACGTGGTTCTTTTTGAGGCGGAACGCTGCTGGGCGTACGCGATGGCGCTGAAGCAGGAGGCAGAGAACGACGCGGAGTCCAGGAAGAAGTTCCACAAGATCCGGAAGCTGAGGAAGGCCGTGAAGCACGCGACGCAGCTGGAAGCTCTCGCGAAGCAGTGCGACCGCGCGGACGCCGCCACGAAGCTCGAGTCGCAGGCTTACACCGCCTGGATCAAGGGAAGCCTCGCCTTTGAGTCCCACAAGTGGAGTGAGGCCTACAACTTCTTCAATACCGTCATCACGTCTACGAGCGCTTGGCCGGCCTCACGAAGGTCCCTGAAATGGTGGAATTGTTCAAGACCAAGTAAGCCTCCTGTATCTTAACTAAACCCTCATTTTCCTTATTCCAGGTGCGAAGAAGTCCGTCCCCAGATGAAATACTGCAAGTTCAACTGCGGCGAAACAGAGGTGGCGATGTCGGAGATCATGAACATGAAGCTGGACGCGTCGGAGCTGGATACGCTGATCTCCCAAGTCCAGGCAAAGGTGCAGAGCGAAGGAGGCCACGACATCCGCTGGGGCGGCCAAACGATCCCCGTGGGCTCGAACAAGAAGGCCCAGCAAGCGCTGGTCGCCTTCAACGCCTTCAAGGAGCAGATCGGCAGCCTTCCGGACGATGAACACAAGATGACCATTTACGAGAAGCTCCTGAGCCAGCTGCGCGAGGCCGTACAGTCGCTGAAGGACGAAGCGCGCAAGGCCGGCACATCCACGAGCCTCGAAACCGCTATCGCCTTCTTCGACTTCGCGCGGCTCACCAAGACCGCAGAGCGCTACATCTTCATGGTCAACGCAATCCAGGCCGACGAGTCCAGGAAGTCCAAGCCCCAGGACTTCATCCGCCTCTTGGATTCGATCGTCGCTACCTACGAAGAAGCCGCCGGGGTCCAAGGCTCCGACAGCGTTGAAGGATTCGCCGATGTCATGGACTTCAAGGCTGAATACTACAAGTCCCTCAAGTAAGACCTGTACTAACCGTATCCTATTCTATTGTGTGCGTTTCCAGGGCCTACTACAACGCGGAGATGTACACGACCAACTCGAAGTTCGCCGAATCGGATCTGCTCTACGGCCGCGCCCTGGAACGCGCGGAGAAGGCCGAGAATATGCTGAAGAACGTGGCCGGGAACCCGCTCATCAGCGAAACCCAGAAGGACATCGCCGAAACGAAGGCGAAGATCTCCAGCTCGAAGATCGAAGCTGAGGAGAATCGCGACAAGGAGGCTGCCGAACCCGCTCAGAAACCTATCTTCTTTGACCTGGCTTTGAATTACGTCAAGGTGAGGATTAAGCTTTGTTTGGACTATGAAATTGACCTCAATATTGCTCAGATGCCGAAGAAGGAAAAGCAAGAAGAGGTCGAGGAGATGGAGGACAACAAAGAGCAGCCGGCCGTTCTTCCTGCGCCAAAACCCGCGGCACCCTCGAAGCCGGCGCCGAAGAAGAAAACCGCGCCGAAGTCAGCCGCCACCGAACCCCAAGCGCAAGGAATCAGCGACAAGTTCAAGGGATGGTTCTGGGGATCATAAAAAATGTATTTTTCGTTGTTATCCTCGCCTAATTATTGTGTTTTGGGAGATCGTTGTTTATTCTTATTCTAATGTACTATTGATCCAGAGTGGTTTCGTGTTTCAGGATTAGTGGCACGGGTAAGACTAGGGAACGTTTCAGGAACTCTTAAATGACAATTCGGTATTGTGAATTGTTTCACAGAGTTCGAAGGGCACCATGAAAAGAGGCAGTGTGGGAGAGGTGCTGCGGAAGACAACGGTGTAGGGAGTTCTAAGCATCCGAAAATGCTCGTTTTTGCTGACATTCTAGCCTTCTGCTTCGATTTGCGTTGTCTTGATCAAATTTATGTGCTCTTATGGGGGTCTGAAAGAGTGGCTCAAAGTCGTCCATTTTTGTCTTTTGCCCGATTTAGCCGCCGTTTTTTCCTTTTTTGCGTTTCCGCTCTGAAATGACCAACACATTGCTCAGCAGTGGCAGACACTCGCTCAACTGTCTACCAGACAAGCGTTGTCTCACTTGCTCGCGTGTGCTCCGTCGTGTTCGCGACTATTCACTACCGCATGAGATCAACGTTCCATAACTGTTTATCTCCATTCCAGAGAAGATCATGACCGTCGAAATGATGGAAGTCGACGCTCCTGAGCTGCAAACACCGGTCGGGCCACTGCCTCCCTTTGGCACGCTAGATGCTCCAAAGATCTTAAAATTCGATCCATTTGCAGCTCGGCGCGCATCGTTTCATGCGTTTCGCGTGTTTTGTGTTGTTTTGCAGGCGGTTTGTGGTGTTTTAAAGCTGTAAATCATCAAATCTGTGATGCGCTGCCTATAAATCGTCAAAATCCTCGAACTTTGCCGAAATTTACGCATTTTGCGTCACTTTTAGAGTCAAAACTCGCAAAAAATGGGATCTTTCGGTTTGAGACAGTTTGCTCGCGAATGTTTGCATGTGCGGCTAATTACGAGACGAGTCTGGACGTCTGTCTGCTGGAGTATGTTTCAGACATTTCATTCTTGCCGTCCAGCTCTGGTTCATTGAAGACAACTAAAGGAGACTCAAACCGTGTCTAGACAACCGAAGGCGTTCGTTGGGTCTATGATTCTAAGCTGTTACCGGTCGGAGGATCCATCCCTTATGCGCCCATTTCCGGCCTTTCCGGCCATTTATTCGCAATTTTGCGATAATTTCTTTTGGGTTTTAAGCGCCACAACTGGCACGTTATGACCCGCTCAAGGCTGTTCCCGATGCGCGATATTTGACCGATGTTTCCCTGCCCAATATGCCGATCGTTTCGCTGCAATGACCAACGCATCGGTCAGTTGTGGCAGTCTAGATACACGTTGTCTCGCTTCTATCCCGTCGTGTTCGCGACTATTCACTACCGCAAGAGATCAACGTTCCTAAGCCACTTATCTCCATTCCAGAGAAGATCATGACCGTCGAAGCGATGGAAGTCGACGCTCCTGAGGTGCAAACGCCGGTCAAGCCACTGCCTCCCTTTGGCACGGTCTCCATCTTGCACATTATCAAGGATGCGCAGCAGAAGCACGGCCTGAGGCACAAGGATTACGACCGTTACATGTGAGTTCTTTTGCCTATTTTCCGCTTTTTGAAAGCTTCTTTCAGGGGCTACTGCGGCCGCCGCATCGAGCGAGTAAGAACGTCGCTGAAGTTCAAGCACACGCTGAAGGGAAAACGGAAGAACGTGAAGTTCACCCTGCGACCCGTGACCGTCGAAGCCATCACCGAGGAGCGCTTCTTCGACGTGGTTCTCTTCGAGGCGGAACGCTGCTGGGCGTACGCGATGGCGCTGAAGCAGGTAGCAGAGAACGACGCGGAGTCCAGGAAGAAGTTCCACAAGATCAGGAAGCTGAGGAAGGCCGTGAAGCACGCAACCCAGCTGGAAACTCTCGCGAAGCAGTGCGACCGCGCGGACGCCGCCACGAACTCGAGTCGCAGGCTTACACCGCCTGGATCAAGGGAAGCCTCGCCTTTGAGTCCCACAAGTGGAGTGAGGCCTACAATCTCTTTAATACCGTTATCACTCTACGAGCGCTTGGCCGGCCTCACGAAGGTCCCTGAAATGGTGGAATTGTTCAAGACCAAGTAAGCCTCCTGTATCCCACTTCAAACCCTCATTTTCCATATTTCAGGTGCGAAGAAGTCCGTCCCCAGATGAAATACTGCAAGTTCAACTGCGGCGAAACTGAGGCGGCGATGTTGGAGATCATAAGCATGAAGCTGGAGGCGCCCGACCTCGACTATTCGGATCTCCCAGGAGCCCAGAAGGAGGTCTTGAAGCCCCAGAACCCGATTTTCTTTGACCTGGCTTTGAATTACATCAAGGTAAGGAGGGTTGACAATTCAAGCCGATTTTTGACGATTTCCTGTTTCAGATCGAGAAGGAAGAACCCGTGGAGAAGGCCGAACCCAAGACCAAGGGATGGTTTTGGGAATAATTATTGTGTTTCGTGAGTTTTTGTGTATTTTCGCCATAAATTGAGACGATTATTAGAACGTAGGGAATGAGCAAACAAGTCTGAGGGCAACTGTTACTTCTCCTAGTTTGCACCAAAGATAAGTAAACTAATTAGTGGAATTTGAGACGTTTTTGGGTAGAGTTGGTACAACTGTTAGTCGCATTTAGGACCAAGGATAAAACCACCATGAATTTCGACGTTAATACAAAAGATCTCAGCGCGAATCGGCTGATTTAAGGAGTGCTTATTTGCGAGGGGCTGGTTTACGGGTGCCTGTTACTGTTTGGGCTGTTTGCGAGCTACCAAGGGCTGTTTTACAGGTTCTCCAAGATTAATTGTAGAAGACACTCATTTGAGAAGAATTTCGCACGCAATTTCGGTGTTGTGGCTGGCAATACTAAACCCATCTCTTTCTTGTCACAAAGTCAATTTTGCGTCTCCCACACCAGAAGTGACCAACTCAAGGTCATCTCGTCTCTTCGGGCAACCCGCGATGACGCCATGTTTGGTGCAAATTAGGAGAAGTAAACTAATTAGTGAAACAATTTCACAAGCGTAAATTGGAAAAGGCTTCAAGTGTGTCAAGTAAGTGTGGGAGGGAGAGTGCGGTTTCTGATCATCCAAAATAGGATCTTATGAGAGCTGAGGTATAGAACACTGTATGAATACCTGAGGTTTTTGTGGTTTCTTGATCGATTACCGCAATTTGAAACAACGTTAATTGGAATCGACTGATGACAAGCAAGAACTATTTCGAAGACTTCAGTTGACATGAAACTGATCGTCGTGAGTGGTGGAACAGCGGAATTTGAGACCTTTTTGGGTAGAGTTGGTGAAGGAGGACGTAAATGAATTTGTTTCAGGTGCATAAAGTGCAAATGGAGGCTCAGAGGATTCAGAACCAACCCGAAGCTCGATGGTAAAAAACTCCTTTGGCAAGCGAGTCAAAGATTGTATGGCTGAAATGGATTCTCAAAATCAACTCAAAAATTATTAGAATCGATCAGCTACAAACCTAAACATTGAAATGGTTCCCTTCACTATAAAATACGGTCTAGTAGTCAATGTTAGATTCTTAAACGCGTTGTTTCAGTTTTGTTCGCTAAAAGGACATTCAAAGGCCTTGCTAAACACAAAATTGAGTGGTGTTACAACGTTTCTAAGATATTAATAGGAAAGATAGGCTGCTAATTAAGAGTGACCCTCAAAACCACCGCCATTTGCTCCAATTCATTTTCCTGCCAGCGCGCACTAAGAATCTCAAGGTCAAATGTGACAGTCCTGTTACATTTTAGACTTTTCAGAAAGTTGCGTTTTTTGTAGTCATTTTTTGATCCCAGAAGGTTACACTTGGAGCTCATTTTGTAAAGAATCAGTCTCACCGAATTTAAATGGAGATAAGGTCACTTTTCTGTTTAGGCCAAGTGGGGGCATCTCATACGTTTCTTTAAATTGAAGACCAGCTTGTCCTAAAAAGGCTTCTGAATCTTAAATATGACATCAACGGCACCGTAAAACAAATAACAATACTGTTCTGTAGCCCGTAACCGGATCTGCTTCCCCACACCTGGACAAACAATCTTCTCTGCTGGCAACCTCTCCCGGCTCCTATGCTTCACTGCGAGAGTAATTAACATTACACAACGCTTTAATTTGCAATTAACGGCGTCGCAGCGCGTGAGCGGAGGCGGAGAATATTCCACAACACGTCCTGTCTCCATCTTCTCCTCCACCACCGCAACCAACCTGTTTTTGCCAACCGTTTTGGGTTCGTTAGAGGAGGAGGGCGAAGAATTGAAGATTGCGGCGGTGGGAAAGAAAGACATGGTCACCTTCGCCTCACCCGCGGTCGATAACTTATTAATTTGCATCTTTAGGGGATTGAGGAAGGGGTACTGTAGCCTTTGGAGCGAGGTTGTTACTCCTTAACGAGGTTGCGCGAACCTCCCGCGGTGTGTTGATTGGTTTTCGGTGAATACTTGGAGTTGAACTTTGGCGTGTTTTAAGGAATGTTGTTAATTTTACTTGTCAGGGAAATTTGGGTGTGGACAGTTTGTGACGTAAGAGGCGAATCACTGAGAGGTAGTGTATTTGTGTAGCCTCTAATTTGACCAATGCAGTTCGAAGGTGTTTTTGTTTCTTGGCTTTGTTTTAGCACTTTTCTAACGCTCAAAAACATTCTCGTGAACGAGTCGTGAAAGTCAACTCAATGTTTCTTACTGTGTTTTGGTCGCCTTACCGTAGGGTTAAGATAGGAATGCTCCCAAACGTATAGTGAATGATGAGTGCGGGGTTTCAGTTCTATCGCGTTTCCTTTTTTCGCTTATCCAAACACTTTTTGTTCTCTCATCATCAACCTGTTTATTTTCTCTCGCGTGCTGCAACGTTCCACCGCAGCCATCTGCTTCTGTTTCTGCATTCTTTGGAAGAAAGTGTACTTGTGATAATTTGGGTTTTGGTCGCGATTAGTGGCTTTGTTTAAATAATGCTTTTTCGCTATTTCAAAGATATTAAACGTTATGATTTAAAGTGTTTGTTAGCACTACAGCGCATAAGCAAGCATTACTAGGGCTTTTCTGTTAGGGCGTCATCTACAAGTAACAAAATTTGGCTTAAAATCATATTTTACGTTTAAAAAATTTGGAAACTTGCATTTTTTGGGACTTTTGTGGTACAGTGCTCAATCAAAAATGGTTTAAAATTAACCTTTAAGGTACAAATTGAGAATTTAACCATTCTTAGAATGATACCAAATAAAGCTTGGAACAAGTCTCAATTTTAGTTATAAGCTAACCCTAGAAAAGCTGCAATTTGGGGCTTATAATTTTCCAATTTAGGAGGACTAATTAAATAAAATATTTTCCCTAAAAAAATCTCGATTTTTAATCTTTACCAGAACAAACGAAAAACAGGGTCTTCTGTAGACTCTCGAACAAGTCCTAGAACCGAGTTCCTCCCTCCCTCCCACACTTGTCATAGGAAACGTCCACTTTCCAAAAAGCGCTTTCTTCCGCTCTTCTTCGCCCAAAACTCATTTCGCACTTCTGCAACTCTGCAGACTCATTCTCGCGTCAACCACTCCTTATCTAACTACTCTGCTTCCCAAACCGCTTCCCTCCTCATCGGCACCCTAAGCCATCCGTCTCTAATTAGGAGGACAAGCCGTCTTCGAACCGCAAGCGTCCGAGCGAATCCGAAAAATTGAAAATGGAGCAGAAGTTAGGAAAAGAGGAGAAGAGTAACTCAGAAGACGACGAGGCGAATAGGAAAAATTCATCAATTATTGAGCAGTTGTTTATTCGACTTCATCGGAGACTCGATCTGCTGCCGGGAAGCTCTTCTGGTCTTCTTTTTCTTCTTCTTAGGAGCGTGTCGGTGTCGGTTAGGCGTGTGTGCGCTTTGCGCTTGTCATCGCCACATCAACCCGTTCCAACACAAACACTTTGCGGTGCGTTTTACAACCTCTCCAAACGCCACCCGAGCCGCGCGTCTAAGATGGCGTTTGCTAATTTCATTACCGCTTTCGACTTCTTCTTCCCGAGGCACCCCTCAAACCACCGCTGTTTTACACGTTGAAACGGTTAATGAGGTGACTTTGTAACGTTTGGATTTGGGCAAATGGATGTTCTTTTTGTAAAACATGCCACTTTGAAATTTAAAAGCTCTGACAAGCTAAAAACGTGAAAATGCGTATGAAGCTTTCAAATTTTATAAAGTGATTGTTGAAGTTTAAGCAAGGGAAAAACACGTAAAACTGCAAAATTGAAGGGGTTATACGTAATTTCAATAATAAATGAGTGTCTTTGTACTGTATCAATCGCTTTTACATTCAAGGCTTCAAACTCAATTTTTATCCTTGTTTTATTTTGTGATTTTCTGGGGTTTCCTTAATTTTAGAGCCTTATCGCCATCCTAACTTGATGTCAAAATTTAAATCTTAAAATGGAACCGGATTGGTTTGCGTGTACGCGTGGGCCGCGGCAGTGGTGACGCCATGATGTGCCTGATTCAGGGTGATCATTTGGAGGGGGAAGGTTAGAGGGGTTCGGCCGGTTTTGGGTTGTGTCTGGAATGGGCATTTGGGACAAGACGGGGGAGGGAACGATCGGTCACTCTGAGTTGAGTGAGACAAGAGGACCGGTCGGTCATTTTGGTTGAGCGGAGGGTAGGGGAGCGGTCGAGGTCGTGTTGCAGGCAAAGTGCAAATGTCTGACAAACGAAGTGAGGCTAACTATGCATGTGGCACGAAGGGCACGCTGTGAAATGGCTGTGTTTGGCGTGCAAGAGTTGTTCTGACCCCTGCGCGGTGTTGTTTGCTGCGGTTTGGGGTGGTTTCAGAGCGACAGGAACAAGGTTGCATGGGTTTCCTGAACGTGAAGCCTGAGAAGTAAAAAAGGGTTTTGAAGAGAAAATTTTGTGCGCTTGGTGCTGTCCTCAGGTGAAATGGTATTGGCATAAGAAGTCCATTTACAGGTATACTGGGCAGTTTCGTGTGTTTTACGAGGCAAAGGCAGCCGCGGAGTTCGAAATCTCGCTTTCAGAAGCTCTTTCAACCAAATTCGACCAACCGGCGAGTCCTTGAACCCAACCCAAATCAGTCAATGCCTGCGCTGACGCTTTCACCTTCCTCTGTTTTCACTTTTCCGTGGTCAGCAGAATGAGGATGAAAGGATTGTGGTGGTATTGAGAGTGCGGGAATGGCAGGAGTAGGAAGCGCACACAGGAAGGTGAGGAAAAAAGCGAGCGAAGAAGGAAGAGGAGTGGAGATGTATGGGAAACGAGGAATGCGAGCAGAGTAGCGAATGGGAATGTGCGATGGGCTTTGAGTTAAAGGTGATCTGTAAAAGTCGGAGTCAAATGCGAAAAATGGTCGATCGCAGCGACAGGAACGCGATGTTAAGAATGTTTCGCAGTAAGTGGGAATATGCGCTGAATACAAAGGTGCTATGTGAAGGCCGGGTTCCGGGGGAAAGCAGGGTTGCTGATGCAAATTGCACATGCTAGAATTTGAATGATTTTGGAAATTGGAACTTGGAAGTGAGAGGGAGAAGTGACGGTGGATCGGAATGAAAGGTTCCGGTTAAATTGAGTGTGTGGAGGAATGGCAAGAATAGGAAGCGCAAGCGGGTGGCCTTCGCCACCTCTGCGCAAATCGATTTGACCGAAGGCCAACTAGCCGAAGAGCCGCCGATATGCGGTGATTTGGCTTGTGTATTCAAAATGCAATTTTTCGGTTGTCTTAGCTGGAGAAGGTGCATAAAATGTGCGTGCTGCTTTTGAGCTTTCTCTGAATTTGTCGTTCTTCTAGCTCTCTAAACGTGATTCCATAACAAATCATCTCAAAAATAATTATTTCAAACTTTAAATTACGTAAAAAGTCGTGATCTAAGATTTTCAAGCATCCTTCAAAACTTCCAAGACAAAATATGTGAAATTCATTAAAATATAAACGGTGAATAGTCAAACCGCGCTTTTCCTACCCCATTCTCTCATTATTTTTACTTGTTTCTCTGAGAGACTGAACACCATAATTATTGGTTTTATTATGGGAAGAGAAATGACGTTTGCGTAACTAAAACCGGAAATTAGAAGAACCATGGCACTGTATTTCTCGCTATCCTCAATGTATTTTAAAGTCCGAAATCGCCCTTTAACAGCACTTTTTTGTTTTTCCAAACCTCGTTAAACCCTCACATAAACACAAAATAAGCGTTGCCTTTGGACTCGAACGAAAAAAGGCACTACATAAACAAACATTTCCTATTTTGGCTGTCGAAACCAATGTCTTAACGTTGCAAAAAATACCCTCAAAACACAATCAATTAGTCATGAGGGAGGTTTTGAGACGCGTTTCAGGGTTAAGTGGAAAGTTTGCCTATTTGCAAGTTGCAATTATGTGATTTCGGGGAACGTCTTCTAATAGCCCCCTCATATATTTTTTCGTTCTTAGGCATCACGTGAGTGCAGGGCGTGTCATGCCTTATCTGTATTTGTAAAATTCCACTTTTGAATCCCCAATTTGTGGTCTGTAAACGTACAAAGGAAACTAGAGAATAGCTTCACTCGGAGTCTCAACAATGGTCGCGAGGTTGTCTACAGACAAGGCGACGGCTAATTTGTGGGATCGATGACATCAGTTCATAGTCCTGAACACACGAAAAAACTGTTCTTTTCTTCAAAATGTTTTTGGTTCTACTTTTTTGGAATTTTCCTTCGTTCAGGATAGGTTTTATGAGTCATTAAACAGTGAAGTCTGAGTCCTTTGCACTTACTTAGCGCTCATCTGATATTCCAAAAGTTGCGTGCTGGTGATCATAAAATTGCCAGGCGTTCTTTGAGCTAAAAATGCTTAAATGTTCACTGTTTTCAGACTCGGTCCACAATGACTATATCCTACGAGGAAGAGTTCTCATCTTTGATGCTGCGCTGGCGCGGCTCTTTGTGGAAAGCCGTGCTCAAAGACCTAATCGCCTTCTACATTGCCTACTACATCGTTCTCTTTGCTCAGGTAAGTCTTTCTTAGCCCTTTTTCGACCCTAAATCTAACCGATTCAGTTTAGTGGTATTTGCTCGACGACAAACAGAAGGAGTACTTTACGGGTTGGATCATTTGGTGCGAAATCGGCGCGCAGTACATTCCGCTCTCCTTCCTTCTCGGTTTCTTTGTCGCCGTGGTCGTGGCGCGTTGGTGGGAGCAGTTCAACTGGATCAGTTGGCCCGATAAGATGATGCTTATGGTGTCGGCGTGTTTGCCTGGCCGGGAGAATCTCAATGTAAGGAAGACCATCGCCAGGTGGTCGAGTCTGCAGGCAGCTATCGCTTGGTCGGGAGTGTCAGTTAGGACTCTGAAACGTTTCCCGACGGAGAAGCATTTGGTGGACACAAAACTGATGACTGAAGAGGAATACGAGATGTACATGAGCACCGCTGGACCCCATGGAAAGTGGTTTATTCCAATTGTGTGGATTGTGAATTTGATCAAGACCATGTACCGCCAGAAGAGAATTGACACCGTGCAGATGGACATGCTTCTGAAGCAGGTCTACGCCTATCGTGACGGATTTGCCATTTGTGTACGATTGGGTTAAGGTGCCTCTTGTGTATACTCAGGTAACTATAAACCTTAGATCTCTAAGCAATAAATTAAATTTAGGTCGTGGCCATTGCCACCTACGGGTATTTCGTAATTTGCCTCCTTGGCCGCCAGCCTAAATTGGACGAAAAATCGATGCAGAAGGAAATCACAATTCTGTTCCCTATTTTCACGACCTTCCAGATGCTCTTCTACATCGGATGGCTGAAAGTCGGACAGTTTTTGATGAATCCATTTGGTGAGGATGACGATGATTTCGGTAAGATCTTAAGTGACATTTTATGACTCTAAAAACCTAATTTAAGAGTTGAACTACATCCTGGACCGTAACACCTACATCGCGAACATGATGGCCACGGAGCTCTCCGACCAGCTGCCTCCCATGTCCACTAAAGACCTCAGCGTCGTTCTTCCCCACACCAGAGCATCTTTCAAGATCCAGGATGTCATACCCAAGTCCCATTTGGCCGCTTTCAAGTTGACCGACCAAGAAATGCAGCTGATTAAGCCTGAGGACATCGAAGAGACGGACAAACTCATTGAGCAAAAGGAGAAACGAAAGTTCCTGTCCAAAAAGTGAGTTTTGCGCTTGGCTGCCTTTCTTATCACATAGCCAAGGAAGGAGAAGAAGAACCAAGACCAAGTGGCGGTGCCCGTGATCCCAGAAATCGACGACCACGCGGACATCGTGCCAGTTCTGACAAATCCTTTGCGTCATTATCCCAGGAAGGAGACGAACAACGTGTCCAATAATTCCATCAATCGACGCTCGATGACCAACTCCCTCGCGTCGCAATACGACAACGTCCCGACTAACTAACCTCGCGGCCTGTACTAACCTTTACAATTCTTGGAACTGTCCTAAAGGAACGTTTTTAGGTCCAACAAGCGCAACAACTTCGAAGACGAGAAGCGCCGCAACAACGCCATGTCCGACGTCTAAGTAAATCTGAAACGGTTCCAATCTGTGTAAATTTTTATGCGTATCTTGCCACAGTTACTGAAGTGTCCTTAAGTGCATGGTATTATGGAAATTATGTAGATTATTGTAATAAAGTGGTATATGGAGAAAGCGTTGGACTACGAAAAAGCCCAACTTTTATAATGATTTGCTGTATGTACAAGCACAAAAAACGCGCTTCATGTTAAGCTTGTTCTCGTTCAAAAATGAACGCGTTTCCGTATACTTTCATGAAACAGGTCAGCTTTGTGGTGCGTCGTGCAAATCACGATTCCTTCTCCCAACTCTCCTCTTGCTGGTCACCTGAAATTTCAACATTTTGAGTTATTGACTGCTTCCATCTCTACATCTATTGTAAACATGACAAAACAACCTATGACGCAGGAGATTAGAATTTTGAATCTTGGAATTCGTTTTCACGCAAATTGACCAACCTCTACTTCTGGTTTGAATCCTACTATAAAACATCTGGAACTCTAAGCGATATCGCTAAAATTCTCCAGCCTCCGCTTTCCCGTACGGAAAGTTTCTGAGAATTCCGGAAGCGTTGCCTTATGTGCCCGCGTCCAAACTGATCCAAATTTCTTCACTAACGGCGTTTTGCTTAACAAAGCTGATGAATTGACTTAGAGGCACAATGGGATGACTTGAAAAGTTCCCAATTCCTTACAACCGATGATCCCAAGATGGATTGCGATCTGCTATTTATGGACGCCACAGTTGATAATTTACAGTTCTACACAGTTTCTTGGAACCCTTAAAAACACAGAAGGGAACAATTTACGTAAATCAGCAGCCCAAATACAGCAAATTTTTCTATCAAAATTGGCAGGTCAACTTTGTAAACCAATTTGGTATCCGTCGCTAAATTGATTTTGGCTAATAAATTTATATGTGCTTAAACCTTATCTCAACCAGTTCCTTTCGCTTCTCGCCCGATTAGATGCGTTAAGCTTCATCTCCAACTTGCGATTCTCCTCAGCTCAAATCCAGTTGCCGGTCACCTTCTAAGTGCACGCATGTCTTCCTGCAGACGAGTTTGCGCAATTATATAATCGCGTTTAAGAGTGAAAGTGCCTCGTCTTGCTGGATTAAACAGGATCTCAAGGTCTCCGTTTGCACTATAAAACCCTCTAGACTGTACTTTGAGAAACAGTCTTATAGGATGAAGTATCTTGTCGCTTGCTTGGTTCTCGTCAACGCCGTCAATGGCTTCCTATTCGGACCTCTGGGAGGTGGATGTGGGTGCCCGTAAGTCTTATTTTAACAAATTCTGAAATCACAATTTTATTATTAGGCCACCACCGCCTCCTCCACCTTGTGGTTGTGCGGCACCGCCACCTCCGCCTCCCCCTCCACCAGCCTGTGGAGGTCCTGTAGGCTGTGGTGGTTCGTACGCCCAAGTACCTCTTCCTCCACCTCCTCCAGTTCCTTGCGGACCTTTTAGCGGATGCGGCCAGGCTCCTCAGACCTACCCTCAGGCTCTCAACCTGCCTCCCCCTCCTCCCCCAGCTCCTCAAGAAATCGCTCCCTACGCCAGGCCTCTCGGACCTCCTCCTCCACCTCCTCCCCCACCTCAAGGTTACGGTAAGCTGTAATTTTCTGTAAATCTCTTAGAACTGCTCTATTTCAGCCGGACCCAGCCAGCCTGTTTATCAAGGAGCTCCTCAGTCAGGATACGTCGGCAAGAAATAAGCAATTTTTTGAAGCCTGTGTTTGTACATGTGTCGCATTGCATCAAAACCATTTACTAGCGATAAAAACCATTTTTACAAACATAAATTGTTTCTCAGAACAGGTTCTAAGCTTACTTGCCTCCGGCAGTGGCGTACCCAGAAGGAGGAGGCAGGACGGGGAGAGGTTGAGCGGGAGGAGGAGGGTAGCTAGGCTGCACCGGTGGAGGAAGAGCGTATGATGGGGGAGGAGGAGGTGGGGGTAGAGGAGGAGGGCCTCCACAGCCACCTCCACAAGCAGGCGGAGGAGGAGCACAATTGCAAGGAGGAGGTGGAGGGGGAGGCCTAAAATCATGAATTCTTAGCTGATCTGTTAGATTCTTGTGACTTACGCGCATCCGCATCCTCCTCCCGTCTGAGGGAGCAAGAAAGCGTTGGAAATTCCGAACAAAGCGACGAAAAGGACGAATGTCTTCATTGTTGCAATGGTGCTGTTAAACCCATTTCCACGCGTCTTTTTATATCTCATTTTTGCCCCAAAAGCCACCCAGATTCCAGCCCAACCCGTTTGCGTACCTGATCTTATCGCATAGGAAACAAAAAAAACCCACAAATCTTTGCCGTTCACGTGAACCCCTCGTTGCATAATTTACAATCGAAGCGCCGATTGACCCATCGAGTGGCGTGGAGCGGACAGCGACGCACAAAGCGCCTCCATTCACGTTTTGTGGGTCAAACGCGGACGAAGACGACCGCAAGGAAGTTTCGTTGTTCTAGAGCGATCAGCCGACCGGTCGCACGACTTTGGAGATGAGATCTTTCAACGTGCTCTATTGCCACGGGCTTGGGTGTTCGCCTCATGCGGAAGCCGCTAAGAAAGTCAGTCGCTGGGTGGTTGAGCGAGGGCACAAGTTTATCAGGTACGTGAAATTTATCGTTTTTAGCATTTTGAACTGTATTTGAGTGTTTAGCTTGAACTACAAAAACCCAGGATCGACGGAAATCGTGTGGAACGTGAACGACTGGAAAGATGACGTGATCGAGGCGATGGACGCGTCGCCCGGCCACCGAAATTTCCTCCTCGTCGGCTCGTCGGCCGGCTGCCACCCGGTTCTTCGCTCAGCGCTGCAAAAACCCGACCAAGTCGCAGGTCTTTTCCTTTTTTGCCCTGGCGTCGGACTCACGATGGACTACATCGACCGGATAATTCCGGGATCGCTGAAAAAACTGCGAGAGGGTCACCAAATGATCCATCCGGCTGTACCGGGTGGAAATCCAGCGTTGATTAACCTCCATTCGATGCAGACGTTTTCGAAATACTGCGTCAGCACGTCGATGAACTCGATTCCGATTCAGTGTCCTGTGAGCATCGTGCATGGACTCGTGGATCGCGTGGTTCCGTTTGTTAATTCAATTCGGCTTCTGACTCAACTGGAGACAAAGAATCGTCAGCTGCATTTAATCGAGGGAAGGAGTCATAATTTACCGGTATGAGTCATCCTTAACTTTATCCATTTTAAACCTTTTTTAAGGTAAACAGAGAGATTATCAAAGCCATGGACGGCCTATTCTCAGAAGCGGAAGAATACGCCAACGGATCCCTAATAACTGCCAGTCAGTCTCAAGCCGACACTGCCCGTCTTCAAGCCGTTTTTAGAGATGATAAGGTTACGTGTTAATAAACAATAAAAACGGTTTTATAGACGTTTAAGACGCATTTTTGTACAGACACAGATTGAAAAATTATTTTACTTTTTTCCGGCGACGGCATATCCTCCCTGGCCACCGTTTCCAGTGAATTGTCCGGCAGTGGCGTATCCTCCTTGTCCTGGGAAAGGAGCAACAGGAACGGGGGCGACGTAAGGAGCAGCGGCGATTCCTCCGTTTCCACAGCCAGCTCCGACTCCGATGGCTCCGGCTCCAGAGCAAGGAGCAACTGGGAGTGGAGCGACGTAGCCACCGCCGCAGCCAGCTCCGAATCCGGCGCCTCCGTGGCAAGGATCCACAGGAGCGACGGGGTGATCACAGTGGCAAGCAGGAGGAGGTGGGGGAAGGCTGAAATGGAGATTCTTAGCTAAAATTTATCAGGTTTTAGTGACTCACGGGCATCCTCCACATCCTCCACCAGTTTGAGGGAAGAAGAAAGCGGCGGAGACTCCGACGAGAGCAGCAAGGACAGCGAAGACCTTCATGATTGAGGAGAGAGAAGACACGTGGGGATGTGCTTAATTCCTCCCAGGCTGAGACTTTTATAAAAGCCGCTAGGCGGATTTGAACTTGTAACCAGTTGATATTTTTCGATGTCGCGGTGATCTCGGAGCCGAGTCGACGCAAGGGAGGTCTGTGATAAAGAAAGCGATATCCACTTGCAGCGGAACGAGTTTAGGTGCAAGTGTACATGGCTTCGGAACCGATTTATGCGATCAGGATATGGCTAGCTTTGCACTTTTAGGCGACAACTCAAAAAACTTGCAAAACTATTTTTGAGTCATTATTAAGAGTTCCCATTGACCCCTCTCCCACACGTCTCCTATGCGTCACTATGACTCATCGCCGGAAAGTGATCAAAACTGCTCGCCTGGACCCCGTCGGCAGCAATGTGGCGAACTGTCCCTTTGACCGCCGTTTTCCTATCGCTGCTTGCCACATGCGCCTGCACATTGCTTTCTCCCATGGCGTTGTTAGAAACGTCATCCCGCCAGCTGCTGATATTTAAAACGTTTTTTGCACGCGTGTGGCACCTGTTGGAGCTATTTTGGGGCTTGCGTGGTTGTGCCAGCACATTATTATGTTTTGGGTCCTAAAGTGCGAATTTTTCAGACTATGTGTCCATCCAAGCACGAGCGTCGGTCGACCAGAACTATGAGTAAGGTTCAGGTAATACTGTTTTATCTTTTTGTCTAATTTTAACGTTTAGGACGCTCCTCTCAAGCCTGTTCTTCGCATCGGTCCCGAATTCCAGGCTGAGCTGCCCATCTGGACTCCTCACGTGCCTGAGGATCTTTCTGAGCCATCGGAAACGCTCTGGATTCCTAAAGATAACCACAAGATTGACGCTACCTACGAACTTCTCGGCCGGGAGCACAAGCATCCGCTGCACAGCGACGAAGAAGTTCTCTTCAACCTCTACAAGCACGACTACGACGTGCAGGTAGCCGCGAAAGCCTGTTCCCTGAACTGCCACGTGGATATCAATGTTCCGGACAAGACCGTGACAATTCCAAACGTGCCATTTTCGTGGAAAGAACGGCTTCACTTTGAACAAGGAATCAGGAAGCTGGGAAAGAACTTTAGCAAGATTCGAACCGAATTCCTGCCTCAGAGGACCGTCGGAGATCTGGTCAAGTTTTACTACTTTTGGAAGAAGCGGACGATGTTTAGAAAGAAGATGGATGGAATCGACGACGCGATTAGTGTGCTGACGGGTTTGAAGCCGCCTGGAAGCAAGTGAAGAGTTGTGAAATTGTCATAATACGGGTTTGAGAATAAAACTGATTTTTCAGCAAAAAACACATCTATGATACAGAAAAGGTCTTCAAATCGTAGGTCTGAATTCTACTGAACACGCTTGCTTGACCCTTCTGACGATGACGTATCCTGGAGGGAGAGCGTGGGCATAGAGAGCGCTTCCACCGCATCCTCCCACAGCTCTGAAAGCCATCGGCGGAGTAGCGAGGATAGCTGGAGCTGCTCCCGCGCAACCAGCGCCCATCCCGACTCCGCAAGGAAGCGGCAGAGGAGCGGCGGCAGCGAAAGGAGCTCCGGCGGGACACAAGCAAGGTGGTGGCGGAGGAGGCCTAAAATTGGGTCATAATCCAAGCCAAAAATAAGAACCACTTACGCGCAACCACAAGGCAACGTGGGATCGAAGAAAGTGGCGACAGCGGAGGCAAGAACAGCGGCGAAAAGCACGAAAGTCTTCATTTTGCGTGAATCTACAAAATGGGTGAATAAGAACGACGAGACAAGCGCTTATATTAGAAGATTAGCTCCCGGATCTCGCGAATACTTTCAAGTTTTTCATCGCGATAAATTCGCACTTTTTTGATGTAAGAACGGGGATAGGACGGGCGACCTTTCTTCCGTGATCTGGTTTTTGGGGTGCTTAAGAGAGTAAAATGCAACTTTCGCTTCGTGTCGTTAATTGACGCCAGTTTTTGGTGTCTGACTGGGGGAGAAGAAAAGCGATTTTGTAATCAAACCGCGGTCAAGATAAGAGAAGAAATGTTGCGAGTCTGCGTAAAACGACTCAAAAACGGAAATTTCGAAAGAGTTCTTGAGAAGGGAATCATTTCAATATGGAGTTGAGCCTGACAGCGGTTTAATGTCAAGTTTAGAACAATCGAAAGGGAATCACTGTCAATCGAATAACTGGAGCATGCAAATTAATCGTTGATTAGGAGATATCCGGACGTCCCCAAGCACTGTTTTCACATAGGTTTATGTCAAATTTTCAGAGTCAAAAATTTGCTTTTTTTACAACACGTGCTTCAAAAAGCTAGAACCTTAGAATTGTGATTCGCTGTTGCGCCTTGGCCAATATCAGTGGCAGCTACAGTTCTGTTAATTCAATCGAGTTTAATTACGCACTTTGACACAATTCGACCCTGCTACATTTCGACCTTTAAAATCGCCCTTAGAGAATTGTGACTAGAAGTAGCTTTACTGGCTCACCTATGACCACATGAAAAGGTCAAAGGTCGGGTAGAGAACAACCACTAAATAAAGCTTCATAAAGGAAAAAAGCGAAAAGGGTTTCACGAATTCAGTAAACTGTTCAATTTGAAATTTAAAGGCCCACTTGAAACGGAGTGGGTCAAACAGGACAACACTTACTGTACTGCAAGGGGTAGGTAGACTCATGCTTAATGTGGCCCCAGGCTAGTTATTAACGCTACTTTTGGCCATCGATCAGGGTCAACTTGTGGAAGGGTCGAATTATCGCGTCATCTAAGATAGAATTTTTATGTGCTATTTAGTGGCTTTTGCTTAGACCAGAACTCCGATTGAGTACTCTCATAAATTTGAGCGAACACTGCTTCCTAAATATCAGATTGTCAGCCTATGACCCATATCGCGTCCTTGTTATGAACAATCACACTTTCAATGACACGTGATTCTGGGTATTTCGTTCTTTTCATTAATCTCTTTCGAAACTATTATTGGTCTTTGATCTGTCTTTGACCTTAACATCTTTGGCCAAGTGAAACAAGGCTTTTCACGTGCACTCCCATATATCCCCGTGACCTGATGACCATCGACCAATTGAAACAAACTCGTACGTAAACATTGTTTCTTCCTCGAAGATTGCATTGTCGCTATGTGTCAGACATGAACGTGCGCATTTAGGTGCTCTAATCTATGTGCTTTATTGGAGCTGTCGTCGAAACCCTTTATATCCTGTTTGCCTATAAGCCCAAGCAGTAATCAAATTTTCCTATCTACATTTTGTTTTGACGCTTTGTTAAAGTTAAAAGCTGTCCTTTGCAAAAGCTTGTTTAAAGCCACGTCATTTACATTAATAAGCCAATCGTAATTGCTTTGATGGCCTATCCTTAAGTTTACTTTTTTAGATTTTAACCCAATTAACAAGCCAATCAGTACCTCTCTCCTGCACCTCAGTCCTATAACCCGATTTTCTCTCATTTCAAGTCCTCATAAGTTTTATTTCACTCCCATAGACGTCCCAAAACAGCGCAGCATCACCCACATCCAAAGAACATCCAGTAGCCAGCCGTTGTTGTGTTTGTCAGCCCGAACGTCTGACTTTTCTAGCCGCTCTCCGGCGCGTGGTCGCATGTAACTGTCTTCCCTCCTCTCATCTTTCTTTCGCCTCTCTATGCGCGTGTTCTGTCCCCAAATTACATAATACCGGCCAGCGTTACGGTCTCCGCAATGGCTGGAAAAAGTCGCCTGTTCGGTTGCCGCGACAGCGATCGATTTTGGAAAGCGCCGTGCTGGCAGTGGGCTTTGGAGAGAGTGTGTTCTTAGAGGCCGCTTAGCAAGCGTGTGAGCGCGATGAGATGAGTTCGTGAGGTGGTGGGGAAGGAAAAATGGCGCCCCGGAGGATGTCGCTATGGGACCTGATGGGTGAGGTCGCAGCCTAAAAGTCTGAAGTTTAATTTTTATAAGGCGTAAAAAGGCTTAAAAATTTCCTAAATAGCAAAAAATGAAACTAGTGAAATAGCTAATGTGGATCAAACAAGCAAGGTGGTTATCTGAAATTCTAGGATAAAAATTCACGTTTTTAACCCGTGTTTTGTCGTTATGGGCCCGGGGTACCGTACGGTAGTAGCTTAAAATTTGGAAATTCTCAAAGATTTTGAATGAATGTTATCGTGTTAAAATGTTATCGAAATTGCTTGAATATTAAATTCCGGAATTCTCCGAGAAAAATGAACGAATTGAATCCATAATTCAAATAAGAGCGCGTAGAACCAAGAAGAAGATTAGCGGAATCTATGTTTTTTAAATAAAAAAAGGAAAAAAGGCGCAAAAAAGATTTCGAAATTTTACATTTTGTTGCACTTCTCGACATGATCTCGATGCATCTACCTAAACTCAAATTTACGGCTTCCTATGCTTGAAAACGGCTTTGAAGCCTCCACGTGCGCGTAAGCGTTCTTCCGCGGCCACCAATCTTAGGCTATTTACTCTATTTTTTAAAGCACCTGTTCCGAAATTTTCTCATGTTTGTTATGGTTTGAAGTTTTCCGAAAGCCTTTTTACTGTAAGCCGTTTCTTCTTTCTTCTCTGTTTCTATATTTCTCAAATTCGCATTGGCTTCAAATCCAAAGTACAAACGCGAGCGGCGCGTGTTCGAAATTATGGGCGTGAGAACGGCGATCACGCGATAGCCGCCGATTTCCCACCCACAACGGCATTTAGCGGTCGACCGTCCTTTCGTGTTCCTACGTTTCCAACGCGCTCTCCAAACAGATGTTTCAAAACTACAAAAGCTTCAAAGAACGCTTTAAATTATTGTTTTGTAAAGTTGTTTGTTTACTAACACCTCACCGACGACGCTGATCTTAACGTGTAAACAATTGTGTTTACGTGAGGTTTTTCTACATTTTTGGGTGTTACAGGATGGCTCCTAAGCGTAGATCTCCGAAAAATCGCTCGCCTCCGACGATTCAAGTTGAAGACGGGAAGGAGTCTTCCACGGCGCGATTTCTAAAAATCCATAAGGAAAATGTGGTCGTAGAGGTAGCAGAGCTCGTTTTAAGCAAATTTAGAAATCCATTTTTAGGAAAAACCCCAAGTGACAGAAAGCCGCGTAGGATCCTCCTACCAAGCAGAAATCCCGGATTTTGATCCAAACTCTCCTGTTGGTCCATCGACCCACAAAAGCGAAACTCTGTGGATTCCCCAGTCCACTGATCACACCGTTAAGAAGCTCTACAAGAAAATCCTATCGCCTGGGAACAACGAAAGAGATCTCGACCAGGAAGACATCCTCCATGCGCTCTACACCTCCGAGTACCGCATCCCTGAAGCTATCAAAAAGGCGAAACTGACGGAATTCGCGAACCCTCCCCGCCGTACGATGACTTTTCCTTGCAAGCGCTTCGACAAGCAGGAGATCCGCTATCTGGAGGACGGAATTCTGACGTTCGGGAAAAACTTCTTCAAAATTCGAAAGCGCTATTTTCCTAAGCGCACAGTCGGCGAGCTGGTGAACCTGTACTACTTCTGGAAGAAACGACGCACATGTGAGCAGTTGGTCTACCGGTGCATGGATTACATGGATGTGATGACGGATGAGATAGTCAAGTTACAGGGTGTGGGGAAACAGTGAATATTGTTTGTACATTTTGGTCGAATAGTAAAGCGTTTTAATGGTTATAAGGAGGTGTGATTGACACGAGAGAATCCGCCACTGAGCGACCAAGAATTGATTGAAGCAGGTTTGGAAGATGCGCTTCGAAAAGAAAATATACTCAATTTACTTAAAGTCAATCCTAAAAATGATAGCTCGGAGGTGGATTCGAACCCTTATCGGCCGTGGGGGAACGTGGCCGTGGCGGAGCCTTTTCCGCCTTTTCGTCGTCCTCCGTCTTCCTCTTCTTCTCCTTGAAGAGGAACCAGGCGAATCCAAGGACGGCGGCCACAAAGGCGAGGGTAAGTGCCACGCCGCCCATCATGATGCCGTACAATAGGTTGTAGTTGACGGAGCGATTCCATTTCGGGGGTAGAGGTCCACGAGATCCAAAGTTTTCCTCGAGTTCCTGTCCGCTGTAGCACACATTTACGGGCATCGCGAAAACGTGAGAGAATTCGATCCGAGTTTCTAGCTTGTCCGCGTGTATCGCCTCGTCCCTCTTCACAACTCCAAATTCGCATTCTTCCTGGTCTTTGCTGAAAAGGATTCATGAAAATTTGGTCATTTTCGTTTAAACCACTCACTGTTTCACCTTAAATCTGTATTGAATTGGCTGCACTTGGATGCGGTACACTTCATTGACCGGTTCGAGAATTTCGAATGTCCGATCGTTTGTGTGCAGACGAAGGCCACGGAACTTATCGCTGAAGGAAGAGTGGCAGGACTAAACGGCATCTCACATGTACAGACGTGGAAGCGAACGATTCTTACCAGATACCCGTTATCCTGCGCCTGAAGCCTTCCAGCGCCTTTGTTGAGCAGCTCTACGTCCTTAAATAGAATCGCGTCCTCGAGCCACTCTTTTTCCAGGGGTATGAAATTTTTGAATATCTCCGGATTGGCGAATTTCAATTCCCTGAAATGAAAATACTCGTCACGATGTCCGGAGACGCATTCAACTCACGGGATCGGATCGCGCAGTATGAGATATTCCATTTGAAGTTGGCCGCGAGTCCTGTTCTTGGGTGGTTTGTCCGGGTTGTCCTGCATGGTGTAAATGTAGATCATAGCGACCATGTCGTGGCTGACAGGAATAACTCGCATGATTTCCACCTCGTGCGTTTTGTTTACCCATTCTGAGAACAAGGAGATTATCAAATTGAAGCATGAAAAGTCCAGCTGACCAGTTTCCCTATGGGCAGTCGTCAGATTGTGGTGGATTTGCTTCCAATTGTTCCTTTCATCGAAAAATTTGCCGTCGACAACGTTGAAGTAGAAAAGGCGGTTCCGGAACACGCCGACGATGGTCCTGTTACTGAAAATCCCGGCGCAGTTCGGGCTTAAACCGGTGGCCAGCAGGATGAAGAGCGTTGCCAGCGCAAGAGCGATCCACGGGGGGCGACAGTTCATCGCTTTGAAACGCGGAGCGAATGACGTGGGGGCGCTCGAGGGCTTCCATTGCGACAGAATCAGACAGTCTGAGTCTGCAAGCGATCGAAAGGGCGAACACGTGGAAGGGAAAGTGCATTTCGGCCATACAGGGTGATTCAAAAAAAAACCTAGACCAGACAGGGGGATGGAGGCATGTCTGGAAATCGTGGAACGACTGGTCGGTTTCGCTAACAGATAACGCGAAAAATGAAATGCGTGGCTGTCAGCAATTATGCTCAGGCATTGGAGCGGTAAGCACATCATAAATCGGTCGTTTCTAGCTGCCAAAACACGTCCAAATTTATTCCACAGTCTTAAAACCATTAAACGATGCAGCGAATTTGCTGTGAGCGTCGTTATTCACCAGCTCCGTGGTGTCCGCCGACTTCTTGTCCTTCGCTGAGGCCGTCGTCTTCCCGGAAGACGTCATCTTGGACTCTTCTTTCTTCGAGCTCTTCGGTGGTGACTTCGCATTCGCCGGCGTTTTCTCTCCGGGGATCTCGGGGTCTTCGGGAGCTGATGCAGTCGTTTTCTTCTTTTTCAAGATGAAGAAGTAGACTCCAAGTGCGATCCCGATGAGAATGAGGACTGAGAGGATCGCGATCACGATTCCGATGATCAGTCCGGTGGAGCTGCTTTCCGCAGCTGCTGTGGAGGTAGGGTTTTCTAAATCGCTTCCTAAAGCTGGTGTTTCTTGAAATAAGGTCTGAAAAGTCCAGCTTACCTTTCTGAGCGGCCGCTGTAGGGTGATTCTTAAAGCCTCGCGCGGATAGGTGGAAAAGACGGTTCTTGAAGACTTCATCGTGACCTTCTGCCTTCGGGAACTCTGCGTTGACCAGCAGGAAGAGGCGCGCCGCCAGAGCGATCCACCGGAGGCGACCGTCCATCACGTTGAATGAAAGAGCGAATGTGGCCGCCGGCGTGAGGACGCTCGATTTCATGCAATCTGTCTGGGTCTGAAAATCAGCCAGTTTCAGAAAAGCTTATTTTGTCCTTTCGACCTTTGCTTATCGGTCGGTTTTACACAAGCTATTGAAGCCCCAATTCAACCAAAAATCCGATTTATTCAACAGTTTTAAAGCCGTTCATTGTCGCATCTAGCTTGCTCTCCTTATCAATAAGCTCCACAGTATCGGGCATCTTCTTCGGATCTTTTCCTTTCGGCACAGCGCCTTGTCCAGCCTTCTTCTTCCTGATGACGAACCAATAAACGGCAAAGACGATTCCTATGAGAATTAGAAGTCCCAGGATCCCGCACACGATTCCGACGATCAATCCTGTGTTCGAACCGCTTTCAGGAGCTTCTGCGTTTTCTTTGTTTGCTGATGCTTCAAATGCTTCTGTTGTCGCTGAACTGATTTTTCTTGAAAAACAGCTTTAAAGGTTCAACTTACCGCTATCAAAGGCCGTTGTAGAGGGAGTAGAAGAACTCTTAGAGCGTCGCGTGACGTACTTCTTGATTATAGGCCCAAGGATAGGAATGTGTCGAATGTCAACCCAGTTCCTGATTGCCAGATCTTCTGCCTTCCGAAACTCTGCGGTAACCAGCGCAATCAGCGCCAGAGCGATCCACCGGAAGCGACCGATCATCGCTTTGAATGATAGAGCGAATGAGGCCTTCGGTCTGCAAAATCAGACACTTCAGACACCTTGTCCATAGTCGTTCCAACCCGAATTCAAGCTTCTTTGTTTATTGTTCAGTGTTTCAATGTGTACAGAAAATAGTGCATCTCTTTCTCAACTCCTTCTTAAGGGTGCTGGACGTAAGCTCCCTGAACGGGAGCGGCCTGCACGGGCTCGACGATGGGAGCAGCGGGAGGGGGAGGAGGAGGCTGGGCGACGTACTGAGGAGCCTGGGCCTGAGGGACGTTGTCGACGGGAGCGTTGGCAGGAGGAGCCGGAACAGGAGGAGGAGCGGCGGCTCCGCAGCCTCGATGAGCGGCGCGAAGCGAAAGGGTGGCACGGGGCCGGAGGAGGCGGTGGAGGAGGCGCCTGGCACGGGCATGGCGGAGGAGGGGGAGGAGGCCTGAAAACAAAGATTAGGACACGAAATGAGTTAAAAATACTTACGCGCAGCCGCACCCTCCGGCCTGGGGAAGGAACCACGCGGCGGAAACTCCGGGCGAAGAGAACGACAAAGGTCTTCATGCTGAAGAATACCAAGAGTTGACTGAAGTTACCTACTTACCTGCCGCCTTAAGTACCTCCTAACGGGTATCCTCGCCCAAGGCAAGGTCGCTGGGCGGCTATTGTTTCCATTTCACGTCACAAGCGGATATCTCTTCATCTGCGCCGGGTTTCAATTCGCCTAGCCCGTCGCGAAATTCTTGTTTTCGCTTTTGACGACTCATCCATCGCTCATCTCTTTGTCGTGTGGCGCGGAGATCTCGTTTCGGTGATAAAGAAAGAGAGGTGCGAGAGATCTGGGTTGACCTGGATTTGGGCGATCGGAGGAAAGAAGCGTCTTAGGTTTATGGAGTCGCTACAGAACTCGATAAGCAAACGGAAACTTGAAAATGGCATAGTCAATAGCCTTGACCATTTTTAGCAATTTCGGCTCTTGGACAATTTTGTTGTGATAAAACTTGGCTTCTGCTGACGAAAACGTGGAATGGTTCGTTCTCTTCTCAAGGACATTTTCCAAAAACTCTTCAATCAGCTAGATTTATACGCTTAAACACGCAAACACTTCTATGGTCTCTCTTATAGTGAGTTTCCGCTTTTGGACGTCGCTGGAGTGTTTAATGGTGCTGAATCGATCTATCTCTTCGCGGAAATTGCAGTACCTTTTAAGAAAGTTAAGAATGCTCGATTTACAAATTTTGAGGAAACGTGTGCTGATCTTCCATGCGTATATTGGCCAGGTTGATTTCGCTATCAGAGTAGGTAGATCTGGAGTGGAGGCGGTCAAAGAAACAGCTTATTCTGCTAAAACAGCTATAGCCGTCTTCTTCTAGGCTGTATCTTTGCAGAGATATGGCACATTTGTCCACAAAGGCTAATACAAACCTACCCAAAAGGTGTCTAACAATCGCAAACATGGTCCAATCCTTGTAATCCGTTTTGGTGCCACTTGTTGTAGTCAGATACTCATTTTTGTACTCCTCTATCGTTTGGCAGAACTTGGTATAATAAGTGTCACCAGTAATAGTCCTATTTGCGGTCCTAAACTTGTTCGGATGCTCTAGGAAACACGTGTCGGCGACCTCTACGCTGAACGCTGAACATATTTTTCTCGGTAAGACGCGCCGTGATGTTCTTGCTACGAACGATCTGAATTAGCAATTATAAACTTATCTCTTCTTTGCTCCTTCATGGAGGTGCTGGTAAAATTCTTAGAACGGAGATCTGAGGCTTATTTTTAAATTCAGAAACGTCCACAACCAAGCCATATTTGTTCACAAGATAACTCATCCGATGACTCATGGCTTTTCTTTCAATCCGGGTGCCATGAAATTCGTTAGGGTTCAACTACAAGCTGTGAGGATTCTCGTAAAGCTCGTCGACAAAAAACCGTAAAATCGTTTTCAAATTTTGTGTTCTGCTTACCAAAGATCAGCAGGGCTCTTAGTTCATTCTTATTCTTGCAAAGTGAGCTCTGTTTGCTTTAAATCTGGGTCAACCCATAGAACGATAGCGTCGCGAGATAACCTTTGATTGTTTCACTTTCTTAGGTTTAGGGTTCAGGAGATGCTTGCAAAGATTTATTTCCAAAAGACCTTATTTGTACAGGCAAAAACAACGTTTTCAGCTTCTTACTTGCCTCCGGCAGTGGCGTATCCTCCAGCGGGAGGAGGGGGAGGAGGAATGTACTGAGGAGGGGCGACCGGAGGCTGCGCGTAGCCGCCAGATCCACCGCAACCGCTAGGAGCTCCGCAAGGAGGAGGAGGGGGAGGAGGAGGAGCGCAGCCACAAGGAGGAGGTGGTGGGGGAGGCCTAGAACAAAAATTCTTAGCTATCTCTAGATCCAAGAACTTACGGGCAACCACATCCTCCGCCAGATTGAGGAAAGAGGAAAGCGGCGGAGACTCCGAGGAGAGCGAAGAGGACGACGAAGGTCTTCATGGCTTCTTAGCTAGAGGAGAGAACACAAGAAGTGATACCTTAACTATACCCAGATGGGTTTTTATAGTCTTCGGCCAGATGGACCTATCAGATATCCCGCGGCGATCGGCGCTATAACCTAAAAAATGAAACAAAAGCGTGATTGTGAGAACTGGATTCGAAGATCCTTTTTCGAGCGCGGAAACCCGTTCTCTGCGGCGCTGTTTGAAGATGTGGGTAGTGGTACAGGCAGATCATTATCTTAGGATGGTCAGTTATGTGGAAGATGTAAATTTGAAACACAAGTTTAACGCAAAACTTAAAAAGTTCAATAGGCTTAAAAAGTTTCATTTTTGTACCTTGAAATCAAATTTCATTTTTCCTTATTTCCATGCATCTCCTTTCACCCGCAGCTGCTTATCACATTCCATCGACGACGCAATTACCCACAAAAAATGCATCATCGATTATCCGACCACCGCGTTATGCGGAATCCCGGTCGCCTTCGGCTATCAATCTCTGCAACCTCTTTCAAACCGAGTTTTTTACCCGCTCACGACTGGTTCTTGCGCATATCTGATGGCTTAACCGAGCCGGGTTAGGCGATATTTAAGGGTGGGCTCCTCGGCGAATTAGGCAGATTCACCATCGAGTCGTTTCCTGAGCAACAATGAAGACCTTCGTCCTCCTCGTGGCTTTCTTCGGCGTCTCCAGCGCTTTCTTGTTCCCTCAGTCCGGAGGAGGATGCGGATGCCCGTGAGTTAGAGTCAAAATTAGGGTTGATGTTAAGGAAAACTAATTTCAGGCCTCCTCCACCTCCTCCCGCTTGCAACTGCGCTCCTCCACCGGCTGCGGCGGCGGCTCCGGCTACGCGCAGCCTCCCCCTCAGTACATCCCACCTCCGCCTCCCGCTTCTGGCTACGCCGCTCCGCCCGTGATTCCTTCGGTCCCCACCCTTCCTATCCCGGCTCCCACCTACAACCAAGGACCTCCTCCCCCAGGTAAGCGTTTTTTCCTCTTCTTTAAAGCCTTAAAATCACCAATTTCAGCCTACAACCAAGGACCTCCTCCCCTGGCTCCCAGCTACAACCAAGGGCCACCCCCAGGTAACCTGAAAAATGCCGAAAAACCCTCCTAACGCCACAATTTAGCCGTGATTCCTTCTGTCCCCACCGTCCCTGTCCCGGCCCCCACCTACAACCAGGGACCCGTTATCCCAGGTAGCTTCAAAAATGCCCAAAAACCCTCGTAATCCCGTATTTTAGCCACCAACACTGAGCCTCTCCCCGCTGCCGGCGGCTACGTTGGTCCCGCTCATCCTCCTCAAGGAAACGGATACGCCACTGGAGGAAAGTAAACGGATGAACTCGTCTTAGAATCTCTCACTAGCCGAATCGCCAACTACGTTGGCTCTTTCTCTCATTTCTGTACACAGATGGTCTTTTTCAAGTAAAATCTCAAGCAAAACTTTAGATGTAACCCTGGAATGCTCCTAAGGAGCTGAAGCTAAGGCCCGACCGTTCCTCACATGAAGTGAGGGTCACAAATGAAGTTCTCTAGACACAAACTGACAGTTAGACACCTAAGAAGGTCTTTGCCATAGAAACCTAGACGAGACCCAGACTCTGTCCCTCTGTAGACGTCGCCCCCCCTCCGCATCCCTTAAAAGCGATTCACGCGGAGCGGTCGCCCACAGATCGTCTTTACGCGAATCTCACGAGATCGACCGACGGACGAGCGGATCGAGTAGCCGACGCTTCGCCACATTTCGGAAAACGCCTTCGGAAATGTCGGACTCGAGCCTTTTCTCGGAGCAGTACTACCATGGATTGCTCCCTCGCGAGGACATCCGCCTCATGCTGCGCACGAACGGCGACTTTCTCGTGCGGACGACGGAACCCGTGGCCGGACAACCACGCGCCTTCGTCCTCTCCGTGATGTTCGACAGCAACGACGACGAGAAAGGAGTAAGTTGGGAGTTTTTGTGGTTTATGGGGAGTTTGGGGGTTGAAATTGAAGCGAAAATAGGTTTGACTCTTTTGGTGATGGAGTTTTTGTCGATGATGCGACCTCTTGTTCAGAATTTAGATGTTTATGGATCATTTTTAAAGCGCGAAACTGCTCTTTTTAGCTTTCAAATTCGTCCTTTCCTTTTCCCTCATTTCACCCAACCTTTTCAGGTGAAACACTACGTAATCCAGCACCATGCTTCGAAGTACTCCATTGAGAAATACAGTTTCGACAGCATCCCGGAGATGATCACCTACCACCTGACCAAGGGCGAATCGCTGGTGAAGAACGGCGAGGTGCCCATCAGAACGCCCGTTGTCCGCCAAGCCTGGGAGCTCTCGCACGACGACATCAACGTCACCAAGAAGCTGGGCGAAGGTGCCTTTGGAGAGGTCAGCAAGGGAGCGCTGAAGATGAAGAACGGGATCACCGTCAACGTGGCCATTAAGCTGGTGAGTTTAGATGGAATTGTGGCTATTTTAAAGTCATTTTCTGTTTCAGGCGAAGCTGGAAACCCTGAAGAAAGAGCAGATCAAAGAAATTATGCGTGAAGCCCGACTTATGCGCAATTTTGACCACCCAAATGTGGTGAAGTGTTACGGCGTCGCAGCTGGCCAGGAACCGCTCATGGTCGTCATGGAGCTCGTCAACAACGGCTCCTTGGACTCGTATCTGCAGAAGAATAGTTTGAGCCCAACGCAGAAGATGGAGCTCTGCTTGGGAGCCGCCTGGGGCATCGAATACATGCACTCTAAGGTGAGCTTTTAGGGTCATTTCAGCCTATCATAAGCTTCACATTTTAGAACGTGCTTCACCGTGACATCGCTGCGCGAAACTGCCTGGTTGGTGATGGAAAGGTATCCAATTCTTCTCTGTTCTTGATGCATCAAATGGCCTTTCAGATTCGTATCAGCGATTTTGGCCTGAGCCGTGAGGGAACAATCTACCAGATGGACCCAACGCGCCGTGTCCCGATTCGATGGCTGGCCCCAGAGACCCTTAAAACAGCAATGTACTCTCAGAAAACAGACGTCTGGGCGTATGGAATCATGTGCTGGGAGATCTTTTCGAACGGTAAGCGTAGGAAAGCCTTAAATTTGGTGAATTTCGGTGCTTAGGCATTGAGCCATACCCCGGGATGACCGTAGCCGAGGTCAACATGCGCGTGAAGGAAGGCTACCGAATGCCCCTTCCCGAGTGCACCCCCTCGGAGCTTCACATGGTCATCGAGCAACGCTGCTGGGCGGACAACCCCAACGACCGCTGGTCGATGGCCGACATCTGCCACGCCTTGGAACGCATTACGGGCCTTCCCCGTCCCGTCGTCCACCACCTTGCGCACGGGAACATCCAGCATTTGCCCCATGATAAGAGCCCCGGAGGAGGAACGAAAGGAACCGAGCTGGTGACCCAGCAAACGGAGTCTGCGATTCCCGTTCCCGACAAGGACAAGCATCACGGAGGAGGCGCAGGATTCCACCATGGTACCCATCACAAGGACACCGGGAACAATGGACAATTCGCCCAGAGCACGAAGACCGGCAAAAGGAAGCGCAAGAAGGTTAGTCTTGAGAAACCAATTCTTTGCTTGAATTCGCTATTTTCAGAAGGACAAGGATCACTGAAGCACTTCAGCGGTACTGTATAGAACTTTTACTCCAGATTTGTACAAAACAAGAATTTCAGGTCAACAAAGGGATTCATTTGCCTCCGGCGAGGGCATAGCCTCCCTGGTTAGGAGCGGGGTTGACCATTGGCTGGCCGGGGTTCACCACGTAGCCGGTCTGCTGCTGCTCGATGACGGTCGTGGAAGGGGCCACCTGCACGGCGGGGACCTGAGGCGGAGGAGGGGGAGGCAGAAGCGCTTGTTGCTGACCAGTCACGGCGTCAGTGACCACGGGAGGCCGGGCGTATCCTCCTTGGTTGACGAAAGCCGGGTCGGGGTTGACAATGGGAGAGGTGGGGACGGCGGGAACGACCGGTGCAGGCTGGTTGTAGTAGCAGCCAGGGGTAGGGACGGGTCCGCAGGGTCCAGGAGGAGGAGGAGGAGGAAGAGGTGCGCCACAACCGCCTCCACAGGGAACGGGAGGGGGAAGAGGAGACGGAGGAGGCGCGCAGTTGCATGGCGGAGGTGGTGGTGGAGGCCTGAAAACGATTCTAAGCACTTAACTCTCGTTTTAGGACTTACTGGCATCCACATCCTCCGACCTGGGAGAAGAAGAACGCGTCGGAGACGCAGAGAAGAGCGAAGAGGAGGACGAAGGTCTTCATGATTCTTAGGAACGATTGAGGCCGAATCTGCCTTCTCCTAAGCGAGTCTGCGCTTATATCACCGAAACCCGGAACAGGTCCTCGGTTAAATGTTGCGATTTGGCTGAAGCGCAGACTGCGTTTGATCGATCTCGCGCACTCGCGCCACAAAAAAACGCCGATTTTCATTTATCTACGCGAGATTAGATTTTTGAGAACGAGTTTTGAGGGTGATTTTGGGGCGAAAAGATTAATTAGAATTTTGTTTCAGCCGCTTCGGAATAATGAATTCATTTGCTTGAAGTATTCGGACGTCATTTCGGCCTCGACGAGATTCGTGAATTTTGGTTTCCACACAAAATTCTTGAGGCAAAAGTAGGAGAAGACGAACGTATAGTACGGGGAGAAGCCGAGGGCTTCGATTAGGGAGGCGATGAGGCCCGTGTCTTCGTTGCCGTCGATTACAAAAGGCTGAAAATAAGAATTTTGAGGTGTGAAACGTTACTGCCGACCGCATTTTTTGAAAAGTTGGGAATGGCGCTTTTTGTCTGAATGCGACCAACTAGCTGGCAGACTTTCTTTCGACCGAGGTAAAAATTTCTGCCGTTTTTCTTAAGTCCTCTGCATAGTTCGAGACGCATGCGACAGACGCAAGGTAACGCCAGGCAAATTTCTGGACCACACACAAAAATTGTTATCCAGAAATTTGCGTGGCGTTACCTTGTGTCTGTCGCACGCGTCTCAAACTATGCAGAGGCTTTTAAAGACCGAATATCAAAATAATGTCTCAAATCAGACGTCTACCGCGGTATAACGCTTTTGAATCTTTAAACAGCTTGCTACTGATTAGTTAAGATGCAACGTTCCCGTACGGTCAAGGCGGGTTCAAATCCGCCTCCGACCATTTCATTTCTGATCGTTTTCGGTTAATTTTTTTGAGCTAATTTTAATAATTGGATTAGGATTACCTGAATAACGAGCCAGATCCCATAACTAGAAATGTAGAGAATAAAGTGGATCCAGCACATCGGAAGCATGAGTTTAGCGACCTTGCGATTCTCGTCAGTTTGGTATTTTTCCGTCAGAGATTTAGAGATCTGACCCACGCGTCTTTTGGGCTTAAAAACCCTATTTTTGTCCCTGTGATTCAGGAAATATGTGACATTGTAGAGCACGAGGCTGAAGCACTCGCAGGCAATTATGATGTAAACGAAGTACTGAAAATTGGTTCTTAGAACTTTGAGTTCTAAAATTTACCTTAATTCGTTTCTCGTTATATTCGTTGTTCTGAGTGACCATTTCAGTGACAGCAGACCAATCCGCGTCGTAACCCATGTAAACAAACGCAAATAAGAAGCAAATAATAAAGATGAGGATGGTGGAGAGGGCGAGGAAGAGCCTAGAACCGCTGAATTCGTGAAAGCGATGTAAAGTGGCGTAGATTCGTTCGATGGAGAGGGTGACAAAGGTTATCGTTTGGCCAAGGACGCCAAACATGTAGCTTTCGCGGGTTAGGAAAGTGAGCCAGAAGGGGAGCATGTAGCCACAAGGGTTACGGTGGATGGACATGAGTCGGAACAGATCCAGCAGATTTCCAGCTAGCATGAATATCGCCACTTGAGCCACAAAATAGGCTTGAAGGTTCAGATTGTAGCGGACGTTCAAATGTAGAACAGCGAATTTTTTCGATTTCTAAAAACTCTTTTTCTAGCCTGTACAAGCCTAAAACAATCTTACCTGGATCTTCAAATAGCTCCACGCGAATATCAACAGCCCAAAAACATTAATGAGGCACTTGACAGCGATAACCTTAGAATAAACGTTGCTCTGAACGAGCTCCAGAGCGGTCTGGCAATGTTCTTCAGAATTCATCTTAGAAGACAAGCATAAAACAGGACAGGAGTGATTACCTGAACGACTAGTGAACTCTTCGCAATAACGTACTTGTTCACTCGAACATCATCAAAAGGAATGACGTTAAAGAACGTAAATAATAATTGGATTAACAATCCTATGGGAAGTCGGTGAAGGGTGGAAAAGTCACGGAGCGAAACTAATGAAGCTCAGGAAATATGGGATTTAGTGATCTCATAAAAGGGCTCTGGAGAGTATGTATACATATGTACAAGAAAAACAGGGTCAGTCGATTTTACCCACAAACTTTGTGTTTACAAGCCGTTTCCTATTCCTTAGGCTTATGGACAAAAGAGAGCGACAGATGAAAACATGGAAGAGTAAATTAGTGAAAACTGAGATCGTAAGTTCGGGTAAGAGGAAAAGGTGGCGGTCGGTGGCGGTGACGGAAGCAGTGGCCACGAAAAGTTGTCCACCCATCTCATAAGCAAGCAGTGAGCGCTCATTTGTCCAAAATCCATGACCAAGCGAGTTGTTTGAGTTGCTGTGATCACCTTAACTCAAGATATCTCGTCGTAAGAAGCATTTTAATTAGGCATAAGCCAGACAAGTCTTTCCATAATTCTTCAATGTTGCGATACACAGCTTATGTTTCCGCTTTGGTCATTGATACCTGCTTTTCTTTGAAATACCTTAAGACTGAAGACCCTGTGGAGCCGGTACAGTTTAGCCTCTTGCTGTAGAACTTAGAAATTGAGTTTAACCACGAGCATCAGCTGAATATTCCAAAAACAGGCCATCACATGCCAAATTCTATGCAAAATCGGTCAATGGACCGAACATACTACTTTTCCTGGCCATCAAACATACAGCTTTTCCTTTGCCGGGCCGCCAGCGCCACCCACTGCCACCAACCGCTAACTTTTCCCTTTACCCCGTTAGTTCAGCATTAATTCTAGCGAAAGATTGGTTGAAATTAGAGATAAAGAGGCGTAGAGGACGAAGATGGAGTTCTAAGAACTACAAAAGGGTCTTAGAAAACTGTGTTTGAACTTTTTCCATTTTTAAAATCTATTTATTGGTTGTTATTCCGTCACAAAAGTGCCTACTTTTTAGATCTCTGATTTAAGAGTAAACGTGCTTTATAAACAAATACCTCGAATTAATAAGAAGTAGCTAGAATGAAAGCATTCTGTGAAACAAGATCAGAGTATTCACGTGCTTCTAAGAAACTTGCAAGAAAGAGCAGTTTCACGGCTGACAAAACAACAGAGAGCTTTGAAAAAACGATCTACTTTCACGAATGTGCACTTTCTTGAAACTGTGAATGCGATTTTTGCATCGAATTCCAAGAAATTCCGGACGGAAACTTTCATTACAAAGAAATTTTATCATTTTCGTGTTTTTACACTTTTAGCCATTCCTCAGGCACTTTACCGTCTTGCTCTTTGGGGGTGCAAAACGTTTTCGTCGGTTCTTCTGACATCTCAGTGTCATTCTCCTCATTGATGTCTTAGAACGTCCTTTTGATCTCTTCAGGTGTCTTCATATTAATGTACTTCTTGGCAATAACACAGCACACGCTTTAGTAGAGTCGACGAATCTGAAGAGCGTCCGAAGATCGTGTCTGTCCAGATTTAAGAATGATTTGTGGATTTTAAAGTAATAGCAGGACTCCATGGAGGTCATGTCCTCCTCCTCAGGCTCGTCTTTGTACTCCTCGCAGAAATCGTACAGAGAAAGGTTGACGAGAGAGAATTCCATGTTAGGTGGAAGATTGATGCGGTGATACGCACTAAAGACAGCTATTTGGTGTTTTATATACAGTTGACAGCAATGCCCTCAGGGCGAAGACGGCACTTAGCATTATTCGCCTCACGGTGAAAGAACGTCGAGCACTGTTAAGCATTACGCTTAAGTAATTCGATTTCTGTGGGTTTAGTCAGACATCGACTGCTTTTGAAAACTGAGGATTTGGAATTACGCGTCGTTGTTCCAAATGGCTGAGAGATAAGAGGTCATTGAGCCTGGGGAAGAAGTAAACTTCAAAAGTTTCGACCATTTACGAAGCATTAAGGGTTTTCAGCCATACCATTTCTTTTGAATGCAAACGTCAAAATGAAAAATGGTCGCGTAAAAGATATGAAACAGCGGAATCAAACCTTTCAGAATCGTCCGAAATTCGCGCAATTCCGCCCTGTCACATAAAAAAAAAATAGTTGAGGCGTTTGAAATTTCCAAACAAGCAACGCACTTGTAATCCAAACGAGCAGATATCTGTCGGTAATCCAAAAGCACCCAAAAACAAAACGGAAAAACGGACTTATCGCAAAAATAAATCCTAATTCCCTTGATAGATGCTAAGAACAGCTAAGAGAGACGAACGAAAAGATGTGTTCTAGGGCACGTGTAATTTTCAAAAACGCAGCCTTACGAAAACCAACATGAACTTTATCAAAACCGCGTGGTCCAAAAACCAACGCTACACCTTGAAGTCCCAGATCACGCACGCTAATCCTTAAACTGCTTTATACAAAGCCAAGACAAATAATAAATTGAGTCGTCTTCATTAGTTAGGTGTGGATAAATCTTCCAGTTCTTTTTATACAACTCATTTTGTTCTAAAATGTTGACTTCTCGTTCGTCAACAATTATGCATCCTTCACCTTTGTATGCAGCCAAGACATTTAGTAAATCCTTGTAAAAATGCAGCCTCGTTCTGTCAATATACACATCAAGCGAAGTAATTTTTCGCTTCTCAATTAGTTCTAAAAGTATTGGCTCCAAATTTTTCGTTTTTTCAGTGAGTCTGTAGAGTATTTTTCACTTTTTCTAAGATTGATTGTTGAACAGATACGGGTAGAATCGCCTTTTTGACCTCCTTGACAGCATTTGCAATTTCAGGCCATTGTTCGGAAGTTTGCCGGTTGCACTCTTGCTTTAGACACAAAGTGTCGATTTTAAATCTGTTCTCCTTGAGCATGGATAACACGAAGGCAAACTCCCTTTTGCTCATAGACTCAAATCCGTACGAATCCGAGTAGCAAGTCACATTGCAATCTTTATAGACCACCTCTAGGAGCTCGTCAAGTTGAGCGTCCCAAGCTTGAATGGGCTTTGTCGATTTGCACTTGTACTCGAGCTCATTTCCAGTCTTCACAATATGGATTCGGTAGGTCTTGCTAAGAACACGGCGTTTGGCGGATTTGTACCAGTAGCCTCTCAGTTTTGTCCAGCAAGAGGTGACTTCTGCTCTTGGTAGAAGGTCATTAATTTGGTCGATGTAAATAAGAGGAACGAATTCCATCTTAAAAGTGACAAGGTTCTGGAAGTGATTAACAGAAAACAGCGCTATTTATATAGACCGTGCGTCGAATGTGATGCGTGTGAATATTTGCACTGTTTTTGCGCAAATTCGCAACTCGAACGTGGGAGGTTTGTTAAAATTGGTCATAAAATCGTAGAAAGGATACGCGTTGACTATGGCTTGAAATTGCGCTTAGGATGACTTTGTATGAATTGTACATGTCAGAATTTTACAATTTTACATTAAATCAACGTAAAGTTCATATTCTAAGAACTGTAAGAAAATGATATAATTTTAGGTCATTTCTATACTTCTGACCGCCCTTCGACGTCTTCATCATCAACACTTAACACTTTGACTGAAATTGGTCTTACAATTATTAAGAATTTAAGAGTGCGTTCTAACTATAGCTTAAAGGTGCTTTCAGAATTACTTTGTCCATGCCCACATTTTACATCGAATCAAACTGAAGTTTTCTCAAATCAGCAAATTTTATCATTTTAGTGCTTTTACGCTTCTGGTCATGCCTCAGGCCATTCCTCTTCATCGTCTTGCTCTTTGGAGGTCCAAAACGTTTTCGTCGGATATTCTGACACTCAGTGACACCTTCTGAAGCCTCACACTTGTCTTCCTCATCGATGTCCCAGAACGTCTTCCTGATCTCTTCAGGTGTCTTCAAGTCGATGTACTTCTTGACAATAAAAGAGCACACGCTCTTGTAGAGTCGAGGAATCTGAAGAGCGTCGGCGGCGTTCACGAGTCTGAAGATCGTGTCTTTATCCAGAATCAGGAGCGGTTTGTGGATTTTATAGTATGAGGACCACTCCATGGGGCTCATGTCCTCCTCCTCAGGCTCGTCCTTGTACTCCTCGCAAAAATCCACGATTAGCTTGAGAATCTCGGGATCAGCAAGATCTTCGTGTATCTCAAAAGGCTCCGAGAGGTCCTGAGCTGCCATTTCACGGAATTCAAAGCCGGTCTGTAGAAAGATGCACATTTCCGTTGCCTTGGGAGTGATTTGAAGGATTTGACCGTCTGAGAGGAGGCTAAAGGGTTTGGCGTGGCAGTCGCTGTTGGGAAGGTTGGAGTTGTCATCCAGAGAGAGGTTGTCGAGAGAGAGTTCCATGTTAAATGAAATATCGATGCAGGTAATGCGTGCTAAAAAGCGTGCTAACGTTTTTCGGTGCTTTATATGCAAAAAAGTGATGTCCTAACAGCCAAAGTGGTGCTTTGCATTAGCATCACTTTAAGATTAAACGACGACAAGCACCTTTAAGCATTACTATAAGATGCGCAAACGATCTTGCGGAAATTGCGGAAATCAGTTTTCAATGTTTTACGTTCTCAAAATATATTTATTTGAGTTTAGACAAAAAAGTGTCGTAGAAAATCATAAATTTTTTAGTGGATATCTTAGGGATAATGTGCCATAAAATTACGAAGTAGTCGCAGTTAAGTTAGAGTCGTTAGAGTTAGGGTTGTTCGGTCCAAGTCAGAGTCGTCGTTAAACTTAAACCTCGTTAAGCGGCTCAAAGGCTCGCAAGTCCAACCGAAGTATCTCCACATTTTCTTATCTGTAGAGCCAACGACCGTTAGTTATTTCCCTGTTTTCCATCAAAAGTTTGTGCCTACTGGCAAATGCAGACACGCCTTTAAACATGGACATTATCCCTTTTCCATTGCAAGAATCGATCGTTTGCCGCAAGCGAAGCTGGAGCTCATTGTGAAAAATCTCAATTCCTATTTCAAGGTACGTAAGGCTTCCATTTTGCGTCTTCGCGAAAAGGTCTTCTGTAGGTCTTCTGATATTTTGCCGCTACTAGTCAGAACCGATTTGTTAGTCATATTTGGAAGGTTTAGCCCAGGAATTCATTGGAATACTGGCGGAACGTATGGAACTGGAAAACAGCTGTATCAGGTCATTTCCGCTTAGCTCTGATTTGGACTCCTTTAAATTTTCTTTGTTTGCAGTTTTCGGTCTGCATAAGTCATCCACAACCATGGATTGAACTGCGTGCTGACTCTGGTTGACCTGTGATAACAGAAAATCTTGGTTTTCTTCAAAGTTCAAAAGCTCTTGCCCTGCATTGAGAAGTCACCTGGATTTCCTGTAATTCGTTAATCTTAGAATTCCAGTCGGCCATGTTTTTACGCGATTTAAACTTAAACAATAACCTGTCAAAATTTGCAAAAATTTTGTAAGAACACTGGTAGTTTTTGCAACGAGTAAGGCCAGCTTTGTGCCAGTTCACCAATGGTTGGTCACAGTTGTTCTAGAGAGGTTGGCGGAGACATCTTGAATAAATTCGAAGGGGACGAACTGCATGTTGACTTTGGAAATGTACGTTAATTTGGTCAAGCTTTAAATAAATAGTTCAGCTGAACGCGATGCAATTGATTTAGTGGTAATGTGCGAATCTGCATTCTGGTCAAGACCATAAAACTCAATTTCTATTGTCGCGCGCCAGGCGAAACGCGTGTTTCGAGGCGAAAGCGATGCCGCCGTCGGATCGCTGTCTTTCGAGCGCTCATGAAGCCTGAAAACACGTTGATTTCTCGGCCGTGCTGGCGTGCTTCTGTGCACGTTTGAGCTTTGGGCGACACGCGTACGCGTTTTGCCTGGCGCGCGACAATAAATTAAAAAGCTTCTTTTTAGGAATGAATAGGGAAGTGTAAGGTATGACAAAATCAATAAAACAACCATAGGAAGTTTAATCCATGTCACGTCAGAACACGTAGCGAATCGAACACAGAAACTGGTAGCTTAAACTGGTTTCAAGTCAAAGTTAAAAGCGTTCGTTACAAGTCCAACTAAAATATCTCCACACTGTGGTGCAGTTTTGAAGCTTTCCGAAGCCAACGACTGAAGAAACGTTGCTTATTTTCCAGTTGTTCTCCAAAAGTCCGTTTTTCTTGGCTAAGCAAGACATGCGTTTGAACATGTGAATGATTCCTTTTCCATTGCAGGAATCGATTGCTTTTAACAAACGGAGCTGGAGCTTATCATCGAAAGTCTCAATTCCCATTTCCAGGTACCTAAGGCTTCCATTTTGCATCTTCTCGAAAATGTGCTTTTCTAGTTCTTCGGATATATTGCCTGTACCGGTCAGAACCAATTTTCTCGTCACCTTTGTGATAAGGCTTAGCCCAGGAATTCATCGGGATGCTGAGAGAGTCGATGGAACGAATAGAGCTGAAAAACAGCTGTAGCTGGTCGTCACGGCTTCGATCTGATTTTAGCTGCTTACAAAGACTATCCACAACCACAGATTGCACTTCATGTTGGCTCTGGCTGACAATCGACAACAGAAAATCTTGGTATTCTTCAAAGCTCAAAAGACCTGGCCAATCATCCATACATGTGCATTCGGAATTTACGTGGATTTCCTGTAATTCGTCGATCTTGGGTTTCCAGTCGGCCATGTTTTTACGCGATTTAAACTTGAAGAATAACTTTTCAGCGTTAATAAAAATTTTCAAAGTGCCCTTGTTGATCTTGCACCGAGTAAGGGCAGTTTTGTGCCAAGGAGATCCAAGTTTCCGCCATTGGTTAGTGACAGCCGATCTGGGAAGGCTGGCAGAGACGTCTTGGATAAAGCTTAGAGGAACGAATTGCATGCCGGGTTTTGGAAATATGGGTTAGGTGGGCTTGGAAAAGCCTTAAATAAAGTGGTCAGTCAAAAGTAATGCGACGATAGACATAGACGAAAAAGGGTCTTATTTGTCTAGCAACCATTTGACAAGCAACAATTAAATATCTAAGTCGTTCCTCGCACACCCACGGCACATAACTCCACTCAACTCCTGGCGGCATTTCTATCACTTTCCAAGTTTCCGTCTTCAGCAAATTACATTTCCTAATGTGTCTTTTCATAAACGAAACATCAATATAAATCACTCCTCTCCCGTTGTAGTTGTCGATAGCTCTCAACAGATTCCCGAAGAATTCTTTACGCTCATGGAAGATGTTTATTTCCAGCTGCATTAAATCTTCGTTTCTGACCTTTTCGAGTATCAGCTTTTCGACTATTTCTGGAATCAGGGTCATTCCAGTAAAACTCAGCTTTCTAGTCACTTTTGGAATAAGACGGTCGTTGGCTGTGAAGTAAGTAGTCGTGTTCAGAGAGTAGATAATTCGATAGGGTCGAGAATCACTCTCAACTGCTCCACGTTGTACAATCTGCATTTGTCGGGGGTTTCCAGGACCAAGGATTGAAGCTCATACTTGCATTTCTTGACTTTTTTCATAAAATCGGTCAGATCCGACTTAAATTTCTTGTGGGTCTTAGAGATATCCGGGTCGTAGCTGGGTTCCCTGATTCGAATTGATAAGATCTCATCAAATCGAGGCTTCCATTTCGTCATATCTTGGCAGGATTGGGCTTTGTAGAAGAGGCCATGACAATAAGAAGTTTATCCCCTGACTATAAGATGTCAGACGAGCCCACACCTGGAAGATTCACCCTTGAGTCGTTTCCAGAGCAACCATGAAGACCTTCGTCGTCCTCGTGGCTTTCTTCAGCGTCTCCAGCGCTTTCTTGTTTCCTCAGTCCGGAGGAGGATGCGGATGCCCGTAAGTTGAAGTCGAAATTAGGGTTGATGTTAAATGAAAACTGATTTCAGGCCTCCTCCACCTCCTCCCGCTTGCAACTGCGCTCCTCCGCCGCCTCCTTGCGGTGTTCCCAGCGGCTGCGGCGGCGGCTCCGGATACGCGCAGCCTCCTCCTCAGTACATCCCACCTCCTCCTCCCGCTTCTGGCTACGCTACTCCTCCCGTGATCCCCTCAGTCCCCACCGTCCCTATCCCGGCTCCTACCTACAACCAGGGACCTCCTCTTTCAGGTAAGCCTTATTCCCCCAGCTTTGAAAGCCTTGAAATCACCAATTTCAGCCTACAACCAGGGACCTCCTCCTCCGGCTTCTACCTATAACCAGGAACCTTCCCCAGGTAACCTCAAAAACACGAAAACCCTTCTAATTCCATAATTTAGCCGTGATCCCTTCAGTCCCCACTGTTCCTATCCCAGCTTCTACCTACAACCAGGGACCTCCTCCTCCAGGTGAACCCTACTCTTGTTGACTTTTTAAAATGTCTATTTCCAGCCTACAACCAGAGTCCCTCCTCCACCTTCCTCTGACGCCGCCATCGGCCAGCCTCTGCATCTGGCACCTCCTAGCCAGGGATACGCCGTTCCCTCTCAAGACTACAACCAGGTTCCTACCCAAGGAGGATATGTCACCGGAAAGTAAACTCGACTCTTAGAATCTCACTGAAATTACCTGTATAAAGACGCTGAATAAACGCTTACATTAAAACGAGGTCATTTCTTCAAATAAGGACGATTTGCAGCACATTTCTGCAACTAATACCCATCTAGTAAAACACCCTGTTTAAGATCTCCAAGCGCCACCCTATTTTCCACTCGACTTGCTAAAAACAAAACTCACACGAATCGCAAACATCTTTTTTCTGTTCCTTTTCCCCTCTTCTTGTCACATTTCCACTTCTTCGACCCTATTAATCAGTTCCATAGCCTCGCACACCTCTTCAACCGGCTCCACGAGGAAGGTCAGCTCCGACTCACTTACGAAAGCGTTACGCTGGAAAAAATGTTGCACCTGTTACAACTTTTCAGAGTGGCCGGATGTGCTTATAAAGGTGGAGAGTGAAGCTGTAGTTGAAGAGTCGAGATGAAGATCTTCGTTGTCGTCGCCGCCTTTTTGGGTCTCTCTGGTGCTCATTACCAGTCGAGTGGGTACTCCACTGGTTATGTCACTGCTCCTCAGACCTGTCAGTGCCCGTAAGTTTGGATGGATTAGGTAGAATTACTGTAGAGCATGTTTTAGGCCTCCTCCCCCTCCCCCTCAATGCCACTGTCCTGCTCCTCCTCCACCTCCACCTGTGTGCCAAGGACCTAACTGCAACGGCAACACTGCTTACGTCCGTCCCATCTACCGTCCCAGACCTGTCATTGTCCAGCCTGTCGTTGTCCAGCCTCCTCGTCCTGTCATTCTGTTCGTCCTGTGATCGTCCACCCTCCTAGCCTTCCCAACCCTTGTCCGAGTGGCAACTGCAACACTGGATTCATCCACACTCAGACCACTTACGTCCGTCCTCCTACCCCTGCTTTCCGTCTGAGGTTCGTCCTGGTGTGTCCGTCCTGAGCCTTGTCACCAAGGAAATGGCTGTGGATACCAAACTCAACCTACTCAACCTCAAATTCAGCCTTCTGTTGTCTATCAGCCTCAGCCGCAACCTCAGTCTGTGGTTCAGACTCAAACTGTCGTCGTTCAGCCACAGCCCGAGGTCCAGCCTCAACCTCAGCACTGAAATGCCCGAAATTCAGACTGAGCCTGAACAACCTCATATTCAGCCTGAGCAGCCTCAGCCTCAACCCCAACACCCAGAGCATTCTTGTGAAGGAGGAAACTGCGGATGCCAAAGCGGAAACTGCCACGGATACGTCCAGTCTGAAAACATTCAGATCGACCCTACCGTACCTCCCCAAACTGGATGCCAAGGATCTAACTGCGGTTGCCAGGGACCCAATTGTAACCAACCTCAGTCAGGCGGATACGTCACTGCTCCCCAATACCGTCGCCGTAACTTATAAAATGTTGCAAAGCCTTTGAAGATGTGTGTATCTCTCAATAAAAAAGGCTCATTCAGCTTCAAAAGCTTTAGTTCAACCATAATTACAGGCTTTTGGAAAAAAGGGTGTACCTCGTTCTCGGACTGAAAAACAACAAGTCCAGATTAAACCACAGACTAGGGGGAGGCTGCACGATGAAAGGCAGATACAAAGTCTTACTGCGAATTCGAGCCGAATTTGAACTGAAAGAAGTTGTAGCGTAAAGATGATCGTTCAGGCTTCTTCTGGTCTTCAGGCGAACTTCAAGCTTCTTCTGGTCTTGTTCCTTAACTCAAGCTCAAAAATCAATTTTAAGCTACTTAAACAATGTTTAAGTGTCTTTGTTTTCAAACGTCAATTAAAAAAATTTTATTGTCCAAAGAGACGCAATGAAGATTTGTACAAGGCAGTGCTTGACCGCAAAAACTGCTCATCGAAGCTTTTCACTTTCCGCCAAGAGCATATCCAGCCTGAGGAGGAGCGTCATAAGGACCAGGCTGAGGGATGTAAGGCTGAGGAGGCTGGACGTAGGGTTGAGGAGGAGGCACCGCAGCCACCGGCTCCGCCACAAGGAGGAGGCGGGGGAGGTCCACAGCTGCAGGGAGGAGGAGGTGGGGGAGGCCTGAAACAGATTAATTCTAAGCTAAGATTTACCAGATTTTGGTGACTTACGGGCATCCACATCCTCCGGACTGAGGAAAGAAGAACGCGGCAGAAACTCCGAGAAGAACGAAAAGGATAACAAAGAGCTTCATGATGGCTAAAGTTGAGGTGCACCGAGTGATCTGCTTTCTTGAGTGCAAGCTGCCGTTTTATATGGGTGAGTGCAGGCGGATCTGTGTCCTTCACAACTCGTCTTTGTGTTTATGCGAGTGTGACGCCGCGCGCGCGGCGTCGAGAGATAAGACGGTGCAGAAAAAAGTTGTTTTAGGAGAATTTGTGCGTGACGTTATGGAGCAAAACTACAAAAAGCGGTGATTTAGGGTGATTGAGAGGCGTGATTGCATAGGGCTGAACTGGCTGTAGCTATATGACCATAAGCACTTTCTGGTAATTCCTTATCTCACTTTGAGTCCAAAAAGGGTCAAAAACAAGATTAGCCGTAAACTGGAGGAACAGGAATAACTCGTTTACTTGGGTACGCAAGAACGAGTTTGGCAAATCGTTAAAAAATTATTTTTGCGCGGGGTGGACTTGGTGAACGTTTCAGAAAGCGATTTCAGCCATTTATCTTTCTTTTGGCGTGCATATAAGGAAACTGAGAGTTGAGAACAGCAGATCACTCGGTCCAAGTCAGTTATGAAGGTGTTCGTCGTTCTCTTCGCTCTCCTCGGAGTCTCTGCCGCTTTTTTCTTCCCTCAGGCTGGAGGTGGATGTGGATGCCCGTAAGAGAAGCTCAGACTTTAAATGGTCTTAAGGATAAGTTATTTCAGCTCCCCCACCACCTCCAGTGTGCAACTGTGAACCTCCTCCTTCATGTGGAGGCGGATGTGGCGGCGGATATCCTCCATTGCCTCCTCCTCAATCCTACGCCCAGCCTCCGCAGCCTTACGTTCCTCAGCCTTCTCCTTATGCCGGCCCTCCTTCGGCTGGATATGCTCTTGGCGGAAAGTAGAAAGCTTCGTTGGACATATTCCTTAAAACTGCCTCAATTCACACAATAAAATTTTTATAAGTGAGCTTCGAATTCAAAGGTGCCTTTATAACCAAAATTTCATTGCAAGCAATGCCCGCATCTTATCGAATAACGCCACATGCGGTATGGTTTGATGCGTTCGACCTTGCAGCCGGAAGAGTAAACAAGCGATAGGGAAGAACTTTGCTCTGCGGCTGTCACTGGACTACAAACTACCAGAAAATCTTAGAACACAGTCCAACTAAGCGCCACTCTTCATGAACTTTGTAGCATTTGCCACGGGATTGTCAGTCAACCGCTCGTCGCTGACGCGGCCACCCATTTTGCATCAAACCCTGGGTCTATATTTACACCTTCCTTTCAAACTGTCCTATCTTTTTATCGATTTTCTCGCTTACTTATTTGCTTTTCAGAGTGTTTTCCATGGGGAATGTTAGTTCCTATTTCTGGTCCGACGAATGGATTCCTGGAATAGTCGTTGAAACGTCTTTAGGAAGCGTCTTGGGCAAAACCATCACTCTTGATTATGGAAAAAGATTTCACGCGTTTCTGGGAATTCCCTATGGAGAGGCTCCGATTGGAAGCTCAGGCTTCAGGTGTTTCTTAATTGTTTTCAAGTGCTTAACTGTGTCTTTTAGAAGCCAAAACCTGTAAAGCCATGGAAGGGTCTCAAAGAGTGCACGAAATTCGGTCCTAGAGCCGTGCAGGCCGACTTTGTTTGGGACTATTTTATTGCTCCAGCTGGAAAATCCGAAGACTGCCTTATTCTGAACGTGTTTTTGCCGGAAAGAGATCCAGAAAAGAGCATGAAACTACCTGTTCTAATCTTCATCCATGGCGGAGGCTTTACTGTCCATTCTGCCGCTGACTATGGTGACAAGGGGATATGCAGGTTAGATCAAAAACCCAATTTTCCTCAATTTTATGCCTAGGAACCTATGTCGCCATGACGTCATCGTCGTAACAATCCAATACCGCCTTGGTCTTCTCGGTTTCTTGTCCACAGGTGACAAAAACTGTCCAGGGAACCTAGGTCTCTGGGACCAAACCCTGGCTGTTAAATGGGTAAAAGACAATATCGAGTCGTTCGGAGGAGATCCAAACAATCTCACGGTTTTTGGTCAAAGTGCAGGCGCTGTGGGAGCAGATCTCCTATCGATTTCTCCGCATTCAAGAGACCTGTTTCACAAGGTCATCGTGATGGGTGGCAATGGTGAGTGTGACTGGACTGTAGCGAAGCCTGGAAACGGGCTTAAGATTGCTGAGTCGATTGCGAAGAGGAATGGATGGGTTTGTGATAGAGGTAAGCGGATCTTCTAAAATCTCAAATGAGTTTAAACTGTTTTAGATGTTAACAGCTATGATCGAAATGAATCTCTCGTCTCCTTCTTACGCCTCATCCCAGCCCAGCTTCTCGAAGTCGGTCTTTGGGGCTGCTCAGCCCTGAACCACGAAGCGGGGACTGAAATTCCGACCTGTAATGGACGGTGACTTTTTGCCCAAGAGCTTAGAAGAGCTACGAAAAGAGGCGCCAAAGAAGATTTGCATTGTTGGAACTACTGAGTACGAGGCGCTCTTATTTGGTATCTTAAAAATCAATAATTTAGTTAAACGATTTTTTAGTTGCCATAGAAAGCGTCCCATGCCACTTGGTGTCCATTGACAAGACCCTGGAAAGAGTTCTATCGTCAGATGACCATGAAACAATAACCCAGGCTAGACAGCTTTATCTGGGTCATGTGGATCCAACTTGTAAGGACGCTGTGGGAAGGAGCTTTGTGACTGTAAGTAACCTTTGGCTCAAGTGCTAAAAGTAATTTTTAAGCTGTCCAGCGACTTGTTAATGAACAACGGAACGCAGGAGTACTGTAGAGAGATGACCGCAGCTGGACATGAGGTTTATCTCTACTCGTTTGACTACTACAGAGAACACACGGTTGGGTTCTTGAAATACCGAATGCCTTTTACAGGTAAGCCGGTTTATCACACAATTCTATTAGATTTTCCAGCTGCCACACACGGCTACGAACTCCGCTTCCTGTTCGGAAAAGGCTTCTTCTCAAAATTCAACCCTGATTCGGATGACAAACGAATGCTGGATATTATGACGTCTTACTGGATGTTTTGCAAAATATGGGTAATTTTCTGACTTCAAGCTTCTGAAAAGCTGTGTGTTTCAGTAACCCGAACGGCCTCACCGACCCAGGACAAATTTGGCAGAAGCTGACAACTGATGACACTTATCGCCATCTGAGCATCTCCATTCGTCCTCAGTTTAAGGATGACTATCACGGTCGCCGAGCCGAGTTTTGGAAGAATCTGTCCCCGGCTTAGAATGCTATTTTCAACTATGGTTTTTGGTCTAGTATAGTGCGTATACTCTAGTATAAGCACTATTTTATCTGGCCTAAGCAGCAATAAATGTATTTAAATCTTGTCTTGGAACAGCTAAAAGTTATGCCTGCTACCTATATGCCACGCATCTCTTTTCAGCCATTTAAGCCTTAATTTATTCAGAAACAAAAGTATACAAAAGCCATGAACACGGTCCCCTACGACTTCGTTTCCTCTGTCTCCCACCTTCTTCCAAGCGTCGACGTTAAGTACCAACAGATTCACGTCAGCTCTAACTGGTCCACCGTAGCTCGAAAGCTTCTAGTCCGCAACAAATTCCACCTCTACATTGACGTCAACGAACATGGACTGTCCTACATGGCAACCACAACGAAAGCATTCCTTATCACATCTTCTCTTGGAAACCAGCTTTCGACGAATTGGTATCCGTGACCATTTCCAACTCTCGGGTTCACGGAAGGTTTTACAAGCGTTTAAGTCGTTTAAGTCCTTGCAGCCAATTCCAAATTACCATGATTCTAAGATCTACAAGAACGCCAATTTCGCACGTGGAATTTCAGCTCTACGAAGTGAGCAACAAAAGCAAAATAGCTTTAGAGAGTATTTTAAGCGCTCTCCCAAATTTTGACGTTCTCAAGGCAAAGAACAACGTTTTCTACATCCAAGACCTTTTTGAAAAAGCAGCCAAAATCAAAATTGAAGAATTCATAATTAAGAAATCACTGCAAAACCTAATTTTGAAGAGATTGGAGAACCCGAAACCTGTCAATTTCATGCTTTACCAGGCCTCGGAGAACGGCAATGTTTACCAAGACCTTTTGAAGACGTTTTATACTGCCGATCATTCAAATTCTACGTTTTGGATTGCTGTAGAAGACAAAATGTCAAGATTCGTGGAAAATCGGAAATTCGCTGGTATCGACTTTTTTAAGACCAACCCATTTCGTAAGGGCTATTGCATATGGCTGGAAAGCGGGTTTTAATGTTTCAGAGAATCGCTTTGACAAACAAAAGATTTTAGTACATATGAATAGAGAGAAATGGTTAAATACAGACATGAATTCAATAGGAATTCAACATAGTCGCAAGCTCCACATCAGGTTTCCAATTCTCGCTAATCCAGTCCAGATCTTTGTCCCGTTCTTCCTCACATTGAGACTCTAATATGAACTGCACAATAAATCTCCCATAAAGCTGGGCTCAAACATATTGAATCCACGCTTTAAGATCCAGTTCGTCTGAAGTTGTCAGTTTTATAAATGCATTTGAAAGTCACCTGCAAAGACGATTTTGCTGGATTCTGAGAAACAGAGTTACGGCTCAAGAGATATTCCTTCACGAAGTAAGATACTGGTGCAGATTTTGGGCTTCCAGAAACGGTTTGGCTTGGGATGACAGTCGGAATGCTTGTGCGAGAGGAGAAGGGCAGTGAATTGGTCAACGCCTAAAGTGGATTGAATATTCACTTTTTTAGACATGCATCTGTGATCATACCCTTGAAGGTACTTTCGTTCTGTTTAGATCTATATGATTCCACTTGGCCACTAAAGGTTTCCACGATCTATCTGGGAGAAGAGACACAACGACGCTGAATTCTCGTCACGTTAAATATTCTCGGACAAGGTATTTGGAAATACGCACGGTCGTGTGCTCAAATATGGACAGCAACTCAACGATTGAGTTCTCTCCTATTCTCCAGCTTGAGCGTTCCAACACCTCCGGCCTTTCTTGAGGGTTTGACTGAAAATTCTGAATCTTAGTCATAACATTGTCCAAACTTCAAATTCCCTTCGTGTGCTCTAGCCGAGTGGTCGGCCCGTCCTCTTCCTTTTTCTTCTCTTTGTGCTCTAACAATGACAGTTTCCCCGTTCTAATCGTCCGCTGAACCTAAACCTCACGAAATCCTTATTTTTATGGCGACAACTCAATCCTGATTATTCGTCATCTTTCCACATCTGCTTCTTTGAGCTCCTTGACTCGAGCCGAAGACTATTACCAATCCGTCCTAAGACTCCTGGAACCACTTGAAGTCGAAGTGCGGCCTTCTGATATCTATTGCTCCCATCCTTTAAATCTCCGTCTGCCGACTCAAGAAGTTCGATTTCCAAGGCGTCTACGCTTCAAAACGAGAAATCGATTGTTCTCCCTACGGCCACAAGCGCAGATCTCGCCGCAGATAACCACATGGTCAACGCCGCAACGCCTTCCTTGCCCGATGATTCACCATCGAAGAATGTGTCTTTTTTTGATGTGCGTTAAGAGAACAGGTTCCGAGTGAGCTGAGCACATAAATCCGACCAAGAAGACTGACAAAGCATGAAAAGTGGTTTTCACTCGAATTGTTGTTTAAGGGGACCACAAGCTGTTACTGAACGAATTAATAAAAGCAGCTGCCTCAACCTTTTACGTGTGTTGACACTCGCCTAGAAGCGTTATGCTTTGAGTGGTCAAATTTCGCTTTGTTTTGTTTTACACGACACCAAAACATCACTTACCCAAACCTGTTACTACTTAAGGCTTACGCAGATGCAAAACAGCAGTTTTTGTAGCCTAAACATTTTGCTCTTTGAGGTGTTTTCAAGAACAGTTAACAGTTTCAAAGTCTGTTGAACTACATGCAATCCTTTTATTTAACATGGGCAACATCGAATTCCATGTCGGGCTTCCAATTCTCGTGAATCCGCGTCAAATCCGCGTTCTGTTCTTCTTGACTCGATGACTCCAAGACCATTTTCGAAATTCTATCATAGATGAACTTGGCCTCTGGAACACAGTCGCGATAGAAATTCTTGCGTTTTCCGCAATTTCAGCGACGCGCTCCTTGTGACATAACCGATCAACGTCGTCCAAGTGAGCGCCTGAATTAACGACTACGGTAACCTTTGTTTTTTTTAAAGATAGATATCGCTTGGCGATCAAGTTCGCTCAAATAGTTATTCCGAGAAAAGGGATTTGATAACGTTGGATTTGGCCCGAGTGAGTGAACAGTTTGCACGCCATAATGGTGCTCAATTTGGGATCAACGTATACACAAAACCAGTTTTTGTGTTCTGTTTCAGTGAGCTGTTGAAAACTGAACTGCGAATGCGTTAAGGGTGTGGCTTTGGCTACTTAAAACATCGAAAGCTGTCAGTCGTAATATCAAAAAACAAAAATGACAGAAATTTATGATCGAATGCCGAGATAAGCAGACTTGTTTTAGTCGATGACATAAGAAGACCCGGTCAATCAGAGCGCTAGAAAATGTCTGGAGGAACAGATTTTGTAATTCGTTTTTTCCTTATGCCTTAAAGCCAGACACTGACGTAATCAGTCCGTGCTTCCTAACATCAATCAAATCGTGTTTTTTGCTGTTTTTTCTTACATTGGGTGTTTTGTTCGTCTATAAAACGGAATCACAGCCAGAATCTCAACAAAAAACACAATGAGCGTCGTGCCTCCTTGTCCTAAAGTCTTACCACCTTTCCAAAGCTTTAAACGCCCAGAAGCTGACTTCATTCCCTCTAAGAGCTTATTGACCCAAACAGAACGAAAATTTCTGGCCCAACTTGGTGAATCTAAGAGAGTCATGCTGTGCTAGCACGAGCCAAAAACGTATTTTTCGAAGATTTTCAAGGTCTTCAAGATGGTAAACCTGAAGATGTAGCTCTTGTCGCTTTGGTCCCAAAGACCAGTACAAGAAACGTTGAAACGGAGAAGGTCTTTGACTGGATTATTCATTTTGATGTAAGTCGGCTTTTTATCGTTTGATATTTAGATTTTTTAGAATACAAGCAGCGAATTCCGAGAACTCAAGAGCACGGAACATGCCCTTTACCCAGAGTTGCGTAAAATTGTGGACGAACTAGTGGAAATAGTCCCTAAATCAAAAATCCAGCTGATCCACACGGACGAGAGGTCGCTTACAGAAGTGAGCCAGATCAGGAAACGTCATGGGCTAATTGGTATCTTAGCATTCATTTTGAGAAGAAAGTCACAATATCTATTTTCAGGGGCTTATCCGGAGGATATCGATTCGATTTGCTGCAAAGATCGTCTTGCTTTGATAGCCGAGAAATCAAAAATTCCTGTCGCAAAAACGGTTTTTCTCGAGTTTTCGCGTCCGTTTGACTGCCTTGCTGTCAAAAAACAAATCCAATCGGAGATTGACACGTTTCCCATGTTTGCAAAGCCCAACCGAATGTCTGGATGTGCTGGAGTTTCCAAGATTAGCAACGTAGAAGAACTCGAAGATTGGTTGTTCGAAAGATCCATTGACTCCGTTCCTGTGGTGAGAGCTTTTTCTGTGCCGATCTAAAGGACTATTTTCAGGATCACGTAATTCAAAAATTCATTACAGGAGAAGAATTTGGAATCACCCTCGTACTACTTCGAAACGGAACTTGGAAACCATTAAACGTTCATTTTCTTGCTGGAACCACATATTACGAAGCTGTTCTTAAAGGTGGAATCTAAAAAATTTTTAGCTTGAATTTTCGTTTAGGCAAGCCCCTGTTTTTGGCTTCCATGACACTAGAAGAAGCCGCAAAGAAACAGTTTCCGAACATCGATAAATTTGCCAAACAAGTCGTCGAAGCGTTCAAGCCTGTTCACCCTCAAATTTTCTTCATTCAAGGGTTTCAGGTAGGATTTTGAGATGATTTTATTTCCAGAACGTGAATTTTATACAGTTGAGTCCACAGTCTGACCACTACGTTCTTAACGAACTCGCCTATCGGCCATGCGGAGATCGCACACGCTGTTTTATATCCAACTTGCGGAATTAATCAATTCACAGCTTTGGCCCTCGCACACGTTGACCCCAACTATCATCCTCGTCCTGATCCTGACTGGAAATTTCAAATAGCGACTCTCTTTCATGTTCCAAAAAGGGATTCTTCGATCTCAGAACGACGACATTTTGAGAAACAATGTGAAGAGCAGAATCGTAGTAGGAAGGAACCTCTCGAATGATCGGTTATTCTTGTTGTTTAGATGGAATGGTTCAAGAATCCAGGTGATCAGATGCATGAGCCTTTGCAGATTTCCGATACTCTGGTGAGGTTTATGATGTACTCGTCAACGGAAGATGAGAGAGATGCAGATTTGGATTGGATCCGAGAAAATTGGATGCCCGATGTGGTTGAAAAGTGCAGATAAGATTTACAACTATTTGACAATTCAATGTTGAACTCAAATAAATGGATGTGAAAGCGATTATAGGATCAACTCGAAACTGTAGATTAGAGCAACCGCTGTTTTTGGACCAAAAAACGGTTAAAAAACGAGAAAAATAGCGTCTGCATTTTACTTCCAACTCAGCACCTAACCAACCAATTCGTGCGAATAACTGACCTTACAATTCGTGTAAATAAAGTCTTGTGTGCCATTCTCCGCGGCTGTAACATTCCGACGTGTTTCCTCCTTTATACAGTATTCGAGTTTTGTGTGACAATCCAATCAAAAACAAGGTACGACTTTTGTTTAAAACACACTAATCAAAATCGTGTTTTCGTGCTGAACCTGGAAGTATCGCTTAATTACGAACAAACAGTTAGTTGTTTAGCAGCTGATATCTATTTCCATGTCCGGCCTCCATTCTTAAAAATTCACCTCAAATCTTCCGGTCTTCTTCTTCCCTGCTCGACAACTCCAAGACCATTTCTACAATTCTATCGTATAAGAACTTGGCCTCTGGAACTTTTTCTCCTGGTTTCTCGTCATTGCGGGAACGGATTCTGGCTGACAAGTGTTCCCTTAACGAAAGGGGAATAGATGTTTGTGCAGATCTTCAGTTTCTACACAGGGTTTGGTATCGGACTGTAGTTAGGATCCATGTGGGCGAGTACCAGAGCTGCGTATTACTCGATGCCTGAAGCACAATCTGATTACTGACTGAGTGCAGCGTACGTAATCAACCAAAGCTGCAGTACATGGTATAACTTGTAATGTCACCTTCGGATGGTCTGTAGCCAATTTCGTTAAGGGAGAATAGACTGGGATTGTCGAAGGACGAAAATAGCACAAATTGTGAGATATGAAAGCATGAGTTACCTGGAACGCTTGGTAAGAAGAAAAGCAAAGAAGAAAGGGACGCAGATTTGGAGTAGATAAGAGAGAATTGGAATCCCGATGTTGCTAAGAATCTGGTTTAAAGTGTAGGAATGAAAAGGTGTGTGGCCTCGTGTGTATAATCTGTCAACAGCAGCACGATCTTTGGAAAAACACCAGACAAGACTGATTGATGAGTTTTGAGAAGGAACTGTTGCTGCATTCCAGCCTGTTTTTGTATGTGCTGACCAGATCAGTGTTTAGCTATGATCTTTCGTCGCTTTCTTCTTCATTCCTTTTTCATGGTTGTGCAAGAGCTTCTTTTTAAGTCTTCTACATCTATTTCCAGTTGCTTATTGGGAGAAACTATAAATTTGTTTACTGTTTATCCAATTCCATGTCGGGCTTCCGATTCTCGTAAATCCACGTCAAATATCTTTCTTGCTCCTCCTCGCTCGATGACTCCAGGACCATTTTCACAATTCTATCATAGAAAAACTTGTGGCACTTTTTCTCCAGGCTTCACATACCGCTGACATTCCTAAAAAATCATGTTCTACTATTTTTCCCGCTATTTGTCACCTTTCATTCTCCGTTGAATTGTGGCCATTCAGGGTCGGAAGGATCTTCTCAGTTTTAACATTCAGACGTCTAGAACTTGACTTCATTTCACTGCCTTTTGACCAGTGGCTCGTACAAGGGAGCGGTCGTGCTAATGCAAAGAGCAGCTAAAGCCAAGAACAGAACAACACTTGAATAAATTTAATGCACACAATTAAGCTTTAGCAATAGCTCTCTCCAGCATGAACCTCTTCTGAACTCGACATCGTCGAGTCTACTTCGTTGCTCGAGAGGGTCGTCATGGCGTCGTCGGAGACGTCGCTGAAATACTCCTCCTGCGAGTGGAACATTCGCTCCATGGGTTCGTCGGCCGGGCGCGTAGGGAGCTCCTTCAGCTGCGGACGCTCTTCCATCGCCTCCAAGAACGCCTCGTGGCAGCGGCCGCCCTTCTCCCAGTCGTAGGCGTCCGACGCGTAGATCTGCTTCTGCCGACAGATCTGAAAACGAGAAATCAATGGGCATTTGAAGAAAGCTTTGATTACCTGGACGAGAGTCTCGAAGAGCATGTCATAGTCGGGGCGGTCGGAAAAGTCGAGCTGGTCGATGTGGTCGAAGATTTTGTAGAGGAGGCGAGGACAGCGGTCGAGGAGCGAGTTCATGTTCTTCCGCTTCTCTTCGATGAGCGCCTTGCTGCCGCCGTCGCAGTCTTTCCAGGGAAGGCGGCCTTCCAGGAATTCGACGAACATGAAGAGCCACGACCAGAGATCGTCCCGGCGGCCTTGGTCCACGCGCCGTGCGCAGTTCACCGAGCAGTAGCGGTCGGTACCCAGGAAGGGCGCCCGGCGACGAGGCTCGCGGTGGCCCATCCACCCGTTTTCGTCCTTTTTGAGCTGAAAATAGCCGCATTCATGGCATGAATTCAAAGAATCAAACATGCATATGGCCGTGCGAATCCGAAATCCAAAAGGACGATCTTGCGGATGTCGTCGGGATACGTTCCGAGAGCGAAGTTCCCAGCTTTTATATCCCTGAAAAATGGATTTTAGTCGAATTCGCTAAATCGAGTGCTTACCTATGCAAATAGCCGATAAAGTGAAGCTCCCGGATGGCCAGGAGACACTGAATGGCGACCCGAACGGCGGTGGAAGTGGAGAATCGCTGATTCTTGCAGAGGCGTCGGGTGAAAGAGAGCGAGCGGCCGACGAGGGACATGATGAGGACGTTGACAGACTGCGAGAGGCGGCCGCCCATGTAGAGGCGACACACGTGGTGGGAGAGCTGCATACGGCGGAGAACGGTGACCTCGGAGGGAAGCGTCTGGTAGCGCCTCCGGGCGTCGATCCCTTCGCACTTCATCGCGGCGCGGATCGTCCGCGTGCGGAATTGGCCGTCGGCGAGGGCCTCGGAGAATTCGGTGGAGACTTGGTAGACGACACCGCAGCCGCCGCTCCCGATTTCGCCTTCGTTCAGACGCGTTAGGAGAGCTTCGCAGGACTTCGGGACTCACCTTCCATCGGCCGCAGATCAGATCGCCGGTGTAGAAGCGCGGTTTCAGCGACTCTTCGTCGGTGGTCGACGACGAGGAGGAGGTAGAAGCGGACGCGTCTTCGGTCGACTCGACGGATGGCGCGTCGACGTCTTCGGCTTGTTCGACGACTTTCGGAGAAGCCGACATCTCCGCGCGAATTCACAGGTGGAAATGACCGCAAAGAACAGATGGAAAGCTTTTAAGGCCAGCTTCAACAGAAGTTGTCTGGCAGACGTGAAAGGACATCTGAAGAGACATCCACGTGGTCGGTCAGCGTTTCCAAAAAGATGGGTGTCTCGTTTCGCTTCAGACCTCATTTCGGGCGTTTCGCTGTCTGTTGACCGGCCAGTTTCTGACCCCGAAACCCTGCAAAACGCACAAATTCCTGAACAATTACATAAATTTAATTCTTAAGCGCAAAATACTTAACAAACTGCACAGTTCCCCCGAAAAAGCCCGGGGAAACAATTAATCCAAGCGCCGCAACAGAGTGGACGACATATGTGACGTATCGCAGGGCTTCCAATGCTAGGAGTGATGGGTACAGCTGAAAATGACACTTTAGAAATTCCGGACGACGTTTAAACTGACCTCCACAACTGTATCCAGGACGATCGCGGCGACGAGAAGTCCTCCAAGGCGGCCAAAGCGCGTGAATGGCGCGTTCCACTTGAAGAAAAGGTCGTCCGAGTTCAGACTAGCGATTTCCTGTATATAATGTTTGTCAGAGGCTGAACTTCGAGGAACTCACTTACCACAAAATGCAGGTGGTAGTAGTTCTTTTGCACATCGAAGCACCTCACCAGGGTTACGGCGGCTAGTGACACGAGCAGGCCGATTCGAGTACAGTCCGCGCGGCCGAAGATGAAACTTGCGTAGGCGACGCAGAAGACAAGCGTCCACACGGACGTGAAGCGCAGTGACGTCCCTAAAACCACAAAAATCAGCTCAAAAAAGTGAAAATGAACTCACGGATTGGTGAGAAATCACGGTAGAATGGCTCGGCGAGGATGAGCGTCGTGGCGAGGAGGACGAAGACGTCGTTGGGGCAAACGGAGTTAAGGACCTCTTGGACCGACCAGAGCCAGAGCTGCCAGAGGACGAGGTGGTCGAAGTCGGGGAGCGTGCGGAGATATGCGAAATAGTTGGCGCTGATTATAAGGAAGACGGACAGCGCGCAGGCCGGGTGGAGCATCACGGCGACCGACCGCTCGAGGGAAGCACAAATGGGCGAAATGAGCGAGCAAGAGGTGTCTGCAGACGTATTTATTTTTTTTCAGGCAAAACAGTATTTTCTTTAAATCAGCATTGTTCGGCAGATTCATATTTTGCAACAGACTCGGCGCTACGCGCCTCGTTTGGACGATTTCTCGGCTAAAGACGACCTTAGCGTTTCGAATTCCACCAAAAGCGCGCTTGAAGCCTCAAAATTTTCACCGTTGCTCTTCCCCCGCCGCTCTACACGGCGCGCGAAACCATGAAAACCAAGGCGACAGCGAAAAGCGCTGCCGCTACCGTAACCCGCGCTCGCTCAATCAGGCAACTCGCGTTTGGAAATTTTGTGGTGAACGAAGGCGGTGGCCGTTTTGTTGGACAAATTGTTACATTTTTTGGACCAACCATAGCATAGCGTTCGCACGTTCGGTCACGAAGTTTGTTGGACCATTTCTGTCGTTTGTGGAACAAATGCTACACCTGAAACATTTTACACCTGTTACATCGATTTTGCCTGAAAAAGGGCTTCACAGGTCTGGGAATGGTGCCTCTATCACTTGCTGACAACAGAATCACTACTCTTTTCCACATCTTTATTTCCAACAGCTACGGGGCAAGTATTATGGTCATCAAGAGATCCTCCATGCAAAAAACCTACCAAAGCATTCCAAAAGCAGCGCCAGGCCTCATTTTAGACCTAAAACGGCTTCATTTTTCTTAGCATCATTCAAAATTCTTCAACTCTTCAAGAATCAAGCCGATTCCTGATATCTTGAGCTTATTCGATGAAGATTCCGATTTGCAAATGTGAACAATTGAAAAAAATTGCAGCCGTATTTGGCGAGAAAAACCCTAACCCTGATTCGATACCTAATCAGCGTCACACGACGAACTTTCACTGCATCTCACAGATTCAGGCACTCATGGGCGCATTCGGTGCGGAATAAGATGTCCATCATGCCGAGTCCAGACTCCATAAGAAACACGCCGGCATAACCGAGAAATCAGTGTTTATTCGGGCTTCACGGAGCCCGAAATTTCGCGACCGAACGTGTTAGTTTCCCTGTATCAATCGTTCAACAAACTTCGTTTACGAACTCTATAGTTGGTCAAATAAAATGGACGAACGAACACGTCTGGATCGTTCCCCTTTATTATTTAAGCGCTGGCCACGAATGATGTGTCGTGCCGCAGCGATACGTGGTAGGGGGATGTCACGAATGATGCGTTGTGAGGCTGCGTTCTGCGGCGTCGCCTGTGGGCAGCTTCCCATCGTCGCTCCCCAGGCGCTATATTCAGACGCGTCTGTCTGTACCAGACGCCGCTGCTTCCACATCATCGTTCGTTCCAGACAAAAGCCGCCGCAACTTTCCAGATACATCGACTTGTCACTCGGACCCGGACGCGAGCTTGAGAGTGGTTGCTCTTCGTTGTTCAGTCCTGTATTTAATAAACATTGTGTTAATTCCCAGTGTCCTCGCATCCCAGGTTCCGCCGCTCCCAGGCATGTTCAAGCTGCTTTATCGTGGTCAGAGCACTCGTTCTCATTTTCGTTCAACCGACCGGAAGATTTGAGAAAGCGTTGGGAACGTGCAAGCAGTCGTAACGATCCTATAGCACCGTTACTGGTCAACCGATCTAGCCGAGTCCAGCCACAATCGAACGAAGATTTGAGACCGAAGCGCCGCACTGCAGGCCATTAAGTTTAACGAAAACGTAGCGGACAGATTGGCCGTAATTGTGCATACATACACTCGCAACGATCCTAGCACCGTCACAGGTCAAGCGATGTACCCGAGTCAAGCCACATAACCGATCACCTGACGTTCGACATGTTCACCAACGGCAACGCAGAAATGCCTCTCCCGACGCTACAACAAGTGATGCAGCAGTGCGGGACAATATCTCCAAAATCCGCATTTTGAAGCTCTAATCTACGGACAAAATTCAGCCTATTTTGGCCACCAATGGGCTCCTAAAAGTTTGCACAATTCGCCATAAAATGCAATAAATCACGGCTGCCAATTTATGCCGGTGAATGGACAAATGCCGCCCCAACATCCTGGAATTTATATGCAATCTTCGACGCAGACAGCGCAGCAAGTGGCTCCATCTGTTCCGCTTTCAGTTCAGCCCATTTATCGTCTCCCCGTCGCAGAGCAGAAATTCCACAACTGCCAAACTTCACTCCGACAACGACGTATCCAGGAGCCCGAATTGCTGGTCACCAACCCCAATTTCCTTCGTTCTGGTCGCAGTCTCAGAAGCCTCCTATACAGCACATGGCTCCCACAAACTCGAGCGGTATAAATCAAATCATGAGTCAACTATCGGCCGTCATCCAGCTGCAAGCTGCTCACGCCCGTCGCGACGAACTCAGAGCACTTCCCAGGCTCGAAGGTTTCGAAGGTGTTGCACAAGTCAAAGAATTCTTCGATTCGTTTGAGGATGCCACACTTGGATGTACCTCACAAGAAAGAACAAAACTTGCGAAAGCCAAAAAAGCCAAAATCGTGCATTTTTGGGTTTGAAAATCGCTTTATTTCCAGGCTGCCGCTCAGAACAAGCTGAACGAGAAGAATAACACATTTCGGTTCCGGACGGCTTCAAGCGGCGGACCGACCGACTTCGGTCTTCTCTCCTGACTAGAAATGTTACCCACCCGAAACTTTCGAGTGCCCGAACCCGAAACCCGAAAACTCGAAATTTCTGAGAAGCTAGTGCTTTACTCTTCAATTGCATCACACACGAGTTGCCTAAAGTTCAAAGTATTCCAAGTGCTTTCCAAAAGCCAGTTTCAAGCACTTGGAATACTTTGAACTCTAGACACGCTTGGAGCTATCCCCAATAAACGCCCTTCTTTGTTCATTTTAAATTAAAATTTACCAAAATTCATAAAAGTTTATTGGGGATATTCTCAGCCCCAAAAACTGGCTTGAAACAATAAAGATGTAAAGTGTATTTTAACTTAAGCTAGATTCATGATTTACAAATTGTTCTGCAGCTTTTAGGCTGCAAAACCAGTCTTCTGCACAGTGGAACTGTGACTCAACGCGTCGATAACTTTCTAAATCACTCAGCGGCAAAGTGAAAACAGATATTTTGCAGTTTTCGTTCTCAGGTTAGTCAGAACGCTGATTACTCATCAATCGTCTGAATGGCTTGGGAGTGGGTCCGAAGTCCAGGACAGAGTTTTGCACTGCTGAATTAATAGGCTGCAAGAACGTTTAAAGCATAAAAACGGTTACTAATGAATAATCGGTTCTCAAAGGCTGACCTCGATTTTGGTTGTGGCCTGGAGTTCGAGCTTGGAGGAGCTGCCGAGGCCCTGTTGGATGAAAAGTGTTGGGATTGTTGCCTATCTGCTTCAATACCGCCTAAGTTTCAAAATTATAGCAGGAATTTGAAAATCCAAACCTTCTGCTCAGTTGAACTGTGACTCATAACGTCCATGAGTTGCAGAATTTAGTCAGCGCTGATTTTGAATCACCTCTGTGCATCCGTACTCAGGATACTCAGAACGATCACTCATTACTGGACGCTGTCGCGACAGGCTAACACGCCCGAAGAGGGAATGACGCGGCGGTGGGCGGCCCGAAACCTTCAGAGTTCACCTTGAAAGGAACGGATCCGCGCATCTCCTCATTGTGCTTCCCGTCGGCTCTCCTCTTCTCTCCGGTCTCCAGGCTCTTCCAACCCGCGGCGTGGCAGCGACTTCGGACCGATCCGCTTCTGGTGGTCTTCTCGTTGGTCTTCAGCTCGACGGCGACTCTGGACAATGGCTCTTCAGTCGCAGTTCCCCTCTCCCCACCGGCCTTCGATTCTACGGTGTGGCACCTGGAATCCGACCATCGGCTAAGCGCTGGATTTGGTTTTCACCACCGCATCGTGTTTTTTAGTGTTGCCTAGTATTGCCTTATTGTCCTCGCAGTATGCTAATCTCTGAATTCCCTTGACTTCTGGCTGCGCTTTGGATACCACTGAATTAAGGTGTAGCGCCAAATGACTCAATAATCAACTTTTATCTTAAAACTGCGCTAAACGTTTTGAGAAGCGCAACGCGCTCTGGGCCCAAAAAGTCCCACATGCGCATCTAAACCTCCATACCTTCCTCGCGTATTTTACTGAACGCAGTGCTAGTTTATTCCGCTTATATTTACGGCGTGGCGGGAACGATTTCAACTCTGCAACCAGACAATGCAACCAGCAACCAACTCGATGTTGTACACGTTCCAGAATGGGGCGCTTTTGGTGGCTTCTCTTTCTCCTGTCACTCGCCGTTTCGGCTGACGGCTCGGTACAAGGCTTTTACCTTCAAGGAAAAATCACCTGTAACAACGAACTATACAGGGGCCCTCTTGCCATCGAGGTGTGGGAATACGGTGTGTTCTCTTTCCAAATACTTTTTCTATGCTTTGTTTTTAGATAGTTTTGATCCTGACGACGATCTATCAGCGGCACACATCCGATATTCTTCTTCCAAGGAACAGATGACGAGTACTACTCTATCAGCCCGTATCTCATGATCTACCACGAATGTAAAGTTGTGGGCTACCCCACTCCTGATATGGATAATAACGTATGCGTCGGATCCCAGATGGAACCCCCTAAGCTTGGTGGTACATATTCAGGCTGGTACAAAAAATATTGGGATATCGAGCTGTCGGTCGCTAACAGCGACTTCAAAAAAATAGACGTTTCTACAGCCAACTGCGACAAAATTTGGTATTATTTTCGTCAGAAGGGAATTGGAATTGATAAGGCAATTGAGATATGATGTGATCTAATTGTGTGATAACCATTTACGCTTAACCACCTTGTAACCGATAAAGTTAAGAATTGCACCGTTCAGAACAAACACAGGCTTTTACAGTCAAATGGAGTTTAGCTCAGATAGCTATTAAAACGGCGTCAGCAGCTCGCTCTCGTCGCTCTTGAAGCAACGGTCACGCGGGGTTTCACTGACGGCGGTGACACCACACGAGCAATGGTTACAAACACTTTATAATCTAACGCAAACAACAACAACAAACAACAAATCACACAGCCACAATCAACAACATCAATAGGCCTCGGCTTCAACCGTCTTCCGCGGCGACGATCCTCCGGGGTCTCGTCGCGATGTGCGCGCTTTGAACCGCTACCGGTACTCTTCGCCCGTTCGGTTTGGCGCCCATTGTCTCACCGCTTGGCGGTTGTCTCTCGACCAACGTTGTCTGTCTCGCGCGCCGATAGCTATGTATCGGCCAAAGACCTGAGTTTTGAACTTATGAGCTGCTAAAAATGGCAAAAGGGTGTAGAAACGTTCAGAACAATGCGCAAGCGAGAAGCTAAAGAGAAGCTTAGGAGGTCTTAGGCACAACCGTTTCGCCGTTTCGCACAAAAAAGACTCCAAAATGACCGCAACGAGCGATCAGTTATTCAGAACAAAACGAGATGAGACTCGAGACACCCAAAAGCAGCTGCCGCCTCGATCCAGGTTCATTTGCGTCAGGAGAGAAGACCGAAGTCGGTCGGTCCGCCGCTTGAAGCCGTCCGGAACCGAAATGCTTCAACTAGCGTCCCTGTTAAACGCGATCCTGAGCGCTTTTGTTGTTGTGATCGCGCTCGTGCAGTGCGGAGGCAAGAAGAAGGACGTGAGTTGTGCATTTTTGGGTTTGAAAATTGTTTTAATTTCAGACTGGCGCTCAGAACAAGCTGAACGAGAAGAACAACGCCGATAAGAGAGACAAGAGCGGCGCGAAGCCCGTTTCCGCGCAATCTGCGGCGTTAGCGCCGCCTTCCGGAGCTCCAGGCGCAGCGAAATCCGACCAAGGCGCGAAGTCGAAACCGCCCGAGAACCCGGAAGCGAGGCCGAAGGAGGAGAAGCCACAGAACACGAAGGATAACTCGAAGAAGGAACCGGAGAAGCCGGCGTCGAAGAAGTCGGTGAAGGTGAAGCCCGGCGAAGGCGAGGAGAAGCCGAAGCCTGACGACCAGCCCTCGTCCGAGAAGAAGGCCGACAACGAGCACTCGAAGGAGAAGCCCATGACGAAGCTTACAGTACGTCCACGAATTCCATGATTTCCTCATTAATTTCGCCATTGTAGGAAGATAACCACGAAGAAAAGGACGAGAAAAAGACGGCCGAGAAGCTGGCCGATGAGAAGAAGAAAGAAACCGAGGAAGGTAACAGCAAGAAGAAGGACATCAAGCCCAAACAGCAGAAACGAACTGCCAAGGAGGTGAGCCGGAAATTCGCCAATTTTGACCCTGGAAATTCGCATTTCAGGAGCGCATTGCCAAGGGCGAAGAAGTACGAAAGAAGGGCGATTATCCGACAATGGACGACGTCCTGCGATTGGAACAGCGAGGACGAGAAGGAGAATCAGGCGAAGAACGGAGGCGAGAAGAAGGAGAAGAGCGACAAGGAGGGCGGAATCGAGAAGACCAACACCAAGTCCGAGATGCCATAGGAACCTATTTGTAGACGTCATAAGTGTTTTTCAGATTATAAACGACTGAAAACAGGAAATGGTTCTGGCTAAATCCAAGCCATAGTGATAAGGAAAGGCGTCAAATCCTGTCTTTGTCCCAACCCGCGCAATTTTTAAATTTGGCTTACAATGTTGTTATTCACCAGCCTTCGTTGTCAATGACATACTAGTGGTATCAACCGAAGCCAGTGATTCCGTTCACAGCAAAAATATCCTTGATATTTTTGAAGTAGCTCTCAGAGGCATCCACTTTCACATAAACGCTTGTGTCATACATAGGCCTTGACCACAAAAGGCGCTCCATTTTGAAAAGTCGACGACATCAACACCATTTGCAAGTCCTGAAAAATTTCACGTCATGCAGCGTGAAGCCTGGACAGAAAAATGTCAGTTGAAACAGTCATCCCATCAGTGGAACAAGCTAGCGCGCTTTGCTGGATGAAAGACGCTAGGAACTTGGAGAAGCGGTGAGAGCCTAAGCCAGAGCTTATCAAACGGTCTGCAGCCAGGAGATGCAACGTCGTGGAATTGAAGACGCCACCGGAACTGCGCCATGAAAAGCCATTGTCCATTCGCTTTGGAATCGAGTCGCCGCCGAGCTGAAGACCCACGAGGAAGAGAAACTGAAGCAGATCGGGCCGAAGTCGCCGCTACTTCGCGGGTTGGAAGGGCCGGAAAGAAGAGGTGAGCCGACACAGTGGCGAGCTCTCCATAGATGTCCGAAAGTGAGGATTGTGTCACGGCCAGCTTCCTATGAAGAAGCTCCACAAAAATGTGCCGGGTTCTTTTGCCTTCGTTCCTTCCCGCCGTCTTCGTCGATCCTAAAACAGCGTTATTTATCAAAAGCGTCATTATTCGTTCTCACCTTCCCACGTGTTAACGTTTCTTTCCATAAATACCCATTCAAATCCCACTTCTTCTATACAATTTCGCCTCTTTTTCCTCTTTTCACGTCTCTTTATGAACTTTCTGTCGCCATTCTTCATTGAAGGCGTCATCGACCTCCTCTCCAAACCTTCGGAATCCGACTGCGAGCTTCTCACTCGAGCCTGGTCCGTTTGCGTCCGTCCCAGCTCGACCCAAGTCAACTTGACTATTACCGCTACTGGTCACAAACTGAAAAAATTCTATTTCCACCGGGGCTCAGCCAAGAACAATCCAATCTCTCCCAATGATCTGCTGTTCCAGAAACGTTTCTTGGTCTCCACGATTAACGTTCAAAATGGCTTCTGGATGCGTGGCGCCCTCCTCGACCAGAGCAGGTTAGAAATCGTGAAATCAGTAATTTTAAGAAGCCAGAAGGCGCCTTCGCTGGTCTTCGCCAGTGGAGTCAAGGGAAATCCTCTCCTCTTTCGACTCCTTTCGGGCCTCCCGATCGCAGGCGTCTATGGCTTTCTCGAAAAGACCGCTGACCCCCTTTTTCTGTCTTACGTGGTACGTCAGGGCGCTTTACGCAGCCTCATAATCTTAAAATCTCATTTAAGCAGTTTCCTTCTTAAGACTCTAATGCAAATTGTGGAAATACCCCAATTCAAGCATTTGACGGTGGAATTTTATACGAGTTCGGAAGAGAATTTCGGGGTTCTAGTGAAGGAGACCATGAGGAGTTTGAAGGTTAGGTCAGAAAAGGAGAAATTTGTGTGGAACGTGCAGCGAGAGAGTCTTGGAATTATTAAGGAGCAGCTGGGCGAAGAAGCCAGCAAAGTCGACGTGAGGCAGTTGAAAAACGGTTTTGGATGTTCCTTGATGTTCTGCTTCCATAGTGGCCACATGTGGAATGTGATGTGCGATTGTAATGCGTCAAATTGTTTAAGAAAAGTTTGATACAATAAAGATGTAAAGTGTATTTCAACTAAAGCGAATCGAGTTATGATAGGCTGCAAAACCAAAGTCTTCTGCACAGTGGAACTGTGACTCAACGCGTCGATAAGCCTCAGAATCACTCAACGGGAGTGCTCGAATAGAGGAAATAGAAATTTTGCAGCTTTCGTTCACAAGTTAGAACGCAAATTGGATTTCCCTTGACTCCATGGGCGAAGACCAGCGAAGGCGCCTTCCGACTCCTGAAATAGCCGATTTAACAATTTCCAACCTGCTCTGGTCTAGGAGTGCGCCCCGCATCCAGAAGCCATTTTGAAAGACGAGGAAACGTTTCTGGAACAGCAGATCATTGGTAGAGATTGGTGTTCTTGGCTGAGCCCCGGTGGAAATAGAATTTCAGTTTGTGACCAGTAGCGGTAATGGTCAAGTTGACTTGGGTCGAGCTGGGACGGACGCAAACGGACCAGGCTCGAGTGAGAAGCTCGCAGTCGGATTCCAAAGGTTTGGAGAGGAGGTCGATGACGCCTTCGATGAAAAACAGCGGTAGAAAGTTTATGATGAGGCCTGAAAGCAAGAAAAACAGCTGGACTCTGGTAAATGAAGACGAAAAGATAAAAAACGTGGGAAAAAACGTGAACACGTGGGAAAGTGAGACTAATGACGCTTTCAGTGACGAACGCCTTTTAAGCGTCTTTGTTTTAAACTGGCTTTGGGTGCTTCTGAAAAAAGAAAGATTATGCCTTTCTACACTATTTAAGGCTTCATAAAACAAATCGGCACTTGCTACATTTCTAAAAGAGTGCGAGTTGTAAGAGAAACAGAAAAGTGTGAATTGTTCCGTTCCACATTCATAGCCACCTTTTCGTCCTTCCTGGACCTTTTTCTTCTTCGCACCATTAAACTTGTTTGCTTGCACATCCCACCTATGTGGGTCCATTCCCGTTTGGCCCAAGAATCCATACAATTAATTCTTTAAATTTCATGGTTTTCGTCTTGTTTATATGAATGCTTAGAATTTACGACAACGCAAAATTGGATTTTCGCGCACAAAAATGAAGCCCAACCGGATTCATAAGTGTAGCCGTATGCTGCGTTCTTCAATTGGGTTTTTGGCTGGTGGCTGGAGATGAACGGCACTTTTGTGTATTCCTTGTCTGAAGCTCTATTCTTGGGAATTGCTAATACTTTCCTTTGTGGAGTCTTTTTGCCTCTTCATTTTGCTCTCATCTGGGTTTGGAAGAACTTTGTTTGAAAAGTAAGAGTAGTTTTTTAGATTCTAGCAGCTAGAACCTACGAGAGCGTGATAATTTACCGGATCCTCAAGCATTTCTGTGTGGCAAATGTAATGTCGTTGTTCTCCACGTTCATGAGCGGCATTTTTGAACTTCTTAGGTCCAGTCTATGTGATGTTATTGACATCGTAAGCGTAACCTATTTTGATATGACCTAAAAATCCACTTGTAGACCTCAGGATCTCTGTCATCTTGGTTCAAAGTGGCATGTTGTCTTCTCAACCTCCTCTTAGCCATCAATCAGTGTTCTGTCGTTTTCGAATTTGTGATTCCTTGTGAAACTGATGTCCACCAGTACTTCTTATCTGGTACGCTCTCCTCGTCCTGGTCATCCTGACAGCTTACATGAGAATCAATTTTCGTTATGAGTTCGAGACTCATTGGTTCAATGAACCCTCAGAGTTGGTCGAAGGTCCAGTTTTGTATGTCCGTCATTTTACAACTGTAATCTACGCTATTATTGTTTGCAAGGCTGTGTATACGGTAGGTCTTTGTTGACATTGCCCTTTAAAATCTTACAATTTCAGAAGTTCAAGCAAAAGAAGATCTTACAACACTTTGTTCTTATTGAATTCCTGCAAATTCTGGGTCTTCACATGCCAGCGGAGTTCTTAAATATCTTCAGAGCTATTTTCAAGTCTGCTATTGATAGCCTAACTCAAACCAAGATTTTGTACATTTTTGTGTATAGAGCAGTGGCTGTGGTTCCTATTGTGGTGGTTTTAAGCCTAAACAAGTGAGAGATGGTTGTTTAAAAGATTTTCAAATTTCGGTTTTTAGGGATCTACAGAGGAAGATGATAGAACTACCAAAAAAGATCAAAACGGGACTGGCAAAAAAGATCAATGGAAGGCAGATTTATTGCTCGAGATAGATTTCTATGGCTTACATTTCATACACATACTATAACTAAAGAGCTAAGGTTCTATTGATCGTTTTTCAATGTAGCTTTCAACTTCAAATTGAAGCTCAGTTTGATCAATTGTGTTTATCTGTACTTAAGGTGTCCAAAGTGTTGAAAGGTGCGATTGGTGCAGTTTCAGCTGTATATATTCCAAAAATTTCAAGAAGTCAAAACATTCAGAAGACAAGACAGAAAGGGCTTAGTTCCATGACAGCAGTTGCACAAGACGGAAGTCCCATTCTTGACAAAAGCTTAATCAATGATGACCGATCCATTACGGCGTAATTATTCATGACGGCCCGTCCCAAAACCGTTGTGCTCTCAGCGTCAGCGGTCTTTTTCAATTGAAACTCAATTTAATCACAAGTGCGTAATTTAGTGTTTAGCGGTATCTGACGTACCCAAAGTGTTGAAAGGTGCTATTGGTGCAGTTTGCTTAAAGTTCAACTTGTGCGTATGTATGGGAAGGCCATAGAAACATGGCTTAGTAAATGTAATTTTTACGTGTTATCTTTTGCGTTCATACACGTGGGCTTATTTGCATCTTTCTGTCCTTAAGTAATTGTTTTAAATTTTCAGGACACCTGGAAACGACGCTTGAAATGTGCTGAACTGAACTTAAATTTAGCGATTTCCTTTCACTTTTTAAGAAGATAAGTGTTTTGGTTTTCTGGAAAAGCATGTAGCTCTTGGCCCTAGCTTAGTCTCAGTTTGCGTTTGAGTCACGAGCCTCAATTAGCAGAATTCACTTTTTGTCCTTCAACCTTCAGCCGTTCGTTCATTGTGTATTTGCTTCTGAACCGTTGATCACCCTGCCCCCTGCTAAATTACTCAGATGTCACGTTTGTGTGGCTAACGATAAACTTGTCAGTTACACGGCGTGTCACTAAGAAACGTTGCACCACAGCACGCAAAGCTTTTGCTCTGTTCCATTATCCGTCCCCTTACGCACTTTCAAATAATTAATGGAAAAATAGGAAATGCAGACAGGAACAGATTAGAGAATAAAGGACCCTTTGTCCTCATTTTAAACGTTCTCGGAATTCAGCAGATCTTGAACTTTCCTAAGCTGCCTTTTTTAATTAACATGGGTTTAAGTGGGGCCGCAGAACAAGAAAGCGTGTGAGCGAAGTTATTGAACAGTGTTCAGTTCTTTTGTTCTTTTGCAATGGGTCATCAATGACTAATAACTATGTGGGAGTCTATATTGTTCGTCTTGTCTCGGATATCCTGTAAAGTTCTCGTGTGACTCAATTCCTATGAAACAAAAAGTTGGTTTGTGGAACGACATTTTGTGTCTGCTAGTGACATTTGTGCTGTTCTGACTTTGACATTAATGGGATTAACAGTTTCCGGAGACGTTTCTGACGTTTTATGCTAATTCTGAACGAGTGAACCTTTTCTAAAAATGTCATTATTGTTCGGTTTGCGTTCTTAGAACCTGCCTACGCCTTTTGGTTCTAACCACTTGAAACTTGATTTGAATAATTATTGGACGATTTTCCACACTTGAAAAAGAATGGGATTTATAACAAACACAACAAGCCGATTAAGATAATCCGTTTCAATTACCGCTTTCGTTTTGTTTTCAGCCAAAAATTGCAAAAACAAAATTTGAAAAAAATCAAAGAACCATATTCGCGCTAAAATTCTAGTTTAAAGCTATCTGAACGCTTTTTGAGGAAGCGGTAAAAACGGGTTTTATCACTTTAAGTCAGGATAAGCTTGATGTGACACATGATTAAAACTTAAGATGTCATTTAAATTGCGTCAGTGCTTTTGCATAAGCAGCCATTGATTCCACGTAGTGCTTAATTTCCTTCTTTGTGAAATTCAATTGTTGCGCATAAACCATTTGAAGATCAGTCACTGAGACTGCAATTAATATGCGCAAACACGCGATTTCGCGTATAGGTGCATACGAATTGGCGGCTGTAGAAATCTTTCTTCATGTTTCTATACTACTTTGAAGTTTCCAAAAAGCTGCAGGTTTCTCTATAAACATTAGCAAGTGCAAGCTTAGTCTTCAAACAGGCTAGCTAACCTGATCTTCAATTGGTCGTTTTTAACTTCTCCGAATTTATCAATTTTTAATGTACTTTCGAAGATGAATAATTCACTCTTAAGTAAAATCAGAGTTCAAAGAATTTGCTAAGATTATGGCAGCTGAAATTATATGCATGACTGTGTGTGCTTCCACTTTCCGTGTCTATCTCGTTAGCTATCCCAGTACACTCACTCGCAGAAACGTTTTTTGCCATTATTGTTTATTCCAGTTAGTTAAAATGTTTGTAACGCCTAAACTTGGCACAAACTTGCAAACTCCCCGCCACAATCCAGGTTTTAAATAATTAACCAGCTTTATATAAAAAGCGCATATGTCCCCTCAAGACTTCTAGCCCCATTGTTCACACCTCCATCTAATTCTAATCGCCGCCCCTTCGAGCCCTGCATCTTATCACAGTCCAGCTGACACTCGTCCGCCGATTAAAGAACACTTCATATCAGTTTGAAAACATTCCGGTAATCCTCATGACGACTGTTCTTACCCTCGTTCCCAAGAGACTTTCCGGATTTCGTATGTGCGCGTAAGCGTCTTCCTTTGTTTATTCGTCGAGCCGAGGCGGCTATAAGCAGCCCGAGGCGTTTAAAAGCAGTGTTTTGGGAATATTTAATCTCAGTCGTCCAATTTGTGTCCCATTGCAGGTTTGTCTATACGATGGCTAAACTCGTCATGTCATGCGTTATTGCGATTATTGCATTGTGCAGCATCTGCTTCGCCGCTGAGAATAATTTCGAGGTGATGACGTTTGCGGCCAAGCCTCATAGGATCTATCGGTCCAGAGCTCCTTTCGGTAAGAGTTATCTGTTGAAAGCAAATTGTAATGATTTAATTTAGGGTTCGCAACCAGAAGCCCTCAAAGACGCGAAAACAAGATCGAGTTCTTGATGCCCGATCCGACTCCTAGCCATAATCCCAGCAAGTGGAGCAAGCTTCTCAGACAGCCGGTTCTCGGATACTCGCCCTGGCAGATGGACCATGACGATATTCTGGCTTATGGAAGAAAGTGATGATTTGGATTGATTATTGTTGAGACAATAAATTATTAGTTCTTAAATTGGGGTTGTGGAAAAACGATGAACGTGCTCTTTGAACAGGCGTAAACTCCGTTGGGTCAAACTTGACTTTTTCATTGTAAACCCACGCTTTTTTTGTTGTTACGTGCCAAAATTCAGCCGCTCCAAAAGAAGAAACCTGAATGATTTAAAACGACAATGAATTTAGGGATAGAACTTGAAGATTCTTAGATATAGCTGCTGGTTTAATGCACTTCAACAACCATTATGAAAGAAGTTAAAATCTGTTATCAACTGGGCTGCAACTGATTGTTGCCCAATCGGTTAAAACGCCAAATTCAGCATTTGAAATACAAACAAAGTTTCACGCGTAGTTGTTATGTGGTAACGTCCCAAACTGTGGAGTCATTAGCAGCTTAAAAAATGGCTTTGAGTTGCTGCATTAACTTAGAGCCATTCACGAGTCACTTGTGGCAAGCATTAATTTGCTGAAAACATTAGCTAAAACGCTGTTTCGCCCTTGGACGGTTCTAGCATGGCGTAGGAAATGAGGCATAACAAAGCCATAGCAAAAAACGTTTTTCCGTTTGTAAGTGTTTTAGAGTGGAATCAGACGTTCAATTTTTACTCTCGCTTGCGGTTTAAGTCAAGACGCTCTTAATCAAACCAAGACGGTTTAAATGAAGATGAAAGGATACTTGACGGCGAAAAATACTTTTCCGCTTCTGTACGCAGGTGACATCAATGCAACGAAAACCTACAAACCTAGGTTTTATGTCGGAGATTCGAATAACAACTGTTTCTGTATTGACGTGACTGCATCGTTGATCGCTTTCTCCAAACGTTTCAAAATATTTCTTTCACATTGAATTTCAATTTTTCGTGCAAGTCTTCTTTTTTGACATTAGAAAGCTAAATGTTGTATTCACTGGCGAGAGTTGCGGAAAGGTACAAGCACCGCATTCTAAAATTGGCTTTTTGCTAAAATACTTGACTTTAAACTGAAAACAAAAGTCGACGTTTGTTGACGTTCAAATATTAAACCTAGTATTGAAATGATGACGATTATGAGAATGTCAAGTGCCGTATTACGAAAATAACGATTTTTGCATGTTTTTACGGTGGGGATCGACGTCAGTTTGCGTTAGTGTGGATAACGTTATCTCTTACCGCATTAAGATTAGTTCAATGACCGTAACTCATTTTGAAAACATGTTTAAGGACAAAAAGAAGTTTCAAATGTTTAAAGGTTTTTTTGCCGTTATGATCACTTCGGTGAACATGACAAAGTTTCAAGTTTGAACTCAGTCACCATGTCACATGACTTTCGACACGCTACGTTGCCTCAGCGTACGTAGTTTCTGATATGGTTGTAGGCTAACTTAAAAAAGCAAAGTCTTCTGGAAAAGGTTGATTGGATTTTAGTTATATCCTTCAGGAATTTTGAGGAGAACTTAGTTTCTCACTTTTTTTCTCCAGTGGTTTTTTTTAGAAAGTCGGCGTTATTTTCTCACGGGACTGGCCAACTGAATCCTCTGAATATTTATCTCTTTACCACGGACTTTCAATCACCTACTTTTAGTCACTTTTTTGTCCAATTCGCAGTCCAAAAAACGTCCGTCTCTCAGGAAAGCATTAACGTCTGTCACATATTTATCAGCTTATTTTGACGCTTATTTTTTATGTAGTATGCGCTCACAATTGTGATCGCCTGTTTTGTCTAATTGACCATTGACCAGAGCTATATCAAAAATCCCTTGCCCTAACCTTTCTTTTTTTCCTAAAGCTAAGCATATTAGATTTCTCTGCTAAGATACAAAGCTATCTTCTTTGAGATAACACGGTTTTTCTCAAACCGTCGCTCTCGTGACGGTTTAAAAAAAACGGGAGTCATTTTCTCTGGCGGTTCGGTTACAGTTAGATCTATTTCATTCTGCCTTGGCTCAATTATTTCAATTATCCATATTTTTGGTTATTCGCATGCTCTTATTTCCATACGTATCTAAACCATCGTACATCGAAGATCTACCGTCCCATAAACCTTTGGCTAAACCTGCTTTTCTAAAGTTGATATTCAGATCTCCCTACTAAAACAACTTATTATTGACAACATCTCAGTTTTCCAAGATGAGTCCTCTAAAATCTCTTCTAATGGTAATTCTGCTCATCGGAACCACACTCGGATACCCTCCAAGAGGCTTCAGAGCAATGGATTCTCCTGTTAGTCGCCAGAGTTACGGTATGTGTTCTATTTAGTTTCGTATTCACATGGCAGTTTTAGGAGAAATGAGAATCATTCCTCACGTGGCCATACCGAAGATTGAGGGCTTCAGATTCCTCAGATCGAATCCGATGTATCGCGGCTGAGCAACAGAAAAAATATGGAACAAAAAAAGAAAAAAATGGTGGTTTTGTTCTTGCAATAAATTTAAGGAACTTGTTTAACGCGGAACGTCGATTGTGGGCACAAAAACGTGTTTGAGAAAAGTCGGAGATTTCTTGAAAATTGAATGCAGTAGGACACAGAACCACTTTTATTCATTCAAATTTACTATTTTAGCCACATTTACCCAAAACCACAACTCATTACACCTATTAGAGTCAAATGTCAGCTTTGCATCACATCTAGGCAAGCGGTAGCTATTATACTCGTCGTCTTTGTCGTTATTTCGAACACTCCGTTGATATCTTTGAGATACAGCATCAATTCTTCATCTTCGAATTCCCAGTCGTCGTAACTTCTGGAGAACTCAGTTTTGCCTTACATTCCCTTGTAGAATTCGATGTATTTTAGCGCCACGAAGATAGAGAGCCTGGACAATCAAGAGGCAGGCCCAAGTCACAAACATGTTCGGAGAAAATCTTGTCTAGAAGAAATCGATGGTTTCCTGAGAGCAGGGCAGATTTCCTTTGAGTTCCAAAGCCAGATTTTGGGTTGTTCCCAGCTTGTCTTAGGAACGCTTCCATGTCTCCGTTGTTCTTGTGCAGGACGAGATTATTGATTGAAGGGGTCTTCAAAAGTAGGTCTGCTAGCTCCTGAGCAATTTTCTCTTCAGGCTTCAAGTCAATCGTCATTCTTCTGGCAACTCTTGGGAGCAGAGGAACAAACGGAAGGAGCTGGTTTAGGGCTTCTTCAGTGGGTATTGATTATCGAAGGTCATCTTGTCTCTTATGGCACCGAAGGCAAAGTTGACGCATTTCTGGTCTATTTTCCGCACGTTTTCAAACGAACAACTCTCTTCTCTGGTCGTATAAGGGTCCATAAACATCCGACGCTGGAATTTGTATTTTGTTTTGTTCTGGCCGATAGAAATTTGATCTGTAAGCCAGCGGAGATTCGGCAGAGCCGGCAGCAGCGGTCCAGATTGATGGCAAAATTTCCGTGTCCTCTAGATCATTGATATGATTCGGAATCGTCATTGTCGTAAACATAGTCAAACAATGATTTTACGGAATGTTAACCAAAATTTGAAATAGTGGATAACGGAAAATCACAAAACCACAATCATTTAGTTTGCGTGATCGCCTTAAAGCGGAAAGCGACATGAATTCTTAAATGGTCCTTAGTCGAAGGTTATTGCGCAGTGGTGAGGGGCCCTTAAAAATGTGACTTCGGGCACAAATAAAACACGAATTCTTATGCCACTTTGTGTTTGGGTGTAAGAGCGCGCCTAAAACAGACCGCTCTCCGACCACCCCTCGGCCTCAAAATGACTTTAGGCCGTTACCAGACACTTTTCAGACCGAATATTACCTTTGAAACCTGTCTACATGCTTGAAAAGTCTAGGCAAAGGCTTAAAAGGTCACCAAAGCATATGAATATCACCGAATGAGGGGTAGCTTATCACGCCTGCGGACCGGAAAAATTTCCGCAGAAAGAATACGTAAGCATCTATTATGGGCCGAAGCTTATCCTGGAGAAAGAGCATTTGCTGCTCGCAAACGAAGAAGAACTCGGTATTATGATCTTCGCATCAGATCGAGATCTTCATTTGGCGATGTAGCGATGTAATTGTTTGCGATGCTACGTTCAAGACATCTCCGAATCGCGAGTCAAATGCTAGGGCTTCATGTCCGTATGTTTAACAAGGATAATGAATGCGAATGGTTTACGTTCGCGTTTGCTCCGATGCGCAATAAGCTATGTTCGTCGTACGAATTCATCTACAAGACTATAAAAGAAGCCTGGATTCGAGTGGAATGCGACATCGATGAGCCGAAATTCCGACTATTTATGGGGTACATGACGAATTAATGCGCGGCAGATCGGTCAATTTCTAATTCAAATCGCGGCAAACCGATTTGGAATGACGGTGGGTCCCACCACGATCTGATTGCGTCAAATCTGCGTCAAATCGCCGAAGGAAGTGTTACACCACGTGACGGTTAGTCGTGGTCGTCTCAGGCTGAGTGCAAGCTTGCAAGCTTGTTTTGCAGCTGTTTGGGTCCGTTTTGGTCGCGTTTTGACGCTCGCTGTGTGTAACCGCGTAGAGAACGGAATTTAGGGTGGGATGGGAGCAGGAGCAGCCTATTTTAAATTATTTGAGGTCAAAAGGGCCAAGAAAGCTGTTTTTGGTGCCTGGAACACAGTTTTGTGGTCAGTGAGAGAATCAAGACGAGTTATAGGTGGAATTCGGTGTAATTTGGATTGAACAAGGAACAATGGCGTGATGCGGAGGCTGCACGCTGTTGGGAAGCGCGAGCGGCCTATTTTAGGTCATTCGATGGCTTATTTTGTGGCAAAAGGGCGCGAATACCTTATTGGGTGATTTGAATGAAGCAGCGTGGTTTCAAGATGAGTTGGAAGTGGAATTCTGCGTTTTTTTTTAACTGATTGGGGAGTGGGGAAATATGGAGACCGTACGCTCACACTTCGATGCTCTCGAAGGGTGCTTCAGTGAGTTTCCAAGGCTTACTGGAACATAATTTTGTGGGTTGCGAGATTTCCTATCTTAGAGATGCCTATGATTATTATTCTAATCTTCTTACTCATTTTCAGATTATGGGACCTTGATTCTCTGGACAAGCTTCGAAAGGACCCTTCGTTCGAAAACGACCGTGTCGCAGGAGAAGGTGAGAATTCGTGCCTGCATTTAAATGATTCGGAGCCTTTGGTTGTTAGGAGCGACTCAACGTTGGGAAGCTTACGATAAAACTGGGGTACCTTTCTGCCTTGTAATCTCTCACAAGAAGATGGGAGAGAGTTCAGCTTGAGTGAAAGCTAAAGGGCTTTCCTCAAGTAAGGACAATTTGAGTGCTATAACGCCTTCAACATCTGAAATGATTTTTCGGGGTTTTTGGGGTCTTGATCGCCTGTGACAGCTTCCGAAAATCCTTACAAAATCCTCGATCCGTTTTGGCTCTGTAGAGTCACATCAGCAAGTTCTAAACCGGAATTTTTGAGTGTTGACTCGTGATAAGATATTCGGAGTCCTTCTGGATTTGTAGGGTCCAGTTTGAGGGGCGTCTTGAGCTTTTGACTATTTATCAGCTTCCATTCCAGGCCGATCTCAAACTTGCCGAAGCCGCCCGCAAGGAATCCCGCGTTGGATCGGATTTTCAAGCCGTCCTCCCGGCGTTCGACCCCCAGAAGCCGTCAACCCCTCACCGCCACATCACCGAAATCCTGTGGATCCCCGAGAAGACCGAGGCGAAGATTGATGAAGTTTACGCGCACCTCCCGGCCGACCGGAACAAGGCGCCGTTCTTCGACGACCACGTCCTTCGGAGCCTCCTCAAGACCGGCTACGACGTCCAAGAGACTGTCAAACTCTGCTCCCAGGAAGGATTGTCCGAAGTTTTTGAGCCGACGAAGACCACGACGAAGAAGCTCTTCACGGCCGAGGAGAAGAAGATGTTCGTGAAAGGCGTGAAGATGCCCGGGATCGGCGGAAAGCTCTGGAAGCTGAGGAACGCCTTCTTTCCGGAAAGGACTGTCGGCGATTTTGTGGAGATGCACCACAACTACGGCGAAGTAACCAAGACAATGATAGAGACCAGCGATCCGATGGACACGTTTGTCCATCAGCTGACAAAGATGACTCCCCCGAACTGAGTTATGGTATTAATGTAAATAAAGATGGATAATTTTAGAGCGGTGTGGAGGAGTTGGGAGAGAGGCTCACCTGATGGCGGCGAGGGCGAAAAATGCGAAGTTGTTTCAAAAATTGCGAATAATCAAGATGTCCACATTAGATTTGGACGACCACAGCAGCTCGTCATTGCGAATGATCGCTCGGGCTTCCTCCTGTCTGTCCAGCGCCCGTAGACGTCTAGAGACGTGTCTAGACAGTTACACGGTCATAAAACGGGGGCAGCGGTCGCATTCTAAGTGACTGGACCGGTCGAAGTGAGCTGCTCCTCTTCGCTGCTCGCGGGAATCCAGTCGAATCACCGTCTCCTGTCTCCTCCTGCCGCTCGACGCTCGGAATTTCCTTCTCGCTGCTCCGGGTCCGGCTTAGGGCGCCCGTGCTCCAGCAAACGCTTCTCTTCACCCGCGAACTTTCGCTACACCATCCGCTGCTTCAAGATGCGGAACTTTCCGGCGTTTCTCCCAGGCGCCCTCATTCTCTGCATCGCCGGGACCATCAAAAGAACTGCGAGTGCCAAGAAATTCTCGCTCAATGTCAAAGCTGTCCATTGAAATTGAGTATTCCCGTTTCATTTCAAATGAAGTGGTTTCAGTCCGCGCTTGCTTAAATTCACGTCGTTCCCACTGGGATAAGTGGACCCAAATCGGCTTCGGCTACACCCGTTATGCTTTCGCGAAGCTTCCCAAGGACAAAAAAAGGGAATAAACCGATTTGAGACGTTCCTTTCTAACGTTACACGATCCGCACCCATCTACAGTACGCGAGCAAATCACTGTATGTAGACCAAAAATCAGCTGTTGAAAAGAGTACCCTTTCTGTAGTTGATCGATCAGCCGTCAACATTAAACTCAGTTGCTCGATCAACTACACTACATCTTGAGCTGCTTGCGACAGAGACCACTTGTGTAAAAGTGCATATTGGCGTTTTTTCAAAGATCACTCGCCCCGCCTCTAGTTTTCAAGACTCTCAAGTAACAAATGTCTGTCAGAGATCTCATGTTTATCAGGTTAAACGCTCAGCTGGTCAAACTACGCTTTCACTTACACATCTCAGATTTTCAAAGGAGCTGCCTACAGTTTAGCTATAAGCACAGGTGATCTAAAAAATTTGTACGTACGCTTAGAAGAATTGAACTTATTTACACTCTAACAACGCCTGGTGGATGCTCTCGTGACTAACTACGGTGTAGTGAAATGTAGGCACATCGTGTTGTTAAGGTCAATCAAACTTTTACAAAATAAGAAGTTAAAAGTAGCTGTTTGGATTGCAATCTAACACATAGCAGTCATTTGCTGTTGACTTAGATATTTTGAGGGTTGGAGGCGGAGCCTTGATACGCGTGAGAGATCTCTAGTAAATACCGCCTTTTTTACACGTACTCAGCAACGCAAACGACTTGAGATAGTCGTGTAGGCAAGGCGTAGTTGATGTCGACGGCTGATCGATCAACTACGGAAAATCATCTCCTTTCCACAGCTGGTCCTTGCTCTACCTACAGTTTCTTCTAACGTAGGCAAAGAAATCCGTAGGTGTAGTTGATCAGAGCAACTGAAGATGGTGTCGACGGCTGATCGATCAACTATAGAAAGGGTGCTCTTTTAAACGGCTGATGCTTGGTGTGTCTACACTGATTTGCTCACGGACTGTGGATGGGTGTTTATCAGACAGAGTTCGGGCAACTGTAGGCAGAAACTACGTATGATCGATCAAAACTACGCTAGATCACTTACGGCACTTTCATCCCTACATCCACTCTTGAAACTTTGACAGGTCAGTTGTAGGTTTATCACATCCAAGAGATCAGCTTTCCCTACAGCTGATCGGACAACATATACTCTTTGATGTCCAAGTGCATTTTTAGCAATGCAATGAAAGATTCGCATCTGCAAAAAAGTGTAGATGGTCGCTTTTTAGCCAACTGACATAGGCAACGCATACTTTCATCTCTTTTTATGAAGATTTGAAGATGTCTTAGCTTTAAATAGAGTTACTTGTCAATATAAACGAGATCTGACTGGACACGTACAGCTACAAATCATAGAGCGGCTATCGGTGTATTGGTGTAGGCACAACTGATCAACAATTAATCGTTCATTAACTACACCGCCTTGAGCACTCGTAGGCACAGCCGATTCCGTTTCCTTCGGGTGATCACCCGTTCCTACAGCTGCGCTCATCTTTCCTACTGCTGGTCTCTTCAACCACATGTAGTTGCCGACGAATGGGAAAAACTACGGCTGCTCAGTCCGGGTATGCTGGTCTTTTCTTGGGGAAGAGTGTAGTTTGAGCAGAGATCAGCTGTAGGAGAGAAAACGAGTTTTGAACTCCACCCCTTGGCGATAAAAGAAGAAAGATAACACTCGTGTTGCTTTTCGTGTTTACGTTTAGGGTTCTCTCGCCAAAACAGTTCAGCTATTTTCAGCATTTCAACTTTTTGCTACTTTTATTGGTTATTTGTCATTTGCTCTTGGAGCATAATAAGCTTAAACAGAGCACATTACATTTTACACCTCCTGTCCAACAATGACAGGCACCCCATCGATCAAAACTCCGTAGACGAAGCGAGAACCCATGTCCAGAGGCAATTTCAAGGGATCCGATTCCGATCGCTTCTTGTGCATTTCAAAGTACTCTTGAATTTTATCGCTATTGGCCCTCGAGGTGCCGTTGGTGAACTCAAAAGCTACCTAAAATTCTATATTTCTTAAGTGCCGTTTTGCGTTATAATAGCTCACCTTCTGGTTGATATCATTTAAGTAGAGATCTCCTCCATAAGAGATCTGTCTTAATTCGTTTTGAGTAAACAGCAATTCGAAGTCACGATAGAAGAGGAGGTCTTTTAGGGAGTGACTGCCTTGGGCCTTGATTTTAGGGAGGATGTACTCGGCTCCGTTTTGAAGAGAGGCCTGAGAGCGTAGGTGGGAGAACTTGTAGGCGTTATTGAAAGGGACAGAGTTGTAGTTTATAAAGAAGATAGAAGCGCCTTTTTTGTGGTGTTCTATCTCCATGTACTCACAGCGAGAGGTCCAGATGGTCTTCTCTCCAAAAATAAATTGATCAGGACGAGTGTGCGCTCGGACTGGGTACACGTCACGGATTGTTTCTCTCTAAAAAATCTAATCAAAAATATGAAAAATCGAATTTGCTCACATCATAATAGTCTTCGAAACTGGGATCAGCATTTTTGGTCGTGTGAAGAGGGAATTTCAAATACAGAGCGTCAGCAGCCAGCATTAGATCTTTCTTGTGGGTTTTTTCACAGGCTAAATAGTCTTCGATATGTCCTTCGGTCTGATTCTTGATGGCATGGTTGATTTTAGCACAAGTAGACCTGTAGCGCAGTGCGAGTGGCTTCAGTGCTGTTTCCCAAGGAGCTTACAAATTCTCGTTTGACTTTTATGGATTTCTGAAAACGTTTACATGAAAAATGATGAACAAAATTAGCCTACATCAAAATAGACGCGAGAAACAAGTTTCGATTCAATGTGTCCTTTTTCACGCAATGTAATCAGTGTTTTGACAATACGATTCCAGACAATTTCGAGCTTCTCTTCTAAAACAATTTTCGAACTTCTGATAAGATGATAAGAAATAAAAAAACCCACTTCTGAACAGTTTTTCAATCTCAACTTTGGCGTCTCCATGAGTATTCTGACCAATAGCAGTTAAGGCCAAAGCGGCTGAAAGAGGCGAAAAGACAATGGATTCTCTTTTGTTCCTTAGAGCTCGAACGGCAAAGTCAAACAGGTCATCGCTGAAGGATTCCTTGCTGTAGTCACAGCTAATGGAACCTAGAAGAAGAAGACATGCTGCAGAGAGTAAGAGTGCTGAGGTCTGCATATCTGAAACGGAAACAATCTGATAGCAACGTATTCTAAAAGAGCCACAGTGCAATATGGACGAGTTGTGGTACGCAACAGTGATGTTGACCTGCTAGGTGTCAAAGGCTTATGTGCTAAGTGGTCGGATAATTTAAGGTGTGAAGACGCATTGACGTGCAAAATAACATGTGACGTTCCAGAGTCGTTTTTAGAAGATTTCCAAAGTAATAAATTATTTAAAAATTCATAATCATGACCGCGATGATTTGAGAAGTTCGACGTACATCTGATTTTGATGTTTTGTAAATTTTTAGATACGCGGATGGGCAGCAGGACTGCGATCTTCGATATCGATATTTTTGGCGATATTTGATTCTTTAATCCTATCAAATAAAGGAGAACGATCCAGACGTGTTCGCCACGCTTTTTTCGCACGTTTAGTCCGTTTCCGCAGCGGACCGGTCGGTTTTGCAACCGCAACGGCGCCGAAATCGGTGCCGCAAACGGCGAATTAGCAACGGTTGCGGGCGTTTTTGGGCTCAATGGATGATTCATAATTGGAATCGAACGATTTATAATCTGCGCTATTTCAAGAAAATCCATAAAAATGCAAAACCGCTGCGCTTAGAGGTGCAAAGCGTCCACTTGGAGCATTGTTTGGAACTGAAACCTCGTGCATTAGCGCGCTCAGCTCCATTAATATTCAATATTTGAAAACACATCCACATAACTTTCATTGCGTAGAGTCGCCGCCATCGGCTGTGTTTCGGGTCTCGCCGCCATTGAAGGTCGCTTGTTTGTCAAGCGCCATGATCTCAGAAACGCTCTAATTTGAGGCGTTTCTTCAAGCTTTATGAGTCCTGTAGTGTTTATCGAGTAGAGCGTAAAGCTGACTTCCGAATAAGCCAAGTGGGACAGCACCTATTGCTGTTTTTTGACTTATTAGAAAGCGCGTGAGCTAATCTACAATCTTTACTGAAAGCTGGGAGGTAGATGGGAGAAAGAGATCTGCAATCTCCTATAACACTACATAACAGATTCGGATTCAATGGTTACATTCTGTTTTTCCAACTTTTGAACGAGTTTTCGGTGAACGTTGCAGATTTGCTCCACGCTTTTTATTGAGCCTAGGAAAAGCGCGAGAGGTGCTGTCACACTTGACTCATTCGGATGTCCGCATTACGCTTTATTCGATAAACACTACAGGAGCTCTTAAAACTTGAAAAAGCACCCCAATTTTGAACGTTTTTGAGATTATGGCGTTTGAAGAACAGGCGACAGATTCGAAACAGCCGATGGCGACGACTGTAATGAGGACAGGAACACATTACTAAACGATCGCAGCTATAACGCTAAACATCTTTTTGTATTGGTTGGTATTCCTCTAGCGGGACATTACAGTACAGCACCATTTGGAGCGTTTCAGTAGACATTGACTGCAAAATTCTTAACAAATCAAGTGTTGAAATTCGATATTCGATATTGCACATCCCTGATGGGTAGCCACTGAAAACTTCAGTGAATAGTTTTTATAAATTACAAAAACGTTTGATTTTTAACGTTTTTTTAACGTTTCCATGCTCATGAATCATAAATTGTTTTGCCCAAGAAAAGGACGCAATCAAGCGCGCTTGATGGAGAAAAGAACGTCATCATAATGAAAGCGTTGTACCTTGTACTTTTCAGTCATAATTTATTCGAAAGGGTCTTTAAGACCACGACATGCTTTCAAAACAGCTCGAGCTTTTTCAGTGTGCACTCTCTAAGATGGTTTCATTTAATGCTGGCCTGTCGCTCCAGCCAACGTCATCCATGTTTTTATCTTGCGTGTTTTAGAGCTACAAATTGTTTTTCTACGTTTTGGGATAAATATCTTTTTTGACAGTTTAACCAAGAGGACTGTTACGTCAACCAAGAAGAGAACTGGACCAGAAGACTTCGAAAAAGCGAACATCAGACTAGTCTCAATATTTGTAGCCAAGAGAGCACTATGTGCTACAATTTTGGAGTTTGCACGTGCCGTGCCTGTGCGGCATTTTCCTGTAGAACTCTTAAGAATAATAAGGTCTATGTCAGTCACAATGAGGGAGGTTCTTGTAGTCTCAATTCTCTTCAAAATATGACTATTTTTTAGACTGTTTTTCAGATAGGACAGCCATCCACGCCCGCAAAAAGTGTGTTAAGGAAGAGGAATTCATAATGTAACCGCATTTTTTGGATTTTTGTCGTAAGCTCAAATTTTAGTGTAATGCTTAGGCTACAAGCGTGTTCGTCGTGTGTGTGGCACAAGAAACTACTTAAAATCTGTCGTTCTTTTGTTTTCTGTCCATTTCCTTATTTCACCTCAGGCGACGCGTGCGTTCCAGCTGTCATGTGAAAGTAGACAGACGCATATCATTGTGATAGACAACAAAAGGCGGCTAGACTAAACACGCTCGTTTGTTCTATTGATTCGGCTCGCCCACGCGTTGAATTCTTAACGACTCACCCGAGCGCTAGTGACTAGTGAGGTCATTTTTCGGGTTTCACTTTTGAGATAAGTGCACAACAACATGTTTTTTTAGGATTAGATCCTGATAAAGTTTGTTTTGGGCTTAAACGTGCTTTTTCTGAATAAGCCGAAAGCGCAAAGGCTTTTTTTCAAAACGGGCTTCAATTGTTTAAATTGGCCTCAACTCACACGCTTTTTCTTGCGCCAATATTTCAATCAAAGAATGTACGATGTGAATGAATGTACGTAGTGCTCGCCTTGCGCGATATTTGTTGTTTTGCTCCGTAAATTGTGCCTTTTCTTTTGAAATCCGTCGCGTATAATTTTGTTGTTTTCATTTGATCTCTCGCTGACGCTTACCGTTTAGGTTACAAAGCCGAGTTACAGATGGACTTTTGTAAAGGATGCATAAGAAAAGCGGATGTTTCTTACAATTACGGAGGACTCAGTTGCCGTGGCTGTGCAGCTTTCTTCCGTCGATTTGTGAGAAATGACATCGTACTTAAATGTAAGCAAATTATTGAACTGTGTACAAGGCCATCGGAAGGAGGTAAGAGCCAGTAAGCCAGTTATCTTTCTATGTATGCTAAAATGGTTTTAGATTTTACATGCAAAAAATGCCGCTTAGATCGATGTGTCAACCTTGGAATGATGCCAAAATGTATGCCACCCTTAACATTTCCTTCTCAAAGTAGTTTTCAGTTGTCAGAAACCAAAAAAGCAAACGTGACCGTAATTACGCCATAGAACGTACTTCAAACCAAATGACTCTTTTGTCGATTGCTTCCCCTAGCACGCCTCAGTTTCCAATATTGGAAGCAATGGCTCAACCGTCAAAGCAGCATATCAATGTAGGGCTCCTGTCAATCCAGATCTCAATAAGGTAAGCCGCGTTTAAAAAATCGAAAGTAAAACACAAAGTATTCAGCACACCGGAACGTCAGGAAGCAAAAACTTCTTTTCTCTCCAAATGCAACCAATCATGTATCATCATGAGCTGAAACTCTATCACCACATGCTAGATATAACACCAATTATTGGCGGACTGAATAGAACTTTCAAGGAAGCTATTTTTAAGAACTCCTTCCAGCTCTATGTGAGTTCAAATGTAGACCCTGATTTAGCTCTTGACAAACAGCACTTTTCAGACCGTGTTCGCTCATCATCTAATCAACTCTCGGCAAAAGCATCGTCGACCAAATACCTCCTACGTGTACTCGAACGTCTACTTAGACCTCGACTTTTATAAGATTTTTGAAATGCTTACCTCAGGAAAACCACAGACTGGTCTCGGGTCTTCCAATAACAACTACATTGAACCAGCCAAGAAACTCCATGCCTACCTGGCAGATGCTTCACAGCTTTCTACACCATTTCTAGAAATTGGTGATGGGTCAGAATTGAACACCGCTGCTTTGATATAATTTTGATAATCATTCACTCAAGTGAGTCTTGAGATTCAAAAGTAAACTTTAAAATTTGATTTCAGACGACTTTGACAAACATAACCTCAGCTGGCAAGAACCGTTCAGCCGTCTTAAGGAGGTCTGGAAAGAAATCGACGCTTATTTCAAGTTCAAAGGACAAGATGAGAGCTCGTGGGGAGAGCTCATAATGCTACTCTCTGAGCTACAATCTAGGAGGAATCAGTATGTGGAGGTAGTCAATATGGTGACCTTTATAAGAGGACGAGAAGGCATCATGAAGCAAGTGGAGACAAAGGACAGCTTCGATAAGTGCAATACTGATTTTCTACGAGAGAACTGAATATATCTGTGCTTGAAAGAGAAACTTGTTCAGTCCCCAAATACCACTGTTTATCATTTGCTTTGTCGGAAAAACTATATTTGTTGCTATGCCTCCTTCGAATTCTTAAATACACGCTTTTGGTCATAACAACAAGCGCAATTGACTTTATAATTGCGAGTGTTTCGGATAACAGAAGCAAAGAAAGCATGCTGAATGGTTGAAAAAAGGTCGAAAGGGCGTAGGCAATCATGGAAACACGCACGCTTCAAGTCATTTTTTTGACTTTTTTGTATTGGATTTGGTTTTAGTTTTCTACTGTTAGCTGGCGGTTTCGAGGTTGAGGCTAGGTTCAAATTCATCTGCTGTAAGTAAAAAAATGCAAAGGCAGAAATGCCATAAGCAATTTTGACGCAATTCATGACCACGTAAAGGCAGGAAAGCAGGTAGAACCATTTATGTTTGATTTGAGTTGAATGTTCGCTTATCTCTAGTTTCTAATTTTCCGTAGGGTGAGCATAAAATTAAAGTTTCGCATTTTCCGATAGCGGTGAAACGTGTTTAAATATGCTGTTTACAACGCAAGTGAAACAGATCAGTTATGTGTTACGTCAAACCTTTTCCCTATTCTTCGCGTCATTCTGCTCATAACACCTAACGCAACAATGTGGGATGCTTTGTATTCAGCTTGTTTTTGCTGTTGTCGAGTTCATTCGTAGGAAAGTGCCAATATAGTCGTTTTGCGTTGACCTAGAACGAGGAGTGTACTTCACCTACGTTCTGGAAGAATACGTGGGAAAGCAGCAAACACTCCTAAGGTGAGTATTGATTTTGCTCACACGCGCCTAAGATTATTCTGGAACGCTGAATAGTTTCGCGCTTATTCAGCGCTTATGTTGTCTTGCTTGCTGTTTTTCTGAAGAATAAGAACATAGGATGGCGCTGAGCTTACGGTTATAGTAATTTGTCAACAGAAACGTTTAATTTAAGGTGCTAGCACGTGGTATCCTTATATGTCATGCCCTATTAAATTGACTACTTTTGATCCACCACCTGACCATATTTAATATGATCAGGTGGTACTAGGTTTTGAGCGAACATCTGGCAAGAACAGCTCCTATTTGCTCCAATATTTGAGTTCCACATACCAGCTTTAAAAAATCTTAAAGATTCAACGTTTTTTTTATTTGAGTTTGAAGCAAATACACATTTTTGTTTTTCAAACCTACAAATGCACAATGCTCGTGTTGACTTTGTACGTATCGTGTTAACACCTCAAGCGTAAATAACTCTTGTTCACATGGTTGACAATTATTGCGTTTCCTTTACGCTTGCTGACTCCCTAAAAGTCCGTTACATGTACATGTATATTAGAGATCTATCAACGGACCCTATCAACGGAATCTATCAACGGAGTTTCAGATGGAGATTTGTCAAGCCTGCTTGAAAAGGACAACTGTATCCTACAATTACGGGGATCTGCTGTCGAGGCTGCGCGGCCTTCTTTCGCAGATTTGTAAGAAATAAGTTGGAATTCGTCTGTAAGGATCATCCTGAATTGTGTTTGAAACCGTCACAAGGAGGTTAGGCATCACGTTCTTATTGAAGTCAACAGATTTTTAGATTTCACTTGCAAAAAATGCCGTTTGGATCGATGCATTAAAGTTGGATGTGAGTGGAAGTGTGAGTGGATCAGCATTTGTTCCACTCAAACTGTCGTTTTAGATGTAAGAGAACGCAAAGACAAAAACAACGCTAGCTATGGTATGGAACCTGTTTTGGCTCAACCTAAACTATTTCAAAGCTTGTCTCTTATGCCTAGCTTAGGCCTTCAATTTCCAATGCTGACAGCGATGGCTCAAGCAGTCAAATCTGCATTCCAGTACAGAGCACCTGTCAGTTCTGATACTAGCCAGGTACCTCTTGACTCTAAATTGGAATAGTTCATTCTAAAATTTATGACCTTCAGCACACCGCAACATCCGGAACCAAAAACTACTTCCACATTTTAAAACAACCGCTTCTGTTCCATCATGAACTAAAGCTCTATCACCATATGCTGGATATGACACCGATTATTGGCGAGCTAGATAAGACCTTCAAAGAAGCTATCTTCAAGAACTCGTTTCAGCTATATGTGAGTGTTATGTCAGCTTTATGTGACCAAATTTTGATAGATCGTGTTTACCCACCACCTATTCAATGCTCGTCAGAAGCATCGTCGCCCTAATTCCTATTACGTCTACCCCAACGTCTGCTATGATCTCAATTTTAACACAATTCTGCGGTTTCTCTCCGGAGAAAACGTGCAAACTGGTCTTGGGTCCTTCAGTGATCATTACGTAAATCCAGCAAAAATGTTCTTGACTCACCTTGTAGGTGCTTCCCAGCACTCCACCCCATTTCTAGAAATTGGAGATGGGTCGGAAATGGATACCGCTGCATTGATAATTTTGATTATACTGCACTCAAGTGAGTTTCATTTTTTGAGGACATCAAAAATTGAAATTGTAGATGACTTCAACAAACAAAACCAAAACTGGCAAGAACCGTTCAGCCGTCTCAAGAAAGTCTGGAAAGAAGTGGACGCTTACTTCAAGTTCAAAGGACGAGAAGAGAGCTCGTGGGGAGAACTTATTCTCCTAATGTCAGAGCTTCAATCCATGACAGTCAGAGTTGTGGAACTGTTTAACATTATGCAGTTCTTAAGAGGAGACACTTTAATGAAGCAAGTAGAGACGAAGGAGAGTTTCGACAAGTGCAATGTTGACTTTGTAACTAAGAATTGAATTAGATTAAAATTTGAGGAGAAACCGAGTTTTACAGGTTGTTTATCATCTATCCACTGCCTGACTTCTTTACAAAAGACTTTTTGACAAAACAAGTAAAACCGCTACAACTTCTCTTTCATTCTCTTCGTTGTTTTGCTCGCATGACCTGACATAACAGTCATGTTGCCACATAATTTTTCTTATAACTTCTTATAACTATGACTTTGCTCTCTCTCTTTCTCTCTCTCTCTTGATCATGCCCTTTTCGGAATTCTCCTTGAGTTGCTTCTATACAAGTGTGCTACTGGGCAATACAGTTCTCGGCAGCACACTTGCATATAATCAACGTAACTTGATTCATGACAGCGTTTAGTTGTAGTCCTTTTACGACAGTTATGAATGGAGGCGGGATGGCCAGACACCCTTATTCGAGAGTTCTCGATTGTGATCGCTTACGCAGTGGCATTCATTCAATAAATTGTCTTTTAAAACCGTTCTTAATGGATTCTTACGGTCTTAAGGGTCACTTTTTCAACTCTGAAAACGTAAGCTTGCCCTTGCCTAATCACAATTAGTATTTGAAGTTCGGCTTTTGGTCATTATGAAAGCTAAGTCACTGATTTATCTTTCAGGGTTTTCGTGCTTATGTGAGAGGACTTCTATAAGCGCACACTTGTTCATTATTCAGCTAAGCTTCAAAATCTTAAGAACAGGAGATCATAAATTGACGAAAAAGAACGTTTGGTCGTATTGGTTACTGCGAAAGGCAAAAGGCGTTGTTTTGACTACAAAGTTGAGCACCCGCGCACCATGAATTGATTCGAAGCTTTTGTTTTTCAGTGCTCTATGACTTTTGTGAGTTTTTTTAGTCTTTGAGTCCTTTGAGTTTATGAGTGTCACTAATATTTGCTAGTTTCAGATCACTTTTTGCAAAGCCTGCTTAAAAGACACACGTTTCTTGCAATTGTGGTGGAATGGCTTGCCGTGGCTGTGCAGCCTTCTTCCATAGATTTGTACGAAACGGTCTGAGATTTCAAGGTAAGCAGCATTTTGAAATGTGTGGTGGGCCGTTGCAAGAAGGTAATCTTACGGTTTCAAGCCTCTTATAAAATCGCTTTTCAGACTTTACGTGTACAAAATGTCGCTTGGATAGGTGCATCAGCGTAGGCATGTTGTCTAAATGTGAGTCACTCTCAACATTCCTTATTTCAATTTTAAGACAATTTCTTAAGATTTTGGAGAACATAAAAACAAACGCGACGCTAATTACTTCATGGAACCCTTGATAACTGAATCTTTTACGTTGAAAATGGTTCTTTGTAAATCTGACTGGAACAAAATGGTCCTAAAAGTCGACTGCTTCAGTACCAAGCACCCCTCAGTTCTTCATCTTGGAAACATTGGCCCAAGCGGTCAAATCTGTCTTTCAGTACAGAGCTGTGGTCAATCCAAATTTTAGTGAGGTATGGCTCCTTTTCCAAATTTTAAAAACTGAAGCCTGAAATGTCTTTAGCACATCGGAACGTCAGGAACCAAGAAGTGCTTTTATCTCCGTTTGCAACCAGTCCTTCTCTTTGATGAACTGAAGCTCTATCATCATATACTGGACAGGGCACCAATCATAGATGACTTAGACCAAATGAGCCGTTGTTTGACGCAAACGCAAAGTTCAAAGATGGCTCTTACCCGCAAATGATCTTATGTAATTTTAGGGTGTAGACTGTGCGTATAGCATTGAATTGCTCAAAATTTTACTCAGAACACTTGATTTCCATGTCGCTCATAACACAAAACTGTCCGACGTTTCCACCTTGTGCAAAACGCTGCTTCCAGTAATCAAATACATCGTTCTCATAATCTTCGTTGTGCTTATTTTGTAGAACTGAAGCTCAGAAAGCAAGAAGACTAAGTCGCCCCAAGCCGATGGATCCTTTCCGGCAGACCTGTAATAGAAATCAACTTCTTTCCAAATTTTGGATTTTAGAATTCTTATCGGTTCTTGCCACTGGCTGTTGGTTTTGTCAAAATCATCTAAACGTAATCATTAGTTTAGAATTACAAAACTGACAAACTGGACTGAATGACTACAAGTAGAATGACAATAGCGACATCCACATCTGAGAAAATGTCAAAACAAGGACAAGGCTTGTTTAAAATCTTGACACAGGTAGTGAGCGCCTCTTTTGCAGGGAACGAGTAGTCGGACAGGGTTTTAGCTAAGCTGTTAGGATTGTAAGATGAAGCCAGAAAGTTGACAATTGTTTCATATTGCAGATCTAGATACATGTTTGGATAAATGTAGAAGCGGTTTTCATTGACGTCACGTTGACGCCAAGCGCTTAGAATGTGGGAGAATGTTATCTAATACCGATTTTTAAAATTTCCCAGTTACAGAGGAGTTCTTACGTAAAGCGCTGCAGAATTTTTGAAAATCTGGTGCAGAACTGGCGCATTCAGTGAGCTGATGATTGGAGCGTTTTGAAGAAGCTTATAGAATAGCTTGAATTCTGTGGTGATCGATTCAATATGGCTGTAAAAGCTTGTGAAGTTTTGGCCATATTCTGATGTTCCACGGTGCTAAATACAATACATTAACTTATTTTGTTGTTGATTGAGTTACGCACCTTGCGTAGGTCCATAGTCACTGCTTCACGACCCAAAAACGCAGTTCTGACAGTTTTAATCATGACCGAAAGAATCGGAAAATCTTGTTTTGACAAGCAGCTCTCTCTCAGCTGAGATAAAATAGGCGTCTTGCCTTTTTCGGTCTTTCTTAAAGCATCTAAACCCACATTAAAGCTAATCTAAAATTACAACGTACAATCGGGTTCCAAGTTCTGCTCTAGGCATCGATCAAAGCGACATTTCTTACACGCTAGCGCTAAAGTAATTCAAATGAATGAAGAATAAACGAAACTTGACCCTCCCCATACCTCCCACACAAGGTTGTGAGCACAGCTCTGGAACTCCTTTGCACCTGTATTCAATTCCGCTTTTGATGTAGCGTCGAAAGAAGGCCGCACAGCATCGGCAACACGCTCCTCCATAGTTGTGGAAAATAGGCACCACTGTAAAGCAAACGGGGCAAAAATGCATGTCGCTTAAGAACTGAAAAACACCTTAACATCATTCTTGCATCGTGATTTATACTGGTTTTTCTTACCACGTCAAAGGCGTCCTTTGGCGCACATGAACACTTTCAAAAGAACAGAGGCGGTGTTTTCAACAACTCGTGTGCTTAGGAACAACACGAACCGTTGTTTCGCGCAAACAAAAAGTAAAAGGAAAGTGCTTCAATCTAAAATGATTCTATAGGTACGAATATAACACTTCTTGTAAATTGCAATGTTAACACACAACCGCAATTTGCGACTGTTGGAGCAGCGGCATGAAACGGCAACGAAAATGACTTTATCAAAGCTACAATTTTCACAGCTGCTTTTTTCAATAGCAATGAGCGGTTGTTCGGACAACAGAGATGTTGTTTCTAACTTCTCAAGTACCTAACACAACATGGAACTAACACCAACCAGAGAAAATGTTCTTAACTGCAAACGGTCGTAAAAAAGTGGAATATGATGGTCGACAAAGAGTCATGCAGGAGTCAAAACAACTATATTTATGCAAAAGCGTTTTTCGGCTTGAGAGACAGGAATGGAGCTCTACTTCTTCCGCTCCAAGACCTTCCAAAGCCTGTACAACTGTTCAGATCTCTTCGATAAGGATCGGTGAGCAAAGGCAAACGAGGAATTATAATAGTAGCCATTTGATTAATTTCCACTGTGGATTTCTAACTAATGTTCATGCAAGAATCGCTTGTTTTCAGCTTGTCTATATCCCATTCCTCTGCGTAATCTTCAAATCAAAGCACGCCGACGACAAATTCCTGTTTTATGGATCATCAGCTTATACCTGCAATGTCTTTTTGAACAGCAGCGTCACAGGTTGGTTATATTACCATAGGGTCATGCCATGTCCTCAAGTAGAAGCGCAGTATTTTATTAGTTTTCGCAGAGAATGTAGTCAATTTCTGTTTGACTAGACTCGTTTGTTTTTGTAGTCATCTGGGCAAACCAATCTATGGGAGTCATCTTGTTAGCTTTCTTCCGCTTCCTAGAAATGTGGAAACTTGCTTACACAATCGAAGCTTACGAGGGAAAGAGAGCTTACATCTGGATCGAGTAGTTTCTTAGAGCATTCAATCCCAAAGCGTTCCAAATCCGCTTTCCAAAATTAAAACTTTACTAGGCACTCGGAGAGAGATAAGCTCTCTACCATAATAAGGGGGGAATTCGGGTTCTCGGCTCATGAGCAAGTCTGAGCGCAAGCCTAATGAAAGCATTAAAACAACAACTAAGCTCAAGTTATCAACTAAGCCTAAGTCTCATCTGAGCCAAAGCCTATTCTAAGCCCAAGCGTAATCTAAGCCTAAGTCTATTGTAAGCCTAAATCCTAAAACGTTCCAAATCCGCTTTCCGAAATGAAACCCAATCTTCAAATCTTCAAAATAAAAAAACGACCAACAATTTTGAAGCGTTTTTTGTTTGTTGAGTGGCTTTGAAAAACTGATTTTTCAAAAGGACTTTTCGAATTTGCGCGTTTAATAGACTTAAGTGCTAATCCAATAAAGCGAAAAGTTCCCAATCCTTCAAACATATCGATCGTGTTCTAAGGCACACGTGCTCGTACCCCACGTTGTGTACTTCTATTTACGTGCATATTTTCCACACTCGCTCTCCGTCATAAGCTACAAAACACGCCAGCGTTGTCTTACTCCTTTATCCCCTCTCTAACAATTCCTATCCCATTTTTAGCCTGAACCAACCTACAGAAAAACGCGAAAATGTCAACAATGAGAATGCCAATAGCATTACAGCCATCGGCATTCAAAGAATATAGCTGAAAGCCTCAAAAATTACGAATGACAGACAGCTCAATATTAGATGTTATGGGTGTAGATGTTGTTTTCATGAACTGCGCGTGCATCTACGCGTACCTAGTCTCTCTCTCTCGCTGATTTCTTTGTTGCTGCGTTCTCTCCGCATCTAGACGCGAAAGATAAAACAACACAGCTCGAAGAGAGTTGTTGTTGAGTGTTTGTGGAAGCGCTGTGGGCTACTCTTTAAAAAGTTTCAAACTTTGGCTTTAATTTGCTCATTTCAGAAATTATGACTATGTGCCCTGTGCCTGCGTGAGGCTGAGGTTTGTATTAATTTTGGTGGCTATTGTTGCAAAGGATGTGCGGCTTTTTTTCGAAGAAGCGTTAGGAATAACTCTTCTTGGAGGTGTAAGGATACTTTGTCGTTATGTGGATTGGACACTCGTGGAGGTAAGAATAACATATTTTTTTAATTCTGGCCATACTTGAAATGCCGCCTTAATCGATGTTACAACAATGGACTTCAGGCTATGTGTAAGTTGAGCTTAAAAACACCAAAAAATTTAAAATCTGTAATTCCAGATGTTCGTCCAGCCCATATGTTCGTGGATTCAGAAGCAATCGTCTCTTAGGAGCTCACATTATGCTTAGAAGCGCCTGACCTCAAGTCTCTATCCCTAGACTCAACACTTGCATCTCTCTCAACTGGCCTGATTCTAAAAGCCGCTAACACAACATTTACACCAGAACAGCACCAACTGGAATCTTAGCCACATGACCAACCCAGAGCTAAATATGCTGCAATACTTCCTTCCCAAGACTCCTGTCCTTACTGACTTGGACGCTTATAACAGAGATCTCATGCTTACAAATATGCTGACGACGTCTCAACAAGTCTTCATTAGCGGTCAATCCTATGCTGCTATAGGAAATGCGTCTTTTCGGCGCAGCCAACCTTTAAAAGAAAAATTGGTTACAATGAATGTTGCTCAAGAATGTATAAAAATGTGTGAAGAGTTCTTGTCATAAATTGCAATAAACCTCTATATGTGATAAAAAGAGAGTCCTGCATTGCGATGCTAATTTTGACACATAAACTCATGCGTCAAGTCTATAAATATTAAATGTAAGATAGGCACAGCTAAGTCCTCTGTCCTTGCTACGATGTCCCCTGATCCTAAGCTTCAAGACTCCGATGACGACTTTGAAGTTATCGACCACAACGAGTCTAAGGTTTCTGAGCCGAAGTTTCAGGAGCTGTTCCCAGCAAAAGAACGTCTTGCATCTTCTCAAGCAAAAGAAGACGGCTCTTCTAGCGAAGCAGAAGCTTCTACAGCCAAAGGAGTACGTTCGCATCCACATGTTCTTTGCTGAGGATGGCGAAGATGAAGGAGACGTCTACGATATTCCCCTGCAGGATGGCAAGGTTTTGGTAACCGATCTCCAATTCATCGATTCTCAAGTTGTGAGCTTGTCTTATTGGTAAGTTCTCACCTCTTTTAACCATTGCTAGCTAAGAGTTATTTTAGGATTCCAGAGAAGAACCGCTCGCGTCTGCTGATTCCTGACCAGATGGGAGCGATCACCGCACCCAAGAACGGCTGGAACGCTAATAAGCTGTATGCCTGGATGTGTTAAATGCGTTCAATTGTCTTTTTTACGCTTCTTTAAAATAAAGCCTTGCTTCCAGCATGTTGGCAAGATGTAGCCACGTTTTGTTTTTTGGTTACTACGTTGTACGCTTACGTGTCGGACTAAACTTTATTCTTAAAAGGCCGCTCCACATGCGGTAGGCAGAACATGCTTTTACGTCAGTTTTTGATAATCTGTTGACAACCTATCAAAGTCGAACCCATTTTATGTCTTTGCCCCGACTGCACCCAGAAAAGGCCACTTGGTTAATAAGTACTTCAAGTTAATTTGCTTAAGATCCGCAAAAACCTACTTTAGCCAAAGATTCGTTGGCAGATTCCTTAAGTGTTGTTCAAGCACGTTATATTTTCTGAATTTAACCAAATTTTGACTGAATTGAATCATTAAATTACCATTTCACTCGCAGTAGGTAAAGCATGTTATAGTGGGGATTTGATTATAGGCTGTTGAGAACCGACAAAATCGGATTTCCGAACTAGAAACAATTTTATTGTTTACGGTAAGTTTACGTTCAGTGCAGTTTTTTGGAACCTACATAAGCAACGGCATAATGGATTTTATGTAGGTGTTTAGCGGGAGATCATGCTCTTTATTGGCCGGTCTGGCGGCTGAAACAAATCTCGAAAATCAAACAAAGTTTGAGCACGTCTTAATCGATCAGCCCCAGTAGCAAATTGTCAAAGTGATTCGTCAAATCATCAAACGTCAAATTCAGATTTTTCAAGTTACCGCCGTATAGAAGTTTTTCCTTAAATGAGGGACATTTTGAAATGTTGGTAAAAATGCTCATCTTTGATGGCAAAACAAAAAAACCGCATTAGCTGACATGACTTTCGGCTATAGATGAGACGTCTCTCAACTGGAGCGGAAGCCGTGTTGTTGGAAGAGATGTCTCTTCCGCAGGTTTTCTAATTTTTCCCCGGGATGGACTAGAACCCACATTGTCAGTGCGAGAGTGTGACTTGTTAACTGATCAGCCACTGGATGGCAAGGCACAGACCGCTTCAAGTGCGATATACACCCGCCGAATGTCTGGTTTGAAACGTCACTTTGACCGGCGTCCTCCGAGCGGGCCGCTCGGAATACTGAAAACCGGTCAAAATGAAGTCTGACTAACAACCAGACAGGACCACATTTCTAGACATTCCAGTCATTTCAAACTTTTCGAACACTGAAGAGCGGTCGTTGTTAATCCTAACCAGTTATCTTGAGCTGTGGAGAAAAATAGGCATTTGAAATGCGACATTTACACTCAGTTGGTCCGCAACTGAGTGGATTTGGACTGGTCTTTATTTATTGGTCTGTCTTATGACGAGCAAAAAATGGCGTTCTTCTCACGGCTTAATCCTCGTCTTCCTCTTCTTCGTCCTCAAAGTTCTCATCATAAGGATAAAAAGCGGTAATTTCAGTCGACTTCCATCCACCTGCGGGAGGAGCGATCAATCCCTCGCTATTTGCCAAATGGAGCTTAAGAACCTCATCGGATTTGGACCTAAAAAGCAATGTAAACCGTCCCAAAAACCGAAATCTTACTTGAAATAAATTCCCGTAGCTTCAGGGAAGGCAGCTTTAAGAGTGGACAGCTTCAAACACCCCGATTCCTGACAGATCGGAAGGAAAATGTGGGTGTATTTCTCTTCTTCTTCCTTATCTTCGCCTTCTTCCTTATCTTCGTTCACTTTAACGTGCTCCACTGAAGCAGAATCCTTAGTAAGGTCGGAAATCTCAGCCATGAGCTGCTCAATCTCCTTTTGGGTCTTCAGTAGGTATTCCATCTCGTTTTCTCCTCCTTCAAGAACTTTGAACGCTTTTTGAGACTGTTCCTGACTCACTACACCCCTATTAATCGCATAGAACGTGTTGAGATCGTGCAAGCGTACGATTCATCCTCGACGTGCAGCGTCCACACCTTCGTGTCGTTCCAGCCCATGGGAGGCGGCGCGTAGAAGCCATTTTCAGCCACGATCAGGTGCTGATTTCCAACTTCGTCCCTAAAATTAGCTCTTAAAATGAGCTCAAAATTCACTCACTCGTAGCAGAGGCCTGTCGCTTGGGTGTCCAAAATTAGCACCACGCGCTCCTCGAGGCAGCCGTTCTCCTGGCAAACGGGGACTTCCACGTCTTGCGCATCTTGGTTTTCGTCCTCAAGCAGCGTGATCACGGCGAATTCCGGAAAATCTCCCTTTGCAGCCTTCGGAAAACTCTTAAGCTTCTCCTCAATCTGGTCGAGCGTGATCTTCAGCGCGGCAAGGTCCATTTTGGGTCACGGTGACGAGATGAGGAGTCAGCCATGATGAAGGTTTAAATGCACCACAACAACACGCGAAATGTGTGCGAAAAATAGAATTCGCATCGCAAACGAGGACAGGAAAATCGCGTCAAGACGCTTTATTCTTCCACAATCATTACACAATCTTTAGGCAGCCGGAGAAGAGACCGACTTCTCGTCGGGTTTGACCACTTCCGCGGACTTCGTTTCGGACTTCTCGCTGCTGGGCGAAGGCGACGGCGCTCCAGGGGCTTCCTTTCCTTCTCCGACCTTCATCGTCGGCAGCGGTCCGTTCGGCTTGTACGGGAGCTCGCAGGCGATAGGGGGCGCCGGACGGTTGCAGCTGGGAGGAGCGTTGGTGCGAAGCTGCTGGATCGTGACCTTAAAATATGGATTTTATGGTGTCACAGGTGAGAATATGGAAACTTACGTTCAGATCCGCGTCAAGGCAGACGACAGCGGCGGCGTTATTGAACTGACCGCAGTAGTTGGGCGCCGAGAAGATGGTGATCAGCTGACGGCCAACCATGACCTCGTAGCCGTCCTGGACGACCTGGTGAGCGCGGATGACCATGTCGATGCCAAGCAGCTTCGTGGCCGCTTGCATGACGCCCTTGCCGAAGGCGTAGCTGATGCCACGTGGTGAGAGTAAACCATCCGTCTCCTTGTTGGTGGGGTCGGACCAGAGGAGGTCGATGAGGAGACCGCGGTCCTGGGTCACAGGGACGGACGATATTGCGGATTTGGTCCAGGCTCGTGAGCTCAGGGCTCAGGCCACCGTGCATGCAGAGGACTTTCTTGGAGATGAGTCCGGTCGGGAGGCGGTTAAAGAGCGTTTGGAACTCCCACCACAGGCCGACGCTGAACAATGCACGATAAATACTCGAATTTCCGAAATAAGACTCACCCATAGCGACGAGCGCACTCGTCGTAGAATCCGTAAATCCTGTTGACGGCCGGCGTTTCGTGGTTTCCGCGGAGCAGGTAGATTTTGTCGCGGTAGCGGAGCTTCAGCGCGAGCAGCAGGACGATGACTTCCAGTGATTGCGGTCCGCGATCGACGTAGTCGCCCAGGAAGATCATCCGCATCATCCGCTCTTTCGGGACACGGCCGATAATGTCGAAGAGCTTGTGCATGTCCTGGTACTGGCCGTGAATGTCGCCGACCACCTTGATGGGCACTTCCACCTCGACGAGCGCGCCTTCCTGGGTGATGATCTTTGTGGCAAAGGTGATGATCGCATAATCTCGTCCAGGGTGACCACGTTGGTGATGGAGATGTCCGTCCGGTTGTAGAGGCTGTTCATTTTCTCAATGATGCCGTCGAGCCATCCTGTTTCAGCTTCGGCTGCCATGGCTTGTCGTGTTCGATCTGGAAAGGAGAGCTTCGACGGTGAGCAGGCGGTGGAAGGGGCAAGAGCTCACCAGGGGTGTCGACCGGTCAGCTGCAACGAGCGAATGCCAAATGCGCAGCTAGACCGCCGCGGCGGGCCGCGACCGACTTTATAAGCCTGCAGCCCTGGAGAGCACGCTTGTGGCTAGACTCGAGTTGTCTCGTCTCACATGGCATCATTTAAAGCTCCGACCGCTCCGAGTTCTGCTCCTGGAGCAATCCCGTCCTGCCCCGGAGCTGCCCGAACTCTCCTTTTGAACTCTTCGGCCAGGCAGGAGCAGTTGATTTTGCTCTGCACAACTCCATTCCTACCACTACCCCGCTCTTTGCGGCAACGGCCGCTCGTTTTCCGGCATTCCGAATCTTTTCGATGTCCTCGTCGTCGACTGAAGAAACAGGGAGGTCAATTCGTGTTCCGGTGAGCTTCGATCTTGTTGGGTTCGCCTGAATTTTCGAGGAAAAGTTAGATAAGACCGAAGCGTAAATGAAGCGAGTAAGTTTCACACAAGTTTGACATAGTTTGAAAAACGCACTTCGCATTCAAAACTTGACGAAACGGACCCGCTATTAAGTAATTTCTTGGAGTCCCCGTGAATGCGACTTTTGACGGCATTTTTGGTCGCTTCTTATTAGCAAATAGCAAATGCGAGATTTTCAAAATGCAAGCACGTCGCCGTATGACTTTTACCACTTTTGCAACGCAACTTCGCGAACTTCCTTTGCAATTTCTTTTGCAACGCTATTTACCGCGCTCCTGAGCTTCTCAAACCTTGCGCCACTTGTGAAACCCGTTAGACTCGGCCGCATCGACTACAACGACGCAACTCCAAGAAGTGCTCGTGGAGAAGATAAACAAAGCGAAGATCTGAAAACGCCCAATCGAGTGAGTTTCACCCTCAAATTCCTGAATTTTTGGCTCGTTTTTGAAGTATTCTCCTTCTCCTTATAGAGCACAATCCGGTCTATACCGTTGGGAAGTGGGAGCGGCAGTACACGGTTGAAGAAGAGCGCAGATTGAAGGATTTGGGCGCTGAATTCTACCGGTTGGTGAATCCGTGATTTCGTGGCTTTAACAAGCAATTTTAGGACCGACCGAGGCGGCCTCATCACATTCCATGGGCCTCTGCAACTCCTCGCTTATCCCATTGTCATTTTGGGTAAGTGGAGAGAATCAGCAAAGCGAAGATCGAAAAACGCCTCAAGGTATTCGACAGCTCTTCGCTTATCCCAGCGTCAAACTGGAGTTCTTTGTCCTCAAGAATGCGGTCAAAAGCGCTTAAGAGAGTTCGCAACCCCCGACCGCTCAACTCATCCAGAACCCGCAACAATGTCGAAACCAAAGCGGGCTATCATGTCTAAAAGGTGGGCCAAAAGTTTTCACACCTTTCCCTGACCACAGAGTCCGAGGCTCAGACAGAATCGCTCCATTTCAGTCGAACGCGGACTGGAGACCGGTCGGTTTCGCGTTATTTGTTAGCGAAAACGACCGGTCGTTCACAAGCAGTGAGCTGGAAATGATTCTGTTCCGTCTCGTCAGCGTCTGGCCAGGGGGGGGGGGGTGAAAACTTTTGGCCCACCCCACCAAGCTCATCTTGAACCCACCCTCATTTATCAGTTCTCTCCTTGTAAGAAGCGGTCGTCTGTTTCGCGATTGCCATTATGAAGCCAGAACAGTCGCAAAGGATGATGCAGTAAGCCCTATTCTCGCTCCCCTAAAACCCACGTTTTCAGGTCTCAAATGTCAACGATGGGAAACCAAGAGAATTCCGCGTACCAGCACCCGCTCGGGCTGCCTCCCCGGCTGCCGCAGTGGATGATCAAGGAGGTTGCCGTTGAGATGCAGTTCCTTCCAAGCGAGAAGACCGGAATCACTGTGTCGAAGGGCCTGCTGGTGATCAAAATGGAACAGCAGTCGGCGATTAACAAGCTCTTCTTATGCGACTACATAACTCAGATCAACGAGCGCCCGATTGAGTCGAAGAAAATGTTCTACAACATACTTCACGCCATAAAGAAGGGTGGCAATGCTCCGGTAAGGCTTCCAACCCCTTCCATATTCTCATCCCTCCTTCAGTTCACCGTCACAGTCCGACGACCGATCTGGAATACCCCGACCAACAGGTTGCCCCAAGGATACGATCGTCCTCCCGGATATCAGTATTTCCTAGGTCTTTTGGTGCTCTACCCAGGCAGTTCTCTGGGCATAAACATCAAATCGTTTAACAGCAAGGTAGGAACCATTTAAGGGCATAGTTTAAGCCCAAAGTTCAAGGTTTACGTGTCCCATACAGAGCAAAACTGCCTCTCCTCCACGACGTGTTACATCGGCGACTGCATCGTCGACGTGAGCGGCGTTCCGGTGACCAGCACCGCTGGCTGCAGCGAGCGGATCACCGTTGGCCTGAAGGAGGACAAGTTCGTCACGCTGACCATTGAACGTGCCGTCGCCGTTCGAGCCGTGCGGATGGCGCTAATTGCCGAGAAAACGGCTCGGATCGACCCTGTCATGGCTAAGGACTGCATCGACATCGGAGCGCAAGAAACCGAGCGATTCACAAGGAATGACTCGCCAGCTCTCGTCGGCATCTACAAGACGAAACCCACGGAGTCCACGTGAGTTCCGTAAGCCCAAAATCGATATTAATCTCAGCTTTTAGGCGTCACATTTCGGTGGCCGAGAATTCCTCAGAATCACCAATCGGAGCGGACCCCTATAACCCTGTGCTGATGCACAAGGTGCCCCCGAAACCCACAAGTCCAGGAGTCAAGAAAACGGGCACTCGGAATACGCATTCCGCGCCGGGCAAGATGAATTCACAAAGACCGAAGTGGTAAAACTCTTTACGTCCCCTAATAAATTTTCGGCTATAACGTGTTCAGGACTTCTTCAACGGTGAACTTCGTATTTAGGTGGTCCAGGTCCACGTCGCATTCAAAGTGCTTCGCAAAGCTTTCGCAGAGCGCTGGGATCGTTTCTTCCACGGTGACTTTCCTGGACAGTTCTTGGGTGAGCGATGTGGCCACCTTGCCTTCCAGGCCGCATGGAACTATCTGGGAAAGAAGAAATGAAACCTTGAAAGCTAGGAAAGTGGTGAACTGACCTCCTTAAACCATTTCATATCTGTGTTACAATTGAGTGCCAAGCCGTGGAGTGAAATTCCGTGGCGGAAGCGCAATCCGATGGCCGCGATCTTCCGGTCGGCGCCTTCGATCCAAATTCCTAGGAATTTCATGAATTTCATAGTGCACAATGTTGCGCTTACCGTGGTCTCCTGACGATCGTCCACGTCCAGGCCATGCTTCTCCTTCAGCATCCCGATCACGGTCTCCTCGATCAGGTGGACGAAGCGCCTCGCTCCCACTCGCTTCTGCTTGAATTCTTCGTCCGGAGTGACGGCAAGCGATCCCAAATTGACAATGGGATAAGCGACGAGTTGCCAGTTGCCCAGGCCCTGGAACGTGATGAGGCCGCCTCGGTCGGTCCTAAAATTGCTTGCGAAATCACGGATTCACCAACCGGTAGAATTCAGCGCCCAAATCCTTCAATCTGCGCTCTTCTTCAACTGTGTACTGCCGCTCCCGCTTCCCAACGGTATAGACCGGATTGTGCTCTAGAAGGAGAAGGAGAATACTTCAAAAACGAGCCGAAAATTCAGGAATTTGAGGGTGAAACTCACTCGATTGGGCGTTTTTCGATCTTCGCTTTGTTGATCTTCTCCACGAGCACTTCTTGGAGTTTCCAGGCGTCGTTGTAGCCGATGCGGCCGAGCCAAACGGGTTTCACAAGTGGCGCGAGGTTAGGGAAGCTCCGGCGCATGCGGGAAGCTGAAAAATGAGCGAATTGAGTAGAATACATCGGCACAGATTACGATTCGAACGTGGAGCGAAGACAGATGACCGAGAAAATTCGCGAAATTGCGTGCAAAACACTAAATGTCATAGGGCAACGCGTATGCATTCAGAAAAGCACAATTTTAGCAAAATGGCGAAAAAAAGCGGCACGAAATAGTTAGGATTTCGAAAATAGTGATTTGTGATTCCGACCGCTTCTTCGCGACCTTGAAGTCACGAGTGAAGTCAGGTGAGGCGATACACACCGAGTCTAGCAATAAGGCTGCATTTCAGGATTGCAGTCTCGCACCACGTTTCGCATCCGCTCGTTGCTGCTGACCGGTCGACTCCCCTAAGCTCTCGCCCCCTCCGCCGCCTTGAACTTCGTCCCTCCCCCCGAAGAGATCGGGGCTGACTATCAGCAACAAAGCCAAAAACAAATGTAAGCGTCACATCAGCCAGGTACGGCTGGGTCACGGAATGGACCGTTGTGGCAGAAGGAAGAGTCGGACGATCAGGAAGATCACGAGCATGAAGGACTGAAAGCAGCAAATGGAAATGGGAATGACAAATTAACAGGCAATTCCAGAAAAGCAGCGGAAAGCAAAGTGATACGGACGGGGAATGATGTCATTTCCATATCTCACACGTTCGGTCACGATCGAAACACTGGACACTGCACAGCTGTTTTCACCCTAACCCGACTTCTCTCGCGAGAGCGTCAAGAAGATCTGTGAAGATCGTCGCCCAGAAGGACTAACAATAAGATCCCTGACGCTTTTCGCCAGAAACAGACCAGCTCGGACAACTGCGGCAACGCTTATTAAACGCCATACTTCTCTTAAACCGGTTTGCGTCAAGTGGTCTCTCCAAGCATACTATAATCTAAACCCTTCATGACTTTTTGTTTACATGCAAAAACAAAATCGCCAGAATAATCAACCATGCGACGTTTTTTTCTGTGTTTTGGTTATCATGGTTTTATCTCTGGTTAGGCACCAAATGAGAGCCTTTTGTTGCCACCCTTTTGTGTCGACGTCCGTGTTTCACACACTAAATTCTTGTTTTGAAAGTGTAATTTACGATCATAACCTACCGAGTTTATGACCTTGCAGATTAGCAGCAGATAATGTGAAAGAGGGCGACTTGCTGAAGGTTGAAGCATGGTCAATTTCATTCAAGTTAGCCAAACCCAAACTTCCTTTTCTTCTGGAACAACCTAACATTTCACATCGTGAAATGCGACATTTTCGTTTTAAAATAGCTGGCTTTCCGTCGTATTTGTGGCAATTTGGACTATCTTCGAAAGCTTAAAAGACATGAGAATGACTTTTACGGCGTGTTCTCAGCTTTTGCAATGTCCTCAATTTTAAAGATCATGGAACTGTGCAATATCTGCTTTCGCAGGAATACTCTCTCCTACAGCTATGGAGACTATTGTTGTTGAAGCTGCGCTGCTTTTTTCCGTCGACTCGGAGCAACTGTGACTTTGTCTGTAAGCAGATTCCAGCGCTAAGTGATTCGGAATTGTTCGGAGGTACTGTTCAGGTGTTGAATTTTGTTAAAATATCCATTCCCAGGTTCTTAGACAAGATTGTTGTGCTTAAGTGCTTTGTTAAACCGGATTGTTCTCATCTATTCATTCAATGACGCACTTTTGAATTACTTTTCACTGACTAGATGAAGGTTTGTATCGCTTGTTCTCATATTATAGCTGTCCATGCACTTTGGTTTTATCAGTTCTCACAAAGCTGATTTGCATATTGATATATTTAAAGAGTTCTTGCTTTCATTCCTGTGGCAGTTTGTTCATGGTTCTACATAATTCATTCTTTGGTTAAATTTTTGAACGTTCAATAATTTTTTATCTGTCTAAGAGAGGATTCTACTTCGGATGATCTGAATATCGCAAGAATCCGCCAGAATATTTCTAATTTGTCTTTTTAGCGATTCAATATTCAATATTTTACAGAACTTGCGGGACACCCTGTTTATGTGCTAGCTTGGTGTGTCAGATGTGTCAAAAAGAAAAAATTGAACAAGAAGATCTGGCTGTTCTGCTTTCACTCATCGTCATACACACAAGTAAGCCTTATCAAAGTGAAAAAACGGTAAAATCGAGTTTGTGATGATCTTGCCAGGAACATAAAAGTACGAGAAGCCGTATCCATACTTAAATCCATGTGGAACAAGATCAACGCTTTTTACCGCCGACGAAACAAGTATTCGTCGTTTTGCAAACCTGATTCTGCTTTTGTCAAATTTTGAAACAATTGCGTCTTTGTCTCACGGATTCTTTGGGTCCCTTCAGCTTATTGCGAGAGAAGGAATTTTACACGTCATTGAGAACAAAGGAGAAACTTGTCGTCCCGAAGAGATAAAAGAAATTGTCTTGTTTCTTTAAAACAACTGCCAGATGACCACAACGTTAAAGGCGTTCAGGAGCTTTAAACACATTGGCTTGTACTTGTTTTCTGTTAATGCAATGCTGTGTAATTTCACTATTCAACCTGAAGCAACCAGAAAAAGCTCGTTTGCTGAATTCGAAACTCGACTCAATCTTGGCCCTACTTCGCAGAAACAACAAAATTGTTCGAGTGCACGCCCTGTTGTTTTCTTGTCTAAAAGCGCATTTGAAATTCAAAAACTTGGTTCTTGATATTTTTAAACGTCACGCGTCAATTGCTATTGTTTACAAGAGGGCATTTTCTTAAGTGGTTTGTGAAAACGGATTGTTTTCATCTTTTCGTTCAATGACGCACTTTTTAATTACTTTTGACTGACTAGACTTCCGCCACGCACTTTTGTTTTTATCCGTTCTCACAAGCTGATTTGCTTATTGATTGCTTCTAAGGAGGTCTTGCTTTCATTCCAGTGTAGCAGTTTGTAGATGGTGTCCCATAAGCTCTGTGGAAAAGACACAAAAAGTTTTTTAGTTTGGTTTAAAATTCTTTGGTCAAGTTTTTGAACGTTCAATGGCTTTTTATCTGTCTAAGAGGAATTTCTACTTTACTCCTATACTTACTAGATCGAGCAGTGTGGGGGTCAGCGCTAAAGTCTAAACTTTTAGAAATGTAGCGGATAAAGGATGCGTTGGTGGATGAAACGCCGCACTGAAAGCCACGAGTTCGATTCCGCCCGGTGACCTAACTTTTTTGTTTGTGAAAGAAGCTTCGGACTGCTTCTAGCCCCCTTTCTTTTCCGATAACAGAGCAGCTTACAGCCCTTTAGTATCTAGGCTCCCTGCATATGTATTAGCTTGGTAGCTCTGGTCTTTCAAAACGGGCAGATGTTAAAACGGCTTAGAATCTGCGTGAAGAAGAACATGTTCTTAAACGTCTTGGTAAAATAGCTCGTTCCTGTTTTCATTCAAAATGTGCAATTTGAATCCCTTTTGCTGACCACATCAAAGGGACACGTTCACCGTTTTTTTCGCACCGTCGCAGATCGCGCTCGTTTCTGCTGCAGGGAGGTTTTCAAAGGCTCTGATCACGATTCTTGCGTCAGAATGGCACGAAACGGCTTCAGGACTGCGCAATATCGCAAAGAGAAAAAGGAGAATTTTACCATTTCTTCAGTGTTCCTGACGCTACTGCCCTGTACAATCGCGGTCGGCTACGATGGAATCGGGTTTGCAATTTTTCGGCGGTCAAAATTGTCGTTTTTCTTTGCGATTGTGAAGTTTCTTGTAGGACTTTGAGTGGATTTCTGATTGAACACGTCCCACAACGCGATGAACACAAAAAATTCGCTCAATGACTTGTAAAATTCTCTTTTTTCCCTATCCGAACTTTGCCATATTGCGCAGTTCTAGCCGTTTCTCGCCATTCTGACGACAGAATCGTCATCAGCGCCTTTGAAAACCTCCCTGCCCCAGAAATGATCCGTGCACTCAAAAAACGACGACAAATGCGATGTTTGTGTCCCTTTAAGGTTGTTCAAACAGTTGCTTTTATTCTGTTCTCACATGGTCGATTGCCATCCCTGGAGGTGAATTGTTTTGTCGCTTTTAAAGCTCTCTAGAAAACTCAACACCTTTTTGTTTTTGCTTAAACCAATCGTTTTTGAAAGGTGTTCTTTGGTTTTAATGGCCTTGAAACACTTGTTTTTCGGTCACCCGTTTCGATGTTTCAAAACGACACTTGCTCATTGAAACCTTAGTTTCAGTCAACGCTCGAAGTCTAAGATTTTGGCATTTATAAAAACATTTCCAAGAATTTCAATTTAACTGTATTCCTTAAATGGTCACGTACATACTCTACGGGAGAGTTGTCACATGCTGTCGGAACTCTGACAACTGTAGTCATTTGCATGCTGCGGTAAACAGCGACGACGTGTTTTTGTCTTTGTCATGTTTTCCAGCGGCCCACAGAAAGCACAACGGCGCTCTTCTGTTGAGGTTGGCGAGTTTCAATCAATATTCTCCGGCCGTATATTGTCAACCCTTCCAGAAAGCGAGCGATAACGCAAGGATGAATTTCTGCCAAATCTGTTTTCGCGAGACGAAAATCAGCTTCGTCTACGGTGGATTCAGTTGCCGAAACTGTTCGGAGTTCTTCCGAAGGAGCGTAAGGAAGAATTTAAGCTGGCCCTGTAAGCAGATCCCGGCGATTTGTCGAGTTGAGTTCTTTCGAGGTAAGCCTTCAGTTTAGTAAGAAACGTGAAATTTGTTTATAGGATGCTGCAAGCAGTGTCGCCTCGACCGTTGCTATCAAAACGGACTCCAGGCGAAATGTAGATCTTAATCTGACTTCTGAATTTAAAGAGCTGTTTAGATATCCGAGAACGGCGATCAAACAACTCGGAACAGTCTGAAGATCTACTTGAACTCATCCTAGTGCTCCCAAAGGTGAACAGACAGGCCACGACTGGATTTCCTTTTGTAGATGCCATGACCCAAGCTGTTCGAACTGCATTCCAATACAGAAAAAACGTGGAAATAAACACTGATTGTGTAAGCTCATTCCCTTAAGGAGAATCTCATAAAATCGGTTTCAGCACGAAGGCGAGCCTGTCTTTCAAGGCTTCAGCTACAGGACAATCCGCGTTAGAGCGTTTGAGCAACTGCAAATTTTCCGTTGTCTCATCGACAAGATTCCCATTATTGGCGATCTGGACAAGGAGACCAAAAATCTCATTTTTCTGAATTCTATGGTCCTATATGTAAGTTCTCTTTCCTCTGAACCTTAGTTGAACCTTAGTTTCAGCTCGCCTTCATCCACAACTACAATAACAGTCGTCAATGGTGTCAGCTTCCCGACCGATCCTATCTGTACCCCAATGTCTACATGAACCGAGACCACACCAAACTCATCGATCTCCTGCGTTTCGACCCTGGATCGAGTCTTCCCACAAGCGACCACTTCTACAGTGAAATAGCTCAAAATCTTCTGAACGTGATTTACTTTAACCTTCAACATATCTATCCTGTGCTCAAGAATGAGCTCACCGACGATGAGGACATTGCCGTTTTCCTTATTTTCCTCATCATCCATACAAGTGAGCCAAACTCTTAAAGAACACTCTGAAATTGTTGTTCAGACAAAAAAACTGAAAACCCACATTTCGCTCACGCGATCTCTCAGCTGAAACTTATCTGGAAGGAGATGGATCAGTTCTACCAAAGTCGAAATAAGGACCCTGCGTTGTGGGGAAACCTGTTTCTTCTGCTTTCCAATTTGGAAACCGTCAGCAGCATGTCGAGTATCGTCCACAAATCCATGCATCTGATCACAGGAAAAAGCGTTTTTTACTCGATTGAGAAGTCAGGGGATGTCAATCGTATAAATATCATGATCTTATGTAAGAGTGATAGTTAGTTGACTACATGTTCAATGACAAATCTCATTTTGACGTTTTGAATCGATTTTTAGAATATCGTGGTTTGGAAGAAGTACAATAAAATGCTAACCGCTGTTCAAAGTTCTGTCATCTAGTGGACTAGGTGCGCACTCCGTCTTGTTTCTTGCCGCTTTCTAGTCTCAATAAGAGAGTCCAACTACGCGTTGCTGAAAATTGCCAAATTGCGTTGCCTTTCCTGAAAACTGAATATTCCGGCAAAATTCCGGGACAAGTAAGGTAGAATTCTTCAGCTGTCCTTAAGATCCAAATTTAGACGCAAGCGATCTGAGAGATGCTGTCGTAATCCTCAAATCAGTGATAAAGGATCTGCGGATCTACTACAAAGGACGTCATGGTGACCCTCAGTTTTGTGTTCATCTGATCCTTTTTTTGTCTATTATTCAAACTTCAACTGTTTTTAGCGGTTACATTTGTGTAGGTGAATCTCAGGAATCATTCCAGACTCAGTTTTATGTACAGCAAAATGAATATCTTCGTTGAAAACGACCTTTTGTTTGTGGGTAAATTCAATGACATTTATTTACACACACCAAAAAACATTGTGACTGTTAATTGTACACTTCAACTATGCGATTCTGGTACTCCCTGTCCTTTGACACGTAGTCCGTCGCAGCCTCCTCCAAGGATCAGATTCAGGCTGCCGTACAAATTGCTCAATTCGGATGCCTGAGTTCGCATGTCGGACACGTGAAGGAGCAGATCTGCCATAAAGACGTTCTTGCGTCCTTTTCGAGTCAAATAGTATTCGGCTTCCTTAATTCTTTTGAGATCGTGAATGGGACGTTGCCAGGCTGAGTTGGCTTTATCGCAGTCGTCTGAAAGAGCTTTTTGAAGATTTCAGTTTTAGAGAACATGCTTACTTGAAAGGATGATGATTAGCAAAATCATCAATGCGATGTCTTCGTCCGTGCACATTTTCTTGGAAAAATTGCGTTTTTGACGCGATTTGGTGGAGAATGCTGAGAAGATGCTTAGCCGGTTCAAGTCATGGGGACCTGTAGCCAGGGAATGGTTGGATGGAGTGTAGGCAAGACAGTGAAGAGCCTTGTTGTAATCCATGTCGATATAAGCGTTCGGAGAAGCGTAGAATCGGCCTGAACGAGCTTGTCTGGAGTTGCTTAGCGCGTAGATGAATACGTTCTATAATTCAACATGAAAATTATAAATTTTGAACCTTCGACTCACATATAGCATCACGCAATTCTCAAACATACTCTCTCGTGTAGAGTAATCCAAGTCTTGTAGGATAGGTGCCGTTCTGAGCATGTCGTGGAACACTTTTGTTTCGTGGTAGAGCGCATTCCTCTGATGGCCAAAGTGCCAATATCGTTCCATCGGCTCCGAGGTGCCCCGGTGTGTTCGTAGGTCCTTGTCAATGGGTATTCTGAACATGTAGGCTCTTCGGACGGATTCTGTCATGACTGAAAGGAGAGGCGTTCTGGAATAGAATGAAACTGGGCTTGAGGTGCTGTTGACGTGCTGTTGAGAAAAACTTTCTTTTTCTTGGTCGAAGTTTTGAGCTGGACGTACATCTTAAAAAGCCAAATTTTTAGAGTGTTATGGTTTTTAGGATAAACTGACACATAGCTTGGAGTCCATTTTGGTGACACCGGTCCAAGCGACATTTCTTGCAGGAGAATTTCCCACGTGACTCTTGTTGACACAAAACTGGCGTATACTTGCACCTCCACGACGAGTTGTTTCTTATGCTTCTTCTAAAGAACGCCGCGCAGCCTTTGCAAGACAACCCTCCAAAGTTGCTAGAGATATCCGCTTTCCTCAGACACACAGGACAAGTATCCATAATTCCTGAAAATCAGAATGTGTTGAAGTAGGTCTTAGACTACGTGAAAGCATAGAATAAGGCGTGGTCGCCACAAGGAATCATTGCGTACAGTATACCTGGCCTCTCGCCGACGTATCTGTCGCGGATCTGGGATAAGCCGTTACACGTTAGCTTATATAATTAAAACGTTAAACACTGCAGCAAAATACTACGGCCGCGAGGCTTAGACTACACAGCGTTTTCGGAATCGCAGAAGAACAAAATCATTCACACAACGAATACTGAACTCGCGCTGTAGCCTGCGTCCAGCGCCTACGTTCTGCGTCCAGATCTGTAAAGTTCTTTTTTAACTTTTACATTTTCATAATTCTGAGTTGTGTAAATACGTTTTTTTGGCTCGGAACTAACACCTTTTTTGCTTTAAAGACCAACTTTTGTCCTTTCGCACGAAAAGTTACTTTCAAAATGTTCTGAGGACTATCACGGGACAAAACTATTAGCTGACAAAACAATTATGCGTCATATAGGTGATTACACTCAACACCTCACCTTAACAAAACTGACCATCATCTCTCTCGGTCTTCAAATAAGTTTAAATGATTAGGTTTTTTTTTGTTTCGACCTGTCGATACTGTCGATAGCAAAAAATATTGCGCATTCCGGTTTTTTGACAATTTACACTGACCACAAACCCATTCAAGCTCATACGAACAAGTATTATCCTCTCTCGCTTGCTTCTTGGAAGCCCAATCACACTAGTCGGAGCTAGAGATCATTATCACCCAAACACAGGTGGAAATTCCCACCGGAAACACAATCAAATAATAAAAATATTTGGCGAAGCAAATCTCGGCTGTAGAACTGGTTACTGGACTGGACTATTACTTCATAGCAAACAAAATGCGTCTGACTAGCAAAAGAAACGAAACAGGTGGACGTTGTGAACAACAAGAACAGCCTATTTTAAATAAAAATATATGTACTTGTATAAACAATTGATGTGATTGCTCACCGATAATTGCTCTTAAAATAGAGGTCTGAAGATTGCTCTTATCCGGTAAACAGTTTCTAAAAAGGACAAATCTGATCGATTGTCTCACATCAAAATCTAAATCATGATGAAAAGTTTGAGTGTTTCGTAAACGCTCTGATTAGGCTAAAATGTAACAGGAACAGGCTATTCGAGTAATGCCTGTTAAGCCGCTTTTTCAGCGTTTCAAGCAAAACAAAGCTGAACAACTGTGTTAAATGAACACTTTATGACAAACAGCTCGCCGTCTAGCCAAAAAAAACAAAGCCATTGGTCACATTCAACATGGAAACAACAACCTGTTTCGGCGTCAACAACTTGATAAGTTGAGTTTGAGCTGCTCGTTCTATTACAAGAACGAAACTTTAAACATTGAAAGTAACTCAGACGAAAAACTCTAGGTACTGGAAATATGTAGATCAGATAGAAGAAGTAAACCCATACTGAACAAAAACACTGAAGTAAGAATGTTGGGTGTGTCAAATCAGGTTTTTCAAATGTGCTAAAAATAGGCGATACGCCATGGTAAAATCGGACAGTTCCCTTGTTAGCGAAAAAACGATGTATAACCTTGAAAGGGTCTGACTGTCTCGATTATCCGGCTTGTGAGGTTAAGTCTCAGACAAAGCTTCAATTCATAAAGGTGTGCCCTGCTTGCTTCCGAAATACTGGTATTTGTTACAATTTTGTTACAGACGATCGTTCTCCTTTATTTAATTGAGGGGATAAGCTGACGACAGATGAGGACATGGCGCCTATTTTACCCTTGCTCATAATTCAAACAAGTAAGACGTTTTTTTCTATTTTTAGCGAACATCAAAGTTTATACGTCAAGTATTCAAATTGTTACTTGCTGGAGGACACAATCTTGAACCTGAAATCTGTGATGAAGGAGCTGACCATGGTGTATGTCTTCAGTTAAATCATTCCTAAAGTTAGCAAAAGCAACTGAATCTGTTTTTGTGTTTTTACGTCTAAATCGCTGAACACAACACATTATCGGTTAAGTAAACGTAAAAATAGAGTCTTTAAGAATGCCGTTAAAATTGCCAAACATTGAAAGTGCAGTTACGAAACGCTATCGCACTTTTTGAAGGCTTTTTGCTCAACACAAATTTTGTTTTGCGCGTTACAATTGCTGAACTGTTTGTAGTTTTAAATCTGCCAATGTGAACTGCGTGTGAACTGAACAATTGTTGCTCGTTGTTTGCATATTGGACAACATGATGATGAGATTGCACCAGAAGGAGAGATTCTTCTGACGTCTCTGGTAGTACATCTGTAGTTTCTGAAGTAAATTACATCCATCCACATTACATACTTCTTATTACGGAAGCGGGACATTTGCGGCCAGTTTCACGTTTTTTGCACGTTTCACGTTTTCAATTTACACGTTGTTTGAATATTGGACAACATGATGATAAGATTGCCCCAGAAGGAGATATGTTGCTGAACTGTTTGTAGTTCTATGTGGGTTCCTTCTCTAATTCTCTTTGATATCTTATTCATTGGAGATGTGCTTCATCCACAATCTCTCCCACAGCCGCCAAGCCAATCGTCTCTAGAACTTGATCCTCACAAACTCCAGCACCTCTTCAACAAACACACTATCACGATTCCAGCTGGACGAACATATTTCTATGAGTTGGCAGAGAAGAGCGTGAAAATCTACAGAAACTGCAGATCTACTACCAGAGACGTCAGAAGGATCTCTTCTTCTGGGGCAATCTCATCATCATGTTGTCCAATATGCAAACAACAAGCAACAATTGTTCAGTTCACAAGCAGTTCACATTGGCAGACTTAAAACTACAAAGAGTTCAGCAATTTTAACGCGCAAAACAGAATTTGTGTTAAGCAAAACGCCTTCAAAAAGTGCTATAGATTTTCGTAACTGCACTTTCAACGGTTGGCAATTTTAACGGCATTCTTAAAAACTCTATTTTTACGATAATGTGATTTAACCTATAATGTGTTGTGTACAGCGATTTTGACATAACAACTACAAAAACAGATTCAGTTGTTTTTGCTAACTTTAGGAATGATTCAACCGAAGACATACACCTAGGTCAATTAAGCGTAAGTCAGTTTTGAGTGTTCGAAATTAATAAAAGGCTTTAGATGTGTTTTATCCACAACTTCCCCCACAGTCGACAAGTCAACCGTCCTCCCAACAAATTATACGTCCACACGAGCACCTACATGGACCTCGACCCTGGAACTGTTGGAAAAATCTGCAAGAGCGATAGCGACATTACTGGCCGAATCTACTTTTACGAATTACGAGAGAAAAAAGCCAAAGGCTTCATTTTATCGTTTGTTCGAAAATGTGCTAACGGCTGATGAGCACATGGCGGCTCGTTTACTCCTGCTGACAATTTAAATAAGTACGAGATAATGTTTAAACGCTTGCTAAGCTCGAATTCTTGATGATTAGCATAATGATCTTACGCTGGAAAAAAAGTTTCAAACCTAAAATCAGTGTTCAATGAATTGCCGATCTACTACAATGAACGTCATAGTATTCCTTCGTTCTGCGGCAATCTGATCTTCTTTTTGTCCAATATGGAAACGTCAAGCGCAAACTCTTTTAAGTGCTGAGATGCCAAACAGCACTCCTGTACTCTCTTGAACTCTAAAACTTCCGCATCCACTAGTTATATTGCGTTGTTTTGTCTCTAAGTAATTGCAGAACAACGTTCTTTTGACCACTAATGTCAAAAGAGCAAACTAATTGCTTTAATGATACGTTGTTTTCTGAATTTCAGACGCATGCGTCTTCAGCCACACGCAGCAAAACGCAGGTCCCACCATAGTTGCACTATGGCACCCCTCTGATGCGTTTTACGCAAACGTCTTCAGGTTCGCACGCGTGCGTTTTTCCAGACAGCCGCATGCGTTCTTCGAGTCAGACGCATGCGGACAAACAGCCGAAGACGCACGACGCATGCGTCTCGAACTATGGGGGGAGGGCATTTAGACGAAATATTGACAGAAGTTTTCAATTTTAAACCTTTCCTTTTTATACTTTCTGCTGTTTATGTAGTTTCCCAGCAACTTCTTCATGTCAATGCTAAAAAACTCAGCAACACTCACCCAACACAATAAATTTACTGCCCTTCTTGCACTTGGCTTGCAAAATAGTCTAGCAAACAATCAGAAACGTTCTCTTGTTTTAAAGAAAAACATTTTAAAGCAGAAGATTGAGAAGGGGAACATAAAAATGAGAATTCCAAATCTCTGTTTTTACTAAAATGAGAAAACTGCGAGTGAGAGTTCAGTTGGGTGATTCACAAGAGAGACACAGTAAGAATCCATTGTAAAAGGTGGGGTTTACAGGAGATCATAAGTGACCCACAAAAGAGACAGGTGAGTGAGTGGTGGTTTGTGTTAGATGGTTAGAAGGTGAGGTTAGAATGGCTCCACAGGAGAAGCGAAGAAAGTCAAAGGAGATGCTGTGGTTACTCACAACTTTCCTCACAACAATTCTCGCGCCTCTCCTGTGGATCTTATCCAATCTCTCATCCCATCTTTCATCACTCTCCGTCAACCCAAGAAACAAACCCCTCACCCTCCTTCAACGCAACTCACAACTCAACCTTCATGTTAAGCAATATACGTATCACAGCTCTTCATCACAGAACACAAAACCTCGAAATTGTTCACATTTTTCAATCTCTGCGAGTAGGCTTTTGCCCAAAATCAGATGCATCATTGTATGACGTTCTTCGATCCTTCCGAGTCACTAGGCTGACAACATCAAGATCAACTTTCCCCAAGACGACGCATCTCGTTTGGTCATAGTGTAGTATCTATCCAGCTCATTCCATACGACTTTGAGTTCATTTATGGGTTGCTCGCAGTCTTTGAGTGTGTCTGTGAGACTGAAAGTAACTTTTCAGAGTCGATTTCCTGGAGGCTAACTTACTAGAATGGATGATGATAAGGAGCAAAAGAGCCGCTACGTCTTCTTCAGTAGTCAACTCCTTCCTTAGGGCCAAGCTACTCGACTTTGTGAGAGATTTTGTTGAAACATGTAGCTATTGGATCAAAATCTGACTGGGCCATTCTCAGAAGGTGCGCGTGGTCGATCGCGACAAGAAGAGTCTTATTTTTTCCCGGTCGGTGTCTCGGTGTCAATGTACACGTTGGGGTAGACGTAAAACCGGGTCGGGTCTGGATTGCCTTGGCAAGCGTTCGAGAAATATTGGATGAAAGAAATCTAAACAAAAATTTCTAAATTTGAAAAGTAAAAAAGCTCACGTAAAGCAGGAGAGACTTCTTGAAGATCTGTTCCCTGACGCCAGGCTGTAGATCGCAGATGATAGGCGTCGATTTCAGCATTTCGTAGAAGATTCTAAGCTCTCGTAGGTGTTCATTCGGTGTTGGCCGTAGTGGATCAAGTGGTGACCTTGTTCTGAGGTGCCGTAGTGCTGAAAAGGAGCATCTTGCTTTCAAAGAAGGACGTTGATTACTCGTACTTGCGAGACGTCGTCAGTAATAGCACATCTTTGTCGAAAAGCGTTTTTGACAACTTCGGTCATACAATGGGAGTCCCGTCATAGAGAATACCTTGCTCTTTGATACAGATTGGTCTTGCGTTTAAATGTAGTCGACTGCTTATATTTTGGACATATTTCGCGAGCATCCCAACTCGATAGCACCGCCTCATTCTGCACTTCTTGCACATGTGTTCTAAAAATTTATAATTAGATTTCAGAATTCAAGTGATTTTTCCCTCCAGAAACGTCTCCTCACACAGAATCGGATTCTTCGACAGAACAGGTTGCTCCGTTTACGAATGCATCTCCGGAAAAACGCGGCACAGCTTCGACCATTCCTCCGAAATTGTAACACACGTTGGTGACTCGAAGGCAGACTCGACACAGGGCCATTGTTGAGGGAAATAGGCGTTCGCAGGACGGAAAACTAGGCGTAATTTACTAAACAGAAAAAAATTTTTAATGAGCAAAAACAAGCAGAAAAACAAGCCTAACGTGGAACGTGAGCGTCTGAACACCTGTCGTGTGGCGGTGCTTATAGTAAAGCGAGACGGAAAATACCCCTGCAGAAAGTGCACCTTTGTTGGTCCAAAACTACACCCTCAGCAACTGCCGCTAAAGTGCAGCAGCATTTAGGAGACAACAAACGAGCAATTTCCGCTTAAGTGCGGCAGCATTTAGAGGACGACCTTGGATATCTAGAGGACCCTGGAATAGAATAGTTAATAAAGTGTTTGTTTTGTCCACGCACCCCATTGTTTTCATGTGTTTACGTCCACGACAAACGTCTCCTCACGTCTCTCATTATGCATAATATTATGGCGGTGGATGTCGTAATTTTTAAAACAGCGCCGTCTGGCGTTGTTTGTAGTTTTTGAAAGTAATGTTGGAAATTTTGTGGAAAATGGACCCAAATACGTGTTTTCGAGCCTTACCTGATCGACTTACTAGTTTTTTTCTCTCTCTAAAATCTAAAAAGAATGAAATTATTTTAGCCAAAGAGGAAGTCTACAAAAAAAACATCACCCATCTAAAGAAATTTTAGACTATCTGATTTCTAAGCGCAAGCGATAGCTCTTGAAGAGATGAAGAGCGCCCAATTGAAAATCTTTTTAAAAAATTCGAGTTTCTGTTTGAGAAATTCGCCTTCACGCCTTCAACGATTCGAGCTTCATTTCAATCGTCACTTGACTGAACGTTGACATATTTGGGTTAACATCACTGTTGCGTTGCCTACTGTTTTTGGGCGTTTCGCGCGTTTCTTAAAAAATGTGTTTATGTGTGGAGGATCGCAGCGAAGCGAGCGCGTGAACCGCGAGCGTAGCAAGGCCGCAGCGGCTTTTGAGCTTTGTGTAGCAAAGCGGCTTTCTTTAACTGCCCCGATTAAGTAGCGCAGCTGCTGGTCAGTATATATAAGAGCTGGCGGATTTGGTTACATCCGGTTACATCCGAACGCGCCGTTCAAACTCATTAAAAAAGTTCACACAACGCAACAACTGACCAAAGTTCTGTTCTTGTTCCCTTATGCCCTTAGACTGGAATACTACGTCTTAAAAAATTTTTAACGAATAGTGCAAGAAAACGCTTTTAAGGGCTCATTCTTCGTTTCGCAAGCTTTTTTAGGGCGAAAGTGCAGGTGCAAGTTTTTGGATTGTTTTCAAACGAACAACTTCAAGCAATCAATAACGTCTAAATGTTTCTTAAGTTTTCACAAAGACTGCAGTGTAAGAATAGCTTTTCTACGCTTCAGCTGAGAGTGCGACTCTCTTGACGCTTCAATGGTTTAATTTGCAAGTGCACGTCCGGTACTTCAACTGAATAGTTCAGGGTATTTTCTTTACCGTTACAAAAAAGACTGAACACGTGTTGACCCTCGGCGCTTATATGAGGAAACATGGATGAGCATCCGCTAAAATACTCGTTATAGTGGGCACAAAAACAGCGGCGCCCGAACAACCACTGCTAGAGTGAATCCGCATGGCGGACTTGAATTGCGATTGTGAATTGCACTTGAATTTACTAATCTAAAAGGAGTGGGCGAAACGACAAAAATGCTAGTAAGACATGAAAAGAGAAAAACAACATGATGTGACAGAGACGTTCAGGTCATCTGTTTTACGTTGTTTGAAAACCACCAAAATAAAAATTTATTGCACACCCTGTACATCGCATTTTGCAACTCACCTACTTGTTTTCAATTGAACATGGTTATGCCCGTTACCAAATGCATAGCTCTATGGATTTCAGAAGAGTTGTTGCTCGTTGTTTGCAAATCGGACAACAAGAGAATTAAATTGCCCCAGAAGGAAGGATCCTTCTGACGTCTCTGGTAGTAGATCTGCAGTTCTTTCATCACGGATTTCAGGTGTAAGAGTGATTCTCCCAACTCTGAGTGCACGGAAAACTTGTTATCTAAAATTCGATTGCAACAAAAGGCAATGAAGGTTTCTATACTTGTTTGAATAATGAGCAAAACTAAAAGAGCCGCCAAGTCTTTGTTAGTTGTTAGTACGTTCTCAAAGATGGGCGTAATATGCTCTAAAGAACGGAGGCTAATTTTCACGCTCTTCTCTGCCAGCTCATAGAAATAGGTTTGTCCAGCTGGAATCGTGATAGCGCTGTCTTTGTTGAAGAGGTGCTGGAGTTTGTGAGGATCAAGTTCTATATAAAAGTTTGCATTCAGATAAAACTTGTTTGGGAGACGATTGGCTTGGCGGCTGTGGGAGAGATTGTGGATGAAGCACATCTCCAATGAATAAGATATCAAAGAAAATTAGAGAAGGAACCCACGTAGAGCGAAATAGAATTTTTGAAAATTTGGTTTTTTTGTTCAACATCCAGAGAGCCAATTATAGGAGCCAGGTCCAGCAAATGACGGAATACTTGAAATTCCGCGTTCGTTTTGCTGCGCAAACTGGCATAGCTCAGGTTGTCTCCTTCGTGCTGAAGAGAAATTTGTGATTTGTACATTGACGCATTTCTTACTAGCCGTTATAGCTACCCTATGTTGATAAGCGTCTCTCATGGCTTTGACAAACGAATCCAATATAGGCAAGCCTGTGCCTTGTGTGCTCATTACGTCTATTCTAGTTGAGTTGTTTTCCAAGTTCTCTTGTGGTGGCGGTCTGACATCTAAATAAATCAAAGTAGCACAAGTTGTCATAAGGTCAACTCACAGACAGGCTGCATTCCAATATGGAGACATCTCTCATATCGGCATTTCTTACAGGATAAACCTGGTGGAGCTTTCATTTCACATAATCCGGGCGTCTGCTTGCACGTCCACACGGAATTGCCTCTGACGCATCGACGGAAAAAAGCGGCACACCCTCGGCAACAGATTCCCCCGAAATTATTGGAGAGTAAAGTGTCACGGAAGCAGGTCGGACACACAGTCATAGCTTCACTCTTTGCTGGAATTTGGAAATGAATGGAAAGAATGGGTTGAAAAGCAACATGAATAGAGAGCTAGCTATAAGCAGAGAGTACAACCGGCGCGTTCAGCTAACCAACATAACTATCAGCGTTGGTATGAAAAAAAAGGTGTTTTATGGTTTGTAGCCGCTAAGCTTATGATAAACAACAAGTGCGTTGGTCATTCGAACAAGGCCGTTCAACAATAACACCCTCTTATAACGCGTTCTAATAACAAAAAAAAGGTTTCCGCTAAAGTTTTTTATTTCAAAAACGGTTGTTGCCGTTTTTTTTATCATCAGGACCCAATGATAAGACACGCCGCGCAACGTTTCAAAGGTAAAGTTTCAAACAGCGGGATGCGCTATTTATTCCGTCCTCCAGGAGCAGTTTAGGCCTAGGCTTGGACATTTTCTAATATGGTTTTTTCGGCAAAGTCGCCTGGCAGTGGGGATAGTAGCATCGAGACGGTCTCTTTTAAACAGCGAGGATAGTAGGTTGAGGCTGGCCATTTGGAGCATCTTAAGCTCAGGATTGATCATTTTTATTGTGGTTTTTGAGAAGCGCCGAGAGCGCGACATACAGCGGAACCTACTTGATAGACAGACAGGTTTACTTGGCGTACAGACTAAGGATTCAACTCAAGTCTTGCGTTAAGGCCGCAGTCTGTTTTTAATAAAGCGGGGCAGAAATGTCGGAGCGGAACCGTCCGAAGCGGAAACGCCAATTCGCGCTCAAATTTTGCGCGCTAACATTTTGCGCACAAACCTCGTGCTGACCCCAGCCCGCAGAACAGTTGGTTTTCGAAATTATTGAAGACAGCACTACGCTTTCAGCGGTGTCGAACGTGTCCTCGGCATATTGTATGCTTCACGCGACCTACAAAATCGACCGGACAAGAGACTTTCTCATGCGTTTCTATCGCAAAATACAATTCACTCAAACGTGTTTTAAAGGTTATTCAAAAGCCCTTTTAGGGTACTACAAAAACTAAGTTCAAGTGAATGAGTCAAACGTTTAAACGTTTAGACGTTTAAACTGAAAATGTTAAGTCGATTGAGGTTTGGATGTTTTTGGAAGGCTTTTGGTAAAATTTTGTCAAAGGGACCCTCTGGGGGAGGTGTCTACGAAAAATGATTCGTTTAGTACTCTTCAGGGGCTTCCAAACGAGTTTTATGGCACGTTCGTGTAAATTGTATTTTGCAAGAAAAAAGCTTGAGAAAGTCCGTTAGATTTTGACTAAAATTAACCACATTCTGCTGTTTTTATATTTCCTAAACCATTGTGTTGTTGAAAAACAATGTTTTTTGTAGTGCTCTTTGCAGCTTTTGAACAAACCATACATGTTGTACAATTATGCAGTTTATATTTTGCACGAAAGAGGCCTGACAATGTTTCGGGTGTTCGGCTACACTAGTGCATCCAATCGTGATCTTTGTGGCTAATTTCGGATATTGTGACTCATCCGACGCAGAATCTGATGTGCAAAAGATTCTTGCGATTGGAAAACGAATTTTGATGGAATCAAGCAGGAAAAATGGGAAAACCTAATTTTGCCTGATTCGGTACCCAACCAGCGCGACGCGACAACGTTTCCATCATCTCACAGACTTCGGCGCTCTTGGGCTGAATTAGATGAGCATTACGTCAAACTCACATTCGCTCAGAAACATGCCAGCACGGCCGAGAAATCAGCGTTTGCCCGGACTTCGTCGGCGGCGCGGGTCCCGCCACGATCGGGCTATTTAGGTCGGCGCGCGACAATACAGAATATGTGGCCTATACCAGGGGGGAAGGGAGAGGGGGGATGGTGACCTACCGTAACCCAGCTTGGGTATATCTGGCGCTTTTTATATGTCTTTTTCTGGGCTTACTTTGCACTAATCTTGTTTCTCGTCGTGTAACGATGACGTTAACGTCTAAGTCACATCATGTTTGGTCTCTTAAGAAACGGTGACATTGTCTTATATGTCGTAATTACGTGTGCTCTCGCGACGCCTGCTCTCGTTTTTTGCCTATGTAACCTTCCCCTATGTAACCTTCCAATCAATATCTTACGAGTGAAATGCCTCTCTTCTTCGTTATCTTCTCACAAGACCGAGTGTATCTCACTCGTTTTGAATGTTAATTGGGACTTGCTAGACGTGCTTTGTCTTGTTTTCGATTTTCAATTAAACTTTTATAGTCGTTGGGATGGGCTTACACATTGAATTAGTGACTCTCGTGACGTGACGCTGTCCTAAAGTAAAAATTATGCACCAATTTAAAAAGACAAGAACAGGTTAGCTGTTCTCGCCTTGCTCGTCAAAGTTGTTCCGGAGTTGACCGGAGATTGATTTTGTCGTGTTTTCGTTTTTTCCTCATGAAATCATTAATGAGAGCGAAGTTTCTTTGTGCCCTATTACATTTGTCCATTGAGAGATATTTATATAAAGTGAGAAGCCACGACAGTGTGTCCTGACTGTTTTCGTGAATATGGAATCTCCGCACTTTAGCGGCAGTTGTTGAGGGTGTAGTTTTGGACCCACAAAGGTGTACTTTCTACAGCTATTGGATGTTTTTCTTCTCGCTTTACTATATAAGCAAAACCAGACGACAGGTGTTCAGACGCTCACGTTTCACGTTAGGCTTGTTTTTCTGTTTTTCTCATTGTTGCTGCTAATTAAAAATATTTTCCGCGCACTGAAACTTCTTGCGCTGAAGCCTATTTCCCTCAACAATGGCCCTGTGTCGAGTCTGCCTTCGAGTCACCAACGTGTGTTACACGGAGGAATGTCCTGTCGAAGCTGTGCCGCGTTTTTCCGGAGATGCATTCGTAAACGGAGCAACCTGTTCTGTCGAAAGGACCCAATTCTGTGTGAGGAGAGCGTTTCTGGAGGTGACAAAATACTCTGAATTGCTGAAAATCTAAAATGAACCATTTTTAGAACACATGTGCAAGAAGTGCAGAATGAGGCGGTGCTATCGAGTTGGGATGCTCGCGAAATATGTCCGAAATATCAAAGCAGTCGACTACCATTTAAACGCCAAGACCAATCTGTTATCAGAGAGCAAGGTATTCTCTATGACGGGACTCCCACTCCTGACTTGTATGACCGAAGTTGTCAAAAACGCTTTTCGACAAAGATGTGCTATTACTGACGACGTCTCGCAAGTACGAGTAATCAACGTCCTTCTTTGAAAGCAAGATGCCTTTTCAGCACTACGGCACCTCAGAACAAGGTCACCACTTGATCCACTACGGCCAACACCGAATGAACACCTACGGAGAGCTTAGAATCTTCTACGAAATGCTGAAATCGACGCCTATCATCTGCGATCTACAGCCTGGCGTCAGGGAACAGATCTTCAAGAAGTCTCTCCTGCTTTACGTGAGCTTTTTTACTTTTCAAATTTAGAAATTTTTGTTTAGATTTCTTTCATCCAAATTTCTCGAACGCTTGCCAAGGCAATCCAGACCCGACCCGGTTTTACGTCTACCCCAACGTGTACATTGACACCGACCGGGAAAAAATAAGACTCTTCTTGTCGCGATCGACCACGCGCACCTCTCTGAGAATGGCCCAGTCAGATTTTGATCCAATAGCTCACATGTTTCACACAAATATCTCTCACAAAGCCACGAGTAGCTTGGCCCTAAGGAAGGAGTTGACTACTGAAGAAGACGTAGCGGCTCTTTTGCTCCTTATCACATCATCCATTCTAGTAAGTTAGCCTCCAGAAATCGACTCTGAAAAGTTACTTTCAGTCTCACAGACAACACTCAAAGACTGCGAGCAACCCATAAATGAACTTCAAAGTCGTATTCAAAGTCGTATGGAATGAGCTGGATAGATACTACACTATGACCAAACGAGATGCGTCGTCTTGGGGAAAGTTGATCTTGATGTTGTCAAGCCTGATAATCTCCGGCGAAGGATCGAAGAACGTCATACAAATGATGCATCTGATTTTGGGCAAAAGCCTACTCGCAGAGATTGAAAAATGTGACAATTTCGAGGATTTTGTGTTCTGTGATGAAGAGCTGTGATACGTATGTATATTGCTGCACTGTTGATGATCTCTACGAAATATATACTGGTATTTTTACCCTCAAGCGCTAGCTTTCTTGAAAGCACCGACCGTAGTCCAGTACAATTAGATGTGAATCGCTGAGTTGTTCCCTAGCTAATATTGACCCGCTTTCAGCCTTTTCACGTTAAAATGCGATACCGTAGGCACTGTTTAGACATACATGAACGAACGTTTTATGTTTTGGCATTGCTTGATACCACAAAACGGCAGCCATTTTTAAAATAGCATTCAGTCTTTTGGACGTCAATAGCCTGTCCAGTTGAAACCCCTAAAAGAAGCTATAATAAACCGATGTCTTTTCACTTGGAAAGGCTCAAGCCGTAAATTCAACGTCTTAAGCCATTTAACGAGAACACCCGGCATTGTTTAGGAGGAGAGTCCTGTCAGCGTGAGCCGCACTCGTAGTATGTATCTAGTTTTGTAGCCTGGACTTCCTGCCTGCTCCGAATCAGCTCCAGTTTTAGGGAGCGCTCTCGCGTTTGATCGGTTGGCTTTGCAATACCACCATTTTTGGTTTCCGCGCCGAAAGCGCCTGGAAGCGGGGTGTGTAGGCCCGAGGCGGCTTGTTCAAACGGCGGGGGTAGTAGGCTGCTGCTGACCTCCTGGAGCGTCTTAGGCTCAGGAAGCCACAAATGCATTGGGTAGACAGCTTCCTGTATGGCTTTTTCTGGGAATGACCTCTTTCTTTCTGCAGCGGCAACGGGTAGACGGGATTGTGTCTATGGGCATTTAAAAGGCAGAGCAGCCTCCAGTCCTTGCATTGGTGCCTAAGCTTTGCGGTTGCATCCTGAACAGCAGTGTAGCAAACTATGGGCAAAGGAGAAACCGGTCTAACAATTGCTAACAATTGCAAAGAGGCCATATCTGAATCCGTTTGACAAAAGCCGACTTATCGTTGACGTCGTGCTTAGATTTGTTCCTTTTTTGTTTTCGAAACTTTGAAACTTTCGAATCACAGACCGTAATTTTAAGATCGGTGTTAAATTTCATGGCTCCAATGACAAAGGGTACTAGGTTTTCTGTTATCCGAAATTCAACTTTTTTGTTTTTAGCTAGAATTTTTAGGATCAAGGGTTGGGCTTCTTCGCTTGACATTCTGATCATCTGATCAAGAAGCTTATCTATAATAGCTTCAAAAAGAGCATAATCCTAAAAGCACATATGTGTTCACTTATAATGAAGTCAAGAATCACCTGGATAGGGAAGTCCTGCAAACTATCAAAGACAAAAACTTCAATCGATCTGTAGATTTCGTCTGGGATCTGCTGTAGCAAGAGCTGCGCGTGAATAAGCTGGTCTTAAGAAGAAAAACCAATGGTCAGAGGAGAACATTCAAAGTTTGGTAGCGAAGCGACAAATTGGCCAAATACAAGTTCACTTTCACAGGCGACTTCTTTCTTGAGTTGTAAGCCGAAACTGCAGAATAGTGAAGAGCCGAGTTGTGAGAGGCTTAAAACAGAATTAAGATGGAAACTGCAAGCGTTAGCTTACTCGAAATACACCTGATTCAGCCAGTTCCATAAAGCGATAAGAGACAGCTTTCAGCTGAAGCCAGTCAGATTTGCGATCTGCGTGAGAGAGAATTTCGCTTAGAATTTCAGTGGACAGGCAAGAAAGCATGGCAGGTGAGCGCAGTAAAATGATGAAAAAACTGTGAAGATGGCAGCGGAGAGGCTGTTTGTTCACAGTGAATCACCTTAAGAAAATCGATTTTATGGGAGCGCCTTGCTAAAATTACAAAACACAATAAAATTGGCCGTTTTTTGGTTCAAAGCCAACACTTAGGATCGGCCGTCTCATTATAAATTCGTTTCGTTAGTCCTGTGCTAAATTCATTCAATTATGCCCTTTGTATAAGACCAACCATCACTAAAAACCGCTGTTAACAGTCCAGACGTTCCATAAAGAATTCCACGACGTCCGAACAGAAGAGAAGAGAGAATCGCTGAGTTATCAGCTCAAAGGTACACTCCTTGTTTGCACAGCGTATTACGTGACCCATCTGCAGCGGCCACCAGACATCAGATCAAAGGAATTCTCTATTAATAGCGCTGTCTGAAGCTTATTAGACAGAAAAGCTCTTCGTTTTGAATCTTCTCACTTTGCCCAAAACGAAAACAGTTGGATTTCGATTTTGTAAAGGTTGTCAAAATCAGATTCTAAAATTTATAAGGTGATAAAAATAAATCGACCAAATGTTGACTTATGGATCCCTCTGAGCGCGCTTGTAGTGACATTCTTGAAAGTCACAGCGATCCACTTGTTAATCTCGTGGCCGAAAATCCTTTGGATAGAACGCAAATGCTCACAAAGCTACACAGAATCTGGATTTTGTAGTTTTGATTAAAAAGGATTTGTCATCGCTTCTCAATTTTCTTAATTCAAGAATCTTGCAGGAGTCTAAGTCCGGGTCCGTGACCTTAAGGATGAATAGCGTCATATGTTTCTTGAAATTCGCAAGCCTACAATTTTTTTTCGTCAACAGAACAAGCTCAAATTGACTACACTACGATCGGCCGTCATTTGTAGCTTGATGATAACGTCAATGACAAGTGGAGTTGGTCAATCACACGAGGCTTACGCAAACCTACGATTACGCTTAACCCTAAAACTAAATTTTTTTGATTTTGTTTTACGCACATCATTGAAATCCTAAAAATCTGAGATCTGAAAGTTTCAAGGTTTCAAGGTTTTCGTCCGTCAATTCTTCAAGATTTTTTGTCGTTTTAAAAAGCTTGTATAGTTCTGCAAAAACTCGATTTTGTGGGTTTCACATTTTCTCATTTTCTTATAAGGCAAAAAACTAACTTTTAAAAATTTTCAAGTGTTCAAAAAGCGTTTGAAACTCACGAAATTAGAAAAATCACATTTGACTTTTTGCGAATTTTCGACATTTTCACAGCTTAAAATCAAAATTATTCAAGGCCCAGATCTATAAATGAAAGCCCCAATTTCCTTATTTCCACACTTTTTCTGCACATTCCAAAAAGCCAAAAACACACTTTGTTTACATCCCGCAGATGTCACATGGCAATTTGTTATTTTGACTAGACGTAAACGATGTTTTTCTGCGCACACACCAAAACTACACAAAAACAATTGTCTCGATCTTTGGGTTGAAAACAACGCCTACACAGTAATCACTTGCTTAACATTTTTTTAATCTTTGGCTGTTTATACTTTGAACTTCTTTATCTACATGATATGGCGAACAGACAACAAATATACATACACGTCATAGAAAATATCCTTTGAGATCACAAAAATTGAGACATCCAATTACTTTAAACGTTCTCCACACTGACGTCGATCTCCTCCTGATTTCTGCGGGCAGCGGCTAAAGTGTCATAAGCTTGGTTAGCCAGGTGAAAGTCGAGGTAGCGGAGGAATCGGAGGTATTCGTCAGTGAGAGCCTCAAGGCTGGATAGGAACAGGATCAGGTTTCCCCAGAGGGATGAATTTCTCTGGGTCTCCTTATAGTGAACGTCCAGCTCATTCCACACCTTTTTGAGAAGCTTCATAACGGCCGGGATCTCGGGATCGCTCTTGTCTTTGTCATCTTAAAATATGATGTTAGAAAGGTTAGAAATAGTAGATTCTTACTTGTGTGGATAAGCACAATGAGGATAACGGCCGCGAGGTCTTCGCAAGTCTTGAAGAGATCGTCAGTGGCGTAGGAGAGGACGTTCTTAACCTTGGACATAAATTCCGTGGTCATTTGAGCCAATTTCTTGTCGTCCAAGTTGATGTAGTTGTCAGAGAAGATGTAGTGCGAGTTGTTGATTGCGTGCATCAGGACAACCTAAAAATAAGAATAAGAACAAGTCAGGATTACGGTATGCTTACATAGAGGGAAATAGAGCTCTGGAACAGTTTTTCCTTGCTCTCTTCGCTGAGATCACAGACGTAGGGTATCACGTTGAGCATGCGGCGGTAGATCAAAGCGTCGGCTTCGAAACAGTGGCGAGAGTCGAGAAACGTTTCCAGGGACTCATTGGTCTGAAAATCTTAGATTAAAATTGGTTTAGAGGTTTAGAATGTTTACCGAAGCATGCTCGCTGTGGCACTTCTTAAGGTGCTCATATTGGAACTGCACGATTTTGGACATCTTAGATAGAAGAGGCATCTTGTTGGGAACGGTAGCCCGGATAGGGGTTGGAGGAGTGACAGGACTGACGCTCTGACGTGGCTGCTCTTCAAAGCCCTTAAAAGCTCCATGAGGGTCTCGGACGTATCCGGGCTGCATTCCAATCTTGATGCATCGGTCAAATCGGCATTTTTTGCACGCGTGGGAAGCGGTAACATCTTAAAATTCAACGGTCAGGTTACGCGGTAGAGGGAAGCTTAAAATCGTACCAAAAACGGCGGTGTTACCACAGCACACGGGGTCGCTTTTGCAGTCGTATTCTTGGTAATTTCTGACTGAACGGCGGAAAAAGGCGGTGCAGCCGCGGCAACAAATTCCGCCAAAGTTGTAGCAGGTGTTCGTGCTGTTGTAGCACACTTTGCACAGGTGAGAGAGGCTGAAAAACGTTGGGTTAAAAACCCAATTTAAGAAGAAAATTGAGTTGAAAAATTCAACCTCCCAAGAAGCAATAAATAACCCCTTAAGAGAATTAAGGACTCACTTTCTCTTAATAGATTTATCCTGGGTGGCTTTCATGGTGACTAGGTTCGCTTGCCTGAAATAAGTTGCTTTTAATCTCTCTCCCGACACCCATAAACCACACGAGCGACGTAGACACAAAGCACACGCGCCACTCGACCGTGATCTTTAATCTACACCCTTATGAGAATAGTAATGACTCAGCATTAGAAAGCTAGGCTTCAGAGAGACTGAGACTCTCAGGAGAGACCAAGGAACTAGAGCCTCTCAGCCATCTCACATCGCAAATGAGTCTCAGAAGCCGGCCTCGGACCCTTTAGATCTAGGAGGAGAAAACACGCGTTCCGTAGGTATGAGCGCACAGTGGAGGATCGGTCACATGTACGCGTAATGCCTACACCTCGAGCAGACCGCCCCGCGGTTTGTGTGGCGCGTGAGACCGCTGGAGCGGGCGACACTGCCTTATTACTGTTTACCTACACCGAAAGGCGACGTCACTTAACTGCACTCGCTCGTTGTCGCTCTCAGCGACAGCGAGCAGCCGGGAGGCGGGCGCTAGGGCGTGGCTTCGCTCAGACTGCTTCAAAGAGGGTTAGGATTCAATCGGAGATTTCGGGAAGTGAGCAAAATTTGGAACTACGACAGAGTGCATGGGGATATGATTAAGGATGTATAAACTTGCTGAGTGTCCTTGGACACAAGAACGTAGACAAAGACGATAAATTAGGCAACAAAGAAAGTCATTTTGAGAACCTTCCTAAGATACGATACGTCAAGCGTAGATTAAGGAGCAAACATAGGCCTATTTTTAGGTTTTTATTCGTTTGGGCTTAAGCTCAACTTTAGGGTATAGTTTAGACCAAAGCCAAACTTAGGATTAGGTTCAAAATAAGCCTAAATCCAAATAACAAAAATTTTGACTGTCAGACTGGTGATTAACGCTGAAGTTAGAAAATTGCCAAAAACAGAGTTAAGCTGAGATTAACGCCTTACTACAGCTCGAAAAGCCTGCAAATGGTTGAAACATAAGTTAAAATTTAAGGTTAGCTTTGAGTTAAAACCAAGCTGACGTTTAGACTTAAATTTAGGCTAGTGCATAAATCCAATTTATGAAATCTTAAATTTTCGCACGCATTTTTTATCGTTTTTTAATGTGAAAATTGCCAAAACAGCTTAAATCTACTTACCCTTGACCATTGTGGAAATTCAAAGTGAGACCTTGTAACTCGAAACCAAAGACCCTTGTTTGCAGTCTCCATTTTATCACCAGCCGGACCAATCGTCGCTATAGTGCACAAGACCACTCGTTCAACCGGAAAACTAGAATGCCCTTTAAGCACGCACGGGACCACTTTCACTTCTTATTCTGTCTCATCCTGCGGATCAAAGTTTCTCTGCTACTTTAACGCAAAACCACCAAATGTGCCCACAACCACAATTGGTCAAGGTGTGCCTACAAGACCACTCGGGCACAGGTACAAAATAATGTAGGAGAAGCTGGAAAACAGTAACTACAAGTTTGTGTAGGTTGACCAAAAACAGTACGGTAGTCCGTGCGCTCATTAGCGCAAGCAGAGGAAGAATCCTTCGTGGGTAGTTTTTAATGTCGGAATGTGTTAAAAAAGTTAGGAAATTAATGGGTTGTTTATGTCGTCAATTTCAACGACGACCTTGTCTGCTACAAGCGCGTTGAAGACACCAAAAGGACCAAAAAATCATCGTGTGCTGAAGGTCAAAAATATTGTTTTTGCTGCAAACTTTTTTGACAGACGTAAACAAACGCGATGGAAGAAATAAAGCGAAAACAGGGAACGCAGGCTAAAGTTGGAGTTGGTCTGAGCAGGCAGTGTTTGCGGAATAATTAGGTTATTATGGAAAAACAGAAAACTACATGTGATGTTTTCTCAGAGGAGACCATGGGGAGGATAGTACAACAGATGTGTTCTCCTACGGTTTTAGGGGTTTTTTGAAGCTTTGATAAATGGGAAAAACATGCGTCTCCTTCTTAGAATTTCCTTTGTTTTCAGATGCAAAAATCTGCGACAAAATGTGTTTTTAAGCTTCAAAAATGGAAAAAACATGGTTCAAATGTGGGCAAATGTGGCATTATATAGAAAATGATCTCCCAACACCTAAAGTGCTTTTGATCTTCGCTTTTTCACTCATACTGTAAAACCGAAATCCGTGTTTACGTTTCTTAAAGTCCAAAAAATCATTCCAATTACACGTTTCCCTTCCTAGAACGCTGACTCCTAAGTACAAGGCAGTCAAAGCACAAAGTTTAGTTGTGGACACTTAGCTATTAAAGCTGACTACCCATGTGTGCACCCTTATCCTCGTGCTCCTGTCAACGACTACTGTTTTGCGAAAAGAGCCATCTGCATGAGCACATGTAGTTGAAAATAGTCTATGTCGCTAAATAAGTCATTTAAGTGGAGAAACGACATCTGATCAGCGTGTGGCCTAGGACTTACAACTAGAGATCTTCAGAGTATTTTTCGTTTTCCTTCAAATTATTCATTCTTTTATAATGAAAGCACAAAAATCAGCCTTTTTGATCAACCTACAGCGCTAATGTGAACAACAACCATTGGTCGGAAAACAGAAAAACAAGATGTAAAACAAGATAAACTACACTTGGTTCCTTGCAGAGATTTGGCAGATTTACCATGTGTAGATGTGCTAGAATATTAGGGTGTTAGGAGAAGATGAAGTTAGGACGCTTTTTTCTTGCTTTTCAACATGTGGTCGCGATGATCGACGCCCTTTAGGGGAACGGCTGGTAAGCAGACGTGGTCTGTGGTACACGATAAGACTCTGGGGATTAGGACAAAAAACCGATGAGAGATTAGGCGTTGACAAAAAGGACCTAACAGATATTGAGAGCTTGGATATAAGTTCTAGAGACTCATAAAAGCCTATGACACGTTTTTTGGTCGATGTTGCCTACGCCTCTGCAATGCATCATTTATGAGTCTCGATCTGCAACCACGTTGGTTTTTGATGCATCTACGTTTCAAGCGTACGTGCTTTCACAAATAGAAGAGGCAAATCCGAGCATAATTCATACGAAGCCTTATAAAGTCCGAACTACCTACACGTAGTTTAGAAGCATCACTTATCCCTTCGGATGGCGCATGCCTACACGAAGTGCAACTGATACGACGGCTCAAAGTGCTCTCCCAACTCAAAAAAGAGAATAACAAAAACGCAAAGGACAAAGTATAGAAAGTGGTTTTTTAAGGTGTACATTTGTTATGCGATCAGTGTTTCCGAGAAACTGTTTGTCCTGAAAGAAAAGCTCTTAAAAAATAAGAAGAAAAAACAGGTTTTTGGACCTATCCATTTGAGAGAACTTATCGATGTGCACAAAATTCACTTTTTCAGCTTTTCCAGTAAGTCCAAAATTATATGGTTTCACCAAAGAACAGATTTCCGTTTGGACACCTACGATTCCTACTGTACGTCCCAAAAAAGCGCCAAGTACACAGTCAAGAATTTGTACCGGGCATATTGGTCGAATAACATAAAAAAGTGAGTAGATCTACCGTAGCTAAAAATCGAGGTTTCAAAGTCCTTTAAAAATGTCTCTTTATCTATTTGACCTTAGCATCGATCTTCCAGAAGTACTTAGCAACACTACTTCCATATCCTTCCTGCCCTTGGTCTCTTAAAACATCAACTAGTTACGCCACGTCAAAAAATGTTGTTTTAAGGCTCATGGACTGCTAAGACCTACAGGCGATTGTGATCATAACCACAATAGCGTTTCACATAGGTTTTGCGCCTGAACTAACGCCTGAACAGTGAGTTTCTAAATCACAAAGGTGTTTTTGTTAAGCACGTATTTACGCTGTAGCTAAAAAGATTACCATTTAAAGGATAAGCAAAGAATTAGAAATAATGCCTACAGCTTGCAAAAATGCCTACGTGGGAGCAGTCTGAAGCAATGCCTACAAGCGACATTAATGTTGACCATGTCGAAGAAGCTAATAAGAGGGTACAGAGGTCTTTGGATTTGTAATCCGTTCTGGTATTTTTGCCAAATCGGATTGTGAATCTTGCCGTTTTGGAGAAACTACCAGAGAATCGGAGATTTTTTCAGTGTTTTCACGTTTGTGGAAGTCTATTTTGAGATGTTGACGACAGGATTATTGGAATGTTGATGAAGTGAAGATGTGACTGAAAATAGTTGATTTGCTCTGGGAACGAATGGGGCTTTCTACAGCTACAACTGAGAATAAAAAAAGTCGACATAATTATTTTAGCAAAATGAGTTAAGGCGATTTTGATTGAGAAAATCCAAGATTTTTAACATACGTATTTGACTGAAAAGCATTTTCACCTACAAAGCGTAGATTATGGATTTCTGGTCTACGGATTTGCCTTAAAAACGAAAAAGTCATCGAAAAAGCAAATCCAAGCAGGAAGGCTTTGTTCTCTGACTCAAAAAAATCTCGCAATTTTCGCATAATTAAAGACTTGAAAACACCAACGGCTTGTCTGTCTCCTCTCCTCTCCTCTCCTATCGTCTTGCTGTGTTAGTTTTTTGCAGCCAAAACAACGCCATCACAACCAATCTCGGTTTCTGCTCGTTTGTAAGCAACTACAACGTGAGCGCAGTTGCTCAACTCCGGGAATGACAACAATAATATTTGCTACAGTGCGTGAATCTCGAGGTTTTGAGATGAAATGGAAAACAGGGACAAATTCTTTGCTAACACTCAAGAAAGTTGCTGTCAGCTGCACGACGACGCCATGCCTGCAAAAGCAGACATAACCAAGCTTGAGAATGAAATCGGTTCCTGAAAGAGGTTCTGAGATACCGTAGTTTACATATGGCTATAGAGGTCATTTTAATAAGTGTTCATAACTACAGCGATCTTATTTTAAGCCGCATCTTTCGACATTTAAGGAAACGAAATTAGCCGTAGTTAAAAGAAAAATGCCAGCTACGGTAGTTTGTAAGTTCCTACAGATAGTCGTAGTTGTCAATTAATGTAATTGTACGTTTGGGATTACATAAAATTTGTCTGGACAATCGAAAAAAATTGGCCAAACGTTGATGTCGAGCTGTAGGTTTGAAAAAAACTTGTTTTGACAGGCGAGAGGACAAAAAAAGAACGACTGAGTGGAGAAGGCAAAAGATCTGAATTTAAGGGATGCGCACGTGGGCTTCAAGAGATGGACGCTACTCATATTCTTAATGGAAATTTGTTTACGATGAGAAGATGAGAAATCTAAGGGGCTAGAGGGTTCAAAAACTGGATAAACACAAAAAAAACGTTTCAATAACACTATTTTTAAGCGTAGCCCAAACTCGAACTTTTGTTCAAACTTCAAATCAAAATTTTAGCTCTAGCTTGCAAATTTCAAACTAGTTCGTTATAGTTTCATTTTATTTAAAGTAAGGTAACCTGCTCACAGATCATTTAGACACTAAAGTGCCAAGTGCACTTTAGCTTGCTTCCTTCTTTTAACATCACTGTGAGTCTGATCGCATCTCTCTTCTTCATGTGCACGTCAGTTTGCTCTGAATTGTGCTATAAATTGATTTCACATTTTTGAACTTTAATTAAATTTCCCATAACCTCAAAAACATGTTTACAACATAATTATCGGTTAGCTGCTGCAAAAAAACGAGTACACCAGCTGTTTTCTAATTCCTGCCTTTTTGTACCCCTGCATGAGCAAATGATTTTTTCCACTCCAAAAATGGTCATCCTGTAGTTGCCCTGATCCATACATAATTCATTCTAAGACGAGAGATCACTCAAATGTTCTCCTATTCCTTAAAGTGTGGAATAATATTTGCAGCAAAACGTGACGCAAGTAGAAAGTGCCTAAAAACAATTTCAGCCTGCCTGCACAACGCCATGTGTTGATCGTTGCGGTCTCCCCTACAGCTACGGGTGCTCAATTCTCAAAACAACCGTCGCTCGTTTATTCGGAGACTGGCATCAAGCATGTGACCACTGCGTCCGCGTATCACAAGCGTTTCATGTTCTTTGACACTCAGCCACTGAGCGAGCGAGAGAAAGAAAAAACGAGTCAAGTGGGGTCGTTTGGGCGCGAACGTGGTCACCCATAATTGCCTACACGGAAGTGCAGCTCTGAGTGTAAGCGGGTGTTTTTCCTTTGACTGCGCTGCTCTCTGCCAGTCTCGTTTTAGGGGCGACCAGTCTGCCTACACTAAGAACATTTTAGTCGAATGAGACGAGCAGAAAGGTACCGCACGGAGTCGAAAAGTCATGTTTGCAGTTGACACGATTTTAAGTAGTGTAGATCGGGACAGCTACACAAGGATTCCAGCTTTGCATAGATCATGTAGTTTCAAAGATGTGTAGATCAAAGATGTGTAGTCTAGGAAAATTGGTCAAGGGGAATAAGTGGACCAAGGAAAGGAAGAAATTAAGGCCATAAGTACACTCCTAACGTTTACGGGAGCAGCGTGTCACTAAAGTATATTCTAAACCCTTGGAAACTCAACTTATGTGCCTACAGAGAAGTGCAAATCCATTATTCCTGTAGTCTTAGGAAAGGTCGAGCGTGTAGTTGCTGGGAAACCTGAAAATTCTGCACATTTTGTGTAGTTGCAAATTCGATCCCGACTCACAAGAACTCAGTGCAGTGTACTCTTATCTCACAGTGCTACGTATGCATAGTCTTTGGAACAACGAGTCCAACTATGACTTCAGTGCGGTGTAAGCACAGCTCATCGTCCGAAAAGAGCAGCGAAGACCGAAGTTCGAAATGTTTAAACCTAATTTTGTTGCCTTCACTGCGTGCCAATTTAAGACCAAATTTAGAGATTGTGTAGTTGAGGGAGCGAATTGGGGTGTAGGCAAAAGGAACCTTAATCTTGACTTCAACTTTTGCAGAAAATGGAAAATTCGCTTTTGTAAAGCACAAAGCTAGAACTGATTTATTTACGAATTCTTTAGTCTAAATATACGGACAAAGGGAATACAGGCTACGCTACAAAACTACAGACTACAAGTGCGGCCCATGCCGACACTCCGAGCGAAAAAGGGGAGGGGGGTGGTTAACGAGCAGTCAGGCATCGCAGGGCGATGCTGGCAGGGGTGAATCGCAGGGCTCGGCGAAGGATGAAGAGAACGAAGAGTAAGAGTAGGAGACAGATAAGGGGGATGAATGGGAAGCTCAAGAGCGTGAGTGGGAAATTAGGGACGGCGGAGGAGATGGTTGCAAAGAACTCGGAGAAGAAGGGGGAAGAAGCTCTGGTGGAGTTGAACGATGTCCGGAAGCTTACTATCGCCGTCTCGATTCCTCCAGAAGGGTTCCTCGAATTTGGAATGTCGAGGTTCCTCCCGGGCACGCGACGGAACAGTGCGCCAAAAACGTCTTGGGTGGTCGAGGTGGAGAGTCACGGTGCTGGCGACGGTCGGTTTCCCGCAGTCCACCACGAACGACAGGTGAGGGTCCACGCATTCGATGTGGGGTGGCAGTCCCGTGCGACGTCGTGCAGGCGATGGAGGTGACCGCGCCGGTGAGGCAAGAGAAACATCCGACGACCGGTCCGCTGTGGATCGAGCAAGTGGCGTCATCTGTCAGTGTGGACGTCGTCAGATTCGTTAAGGTCACCTGAAATGAAACCGCACCGGACACCGAGGAGTTTGATGTTTTCTGGCGAAGGCTTGGCTCCCAAGGTTGAAAGGAGCTGGTTCACGGCGTCGTCGGTAGATGCAAATTCATGAAGTTCCATTCCGGCGTCGGCAAAGATGGCTTTGGCTTCCTGGAGTTTGGCCACGGCTTCCGTGGCAGTGAGGGCACCCAGAAAGATGTTGTCGACGTACAGGTTCCGACGAAGTTCGTTGGCCAGATTCTTGTCGTATTGCTCTAAGTGGTAGTCGATAGTTCCGGCGAGGAGGAAAGGACTCGGTTTGAGTCCAAACGGCACCCGGCGAAAGCGTCCCACGTAGATGTTGTCCCAGGTTGGAGGTTTCTGGACATCTCGCACCCACAGGAAACGGACCAGGTCACGATCAGGGAGCTGGAGCCCAATCTGATGAAAAGCCTTCTTAACGTCAGCAATCAGGAGTATCGCAAAGAGTCGGATGCGAAGCAAGATGCCGAGAAGCGCTTGCAAAATGACGGGACCCCGGACGAGGACATCATTCACTGATTTCCCGGAAGCCCTGTCCTTGCCCTTTCCGTTGCAGACGACTCGGAGCTTCTTTTCCGACTCCACAGGAAAATGCGCCAGGTAATGGACTACGGGGCCCTCCGGGGGCTTTGAGAAGTCCACCCGTTCGGTCACTCCCGCCTCCTCGTCTCTTCGGAAGCTGGCATCCATTTGTTCAAGTATGTCGGGACGGTCGTAGAAGCGTCGAAATAAGGCCCGTAGGAAACCCACGGCAAATTGCAAATGGTCGCCGAGGTCAGACCCGTCTGATTTCATGGGCCACTTGACGTGGTAACGCCCCTCCTCAAACACGATGGTATTCTTCAGGAACTCAATGGCTTCGTCGTCTTCGTTTGCGTGAGGAGAGTCGCGGATTCCGAGGGCCTCCAAAACCCAGAACTGTTCGAGCATGTTCTGCAGGTCGGCCTCTGGATCGGTCAGTGCACTGAAGGCGATTTCGTGGCTCCGGGCGGCGCAGCTTCCGGTGAGAATGGGTCCCAAGGAGGTGTATAGGAGCGCGTAGCCCCCTGGAGTGATGATCTGGTCGTGGATCCTTAGGAGCTGCCAGAGGTAATCGAGGCCAATCAGGATGTCGGGTTCTACTGTCTGGAGGGGCAGCAACTCTCCGCAGCCTGCCTTTCGCACGAATTCCTTATCTTCATTGCTCAGGTCGGGGGGAGCGAGACGGCCAAGGAGGTAGGGCGCCGAGTTGACCGTAAACGTAACAGCCGGCTTCCCGGGGACAGTTGACGACACGTCGATGGTGAATCTCTCGCTCCAGATGTTGACTCGGGTGTTGGAGCCAAACGTTTTGACGGGAATCAGCTCGCGGACACCGGGCCGCAACTTCATCGATCGTGCGAACTTGGCCGACACGTACGTCTTCGTGCTTCCGCAGTCCAAGAAGACTGTCACGCGTCTCGTGCTTTCAGGAACGCTGGGGTCGGTGACCAGGACGGGCGCCAGCATTAGAATAGCGGAGGTCTGAATGCTGGATTACCAACGGCTTGTCTGTCTCCTCTCCTCTCCTCTCCTATCGTCTTGCTGTGTTAGTTTTTTGCAGCCAAAACAACGCCATCACAACCAATCTCGGTTTCTGCTCGTTTGTAAGCAACTACAACGTGAGCGCAGTTGCTCAACTCCGGGAATGACAACAATAATATTTGCTACAGTGCGTGAATCTCGAGGTTTTGAGATGAAATGGAAAACAGGGACAAATTCTTTGCTAACACTCAAGAAAGTTGCTGTCAGCTGCACGACGACGCCATGCCTGCAAAAGCAGACATAACCAAGCTTGAGAATGAAATCGGTTCCTGAAAGAGGTTCTGAGATACCGTAGTTTACATATGGCTATAGAGGTCATTTTAATAAGTGTTCATAACTACAGCGATCTTATTTTAAGCCGCATCTTTCGACATTTAAGGAAACGAAATTAGCCGTAGTTAAAAGAAAAATGCCAGCTACGGTAGTTTGTAAGTTCCTACAGATAGTGTTGTCAATTAATGTAATTGTACGTTTGGGATTACATAAAATTTGTCTGGACAATCGAAAAAAATTGGCCAAACGTTGATGTCGAGCTGTAGGTTTGAAAAAAACTTGTTTTGACAGGCGAGAGGACAAAAAAAGAACGACTGAGTGGAGAAGGCAAAAGATCTGAATTTAAGGGATGCGCACGTGGGCTTCAAGAGATGGACGCTACTCATATTCTTAATGGAAATTTGTTTACGATGAGAAGATGAGAAATCTAAGGGGCTAGAGGGTTCAAAAACTGGATAAACACAAAAAAAACGTTTCAATAACACTATTTTTAAGCGTAGCCCAAACTCGAACTTTTGTTCAAACTTCAAATCAAAATTTTAGCTCTAGCTTGCAAATTTCAAATAGTTTCATTTTATTTAAAGTAACCTTTGGGTAACCTGCTCACAGATCATTTAGACACTAAAGTGCCAAGTGCACTTTAGCTTGCTTCCTTCTTTTAACATCACTGTGAGTCTGATCGCATCTCTCTTCTTCATGTGCACGTCAGTTTGCTCTGAATTGTGCTATAAATTGATTTCACATTTTTGAACTTTAATTAAATTTCCCATAACCTCAAAAACATGTTTACAACATAATTATCGGTTAGCTGCTGCAAAAAAACGAGTACACCAGCTGTTTTCTAATTCCTGCCTTTTTGTACCCCTGCATGAGCAAATGATTTTTTCCACTCCAAAAATGGTCATCCTGTAGTTGCCCTGATCCATACATAATTCATTCTAAGACGAGAGATCACTCAAATGTTCTCCTATTCCTTAAAGTGTGGAATAATATTTGCAGCAAAACGTGACGCAAGTAGAAAGTGCCTAAAAACAATTTCAGCCTCAACGCCATGTGTTGATCGTTGCGGTCTCCCCTACAGCTACGGGTGCTCAATTCTCAAAACAACCGTCGCTCGTTTATTCGGAGACTGGCATCAAGCATGTGACCACTGCGTCCGCGTATCACAAGCGTTTCATGTTCTTTGACACTCAGCCACTGAGCGAGCGAGAGAAAGAAAAAACGAGTCAAGTGGGGTCGTTTGGGCGCGAACGTGGTCACCCATAATTGCCTACACGGAAGTGCAGCTCTGAGTGTAAGCGGGTGTTTTTCCTTTGACTGCGCTGCTCTCTGCCAGTCTCGTTTTAGGGGCGACCAGTCTGCCTACACTAAGAACATTTTAGTCGAATGAGACGAGCAGAAAGGTACCGCACGGAGTCGAAAAGTCATGTTTGCAGTTGACACGATTTTAAGTAGTGTAGATCGGGACAGCTACACAAGGATTCCAGCTTTGCATAGATCATGTAGTTTCAAAGATGTGTAGATCAAAGATGTGTAGTCTAGGAAAATTGGTCAAGGGGAATAAGTGGACCAAGGAAAGGAAGAAATTAAGGCCATAAGTACACTCCTAACGTTTACGGGAGCAGCGTGTCACTAAAGTATATTCTAAACCCTTGGAAACTCAACTTATGTGCCTACAGAGAAGTGCAAATCCATTATTCCTGTAGTCTTAGGAAAGGTCGAGCGTGTAGTTGCTGGGAAACCTGAAAATTCTGCACATTTTGTGTAGTTGCAAATTCGATCCCGACTCACAAGAACTCAGTGCAGTGTACTCTTATCTCACAGTGCTACGTATGCATAGTCTTTGGAACAACGAGTCCAACTATGACTTCAGTGCGGTGTAAGCACAGCTCATCGTCCGAAAAGAGCAGCGAAGACCGAAGTTCGAAATGTTTAAACCTAATTTTGTTGCCTTCACTGCGTGCCAATTTAAGACCAAATTTAGAGATTGTGTAGTTGAGGGAGCGAATTGGGGTGTAGGCAAAAGGAACCTTAATCTTGACTTCAACTTTTGCAGAAAATGGAAAATTCGCTTTTGTAAAGCACAAAGCTAGAACTGATTTATTTACGAATTCTTTAGTCTAAATATACGGACAAAGGGAATACAGGCTACAAACTACAGACTACAAGTGCGGCCCATGCCGACACTCCCGAGCGAAAAAGGGAGGGGGCCGTGGGTTAACGAGCAGTCAGGCATCGCAGGGCGATGCTGGCAGGGGTGAATCGGTGAATCGCAGGGCTCGGCGAAGGATGAAGAGAACGAAGAGTAAGAGTAGGAGACAGATAAGGGGGATGAATGGGAAGCTCAAGAGCGTGAGTGGGAAATTAGGGACGGCGGAGGAGATGGTTGCAAAGAACTCGGAGAAGAAGGGGGAAGAAGCTCTGGTGGAGTTGAACGATGTCCGGAAGCTTACTATCGCCGTCCGATTCCTCCAGAAGGGTTCCTCGAATTTGGAATGTCGAGGTTCCTCCCGGGCACGCGACGGAACAGTGCGCCAAAAACGTCTTGGTGGTCGAGGTGGAGAGTCACGGTGCTGGCGACGGTCGGTTTCCCGCAGTCCACCACGAACGACAGGTGAGGGTCCACGCATTCGATGTGGTGGCAGTCCCGTGCGACGTCGTGCAGGCGATGGAGGTGACCGCGCCGGTGAGGCAAGAGAAACATCCGACGACCGGTCCGCTGTGGATCGAGCAAGTGGCGTCATCTGTCAGTGTGGACGTCGTCAGATTCGTTAAGGTCACCTGAAATGAAACCGCACCGGACACCGAGGAGTTTGATGTTTTCTGGCGAAGGCTTGGCTCCCAAGGTTGAAAGGAGCTGGTTCACGGCGTCGTCGGTAGATGCAAATTCATGAAGTTCCATTCCGGCGTCGGCAAAGATGGCTTTGGCTTCCTGGAGTTTGGCCACGGCTTCCGTGGCAGTGAGGGCACCCAGAAAGATGTTGTCGACGTACAGGTTCCGACGAAGTTCGTTGGCCAGATTCTTGTCGTATTGCTCTAAGTGGTAGTCGATAGTTCCGGCGAGGAGGAAAGGACTCGGTTTGAGTCCAAACGGCACCCGGCGAAAGCGTCCCACGTAGATGTTGTCCCAGGTTGGAGGTTTCTGGACATCTCGCACCCACAGGAAACGGACCAGGTCACGATCAGGGAGCTGGAGCCCAATCTGATGAAAAGCCTTCTTAACGTCAGCAATCAGGAGTATCGCAAAGAGTCGGATGCGAAGCAAGATGCCGAGAAGCGCTTGCAAAATGACGGGACCCCGGACGAGGACATCATTCACTGATTTCCCGGAAGCCCTGTCCTTGCCCTTTCCGTTGCAGACGACTCGGAGCTTCTTTTCCGACTCCACAGGAAAATGCGCCAGGTAATGGACTACGGGGCCCTCCGGGGGCTTTGAGAAGTCCACCCGTTCGGTCACTCCCGCCTCCTCGTCTCTTCGGAAGCTGGCATCCATTTGTTCAAGTATGTCGGGACGGTCGTAGAAGCGTCGAAATAAGGCCCGTAGGAAACCCACGGCAAATTGCAAATGGTCGCCGAGGTCAGACCCGTCTGATTTCATGGGCCACTTGACGTGGTAACGCCCCTCCTCAAACACGATGGTATTCTTCAGGAACTCAATGGCTTCGTCGTCTTCGTTTGCGTGAGGAGAGTCGCGGATTCCGAGGGCCTCCAAAACCCAGAACTGTTCGAGCATGTTCTGCAGGTCGGCCTCTGGATCGGTCAGTGCACTGAAGGCGATTTCGTGGCTCCGGGCGGCGCAGCTTCCGGTGAGAATGGGTCCCAAGGAGGTGTATAGGAGCGCGTAGCCCCCTGGAGTGATGATCTGGTCGTGGATCCTTAGGAGCTGCCAGAGGTAATCGAGGCCAATCAGGATGTCGGGTTCTACTGTCTGGAGGGGCAGCAACTCTCCGCAGCCTGCCTTTCGCACGAATTCCTTATCTTCATTGCTCAGGTCGGGGGGAGCGAGACGGCCAAGGAGGTAGGGCGCCGAGTTGACCGTAAACGTAACAGCCGGCTTCCCGGGGACAGTTGACGACACGTCGATGGTGAATCTCTCGCTCCAGATGTTGACTCGGGTGTTGGAGCCAAACGTTTTGACGGGAATCAGCTCGCGGACACCGGGCCGCAACTTCATCGATCGTGCGAACTTGGCCGACACGTACGTCTTCGTGCTTCCGCAGTCCAAGAAGACTGTCACGCGTCTCGTGCTTTCAGGAACGCTGGGGTCGGTGACCAGGACGGGCGCCAGCATTAGAATAGCGGAGGTCTGAATGCTGGATTGCGTTACGACTGGATTTTGTGGGGGCAGCGACAGCGACGAGGTAGCTGAGGCCACGTTGTCCGTAGATTCACCTGCAGCGGCGGCGGTAAGAGGCCAAGACGGAGCGTCGTAAAAATACTCATCCTCCTCAGGCTGAGCGTCAAACGCCTCCACGTCCTGAGAGCGCGCGGGAAAGACGTCTGGGTCAGGTATCGCCACAACGTTGCAGAAGGCGGCACCTTCCGCGTCGTCCAAGGACGGTGCATCTTTCCAGCCGGCGTCTTCTACATCGCAATCCGAGTCTTCTTCCGCGGTCCAGTCTTCATCTGATCCGTCCAGCGTGAGAGAGCACTGGGTGACATGGGTTGTGGGACCATGGGATCGAAACTGGCGAGGTCTTCTCGAAGCGTCTTCGGGCTGTTGAGCACACATAGAAGAGTGGTGCTTGCCCGCGCAGAAACGGCAGAGGTTCGGATTGGGGCAGGTCCCGGGCAGGTGTCCTCGTCTCAAGCAGTTGAAACACAAGTGCTCGGCGACGGGCTTTGTGGGTAGCGTAGGTCGAGCAGCGGATCGCTCCGTGTTTGTCGGAGCCACAGTAGCCACAAACTCGAGGTTTGGAGGACTTGGAAACCTTCTGGGTAGCTTTGGCAGCAACTGCGCCGGCGTGGAAGGTTGCTTCTACCCTCGCGGGCTTGTGAAGCCGCGTCGTGGACTGAAGGTCTTCTTTCAGGGAAATGATGCGGTCCAACTCGCGTCGCATCTCCGTCACGGTCCACGGGGCAGCTTTCGGGCGGTTGGTGTAAACGTTGAAGAGGATTTCGTCCGGCCACTTCGCCTCGAATTGCTGCTTGATCTGACGATGATCGACGTCTTCTCCGTAACGGTCGAGTTGACGACAAATCCGCTCCACCTCTTCGAAGGTTCTCCTCAGGCTGCCTGTGTTGTTGGCTGCGGCTGGGAGGGCGTGAAGCTGGGCGTGAAGAATCCGCAGCACGGCTTCCGAATCGTCGAAGCGGCGCTTCAACGTGTCGACAACAGCGTCATAGTCATCAGCGGTCGGTGAGAAACCTTTGACAGCTCGCTCTGCGTCGTCTTTGAGGAGCCCGAAGAGGGTTTGGGCCTTGACGATGGTGGGAAGCAGCTGGCTGTGGATTTGGGAGTCGAACAGCTGCCAGAACTCATTCCACTCCAGCTTGTCGCCGTGAAAGGTCTTCAGGGAAACCTTCGGAGGCGGAGGCGTGAAGATGTTGGGCACAGCGGGGACTGGAGCCGACGCGAGAGCTGCGACAATAGGTGGAGGAGCGGCGGTGGCAACACCTTGAGCGGGAGCCAGGACTTCAGCCGGTGGGACACGAGCCGCCGGGGAAACATCTCTGGATGGGCCACGAGTAGACTTACTTGAAGTGGAGCCTTGGTCACTTTCGGTGGCAACGATGATTTCGTCCAGGGCATCCAGGGCTGCCTTTCCTTGATCGATAAGCGCAAGGATGCTCGTGGGTAGGATGCATTCCTTCTCGTAGAGTTCCGTCTCGGTGACGCGATCAGCCGGCGATGCCTTCTCGATGATGGTCAGCCAGCGGTTGTTGTAGTCTACGGCGGAGGCGATCTTCGATCGGTGGCCGGGACACAGGCGGACGAGAGCCACGTGATCGTCGTTGTCGGGATCAATCTCCTTGGGCAGATCTTGGACTCTTGGACAATCCTTAGGCGATCTGCGAGCCTTCTCTTGATGGGCCCGACGGTTTGTCGGAGCGGGCCTGATAGGGACGGCGCCATCGATGTTCTTAGGGGACGGGGATTTCTTCAGGTCGCGGAGGACGGTGTGATTGCTCGGCACCTCCGGAGGGGGAAAGGTCTCGTCGTCCAGAAAGGGTCGGGACGAGAAGGGGTACTATCAGGCCAAAAAGAGCTGTTTTCCGGATCCCCGGAGACTGCAGGGCATGGAAGAGCCACTGGGCAGTGATGCGGCCGCGGGTCGGCGATGACCACAAAAACGGCGCGAAAGAGGCGAGCCGACGAGGGCTGCTGAGGTGCGCGATGACAATCGCGGTGAAGAAAGCGAATCGAAAGGGACAAAACGCCAATCGATTGCAGATTCGCACTTGAGATAAGGCTCACAAGCGGATAGCCGAGGTCGCCATGTAAAGCACAAAGCTAAGAACTGATTTATTTACGAATTCTTTAGTCTAAATAAAGGGAATACAGGCTACAAAACTACAGACTACAAGTGCGGCCCATGCCGACAGCTTTTGTGAGTTTCTTAAAAGGCGAATCTAAATTTTAAAGACGCTTTGAAGTTGATGTTTAGTTACCCTGCATTGCCTGCACCTATTAAAAATCCCACGTAAACAATTAGTGGCACTATATCTCCACCATTCATCATGTTAACCAATTGTGCTAACAAGCGTGAGCAATCTTAATGACATAGTGACATTCTAAAAAGGACAATTGGAGCAGCAAACTTATCTACAGCTGCTCGCTCGAAACTGGAAAAATAAGCATATAATTGGACGGATACAAATGATGTTGTTTGTTATTATGAGGGATTACTTGTGGGCACGATTGGATGTGGGAACAAAGGAACTCACATAGATAACAAAAATATGGTCATAAGTAATCAGTCGTGTCATGTGGTAAGCCCCAAGTGGTGTCTGAGTCTGAAAAATTTGTTTTTGGGAGAGAGCTTCATTATGGCCATATTCAATCAATTCAAAGAAGCGTAGCTGTGGCATTGAGTGGTCAAAAAGTGAGGTGTCTCATGTGCAAAACAACAATTGATGGGAACAACCCTAAAAGTTCAAAAAAGCCAAAAAGTCCATTGTTGCCATAAGTGGTTCCTAAAAGAGATACAATCATCGCTGATCAAGCGTCAGGTCTTAAAGCAAAAGTGATAAAACAAACAAGCTCATTGAAAGCACATATGGTCAATGCTCAGAACTGTAGCTGTTGCCTCAATTGGTCAATTTCATGTGCAAAAGCAGAACGGATGCGAGCAAGCCTAAAAGTCCAAAATCAAAGCGTTCTCAGGCTGTTTTTTTGGTTTACGGTAGCATTAATATTGTTTTACAAAAGATATTTACTATACTTCATAAGGCTACCGTAAACCAACTGCCCACGTAAACCAAAAAACAGCTTTTGAGAACAGATTTTTAAAGTGACGCAAATCAAAGATTGTTGCTGACCTTCCTTTGCATTACTGTAAATCAAGGCTTCAAATAGCTACAAAATCGGCTAGGATTTAGAAAAAAATAGAAGTCAGATTTTCGCAAAATAGAATTGACATTTACCATTGATGCATAAAAGAAAGAACCCCGATACAAATCCAGCTGTCTGTGAGTCACTTCTCACTGTGACAGCTGAAGTTTTCATTTTTGCTGCGAGATTCAAGGAAGACGCTTACAGGCAGATGATGACATTTTTCTGTAAAAGCGGTCGCGAACAGCAACGGCTACAACAAGAGTTAAGCTTCACCGCTGGTAAAATTTTTGGACAACGAGGTTTTATACTGTTCAGCGACGTAGGCTGAAATGTTTACAAGTTGCAATATTTTTTGCCAGCACCAATTTCTTAAACTTAGTTCAAAGTTTATCCCCTTTTCAAATTTTTAGCGCTCATTAAACGTATTCTTTGGCCTTTGACCACCGTGTACCTACAGCTACACCTCAATTACGCCCGAAAAAGCCGGACACAAAAAAGTCAATCAGTCACACGTACACAACCTCAAAGCAAGATCACTTACCTACACTCAACTACTTAACTACTTAAACCAGTGTGCCTTTTTTCAGAATAAGAGTTGCTCGAAGAATTCCGCGAACTGTTCAAAATTGCAATTGGAGTCGTTTAGAAACTTTTCTAAAATTAGAATATTCAAAGGAATGCAAATCTGGGAAACGGTAGCTAAATCGGAAACTGGCATTTCTCGAAATAAGCAGATTTTGACATTTCTCAAAGCTCAAATACACGCACGCAAATCTCCGCTTCCAAACAGAGGCTTAGAATTACGAATTCAATCTTCGCTGAAAGCATCACACTGGAGTGGTGGTCACGTAAAAACAAAGGGATGGAGTAAAATACACATCTAGGTTAAGACAACGGATCAACGATGAGCTTAGCCGAGACGAGACTTTGACGAATGGAACGTCATGGTTGGTGGGATGGGATTCAGGGATGATTAACTTTTCGGAGATCGTTACATTTCGGGCTTTGGCACGTGCGTTGTTGAGGTTGACGCTGGATTAAAACTACGCAGATTATAGGAAAAACAAAGGAATTAAGAACGACTTTCTTCTTGAGACTTTTATTGAAAAACAGACATTTTCAGCCTACCAAAAATCCATCAAACCCATCCTTCAAAGGCGAGTGCTTGCACACAATCTCATCCGAGCTTCCCATTTTGGGATTTTTCAGGTCGATCAAGCCCATCTCGTACGCTCCTCCGACCTTGTGCCTCGGAATATCGAAGATGGTGACGTGGTAGCACTGGTGGCCCTTTGCTGGAATCGCGCAGTCGTGGTTGATGCGAAGATAAGGAGAGATGGCCATGAACTCGTTCTCTTCGCCGTAGACGCGGAATTTTCCTGACAGAGACGTCAGAGTCCGGTTGAGGACGTCGTCGGGATCGACTAAAATTGGTAAAAACAAATTTTTGGATTAAAATTTTGATGACTTACACAAATCATGCTCACAGAGCTCAATCCAGGCGAACACCCCAGAATTGCCACAAGAGACCTGGCCAGTAACGGTGACATGAGAGATGTAACCGTACGCAGATGTTGCCAGGCTGATAAGGACAATGACTGAGATTAGAGTTCTCATATCTGAAATAGCACAGATTGACCACAGTTCAAATGACTTTGAAAACATGTTTTCACATTTTTTGACTCTTGAATATTTCATGACAGCTCTTAGAAACGCGTAGAATGCGTGAATATCAAATTGGAAAATTGGTTTTTGGTTTCGATCACGGTCGCCGTCTACGGACTGTGGGAGAATCAGATTTTCAGGGAGGCATTCAGTCACAATTTGTCGTTGCTCGGTCATCCTTTTACGTCAAAATTTAAGAAACCACAAAAATTTAACATCTTTGAACATCACGTTCTAGCCTTAAAGTTTTACTTTTTGTGTGACTGTGTCACGAAAAATGAATTTAAATCCGCGCTTTGACTAAATGACTGACGTTGCAAATGTGGGAGCTATGGAAACCACAGATCCAAGTTTGCGTCCTTTTAGACCATACAAAGTGAGAGAACAAGAGTGTTTAAGAGACAACAGTATTTGGGACAATGGCTAATAGATTCTAACATGAGAACCAGAATCTAAGCCAGTTTTAGATCTCAATTCCGCGACCAAATACATGCTCTAAACTTCATTTCAATTGTAACTTTCAATATATAAGTTACATAATAGACTCGTTAAACAAAAGAGGAGTCGAGTAATTCAGACTTCGCTCTTAGCTTCGCCCTAGTATCTCCATCCCTTTTCGGACCGAGCTAATCGTTATTGGACGCCTATATGTGGATAACGTCGTCATCGCGTTCGAAACGGAGTCATGGTAATCGGATACCGAACGCATTCAACTGCGATGAGTAAAATTATCTATCGCTAGCTGTCATTGCAGCAAGCGCAGCTCTTTTAAAAACAAAAACCGAGTGTGTTGCATACGCTATCGTCACAGACATAATGGACGTCGCATGACTAACTTTAAAACGGTAGTGGATTTTCAAGCTAGATCCATTATTATGACTGGATCGGCGAAAGACACGCGTGACTATGCGTTCAAAAATAGGGGAATGGACATTGCACGCTACATAAAACTCCAAAATTTTTTGTGTTTTGAACAGGACAAGCTCAAAAATATTAGAAAACGTTGATTTCGTTGAATCTATTCAAGGCAATTTGCTCTGGGTTTGAATGCACCTCACGGAAAGCACACGAGAAAATCGACCCAGAAACCCTCAAAATGACCAAAAATAGCCTCTTTCCCGCACATGTCTCAGGGATTGTCCCGTAGTTTTCGAATCGTTTCGAAAAGTTCGGCGACAGCCCTCTCCATACAAATGGTGTCGCCCTAAATGTCGCCGGAGGGTTTTCAAACTCGTCGCTGTCGCCGTGTCGCCCGGCGAAAGGTCGGCGACAACCTCCGCGACGTCGCCGTAAGTTTGAACACCCTGACGCTTTCCCGACGAGTTTGAAAGTAGTGTTATTAGTCATGTCGAGTGTGTAAGTGAGGATTTCAGAGGAGAGTGAAGAACCACCTTTTGCAGTGGATCCAGACGACGTCCTTCACGAACTCTCCAATGAACCTGGGGAAAGGAAACTTTCATCTAGCGACTGCGAAATCTCCGGTGAAATAAGAATGCTTATCGATCACTCCTACATCCGCATTTTTGATTCGACAAGTGCAATCCAAGGACATCGAGATTCCCGTGTACAATATTGAACAGGTCTACAAATTTAATATCAACCTGAAGACCGAAGAAGGTGACAAGATTTTCCGCGTCCCGCTTATCGCAAAGTTTGGAAAGGATATTTTCGACGCGTTCCAGATGTTCAAGGAACTCTGACCAAGTGATGCCTCGCAAAACCACTGCAGAATTTTGTCATACCACTATTCATTAGGCTTGTGAAACTAGCGCCTGCAACCCTCTATCTCCGTTGAAGGTGATGAGAGGTCGTACAATTGAAATCAGCTCAGATCAGCCACTAGGTCTAAAAATGAGCCTCCCGTTTCAGCTACGCCAAGCTATTCATTAAAGTGTTTTGCTTTTATTGAATCTTCAAAACTAAAAGTAATGAATGACAATGGAACTTAAAATCAGCGGTTCCAGCTCCTCTGAAGCTCATTAAAATACATAGATCCTTCCAGCGACGACTGAAAGATCATCTGCTGATTATTGATGGTCTGCACTGGTGCCTCATTAGAGATTTTTATTCCAACGAGCTTTTTGAACTGCTGAGTGACCTGCAAGCGAAGACGAGGGTGGCTACTAGAACAAAAAATCTTAGAACGCCAGTTAAATTCAATTCCTACGCGATGAGGATGGACGGATAGGCGACAGAAGCGAGGGCAGCGAAGAGGTCGAAAAACTGAGCAAAGTAGATCACGGTCATGTTGGCGGTTTTGCTGATTGCTACGTAGTAGAGCACGAAGAAGAAGTACAGGTTGCTAAAAATTAGAAAAATGAAGCTTAGAAACGTTTGAAGCACCTACACGAACAGGTTCAAGATAAGGATATAGAAGATCTGGCGACTGGTTCTGATGTTCTCTGAGATTTGGAAGCGTCTTGTAAGCTTGTTCTTGGAGTCGTTCTTATAGCGACGCATGTTATAATGTCTCAAGACTAAAAAGATTCCGACACTGAGCAGATTTAGCCCAAACATGACGGAAATGTTGACAACAATATTGACCCAAAAATTGTCCGCTCCAAACTCGATCGTGCAGTTCTCTTTAACGTTGGAACTGTTAAGCCAGATGTGCATTAGATACGTGTTGTGGGTGTTCAAGGCAAGCTGAAAATCTTGATTATAAGTGAAAATAGGATTTGCCTTCCTACCATGAAGAGACAAGCGCCAATGGAGATTGTGTAGCTCTTTATATTCTCGTATTTGTCAGCCCAGTGAGATGCGATAAAGCGTTCTACGGTCAAAATCAGAGAGATGTCCATAATCAAGGTCATGCAGTCGTTGTGGGCAAAGTTTACATACCCCATAACGCCTTGAGGGATTGGGCGGTCGAAGATCTGGTTGATGACGTCAGTGGAACGGGTAAGAGTCATAACAGAGAGATTCAAGGCGAATAGGGCCTATAAACACGTCATTGCTATAAATTATAATCGCTCTGATTCTTACCAAAATAACCCTCAAATGAGTGTGAAACACGTTCTTCCTTAGAAGCCACAAAAAGTAGAAATTGAAGACAGGAGCCAGCAAATCGAAGCACAACTCCACGGCCCGCATTACGATCACGCCGACCGAGATCTCCATCGCCGCCGTCGAGACACTGCTAAATAGACGAGAAATGACGCAACGAAAAACAAAGCAATTGAGATTATGGGAGCAATTGAGAAATAAACTTTTGAACCTGATTCAGCGGATTCTGTGAAAATTGGTCGAAGCTTGGGCAATCAGAGATGAGTGTTATGGGAGTGGGAGACGGGGACAATGGAAAGAGAGTAATTGGGATCGTCTGAAGGTTAGAACGTTTCGAGAGATTATTCTAAAGTTTAGGTTAAACAAAAAATTAGATTTTGAAAGTCATTTTGACAATAAGAACTCTAATCAATAACCTTTACAAAATGGACATTTGGAATTTATTGTCCTCATGGCGACTTCAGTCCTGAACTTGCTGCTCAAGAAGACACAAAAACGTCGAAATAGAGATGGTGCCCCACAGCTAACCAACTTACGAGAGCATCTAACACAGCAAAACAGAATCTAAGAGCATTCGAGGATCGCGTCATCAGACAAAAATTTACAAAACAATACCAAAAGTCAAATTCAGTAAAATCGTGTTCCAGTCATCACACTTCGGTTTTCAAACTGGCTTTCGGTTTTTGCAATTGTTTGTCAGAGACCAGCCGTGAGACCATACCAAGTTGGTTTTTGTCACATCTTTACATGTTTGCCTAAGGAATGTTTTCCGTTCCCAGAGGTTTACTTCCATTTTCAACATCTGACCACGTTTCTGATAAAGGTTTTGTCCCATGCTATGGCTGAAGGAGAAGTAGGAGCACATCGAAACTTTTGCATTTTCTTATTTTGACCCCGAAGAGCATCATGATCAGACCACCAGAAACCAGCTGTTTGCTTCTCACGCAGCCACATAACAAAATTTCATTCAGCTGTCAAATCCAATCAAACAAATTTAGATGCAAGTAAAAAAAGTAGCGATTTCCGCGTATTCATGGATCTAAGAAAATCAAAGCTGAAATTTTTAATGTTTGATGACTATTAGAATTAGGGCAATTATGTCAATCAGTCATCAGATTGACGCCGACGTGTTGATGACGTATGGTCGGTAAATTGTAAAACTTGACGTAAGTAATCAAGAATTACGAGAAACAAAACGGCTGAGGTGAAAAGTTCCAGAAACTCTATTTTAGAGAGAGAGAGGAACTCTAAGGAACTTCAGGAACTCTATCAAGGCCAAAATAAATATACAACGCTGAGCTCGATTCAGAAAGGCTAAAGGGTTAGGTGTAAGTGATCCTTTGAAATCCTTTTAACTCCTTTCTCTCTGTACTTGACTTTAAAAAGGAAAATGTACGGGAGATTCAAAACCTGGAAAATTAACAGAAAAAGCGTTTTGTGGCAGGAAACAAAAGAAACTGCCAATCCCGAAACTGACCCTGTAAAAGGCACACTTTTTCTAGCCTACTTTTAAACCTCTTTTTAAGTGTGAATATACGTATAAGTCCAAAACTTACTGCTCGACAATGCACAAAAACGTCGGAAGAGACACATATTGTCCCATAGCTAACGAGCCTACTTGCGCAACCGACCCGTGCAACACCTAGCAGGCCAAGATATATTCCGAGAGAGAGAGTCCCACTAATTGTATCAGCCGCTTAGAATAGAATACACCTTATGCTGAGCCACGCATTCACCCGATCCATGAACTCTCCTCTGTTCTCACGCCTCAGGGGCGAAGGAATAATTGCTTTACACGCGGTCGATTTGGAAGAAGGTTTGCGAGTCTTGTTGGTGTTTGTTCGACATGTCGAAAGAAAAAATGACGACTCGACATTAAATCAAACGCTAAAACAGGTGGTGCGGCATTGCAAATTTGACACTGCTGGCTGGAAGGAAAATTCCAGGAAGTTTAGGGCTTTTGTACGTCAATGGGATTAGATTAACTAGGGGTGAGGGGCTGAGTCATAAGCTTCAAAAATGTAATGCTGTAAAAGGCTGTGAATTTGATTTAAAACTTCGAGGATCCATTTTTGATGCAAATTATGTCACATTAAGGTTAGAAATCGTAACTCGTAGAACTCACTTTAAGACCTACACGACTTTACTCTCTATGCAGATTGGTTTTAATTTCAATAGTCGCAGTAGGTACAAAAACTCAAAATTGTCCCTTCCCAGTTCGAATACACTTCATTTTGCTCCCTACGCATCTATTACCTCATTTGTTTTTAGTCCAATTAGATCCACTCACGTCGAAGAGAAAAGCATTGAGAAACACCGTCTTGTCGTCTTATTCTTAGAAATCGGTTCCTTGCATCTGATTTCCCAAACGGGAATACTGAAGTTCAACTATAGGAATCGCAGGTGTTTTTAAGCATGTTATATGAGTGGACAAGACAGAGGCGACTTTGATAAACAGGTGAAGTTGCAGACAAAATACATTGCAGAGGGTACGTGTGGAACGGGTAAAAACAACGTTAAAAACGGTGGAAGTGCTTCAAAACCAGAAAACAGTTTTTTGAAGCCAATTCGTATTTCGCTGATTGGCATTTTCCACTGATAACCCGTTCCGACCTAGTTTTGCTCAAAGGTCTCAAGAACCGAACAAAGCTTATGACTCGATGTTGACTAGATGGTAAGTCCGCAATCCATTAAAGATAAAACCGACGCATAGTGCCAAGTAACTTGTTTTTTACATCTAATGAAAGAATTAATGCAGATGTTCACCCTACGAAAAGTCTAAAAAACACCGTTGGTCAAAAATTCGAAATTCATCTGAATTAAACATTAGGTGTTGGAGGCCAAAAGTCAGGTCCGAACTACAAAATTAATTTATGCAAAATTCGTTTGTTCGGTTAAAGTACGCTTAATTTTTTGCCTACAGTCTAAAAGCCTAATATTAAAGATTTCACCGGAATTTTGTACAATTGCTGTTAGCCATATAAAAATGAACATTTCGGGCGAGCTTTGACAGTTGACGCATAGGACTGTGACACGTCTCTATATCTAAGAATTCTGCTTTTTTGACTCGACTCAATTTAGGTCTGTATGTGGCCGCCAAACTACATTATCACAGTGATATTAGTCACCTTATATTTAGGAAACAGTTTAGTCGAACTTGAGTCTTAACCCTTTTTTAAATGCTATTAGGTACATTTTTTACATCACTCACAACGAACACTCACAAACTGTCCCACGCCGAATTGGCTAAAATTTGGTACAAAGGTAGGCCTATGGAAGCTTATCAAAACCCTAAAATACATCTCTGTTGAATGCGAAGTTTATGGTAAGCAAAACAAGGCATGAAATCCCATAAATTCCCAAAATCCTTAAAATTCGGTTTGATTTGACCCATTAGAAACAGTTTGTCACCAAAACCAAGAGGACCACGTTGCGCTACGGTGAAAGTTTTAAGGGTACACCAATTTCGATCTCTCTGAACAAATTTTAAAAACGCCAAAAATGAGAATTTAAGATGAAGGCACTCAGTATTTTTCAAATTTAGTGAAAAAAGTGCGAAATTCGAAAAGTATAACTTCAGGCCGTAGAATAACGTGATTGGGTTCCAAAGAACTGTTTTTAATGGGTCAAATCAAACCAAATTTGAAAAATTAGGGGAGATTTTGGGATTTGAAGCCTTGTTTTACTCACCATAAACTTTGTACACAACGGAGATACTTTGGGGTTTCAAAATGCTACCATAGGTCTTCGTTTGTGTCGAATTTCAGTCGGATCGGCGCGGGACGTTTCGTGAGCCATTTCAATTTCATCGTTCTGTTAGCACTCAAAACCTATCTGGAAACCTTAACATTGTCGCTCAAGGTACAAGCCATTTCCTTGATCTCCAAACTACATTATTTTCTCGTTCTTATCTTGAGCATTTGACTAAACCCCACACAAAAGCGACCTACCTCGGAGAACAGTTGACGTAAGCCGGAGGGGGCAACATCTTGAAGTCGCACAAATAAACTTCTCGTCAGGGCTGGCAGGTGAAGCGAAAGTCTTAGAAAAGTAGACAGCCACCAGCAGAAAAGCCGCGTCAAGAGGCGGTACAGCTTTCTGCTAAATTACGTGTATGGAACTCTCTAAAACTCTAAACTCAAAACGTTATTGTAATTGCGCTGTAATGACTTCGAAACGCATTAGGAATAAGTGGTCAATTTTGTGACTGGCTGAGAGTGTAGGGAGAAAACAAGAAAAAATCTTAGTTTTAGTTTAGGACAAAATATTTAAGAATAATCGAGTCCAAAGGGAGGACGTCCTAGATGTGAGCAGACGTGAACCCTCATTTTATATGCCTAAGCCAACGTGAGCAAACACCGAAAAACGTCTGACTAGCTACAAAAATTCTGCGTTACAGTGTGTTAGGCAATAAATTTTTGTAGGGTTCTACGTAACAAGCACAGCTCAGCTGACAACCCTCAAAGCTGCAAAATACGTTCTTAGAAAAGCAGTTTTCATGGATTTCCTGCATAAAAAATTCTTATCTCAAAAACAGTTCAGGAATGCACGTACTGCAAAAACACTCAGATCGCTGAACTACAGAAGTCTGCCTTGCTTTTCCTTTCCTGCCTTTCCTAAGTCCAAGTTTGAAAAAATCGAGTTAATCGGTGTGACCTTTTAACGGTATCGTATTACGCAAACACATTCACAGAACGCACACATCCAACTGTATTCAGCGAATGAAGCCAATTTTATTTGGCTTTTCATTGAGCTTAAATGACGTGATTAAGTTAAAAGCCGTCAAGAAGAACTGCCGTTATAGCCAGAACTCACGCTCCAAAGTGTGCTCAAATCAGCGTCATTAAGCCAATTACTACCCAACGTAAACGCAACCTCTCACTTCCGCAAGTCTGAGTCTGAACACCTCTTAATTAAGCTCTCATTCAGGAAGACCTTTTTTGATGACCACTGATCAAATTCCTTCTTTAATCTAAACTTCACACCAACTCTTTATGTCCTGAAGCTGTTTGCCTCTTGTTAATCCGGACATTGTCATCCGGCTTATCTGAGCTTTTGGACTTTGTAGCTATTCATAAAGTGACATTTTGTGAGTCAGGAAACATTAGATGAAAGCTTATAAAAGTTTTTGAGAGTGTAGCTCATACAAGTGTCTAGCCTACGTCATGCTTACATATAATTATTGCGCATAAACACTTGAGTTTGGTTTGATTTTTTGCGTCAATTGAGCAGTTAGTAGGTAGAATAGTCATCGGGATACAACTCAATGGACAAACAAAACTGATTTAAAACAATTATACGTTCAGCTTTTCAGTAAAAGCCGCCAAGACTAAGGTTTGATCATGGCACGCCTTCCAGTAAAAATAGAAAACATACTAATTGGGACTCTTCCGTAAAGTCAGATCTCTCGTGAGACCCCACTCTCAGAACGCGCAATCAAGTAACATAGAGTCGTACTTACTGTCAACAACATTTGACTATTACACATTTCGAGAGAGGGCTGAGCGTCGCTTTGTGGTTCTCTCATGTCTTCTTCAGGAATTTTCCTGTGTTTTTTAAAACACTGCATTTACAGTTTCCAAATTTTCGTGGCCGTGGACAACCTTTCTTGCACATTCCCTGAAAAGTTAAAAACTACAACGGCGATCTGAGCGATCTCTCCAACATCTCGTGTTCTTGGCACGTTACCAGCAGAGGAGCCCAGAAATGACAAACTCGCTCTTTGGTGCAAGACCAGCACATTTTTCACGCAAAGTTTGCTCTTTCCAAGCTTTGCCAAGAGTCCATGTTGTAGCAGGAAAAGGCGTAGTTCCATATAAAGCAAAGCAGCTTATTCGAAGAAGCATGCGATAGGCAATACATGTTGCGTTGAATAAGCCGAATTTGCCACGGAACTTCTCAATCTTAGATCGCACGCTAACTGTATTCAGTATATGTTTGTGCAGGTATCTTTTTCAAGTCTTCTCAAAGCAAATGAGGTTGAAGCAGTTTTGTTGAAAGCAGTAAGAAGTTTGGAAAAGGAAAAAATCAGGAAGATTCAAATCCGAATTCCGAAAAAACTTAGATTTAGGAACCTGTTTTCTGAACTCGAAACTGAATCTTTCGTTTCAGAGAGAAATTGAATCTTTGCGGCTATTCGTATCTTTGGATATGTTTTTGCTGCGTATGTGGTTTTAATTGAAAGGACGTATATTTTAATCATAAAACAGTTGCCACTTTTTAACGATAGCACGACGTGAGCAAAACTGAGACACCGTCTGCGTCTCGAAGCTGTCGTTTAACCATTCATAGAAGGTGAACCAAAAGTTTTCACCCCCTACCCACCTGGCCAGATAGTATCGCCTCATTTCTGTCGAACGCGGGCTGGAGACCGGTTGGTTCACGATTTTTGTTAGCGAAACCGACGACCACTCGTTCCCGGTGAGCGAGGCCCAACGGAACCTTTAGTCCCACCCTGTAGACTTCACTTTGGCCTCACATGACCAAAAAGAGCAGTTGCTCCCTTCGTCGCCCAAAGTCAGAAATGAAAACCACCCTTGAGCTCTAACAGACAGATACAGTCTACACTCACCTCACCCTCAAAACACTCTCCTTCCACCACTTACTTTGGCTCTTCTACTCGCAACGCTCGGTCGATGGTTAGCACGGCGGTTCTTGTTGTGGTGATCGTATTTCTGGTTTTGGTCGTGGCCGCCATGTTCGTTTCCTTCTCTCTGTCCTCCTATAATCCTATTCTTTTCAGGATCGGTGCTGTCATCACCATCGTCTACTTCTACAGACGTCGCAAAAAGAGGCTCGCTGAGCAACAATCGAAGAAGGCCACCAGCGACAAGAAACCGAGCTGCGTTACCTGCCAATCACCCACCAGCGCCTGCACCGAAAAAGGATGCTCCACGGGATGCTCCATGTCTGACAACACTCAAGTCTGCAACAAGACGAGTGAAGCCCTCAGCGAGTGTCCAAACCAGTGCAAGAAGAAGGATCACAGCATGGTGAGGTTTAGCTTCGTTTTCCACCCGTAAAACCTCGAATTCCAGAGCGAGGAGACAACCGCGAGCCATGACAAGTCGTTCTCGAGCTGCTCCAAATGCTCCGGATGCTCGAAGACCGGGAAATGTTCCCAGGACGCGAGTTACAAGTGCTGCTACAAGAAGACATCATGTGGATCCACAACGAAGACCAAAACCGAGCGTGGGAAGTCAGATTCGAAGACCAGCACGAAAAGGACCAAGGACACGAGCCCCACGAAAGGTACTACGGAAACGCAGTCCTAGAGAAGAAGAGATTTTGTGATAATAAAGTTGGATTTTAGGAGGTGCTCTGGATCTCAGGTTTTCACACAAACACAAGTGGTGTTCGAGAAGACCTTTTTCTCATCGATCGGGACTACGCTTTGTGTGAACTGTGAGAACTCCCGTGAAAGCGGCGCTTCCTTTGGAAATCTACTTGGCGAAAGTTAGGATGGCGTTGTTCGTGCTCGGGAAGGTCGGTGAAATCGCTCCGAATGAGTTGAGGTCGGGAACAGCCAGGATGCTGTCCAGCATCAGGGCAAACGCGATTTCCTGAAAATGAGGAGCTCAAAAGCCTTGTAATAGGAGCTGCCCTTACACTCCTATTAGCCAAAATTTGCGAAAACGTGAGGAACTTTTGGAAGCCAGTTCTGAGCGACGCGTAGCCTACGACTTCTGATGTAGACGCGCTGAAGGCGGCCTAAAAGATGGCCTAAAAGATGAGAAACGCCCGCCATTTACTGTCTGAAATCAGTCATTTGCAGCGGTCGCGCAGCGAACGACCGGTCGGATTTCGTTTCCAAACAGCCGCTTCAGACAGTAAATCTGGCGCGCGTGTCTGGCCGGCGCGGTGTCTGGAAAAAGGGTTTTTTTGGCCCACTCTGTAAAAAACTCAGAATAGAAATTGACCAAACCTTAATGATGTAGACGGGCCTAGCAAGGCTACACTTCAGATACGCTTGGCGGTCGAATTTGATCAGCTTTTCGTTGAACTCGATGAACTTGTCAATGTCAACGTCAGGAACGTCCAAAATCTGGATTTTCGGTTTTTTTTTAATGGCCTTGTAGTCCTCCAACTCGCTTATCAAAGTTTCCACGTCAAGCTGGTCGATAGGAGCGTTGCAGTGTTCAAAATGAAACTCGAAATACTTGTCGAATCCTTGCTTTTTCTCGTACATTTGGCTCTTCTCCTCCACCGCAGCGACACGTTCTTGTTCTCCTTCCGCTTGAGCTTCACCGCGGCGTTCAAGAGAACGGACCCGATTCCGAGATTACGGTAGTCGGTATGGACCAAATAGCAGCCAAGATTCGAAATTTCGGCGATTCTGTCCAGGGATTTCGTGGTCGAGAATGTGCAGAAGCTGTTTGTGACGGCTCGTCGAGGAAGAGAATGTCGTCCATCGTCGTTTAAAGTGAACTGATAACGCGCTGCATCGGTGAGCCCTTTTATTGGTTCTTTTATGATTTTACGAGGCACGGAAGGAAATTCGTACTTTGAAGTTGGATGTTGGATAACATATCCAAAGATCATGGCGATTGGTGCGAAATGGGCCGAAAATAATTGGAATGAAGTTCGCCAGTTTGGAGACAAAAATGGCGGTGCTTAGCGAAAAATGTGGGTTTCTCGAATGATATCAATTTAAAGGAAAATTCTTCTAAATATGTGATTTGAAGATCTGCTTTCTGCGCTTCGAATGAACCCAAAAGTGGGCGAATCTTTGCTGTCCTGATCCAGGATAATTCAGAACAAAATGGCTATGCCGGGCGAAATTTCAGACGTTCGAAAAACGGCCGTTTCGCGTGAAAGTCGCTGAGCGTTGCTGCGATTCGGGCTTTCAGGACTTTGCGGTTCTTCTGCATCAAAAAGAGCAGCTCATAATTGACGTTTGTTCGTGATTTAACGTTCTTTGGGGATCACATCGCCATTTAAACGAAATAAGCACATCGGGTTCCGAAGCGAAAACGATCAGCAAACTGCGACGCAAATTTGATACTGGCGATTCAAATCCAACCGAACATACGAAATATCTGCGCTCCTTCGTCCTCTCGTTGTCTGCGCTCTCTCGCACCATTGCGGCGGCGCGCTCGAGGGCGGTAGGGCTCGTCGGACCGGCGATCGTCAGCGATGATGGCATAGGTTGGTCCGTGTTTCTGAACAATGAAGACAAATAACAACCAGCTGAGCTCGTTAAATTTCCTAATTTTGGTTTGCCTGGATAGATTCCGGTGATGAAAAGTGAGGGGATTTCGGACTGTAAATTTTGGTCGATGCGATTTTCGTATTTTCTCTGCACTGCTTAGCTTTATCTGGAAAATGATCGCCAGATGAAGGACATTCAATGAAACATATGGCGCTGTCTCGTTAGCGATTTTCGTGTCTAATTGGTTGCGTTTGGCAACGTGTCTGATGGAGGGCGCAGCACATGAAGCTCGAGACACGCGAAAAACGTGTTTTGTGTCGGTTTTGAAGACTGATTGTCTCGCAGACGGGCGCCGCTTGTCTGAAATCGTTCGCAGAGGGGTAATATTGCACAGAAGGGTCATGTGTGGCTCGGTGTAGAACGTTGCTCGACTCGACTCAACAGAACATTTATGGCGAGACGTCTCGTCGGTGAATTTAGGTCTGAAAATGGTTTCAAACGACGTGCTGCTTTCCTGAAGCATTTCAACATTTTTGGAAGAAGTGGGCTCCGTCTGGAGCTGTCTGAAAATGCGCAGATTCTGTCCGGAGCTTGAATCACCCCAACAGACGTCTCGCGCTTGTCTGAAATCGCTCGCAGAGGGACATTTCACCGATGTGTGGCATTTGGTCTGAAACGTTGCTCCTTTCATGGCTACTGCTGAAGCTTGAAGCCTAATTTTAGACGTCTCGCGCTTGGGGGCATTGAAGGAGCGTGTCTGGTCTGAATTGTTTCACCGCTGCTTTGCAACGTTTCCAGCTTTGTGGGAGGTTTCTGAGAGGGCTGTGGCGTTCCTAACGTCTCTAATGATCGTTCGAAACGTTTCTATTTCTATTCCCCCTCCACTACCTAACATCTAATCCGTAAACATCACACATTCGTCATTTCAGATCATGCCGCCAGGTCGACTCAAAATCTTCGTCCCGCTCGATAAAGACTTCAACGATGGAGACTTCAGAGATAAAGTCCTGCAGGTTTTTTTGTGTTCCTGGATCTCTACTAATCAATTCTTTCGTTTAGAAGCTCAAAGACGAGACTTCACGACATCACGAGTACGACATCACTTCGACGCCCAAACTTCAACGGATCACGGACGACTTCGGATTCGAAACAGTCCTGTATCACGTCGACGTCGCCTGCGAAAAATGGCAGAACGGATTTCTGCAACTGTCGAAGGACTTCTGTTACGCCGCAAAAGGGTGGCCAGCGGTTTTGGAAGTGGCCCAGAACGTGTTCTTCAAAGTAGACTTTTTGTAAGTTTCGATTTTCAGATATTTGGGTAGCTAAGAAGGCGAAAAATCGAGGAACGTTGGCTTATTTTTCCTCATACTGTTGCCAGGAATTTGATGGAGAACCGTTTTAGACAGATAGACTAAATTTTGTCCCAACGAGAATGAAAAATAAGGGCGCTTTTAGGCGAGCTGGTCTGTTTCTGTCTGGGATTGTGATCCAGACAGTTTGAGTGTTGTCTCGTACGTTTCAGACGTTCGAACGTCGATTTCAGACGAGACACGACGTTTAGACTACGTCTGATCGTGTTCTAGACTCCGGTCGATCTCTTTTCGTTTCAGACCATAAGATGTCGATTTTAGGAAGCGATTTCAGACTATACATGACGTCTAGACAATGTCTAATCGCATCGCCATGGACAATGTCTAATCGCATGTCTAATCGTCCAAATTTAGACCTGCGTTTCAGACGCTGCTCATCTAGTTCCAGTCATTGTCTAGACGTCCTGACATTTCAGACAACCTCAGTCTAGAACTGCCTCATTTAAAGTGAAACCGACCGGTTTCTCGCTTAAATGAAGGTCAAAAGGAGGCAAACGGCAAAAATCAGTGGTCGATTTTGGCATGTGAATCGATTTCAGATTTGACACGACGTCTAGGCACTGTCTAATCCTGTCCCAGACTTTAAAATGACCGATTTGAGACCCGCGTCTCGGACACCACTTGCCTAGTTAAAAGTTGTCGTTCTAAACAGCCATTCCATGTCTATCAGACGTAAAACCAATCGGTCGGTCGTTTTCATGAACATTTATATGAAATGAGCACCAGACATATCAGGCAGCCTCATGCCTAAAACCATCTCATTTCCTGTGAAAGTCGCGTATATCAAGATCAAAATTAGGCAAGCGGCACATGGATAAGGCTGTCGCTAAGGCTGCCTTACGGTCTTCAATCGCTTCCTACGCATTCTCCCTCTTTAGTCCCATCGACGTCGACATATATCTCCACTCGGTATCGTTCGGCAACCTCCTCAATGCAACGACGTTCGTGGAACACCACCTCCAGAAGAGCATCTACCGCACCCGAAGGCCGCCGTTACCCGCCGATATCGACCATGAAGGTCGAATTCCAGCATGACGAGCAGGAAATGAAACTGGAGTTTGATGATCGGCGGGAAGGTATCGTTTTTGCGGGCTCTGAATAGGTTTTGGACGCTTAATTATAGGAGAGCCGCTTATGACCGTCCAGGTGTCGACCAAGTATGCCCAAATCCAGCGGATCGTGGTGGACACAACATCGAAGAACGCGGTCAACTGCATCACGATGTACTTCTACCTATCTTACCCGTCCGACTTCAGGTGGAAGGATCGAGAGAAGAAAGGCTTCCGCCGCGTGGAGGACGACGACTCGCGCTTGGCGACATCCTGGCCTCCTGGCCGAATGTCCCGTGCTGAGCCTAGTGTTCGTGAACACGAACCCGATCGAGATCTACAACATCCTCAGCCGACTGCGGACGCGGACGAACGTGGTGATCGAGTTCGCCCACGTGAAGTGGCGATCGGGCTGGTGGTTTCACCCGAACCCTACCGCCACGCTCCAGAACGTGGCTTATCCGGTGCTCTACATGCTTGAAGCGATTCTGTCCCGAGGAGCGATCGTCAAAGACATCTTGCTGGCGTCGAAGGACACCTTCCAGGCGTTCGCCACCTTTTTCCAGGAACGTCATCGCCAAGAACCGGAAGTGACGCTGTTCGCCATGGAGAAGATTCTCGCGCACGTGAGTCAGAGCCGCGAGCTGCGAGGCATGAGGACGATCTTCAAGAAGCTCTTTGACCAAGCAAAGTCCGAATTACCGGCGAAGAAAAGGGCCGACAAGAAGCTGGAGGAAGAGGGCTACGAGCTCGTCCGCAAGGTCATCGTCACGCCCTCCAGGATGCTTCTAATCGCACCGGAGCTAGGGATGGGCAACCGAGGAATCCGCGACTTCACCAGCTCGGATCAAGACGTCATCCGCGTCCATTTTCGGGAACACGACGGCGACAAGCTCCGCGAGAATCGATGCGGAAAGGAGCTCATTGAGAAGACCGTCGGAGGAGTGATGCAGAACGGCTTGAAGATTGCTGGGAAGAAGTACGTGTACTTCGGGAACTCGAGTTCTCAGCTTAGGGACAACGGGTGCTACTTCTTCGCCGAAAGCATCATCCAAGAGGTCCGCGAGAAGATCGGCAGCTTTAAGGACAACACGAGCGTCCCCAAGAGGATGAGCAGGATCGGGCAGTTCTTTACGCAGGCGCAGGTTAGTTGAACTCACTGATGTGGGTTGAAGATTGTCCAATTTCAGAGATTAAAGGACAATGTACAGCGAGAGCAGTACAGGGACATCCATGACTACCTGGGAGGCTGCGACCCGTCCGGAGCGCCATACACGTTTAGTGACGGCGTCGGAATGATCAGCCAAAAGTTTGCCGAGGAGGTCGCCGAGGATTTGGGCCTCGAAGGCCATGTGCCCTCGTGTTTCCAGATCCGCTTTCGAGGCTTCAAAGGCGTTCTCTCGGTGAACCCCGTCCTGGACATTATACCAACGAAGCTTCCTCTGCATTTTTGCTTCCGGGAATCGCAGAAGAAGTTCTTCTTCCGCAAGAAGACCACCGGATCGCCATTCGAGATCGTCAAGTACTCCTCGCCCTGCAGCGTGTCCCTAAACAAACCTGTCCTAAACATTCTCGATCAAGTTTCGGAGAAGCAGAGCCTGACGACGCATCGGAGGATCATGAAAAGGGTCCACGAGCTACTAGACAAGCAGATCGACGCGTTGGCGCTCGGATTAACATCAGAGCAGCACTGCAGGGAGAAGTTGGCCGAGATGTCGCTTAAGATCGACGTGGAGAGGCTCGACTACAGCGCAGGTCCAGCTCACTGCGGAGCCTTTCTTCAGGTCGCTCCTGCAAGCGTTGTGCAGGAATTCTATCAGTAGGCTTTGGCCTAAGAATTCTTAGCTTATTCTCTCGTTTTAGGGAAGATTCGGACGAAAAACAGCATCCAGATCCCCCCGCATTTCGGCCGAACACTGTTTGGAATTGTCGACGAGTCCGGGCAACTTCAGTACGGTCAGATCTACTGCCAAGTGACCGAAAACGTCCACGTGAAGAATCCTAAGAAGTCAGCGCCGAAGAAAGTTATCAAGGGTAGGGTTAGGCCAATCTTAGCCGAGGTTTAAGAGCTCATTTTAGGCCGGGTGCTGATGTCAAAGAACCCAGCGATCATAGGAGGGGACGTGCGAGTATTCGAAGCCGTGGACGTTCCAGAACTGACCCATCTGGTGGATGTGGTCGTGTTCCCTCGCTACGGTCCCCGTCCGCATCCCGACGAGATGGCCGGCTCGGACCTTGACGGGGACGAGTACACGCTGATTTGGGACAAGAACCTCCTTCTGGACTACACGATGGACTTCCCGAAGGCGAAAGCGAAGGTCGAAGAGATTAAGGAAGACCAAATCGTGGACAAATTCCGGGAATTCTTTGTCGACTACGTTCGAAACGATTCCGTCGGGCAACTCTCTGTAGCGCATCTTGCAGTTTCGGATCTATACGGCCTGGATTGCCAACCGTCGAACAATCTCGCGGTTAAAATCGCCAAGGCGCTCGATTTCTCGAAAACTGGAGAGTCGCCTAGCCAGATTAGGGGAGAGGGCGAGTCGCCGGCGATTAACCCTGATTTCCTGGAGAAAAGACATTGTCCAAGTGGGCGATCTCCAGGCCTCAATGGACAGATTTACAGGTAAGAAGGAGGCTCAAGATAGGGGTTAAGATGGACCTTATAGGAGAGCGAAAGAGATCGACGACATCCTCCGGAAATGCATGAGCGCAAGCGAACAAGAGCCCGTGGAACTGGACCCCGATTTGATGACAACGGGGTGGAAGGAGTACGAGGAGGATGCGAAGAAGGACTTCGCCAACTACGCTGGCCAAATCCGGACGATCTTGGACAAATACGGCGTGGAGAACGAGGCCCAACTCTTCTCCGGATCGATCATCGAGTTCCGAAGGCGCGTGGGTGAGATCTGCACGGACAAGAATGACATGTACGGCTCCTTCAACGTCTTCGCGAACATTGACCGCCTCGTTTCCGGCGTCTTCTACTCCTTCCGGACGGCGTTTTTCGAGCTTTTTGGAGTGCACGACGAAAACGGCTTCATCTGCCAGGAGCCTTCGGAGGCGATGCGCAAGTTGGCCAGCGCTTACTACGTGGTCACCTACCGTAAGATCACCCTTTCCTTAGCATTTTAATCTCAAGCTTTCCTTTAGGAGCAGCGAAAGACAACGAACCGGACCGGCTACTCTCGTTCCCTTGGGTAGTTTGGGACGTCCTGGCGGTGGTGAAGCGGAAGAACTACGTGGGCAGGAGACCAAGAGCGTTTTCACCTCTCGTTCTCCCCGTTCGCAACCAAGATCAGCAACCACCTCAAAGACTACAGCCAGCAGCAGCCGAAGGAGCTGCGAGGATTCAAGGAAGCCCTGGAAAGATGCTCCGACCTGATGACAAAGATGTGCAGGCGCTACAAAGGCCTCGAAGAGATCCTTCTTTGTGTGCACGTGGGCAGAGGAGAACGCGCTCTTCCTCCCGCACGCGCCTCTCCAATTCGACATCCTCTCGATGATCGTGGCGCTCTTCGGAATGGCCAAATTCAAGTGCTCCATCGAAGGATTCCACGCGTGGTTCGACGACAACATCGTCAATCTGGACGCCCACGATTCCACGGAGCTGAAAAACCTTCACGCGAGATTCGGAGGCGTGGGATCGCTCGTCTTGAACCTGATGAAGTTCTGGGCCTCGAGGGAATTCGAGGAGCTCAAAAGCGTCCATTTTACTCCCTTGAATCTGAAGATGTCCATCGATGGCAGGGATCTGAAGCTCCTTCACAAGGTTAGCCATCCATCTCTCCTTAATCAGCCCTAAAACCCTCTTTTACAGGCTGCAAAGATGACCTACAACGAGCTCATCTTCTCGAACTCGTGCGATCCTTTCCCGCAAGCATCTAAAGTTACGGTGGCCCTGAAGAATCGAATCTACGAGAAGGACGCTTTCACGATCGACATTCCGAAGAAGCGCGACGTCCTAACGCCCGAATTGGAGCAGATCATCAAAGCGAAAACGCAAGTGACCCATATCAAGCTGAGGCCTAAATGGGCTTGGAAAGGTAAGCGCTTATCTTAGGATTTGGAGCTCGATTCTTGCAGAAGAGTACGAAAGGCTCGTGGTTTCGGCGATAGGAAGCCTGGAAGCGCTCGCGAAGCTCGAAAATCTCCTCATCGGCGACATTCCGATGAGAAGCTTCGAAAATCACTCGTTCTGTGATAAGCAGCTGCCGAAGATCATTCTGGAGAAGATTCTGAAGGACGACGACGACAAAGAAGACGAGGACGGCGACGAGGAATTCTATTAAATGTGTCATACGTGTAAATAATTCCAACTGCCCCTAAGGGGTCGATAAAGGTGGACCTAAAGCGGTTTATAGCACACTGGAACAACATAAGATGAGATCAATAAATAACGCCTCGGAGCGGGAACTCGTTAAGGAACGGGGTGATGAAGATTCGCGTGGAGAAGTAGAAGATCAGGCCGAAGAAGATCGAAATGGGCAAAGCGGGCAGGGCTTTCCGGAAGAGCGCCAGAAGTTCCAAAGTGAGGCAGAGGCCCACGAGGATCGCGATGTAGCAGGCGACGGTCGTGTTCCAGTCGCCGTAACTGCTCGCTTTTCCCACGAGCACGCTGTAGAAGATGAAGTCGCCCAGGCCTAGTTTTATCCCATCTGAAAAAGCTCATTTTAAGGATAAGAATGACAGCTTAAGCGCCTACGTTCGGCCTCAAGATCGTCCTCGTCGCGGTAGTTATTGTGGCTAGGTCCTGGAGCGGGTTGTTGGCTTCGAAAGGGACGATCTGCAGAGCAAGTGCTGGCCGCGGAGGTCCTGAAACGGCTCCATAAACATAGGAATAAGAACAAATAAGCCTACGATTGGGTGCTGTTATCAGATCCCTGCTTTGCCCTTTCCTCCTTCGGCTTGCGGGGTTTCCGGTTTGGGGCGAATCTAACGCCTGTTGGGACTCGTTGTCCTGGAGAAGACGGCTGATCCTCTGTTGAGCGGTTGGTCATCTCCGTGGATTGACCAGCTTCTTCTGTGGATCCGCTTCCTGAGTCGGATTTGTCGTTGTTGGAGATGGCAGCGGTGATTAGGGTGTACGGGTAGGAGACGGCGGCTGAAAAGAGGGGTTAAGAAAGCGGTAATGAGACAGTTTCGGGTCTAAAAGAGAGTCTAATGTCTGAATACGAGCATTCGGCCGGTCGATTTTAATGGCTGACTGGTCTCAGTCCTTGAAAGAAACGTTTCAAAGTCATCATCGCAAGCTTCCCTGTCATGAAGGACCGGTCGGTCATGTTGACGCGATTGCAGACATCTGCAATAAAAGGCCTAACGTCTGGTTAGGTTTAAAGCCGTTCATTTGTGGCTAAATGACGCCCAAGTTCGGTTTTAGACAGTGGCTAAATGACGCCCAAGTTCGGTTTTAGACAGTGGATCGGGCTCCAGACGAGCGCCGGCAAGAGCGTCAGCCCAACAAATTTTTTTGGCCACCTTGTAGCCTCATCCACCCTGTCTACATTCGCTCATTCGTGGCGAAACGACGCACAATACAAGTCGATTCCTCCACTTACAAGTATAGATCAGCGCCGGAAAAAGCGGCTCCTGACGCTCCTGGGCCGTTTCCACGAGAATCCTCAGTGGTCCTTTGGGACAAAGCACGGCCACGAGATCCCAGACGGAGATGACGAACAACACTGCCCAAGTGGTCCATTCCGGAAGGTATTTGATGAAGACCAGAGCCATAAGAGCCGAGATTTGGATCAGGTAAGCCTGAATTAAGCCAATTCGCACTCTATACGCCTGAAAGACATAGACTCACCTGCTGGACAATAAGAGGCCCCTTCCAATGGATGCAGAGCATTCCTAAGAACGCGTTATTCCAGACAATGAAGACGTAAGTGATGTAATCCATGGGAATGTTGAAGCTCTTCAGAACCTCTTGGATGTACATTCCGGTGAACATGGAGAGCATCATAAGGCTGCTTACGAATAGCCAGCCATGGATAACCTGAAATTGGGCTTATCAGCCCTCTCCTGAGAGCTCTTGAGACTCACCTTATAACATCGACATTTGTACAGAACGATAAGGAGCGTCGTCATCACAATGACGACGCAAAGAAGGATCAAAGCGTTTCCCATCGTCTGGAAGAAGAGCGTCACGTTGCTATCCGTCTTCTGGGTAAATGGCGTGTACACCCTGTAACCATCAATTAGCCAAAAGGATCAAATCAAAATCCAAAACTCACAGATATTGGCCGTCGTTCTGGGAGTAGTATCCAACGGTCTTCATCGTAAAGATGACCAGCGCCATGCAGACAGAAACGGGCAGAAACAGCTTGATCACATGCGCCGCTCCGTACTTCAACTCTGCCTCTTCCTCGCGCTCTAAACCCACGCGTCTTTTAACATAAATAAGCAAAAAAGAGACGACGAACCTGCAGACGTCTGGGGCGGATGCGGCATCGGCGGTCGCGAGGTGCTCGGCCCTGGCGGTGGGTCACCCGTGAAACTCATTTCGAGGCTGAAAATATAAAATGAAGCGTGGAAATTGCCGAGGGAAGGGGAAAACTTCGCGAACAACAAGCGCGCGGACGCGAAAATGACGTCATCGAGCGGCCGTTACACAAAGCGCCAAACGGAGAGGAGGAGAGCGAGAGGTTAAAAGGAGTGGGAAAAGTCGCATGTTCGGATGGGTTCAAGTGACCTGACGAGAAGTTAGGAGCGGTCTAGATATGTGACTGCTTCAAAAGGATCGTGGAAAGTGAATTCATGGCTTGAGGAAGCTCAGAAACGTGCGGGAAACATAAAATAGACAGGGAAATGCGTCTGGACAGAGCTTGTCTGGCTAAAACGGCTGAGAAATGACCCATAAACGCATTTTAGACAAACTAACTCATGTCTGGTAGAGAAGCGTCTGAAGATGGCTTTCCCGTCTGAAAATAGACGTCTGTAAAAGACAGAATGACTGAAACAAGCGTTGGAAACAAAAAACAGACCACCAGAAAATGTGTCTAGACGTGACCTGTCTGGAGTGAACGACCGGAGGGTGGTACGAGCATGTCTGGTAGACCGACCTACAGACGTCAGGAGACTGCGAAATCGGACGTCTGAAAGAGCTTGTCTGAAATATCTCATCACTGTCTGCATTTGATCGCGCCAAATGTTGTCTGCTGGACCCAAAAATGTCTAGACTGATCTATCTGTCTGTCTGGACTCGGATAGGCTCGAAACCGTCTGAAGTTGTCTAGACCTGGATAACTGTGTCTGGACAAGATCGACTTGGTCTAAACAGGGATGAGTGTTTGATCGGTAAGCTCTACCCATATTGTCTACTAGTAGACGTGTCTAAAATATATTTAGGCTCAAGCGGCAACCAGACATCGTCGTCTAGCAACTATCTGGTTGTTGAGTGGTCTGCTTCAACGCATGGTTGGCTCACTTTTGTCTAGGTCTCAGATGGTCTCAGACACGTCAGACACCAGAACATCAAACCCATTTTTAGGCATCGACAGACCTATGTTGAGCCTCCTTCAAAAAAAACCTATTCAGATTTTCCCAGACAAACGCCAGGCACCCTCTATCGTACAAACGCTCCCAAAGATATCCTCCACGTGCTCTCAAACACCTCCGTCTTCAAACATCAACAAAATCATTTTTTTCTATAACAACCATATTTACAATCAACACATACATAGTATAAAAAGAGCGCTTCAGTTCACTTATTACGATTTACGATTCCATACACACTGCAAGATACTCACATAAGTAGTCATAGCCGGACCTTTGGAACCGGTTAACCATTTTCTGATAGGAGGGAAAGAAGGAGACAAACTGGGACAAAATATGTACTTGTGGGTAAGGGTTGATAGGAACAGCTATCCAAGGCAATATGTTAATCGTATTACTTTACTCTTCATCATGAGAAAATGTGGGAAAATGGGAAAAAAGACAATTTCAGAATTCAAATAAGTTAAGAGTCGAAACCGGCGCCTGGTTGGTGAAACCGTTGCGAGCCGAACACCTTAGCGAGACCGTCCGCTCCGGCTGATCCTATCAGAGAGCGCGAGGGGTGGAAGGCGACGGAGAGCACCGCCATGTCGTATTTCTTGCGGTGAGCAGCGATTTCCTGAAATAAAAGCTAATTAACGTCTAGAGACAAGGAAAATGCTGTCTATTTTGAGGAGGGCTGTCTGGAACAGCGATTTTCATTTTGATCTTGACTGAATTGTTGATCGGTCGGTCGCGATTCAACCACCAGACAGACAGACTTGTCGCCTGTCTAGATTCTAGTCTTTCTAGTCGACTGTCTAGGATTGTGTCCAGACCGATAAGGTGAGGTGTCTAGACTGTTTCGTCTGAAAGCTTCGGGTTAGTAGACGTTCTGGTGCGTCACCTGTCTAGACAGCCCCGCATCTGCTTCTGCCACCTGAAATCAGACGTTGCGAGTCTGGCCTCAATTAGGACCAGTTGACTGGTTTCACGATCGCCAAAATGCTCCATTTTCAGAAGAGCAGACCAGACAACATCTGCTTATTCCAACCGATCCGTCCATTTCATCGCTTTGAAATCAAACACAACCAGACACTCATCACCAGCTAGATACCCCCTATCTCTCCCATACTTCTTTAATTACCTACAAAACGCTTACCTGAAGACAAACCCTCTTCTCCATGTTCCACATCCTCAACGATCCGTCATGGCTTCCGGACAACAAGTAAAGACCATTAGGGTCAATCGCCAATGACGATATCGCCTCAACATGAGCTACCGTACCATGGATCAGTTGACCTAAAACGACACCAAACCTTAATCGACCAAGCCCCACCAAACACACCTGTGTTGTTGTCGAAATAGCGTATTTTCCTGTCGTCACCCGCAGTGATCGTGACAGGCATGGTCGGGTGGGAGAGAATCTTCGTGATCGCGTTAGTCGACGCGTTCTCCTCCCCGAAATCGAACTTCATTACCGTATCCCCGGTCTCGATGTCCATAATAGCAGCGTAGCCTCTGTCGTAAGCGGCCAAGAAAAGCTGCGGATCGGTGGACACGAAATCGACGGATCGAGGGCGCATATTAGTTTCTGGTGGAGGGATCGTCTTGAGGAGAGGGTTGGTTGATCCCGGCTCCCAAACGATGAGATTTCCATCGGCAGAAGCGCTTAGAAGTCGATTGTCGGAGGAGTGAAACGCGATTGACCAGATGGCGTCCATGTGGCCGAGGAGACGTTCTTGAAGAACCGAAGAATCGTAGGTGTCGTAGACTTCGTTGTTCACTGAGGGGACTGTCCAACAGCAGATAACTCCGTCCAGGCCTGCCGTGTACAGGATATCACCAGTAGGGCTCATGTCCATGCATAGGATAGCGTCACTAAAAGGGTTACTGTAAGCTCCATTTGATTTAATTTTGAAGACTCACGAATGGCCTCTAAAAGTGATAGGTTCGAGTTCGGTAACAGCCACAGATCCCTGATTCTTGCCATCGACGTGAGGTTTCGCCGCCAGATTCCAGAGCTTCGCGGTGCCATCTTCCGAAGCCGTGATAAGCACAGGCTCAACAGGGTGGAACTGCATAGCCCTGATCGAGTCCAGATGCGATCTAAGCGTGAATTTCAGGTTCCAGCTGATTGAGACCGCGGAGTTGTCGTCGTTGAGATTAGAGGCGAAGTCGTCTTTAATGTCCACGTCGCCTTCGCCGTCTCCGGAAGCCAATCCTAGCACGGAATTCAGGTCGAAATCGTTTCCTGTCGCTCGAACTCTTCGGGATCCTTTCGTGAGATTGTCCTCGTCGGCCTTTTCATCGCCCATTCCTAGCATGTTTTGGATCGTGCTAAGGCCTCCTGGAGCCTTAGCATAGGCGGACGATTCCGAGTTGCTGTTGCTTCGTTTGCGTTCTTGTTCGGTTCTAAAATGGCTTCATTTAGCCATGTTCTACAGTAATATAACCTACTTGAAGCTCTCCTTCATCATAGCTATCGCGTTTTGGTCCACATTCCATCCATCTCCCTTCGCGTGCTTCGAGGGTCCCTTGGAATCAGTGGACTCACTGGATAAAAAATTGAATTCTCCTAAGGCTTCCACGGTCTCCAGGTCCAAATTGTGATCGCGTCCTCCAGATCTCGTCATCCTTTCGTCGCTGTCCGAGTCGCTGAAACTGTTAGCACTTACCAAACTAAGCTCTTAAAGCTCACTTATCCCTCCTAATCTGAGTCGAATCAAGATCTCCTTTTGGTCTTCCAGTTTCACTAGGATCGTCGTGCCATTGTTTATCTCCTATGAGCCCCAAGAGGTTCTTAGTCCTAAACGAGCGGACGTCGAGAATCTTCTCGCTGTAGCCGATCTCTTCAAGGTATTTCTTGAGCAGTTGACGGCCTTGTTTCCACCCGTCGACACCTTCGGCACGGTCGGAGTACGCGTCAATGTCCAGAGGGAGATTCCTGACGTCGTTCGCTTCGTCTTCTTCGCCTTCGATTGGATCCGGGTCTTGGCCATTGTGCGTTAGTCTGAAGTTCTTCGCACGTTCCTGTTTTAGACTGTATTCAAGCATCTTAATTCGCCTGACCAGGTCGTTCTTCAGATTTTCTTGGCCTTTTCGCTCGCCGTTTAGAAAGCTTATTCTGGCCTAAAATGGTAGAAATGACTAAGCACGTCTAAACACAGAGTAGACAGCATTCACGAAAGGACGTCTATTAAGCGGTCTAGACATGAACAGAGTACGTCTCCAACAGCCATCTCTAGACCTATTTTTCAGACGTTTCACCGCAAATGAAGCTAAAATGAACGCGTCTAGACATAAAAAACCAACTCCAGACAATTTAGCAATCTAGACATTAACTTTTATTCTAGGCAGCGCTTCTAGATCCGATCGGACAGACTCGCCAGACAGATTATTATGAAGCGGTCTAGACATGAAACTAAGTTCAGACGTCTAGATCAATGACTTAACAGCTCTATTTCAAATAAAAGCATCGTCTACATTGCCTCAGTCTATATGAGACCAGACAAGCTAAACAAACAGAGCGGTCTGGACTTGCGACAGAGTAGACGTATTGTCTAGCACTGTCTAGACCGAATTTTCAGACAATTTACGTTTCAGTCTAACACCCGATCGGACAAGAACACCAGGCAGATTAAAGCGGTCTAGGCGTAAACCATAGTCCGATGTCTCAAATAACCTTGTCTAAACACAATTTCAGACATAACATCCGTTAAAAATCACAACTTTACCCTATAAACCAATAACCTCTTGTCTACAGGATGGCCCAAAGAAAAACCTTCCGGCAGACAACACGCTGGTGCTCGTCTGAAACCCGATCCATTGTCTGAAACGGGCCGTTTGCAGCGGTCGTGAGCGACCGGTCGGTTGCACGTCATTTATTAGCGTAACCGACCGGTCTTTTGCGACGAGTGAGCTAGAAATGACTCCGCTCTGTCTGGCCAGTGAGCAGAGGTCTGGAATATCTGGCCGAAGGGTTTTTTTTGGGCCACCTTGTAAAGGGTGGCTCAAAAAACCCTGTACCCCTGTACACCGCTTGTCTCCCATCACTACTGCCTTCATTTCCAGCTGCCCGAACCCAGCGCCCGGACGTTCTGCTCACCTGAAGCTCAGCCCTCTCGATCTCCCAATTGATCCGATCCAACTCGTACTTGGAAAACGAGTGTTGGATGAAGTGAAGCACGCCCGGAATCGTGTACTGGCTCTTCTGGCCCTCCTCGCCACTGCCATCGCCATTTCCGCTGCTGGACGACGACTCTCCTTGTTGATGCTGCATGCCGAGTGGACCTTCGGAGTCGGATTCCTGCCCCTAAACAATTCTCAGGCTATTAGATCATCTCAAAAGCCTAAACGTACCGTGAAAGACGACAAATTCAAACCACGCCCTGTTATCGAAACAACACTACTGACCATTGCCTAATGGCGACAAATTTTTAGCTTTCTACACACAAATAGCTGCGTAGTGGTGGACGGACGGCGGGCAATCAATAGCAAATTCGCATCGAAAATTGCAAACCTGTAATTAGCATGGTGACATTGTTGGGACAAAAAGCAGCGAAGAGAGAATGGAGAATAGGAATGCACGGTCACGTGAAAACGTCGATAAACAAGCGCTTGATGGTTTCAGTGATTCACTGTGAAACCGCGACCACCACCGCAATGCGATTATAAAGTGTTATACGCGAGTGTTGAAAACGGGCGCGGTTAGGAATTCGAAATTAGCTTTGAAAGCAGATAATTTCAAGCTAAAATGCAGGCGATACAAGAAATAAGGAATAACAGAGAGCACGCAAGCCTAATCAATCAGGGATTCCTCCGAAAAACAAGACCAACAACACATAAATAAGTGTGATGAGGAGAGGTTTAAACTGAAGCTTTGAAAATCCGAAATTTGAACCTAAATTTGCCAGAAAGATAAATTGTCAATATTGACTGAAATTTGAAGCCGCAAAATGACATCAAAAGCCGTAATTTAAGAATCAAAATTCGCTTTTAAAGCAGCGAAAACCTTCTTCCCCAAAAGCCCAACTTTCAGCTAAAAATCAGCCGCAAAAAGCCCCTGAAATACTGAAGCTTTATGTAGATGCCAAGATCAGGGCATCTTAAGCCCTGTTTTCTGCATCCAAAACAACCTCAAAAAACTTACAAAAAATCTATGAGAAATCGGCAATTTCCTAAACAAGATTCTAGATTAAACAGATCAAATTTTAAAGGGCTTACTAGGGTTTAAAAAAACGCAAATTTCCTAGCGAAATTCTAAGCCGAAAGGGGACTTTATAAGGTCAAAATGAGCCAAAAATAGCCCTAAAATGAAAAGCGAAAGCATCCATTGACGTTCATAAGATTCACCCCAAAAAACCACGGCTTCCCACGTTCTTTTAAGCCAAAACGACGAAATTTCCAAACTTTGCCTGTAGCTGCGAAGAATAGGATTGTTATAGCCAGCTTTCTCCACCCAACACAGCCAATTCCTAAGCCAAAAATCGACCTCAAAAACTCACGATTTCTAACTCGATTTTCGAGCCAAAACGATGAAATTTCCCAATCCAAAATCTAAAAACGCTCTAAAACTCCTTTTCCATGAAACCCACATTTCCGTACCCAGAACCCCAAAAAATTTCCATCTCTTCAAGACATCCCCCCCTCCCCCATGTTACCAAAATGACTCAAATACGGCTTCGAATTCCCCGGTGAGTCACAATAAGCTGCTGGAAATACAAGCGCGTAATACTCCCTTCTGAAACATCCATTACACATAAAAACAAGCGTCGTCGCAGGGAAGCCTCGTTCTCGCGGGGACCTAATTTTGCGTGGATCACGGCGCATATTGCGCAACGACGACGGAAGCATCTTCTCGACTCAATTTCGCGCGGTAAACAGCAGCACGTAACGGTTGACGGGGGCGCAGGACGACGACACCGCGTGGAGAACGGTGGCGACGGCGAAAGTCCGGAATTTTCTGAAACCAGCGGTCCCAGCGCGAAAACACGAGTTAGGAGGTGCGAACGAGATGCAAAATGAGACGCGACGAATGAGGAAAACGTGTGCCTCTCGCGCGTCTTCTTCAGAACAGACAAAGGTGGGTGTCTATGTCTGGCTTGTCTTTTGCTCCTACTGCTGCTCTTGTCTTGCGGACGACATAGACAGCGGCAGCGACACTCGCTCGCCGACGAGTCGGCGTGGGGCGGCGGCAGTCACTGGACGCATCAATTTGTTATGGCCGTTACGATCGCAGCGGTGGAGCGTAAGGCAGTGCGTGGTGGGAGACCGCGGCGATATTAGTGAGTGACGAGGGGGACAAACCTCTCGGTGCCGCTTGTGACCTCACGAATGGCGTCTGGCTTGTCCAGACACGCTTGCTGGACACATACTATCTGCCTACAAGATGATTTTAAAAAAATCATCGGCCAGACAGGGTAACGGAGGAATGTCTGGAAATCGCGGAACGACCGGTCGGTTTCGCGTTATTTGTTAGCGAAACCGACCGTTCCCGGCGAGTGAGCTTGAAATGACTCCGCTCCGCGATTTCCAGACATGCCTCCATCCCCCTGTCTGGCCGGTCCTTTTTTTGAAACACCATACATACAGGGTGGGCCAAAAAAAAAAAACATCGACCCTATCTCAACGCTGTTGTGTTTTCGAAGGTTGCAATGTTTAAGAAAAGTTGTTCCGCTCGCATCGAATGAGCTAAAGATCACCACTCACACCTTTAGGGATGTGCACTTTTAGCCAAAAGTCTGGAAAATTCTTTTTTTTTCGTATCATTTTTTGCATTAATTTCTAATTTGCACAATCTTGTTCTTGTTTTTCGCTACCGAAATCACAAAAAACTGTCGAAATCAGACAGACCAGTGAAAAGTTATGGCCATCTGAAAATCGGTACAATTTCCTTAACAAATTTTCCAGACTTTTGGCTAATGGCTAAAAGTGCACATCCCTAAAGGTGTGAGTGGTGATCTTTAGCTCATTCGATGCGGAATCACAAGCGGAACAACTTTTCACATTGCAACCTTCGAAAATACAACAGCGTTGAGATAGGGTCGATGTTTTTTTTTTTTGGCCCACCCTGTATGTATACATGTACAGGATGATTCAAAAAAGGGCTGCCCAGATAGGGGATGAGGCATGCCTGAAATTCTGACACACATTTCCAAAAATTGGCACACATTTCCAAAAAAAGGTGGCCCAAAAAAAACCTAGACCAGACAGAGGGGCAGAGGCATGTCTAGAAATCGCGCCGCGTGTCTGGAGAACTCATTCGTACTCGAACTGTGTGTGCCAACTGGTTGGACCAACTCTTCACCACAATGCCCCGCTTTTCCCGCGATGAACTGACGATGAATCTATCTACTCACCAATTTTCAGCTCGATTAGAATTTCACACTTGGGAATGTTCCCTTGTGAGTTCTCTGAAACTGAAATGAGTTCTCCAGACGCGCGGCGCGATCTCCAGACATGCCTCTGCCCCCCTGTCTGGTCTAGGTTTTTTTTGGGCCACCCTGTAGATACTTCAAACGTAATTCCTGGAAGGACAAGCTTCAGAGAACGGTCGTGCAGTAACAGAAATTCATTAAACACTAATTAAACATTAAAATCACTTTTTGCAAAAACAGATGGGTTCAATCCTAACATCCTTCAAGCAGTCGCTCTGGCCATGGTAGCTGTTCAGCCGGCTGAAGGAGCCGGTCGCCCTCTCGATCTTCAGCGTTCCGTTTTCCGATCGGTGCGCCGTGATGAGCGTGTTGAACTTCCCACCGCTGGGCTTTGCGACCGTTGTGATCTGGAAGAGATTCGGTGCCACGTCGAGTTGTTCGAGGGAGGAAGAGTTCGGTTGGAGCGTCAACGCAGCGCAGGTGTCGGAAGCGTTAAATGACCGAATCTCCGCGTTGAGTTCGTCGATTAAGAACTGCTCGGCAATGGGAAGCAACTCGTCCGTCGGGGGAAGGGCCTTGTAGTTGACTTCGCACGTGCAGTATTCAAACGGGATGCGAAGGTTTCCACAGTGGCGCGGTTGAGGGAGCGGTCGTAGAAGACTCGATCCATGGAAGACCCCCTTGAGGCGCTTGTTTAGGTCCAGAGGGGAGAAATCCGTGAAGTTTGACTCAGGGAGAACCGAGGCGATGTCGTTCAGGGTCGCATACAGGTCGTAAGGAGTGAATAAGGACTTCGAGTTCTCCTTTACAATCTGCATCAAGCTGCTATTCCTCAGCTTCTCTGGAACGGCCATCACGAATCCTGGATTATTGTCTTCAACGGCGCCGAATTTCGAGTCCCGGAAGTCGCCGTAGCGCATCCCATGGTCGCCCATAAAGATAATAAAGCTGTTCCGAAGCTAAACCGAAAGATACAAGTTTTAGCTCTCTGGAAGCCTCCCTCACCCTTTCGCGGTTATCGTGGAAGAATTTGTAGAAGTCCTTGTCCGCGTGGTAGACGTTGTTCATGCGGTCGTGACCCAGTTGGCTAATCCACGAAATCGAGAACTTCGCCTGGTCCTCATAGGCCTTGAGGAACTGACTTAGATAGTCCAACAGCGTATTTTGTGGCTCGCGGCAGCTTTCCTTGTACACGATGTTAGCCATTTTAGGATCTCCTCCTTTATCTTGGGACCCTTCAACGCGTAGAATATAAGCTCTAAAAAAGGCTTCGTCGTACATGAGCACAGAACTCGGGTTTACCTATTGTAGTGGTCCACATGCTTTTTAGTAAATCCTACGCAAGCAGGATAGAGAAAAGTCCCGTGTATCCAGTCCTCAGCCATCATCGTCTTGTACCCAGCGTCGCGGAAAGGGAAAGCGATGAATGATCGATTGTCCATTGGCTGTTCAAAGCACCATTCCTTCTGGGGCACGTCCGCTGGAATCGCGTCACTGTACGGACTTCGGTAGATGTCGTAGATTTGTGTGCCTTAAAAATCAGCAAAATTTCAATTTATCGAGGCGATTCGCTTACCAACCAGGAAGGCAGCTCCGTTTGGCGCACTGTTGAGTTCGATTTTGTTAAAGTGTCGGAAGACGACGGCACCAAAATCATCTTGAAGGAGCTTGAGGGTAGAAGGCAGAGCACGGGCCATTGCCGACATCGACACGGAATCCACGATCATTAGAACAACGCCCGGTTTTTCGACTTCTTGGGAGAAATGGCGATGTTCCTTCCACTTCTGTCCTTCGGAACTTGATTCATTCTTCATCTCCGAAGTTGTTGGAAAAGTCTGGGGTGACTTTCGGATGGTCGCAGTATCAGTATCATTCTTCCTGAAAATGTCCTTAAACATGAACAGAAGGTAAAATCCTACCGATCAACGTAGATTTGAGTATGCAGATAGCGATAGCTCGGCTTCTCCGGGGTTCTGCCGCATGAAACTTCCACAAAATCGCATTTCGGACGGTTATCGACCTCGATTCGAATCCAATCAGTGAACTCAACGTGATATTCATCCTTCAGGTTCACGCACCTAAAAATTCCATTTTTAAGCCGTTATCAAATCAACTCTTACCTGTAGAAACAGTCTTCGCCCTTCGGAATCAAGAACTTCGTCCTTCTGAGCTCTCCATCCTCCAGCGACGTGATCGGACGATCGTCGGCTTGCAGCCCTTCATGGGATCGAAATTCGGGTCCAGGATCCTGAGATTGACAGGGTCCCACGGGTCCAAATTCGGAAGGACGCACGAGGAGAATTTGACCATCGGCGCCTGGCCTGAAGAGACGGCTCGACCGAAACGTTCCGTTCCACCGTTCCATTGGTTCCATCATCACGTGATGGAGCGGATCTTCCAAAACTGGACTTCGAAACATAAGCGGATTTGTACGTGGACAGGTGAAAAACGAGGGAGCCGAAGAAAATCAGCGAGAATAGGGCGACGAGCGGGAGGAGAAATCTCCGCGCCGCCTTCAAAACGCCAAACGAGCGGAGGAGCTTCATCGACCGACCGTTCACGACCGTTTTTGACTTTACGAATGACGATCAAGCGATGCTTTCTCCCACAGACGCCGTTCTAGACAGTCTGTCCACGTGGCCACACGCCACGTACGTCAACGTAACAAGGACTGTCTAGACGTAACAGGCGTACCGTCGCTATTTCTGTGAGAACCCCACGTGAGTAGCGGTCGGCAGAATAACGTTCCTTTATCGATATTGGCAAAACCTAAAGGGTGGCCTAAGAACCCACCCAATTCCGGACGGAATTCCTTCCGGATTTTAGTGAAAAGCAGATGAAAACCGTGCGAAATTTATTGTTTTTCTTCTCAACTCCGTTCGCAACCAATTTTTCCTCGAAAATGCGTGAAAATGGTGCGAAAATAGACCGAAAAATCACGCTCCCGATCAGGTTTGACTCCAAGAATGACGCTTTTCCCTTTTTTCAGACAACCTCCGTGTCTACGTCTACGAAACACGTCTCTTCCAGCCACTCGCCTTCTCCTTTCGACAAGACTCCAAAAGCTAGCCTCTTTCCTAACTTCCCGGGCTTTACGCTTTTTACTACAAATGAACCAGGAATTTATCAATTCGCTCTTCTCCCCATCGGACAGGAAATTGCTTCATCAGATCGTTTCAAGATCGTTTGAGCACGACTGACAGCTGTAATCCTTTGTAGAGTCGCGGATGAGTCCCAATTTGGCAAGAAAACTGTCGAAATCCACATTGGAAAGGTCGATTTGACGATGGAGCCAGCGGCTATTTACATCGCGCAACTGCTTCATGCTGGAGGCGCGCACCGAAATAATGGTGCGGTAAGTACTTCGAAGCGTGTCCCATACAGGGTGATTCAAAAAAAGGGCTGGCCAGACAGGGGGACGGGGGCATTTCTGGAAATCGCGGAACGACCGTGGGTTTCGCGTCATTTGTTAGCGAAACCGACCGGTCGTTCCCGGTGAGTGAGCTTGAAATGACTCCGCTCCGCGATTTACAGACATGCCTCCATCCTCCTGTCTGGCCGGTCCTTTTTTTGAATCACCCTGTATGTGTGCGCCGTCTAGAAAGCCCCAAATCCAGGCCTACAGGGGGGCTCGGCGCAAAACGGTTTTCATAAAACGACCGCCTCGAGCCTACACATTCCAGCATCTTCGACCCAAAACCCATAATGGAGTCTAAGCCTAAGCCTAAGATGCTCCAGGAGGCCATCCCAGCTACAATCCCCGCTGTTAGAAACTGAAATGTCCGGCGCTGAAATGTCCGGCGCTGAAATGTCCGGCGCTGAAATGTCCCATCACCGCCTTCGTCCCCCTGTCTGGCTAGGGCTTTTTTTTGGCCTACCCTGTAATTAACCGGACCCTCATTCCCACCTGGTCATGAATCCCGAACCGGTCGATCGCGCGCCGCCTTGCCGCGTGTTTCGGTCGTTGCGTCCTGAGCTCAATACTGGTAAGTGCTTGGAATCCTGGCTTTTTCAGCCTTCTTTTTCCATTTCAGGCTACTTCACAGTTTTCACTGTATGTCTTCAGTTCCTCATCTCCTTATGCTTCATGGTAACCGGTCTTTTTGAGGCTTTCCTCTATGAAAGGGCAATAAGCGGTGAGTTTTGGATCAATTTAGAATTTAGAGCAGTTTTCAAGAATTCAGGCCTGATTCTGCTGCTTTGTGGGATCGTTTTCGGGATTCTGATCATCCACCACTTCTTCGGATGGTACTACAACTCGTCGCTTCTATTGCTGAGCCACGCTGCCACTTGTGCGGTCCTTGGAGTGCTCGCTTTCCTGGCGATTATCGTCCTGCTCTTCTGCGATATCCGCGACATGGACTTGCTAAATCACAAAGGGCTCAGGTGAGCATCGTTTTTGACATATTTTGAGACATTTTTATGCGTTTCAGGAAGAATATCCACGTGTTTCTGATCGAAGCCATCCTCGTCCTCCCCCCGCTCTTCATGTTCGGCATTGCCTCGTGGTCCCGAGCCAAGGAAATCAATAAATTCCTTTGCGACGCTGCTCTCTACGTCGTCACTCTGGAAAATACAGGTAATTTTCGTTTCTAGAAGATTTTAGAGCAATTCGCCCAAGAAAACCTGGAGTCAAATCCTACCGCCGCGCGAGACAGCAACGCGGGTCGAGAGACAACCGCCAAACGCGGTCAGACAATGGGCGCCAAACCGAACGTGCGAACAGTACCGGTTGCGGTTCAAAGTGCGCACATCGCGACGAGACCCGATTCGTCGCCGCGGAAGACGGTAGAAGCCGAGTGTTGTTAATTTGGTCTTCGTGACCAGTTGCTGTTGTTGTTGTTATTCGCCTCCGTAGCCGTATTGCTACGTCGAGGCATTTGTGTTAGGTCATAAAGTGTTTGTAACCATTGCTCGTTGGTGTCGCCGCCGTCAGTGAAAAAACCCCGCGTGGCCGTTGCTTCAAGAGCGACGAGTGCGAGCTACTGAGGCCGTTTTAAGTCCCAATAGGCCACAAATATCTTTGCTATAACAACGATCCACCGAAGGCTGTCTAAAGCCTGGAATCCTCAACTGTGCTAGGGCCGAGCTACTTCGTATCTCCAGAATCGTCGGTCGAGCGAGCGGCAAGAAGCGACCCTCAGAAGAAGCCGAAATTCTCGAAAAAGACCACCTCCGAAATGGGAATCCTTGCAAAATCAAGCTCAAGAAGCGGAGGTCGAAAATCTGCCGAGTAAAGCGAGCGATTGTGAAGAAAACCTCAAGGAAGTCGACAAAACAACGCTTGAAGACTCCGGAGACTTCCAATGAAGCCAACGGTGATGAACTCAACTTCGCGCCTCCAAGATAGAAGCTCTCCTCTGGTAATACTCAATTTTATTCTCAGCTAGGGTGGTTTTACATTACTATACAGAATCTCGGGTTTTAGGTCATTTTTGTTGTCTCGATGACATCGGGCAGCGGCGCAGCTGGGACATAGCCTCGATTCGCTAAGGAAGAGCGCTCGAACCCGTAGGGCGTCGAGCGGCAAACGGCCGAAATCACCCATTGGCCGATGGATTTATCTGAATCTTGGGAGGTATAATTTTAGCTAGGATTAGGCTCACCTTTTGTCATGAAGAGTTTGTCCGTTTTGCCCATGATTTTCTCCGTAGGCGTCATGGAAGATTGCTTGATCCGGTACTGGGGCTGGCAGTGGTCGGCGTCCTTTTTGTGCTTGGCGTTCTGGCACTCTGGCTCCACTTCAAATCGCTCCAAATCCGACCTGTGACCTTCCGGAGGAATTACCGTAATCTCGCAATGGAATCCCACGTGTTTCGTGGTTTGAATCCCGACTTCTTTCTGCTCTGCTGTCTCCTGGGTGCCTTCATCCTTCGTTGTCACCTCGATCAACACATGCGTGGTTTGAGTCGAGTCATCTACTGTATCCACGGCTTCAGGAACGTGTTCCGAGTGCTGCTGGATGAGGTGAAGGCGTTTCGGAAGGGCGATCGTTTCCATGGAAAGCTCGCCGGGGACGTCCTTGCTGGGAACGATGTGATAGTAAATGTGGTTCTTCGTGGGACAGGGGTCAGGGTCTTGAGGCTCGTGGGAGCGAAAGGGGTAAATCGGGTCAGAGCTGATGCGGCTGATGGTTTCCGTGCTGGTGATGTTGTCAGGGAGCGTGATTAGGAGCGAGTTGAGGAGAAGTGATTGGATAAAGCCGGAGGATTGGAATCCTACAGTCTCCTGTGCTTCAACAGCCTTATGAGCGTCAGAATGGTCCAATTCTAAGCTTTTAGAAGTGCCAGGCTCCATCTCATTCAGCGACTTGGAATCATAAACGATCTGCGTCACGTCGATCTTTTCCACGACCACCTCTCCCTCGCTCCTGTGCTTCTTGTGCTTCTTCCTTGACTTCCTCGTCGAAGTGAATACCAAATCCAGCAATCCGTCGTTAGGATCGATTTCCACGAGCTCGCGTTTCTGGGACTGCTCTGGGATTTCCTTTGAGATTTTCAACGTGAACTGAGGCTCAATTTTCTTATTTTTCATGTAGTCCTCGTCCGGCTCTTTGCGCTTAAGCGAACTCATCCCCGTGAAGACCCTCTCGATGATGTCGCGGTCCTCTTCGAAGCTTTTAGAATCCTTGGATTCCTTGACCAGCTCGTCGATGAACCCGAACTGCTTTTCCAGAGGAACTGCGTGATGCGCTAAACCGTCGTAAGGAGGACTGGAATCTTGAATTTCAGGGAAGCGTAGCGAGTCTTCGGATTCATGCGTCGTTAAGGTCAGTTTTCGTCTTGGAGCTTCAGGTTTAGGGTTCTCAATCTCGGTCTTCTGGAACCCGTCATCTCTGTATTTCAGCTCTCTAACCTTATGCAGGTCATCATCATCAGGAGGAGCCGTAGATCCAGTAAAAACGTGTTCCAAGAGATTTTCATACTCGGTGCAGGCGCGGTTCAAAGGTGAATTTGGGCGAATCGACGACTGCGTGGATACGGTATCGTCGAATGTGGCGAGATTCGTCATGGATTTGGTGGATTTCTTAGGAGAAGAAGCGACCTGGACGACGGACGATTCGGAGTCGGAAGAATCCTTTTGGAACGATGATTCAGAGGACGAGGCCTGGTCGAAAGAGTGGTCGAAAGCGACGTTTTTCTTAGGCGCCACGATTCCAGAATCCATGGAGAAGGTGCCTGGGGACAAGACTTGGTTAGGCCTGGTCCTGACAAGGTCTTCCACGAAGCTGACGTCGATCCTCGGAAGCTCCACACTATCTTTTTCATGGATGGTGGAATCGGTAGAGGCAGATTCTGGTCGATTTTGGGTTACGTTAGCGTCATTTAGGGTCGAAGAGCTGGAGAAGGTCTCATCAGCGATCAGATCTTCGTCGTTTTCCGCTCTAACCACAGCACTTAGAAGCGTCTCTTCTGGCGTTTCAAAGTGGAAATTGTCGGTCGTGGAGGGAAGAGGCGTGATGGCTCCATCTGGGGTCGATTCCTCTTCGTCTTTTGTGGGCAAATCCGGAGTTCTGTTGAGAATTCGATGCGAATCTTCGTCGTCTTTTTTGTGTTTTTGGTGCTCTTCTTCCAAGAGCTCCTCTTCCCTATGGCTTAGGTCATGAGCTGAAGCGACGTGGTGTTCTTTTCGCTTCTGAGCCTTAATAACAGCTTCGAGAAGACTCTCTTGAGGGGTCTCAAAACGAAGATTATGAGTCGTTGAAGGCAGAGGCGTTTCAGCTCCCTCTGAGTCAGATTTTCTCATATTCTCCTCCTCGAAAAGCCGCTCTTCCTTGCCGCTAAAATCGTGGGCTGATGACAACTTCCTTTCAAGATCAGGGATATCCTCCTCTTCTTCGTTATCCATATCTTCATTTTGCTCCCGAAGATGCCTCTCGTGCTCTGCAGACAAGAGTTCTTCCTCCGCAGCGGAGAGTTTCCGCTCCGAATCTTCAATAGAATCGACCGAATCTGACTGGCTTTGCTCGCTGGTTTGAGTGAAAAGCACGGGTTTCGGGCAGGAAAACACGGAATCTAAGAATTCCTTGTCTTCGGTGGTCAGAACTTGGTGTCGGGACATCTCTGTAGCCAGGAGTTCCCTCTCCTTTTTGCTCATATCGCTGGCAGAGCCAATTTTGGAGAGCTTTTTGGGAGACTTAGGAGAGAGGGTCAGTACGGAGGGCTTTTTTGGCTCTTCATGGACTTCTACAGTTTCCTGAGTAAAGTCGTCTTCTAAGGCGTCTTCAAAAAAGGGCTGCTTGACCACATGAAGCTCAGGAACCTTCTCAAGCGACCCCATGCCAGAGAACACCTTATCCAGAAGCCTCTTCAATGCTCTTTGACTGCCTAGAAGCTTTCACAAGGTCGTCGATGTAGGCGAGCTCTTTGTGAAGAGGCTTTGCATAGCAGGATGGTACAGGTTGAGGCTTAGAATCGTTTTTGTCCATGTGTTCAGAAACTTCCTGAGGCACTTTCTCGAAGATTTTGGAAACGAGTTTATCGCTGGTGGATAGGACTGCCTTTTTGGACGTCTCGGGGTGTTCTTGAAACATTTCTTGGATGAAGCTCGTGTCGATCACCCCTGGAGCCTCAAACTGAAGCCTAAACTCCTGGAGTTTGGGCTTCTCAGCGATAAACTTTTCCACATGCTTAGAATCGAATCCTCCTACTTCTTCTACCGTAAGCTTCCTACCATACCTTTTCAGCTGAGTATCGGATTCCGCGAGATCGACACCTTTAGGAGGAGTCGATGAATCAAGCTCTTCGGAATCGAGTTCACCCGATTGGCTGGATACGGTGCTCAGGGTTACGGTATCTCCGAGGTCTTCGTAGCTTTCGGAGACGCCAATGAGTTTGGGTTTCATGGCTGAGATGCTGACCTTTTTGGTTGGTTTTTCGACCTTCAGGGTCTCAGATTCACTAGATCGAGCAGATCTGGAATCGTCATCCGGGGTTAGCTTAATGAAAATGGCCTCCATTTCTGAGATGCTCACTTTCTTGGTAAATTTGTCTTTAACCTGAAGCTTCCCGAGGTCTTGTTTTGGGGTCACTTCAGCGGTATCTTTCGTTTTGGGCACGTTTTCTTCAATTTCCACTTTGATGCCAGATTCGGTCGAAGATTCTTCGGAGTCAGGTTCAGTTTCCGGAGATTTGTTCTTAGCAAAAACGGCTTCGAGAAGGTCAGATTTGTCGGGTTCTTGGTTTCGAGAGCGACGGATGACTTGAACCGAGTCTTGATGGACAAGTTTCTTCGGAGTACGTTTCTTGGGAACATCGAAAATGGCGGTTAAAACGTCGTCAGCTTCAGAGGTCGCTCTGGTTATGGTCTCTTGGGCGACTATGTTGGCTATAAAGCTTGTATCGGCAGGCTCCTCTGACTTAATTTTAGATTTTTGGGTCTTCTTTTCAGGCTCTACCAGTCCTGACTCTTCTAAGCTTAGCGTAGATTCCAAAATCGGCCTTTTTTCTATGCTTGGATTGTTAGCGATGAACTTCTCTATATAACCAGAGTCGAATTCTTGCACCTCTTCCAAGCTAACCTTACGCGTAGGCTCTTCTGAAGGCAATTCTAAACCTTAAAATAGTCTTAAAATCTATTTTAAGCATTTTAGATTTTACCTTTATGCACCTGGCTGAACACAGAAGCCAAAATATCCTCAGCTACACCTTCATTCAAACCTGTTGGATTGGCTTCCTTAACCAAATTCACGACAAAACTGGTGTCGATGGTTTGGATTGCAGGTTCACGCTTCAGATCTACGGGTTTTAACTCTTTTGAGGGTAGAGAATGGCCATGGACGTGGCATTGATGATCAGAAGTTGTTGTCTTTTTAGGAACGTAGTCAGAGGACTGGGATAAGAGGTCGTCGATGAAGCTAGCGTTGGAGTCTTTTAGAGCTAAATTTGAGATTTAAAATGGGTCTCAAAAAGATAAGCTACTTTTGGAACCCTGGGATAACAGATCAGAGATGAAGCCAGTGTCGATAGAAGTATGCTTAGCTTCTAAAAGCCGTTTTTAAAATTTTTAGGCATTTTAGGCGGCTTACCTTGGTCCTTAACCTCTCCCTGAAGAATAGCCTTCTCGGTGTCTTCTACAGCCTTGATTACCGTTATCTGAGCTACCTGGTCAGCCGCTTTCTGCTCTTCTTTGTTGACTTCTTCCGGGATTTGAAGACTGGGTTCCTTGAAGCTTCTGGCAGGTTTTTTAGGAGCTGCAGGCTCAGGATTCTCTTTAGCCTCAATCAGATTTGAATCCTCGTGCCTTATTACAGTCTCCTCTACCGTGCCCCTGGTTCTTGGGTGCTGCTCGATGTACTGAGAAATGTAGGAATGGTCAAAACGCTCCACTTCTTGGATTGTCAGCTTCCTTCCTGGATCCTCTGGAATCTTAGCTACATCAACCTGAGCGAAAACGTTATCCAAGAGGTTGTCTTGACCCTCATCATCATTCTTAGGCTTCTTGGAAATGAGATCAGCGACAAAACTGGTGTCGATGGTAACTTTGGCAGGTTCGGGCGTCAGATCTATCGGCTTGATCTCCTTAGAAGGTTGAGAGTGGCCATGAACGTAGCATTTGTGGTCAGAGGTTGTGGTCTTCTTAGGAACGTAGTTGGAAGGCTGGGATAAGAGGTCCTCGATGAAGCTCGTTTTGGGGTCTTTGGAAGCTAAATTAATGGTTTTACTTTTTGAGTCCTCGGAAGAAGGATGGGCTAAGAGGCCTGGGATGAAGCTGGCGTCGATGGACTTTTCAAGGTAAACCCGACCGCCTAGGACTCCGGATTCGTCGGGCTGGGAAGCGAGACGTTGGACTGGGGCTGGGACGCCCTGTTCTTCAACGAGATGGACTACTTCGCCTAAGATTGAACCTTGGGAATCCTTAGGAGTCTTAGGAGCCTTGTCCCTCTTCAGTGTGCTTGTGGCAAGCGGTTCTGGGAAGATCGTATCCTTAGAAGGCTCTAGGACGAGGTTGGTAATGAAAGTGGTGTCGATAGATGGTTGGCTGGGTTTGGGCTCCAGGGGGATCTTGGATTCTGGTTTTCGATCATTCTGAGGGTGGATAGCCTTGGATAAATCTTGGTCCAGCTTGACTTTTGCGCTCATAGGCTCAGCTAGGTTTTGGGTTTCAGCCTTAGAACTCGCCGTGGTCTTAAGATCGTGATTCATAGACTCTCGGACTATAACATGCTTAAAAACGTCGTCCGAAGAGATATCTGAACCTTGGGTAGCGGGAGCTTTTCGACTCTTAGCATCAGCAGTCAGGCCAGCGACAAAACTGCTGTCGATGGAAGATTGGCTGAGTTCGGGCTTCAGAGAGATCTTCTGGCTATCTTCAGATTTAAGAAGCTTTTGAGACTGGCTAGGCTTCTGTAGATCATTGTCCAGCTTGATCCTTTCACTCTCAATATCGTCGATTTTAAGCTTAGGCTGGAAGTCATAATTCAAAGCGATTCCACTCTCCCCTTCTTTTCCTGGCTTCCCTCATCCTTCGAACCAGCAATCATTCCAGGAATGAAGCTAGTATCAATAGAAGGTTTGCTGGGTTCGGGCCTCAGGTCCACTCTTCCTCCTAAGGCGGGTTTTCGAGTTTCAACTACAAATTCATCTTCAGTTCTGTGCTTAATATCCCGGTTATCCATAGGCTCAGAGATGAGTCCAGCGACAAAACTGGTGTCGATCGTTGGCTGGCAGGGTTCGAGATTCAGGTCCACTTTCTCCTTTCGAGCTTCAACGACAGCTTCGTTTTTCAGTCCTGTGTTTTATATCCTGCTCCTGCCTTTGCATAGGCACAGAAATAAGGCCAGCGACAAAACTGGTGTCAATCGTTGGCTGGCAGGGTTCAAGCTGTAGAGAGATTTTCTGGCTATGTTCAGGCTTCTCGAGCTTCTGAGGATGGCTATATAGATTTTGGTCCAATAGGACTTCTTCACCGGCAGCTTTAGACATAGCGGTAGGTTGAGGCTTGAAGACATCACACAATTCGATTCCACTCTCCCCTTCTTTTCCTGGCTTCCCTCATCCTTCGAACCAGCAATCATTCCAGGAATGAAGCTAGTATCAATAGAAGGTTTGTTGGGTTCGGGCCTCAGGTCCACTCTTTCTCCTAAAGCGGGTTTATGAGTTTCCACCACGAATTCATCTTCAGTCCTGTGCTTAATATCCCGGCCATCCATGGGCTCAGAGATGAGTCCAGCGAAAACTGGTGTCGATCGTTGGCTGGCAGGGTTCGAGATTCAGGTCCACTTTCTCTCCTAAGGGTTTTCGAGCTTCAACGACAGCTTCGGGTTCAGTCCTGCCTTTGCATAGGCACAGAAATAAGGCCAGCGACAAAACTGGTGTCAATCGTTGGCTGGCAGGGTTCAAGCTGAAGAGAGATCTTCTGTCTATGTTCAGGCTTCTCGAGTTTTTGAAGCTGGCTAGGCTTTGACAGATCTTCGTCCAGTTGCGCTTCTTCATCTTTAGCGCCGTCAGTTTCACGCATAGTGGTAGGTTTAGGCTTGAAGACATTATCTAAAGCGATTCCACTCCCAAACTTCTTCTCCTGATTTTCCTCATTCGTAGAATTGCCGACTATTCCAGCAATAAAGCTAGTGTCAATCCCAGCCTGTCTCGTCACTGGCTTCTCAGGATCAACCTCGATCTTCACAACTTCCACCTTGACCTCCTCTACTTTTTTGGCTTCTTCTCCGTCCTGATTCTTAAGGATAAACTGGTCGATGTAGGTATGGTCGAACTCTTGGACTTCTGCGATGGTTACATTTCTCTTGGGAACATCCTCAGCTAGGTCTTTCGAAGGCTCAGATGAGCCTTTGGTTTGTTTGAAGACTATGGAAAGGAGGTTTTCTTCTTGCTTGGGCTCAGAATCAGTTTCTTCGACCTCTTCTTCAACCTTAGCGTCTTCCTTATCTTCAGCATCCTTAGATTCATCTTCCTTAGGAGTCTCCAGCAGCCTGGCGATAAAATTGGCATCAATCGACGGTCTCCTAGGCTCTGAGACCTTTGTAACCCTGACCAGGTAGGTAGGATCACTCTCTTCATCAATATTCTGGACACAGAGGATCTCAGAAGCCTTGGCACTAGCTGCCTCCAAGGAATTGGCTATGCCTTCAATATCGACCCAACTGACGCGTTTCTTCTTGCTAGGAGTGTGGATATCCAAGAGCTCCGACTCAGAATGGACGTCGGACGTTTCTGGGACCTCTGGGACTTCTGGGACCTCCAAGTTCACTGATGACTCTCCAAAGTCCCAATCCGAGATTTCTCGCTTTAAGGGTTTCAAGGTCAGGGGTGCAGATGGCTCTGGCTTAGAACGAGTACTGGAGCTTGTCGACGTTTGAGCTGAATCTTGGAGACTTGGGACCACTTTGGAGCTTAGGAGAGGGTTCGTGTCAATCCTAGGAAGCAGTGGGATCGAGCGCTTCTTGGTGGACAGCTTGGACAGAGCTGACTCAAAGCGGTGCAGGCCTAAAATCTACTATCTAAATCTGGTCAAAATTAAGGTCTCACCTTCAACAAGAGCATTTCTGTCCCCAGAGAAGACAATTCTAAACCATCCTGGTTCAGCTCCACCCATAAACTGTCCTGGACTGATAAACACGCCCGACCCGCACAATTCTAGCCATAACTGAAGTTCCGATGAATAGCTAGAATCGACCAAAAACCGCCTCAAATCCACGTAAACTGTAAAAGCCGCCGTGCAGGGAACGTAGTCGATTCTGAGCTTGTTGAGCATCGCACACAAGAAATTCTTGTTTTTCAGGAGGCGAGCGTTCTTTTCTTCATGAAAGGTCTTCAGCCAGTCTAAAAAAACTCTTTAAACAGTCAAAAGATAAGGAACTTCTACCCAAATCCTCTAGCAACACCTCAGCAATATGCTGAACACAAGGCGCACACGGTTGCATAATTTCCAGCCTCCTTAAGCTTTTGACCAAATGCTCAGATTCTGCATAAACCAAGGAAAATTTGAGGCCAGGAAGACAGAGATCCTTGCTGAAACCCCAGAGATACGAGACCCTGTCTGTGTCCACTTGATTACGGTAGGATAGAAAACTGTCGAATTGGCCTGCGTGGTCGTAAACAGAGGAGGCGAAGACCTCGTCGATGATTACGTGAATATCTTTCCTAAAATTAAGGAATTTAGAGCTGCAAATAGAGTAGACCTTACCCAGAAGCCCATCGACACAGGTCAATAATCTGGCCCTTAGGAAAAACGACTCCCAGAGGGTTATTAGGATTGATGACAACAATCACTTTTACTAGCTTTCCCTAAAAAGCTGCATTTTTAGGATTCCTTCGAATTGCCTTTACCTCCTCTTCCAATTGCTTCACTTTCTCTTGGAATAACCCGACGTCTAGACGAGGTGTCATGATGTTTTCCTAGAATTTAAGCATTCTTACGTCTCAAAACTTAATTCAAGCCTACATAAGAAACAGGATGGACGACGGCCTGTCCACGCTCCTCAAAATTGTTGAAAAGACGTCCATAAAATGGCGCTGCGGCAAGAACGACATCTGAAACACTTTTATCCTACCGTAACCCTATTCTACAGATACCCACCTCCAGGTTCGCATAAACAAAAAGAGAGCATGTCGTAGGCAGCGGTGCAGCCAGGCGTGAGGATCATAAAGTCCGTTCGGAGACTGGAAGCAGCGTGGAACTGTTCGAGGTAGCGTTTGGCTGCTTCCTTGGTCCTGGAATCACCGTAATCTACCGTAATTTCAAAAATAAGGCTCCCTGGGACCGGATAGTGGGAGATCCTCGCTTCATCTGCTTTGAGGCGATCGGCGTTTGCCTCTAACTGGAAATTAACTTATTTTCGGTATAGGAAATTGCGGATTACGGTACCTTTTCATGTAGCAGGTCATCGCACAAGTTGTTTTCTGCTGTGCATAGATTTATTTTACCCTGAAATAGGCTAATTTAGCACGGCTAGAGTAAACCTTTGACGCCTAATTCTTCTAGAGTTATTTTGGTTAATCCAGACGGTCTAAAACCGGTTTATCTGACCACTTTTTTGTGCATTACGCGGTGATCCGATCAGCGAAGCGAGACCGATTGCTGAACTTTCGACCACGACGTGACTAACGAAGACGAATCGTGCGCCTGTCAGAAAATAGACGCGCGTGGAAAACCGCAAAAAATGATGGAATGGTTTTGGGAATTTGGAATTTTGCATGTAGGAGATCGAACTTTCGACTTTCATTAGGTTACAGATTGCTAAAGAAAATCTTAAAACCACACAAATTAGCTTTAAAATTGACCTTATAAATAATGATTACTCTCGGCCGTCTCTCACACCAATGCGGTGGCGCTGTCGACCGCGAAAGGGACGCCAGACGGGCGACGCTACAGACGCTCAATAACGGATTCAAACAGGGGATGATGAGTCGGTTCTGGCCTTATGGCCGAATGTGCTCCGGACGTACAGAGAACCGTCTGAGCCTGATTTTGAGCGGTTTTAATTTTGGTGAAGTCTCAATGGCTTTTTGTCTGTCTAGAAATGCAATATCTGCTTATTAAAGCTTTGGAAACGAATCTGTCCATGTCTAATGCATAAGCATTCGTCTGATATTGTGTCTAGACATTGCGATGTCTACAGAGTAGTGCGAAAAGGGCCACTCAGACGTTATGTTTCAGACAACGCCTCATTTTTCGAAAATTTTATGCAAAATTACTCATGTTAGCTGTCTCAAAAATGCGTCTTGTCTACAAAATGAACTAGATTGTCTACAAAAGCTGAAAAACACCTATTTAATAAATTAAACAACATAAATTTTTTTTGGAGGTATGAAGAATCGAACAGCCCTCTCCTAAGTTAAGCGAGCGCTTTCCCCCTGAGCTATAACCCCACGTCTAATTAAATCAGTTAACTGGTACGTAACTTTAATATCACTGTTTACAATTTGGTTTTTGATCACTTTTTTGCCTTTTTGAAAGCTAAAAAACCAACCTGAGGATTATCAATCGGATGCCACTGGTCGACGTAGACCTCCTTGTACGCGGCCGTAGCATTCTCAGCTCCGACAAGCAGGCGCTGTGCACGTGTAGCGATTCGGTCAGCCATGATCGGGCCGTCGGGTTCCACAAAAGCAACTTCGGCGGCCCCTTTCTTCCAGTAGCTGCTGTTGTTCTTAGAACGCTTTTTTCTCGATTTCAGGTTGGTCGCTTGGGTCGATGGAGTTGACGTTGAACCGTTTTTCTTGTTCTTCCAGTTTGCGAAGAAACTCACCCACGATGGGATGCTGTTCGGCGGCGACGAGCGACGACGGGTCGACTCGGTTTCGACTCCTGACAACAGAGACGAGATTACGGTAGAATCCAGAGAGTCACGACAATTCTGGCAACAGAATCTGTTTCGGATTAGATCAGCCTTAGACTCCTCAGGGGTCTGTTTAGGATCAGTTGGAGGGTCTTCAACAAGTGGGGCTCCTAAAGGTTTAGGAGGAGGGCCGTAAACGAAGAGGAATAAGGCGTTAAGACGTTCAGTGAGGTAGAAGATCAGGCCGATCATAGCCACAACTGACAGCTGCTCATGCTACGTGCGCGGAATTGACACTGCGAGCCGTTTTTGGGTATCGGCGAGAGCTAGTCGCTAATGTTGAAGAGTTGGATTTTGATCTCCGAGCGTGCGCGACAAGGAGTCAATCAATCAATAGCTTAAGCGTGCGTGGAGAACGTCAAGGTCGTTGGGAACAGCACGGGATCGGTGTAAGCGTGTTTCGGGCGGTTGTCTTTTGATATGGTAATAGAGGGTGCTGGCTGAATAAGACGTTAAGGGAAAAAAGGGATGCGTGCGGCGGCTGAGGAGAGCGGAAAGGGCGGAGAGAAGAGATGTTTTAGCTGCAAAACTTAAAAATAGCAGCATTTCACTTATGCTGACTTTGCTGAGCCAACCGAAACAGTTCCTAAACTACATCATTTAAGGAGTCGCTTTTAGTGCAGGCAAACATGGCCATATACAAGCAAAACAATCGTAACTTTTATGACTTTAGTGTTGCGATGTTTGACTCTTTGATCGGCATAAAATGAACGAATTCAAAGTAGCAAAAGTGGATAAAATTCTCAGTTTAGGCGTAATTCGACCAAAACGTTCTGGTCGATGAACTGGTCGCAGAAATTATGACATTTTAAGTCCATGTACAAAACATGCACTTGTCAATTAACTCTACAGAAAAGGGTAAAATAGCGAACAGGACCCAAATGTATAAATTTGAGGCTTTCGTATCCACATAGAAATAGACGCCATACAATTTGTGGCTCAACAAGATTTTTTAAATATAGAAGTTTGAGGATTTTTTCTTTTGAGGAGAGGGAAAAGGATTTCCGATCTATGCAAATAACCAATTTTCAGATATTGGAAAGGCACAAATTCGTCTTAAATATAGCCAAAACCTATAACCTATCTCCTCAAAATAAGAACCCATCAAACAAGCCTCCAATCAATATGCTCAAATACAGAACACAAACGAAAGCAGACCAGAACACGCCAGCAAAGTCACCACTAACACGTTAATAGCTCTTGCCACACTGGACGACCTTCAATTTTTTTGCCAATATTGTTTTTTGGAACAAAAACGGAAGCCGAAGATCGCTCTAGCGTGATTCGGTCTGTCGGCCTTTTGTGGAAGTGCGTTCAGTTGCAAATTCCACGCGAGAGAGAACAGGTTATAATCAATAATTACCGAAAGTGGAAGGTTACAAGTTACGGTTCTGAAACTCTGCAAACTTTGAAACCCTGCAAAATTGGTCTCAATCTATACAGGGTAACCAGTTTAGAGCCTGAAAATCCAAAAATCAATTTTTTCAAGAAATTATAAAACCGAAAACGAGCAACAATTCTCTAATCAACGCCCCATCACCAATAAAGAAATTCTATTTCCGGCTCATTAAACACCTTGAAAGCGGTTCCGTCCATCTCCTCTGACAGACTATTCCCCAATCCCAATATTCTCCAAAATACAAAAATTCAATTTTTGTCAATTTTTTTGTTATTTAGAGAACGTCGAGTTGATTTGGAAGGGGAAATGGGGGTTTTTTGGGAGTTCCTGCACTTTGACAACCAAAAACTTATTTAAAACTTATCTAAAGTGGAAGGTTAGAAAAAAGGACACGGATTTGAATAGGTCTATCTAATCTAAACCTTGAAGACCTTTAAACGTTAGGCTACACCTAAGCAGGGTTAACAGTCAGTGCCAAAAAAATCCAAAAATTAGGAAACCGAAAACGAGCAACAACTCTCTAATCAACACCCCATCGCCAATTAAGAAATTCCATTTCCGCCTCATTAAACACCTTGAAAGCGGTTCTATCTCCTACACCAGACCATTCCCAACTCCCACGATTCTCCAAAATAGCGATTACGGTGGAACTTATGCGACTCCTCCGACCGCTCAAGGGTCACCTGACGTCAATCACCTCTTCTCGAGAGCTCAGAACGCAGTGGGCAGCGGCTGCTCGGATGTTTTTGCGTAATTTTTCATTCGCGAACGAGCGCGAGATTTACGATGTTCCATTTTTGTCAGTCGCACCGGTTACGTTTTGCGTCAGGGAATGTCGAGATAAGTTAGGGTTACGAGGCTAAATAAGGTTTCTGCACTTTGACAACCAAAACCCTAAGGCGTAAATTGCCAGAAAAACAACTTTCCTTAACACCCAAAAGCACAAAAAGAGCTGAAACCGACGCATTCTCAGCAATCTAAAACCTAACTTACCTAACCGTCCTCTCTCTTAAGCCTTCAACCTACTCTTCTCATAAAACCGAAACAGGTTACGTAAACATTTCGCATTTGAAGTTCACAAGTCAGCCTCTCCTCGGCTGAAACCCGTTTCGCTGTCGTGCTGCGCTGTGTGGATCGCATTCAATAACAAACAATAAAAACATGATCCGCCAAATTATCGCATAAACAATAACAGCACAAGCCTTAACAGGTTTACTAGCACATCCTAACAGATCATACGCTGAAAAACACCTTCAAAAGCAGAGACATTAGGAGAAAACGACTCTCGAGCAGCCAAAAAGACGGACAAAACGATTAGATCGCCGACGGCAAAAACAATCGCCTTCGGGCGAAGGTGCGCAAGAGCAGAAACGAGAGGCGCGTCTGTCAAGAGTGGGCACAAGGGTGAGCAAGTTTTTTAGTCGCGCAATCAATTTATCAGCCAGCAAAGGATGGCTTGTACCCAGAGCAGCGGAGAGCAGCTGGAGATGTTGCGCGGCGGCGGACGATCCGGGTAATTGCTGCGAAGCAACGCTGTGCTGCTGATTGGAACCAGATCTAGCGCGGATTTGGGAGAGGCGAAAACGACGCAAGATTGAGATTAAAAATGGGGTTACTTTTTGGGTGATACGCGGAACTGGGAACGGGTAAAAATCTCTATTTTATGGTTTTTTAGTTGGCGGAGGGTAGATGGAACTATTATAACGGCTTAATTTGGACGGTTACGCTTTAGGAAGATTTATCGGTGAGACAGGGAAAATTTGGCCTAAAATCTGTTGACCTAAAATTACAGTTCTTTGTGCTGCTCAGACCATAAGTATAAAGACCCGTTTTAAAAAATTTTTGAACGTAAATATGGCTTTTGCATTCACTTTCAGGTCTTTTCTTGATTCTAAGGCACTTTAAGGTTTCAGTTTGGTTAATTATTGGGTGACTCGTAATGCGAAGAAAAAAACTTGAATTTCGGTTTTTCATGTGGCTGAGGGTAGATGGAGCTATCTGATCCCTGACAGCAAACAGCTTAAAACGACTTAATTTGGTTACGCTGTAAGATAATTAATTGAAACAACTGACTTGAAATTGTCGAAATTCTGGTTTAAAATCTAGACTAAAATTCGCATTTTTATTTTTCTGGCCATTTATCTTAAAGACCAGTAAACGGCGAAGAGCCGTTATGACAAAGATTCATTTAAAGGTTGGCTCTTTAAACAAATCGAAAATTTTTAAAAGCACTTTCAGGTTCTAAAATAAATTTTCAAAAATCGACTTACGAACAGGAATAACCTCGATCTTCTTCTTTTTCTTCATTCTTCACTGTTGACTCGCGCTCTCCTCCAAGCCGACGCATTTTTATACATCGGGATCGCGGCATTCCGCGCCTCCTGCTGCGAGAGGGAGTGGAAAACGACTTAATTCTTGCTTATCCTTGACGTAACCTTGTTTGCGCCAAAGAGAAGTTACGGTCGGAGGCGATCAGTGGTTGATGGAGAAGACGAGGAAACGGTCGGGAATTTAAATGGAATCAAACGGCGGCGAGACGACGAATTTGGGATGTTTTGGGAATGTGTTAGGAATGAATTCGTGTCTCAGACTGGTGAAAGATTTCATAACAGGTTAAAGAAATGTATAAGAGAAGTGAAAAAGCTTAAAAACGCAGCAAAACATTGAAAAATGCACTTCTCCCGGCCGGGCTCGAACCCGTAACCTCTAGCGCGTTAATTCAGCTTGCACCTGAAAGGTTCTGTCTGAGGAGGAAGCATGTCTACTCTGGAGAGCATTACGCAGGCCAGACAAACGACGAAAAAGCACGTGACAATCAGAGAACAGACATCGAAGACGATAACAGACGCGACAGAGCGAGAGACGTCGACAGATCGCTTCCACATAGCAACAATGATTTTCCTCTCGTCGTCTGCCGTCTCTCACACCAGTGCGGCGGTGACGTCGACCGCAGATCGGCTTTCAAGCAGACGCGATTGCTAGCGCTCAATAATCCTTCTCGGATTCAAACAGGGGATGATGAGTCGGTTCTGGCCTTATGGCCGAATGTGCTCCGAACGCACAGAGAACCGTCTGATCCTGATTTTGAGCGGTTTTAATTTTGGTTAAAGTCTAAATGGCTTTTTATAGTTGTCTGGTTGATAGAAAAAAGCATGCGTGTTGAAAGTAGATGTCTGAAATTGCTGCGGAAAGTTAATTTTACATGGAGACCAACGTCAATTTACAAATTAGGCTGGAAATGGGCACTCTGACCTTACGTTTTAGACAACGCTTTTTTGTTTTTCAGACAAAACGACTTATTTCAGTTGTCTACCAAAGCAGAAGAACCCTTTTGCGAGCGCTCTACCACTGAGCGAGCGTGCTGCTCGTGGGGCAGCGGTCGTCGTTGTGGTGGTGGTCGCGGTAGTTGTTGGCAACTTCGGCAAGATTTACGCGTTTAAAATTTTCGAATGTTCGTGACCGGATCTTTGAAAATCACCAAAATCGTGTCAAACATGCCTTTTGGACCGAAGGCGACTTTGAAATTGCTGGAAAGAGCAAGTCCTATTTATATTACAGGCAACTGAAGACTTTCGAGTAGATTGCTAGTGAAGAACGAGTAGATTGCTAGTGTTTGGAAAGAACGCTGTATTGCAATGCTGTTCTGCTGGACGTCGACAATCCCGAATAATGTAACGGCCAACCTCAGTTTCCCGACGCTCCATCCGATACATCTTCGCTTAATTGACCACACCGATGTCTTCCTTTTGTCCCCTTCCTTTACAGAAATCCAGTTCTTGAGATCAGAGTGGTTTACAGGTGTCTATAAATTGAGAGTCCGAATGGTAGACATACATATTGAGAGAACGTACGTATTTGATGTGAGGATCAACGGTGGCCGGACCCATCGTTTCGGCGTCAAATTTTGCATTGTCAACGAAGAGAACGTCATGGAAAAGCTTGATAGTCGATGGATCCACTTGTCCAAAGCCCAATTTTGAGGGTGTATTGGAGAAAGCAAGCATTCCAAACATATCCGCTGAATGCAAATCGATTAAATATACCCTTAATCAGAACGGATCTACTTGCTGAGAAGGACTTCTTGTTTCTCATAAGGAACAAAATGATAAACATGAAACCCAAGTTCTTATCAAAATTTAAATGTCCAGCTTCGTAAGGAAAAGCAATAAAATTGTTGTCATAGTCCAAACATATGAGAAACGGATCAGACGACCGATTATCGGTTCTTCAAAACAGTGGAATAACTGAGCCTGAAGATGAAGATGAGCCTCTTTGAGGCTCATCTTTATCTTCTTCCACTCCTTTTCAACTTCATGAGCCTTATAGTCTTGAACTCGCGGGATTATTAAGGTGGAGGAAATATGTTGTTCAAGCATTTGTAAGATGGAACTAAACGTGTTTAATTGAACCGTTGTTGCAATTTTGAATCGTTTAGAAACGATAATTTGGTTTAATCAAGCGAAAGAGGCGCGTGGGACTGAAACGTCGCACCACGAAATTTCCAAAATCAATTCAATTCTGAACACACAGAAGTGAGCACTTCCAAGCTCGTCAGGTTCAAGTTGACGTTGATGAAGACATGCACACGAACATTGTTCCGTAGCGTGTAGCCCATCACGCTGGCTGTCAGGAAACCAAACCCGAACTCGAGGATGTTCCCAACAAAAACCATTCTCCTCTACAGCCACAAGGAGGTTCGGGCTTCGAGGTCTTCGAGAGAGGAAGTGACGGTCGCATGGGAACTTCACGGCTCATTTCTGACGAGTTCTTAAATACTATTGAAACTAAAAAAGCTAAATAAAGGCTCATATTTCCTCAAAAAGCTGCTAAAATTCAACTTTATCTTTCAAAACCACTTTAAATCACTGTTTTCCTTGCGCCTTCTGCTGCATCCGCTCCTTCCGCGCGTTCTGGAGTCCTTCATAGCCTGCGGGTCGTTCGGGAACTTTCTGCATTAAAATTGGGTTGTAAGGGTCGGCGCCAATCGGAGATTCAGCGGATGAGTCAGCGACTGACACGTGTTTCCTGAAAAGAGGTTAATTAACCATTTTAAGAAGGCTTTAAATTCACTTGTTTTTGGCTGGCTTCGACTTGTAGATGTTCTTAAGCTTCATATCCGTGTTCTTCATGAAGCGTTCCGTTTCTGCGATTCCAATGTCCACGCAATCCTTCGCCATCGGAGGGTTTATCTGAGGCGTCTTGTCAGCCAAGAGTGCGAAACGCACAGCTCTGACCGCCTTGTCATCGACGGCTCGTTCTATCGTTAAAGTCACCTAAAATCTACATTTTAAAACCCGAAAATTGGCATGATCAACTCACAAACTGTTTCTTCTTGAGGCCGTGAGTGATTTCGGCGCTGCATCGGCCGTGCTGGTCACCGGGACCTGGCCAATCGCTACGATGCAATCGCCGATGTAGCACGTTGACGAAGAGAGGCTGTTTTGCTCTGTATGTGACACGTAAACCTAAAGGCGAAGTTTAGGATTTCGATGTTGTATTAAGGCTCACCTTGCTGTTATAAGCTTTGATGCCGATTCCCAAAACGCTGCCCGGATAGAGAACGAAGAGGCCGGTGAAATATTGGTATCCAGCAGGTCGATCGTAGCCGTTCGGGAGGTTGTTTGTAGGAGAGTTCCAGATCGGTCGTTGAACGGTTAGGGTGAACTGAAAAAGGGAAAATATGGGTAAATTCGATCGTCGAAATTCAAAGTGTTGAAAGTGCGAAAATATGAGGGTTTGATAGGCCACAAATCACCTGCAGGATGAGGCCAAAATTGACGATAAAAAAACGAAAATTAACAAAAAAGTGGAATTTTCGACATTTCGAATACGGCGAACTCAGGGCTCCATTGATGCGTATTCCAAGCAAATAAGATGCTTCATAAATCGATCATGTGAAGAGAATAATAAAAACCGAAGACGCGGTTTTAACAAGTCTAAAATCGCTCCGTTTGCAGGAAGAACTGTCGAGAATTTGAGGCCTCAAAAGGTCGAAAGAACTGACCAAAAATGCCAAAAAATGATGCGCCCTGCCCATGCGGAAAATCCTCAGAATGACACAAACTTCGGCGCAAAGAAGCCTCAGAAATCCATGACAAAAAGCACGAAACTCACCGGCGCATTTCAGCCTTGATGATCGCATGAAGCGTGCCATAAAAGCTCAACTTGCTCTCGATCTTGACCTCATTCACATGCGTGATAAAGTCACACAAGAAGAGCTTGTTCGTTGCTGACTGCTGATCCATCTTGATCACGACCATGCGCTTCGACACCGTAATTCCTATCTTCTCCTCGGGCTGAAACTGCATCTCCACGCTGACCTCTTGCACGAAGGAGGCCGGAAGCTGCGGAGGATGCCCGAGTTGATGCTGCACCAGCGAGTTCTGTTCGACCGATCGACACGCTGACATTTTAGATCTGAAGAGGGAGCGCTTTAGGGCTGCAAAATAAGCAAAACGACTTACCTACCTCCGAATATTACGCAGAGGACGATGAAGATCTCAGAGCGGACGAGCGGAACTTGGTCCGACCGCTCTCCGAGCGTGAAAGCGATGGAATGAGGTTGGGAGGAGGGCTGTGCTGCTGTCTGGCTACCGTTCAGACTTCTCAGATTCCGACCACTCCCCTCGGAGGTCGCGGATCAAAATGATGTCTGAAATCAGACGTTTACATAACGCGTTTGAATCGCTCTGCCCGTCACATTACTGTAGCTGATCGGTTAAGATGCCTCGCTCCCGCACATCCAATACGGGTTCTAGGCTGCCCTCGAGCAAATAAGAAAAGATCGTTGCGGAGTAGAGTCCAGAGACGTCTCTTCCAGCAGTTTCCGCGCCAGATGAGAGACGTATCATCTACAGGGTGAGTCAAAAAAAATCCTTTGTCAAGACACTCTTCGCTCACTGGCCAGACGGAGCGGAGTCATTTCTAGCTCACTCGTCCGGTCGGTTTCGCTAACAAATGACGTGAAACCGACCGGTCGTTCGCCGCGGGATCGCCCGAAATGACCGGTTTCAGACAGTGGATCAGATCAGATCAACGCGTGTCTAGCCGGCCTGGTGTCTGGCGGGAGAATTTTTTTTTGGCCTATCCTGTAGCCGAAAGACGTTTAAGCGTTTAAGCTGTAGCTGTTTTTTGTTGAAATTTTGAATTTTTAAAATTTGTCTATTTTAAGGTAACTTGAAAAACCAAATTTTTTGGTGTTTCAAACCGTTCTGGTTCTCAAAATTCCTACCTAAATGTCACTTTTCGCCTCTAAAACCAGTATTCTCTTCCTTTTCCGCGTAAGATGAAAGGCGTGACTTTTGTGCCAAAATTATTGTGGACACCATCTAATGAGAAACTTTCCAGGTGGAACCACTTTGTGTATTTATCCCTTTGTGATAAATGGTTTTACTGACGAATGGAGGGCCGAAAGGTGAGAAAGTATTTACGAGGAGGCCTAGAGGAGTCGGCCAGGTCTGACACCGGTTTATAGATAGCATATTTTTTTCAGTGACGATTGACAAGAGATGAACCTTTTTTGCCACCCACCTGGAGGTCGGCTTTAATGGCTAGCCACTTTCGGGAGACTGCCACAGTCCTCTAACTCCCGAAAGCTGTTTGCCTTTTTTGGTCGGAGCCGAGAGGCTCCAGTTTCCGAGGAGGCGCTGTCCACAAGTTGACATGCATGGGAATCTGTTTTATGAGGCGTGGGCGAAACCGATGACATGAATGCGTTGGTGCGATAGAGCACAGAAAAGCCAGAGTCATAAGCCATAAATATTTTCACATCTCGATCTTAAAAATCACAGATAACCTTCTCCTTATGACCCTTAATGTCCATGTTGATAAAGTTCATGTCGAAGACCGTCCCAACTTTGCTCTTAGGAATTTCCAAGTCAGTCTGACGGAGGCACTTGTGCTTTCCACTCTGCTTTGGCACGTCGCAGTTGTGCAGGATTCTCAGGTAAGGACTAATGGTTGTTATCTCGTCATGAGTGCCGAAGACCTCAAATTTGCCGTCTTTGTCCGTGTGGATGACCTTGAGGCTATCGTCGAAGCTAACTAAAATTGACCCAGTTTTGCACCTTACATTGAGTTAAACATAACTTACAAGAATCGTGTTCTCTGAGGTCGACCCTCGCGTTAGGAACAGTGTGCATGTTACAGATCACTTGTCCCTTAACGGTGATATTCTGGAGGGAGCCAATAGAGCTGGCTGAGAAAGAGATCAGCAGGAATAGGGCGATGAAGGAGGAATGCATGTGAAAATACAGATTAGCAGATTTCAGCACTTTTCGGAAAGTCAAACTTAAATGGAGTGCCTGGAGACCAAATACGTCACAGCCTTCCTTAAACACACAATTCCCCCAAGGTCATTTCTGGGTTAAATAACACCCCTTCTCGTCACCCAGAGGACCCTATATTACACTAACGAACCCAAGATCTCCGTGTAAAAAGTGTAATCAGTCGAACGAGCGATCTTCTCCGCCGATAAGCGTGTCCGACTTTCAACGATCGTTCCAAAAACCCGTTTTTGGCAAATTCGCTATTTTTCTCAAATCGAATTAAGTGAATCGTGTCCTTGAGTCATTTCCTGTTGAACACTCCAAAAGTAAGACAAAACCGATGATTCATTTCAGACTCAAATTCAAAAGCATTTTAGCCACGCGGATATAACGTTTAACACCTCCACTAAAAGCACTTAGAAGGGACTCATGGCATTGAGGAGCCAGATTGCACGGCACTCCACTGGATACGCTGGCTGTTTCAGTGGATTCTGTGGATGTACCGCTTGATAGGGTAGTGTGTCCTTGGTTTCCTTCACTCGTTTCCGTCGTATTCGAAATCAATGGAGGCTCAGTTGTGGGCTCCCAACCACTCACAGGCGGTTCCGTCGGTTCAATTATGCCAGGCAACGTAGGAACAACTCCTGTGGGTTCTTTGTTTAATCTTCCTCAAAAGATCCAAGAGGCATTTTTAATAATTTTGACCCATGGACTATAGCCTTACCCTATAATTCGGACCTCATGGTACATAGGGCCATAACTCGGCAAAGAAAAATCGCACAGCCTCGAGACTAGGCTAGATCGACTCCAGACTCCAAATGGTCTTTTACGTTAGATGCTATCTTTTGTTTGATTTTCCTAAGAAGATCCAAGAGGCATTTTTAATAATTTTGACCCATGGACTATAGCCTTACCCTTTAAGGATCATAGGGCCATAAATCGGCAAAGAAAACTCGCACAGCCTCGAGACTAGGCTAGATCGACTCCAAATGGTCTTTTACGTTAGATTCTCCTTTGTTTGATTTTCCTAGGAAGATCCAAGAGGCATTTTTAATAATTTTGACCCATGGACTATAGCCTTACCCTTTAAGGATCATAGGGCCATAACTCGGCAAAAAAATTCGCGCAGCCTCGAGACTAGGCTAGATCGACTCCAAATGGTCTTTTACGTTAGATTCTGTTCTTTGTTTGATTTTCCTAAGAAGATCCAAGAGGCATTTTTAATAATTTTGACCCATGGACTATAGCCTTACCCTTTAAGGATCATAGGGCCATAACTCGGCAAAGAAAAATCGCACAGCCTCGAGACTAGGCTAGATCGACTTCAAATGGTCTTTTACGTCAGATTCTGTCTTTGTTTAATTTTCCTAAAAAGATCCAAGAGGCATTTTTAATAATTTTGACCCATGGACTATAGCCTTACCCTTTAAGGATCATAGGGCCATAACTCGGCAAAGAAAATTCGCAAGCCTCGAGACTAGGCTAGATCGACTCCAAATGGTCTTTTACGTCAGATTCTGTCTTTGTTTGATTTTCCTAAAAGATCCAAGAGGCATTTTTAATAATTTTGACCCATGGACTATAGCCTTACCCTTTAAGGATCATAGGGCCATAACTCGGCAAAGAAAAATCGCACAGCCTCGAGACTAGGCTAGATCGACTCCAAATGGTCTTTTACGTCAGATTCTGTCCTTTGTTTAATTTTCCTAAAAGATCCAAGAGGCATTTTTAATAATTTTGACCCATGGACTATAGCCTTACCCTTTAAGGATCATAGGGCCATAACTCGGCAAAGAAAATCGCACAGCCTCGAGACTAGGCTAGATCGACTTCAAATGGTCTTTTACGTCAGATTCTGTCCTTTGTTTGATTTTCCTAAAAAGATCCAAGAGGCATTTTTAATAATTTTGACCCATGGACTATAGCCTTACCCTTTAAGGATCATAGGGCCATAACTCGGCAAAGAAAAATCGCACAGCCTCGAGACTAGGCTAGATCGACTTCAAATGGTCTTTTACGTCAGATTCTGTCCTTTTGTTTGTTTTTCCTAAAAGATCCAAGAGGCATTTTTAATAATTTTGACCCATGGACTATAGCCTTACCCTTTAAGGATCATAGGGCCATAACTCGGCAAAGAAAAATCGCACAGCCTCGAGACTAGGCTAGATCGACTCCAAATGGTCTTTTACGTCAGATTCTGTCTTTGTTTATTTTCCTAGAAGATCCAAGAGGCATTTTTAATAATTTTGACCCATGGACTATAGCCTTACCCTTTAAGGATCATAGGGCCATAACTCGGCAAAGAAAAATTCGCACAGCCTCGAGACTAGGCTAGATCGACTCCAAATGGTCTTTTACGTCAGATTCTGTTTTTGTTTGATTTTCCTAGAAGAAATCCAAGAGGCATTTTTAATAATTTTGACCCATGGACTATAGCCTTACCCTTTAAGGATCATAGGGCCATAACTCGGCAAAGAAAATTCGCACAGCCTCGAGACTAGGCTAGATCGACTCCAAATGGTCTTTTACGTCAGATTCTGTCTTGTTTGTTTTCCTAGAAGATCCAAGAGGCATTTTTAATAATTTTGACCCATGGACTATAGCCTTACCCTTTAAGGATCATAGGGCCATAACTCGGCAAAGAAAATTCGCACAGCCTCGAGACTAGGCTAGATCGACTCCAAATGGTCTTTTACGTCAGATTCTGTTTTTGTTTATTTTCCTAGAAGATCCAAGAGGCATTTTTAATAATTTTGACCCATGGACTATAGCCTTACCCTTTAAGGATCATAGGGCCATAACTCGGCAAAGAAAATTCGCACAGCCTCGAGACTAGGCTAGATCGACTCCAAATGGTCTTTTACGTCAGATTCTGCTTTGTTTATTTTCCTAGAAGATCCAAGAGGCATTTTTAATAATTTTGACCCATGGACTATAGCCTTACCCTTTAAGGATCATAGGGCCATAACTCGGCAAAGAAAATCGCACAGCCTCGAGACTAGGCTAGATCGACTCCAAATGGTCTTTTACGTCAGATTCTGTCTTTGTTTGATTTTCTAGAAGATCCAAGAGGCATTTTTAATAATTTTGACCCATGGACTATAGCCTTACCCTTTAAGGATCATAGGGCCATAACTCGGCAAAGAAAATTCGCACAGCCTCGAGACTAGCTAGATCGACTCCAAATGGTCTTTTACGTCAGATTCTGTTTTTTGTATTTTCCTAGAAGATCCAAGAGGCATTTTTAATAATTTTGACCCATGGACTATAGCCTTACCCTTTAAGGATCATGAGGCCATAACTCGGCAAAGAAAATTCGCACAGCCTCGAGACTAGGCTAGATCGACTCCAAATGGTCTTTTACGTAGATGTCTTTTGTTTGTTTTCCTAAAAGATCCAAGAGGCATTTTTAATAATTTTGACCCATGGACTATAGCCTTACCCTTTAAGGATCATAGGGCCATAACTCGGCAAAGAAAAATTCGCACAGCCTCGAGACTAGGCTAGATCGACTCCAAATGGTCTTTTACGTCAGATTCTGTCCTTTGTTTAATTTTCCTAGGAAGATCCAAGAGGCATTTTTAATAATTTTGACCCATGGACTATAGCCTTACCCTTTAAGATCATAGGGCCATAACTCGGCAAAGAAAATTCGCACAGCCTCGAGACTAGGCTAGATCGACTCCAAATGGTCTTTTACGTCAGATTCTGTCTTTGTTTGATTTTCCTAAAAGATCCAAGAGGCATTTTTAATAATTTTGACCCATGGACTATAGCCTTACCCTTTAAGGATCATAGGGCCATAACTCGGCAAAGAAAATTCGCACAGCCTCGAGACTAGGCTAGATCGACTCCAAATGGTCTTTTACGTCAGATTCTGTCCTTTGTTTGATTTTCCTAAAAGATCCAAGAGGCATTTTTAATAATTTTGACCCATGGACTATAGCCTTACCCTTTAAGGATCATAGGGCCATAACTCGGCAAAGAAAAATCGCACAGCCTCGAGACTAGGCTAGATCGACTCCAAATGGTCTTTTACGTCAGATTCTGTCTTTGTTTAATTTTTCCTAGAAGATCCAAGAGGCATTTTTAATAATTTTGACCCATGGACTATAGCCTTACCCTTTAAGGATCATAGGGCCATAACTCGGCAAAGAAAATTCGCACAGCCTCGAGACTAGGCTAGATCGACTCCAAATGGTCTTTTACGTCAGATTCTGTTCTTTGTTTGATTTTCCTAGAAGATCCAAGAGGCATTTTTAATAATTTTGACCCATGGACTATAGCCTTACCCTTTAAGGATCATAGGGCCATAACTCGGCAAAGAAAATTCGCACAGCCTCGAGACTAGGCTAGATCGACTCCAAATGGTCTTTTACGTCAGATTCTGTCTTTGTTTGATTTTCCTAGAAGATCCAAGAGGCATTTTTAATAATTTTGACCCATGGACTATAGCCTTACCCTTTAAGGATCATAGGGCCATAACTCGGCAAAAAAAATCGCACAGCCTCGAGACTAGGCTAGATCGACTCCAAATGGTCTTTTACGTCAGATTCTGTTCTTTTGTATTTTCCTAAGAAGATCCAAGAGGCATTTTTAATAATTTTGACCCATGGACTATAGCCTTACCCTTTAAGGATCATAGGGCCATAACTCGGCAAAGAAAATTCGCACAGCCTCGAGACTAGGCTAGATCGACTCCAAATGGTCTTTTACGTCAGATTCTGTTTTGTTTGATTTTCCTAGAAGATCCAAGAGGCATTTTTAATAATTTTGACCCATGGACTATAGCCTTACCCTTTAAGGATCATAGGGCCATAACTCGGCAAAGAAAATTCGCACAGCCTCGAGACTAGGCTAGATCGACTCCAAATGGTCTTTTACGTCAGATTCTGTCTTTGTTTAATTTTCCTAGAAAGATCCAAGAGGCATTTTTAATAATTTTGACCCATGGACTATAGCCTTACCCTTTAAGGATCATAGGGCCATAACTCGGCAAAGAAAATTCGCACAGCCTCGAGACTAGGCTAGATCGACTCCAAATGGTCTTTTACGTCAGATTCTGTTCTTTGTTTGATTTTCCTAAGAAGATCCAAGAGGCATTTTTAATAATTTTGACCCATGGACTATAGCCTTACCCTTTAAGGATCATAGGGCCATAACTCGGCAAAGAAAATTCGCACAGCCTCGAGACTAGGCTAGATCGACTCCAAATGGTCTTTTACGTCAGATTCTGTTTGTTTTTATTCCTAGAAGATCCAAGAGGCATTTTTAATAATTTTGACCCATGGACTATAGCCTTACCCTTTAAGGATCATAGGGCCATAACTCGGCAAAGAAAAATTCGCACAGCCTCGAGACTAGGCTAGATCGACTCCAAATGGTCTTTTACGTCAGATGCTTCTTTTGTTTTTTTCCTAAAGATCCAAGAGGCATTTTTAATAATTTTGACCCATGGACTATAGCCTTACCCTTTAAGGATCATAGGGCCATAACTCGGCAAAGAAAAATTCGCACAGCCTCGAGACTAGCTAGATCGACTCCAAATGGTCTTTTACGTCAGATTCTGTTTTTTGTTTGATTTTCCTAGAAGATCCAAGAGGCATTTTTAATAATTTTGACCCATGGACTATAGCCTTACCCTTTAAGGATCATAGGGCCATAACTCGGCAAAGAAAAATTCGCACAGCCTCGAGACTAGGCTAGATCGACTCCAAATGGTCTTTTACGTCAGATTCTGTTCTTTGTTTAATTTTCTAGAAGATCCAAGAGGCATTTTTAATAATTTTGACCCATGGACTATAGCCTTACCCTTTAAGGATCATAGGGCCATAACTCGGCAAAGAAAATTCGCACAGCCTCGAGACTAGGCTAGATCGACTCCAAATGGTCTTTTACGTCAGATTCTGTCTTTGTTTGATTTTCCTAGAAGATCCAAGAGGCATTTTTAATAATTTTGACCCATGGACTATAGCCTTACCCTTTAAGGATCATAGGGCCATAACTCGGCAAAGAAAATTCGCACAGCCTCGAGACTAGGCTAGATCGACTCCAAAGGTCTTTTACGTCAGATTCTGTTTCTTTGATTTTCCTAGAAGATCCAAGAGGCATTTTTAATAATTTTGACCCATGGACTATAGCCTTACCCTTTAAGGATCATAGGGCCATAACTCGGCAAAGAAAATTCGCACAGCCTCGAGACTAGGCTAGATCGACTCCAAATGGTCTTTTACGTCAGATTCTGTCTTTGTTTGATTTTCCTAGAAGATCCAAGAGGCATTTTTAATAATTTTGACCCATGGACTATAGCCTTACCCTTTAAGGATCATAGGGCCATAACTCGGCAAAGAAAATTCGCACAGCCTCGAGACTAGCTAGATCGACTCCAAATGGTCTTTTACGTCAGATTCTGTTTTTTGTTTGATTTTCCTAGAAAGATCCAAGAGGCATTTTTAATAATTTTGACCCATGGACTATAGCCTTACCCTTTAAGGATCATAGGGCCATAACTCGGCAAAGAAAATTCGCACAGCCTCGAGACTAGGCTAGATCGACTCCAAATGTCTTTACGTCAGATTCTGTCTTTGTTTAATTTTCCTAGAAGATCCAAGAGGCATTTTTAATAATTTTGACCCATGGACTATAGCCTTACCCTTTAAGGATCATAGGGCCATAACTCGGCAAAGAAAATTCGCACAGCCTCGAGACTAGGCTAGATCGACTCCAAATGGTCTTTTACGTCAGATTCTGTTCTTTGTTTAATTTTCTAAGAAGATCCAAGAGCATTTTTAATAATTTGACCCATGGACTATAGCCTTACCCTTTAAGGATCATAGGGCCATAACTCGGCAAAGAAAATTCGCACAGCCTCGAGACTAGGCTAGATCGACTCCAAATGGTTTTTACGTCAGATTCAGATTCTGTTTTTGTTTGATTTTCCAGAAGATCCAAGAGGCATTTTTAATAATTTTGACCCATGGACTATAGCCTTACCCTTAAGGATCAATCATAGGGCCATAACTCGGCAAAGAAAATGCACAGCCTCGAGACTAGGCTAGATCGACTCCAAATGGTCTTTTACGTCAGATTCTGTTTTTGTTTGATTTTCCAAGAAGATCCAAGAGGCATTTTTAATAATTTTGACCCATGGACTATAGCCTTACCCTTTAAGGATCATAGGGCCATAACTCGGCAAAGAAAATTCGCACAGCCTCGAGACTAGGCTAGATCGACTCCAAATGGTCTTTTACGTCAGATTCTGTCTTTTGTTTGAATTTTCCTAGAAGATCCAAGAGGCATTTTTAATAATTTTGACCCATGGACTATAGCCTTACCCTTTAAGGATCATAGGGCCATAACTCGGCAAAGAAAATTCGCACAGCCTCGAGACTAGGCTAGATCGACTCCAAATGGTCTTTTACGTCAGATTCTGTTTTTGTTTGATTTTCCTAGAAGATCCAAGAGGCATTTTTAATAATTTTGACCCATGGACTATAGCCTTACCCTTTAAGGATCATAGGGCCATAACTCGGCAAAGAAAATTCGCACAGCCTCGAGACTAGGCTAGATCGACTCCAAATGGTCTTTTACGTCAGATTCTGTTTTTGTTTGATTTTCCAGAAGATCCAAGAGGCATTTTTAATAATTTTGACCCATGGACTATAGCCTTACCCTTTAAGGATCATAAGGGCCATAACTCGGCAAAGAAAACTTGCACAGCCTCGAGACTAGGCTAGATCGACTCCAAATGGTCTTTTACGTCAGATTCTGTCTTTTGTTTATTTTCTAGAAGATCCAAGAGGCATTTTTAATAATTTTGACCCATGGACTATAGCCTTACCCTTTAAGGATCATAGGGCCATAACTCGGCAAAGAAAATTCGCACAGCCTCGAGACTAGGCTAGATCGACTCCAAATGGTCTTTTACGTCAGATTCTGTCTTTGTTTGATTTTCCTAGGAAGATCCAAGAGGCATTTTTAATAATTTTGACCCATGGACTATAGCCTTACCCTTTAAGGATCATAGGGCCATAACTCGGCAAAGAAAATTCGCACAGCCTCGAGACTAGGCTAGATCGACTCCAAATGGTCTTTTACGTCAGATTCTGTCTTTTTGTTGATTTTCCTAGAAGATCCAAGAGGCATTTTTAATAATTTTGACCCATGGACTATAGCCTTACCCTTTAAGGATCATAGGGCCATAACTCGGCAAAGAAAATTCGCACAGCCTCGAGACTAGGCTAGATCGACTCCAAATGGTCTTTTACGTCAGATTCTGTTTTTGTTTATTTTCCTAAGAAGATCCAAGAGGCATTTTTAATAATTTTGACCCATGGACTATAGCCTTACCCTTTAAGGATCATAGGGCCATAACTCGGCAAAGAAAATTCGCACAGCCTCGAGACTAGCTAGATCGACTCCAAATGGTCTTTTACGTCAGATTCTGTTTTGTTTGTTTTTCCTAGAAGATCCAAGAGGCATTTTTAATAATTTTGACCCATGGACTATAGCCTTACCCTTTAAGGATCATAGGGCCATAACTCGGCAAAGAAAAATCGCACAGCCTCGAGACTAGCTAGATCGACTCCAAATGGTCTTTTACGTCAGATTCTGTTTTTGTTTGATTTTCCTAGAAGATCCAAGAGGCATTTTTAATAATTTTGACCCATGGACTATAGCCTTACCCTTTAAGGATCATAGGGCCATAACTCGGCAAAGAAAAATTGCACAGCCTCGAGACTAAGGCTAGATCGACTCCAAATGGTCTTTTACGTCAGATTCTGTCTTTTGTTTGATTTTCCTAGAAGATCCAAGAGGCATTTTTAATAATTTTGACCCATGGACTATAGCCTTACCCTTTAAGGATCATAGGGCCATAACTCGGCAAAGAAAATTCGCACAGCCTCGAGACTAAGGCTAGATCGACTCCAAATGGTCTTTTACGTCAGATTCTGTCTTTGTTTGATTTTCCTAGAAGATCCAAGAGGCATTTTTAATAATTTTGACCCATGGACTATAGCCTTACCCTTTAAGGATCATGTCATAGGGCCATAACTCGGCAAAGAAAATTCGCACAGCCTCGAGACTAGGCTAGATCGACTCCAAATGGTCTTTTACGTCAGATCTGTTCTTTGTTTGATTTTCCTAGAAAGATCCAAGAGGCATTTTTAATAATTTTGACCCATGGACTATAGCCTTACCCTTTAAGGATCATAGGGCCATAACTCGGCAAAGAAAATCGA